>OY292490.1:11669603-14069603 GCA_958496325.1 Nomophila noctuella | reverse complement strand
GATTCTAAGGAATAATTTGATACCTATGTCGTAAATAAACGCTAAAATTTTAGGTGGGCCTAACTCTCCATACAAAAACGATTGTCACCTTTAAACGGTTAATACATTTTTTCTTTTAAATTAGATAATACAGCATAAACCATTTATAAGGGTGACAAGTTCTAAAGAACTTATTTCAATTACAACTCACCTCCATTCACTTTCGTGATCAGCTTTAAGAATAAAATGTTTGATACCTCTGGCGACCTTACTCACCAGCAGAAACATAGCACAACAGTTATGTAGTGCTATTTCACTGTGGTCTTCTGTTAGGTGAAGGTACTTCCCCAGACGAGCTGCTTATTCGAGTAAAAGTTTCACAAGGCACTACCTTCCACGGAGCCGATGCAATAACAGTAAAATTCACAATAAAAAATAAATTAATAACCAAACCAAAACTTATCTGTCGTGGGCCGATACGATTTGTTTCGATCGAACAATGATATGCAAACAACAAAGGCTTGGTCCAACCATTTTTTACACTGCAACTGAAGAACTCATTAAAATTCATTGAAAAGTTCAAACCGGATTGGATCCTAACAGTGTCCAAATACTGCGTACATCACTATTTAATTTGGTTAACACCTCAACGCCTCCTTAAAAGGACTGTAAGTTGATATCCGGTTGGTCTGGAAAGGCATCGTCAGTCAACGGGTAACATGACTTTCCATCAACGAGTGGTGAATAAAGAATCGGCTGGTGTTTGGTGTTGATTTTTGTTACGGCAGAACGGGACCGTGATATTGGAATCGGATGGATAATACTGTTTTCATATGTTTCTGACGTAAAGAAATGTATTAAATTTCTTTCTAACAATTAAAATGCCAACGACACCTAGTATTCATTTAGAAAAAGGTAAAGCCTATTTATGGCCCACTGCAGGAAAAAGGCCTCCAGCATTTAAAATCATGTTTTCGTAACATAGATAGGTTTTGGGCTTAATCACCATGATTGATATTTAAAAAAATATTTCAAATGTGATACTTTAATATGTGTTTCTACTTGAATTTAACATAAAGGCAAATTAACAAAAGCACGGAAGCCTAAAACTAGATTAGCTTAAGATTTCCCTTTAATCAGCTTCGTAAGGTGAAGATTTACATAAACACCTTTTATTTGAAGGAAACAATAAAATTTTATTAAGCCATCTCTATACAGTCGTGGCTTTAAAATATATTTAGCTAGCGAATGCAATAAAAACTAATGTTCATATCGAAATATTAGTCGCTTAATCGTTGTACTCGAAGGTAATAAACAAAAAAACATTTGATACTGTATATTTTCTGAATTATAATGAACTTGCTAGCTCGTGGATCTACGTTCATACACTATCCGAATCAGAATTATTATATTCTTTTTTCTTGTTTCTCTACCATTATATGTATATAATATAAAAATAACGAAAACGCGTACAAGTAACTGGTGGAAGTTTTTATTATTTTACAAGATGCTTTAGAAGGCAACTCAAGATTTAAGGAGTGCAAGAAAAGCAACCACCATCAAACAAATATATTAACAACACAAAAAATTGCTGCAGACTTGATATTTAGGAAACACCTTGATCAATAGGAAAATATATTTTGTACTTATCAATCTTTACACTGAAATATTAGTTCTTACTTACTCTGTCTGAACAGTATCCAATAGTATCCCAGCTCTAAAGACATTTTTTTTTCTTTCATCACAAGACTCAGACTCATAATTAATTGCAAACATTAATATTTACGATTATTAAAACTCGCCTACCTCTTGCGTAACAGTAATATTAATAATCCTAATTACACGGTATGGTCGGTTAGGAAGAGTAAAAAAATCTCAACTAACATATTCAATTTTAATCAAAGCTCAGGCAACGATTATTCTTCGCTGGGACCAAACCGCAAGTGTGTTGGTTTTTGAAAATCTGCTTTAACTGTATAATAATAAGGTGTATTTTAAAATGTAACACATGTTTGATAGTACAAGCATCCTTACCGCAGAGTATCACGTGTCCTTCCGCAAATATATACTTGCACTTGAAGGGTTGTCAGTGTTTCTTTACTCAGAAAACAATACTGGCTTTGGTATTATTGATTAAACCATAGATTTAAATAGTTGGATCTGCCCTCGCCGTGCACCGACCGGATCTGTAATTGGCACTAAAATTTGAAGCGACAGTCGCTTCGCACTGCGCACTTCTTATTGCTAATACAGTATGTTGAAACGTAAGTCATGTCAATCAAAATTATCCCACAGTTTTCCGGTGTCAAGGCATATTAAGAATTAAACAAGGTAAAATCCAGAAGTTGCGATCACACCAATACGGAGAATGAAAGCTTAATTTAATATTAACAAAACGACTAGGAAATTAACGGAGTATTATTTGAGCTCGTCGTTAATGTGTCGAACTAACAAGTTTCCTGTGAAAGAATTGCAAGAAGCTATTAAAAAAAAAATATGCGTATTAACGAACGTTTCGAAGCTATTAATAAGTACATAATTCTAATATAATAATTAAGAATGAATAATACTTGTTTTTATGGGTAATTCAGAACATATTCCATTATGAAGTGGAAACGTTGGTTTTGAAGCTGGTACGATATTCTTTTTTTCTCGCAAAATTATTTGCCACACATTTAAATAATCATAATAAATTAAAGCTGTATCAGCCTATTAATGTTCCACTGCACGGCAAATGCCTCTTTTGAAATCATAAATATTAGTTACAAAGATGGGTTTTGGCTTAAATGAAAATTATAATAAGGAAGATTAAAATTTTAGGCTGGCAACCCTCATTCTGAATGCCCAAGCGCAGCCTGCTGGCATCTATCCACACTTCACACGCACAAAGGAATTTACGCTTACCTCGAACACAACCTTGGGAGATATACAATACCCATATCATGTAAGGTCGTACATAAATTGCAGGGGAAACATAGTGCAAATTCTGAATACGAAGACGTGGACGCTTCTCACTTTTCTAGTTACTAACTTAAGCTCCTGTAATCTACTGCAGAAAATGCCACTGGTCATGTGAGAAACCGTGCACAACCGTGCATTCATGATGCTTGTACCAGTTGAAAAATATATGCAACACTTTGTGTTATATTTAACTCTCAATGAGAAAGTAGAGGGAAAAAGGTTAATAGGTTGGAACAGAGTTGTAAAGTTCAATTTGAAATGCTATTGGATACAATGAGAGTGTTGTAACTTATACTAAATAATTGGACCTGGAGATTGTAACTTTGGCTCGGAATTATCATCTCTCAATGCAGTAGGATCTTAACAAATTTATCGTCCCATTCAATTATAACGTTTAGAGGAAAACTTTAGTCTCATCAATTGATTTCTATAAAGAGAAATCGGTTGAAAACTGGCATTAATTAATTTGCGTAAAAAACTAGTATGTCATCTAGATAAATAAAAATAAAAATAAATCTTCTCATGTTTTAAAAAAGGAAGTTGTCGGTGTTAAGTAACTATTTGTAAATATCTATAACCACTTTTAACCCTTATTCCAAATTAAAATCGCGTAATAATCTCGAGCTTTGGCCGATCCTGAATAAATTCCGACCAATTTTTAAATACGACATTATTCCTCCTTTAATTCTTTGAGTACGAGGTGCTAAATAAATTGGCCGATGCAATGACGTGTTTAATGAACAAAGAGAGGACGCAAAGGTCAAGCCAGTCCGCGCCGGTGCTCAATTAAAGAAATACGATGAGGCTGGCTCCTTGTACTCCAATATCGTTTGTTTTTTCAAAAACTATTCACACGATATGCAGTTTTGTACTGTTTTTGGTCGAGCAGTAAAGCACGGTGCGGGAGATAAATAAGTTAAGTTTAAATAAGAAAGTAATAGCACTTATTGTCACCATTATATTGGACTCGGGTTCCTGTTTGATCCAGTCGGTTTTTCGAAGAGGATTTGTTTGAATTGTGCACAAGTTGTGGTCGTGACTACGAACCAACTTTAATAAAATGTTTTAATTTTTTATTTTTGCTAATACCTTAGTTTAAAAAGGATAATATGACGGGTTAAGAGTAGATTTTAAAAAGCCCAAGACTACAATAGACTAAGACAATGTATATATGTATAATGTAATAAATATAATGTTTAACCAATTTTATTATAGTTGAGCTTATCTTAATCCCTTAAGCAGTAGTTGTATAACATTACACAACATCTCAAACGCTGATTCTAATTAATGCTAATAATGTTCAAATCGCAAATTGCACTAAGACATAAATACCTACTTAGTATTCATTGTTTAAACACATATAATGCGTCGGCCCACCAACTAATGACCCAACAAATCCCTCGGCCGGCCCTGGTATTGTCTCCTCAGCACTTTATTTACTCTTTATGCCAACCCACCCTTTTTCCTTTTTACGCGGACAATTTTTAAATGGCTTATGTTTGATACCATTATTGTGTGCCAATCAGTTTGAATTACAATGTCCCTTAGCAACAGGCGAACTGAGTAAGAATCCCTTAGTTACAAATCATTTATTTATTTCTTTTTGTTCGAGGTAAACAAGGCAGCTGGTTGCTTTATTTAGATGAGGCCGGTTGAATGCGTTCCTTGAATTTAAATAACTTGGAACCGACATTGGTTATGTCTTGAAAACTAGTGTACGGTCTTTGGCTCTGTCAACCGTCTGTTGGCGGAATGACATCAGAAAGAATGCTGTCAAAATGTAAAAAAAATCGGCGTTTGGGATTGTAGAGTTGATTTTTAAGCGATTCGATGGTAATCTGCGTTGTAAAAATAATGTGAATGAAAACTAAAACGACTTAAACTAAAGATAGTAATAATAAAATATTATGTACTAATGTAATCTTCTTACCGTTTTGATAACTTACGATAAACAAGTTCCAAATAAGTAATTTCATGATGTCATAATATAAGGCTATTCTTTTAATCGGGGTAATTAAATAACGATATTAAAAGCAAATTTTTATGATTTGAAATGTGTCTAATTGCTATTTTTTCATTAACAAAAGAGTGGCTAAATTATATCTGTAATCATTTTAAGGAGGGGCTAATAGTTTCGTAAATATTAAACTTTATTACTTTATGGTTTCGAATTTCTCCTAAGCATCTTAAGTTACAAGCTTAGAAATAATTTCGTTTTTATGATTAGTTTATTACTCCGGTGAGCCTTTATTTATGTATTAGCAAAATATACCTAATAAAGTCAGTGGATAAAGTTAGGCGGTTAATACTTTAATTTTGTTTGATAACAAATTATGTAGGCATCATTAATAACAAGAGAGAAAAACGTTTCCAGTATTTCTACAAAAATGCAAAGTTAATGAAAAAAGAAATTTTATTAGAGAACCTTATCCCACGAAGCACCGTCTGTCTTTATCAGATAGTTTCTTCGAGCCAAAAAGTAAATCCAAAAATCGTCAGGTTAAATCTCGATAATAACCCTTTTAAATATCGGCAGGTCCGTTTAAAGCTTGCTAATTGAGATGTGCAAGACAGTTTAAGAGTAACACTCTTATAAAATCTTTTTAAGTACCACAGTGTTAGCGAGAGTGTGCAATAAATCTCATTGTGACCAGTCTTATCTTCGACCGCGGTAGCCGATATAACTTGTGTCAACCCGCTTGAAATTTAAGTATAAAACAACTTAAGTATTTCAATATCGACTGATCCGACCGCGTAATCTCAGGACCATACTTCGAAATGGATGAATTATTATTCTGTTATCATTTTTGTTACTCTGAATGTCCGCGATGTAATGAGAAAGGATGAGATTAGTGAAGGGTGTATTGAATATGAATGTAGGGACAGAGACGTAAGACAGGAATAGCGAACAATTATTTCAACGAATAAAAGTAAAAACTAACAAAATCGTGTAGAAACAACATGGCATTAATAAAAAGTCATAAATAAAAAAGATAAAAATTTGAACTATGTTACCGCGGTATGCGTATGGAGAAAAAGACAAGCTTTAAATCCAATTCCGATGGCTTAACTGTAATAAATAGATATTGCAAAAACTGTTGGAAATGTCGGAAAAAACCTTATGAAAAATATTATGCTTTTACCACAAAGTATTCTTGAAGAATGCAGTAAATGTGTTATAAGTTAACTACAAAATGCAAGTAACGACTAAGCAATCTTAAAACCATAAAGTGTAACATGCTTCTTTAAATATACGACACTGAATCTACTAATGAGTAATGTATCCAGCTTCTAATTTGATTAAAGCCAAAAAAACAATAAAACCCGAATTTAAGAATATGTACTCGTACGTGACTATTTTATTTCCCAGCGAAATATTGAGTCAAGTTACCAAATCTCAAGTTTTACGATGTTGTAAAAACGTTATCACGCCGTGTTGCCGTCGATCCGAGGCGAGATAAAAAAGAATTAAAATATTCTAAAATCATTAAACTTATTCTTAGTTGCACGTCGTGTGTGGCAACAAAACGAAAACTAAATTCTTATCAAAAATCTCTTCATTAAAAACTAAAACGAGGGGTCGTTGGAGCAGATTTCTCGGGATTTAATAAGGGTTTCGAGACAATCAGGTTCAGTATTCGCATGCAAGTTAGTTATGTCGACCGGGCATCAATCAAGGTGGAAAGCTTGGACCAATAATAATAAAGTAAGCCGGGATTCGATTCTTTCATTGTTTCAACAAATGTGTTTCTCGGAATCCCAGTGCGTGAGTTCTGTCAATGATCGACCGGCAATTTTCGTAAATGCAAATTCTGGTTACATTATGTGTCGGTTCGAGTGTACACTTACCGCAAATTTTATTGCCTTCAACGATCTTGAAGCAACTCCGCTTCATAAATACCTATGTACGTGTTTTTAAATTATTGTTTTAAACACTTTAGTTCTTTAAACAACTGAACATGCAGTGCACATGTAGCTTTTAATTTCATAAAGATTCAAATCATGTGATATTGGCGGTAAAGGCAAAGTACTACCCATAATGATTTTGTAAATAATTTAAACAATGCGTTGAAGGGAAAGGGCTTAGCGTGCATGACGGGCCACAAACCATTCATATCACTCATTGTCAAACCTTAAAAATGAAGACACGAATAAAATTACAAGCGAAATTACTAAAACTAACACTGTTTAATGTCATCGGCGTTTAAAGGAATTCGAGTCTTAAGATTAAAGTGTCTAAGTCGCGAATGGTTTACATGCGCTATCGTTGCTTCAAGCCTTACCATTTATCTTTGCTTTGGACACCGATGCAATTAATCAAGTGCCGTTGTCACGTACGTAATATACGAGAGATAAAGAGAAAAAGATGATTTCAAGCTAATTATCGACCTTGTTGCTCGAGTCTTCTTTTTTAGTCCACTTAACACCTACATCCAATTTGTCGGTTATACTCCTTTGGCATTCACACTTTCGGTAGCTTCCAATGGAATTTGGAAACGATTAAGTATTTTCGGTTCGTTAATTGATACTTTGGTAAATGCGTTCGTACTGGTATCTACTGTTATTTTGTATTCATCTCGAGTTCCGTCTTCGAAATCGGTTGTTTCATAAGCGGTTTCATGTTTAAATTCAGACTGCTTGTCTGATTATTCTTTAAATTCTGCTCAGCTTATTATTTTATGCAAACCGACTGAATTTCACTTAACTGCGAATATCCTGTTTATTTGATAATTGGTAATTAAAGTGAAACGTATATAGACCGACGATTTGGGATAATTGCAGGATTTATGATTGCAAACCTTAACAAATTCTAAAAATAAAAACAAATGAAACGCGACTAATTTTATTCCAACAAAAGCCTATGCTGGCTTAAGCATTTTTTGTTTTTAACACAAAAAAGCGTTAATTTTTCCTTTGCAATAATTCCAGTTGACGAGAATGGTAAAATAAGTAAACGTGTAGTCTGTAGTGAGCTCTGTAATGTCTTCCGACGCGTATATTATTATTATAAGATGTCCGAGGAATTCCGTACATCCATAAACCGCCATCAATATCCTTGTTGTAACTAGGCCGGGGCTGAATACCGGTAGTAGTTAATATTTGAATTTAACATACTTACGTTTTAATTACCCCTTTATATTTTATTCGATAATTATTTAAGGAAAATTTTATACCCTCCTATGAAAATAAAAAAGTTAAAATTTTTGTTTTAAAAATATTTTTGAAGTTTGATTTAAAAAAAGGCATTTTTAAAACCCTAGATAAAGAAAGTAAGAATACATCGGTGAAATAACTTTACATTTAAGAGCCGGGGTGTTCCCTTTAGACAGGTGCAACAAGTCATGTTTTGGCTTTCCATTAATAACTTTTCACGTATTACATATAACCAAAGAGCCTCTCCCACTTTCGCACCCAATATTTAAGCCGAACTTTTATAGTGAAAAACAATTAACGTTACCGATTTAAATATCGGTACAGCAGCATACCGGTATTCAAGTGTATCGGTATGCCAATGTACCGGTACAGGCATTCACAGGCTCGGACCCCACAGCCGGCTGATCAATTCACGTTGAATTAAATAACTTTAATTAATTACGATGGCTATCGCTAGCTGGCGTGCAATTAGTTTCAGAGTATTTGCCAACGTCTGCCAGATCTTTTGTTGGGGAATTGATAGCTTCGAGTACTGCAACCTTTCCGGCTTATAGTGATGTTTGCTATTGTGCTGTGTACTTAAGCTGGTTTTAGGAGTAAAAGAGTCAAAATTGATAAATATTGGAATCATCTTCAGAATATGTGTGTTTTTTTTCAATAATGCTACTGGTAGTAGAACCAGTGTATTAATATCCAAGTCAAAAGGAAAATGCTCCTAACATTAAAAATCAGGCTTTCGTTACAAAGGTAAGTTTAGACGTAATCGCCACGCTTGCTAAATACAAAGCCGGGCTCTGTCCAGTAAAACTGAGAAATTTCGGTCGACCCTTGAATCGAATCGAAGACCACTAGCCTTTTAGGTACTTAAACCACGACCTCATCGAGGCGCTATTTAACAACTGACAGAACTTATCGAAAATCTAACGTTAGAGTATTCAAATTTTTTAACGAGTATCAAAAAATAACGTTATTTCTAATTGTTACAGATGTCAGCAATAGACCCTGACTGTGGAGTCAATGCCATCGTCAACTACACTCTAGCGGAGAGCTTCGGAAGGCCGCAGTTCAGCGTGAAGGCAGACTCGGGAGAGATCTGCATATCCTCGCCTTTAGACCATGAGGCGAATAGCGACTTCGAGTTCCCTGTCATTGCTACGGATAGAGGTATGTATCTAAAGATGACAGTAATGCTTAAACATTGTTCTTCTGCATAAATACTGCCCTGACTGCTCTGAATTCAAATTCTGAATTACAAAGTAATAGTACGGGAGCCCAAGAGGGGACTTTTGCAGTGACTCGGGTGGATCAGAAAATTATACAGGGCGATTTAATTATGAGGGTCCCCCTCAACACACGTCACCATGTGGTCGGTTCATAATTGGTAGAGGTACATTAAAGGGTGCAAGGATTCTCCCTATATCATTTTCTGACACGCTCGGGTCACTGAAAAAGTCGCCTATTGGGATAACACTGACTAGACGAGACTAAACTAAATTCGCTTAAGTTCACGGTTGTCATACAGCCAAAGCGTCAAGCCGTAAGTATCCCATATAAAAAACACGCTTAGTCAGTGTAAAGTCTAAAAACATAATCAATTATTAGTTAGATGGTGCAATAAAATTTCTGTCCAATGTTTTTTTGTAGCTAATAACATGTTACATAATATTTTTGTTTAAAAGTGTAGTATATCAGAATGAACATAAAGCGCAATAATAATGTTGACGAAGAAATCTTGGAAATGTTGACACCATATCAGTCATAAATAAATAAAGTTCATTTATAAAGTTTATACTGCAGCAATGTTTAATAAGGAAAACAAAATGACAAGAATTCAACATTTTTCAGTCTCATTATGATTAAGTAGCCTTTGGCAATTTTAAATATTAACACAATACATTTATTGATCACCTGACAAATTACGATTAATCAGTCAATTAAAATTGTTGTACTTAATCTCTTTACCGATCTTTTGTCATATGATAAAACTAGTTTGCTTTTCTTAAATGTTTACATTCTTATTAAGTCAGTATTATACTTGGCCTTGTAGTAAAACATGATTAAATATTATTGTTATTTTAAGTACTTACAAAAATGCTAATGTAGTCCACATAAAATTTACCATTTTAAATTTTGTATTTATTTTAAATTAATTTAGGTAAATAAAACTCTTTACGGCGATGGTAAGAGATAATAAATAAATATACGCAAAAATTTAATAACGAACATTTATACAATCGCGGTTTCTAATTCAACTTTCAAACATTCTATAACACAATTTGAAACTCGACACTCATAGAATTTATGGTTCGCCGTATCAATGTCCAAATCATAAAATATGTTTCTTAATTCAAGATTATCCGTGGTTTTTACATTTTTCAAACAGATTTTAATGTGATGATTTGTTGAATCGGTCCCATATTTGACTAAGCCGATATCTGTGAACCGTTTTAAAATTAATGTTATAATAATTATAATTTGGTTATATTAATCGCTTCCTTCCTTTATGGTAGCAAACCGGTAGGCAGGTTAAATAGCTGAATTATTACACTAATTACAATATTTACTGTATTTGGAAACATTTGTTTATTACCATCGATAGATGGTATGACGAGGGATAAATCTTTCTGTGACTAATTTATGTTTGTACAAGTGTAGACTGGTTGACACAAAATACCATTTTGCAGACAATTTATTTATCGCCTGTTTAAAACGCTATCGAATGTTGAACATTTCAGATTTGTTTTTACTCTAGTCATTTCGTTCTTGAATCAAACCGGTCAACGATATACTAGTACCGTTACGTAATGATAATCTTCTTCTTTTGTTCTCAAAAGAAAATTACCTGTGCAAATATGTAGATTTACAAATAACACTCCATACTTTTGAACTAACGGATATCACACTTTTAGTTTTTTAGTTATATTCATTCTTTATCAACTTAAAGCAAAGTACGCCTGATAATTTCTTCCAATTGCCAATTCTTAAACCCGAACCGGCCGAACGAATACAGATTCGGTTCGAAAATAACAGCGACGGAGCCTGGAATAAATTCCTAAAATGTCCTCCGCCGGCCCATTGATTTATGTGAGTGGCCGCAAACTATTACTCCCCCTTTTTTACTCCCAAGACCTGATGTGGTAACCTTGTTTCGCCGACGATTCGGGAGGAAAGAATCCCATTTTTTATTAATCGAACGATTAAGAAAAAGCGGTAATCGTGTTATGATTATAATTACAATTGACTAACAGTAAAACTTGAGACGTGAAAATAGTGTTCACTCCTATAATTACTAATCTTGATTGTTGTAAATATAATGTAAGTAAAGTGCTATTTACTATTAACAATCGATTTCTTAGACTCAAAGCCTAAATTGTTATTTACATTAGATTTGTGTCGAATTTATGATAATCGTTCAAACGCAGTTATCAGTCCTAGAATATTATTATATTGTAACTTACCTAACAAGTTAGAGTAGATACCTCACGCGTATCAATAGTAGTACAAATTACAAGAAACAAATCTGAAATGTTGTTAAGATAGCCCGCCTCTACGTCATGGTGGAGTTGCTATGATATCGAGTTTATGGCACAGATCAAGATACAATGTAATTGCCTAACATAAAATTACACTCAGCCAACCTTTCTCTTAAGAAATCAGCAGATCTGTTTAGAAATGTAGTGGCGATCAATAATGCAGGGATATCATAAGCCGGTGGTGAAATATTGTAATCAAATTAAAGTCGTAGAATACAGTTATTTGAGGTAACTAAAATCTTTAATGAATCTGCAATCAATACTTAAGTTATCCGAATAGTTTAGCAAGAAATCTTAGAATTTAAAAAAATAGACGTATGATTTACATATTTAAATTCAAAACACATATTATCATGTTGCCAAAAAGTAAATATTAAGTAAAACCACGCAACACATCCAATCGCAAACAATAACAAAACACAAACGGACGAAAACAAAACGTAACAATTATTTTATTATCACGAACCTCGCCGTAAAGAGTTGACATCGGAATAAATCAACCGGCTGTCAATTAAACATTGCATTACAACAATACACAAACAATCACGGGACCAATTATTTATTTATTCCCAGGGGGCCTGTCAACGACGGCTATGGTGAAGATCCAACTGCTTGATATAAACGACAACGCTCCGGCCTTCAGTGTAAAGGATTACAAGGTCTCCTTGAAGGAGGGGAGGATATCTTCAGAGCCAATAGTGTCCGTCTCGGCGACCGATGCAGATTCGGGAAGATTTGGAACCGTCACATACAGAATTGTTAGTGGAAACGACAACGACATATTCAGAATTGACAGAAGCTCTGGAGAAATACTGGTTACGAAGCCTTCTCTCGTGCAAGCAAATTCCAAATTTGATCTGGAGATCTCGGCTACCGATGGCGGTGGTTTGGCGGCACCTCAAGGAGCAGTGGTGCATGTCAACGTCGTGCCGGCTGGAGTGGGTTCGGCGCTGTTCGACAAACCGAGATACAATTTTCGTGTGAGAGAAGACGTCAGGACTGGCACGGTCGTCGGGAGTCTCAAAGCTACCGTCGGTGATAGAGGTAAGTGTTAATATAGTTCCTGTGTAACTTCTTAAGTAAGATAGTATTCTATTTGTAAATCGAATCGAATCTAATAATCACAAAACAATAGACGGCCACGATCCATTGATAAGCAAACCCTTTAATCTGAATACGAACGACCATGGAACACGTACGAATGACGACGGCTTAGTATTCCCAGTTGGGGCATAAACCAGCGCGGAAACAATGCAAATAGTGCAATGTGCACAGCTTCCTCCAGCAGATGCTAGGGATGGGACCGATGCGAAACTCGAAACGACGGCCGCACATCAACCAGTCGTGATCTCGCGCTAGACAATGCCCGATTACGTATTTCTGCTGAGGTATCCGAACGCTAAGGTGTGTGGTGCAAAATGGAAAATTCTAGCATTCTTCTTACACACTTGGGAGACGTTTTAGTAACTGAACATAGTTTTATTTTTATATTGGCTCCACTTTACATGATGGTAAGCCAAAAAGTAACCCTGATTGCAATTGAATATGGTATCCTATTAGCTGGCAATGCCATACCGGCCCACAAAATACTTTTAACTAATGTCATACTAATGTCTTCTAACAACTAAAAAGTACGCACTAATTTAGAAAGCCGCGTGTTTCAGTCTTAGAATAGCTCATTTAAAATTAGAATAGACAAAGATCATTTTAGTATGAGGATTGTGTAGCTTGTAGGTTTTCTTCTCATATTTCTGTAACTACTAGACATGCAATAATAAATACATAGGAGCACTGAAATGTCTCAACAACGACGTCTGATTTGTGAAGGGATATTTAAGTACTGTCTACTACATACATTGTAGTTAAACTATTTTTTACTTTTTATTTACTTCAATTTCCTTGCTTTCTCAAGTTCGCTTTATCCTTCAACTTAAAACCGCGTCTTCAATGGCACGATTTCAATAAATTTGTTAAAGCAAAATGAAGCTATAAGACGATTTAAGTCAACGGTAGTTCACGGATCCCGAAACATTAATATTTGCTCATTGCCCTAAGTAGGATTCCTTGTACGGTAACCTTAAACTTCTATTTGATGGGTTTCTTTCGTTGAATGTTATTGGAGCTGCGTTAATAGTGATTATTTTTCTATTAGGAGACGCTGTGAACGAGTACTCATTTATGGAGTCTGCTTGTTTGTTTACCTAGGCCATTCAATAAGTACTTAGCCTAGCTGCCAGATGCCGCTATTATTTAAAAAATGTTTTACTATCGTGTAGTAAATACGTTTTGAAGTATACTGAGGACTTTTCAGTTTTCTCCCTTCATTTGTTTTATTTTGACAGCCTATGGAAGTGAGCGTGTCGGGCAGTTGGTACAAAAATGGAAAGGAACAAAATCGTTAAGTGATTAGATTCTTGTTTTTGGTAGGAAAAATGCGCATGGAAATCAAAGAGTGCTAAAATGCTGTGATTGGTGACTCTTCTCCTTTCATGTTGACCGACAAAAATTGGTTTAATGAATTTGATCGTAGCCGCACGTCGGATTTTGATGAGCGAAGCCAACCCTAGCTAAAAACGGCTTCTACGGAGGAAAAGGTAAAAAAAAAACACGTTATCGTGTTGGCAGACCAGCAATTGTAGATTCACGAGATAGCTGAGACTGTGGGCATTGCAAAAAGAACACTGCATCATATTCTGCACTATGAATTGGGTGTGAAAAAGTTGTTGGCGAGGAGGCTGCCGCGTTTGCTCCCATCTGACAACAAGCGCAACCGTAAGACAACATCGTCATCATGTTTGGCCCTGATGCAATACTATCCAGCGCAGTTCTTTCAGCATTTTATGACCGTCCACAAAGCGTGAGTTAAATGGAACACACCAAACCCAGGAAACAGTAGAAACAGTGGACTTATCCCGGCAAATGTGCTCCAAGGAAGGCGAAAACTGTTAAATCGGCCGTAAAGGCAATGGCCGCTGTTTTTTTTATATTCACGAGGTATGATCTACATCGATTACATTGAGAAGGGTAAAACAAGTATGGGGCTCCACTATTCTAACATACCCGGCCGATTCGACAACAAATTGAAAAAAAAACGGCTGCATTTGGTAAAGCAAAAAGTGCTGCTCCACCACGGCAACGCGGCGGCTAACACCTTCGCCGTTGTCATGGCCAAATTGGTAGAATTGTGCTACAAATTGTTGCTCAATCCATCGTAATCCCTAATTTTGGCTTCTTGTGACTCTTTCTTGTTCCCAAATTCGAAAAAATCACTCGTCAGAAAAAGATTTGGGTCGAATGATGCGGTCATCGCCTCCCCAGAGACCTATTTTGAAGACCCTTGGAAATCGTATTTTTTGGATGGGTTAAAATGGTGGCAGCATCACTGTGCCAAGTGTATCGATTTGAAAGGAGACAGTGTTGTAAAATAAATCTAAACTTTCTTAAAAAAATGTTTTTTTCATATTTAGGCTAAGTATTTATTGAACTGCCCTCGTATTTCATATTGAGAGACTTGAGGTAATTTTATACGTACTGTTTGTCAATATTCTCACTATCTTCACAACGGCTTTGGCTATTTTCCGTTAAATTGTCAATAATACGGTATTTGTTTGGGCTCTGATTACATTGCTTGATGGGAGAAGTTGAGGTGATGTGTTGAATATTAAAACATACTCGTACATATAGTATTTAAAAAAGCAGGCATCTTAACGTTGGCCCCTGGCTTTTAGCTAACATACAAAATTATCACTTGTTGTGATTTTATTAATTACTAGCGGCCGCCCGCGACTCCGTCCGCGTGGATTTCATAGCCTATGTGTTATTCTGATGCATAAGCTACAGCCTATGTGTTATTCTGATGTATAAGCTATATTGTGGTAAAGTTTCATTCAAATCCATTCAGTAGTTTTTTACGTGAAAGAGTAACAAACATCCATACATCCATACATCCATTCTTACAAACTTTCGCCTTTATAATAGTAGTAGGATTTAAATTTAAATTTATTTCTCTTAGATTCATGTCCCGTCCCTTTATTTTTTGTATTTGTGTAACACATTTGCCCGATTATGAAAGTCTTATTCTGTGACGCTCCAATAATGTTGCTGAAAATAAATGTATGTATGGATTTGTTCACGCAACCGATCGCAACTACATATTTTAAATACTGATAATTTTGAAACGTCAATAGACCTGGGCCCTGTAAGGAATATTTCTAATTCTGTAACAGTACATCCTTGATAAATCAGCTCCAGTCTCAGTGTACTCGCAATCTCGCTCAATGCGTTTCACTAATATTTATACTGCGAGCCTTTCCGTAATGATTTCGTTTACACCGACGTGTAATATAACTTGTTAGCCGTTTGTCTTGGTTTAAATAACTGGAATGGATTTAATAAATGTCAAGCATGTTGGTCTAGTGGTCAAAGACTCGGTCTACAAAAAGGGTTGCGGGTTTGAATCACGCTTAGGGGCATGGTGTTTGTGTGATAAACATCGGCTCAGGGATGTTTATAAAAATATAAAGATGTGTGTCTATCCGTTCCCTAGCATTAATTCATTCGTACAAGCTCGAGCTTAGTTTGGGGCTATGCATGTCCAAGGTATTCTTTTTAAATTTGGACACTGCTTAATTTATTAATGATTTCAATTTTTTAGAACTTGATAATATTAAATGAGTTATCAAATTATTTTAAGATATTTTGATAACGAAAAAGGTCTAAGACACAAGAACAGTTTTTTTTTATTGACGATACGACGCGGTGTGACTGACAGCCATGCCAGTCCACGTTTATTCTGTTGTTGGTTCGAGCTCTGTAAATCACTGAATTGTCAGGCCCACCGTTACGTGGCACTATGTCGATGGGAAAAGCTATGCTTGGACTATTCTTACGAACAAGTTCTTAGGGTTTTGGATATTAGTGCTTACGGTTGATGAAATAGACAGACCATTTACAGATTCAGAATTATAAACTCGTCAAAAGCTCAATGGCGCAGTGGTTAGCATACTTGGCCTGCGATTGCAAAGTTAAGTAACTTTTGCAGAGGTCAGTCATCAGATGGGTGACCGACAAATTGCATCTTGGGCTCCTTCGAGCTTCGGAAAGCACGTTAAGCCGTTGGGCTTGCGCCTGAGCTCTACGGTCGGTCGTGTCAAATTGCTGGTCCACCGAACTATGGGAGTGAGAGAATAAAGAGTGCACCTGTGCTTGTGCACTATAATATAGCCTGCGTACCTGGCTGATCGTAAAAGGGACAAGAGTTGCCAGTTACATTTCGGCAGCAAAATTACAATCAATACTAATTTATTGTTTATTGTTTCTCGTCAGAAATGCCATCGGCCCCAGGTGCAATGAGTCGACAGATCAAACAATTCCTACTTAACTAAGAACTAACAAATAAATGATTAGTTTCTACAAACTCTATAAACACTTCATCTAAAATATGAGAGTTTATCGATAAGTCATAAGGGGAATATTATTTAATTGACTTGCGTTTCAAAAATATGAAAAGATGGTGGTTAAAACGTCGCCATCAAAGTGCTATAAAACTACTGGCACATTCGTTCTGAGAGACTCCGGTGGAAGTTCCTAGAAATGAGGAACAATTACTTTTCTATTTATTTTCATAACGGGCCGATCAGGTCGTTCACATCTTTTTTTATTGTCTATTATATTTATACATACATATACATAGTACATATAAACAAAGTTGCTTTTCCAAGTCTGCTCCTGTGTTTATTTGTTCGGAAGTTTAAGTACTAACTGTTCGCTTAATCGATTATAGTAATTATGCAATTATTTCTAGTAGTTTATTCTTGATACTTCAAGTTTTCCAATACCAGGGGCTGCCCGCGACTCCGTCTGCGTGGAGTTCGGTTTCTGGACAAATAGTGTTATACTACGGCTTCGGTTTTCTTCGTCAAATGTACTGTCCAACATTAACACAAAATAATCAATTCGAACCAGTAGTTCCTGAGATTTGTGAGTTCAAACAAACTCATCAGATTTATTATATTAGTAAAGATACTAAAGTAGTATGTAGTAAGTAAGCAGTCAAGACTCAAGTATTCTAAGTTTACCACGAAAATCATGGCAGAAGTTTATTTACGGCTCAAATGATTACTAATATTTCCATTGAGGTATTACAATACGTAATAGTAATAGCTCAATGACTATTTTTTAGCTTTTATAGTTCACGTTCCATCTGGATATATTTTAATATATTGTAAAGCGATAGTTCAAAATCTTGTATCATATTTTATTGGCATCTAATTCTAAAAGTAAACTATTACGTAAAATGCAGAACGAAACAAGTTTGAAAGGCATAAATCAAAAACAGAACGCCACAAAGAATGCTGTTTTGAATAACGACTGCCCAGAGTGCCCAGTTCTATGACATTACCATTATATCACATAATATCAATTTTGATTGAGTAAAACAGTGTAAAGAAGTGATTAAATAAATTTCCAAGTAATTACTTCGGTATAGGAGTTCGGAGCGGGCACCATTGCAAATCAAATCTTTAGATTAAGAAGATATCTAAAAATGATCTCACATTGTGGTGCTCGTGTGTGGTTTAAGGCATAAGCTTTTCAGCTTAGAACTCTTTAATTCAAATTAAAACGTACTACTTACACGCTTTAGCGGGTTTTGAACTGTGAATATAATTAAATAAAACAACATCATATTATTATGATGAGTTTTAACGATATTAAACAAAGCGGCATTGAGAATGAGGAAGTTATTAATGGAAAAAAGTTAATCGTGATTTTAAATAGCATTGATCCAAGAGGCATTCCATTTTTCACAGAGATTTAAATTATTCACCGTTTTAGCAGCTTTGTAACCATTACAAAAACGTTTGTTTCACGGAATAAACTAGAAAATAAGCTCGACCGGGATCTTCACAATTTAAGTAAAATACTAACACTCCAATGACAGTGAAATCATTTCAACAAATCGATTTCCATAATAAATTTTATTGCATGCCAAAACTTATCCAACGCTTTCTCTTATACCTTAAGCCGTGTAGCCCAGCCTTGAGTTTAATTAGAAAGAGCTCCATAACATTTATGTTCAATGGTCAAACGCACGCCCCCGTCAGATTTATTACAAACTGGCCTGGAGATAAACATCCATTAATTAAAAAAATGTAATGTATTGGGGAGTCGGACCGACGCAAGCGCATTTAAATTGTAGTAAAGCGTTGCCAATATTGCACTTGTGTTAGTCTAACGTAATCGAAAGAGTGCAATTCTGTTCTATACACTTAGATCCTTTGTAGAACTGGTAAATAATATAATATCCTACCGGCCGTTTTTCGACCATGGCGGTCGATCTTACAATCAGGCAGGTACGTAAGGGAGTGCGCAATCACAGGAGCACTCCCTATTCCCTCATTCTCATAGTTCGGTGGGACAACCATTTGACACGACCGTAGAGAGCAGTGCCCATCCAAAGCAAGGAGAATCTATTCGTTCAACGAACCACCGTTTATTTATGGCACCAGGTATAAAACGCATCAGCGACTCTTGTAGGTTTTTTAACAAGAGTAAAGAAAGAAAATAAGAAACGTTTTCTATCGTCATTTCTCTTTTCATGAACCCGGAACTGTGTATAAGATCACCGATCACTTACTGCATTTCGCAGAATGATATCTCAAGTCAATTTAGAATTGCCATAACATTTTCCAATAACTATTTGTATGTATGTGAATTTTATTACGCAAAATATGAATGCTGTCAAAGGAAATTAAATGCACCAGGCATTTTATTAGAAGGCTAACGTAGTGTCAGTTTGATAAATTTGTAAAAGCCGTGTGGTCCCACGACCACGATGTCAGATGATATACTAAATCGATATTTGATTAGTTAGATAGATAGATAATTGTATAGGACACTGGTTAATGGCACCTGTTGTCTATTAGGAATAGATTTGATTCTAATGAGGAAGGATATTCATTACATATGAAGTAGTGAACTACACTACCACACTATGTGTATCGTTACTAAAGTGAGTTTGGTTTTTTTTAAACAATTGATAGAGTATTACAACACTGTTGAACTGATTTCAAATTAATACATTCTTCACAATAAGGCTGTATATTATGTTCTGATATTGTTGCTAGTATCTTTGATACTTGTTTCTACACTCAATCTAGAATTTTGTGGTACCATTAAAAGATTAAATGGCCCCAACATTGTCGTTCCCCTCAAAACCTGTATCGCAGGCTAGCTATAGCTGCATTTTTATAACAATTCACTTGCAATCGTATAGAGCTGAAAATTTGAAATTCGAATCCCGAGAAATCCAAGGATACGGTTCGGGACTTAGGGTTGTCGCGTGCTGGAAAGCAAAGACATCACAGGCTATTAAGTGTAGGTAAGTACTCAAATAGGTACTCTTACCACTTTTGGAAAATTAAGTTTTACGGGGCAAATATTTTTTTTACATCTGGTTTAAATTCGTTTGTTTCTCTTTAACACAAATAAGACTGTCCTATTATGTTGGACAGGATTGAAAAATATTCTTAACCCATAATGAAATATTAATTAATTAATTTAATACGAAGAAACTATTACCAAAGTTGATGCACCTCTTTTATACAACTTTATATTTATAGTAGCTTTATTAAATTTCGTGATAAGACTTTAAAATTTCTTATGGGCGTATGCTTTTATTAGCATACAATACAATAATCACAGAGCCTCTCAGGGACAACCATGTCTCAGAGGGTAAATCTAATACTAAATAATATGTACTTTAGAGAGACACACAATCTTAGAAATTGCAAAAAAACAACAAGAAAAACATAAAATATAAATGTAGAGTAAGCCTGCTAGGGACAACAATGTTTCAGAAGGAAACCTAAAACTAAATACCTTATAAGAGGGTAACATACAAACTAAGAAATTGCCAAAAAAATCAAGAAAAGACTCTTCGTATATCAGGAACAGCCCTGCTTCGGATCCGCTGCGCCCGCGCACACCAAAACCGAATAAATCCTGCCCGGTCGACGACCCACGGCGACAGTTTTTGCCGCGCGTTTTAGAGTTCCTTTTTTAAAACTCCCGCCACAATTATTTTCAACTTTTTACACTGCGTTATTTTGCGGTGAGAGCTGAAACCCGATTGATGTGTTAAAATGTTAAATGTGTAAACGTCGGGGTGTGGAATCTTCGCGTGTCTCGTTTCGGATGTGTGTTGTTACATAGACGCTTTGCTTTGATCCTCTGATATCACTAACACAGTTTGTCCCTCAAGGTGATAAGGCTAGAGGGGACCAATGGGACACACCTCTTTTAATAAGATTAACATGTCTAGTGGTTACATCGCACAATATGCTTACAATATTTTGATACAAATAATATCGAACAACTATTAGCAAAGGTAGGATTTGCCTTTTATTTCAAACAATCGCATAAGTGCGATTAAATAACCGTACAGTATACATCTATTCTAATATAAAAAAGCTGACGATTTTGTTTGTTTTGTTGTATCTCAGGAACTAACGGTACAATGAAAAAATATAATTGTGTTGGATAATCCATTAGGCGAGGTAGGATTTAAGCTATAGTACATGTAGATATTATGTATGTGTGCGGAAACCGAATTCTAAGATTCAACGGGCGGAGTCGCGGACGGCTCCTAGTTTCCAATAAATAAATATAGTCTCCCACGCAAATCTCACGAGACGAGACAGTCTTTTTGGCAACAAGCTCGACCTGCCTTCATTAGCTGTAGCGTGCGTTACTGAAGCCTCGATGCGTTCAGATGCACCAAAGTTTCCAGACTCCGACATCGGCGAGAATCGCTTGCACTAACCTTTTAATCTTAGTTCCATTGCTACTGCAGTTTGAGGTTTTATTCAAGAGATATTCGCCCTTATAGAAAGAAAGGACATTTCCAGACTCCAATTTTGGCGACAATCGCCCGCACCAACTCTTCAAACCTAGTACAATTGCCACTGCAGTTACAGCTTCTGTTCAAGGGATATTCGCCTTAATAGGAAGAGAAGTTTGATGTGTGCATTCGCATTTGCATCACGCCCTTCTAAATCAGAATCGTTAATGCCGAGATTATCTCACTCACGAGAACAGTACGCAGGTCAATTAAGTGTTGTTCAGATTTCCCCGTGTGAATTGTTCGAGATTTAAGATTGAATAATTAATTCGTCTAGGAGATTGTGTGGGGTATCGAAGGACCCGAATCTGTCTTTGCCAATATTTTATAGAAGTTAGGTATTTTCTTTATAAATGCATTTTCGTAGGGTATTAATGTTAACAAAAACACAGTAAGTGTAAGAACACATCAGGCTAAAAATACGCAACTGAAGTTCGGCGGCAATGCATTTTCTATACAAAATCACGGCATAGTGTAGCATCTTCCATATGAAACCGTAGTCACGCTGAATTTCGGTCGCGTTTATTCCGCCTAGTGTGTTTCTGTAATAACACAAGCACCCGCATGTTAGTATAGACAAATAAGGCGCACGCAAGGACATAAACAATATTATTACAGCTCTTTAGTACCTAATACAATATTTACCTTCTACAACTAGTAATAACCAGGCCTTACCAGCGTGGTCAATTCAGAATCATAGCCTCAGCGTACCCTGGTTACCGAGGCAATGGCTTAACCAAAAAACCCAATAATTTAACCAGCTGTAGTTAAAATGTAGTTAAAGGGTAATTAAAATCATTAAACTTATTAAAGTCCATGTTATTTTGGGTAATTCTAAGTATTCGATAAGATTTTAAGGGCAATTAAATCAATCAATAAGTTCAATCAATTTTGGTTATGGAGATAACTTGACATCGTAAATCAATATTGTAATAAAACAATTTTATCGCGCCAAAATGTTGATTCTCATAAGTATCAATTACATCATCGATTTAAATCGTCATCGTTTTAAAATGTCAATACGGTCAAAGTGACGAAAAACAAAGTCATTCCTTTTGTATTACCAACACTTATTTATTTATTTTATTTTTCACAGAGTACAAGACTATGCAATATTCCAAGACATTTAAAACAGCTTACTAATCCCCAAGTTTTAGCTTATGATAATTTAATGATCCAATGAATTAGGACCAGGTCTTTAGGTCTTAGAACTGCATAAGGTGAATCAAAATACCTTCAAGCGTTTTCGGATGAGCGTAAATTAGCAGATTTTAAGAGCTCCGCGATTTATAAAGGAATAAAAGTAATGATGGTTTACCTGGTGTGCATTTTTATGGCTTTTAAATGTGTTTTTTTATTATTAAAAAGAATAAAAGCTAGCTAATGACGTAAACTTTTGATGATCACGATGATAAGATATTTATATCAGGGGCCTCTCAATATGATCATCATCATCGTCTTAGATGTATCGCTTCTCCCGTTTGCATCCTCGCGCATTGCCTCGGAGTTCAGAGTACGCGGCAACTATGTATGATCCTGAATTGACAAGCCTGGTAATTACATTGGAGCCACTGTCGTCTGACCTCTGCAACGCACACAAGGGAAACCAGACAATTTGGATCATAGTCGGGACCAATGCCTTCTGAAGCATGGAATCCACATTCTCATCGTACAATCAGGTATTCAAGCCTGTTAGTATCCTAACCAATCTGACAAAAGCTGCACAAAATCGTGTTTCCCGACCCCGCGGGATTCGAACCCACGACCTCCACAGTTTAAGAGCCCAGCCGTCTAACCACTACACCGCGGAGGCAGTTAGTCTTTCATTATGTCAAGTTTCTCAATAGGGTGTATGATAAATTGCGAAGGAACGTTACTGCCCATATCCCCGGAAGTTTTTCTTAGTAGCTTCTTACGACACCCACAGGACAAAATTGGACTACTTTAAGCCACCATTAAAACACATTATCTGATTCAACACTTACTTCAAAGCCTTACAAATCATTACGAAACGGATTTCACTCACTAATTGAGGTAAATGATAACGATTTCAACTGACGTAAGATAAATGCTCGTAGAAATGTTAACGAAACCTTTAGCGGAGTAACAATCTCCGTGACAATTAGTATTATTAGATTAGATCCTAGGTAACCTAGGCGTTGCTCGACAAGAAAGCCTACATTACATAGCTTACTATGTGATTAACTAAAATACCTAAATGCCTTAACTAAGTGATACTTTGTACTTGTCAGTTTGGGTTAAGGAATTTGCGCGAGTAAGGTTAGCAACTCGTGATTCTTTAGTAATTGTGTTTAATATGCTTTTAGCTCCTAATTACATTAGTTCTATAAATAGTTTAAATCAGGCGCAATATCTAGTAAAGCATCTTCAACTTGGGGTGCGTTCAAATATTTTCAGTTATTGGAGAGACTTGGAATCCCAGTTTAATCTATATTCTATACTAATATATAAAGCTGACGAGTTTGTTTGTATGTTTGTTTGTTTGTTTGAACGCGCTAATCTCAAGAACTACTGGTCCAATAAAAAAAATATTTTTGTGTTGGATAGTCCATTTGACGAGGAAGGCTTTAGGCTATTGGAAATCGAAATCCACGCGAACGGAGTCGCGGGCGACCGCTAGTTTATATTATAGAATGAAACCCAAGCAAAGCTCTTAATAATGTAAGTCCAATCATGCTTATAGCTTAAAACCATTGCCACGAGTATATTTAAGTCAAATATGGCAGTGATACTCATTATAAACCTAGCATCCATAAAAAATACACCATCCAATTCAAACCATTACCGCAACACCGCCAAAACGTTTATACGTCCGAATACTTCCAAATTAAATCCATCCGAGACGAAACGATGTCCGTCTCCCGTTGTATAAAGAGGAACAAAGAGGCGGGGGGGAGGCAACCAGGCAACCAGCCAGGCAACCGCAGGCAACCAGTTACAGAAACCATCACAAACAAAGGGTCGAGCATATATCAATCTCGTCGCGTCATTCCGAACTAAAACGAAAGCGGAAAAAGCAACGCAAAAACCGCTCCGCCGAAAAAAAGCATTCGACAATGAACGCTTTAAATTGCTGTGAGAACTGCCAATTAAAAATTGATAGATATTGCTGGCCGGTTTTGGGAGGGCTTCTTAGTCTTCACGGGGGCCTATAATTTGTATTTTAATGTAAAAAAACATACTAAAAATGTATCACGCATCTGGTAGCGTTGGGTGACATTAATAAATGTAGAAAGTGAAGAGTCAGCCTATTAATGTCCCACTGCAGGACAAAGGCCTCCATCATTTTAAATCATGTTTTCGTAACAAACATGGGTTTTGGCTTAATCACCACGCTTACCAAATTCGGGTCGGTGATCACAAAACCGGGCTGTGTTGCGAATAATCGTCACAAATTTTGCACGACCCAGGAATCGAACCTAGGACCTCGAGACTATGGTCCGGTACTTAAACCACTAGGCGTGACATAGGATGTGGTATAATAATTGGAAATTGGCCTGAACTTGGAAGGTTACCGGCTATGACAAAATTACTTTTTTATCAATGTATAAATATGAAATTGTTAAATTAAGCTGACTGAATTAATTCGAAGGATTACAGTAAGTCCTGATTGGTGGCGGCTTATATCCTGACATTTTACGCACTGAATCATTTAGATAGTTCATTAGATAGTCTAGGCGGATAAAACCTAGATCATAATAGTAAACATAATCTTATTCAAAAATGTTCATACAATAAAACACCTCAAGACGATATACGAGACGATAGACGAGAGTAGAAACCAACTTGACACCTTTTTTATTGCCCATTCGCTTTCCTTGTTTTGTACTTATATGTTGAAGTTACTGCCGAACTCACAAAGGTGTCAAACAAATAAACAATATACTTCTTTTTAATAAAGAAACACTTGTGCATAATAACATTTGCATGATAGTATTACCTAAATATGCACATTAGTCTACATTGCATTGTAAATATCAAAAAGACGGCTTATGACCGATTCAAGGGGATTAGTTATGTATTTTTTCTGCTAACAGTCTTACGAATTCGGGTTTTTGTATATCAATGGGTAGAGTCAACAAATTCATAGGGGCATATTAAAATCCTGTCCTGCATGAATCAAAATAATTTAAGTTTAAGCTTTATCAAGGTTTCATTTGAAGGTATCCCTTTTAATGATTTTAAAGCCAGGTTTTATTGAATACACAGCTTAGTTAGACTAATAGACAGCCAAGACAATAGACGACCCATTGCTAAACGGATTGCAGCAAGACAGTTGACCTCTTTAATTGATTGGATTACTGCAACTAGAACAGCAGTTAATTTATAACAGGATACTACAATTAGAGAGGTAGGTTCGTCACTTACTATCGAGACTAGTGTTGGTTGGTATCGATAATAAAATAATGATAAAACCTATAAAGTTTAGATTCCTGTCACAATTGAATCCGAAAATATTACACCAAATAATTCAACCTAGTTTGAAGCCATTTTCGTGGATTGAAAGATTGCTAAGATTGAATATTGTACTAAACGGATAGATATATTGAAATAGTTCGAGTAGTTTTGCTAGACTTCAAATAAAAATCTTAAATAGTATTAAAATACTTAAAGTACATTCACCTATACAATAATTTACTACCCATCATAATACGTGAATATGTCTTCCAAGAACTAAGGCATAGACAATTCAATGTGCAAAGTAAGATGATACACAATACTTAAATATTTATGGTGACTATAAATTGAGGAGCGGTCGAGATCGCTCGATGCCCACAATCCTGGAAAATTGAGACAAGTGGGGTCACTTCGTGCTATACAGTCCTTTAGTTCGACTAGCTTAGCATTTGTAGAAGTTTGTGGTCTAGAATGTTTTGGTAACTTTTGTGTATAAGTTATTACAAAGTTCTATCTTTCAAAAGTATGGCAAATTTTTTATAGGTTTATTTTTAACGTAATGGGATTACTCATTCAAATTAAATGAATTTAAAAAGTTAATGAATATCACATAATTCAATTTGAACCAAACAAAAATAAAATCTTTACTAATATGATGAATGCTGAAGAGCTTCTTTGTTTTTTTGGTGTTGGATAGTCCATTTTTCGAGGAAATATTAAAAGTTAAGCCATAAGAACACTCTGAAATCCAGGGGGACGAAGTTGCGGGCGGCTGCTAGTGCATTTACATATTTGGATAACAGATTTTATATCAAGTATCAACCTATTAATTTACAATTGCAAGGCAAAGGTCTGCATATCTTCTAACATATAATATTTTATGATATAATACATTACCCACAAACAATTCAATTAATTACAAATAGGATGTCCTAAACAAGTATGGGCTAGAATAACCCAGTCAGAGGCTGGTTTAAATTATAATGCAAGTGGATAATTAAACATGATAGGTTTAATTAAAATGTACGACGCTTCCGCAATTATTATGCAGTGTAGCAGATGCAACAGGCCTCTGTTATTAGGTAGGCTGTACTGGGAGAGGGGAATGAGTGATGATCAGACAGAAAATAGAATAAGATTTACAAGTATTTGAGGTATAAAGTATAAAGATTAATAAAGTTTTATTGTTGCAAAAAATCAAAGATTATTGAAATAATTAGGGCATGTGAATAAGTTGACCTCCAACCCGAGCTGCTAAGGGACACATAGGTGTGATAAAAAATAGACATAGTTTGGCCCACCCAGTAATTGAATTCGAGACACCTAGATTTTCGCTAGTAACTTAACCTATTAGATTAATGTTTTTTACAGTGTAAGAAAATGTAGGAACACACTAGGCTGAAATTACGCGACGTGATTTCGGCACGGTGTGTCATCTTCCATTTAAAACATTGCAGGCGTAGTCACGCCAAACATCGGTCGCGTTTTTTCCGCCTAGTGTGTTAGTGTGAAACTAGAATAATTCACCTTATTATAGATAGAAACTTTCTATACTAAGTTGAATTAGGTGGGGGTACGTGGTACTATCTACATACTTCCCCTTCAGCTTATTATTATTTTTAATAGTTTTAATACAACCTCATTGAAAATGGTGTTAAATGACAATGCTAAGATTAGTATCATTGCTCGTTTTTCAAACTCCACAGCAGTATTACCGCTGTAAGTTGAGTTATCGTTTTGTATAAAAGCAAAGATCAAAGAAGAACCATTTTGTATGAACACTATTTGTATAGTTTCCGCGCGCGATTGTGAAAATTGTGATAATGGTGGTTTTGCCAGAAATTGCCGATTTAGTTTTATAGCCTTTCATTTTGTTGTTTTAGTCTATGCTTTATATTTTATGGGTGCGCAAGTTTGTACAATAATTCAAAAGAGATGATAGATGGGCTATCACGACCTATTCAATTGATATAAGTAGGAAGTGTAATGATATATTTAAACACCTAGCACTCAAAAGAGTAATAAATGAAAACCACAATTTATAGTGCTTTTATAGAAACATTTTCGTATTCCGCTAGCTTTAAGATGCCTAACAATTATAACTGGTATTTACTTAATCAAGACCTATGTACCAGCTACTGAGGCATTGTAATAAGCATGTAATATTCAACAACACACAAAAAGTCGGCATCTTCTGAACTTCATAATTAAATTGTAAGTTCACATACAAAAAGTGATTCAAAGTTTTCATTCGGTGATTTAAGTGTGAAATAATTTACAATTCGGTATTTTCCGACATCACAAATGTTATTCGGAAGTCGTAAAATTTAATTAGGCGTGTTAGTTTAGTTCGGTAGTTGTGAGTGCGCATAGATAGTTGTAATAACAGATTATTGTCGTTTTTCCTGCACTTTGGTGGCCCAAGCGTTGTTGGAGGCTAACGGGATCTCGCGGGGTAGCAGTCTAGTAGGTACTTTGACTGCTACTTATATGCTATATCATGTACTACCATTGAGGTATTACATACTACTACGTATAGAGTAGACATCTCGAAGAATTATTTTCCATGGACGGACAATAGTTGCCGTCTATTTGTACTATGTTCATAAACGAATCAACGCCGTTCTGTTTCAACAATATTTCGGTTACTTCGTTAATTTCGGTCTCCTCATAAAATAGTGTTATTGCTTAAAGCCTTTCTCGGCAAAAAGATTTTTCAACACAAAATCATTTTTTCAATTCGAAGCAGCAGTTCCTGTGATTAGCGCCATCAAACATTTATAATATTACATAGATAGGAATCACAAATGTTAAACTACCTATTAAATAATTCTAAACTTTCTCACCATCAACAGGAAAGCAACCAGTCCGGTACAGCATCGTCTCCGGCGACTCCGATCACCGGTTCACCATCGACCCCAACACTGGGGCCATTAGGACCGCTGGCCAGCTGGATAGGGAGACCAGCTCCTCCTACCTCCTTAACGTGAAGGCTGCTAATGGCAACTCTGCTAGTTATGACCAGACTCAGGTGAGTAGCATGTGAATTTATTATCAGTTGAGAAAACCTACATCTTTCTTTGTAATTGGGATTTTAAAACATAGATCATATCTTATAAAATCTTCATCATCATCCTAAAGCCTCTCCTGGTTGCATCTTTGGCCATTATCTCGGAGCCCAGGGTGCGCTGCGACTATGATCCTAAATTGACAATCATACCTTCAAAGTATATATCTTAAATGAGAAACTCACAAAGGTTCTCTTACATTCAAAACCTAAATTAAACGTCAGTTCCTTTGTATTATTTGATGCTTAGTATTTTTAAAAAGCATGCGCAATATTTTTTAGGGTTCCGTAGCCAAATGGCAAAAACGGAACCCTTATAGTTTCGTCATGTCTGTCTGTCTGTCTGTCTGTCTGTCTGTCTGTCTGTCCTGGCTCGTTCTCCGCCGTTTCTGAACCGATTGCCACGAAAATTGGTGGAGAGATGCATAGTGATAATTCAAGAATTGGTTTTTAAAATAATCGAAAAATAATTATTTTTTACCCCCCCTACCATACATCGAAAAGTAAATTCGAAAAACAAAATTCGACTTACCCCATCGTGTGGGGTATCGTTAGAAAGGTATTTTTAAATACAATAAAACTTGCCTTGAAACCATGTGGATCAAACAACCCAGTCTCGAGATATATTAATACAAAGTTAAAATTAGAGCGTCCCCCCCCCCTTAACTTTTGAAATACTGTTAAAATAATTCTGAAAAAAATGTCCTGTATACCTTCAAGTAAGTACTTTCAACGAAAACTATAGCGAACTCTGTATCATACATAGTTATTTTTATACAACTCGACCAACTTATGACGTGCAGTTGCCCGTACTAAATGGTGTCTTAAGCGGTCGGGCCATCTTTTAGCTACGGAACCCTTTCATGGGCGTGTCCGACACGCTCTTGGCCGGTTTTTGACGTTTAATCGACGGTTATGACATACATATCATTTTGCCATACTTAACACCCTGTTCTACCCATAACCCCCATCTAGGGATGCCTTTATTTAGCATTTAACTGCGACAGACTGATCATCATATTAAACTTACACTTTAACCTCACCAGGTCCACATAACACTAGAAGACGTCAACGACAACGCTCCTGAATTCGGCACATCATCAGTTCGCGTGTCAGTCGCCGAGTCAGCCACAGTCGGGTCTGTGGTCTACGCAGCGAGAGCCACAGACGCTGATGAAGGGAAGAACGGGCTGGTCACATACCATCTGGTGTCAGCTACTGGTCCCCCGAATACCTTCAGTGTGAACCCTCAGCATGGACTGGTGACTTTATTAAGGTAAGTCAAGAAAACTCGTGCAGATTTTAAGTGGGTAGTGGAACGATGTTACCGACCAAGTAGAAAAGAGACCTGGGCTTGGTCTCCAGCACTTAAGATGTCAAGATGTAAACGACAACGCTTCTAAAGTCGACTCCTCATTATTAGTTTTTGAGTGAGCTAGGGTTGGGCCCATGATCTGCCCAGCGAAATCTACTGACCTACCTGGTTTCGGCAACTGGCCCCCGAACACGATCGCTGTGAATGCTTAGCATGAGCTGGTTACTTTGTTGAGGTATCCAGTAGAATATACGAGGAATGCGCTGAGTCCGATGTCTTATAGGGACACTGAACCTGATGTGGAGAAGAACGGGCTGGGTGACTGCGCAAGAAGCGATTAAGGTATGTATATTCCGGGGGATAGGCAGCAGCGTTCTTTTGTGTTTACTCTTCCATTTATTACGGTAACCAAGCGGTTTATCTAGGTATATACAACATCCTTTCCTCGGATGTAGCCTACACCGAGCAATAATCCACAGCAGGTTGATGCTGACTATGATTTAATTGTGTTTTTTCTTTTCCCCCAGGCCATTGGACTACGAGAACCTCGTGAGGCACACCCTGGTGATATCAGCTAAGGACGGCGGTTCTCCTTCCCTCAGCGCGAACCTGACTCTATCCGTGGACGTTCAGGATGTGAACGACAACCCCCCAGTCTTTGAACATGACTCATACAGCGCGAGTGTGGTGGAATCCGAAGCTTTGAATGCAAAGGTAAGCAAAGATCAGATGGCTCCTTCTCGTTGGGTTTGTGTTTAGCAGTGATTTTGAATTGGGTGCAATTTCCAGTTGGGGTTTTGGTTTCGAATTTTATGAAACAATTAATCAGCAGTTATCACATAGAAAAACATTACTCATTTTTGGTCTTGTCAAAAGTGGTTTTGATTGTAAACAATCTGAAAATGGACGAGAAAGAAAAAAATACAAACATTATCTTTTTGATATGTCAACAGTATTATTAAAACAAAGCTATAACTATTTTATGAATGTCTCATAAACTAAGCCCATGATATTTTGCAAATGACTTACAAATTTAATTTTTGGATTTGAAGTGCATAACAACTATTGTTATTTCCTCCACAGATCCTCGAAATCCAGGCAGTAGACAAGGACACTGGCAACAATGCTCGCATAACCTACCGGATCATATCCGACAACACCACTGGAGACCACTTCAAGGTGCAACCTACTACAGGCTGGGTGTACCTCGCCAAACCGCTTGATAGAGAAACAACTTCCACTCATAAAATGACCATAACCGCAACTGATAATGGTCTACCACAGCTATCCGCGACAGCTGTACTCATCGTCAATGTACTAGATGCGAATGATAACGATCCCGTTTTCTCTAAAGCGGCATACGAATTTCACGTTGAAGAAAATCAGAAGGCGGGTGCGTTTGTGGGGAAGATAGCGGCAAGCGATGCCGATCTAGGAGAAAACGCAGTGATCAGATACAGCCTGTTTCCGAGTAACACGAGTTTCAACGTTAACCCTGTGACTGGTAAGTTTTACACTATTTTTCTCCCCCATTACACAGATCCTAATGAAGGATTTGTGTAATGGATGTCAGAATCAAACTCATAGAAACTGTCACATATACATGTACCTACTCAGCGGGCATTGCGGGACAAAAAAAACAGCTTGGTTTGAAATTTGAGTCTCGTAATAATTCAATAGAAAAAGATATTTAAGCAGAATAAACCTAGCTTCTTTAAGCTATTGAATCATCGTTGTTATTGAAAAATATGTTGTAACAGAACCCATTATTAAAATTTAAATCTGCAATTTGTTACCATAAGATAAACGCTCCATAAGCAAATAAGGAGGGGTAATTGTACAATCTTTACAGCGTCCTATTCAATAAAGCTGCAATTTACCGTAATTCCAACAAGCCGCATGTCATCCACAGTATTTGATTAAGTAAGGAACGATTCCGGTGCCGCGGCCGACCACTCGACTCTTTGTTTATCCTGCCGGCACTTTGAAAGCTAAAACCCAAAGTATGTTGTGCCTTCGGACTCATCGACTGTCCAAACAGCTCAAACAAACATTACCACATTAATACCCGCACAATTTGAAGGAATAGGGAGCAGGCAATATTTACTTACGTGCAGGTACTATCGCGATTTTTCGTTTACTTTACATTCCTCATTCGGAATTTGACGGGAACCGTTTCTGCGCTTTTATGGAAGCATCATGCGCTTACGGCGAGCAATCAACGGCCTTATCGTACATATCGATTCTTATCGTTGGAATCGTGTGAGTTTTAAAATTCTCGATATGGGTGTCTGCAAAAAAGGGGCTGGCACTTCGTTATCGTGTGTATAACTGACTGATGAATGGTGGACCGTTCCGTCTCAATTCGGCTTATCGCAGATCAACACCCCGCGAGCTAGTTAGCGAATCTTTACCGGAGACCTTACCCTTTGCCGAGCGGCGAAATGCGTAAATCATTCGCAATGACGTCTGTATATGGTCCCGATACACAGATAGAAGATTCAGATTTGCACGTGTGCTCTGAAAAATTCTTTATTGGGCCGTAAAAGTAAACGTTATCACGATAATCTTCCATAACCTAGTTTTGAAAACTTTATATGGTAATAATAGTTACTCATCCGCTGTAAAGTAATTTAAAACGTCGAAGGCCGAAGCAGATAATGCGATGATATTGAACATAATTAATGTTAATCCAATTGGAAGCCTTATCGGTAGGATAATAAGCGTAAGTGATCCAACAAAGGCATCACATTATTACCTCGATTATTAATCAATCCTTTATGGTGATTTTTAACCGAAAGGTCACGCCGCTAGTCGGACGAGGTGCCCACTACGGGAGGCAGCCCCAATGAATTTATGCGCGTCAATAGCGAGTTATAAAACGTCGTCGCACGCGCATGCGTCGTGACCCGCCATTAACTATTATTAAAATATTGCTATGTAGAAGCCTGGCTATTCTCTTCCATGTTTTATTACAGGCCTTACCAGAGCCAGATACTGTCGTCGCGTATTTAAATCGCATACGTTACAAATGTACGTGTAGGACGATGCACGGGCCTACAACTCGTTTGGTTGACGGATAACCTTTTATTTTCATCTGTTCTCAAATGAATTATAGGCGTAAAATGTTGCTGGAATCTGACTCGGCACCGTGTGACTATAAATTGCAATAATGATACACATTAATGTATTGCTCTGGAGGGTTAAAAATAATCGTAATCAATGCCTTTAGGTTCTCAAAGTTACAGTTGACATGGTCGATATTAATTTCTATCTGGCTGTGAAAGTGGTACGTACCGACGCAGCATTCTCAAAACAAAACCCGGATTGGGTTCCAATATTTGTGAGAGGGGAAAATAACGATGAACATTTTTTTTATAGAGCTCGCTTCACATCGCTCATTACGGCGGTCTCTGCCACATCTTATTATCTTCCGACAACTTTGCCGACTGCTATTCCAAAATCGATTTTAAAACTGTTCACCGAAGAAACATTTTCGCTTGTCACCCTTTTATAAAATCACGTTTATCGTCCTTCCCCGTTTCTGTCATCACGATTTTTAGGTTCCCAATACGGAGTGGACCTTCGGATAATCATAGGTATTCTGCCGCGGGCGATCTGTTTTATGAATGCCTAATTTCGGGTTTGAACTTCATGATAATCGTTTTGAAATTGACAAAATTCTTGCGCGACGTATCGGCGGCGTTATCAGTGGGAAATTTGCTTAGGACGTGAACAGTGTTCATTATAGGCCCTTAAATTAAGTCTAGATTTATAAGGGTCGGGTCGATTTGCTTTTAATGTAACGAATGCCTCTACCGTATCTCGTATGTATACATCATTACAAATTACTTTGCTTGTTACAGGGATCATTACAACGAAAGAAGTTTTGGACCGCGAGTATAAATCTTCGTATGCTTTATTCGCCGAAGCGAGAGATCAAGGTGGTCTTCCGAGGTCTAGTCGTGTGAAAGTCAGCATTCATGTTACTGACGTCAATGACAACTCACCAGAGATAATAGATCCTAGAGAAGATGTGGTCAGCGTGAGGGAGGAACAGCAGCCTGGTGCTGAAGTGGCAAGAGTGAAAGCTATTGATAGGGATAATGGTATCAACGCTACAGTTACATATTCGATTCTGAATGAACGAGATATGGACGGGTTCGGAGTATTCGTCATCGATTCTAATACAGGAGTCATTAAAACAAGCACAGGTAATTGATGTGAATTTTTAATCACAGTTCTTTCCTATATACTCGTAAATAGATGTGTAGCTAAATATGTGTTCTTGTTTTAGTCCTTGACCATGAAGAGCGTTCAATATACCGGTTGACAGTCGCAGCTAAGGATGGCGGCAAACCTCCGAGACAGACAGTGAGACAGCTTAAAGTAGAAGTCTTGGATTTGAATGACAACAGACCTACGTTTACCAGTTCTAGTTTGTCCTTTAAAGTAAGTGTAGGATTTTGTTATTACTTATGTATGTAAATTAATAAAATGATTACAAATACAGTGACAGTGATTACAAGATTATTGTTAATTACAAGTAGGAATTCTAAATCAAAAATTATTATTTACAGGTTAAAGAAAATGCTGAAATCGGCCACGTGGTTGGAACTGTTGCGTGCTGCGATAGCGATATCCAAGATAATCTAGTAAACGGTGAAGAAGAGAAACAAATCTCGTACTTACTAATGCCTCTGACCACCGATCACATGCCTGGTACGTTTGAAATAGACAGACGAACAGGCTCTCTAGTCGTAGCTAGGCAACTAGACAGGGAAATGCAAGACGAATATAGGTTAGAAGTGAGAGCGTTAGACACTTCAGCAACAAACAATCCTCAAAGCAGCGCTGTCACCGTCCGGATAGAAATCGTGGATGTCAACGATAACGCGCCGCAGTGGCCCCAAGATCCGATCAACATAGAAATATCTGAAATAACCCCGATCGGAATGACTGTTTACAATTTCACCGCTAAAGATGCAGATTCGGGGACGAACGGAGACCTTAACTTCCACATCGTTTCTTCACTTCCATCAACCAAAAACGTATTCAATTTGGATCCACTGACCGGTTCCCTCACTCTCACTTCTCCGCTAGATTATGAGACGTTGAAGGAATACTGGCTAGTTATCGAAGCCACTGATCTAGCAGCTAATGCATCGGAAAGAATGGCCACGTCGGCAACGGTTCACATCTCAGTAACAGATGCAAATGATAACGTTCCTACTTTCGTATCGGCGAACAGGGTAACAGTGTCATTCAGCACTTTATCTGGAACGATTTATCAAGCACTTGCCGTGGACGCAGATTCAGGTGACAATGGCAGAATATCATACTACATTTCAGGGGGTAATGAACATGCCTATTTTTCTATGGAATACGATGTCGGTAAATTGACGTTATCGAAGAAATACTCATCAGATACTGGAAGGATTCGCCCGGGGCAATATAAATTGAACCTTACGGCATCCGACCATGGAGTTCCGTTTCCAAGGCAAAGTCACATGATGTTGCTACTGAATTTGCAAGAATCGACAAATGTGCCACCTCGATTTACTGATAGCTTCTACCGTGCAAACATTAGTGAAGACATTCGGCCTGGCAGTTTTGTGACTAGATTAACCGCCAAATCTTCAAGGGGTAATACTGGTTAGTATTTAACTCGTTAAATGTTATTCTATTGTACCTATTTAACTTTGTAACTATCCATTCAGTTTTCATATTGCGTATTTCTTTTGCAGGTAACCTAACCTATCTGATACCATCTGGAGTAGCTGACGACAAATTCACGATAGATCCTCGTCTCGGCACAATAACGGTGAAGACGAAAATAGACAGAGAAGAAAGAGACTATTACGTATTTCCAGTCTACGTAACTGATTCCAGTACTTTCCAATCTACTACTAACTTTGACGTGGCTACTGTTTCAATCAGCGTTATGGATGTGAATGACAATCCACCTAGCTTCAAAGCCGGCTCATGTTATGCTCTATCTGTTCCCGAAAACAATAACCCAGAGGTCATTCACACAGTCGCTGCCATGGACAAAGATATTGGCGCGAACGGCGTGATCACATACAGTATTACCTCTGGTAATAATGGTAATAAATTCTCCATCGACTCCACATCTGGCAAACTGACTGCAAAAACTTTGGATCGCGAAACTCAATCTAAATACCATCTCACAATAACAGCGTTTGATCACGGCTCCCCGGTCGCTCTGCAGGGATCTTGTAATATAACCGTGATGGTCGAAGATCAGAACGATAACGACCCGGTGTTTGACACTGGTCATTATTCAGCCGCTATACCAGAAGACGCCCCAATCGACACCTCTGTTATAAAAGTAAGAGCCACTGACGCCGATTTGGGATTCAACAAACGTATCGTTTATTCATTGGCAAACGAAAGCCAGGGATTGTTTCGAATTGATAATAAAACTGGTATCGTTTTTACCACTGGGTAAGTGTCCATTTATCATACATAAACAACACTAATGCGCATCTGTTTCTTATGGATACATTTTTTAAATAATATTTAACACCTTTCTTTTTCTTTGCAGATATTTTGATAGAGAAAAGACGAACGTTTACCACTTCGAAGCGGTGGCGACCGACGAAGGTCGATACGTCGCTCGATCACAAAGGGTTTCTGTAGAAGTCACTATAAAAGACGTGAACGACAACAAACCTATATTTACAAAATACCCTTTCAAAGAACAAATTGCTACTTTGACTCCTCCGGGACAAAGTTTATTGCGTGTCTCGGCCACCGATAATGACATAGGAACTAATGCAGAAATACTTTACGAGCTCTTGGATTCGTCAAATCATAAATTTCGTATAAATCCAACGACGGGAGTCCTGACGGCGACTCAAAGTTTGGCTAGTGAAAATGGAAAACTTATACATCTCAAAGTCGTGGCCAAAGACAAAGGCAACCCTCCACAGAGTTCTGTAGGCCTGGTCGAGATCCGGGTCGGCGACTTTTCCGATCAGACTCCCACTTTGAATTTCCAAAACGCCACGTACAACGTAACTATCGAAGAAAACATGCCTTATGGCAAGGACGTACTACAAGTCACCGCGGTGAGGAGCGACGGCCGCCGCCAAAGAATCTTTTACGAGATCGGCAACGGAAACGATCAATATGCCTTCGAAATAGACTCTAACTCAGGCGTAATAAGGGTGAATAATTCGGCGAATTTGGATTATGAATCGTACCCCGGCCCGAGGAGGCAACTCGTCGTGGTCGCCCGAACAGACGGCGCGCCGGTCTTATACGGTTATTGCGACGTAACAATAAATCTGTTGGACCAAAACGACCACGCTCCCAGATTTACGCAGCAGCAATACATAGCGAACGTTTTAGAGGGGAACACTAAAGGCGAGTTTGTCGTGCAGCTCGCGGCGAAGGACGGCGACCGCGGGGTGAATGCGAAGATCCTGTACCACATAGTGGACGGGAACCACGACAACGCATTTATTATAGAGCCGGCGTTCTCGGGATCGGTGAAGACGAACATAGTGTTGGATCGCGAGATAAGGGAGACGTACAAGCTGACAGTGATCGCCACGGACGAGGGCGACCCGCAGATGACCGGCACGGCCACACTGCGCATCAACGTCGTCGACGTCAACGACAACCAGCCCACGTTCCCGCCGCCGAATCTCATCTCCGTATCGGAAGGTACGTCTCGAGGTTTTTTACTCGTTTACGTATTCGGTTTTAAATTGCTGTAGGGCGGCCTATCGACTTTTCGAAATAAATTGGTAGAACAAAAAGCGATTCACAAAGAGGGAGGCATTTTACATAATTTGTATTCTCGACTCCGCGACTGGCTTACATTGCGACTTTTCGATTCCAGTGCCGAGATTAAATAAAAGGGACTCCTTTAGGATCAATATTTATTGGATGGTATTACATTTTTTTCGAGTGCATGTTTTAGCGGTGCCTCCCCAACGGTCGCCTTCATTCTCTCTCCCTTTTTTATTTCTTTGTTTTTGTATCATTGTACGTCGACAGCGGTTTTGTTTTAGACGATTTTATTTTGCGGATCGTTAAAACGGCAGTTATTATGAGGGAGTCCCGTCAACGTTTTAATGGTTTTTTGTTTTTTCAGGTGCGGAAGTTGGGACTGTACTGACATCTGTTACGGCGAATGATGTGGACACGTATCCTCCTTTAAAATATGCGATTATGCAAGGGGACAATAGGTTCTCTATAGACAGATACAGCGGGAAGGTTGTTTTGAACAAACCGTTGGATTTCGAGGCGCAGAAAACGTACGAGATCAACATTACTGCCTCAGACAGTGAGCACATCGCTAAAACAACGCTCACTATAAAAGTAACAGATGTTAACGACAACGCACCTATATTCGATGATATATCTTACAACAGGATATTGCCCGGTAAGTTTCATAAAACTTTTATGGCGGCAATTCGAAGAACCATTACTCCTACTTTCTTTCCATTAGTAGAAGAAATTAGTTACCGTCTAATAAATCGCAATCAGGTTTTAAGTGCTACTTTAGATTGCTAAAGTTGTTTTTTGTTCATTACAGAGGGCAGTGGTACGCAAGAGATTGGGTCGGTGAACGCGAAGGATAAAGACAGTGGTGACAATGGCAGGGTCACGTATTCGGTTCTCCGGCCAGCCAAGGGGTACTACATCGACGCTATTTCTGGAGCGATATTCGTGAACTACAGTGCTTTGCCGCCAAACCAGAGGGATACGCAGCTTGCTGTAGTCGCCACGGACCATGGGAAGCCGAATAAAAGTGCGGTGGCTTCAGTCAGAATTAGCTCGGGTGCTTCTTCGGAAATAAAACCTTTCATCGGACAAGATACATACAGGTTAGTTACATACAATTTTCGAGTTTAATATTGAACAAGATAGTTAAATACATAATAATAGAATTCTGGAGGCGACCAGGCTGGTTGATGCTTCATTTATAAGCTATCATTTTTATCATGTTTTTATATTCGAAATTTATTGACACCATGTATTCTAAATAAAAAACGCATGCTGTGTTCACAACTTTAGGTTGCTGGCTATTTAACTTAGATAGTGACTTATTTTTAACATTTGATTTTATTTTAAACAATTTTGTATCATCGGTTTTTGATCATTAAATTGAGTGGCCAAATACTAAAATCACACGTTTTCTTATTCCAGAATCACTGTCAACGAGGCTACGGAGAAAGGTTCCACTCTTCTCCAAATCGGCGGCATCAACGACGTCCTAAAGAAGTACAATCTGGACTTCCACATCATATCCGGGAACGACGGTGACTGCTTCGACGTCAACTCAGAAGGAGCACTGATCCTCATCAACAAACTTGACAGAGAAACGCAAGACTCCTACGTACTCGGCCTAGCAGCAGTCGAAGAAGGGAAAATACTATCATACAATCAAAACAAGACATCAGTCACTATATTTGTGACTATTGCAGACTCAAACGATAATGCACCAATATTCGCGACAAACGAATTTGAACTGACTGTCAGTGAAGATGTTAAAATTGGATATACAATGACGCAATTGTCTGCAAGTGATGCGGATCTATACGGCACTCCTAATGGCGCTATTCTGTATAACATCACATCTGGAGACGATGAAAAGCTCTTCTACATTCATCCCATAACGGGAGTGCTAACAGTAAACAAAAGCCTAGATTACGACACTGGTAATACAGAATACAAGCTCATTGTAGTCGCTTGTGATCAAGGAGAACCAGCTCTCTGTAACGCTGCATACATAAACATAAGCATTATTGATGAAAACGATAACACTCCGACATTCCCTGTTAACGAATATTTTGAGACAATTGGTGAAAATGAAAGAGTGGGAACATCAGTGTTTACTGCTAGAGCTACTGATCTAGACCGCGGTCGTTATGGCAAACTAAACTACTCAATAGTACCAGCTTCTACGAATTATAACAGGAACGATGACTCGTGGAAAATGTTCCAAATAGATGCCTCCAGTGGCTTAGTAAATACAAACGCTGTGTTTGATTATGAACAAAAGAACAAGTACGAGTTCTCCATAAAAGCCTCCGATCTTGGCGGAAAGAGCTCTACTGTCAAAGTAAGAATCGACATTGAGAGCCGTGATGAATTCTACCCTCAATTCACGCAAAAGACTTACAACTTCGGTATTCCAAAATCGGGTCCACTACCAGCAGGATTTGTGATTGGTCAAGCCACTGCAACAGACAGAGACAAAGGTATCGACGGTAGAATAGTTTACCAACTGTCTACATCTCACTCTTACTTTAAAATCAATAGAACAACCGGCGTCATTATTCTGAAGAAGAAAGTCGAATCAGTGGCAAACCTTTTTGGTTCTGATAAATCAATAAGCTTAGTAGTCACTGCCAGTTCTGGAAGACAAGGATCTTTAACAAACAAGACTGCTGTGGAAATATTGCTTGACCACGAAGCGGTCGCACTGGATACCAACCAAATAAATGATGCATCTGCAGCCCCGAGTGGAGGACTATCAGATTGGGCTTTAGGATTACTTATTGCTTTCATATTCATTATCATAATATTTGCGGCAGCGTTCTTATTCCTTCACATGAAGAATAAAAGGCATAAGAAAGTAAACAAACCCGGACTGAACTCTGAAGGAGTAGGCGCTACGAACAGCTATGTCGATCCCAGTGCTTTCGATACGATACCAATAAGAAATACAGGAGCAGTTAGTTCCGGAAATCAATTCGCACCGCCTAAGTATGACGAGATCCCTCCTTACGGCCCTCACACGGCAAGTTCTAACTCCGGAGCCGCAACGACATCAGAGCTGTCTGGATCTGACCAATCAGGGTCTAGTGGTAGAGGCTCTGCTGAAGATGGAGAAGACGGTGAAGATGAAGAAATAAGAATGATAAACGAAGGACCACTACAAAGAGAGGGAATCCACAGACAAGCAAATGGTGTTGACGATGACAACCTCTCCGATGTTTCGGTTCATAATACTCAAGAATATCTGGCTAGACTTGGTATAGTAGATACAGGAACTGGCGGCGGAGCATCTACGTCTTCAAGGAGATGTTCTGAAAATGTTGGCGGTAAAGACACAATGCTGCACCATGGTCCTATAGACTCGATGCACATGTTTGACGAAGACGGTGCGCATGAGAATGATATAACTAATCTTATTTATGCTAAATTAAACGAAGTCACTGGAAGTGAAAGAGCCAGCAGTGCTGATGAAGCAAGCGCGGCTGTTGATAGGGCAATGGCTCTCGGTGCCTTCCCTAGTGCTCCTGGAGATAATAGCGCTGTGCCAACCGCCGGACCGTCAATGACAGGAAGCCTTAGCTCCATAGTACATTCAGAAGAAGAACTCACCGGCTCCTACAACTGGGACTACTTACTCGACTGGGGACCTCAATACCAGCCCTTAGCTCACGTGTTTTCCGAAATCGCTCGTTTGAAAGACGATGCAGTGTCTCTCCAAAGTGGGAACAGTGGTGCGTCTAGTGCTAAGAGTAAAGGGACTTCGATATCGGGCGGGAAAAGTGTGCCGCCTCCTTTGCTAACGACTGTCGCTCCGAGGAGCTGTCCGGCACCTTCGTTGTCTTGTAGGCAGCCTCAGCACTTATTACCTAGGTCTCCTATAAGCCACGACGTGCCTGGCGGCTTCTCAGCGGCCGCAGCTATGTCGCCATCTTTCTCGCCATCCTTATCGCCTTTAGCGACGAGATCCCCCTCAATGTCCCCACTAGTAGGGCCGGGCCTACCCCCAGCACCGGCCAATAGGAAACCACCACACTCTACAATGAGAATATGAAAATATTGTATTATTTCCTAGAGTATTGTACATATTGTGTAACGACTGTTTGCCTTAAGTATTGGTAGTAGTATTTATTGTTCGCCGATGTGATCGGCTTAGAGTTTCTAAGTATCATTTTGTGCGTTCACAAAAACTGGACTGGCCTGAATATGCTCAAAGTGATTTACCTAAGCGCTTATACCGATTTTACGGTAGATGTAAATAGTCTTCATTCGGGTTGTATCATTAACTGTAAATATTAGTCTGTATATTTTAGTGCCTTGTAAAATATTTAAATGAAGACTGCCATGTTATTTTATATTATAAACAAACGAATCAGCTTTACGTTAAGCTATAAGGTTACTTTTAGACACCTAATGCAATTTTTAATAAGCTTTATCAAACATGTATGATTAAATGCAGTCACAAATTTCTTATATGAATTTAATGAATCTTAACTGTATTTTCTTGAAAATGTGCCTTGAATGATTCCAGAAAAATCATGTATTTAGTATCTTACTGTGATTTTCGTCTTAGTTTCGAAAATACCGGTCTGTTTGTAATTGACACTTGCCAACTTACTAGTTATACATTTTTATATAAAGTGATATTTTTCGTGTCAATACTCTGAATAGTAGATAAATAATGTAAATAAAACTCTGTCCATATGTAGTTATTAAGTGACGACTGTCCACGAAGAATGTAAGCGAAAATAAATAAAATGTGTAAAATTTTACTATTGCTTTTTTATTTATTTTTTCAATACTTTTGTCATAATTTCCCCAATAAGTGGAAAAAAAACAAAATATTATATATCACAGCTGGATCTAAATCTAATACAAGTTACGATAAGGTATGGATGCTCAATAATAATAGGTAGTTATGTCTTATAACTAAGGGCGTTAATGTAAATACATAAATATAAAACACTACATTCCTACGATGACATAATAACATCACTTTGATATCGGTCTAATTTCTTAACACTGTCAACAACCTAGTTCCTGCAATCAATAATTATCTCTTCTCAAAGGCATGAATTGATAAATTAATTATTATTTTTTCGTTTAGAATTATTTTTAATATTTGGATATGGCCAACATCAAATTGCTATTACTGATATAAATCATTACAATCGCAAGATACATTTTGCTTTTCACTTTTAGATTAATAAAAAAGATATTCGTGCCAGATGCCAAATAAATGATTCAAATAATGAAAATTATTTGGCATCGCAACATAATATCACATACATTTTTCTATAGACATCGTTTCAGATTACAATTTTTTTATACGTACTGATGCTCTTTCAATATGGTCAGGAAACAATTTTTTCTGAACACTAATCAAAATGAATTCACGTAATTTCTTACAAAATTCAGTTTCAAAACGGAAGTCAAACTCCATTTTATTGCCATACCGGCATCATACCTTTCCCGACTAGCAGATAAAAGATTACAAAATTGGGCTTAATTAATTGCAGTCAAACTCTCATCAAGGATAAGGTTCATTTATAGGACCATAATTTTCTTAAAGCCTAAAAATGCCTTAATACTAATTGATTAAAATATTAACTTAAGCTATGCCTGTAAGTTTATGAAAACATAGTTTAAAAACTTAGTTCCCTGCATTGGGACGTTTATTTGTTACTCTAATTCAGTATTTTTTTATTAAATTATTTTAAAAATCTTGGACTACCAGCATTTTAGCTGCAATAAGGCGTTTCTTAAAACATCTGTATAAAAATCAGTTAAAAGTGATAGTTCACAGGATTTTCAGTCAAAAAAAATCGTACCTATTTAAAAATTAGGTTAATCGTCCAATCAAGTGAGCGGTAAGACCTGTCCCGTGTCGTAGTTACGAATAGTTTTAAAATTAAACAAATAGTTACATAATGTAAACATTAAAATTGTAAAATTGTCTTATAATAGTTTTGTAGAAAATTGTAAGCAATTTTAATAGGATATATGGAAATCCAACACAAACCCACGTGTGGGCATAACGACTTCTAGGGAAGTCCAGCATTGAACATAATGATAATAAAACTGTGGATAAGCAATGCCTAGTTTTTTAAGAAAGATAGTGAATATATTTTTAATAGCTTACATTTTAACTTCACAAACATAAAAGAAAATAATTGTCCACATCATTATTGTCTTATTGGGGTTAATTTTTCGACTTTAAATATTTTTAATATTTCTATTAATTTAAAAATGTTAGTCACAATATTTAGCTGTCCTCAATGATATCACGTAATCTAATTTGTTATATTATTTTAGTGTTAAATAATTAAAAATTCAGGTTTGTAGATGTACCTACTGCTTGTAAGAAACTTAGGCGACCCAGTAAAGGAATACAGGGGAAAAAAATGACACACCCTATTCCCAGAGGTCAGTATTTTTTTTAAGGTAATATAAAACTGCTTAGTTGTTTCTATTTGAAGTTCCCTTTTAGATAATAGTGCAAAACTTACAAAAGTTTAAAAACCTGATTCTTAATAAGTTAATGAACCACACTAATCTAATAGGTTGTAATTGATGGTTGCTTGGAAAATGCCGACTTCTCTGTAGGTAGTGGTTTTATTCGTTCGGTACACCTTTTCTATCTCGCTTTTCGATTAAAAAGTTCTTGTAAGGTACCTGCGGCAATTAAGGCCCACTTAAAATAAAATGGCTATAAATCTGAGAATAGTGCGTATAAGATATCAAAAACCTATTGTTTGCATAGCTTATTTATGTTGCTGTAATAAATGGTGTAAAACTATTAAGAAACGCATGTATTTTAAAAAGTAAATATACTTTTTTAAAACCCTTCTCAAGGGCCTTATTATACTACGGTTGTATATTAAGGCCCATATAAAAAATCGCTTTATTTTTTAATGCAAGTGTCCTAAATTTACCTAAAAATCAGTTAAAATAAAAGTAAATGGTTTTTTTTTACTCATTTAATCATTTTCCTTTATTTATTAAACGTGAGCCTTATTATTAATTATAGACAATTAATTGATTTCAAATACCTAGTGGTCCTAATTAAGTTACTTAGTAGAAGCATGTTTTGTACATGCTGTGCTTCTACTATATTGAAAACTTAAAATAATCAGTTATTTTCTTATTAAACAAAGAATATATATTTTTTTCACATTAATTTATAAGACTTATAATCAGAATTTAATTAAAGGTGAGTACCTAACTGAGTTCTCTATATAATATTCCTAGAAACAAAAAATATACTCTTAAAATAAAAGTAATAATAATCTTCTGCAAACAAAATCCAAACAAAACAATAATTAAGAAACAAATTAAATTATACTGAGACGGTAAAATATAATTATCTTGTTAAATCACAGTCCCACCAAAATTTTATTTTTCTTCGGTCCACTGAGCTCTCTTCTTTGGACTTTGGAGACATTTTAATCAAAATCTGTAACAATGATACATATATTGACAATAAAATTTACATAGTTCATTGACCTGGAACACAAAAAACAAGCAATCTGATACTCAAATATTAAGAGGCCAATAAGGCCCATGTACGGTTGAAGTGGGCCTTATTGGCCTCATGCCATGTTTTTACAAAATAACCGAATAAACCTTAAATCTCTATCTCTGAATCGGGGAAGGCTTAGCCTTTGTATTGTTGAACAAATACTTAAAATAATAAATACAGCAATATTTATGAATTATTGAATTAAACGTAAAAATACTTACAGTTTCTTGGTATAAAAATTATAAAATGGCACAGTAGCTGGCCACTCCATCAATGCATCGCAGGTGACAGGCAAGATAGCGGCGTTGGCGACTGCAGACCAATTTGGAGAAATTCACACCGATATTTTGCAAGTGTGCGTAAAGATTGAAGTGTTACAGAAATGTATTTCCGCGAAATTTTAAATGTGGGCCTTATTACCCCCTGGGCCTTATTTACCGCAGGTACCTTAATACAATAACAATGCAACAATTGCAATATAAGTAGTACTTTTTCTTAAAGTATTTCGATAAAGATATTTAATATCGTACATTCCGGTCTTAGATCACCACATTATAGCAGGACACCACATATGCGTCTCGCCTAAAACAGTCTTTTAAGAAAAAACATTCAGCAAAAAGTCAGCATTTCCCACAGTTTGTCCAGGCCAAACTGTAACCCTCCTCCCATATCCAACGGCCTACCTCGATTGGTTCCTCAGCTTTTACCTCGGAGCCCAGGGTAGGTACGCTGTGACTTTGATCCTGAATTGACCCGGCCAAACTATAACAACCGTTACTAAACATAATGATCACAATCGGTGATCTAGGAAAGGCACGTTTAAAGCTAGACCCTGTTGGCGCAGTTGCCAGTTAAATGCATGTCGATGATGACGTCATCGGAGGCCAGGGACTTTCTGCTTGGGGTCACTAGGCCGAGGTCCACTTCGGTGGTGTGGGTCCCTGTCAGGCCGTTGGTGAGAGCTTCCTGAAATGTATAAATGTATTTTATTTCCATGGATCTATCTTTGAAAATTAAACGTTCAAACAGTCGGTACAGGGTTCAATTTACTTTAAACTTAACTTATTAAAAGTAATTGTCACCAAAATTACAAAAAAAACACGCCTGAATCGTAAGCGCCGCGTGGGAAAAATATAACGCCTTGAAAAATGTATTAGCAATTTCGAAGTAGTACGATTTGATGCACTTAAATAAACATCAGGAGAATATTAATTCCAACTTCAACAATGTAATACAAATGCTAATTAACACCTACATTCATATATAGTAAGATACTATTTTTAACAAGAGCATTTATATTGGAACAATAGAGATGTGAGGTCATAGAACTATTCGGTCAATGAAAGTATTAAAATGTTTGTTTGTGCCAACTTTCGTTGATTTTACAATGGAACTTTCCTTTTTATTGAGGGAACGATGTTTATATAGGATGGAATGGGAGCTAAAGTGTATGAAATATGGGATAATTGGATCTTAGGCAATTAGGCAATATTTAAAAACACAAGGTAGGTATTCACTTGTCCATCAAAGATTTTAAAAATAAAATTTGCAGCAATCCATGCAGAGCGCTTGCCCGGATTGCTAGAGGCGCTGGGTTCGATTCCCGCCTGAGTAACCTAAGATCTGATGAAATTTGATTTGTTAATAACTTTAAAAATATGGATAAGGAGGTTAATAATACTAAGCATGAAAAATGCTTAAATTGCAAATACAAAAAAAAATGAGAAACTTCTTTATAAATATGGTGTGTCGATAGATAATCATAAGAGATACTGCATAGATAATTTAGGCATTTGTTTTACCTACATTATAATAGGTACAGTCGACTTCCGCATCATTTGGCAGTATGTCGGGCTATTTCTGTATTTAGAACGAGTACTAGGAAAACTCGGGAGTCGCTTGATGTATGAGAAATTAAATAGATTGTTATTTCATGTGATTTTTGTTAAGACATTAGGTGCTAACTAAGACGAAATAGAAACGGCATTGCCTAAAATTGGCGTCTTTTTTTCTCGTGTCTACCAACTAAATATGGTAATATACCTACAGGGTGAATTTTGTAATGCCACCCTGCACTTTTATTGCATCAGTCGTTAGAGTCAATAAAACCATATTTCTCTCTTACAAACTTCATAAATTAAATGAGAGTAAAACATTATTATTGTTACAGACTTTACTTTGGCTTTCACCTGTGACTTTCGGCCCTGCCTCTGCTCACGGCAACAGATAAGGTAATACTATCCTAAGCCGGCAACTACATGACTAGACCATACTATCAAAGATCTTACCGTGGTGAGAGCGTCACAGGCCATGAGCTCGTTCTTGGAGAGATGCTCCACCACCGCTGCCGCGTAGCAGTCGCCCAGCATGTTATTGGTGGTACGGATGCGGTCGCTGAAAGGCATACAAATTGCAAGCTTATTATGATTACTCTAAATGAGTCGACGGCTCAATCTCTAATGTGCATTTTCGAAACTTAAACTTAACTTGGAAAAACCAAATGGTATCTGTTATTATCCTAATAACAACCAGCGACGGTAATGTGGGAGTTTGCCGGATATACCTTACTAAATCTGCCAGGGCGTTGAGACATCTGAACTTTAGTCACAGACTCCTATGGTTCAGAAAAAATATCCAAAGGAATCGGCAATCAGGCAAGAATAACAAGGGACTCTCGAAGCAATGAGACACCGTATTCATAAACCACTCATGTGTTATTCGAATGTCTTAATCGGCTTCAAAGAAACGTCGTCCTTATCTCCTGAATAATAGAGATCATACTCACACGAGCCAATCAACAGCGAACAGAAGAGACACATCGTGCGTAGGCGCATCCACCGCAGCCAAGACTACGAGGAGGAGCACCATCGCTGCGGAAGGTACTGAGGCTGATGAGAGCGAGGCAGCAGTTGATGTTATACTGAAAGAAAGAGAAAAAATAGTTATAATGGGGTCGTAGCTTCGGATGTGCTTATTCCTATGGATCCCAAAAGACGATGGTGGGAAAGTGGAAGGTAAGAAAAAATTAAACCGTTCTTAAGAAATTTACAAAATTTCATCTAAACTTGGAACCATGAAAGATTCATTTCATAGTGGGAATTTATTATTTTTGTTACGTAAGGTTTATGCTTTATTTGAAAAAGCTAAAACCTGCGGCGAGCATGAGACCTTCTACGCGATCTTTCTCGGATGGTAAGAATTCCTATGAATCAGTTTTGGTAAGGGAATAACAAGATGATAATGACCATAAACTTTAATACTCACAATATGGTAGCCAGCTGGGCAAACCCAAGCGGTATGCTATTCATCTGGCATATGAACACGCTGGCCACTGACAGGAACAAGGCAGTTCCATCCATATTGATGTTGCAGCCGATTGGCAGTACGAAGCGAGTCACGCGAGCGTCCACGCGAAGTGGTCCTTCCATTGCGCGGAATGTTACTGGGAGCGCTGCGGCACTGGAAGGAAAAGAGTAGTGTAATGGTAGCTGGTAAGTTGTTATGATGATATTAGAGAGGGTGTCGGTCGACATCATCGTCGGCCTTTTGCAGTCCACTGCTTTACGTATGCTACCTCAAATGGAGTTTGTCCAAAGTAAACAGGGTGTACTTATCGAGTGCCACTTCAACACTAGCCATTCCACTGGGAAAAACACACTTTGAAATAGATCCTGATAAAACTAAACTAGCTGAACCAACATTTATAATATCTGATGAAAGACCACGCTGATTTAGGAAAAAAATGGACTTGTAAGAAACCATACATCTTCTAAAGGAAATATGTGTTGGTATTTACGTATGGGTCATAGCAGAATCTAGAAGCAACCAGATCCTCCCCTACCTAAAAGTAAATTTTATATGTGACGATTATTTATTAAACAGTTTGCATGGTAAACTAAAGTGGCGTGATCCAAGCCTAAAAACTTTACATGCAAAAGTATGTAAAGCTTCTACACTGCGATGAGATACCTATACTCACGTAGACGCTGTGGCAGACGCAGTCAGCATGGCGTGGGACAGACCCCAGTAGAACTTGTAAGGATTCTTCCTCAAGAACAAGAAGTAGATCAGCTGCATCACGAGGAGCTGATAGAAGAATACTCCGACTGCTACTGTTGTGATGAACCAGGCCAGTTGAGACATCACTTGAGCTGAAAATGGCGGAATTAATAGTACGAAGGGAAATAACGCATGCTGTAGATAACTGGTTGCATTTTATAATCTTCGAAATTTTTATTGTTTTGCGAATAAAACTCGTAAACGGAATGGCCATGATTAAAGTCAATAGAACATCTTTTTCACTTATACTTTTAATGGTTTATGTCAACTACCGTCGTCTTTATTATTTGTTGTGGTCATATCAATGCATCCTTTTCAGTTGTTTTATTTCGTTTTCTTGTTTGTTTCATTGACAAAGAAATGATGTTCCTAGTGATACAACAGTAAGATTTATGGTAGTACTGCCCGTCTGACGATACATTATTTAAATTAATTGAGATTTTGTCTGTTATTTAATGAGATCGAGCGAGATTCAAACGAGCGAGTTGAAGAAATATCAAAAAAAATACTAACCAACATGGCTGACTCCAAGGATCTTCCCAGCTATGACACTGCTGACCCCAACTGGTGTTAACCACATGACTCCGGTCACCATCTTCATGATGACCTCGAAGATGGCTTGGAAGAAGTCGATGACGACTTGCCCCTTATGCCCGAGGGTACCGAGCAAACTGCCGAAGACAAGACAGAAGAAGACCAGGCCTAGCGTGTTGGTGCCGGATCTGGAAATGATAAGTGGGAATAAAGAACACAAAAACATGTTTTGTATGATTTCCTAAGGCAATGACTGCCGGGGAGTCATTATGATAACGATGAGACTTTTATTATGTAGTTGAAAAATGTTTTCGAATACCTCAGAATACCACAATGAGGCCATTGTTTGATTGTAACAACTCAAAATTGTTTTTACTTAAGATTTTTAATTGTTATGTGAGACCATTTCTTAGACAAAACTGCTTTCATTATTTATCTAACTAATTTTTTGCTGATCTAATACTTAGTAAAAAACATTTATTTACCTGTAAGATACGACTCTGACCATTTCTGGTAAAGTATCATTTTCTGTAGCATTTCTTCCAAATATGTTTGTGGGCTGGACATACACCGTATGAGCTTGTTGGAACGATGCTTGCACGATATTGTCGGGGAATATGTTCCTGGAATTAGAGAAAGGGAAATTTTAAATAAACCATTATATAAAAGTTATGTAATCAGAACCCCCAACCACAAAAAACATGGATGGTAATTACCACCAATTTTACTCATAAAGGAGAAAAAGACATCAAGATCTTATTTGACAACCATAAGAAAGATAATGAATAAAAATTCTACTGTAACAATATATAATTATGCTAAAAATTTTGGCCATATTTCTCTGATAAAAGTAATGACTGATATCAGTATGATTTTAAAGGCCTACAATAAACTTGATTTGTTCATTAAAATTTTAAAATATACAGTAAAAAGAACAAAAAATAAACAGTAAAAAGTTTTTGAAGTGTTTTTTTTGCCAAGAACATAATATGTACCTACATAAAAGAAGAACTTTCCATGCGACTTACCTCCCTATATCTAGAAGGCTGTCCAAAATACTATGCTCGCGCCTCCCCGGTAGCGCTCCCAAGAAATCATCCTTCAACTCCGGCTTCCCCGGATGGATGAGCAGAGCAACCAGGATTCCCATGAACGCGTTAAACATCGAGGTCAGGATAAAGTAGGTCAAAGTCCTCACGGCTATCTTCCCACTCATCTTCGCGTTGAGGCTCGCGGAGCCAGCGATCAGGCTGGCAATGATCAGCGGCAAGATCATCAGCTTCAGCAGTCTCATGAAGAGCTCGCCGGGGTACGATATTATGACTAGAGCGTCCGGCCCGAGGTTGTATGGGCGGAGGCCGAATCCTGGAATCAAAATGATTTATGTAAATTAAGAGTCTTTGAAAAAACTCTTCTTAAGTTGATGAATCAGGTGAATGTTCGATCAATTGATATTTTCGATGAAAGGTCAATTGGTGAATAGGCTTTTAAACCACTCAGCACGTCCGATAGATTTCTTGAGAATGATTTTATCAGGGACTAGCGGCCCGTCACGCGGTTTCACCCGCGTCCCGGGGGAACTACTTCCCGTACCGGGATAAAATATAGCCTATGTTACTCTGGGTGAATGTAGCTTTCCAACAGTGAAAGAATTTTTCAAATCTGCTAAGTAGTTTCGGAGCCTATTCAATTCATACAAACAAACAAACAAACAAAAAATCTAACCTTTCCTCTTTATAATATTTGTATAGATAAACCAAATGTAAATTGACTTTCGAATGAGGACGACAAGCGAGAAAAAAGAGTAGTTGGGGAGGGTATTTTAAGCCTTTGTCTTATTTGTCGTGTTTTGTCTGAGGGAATTGACTCTTTCAAAGTGCAAAATAGTTATAGAAATGTTTTATGACTACGGTCTTAAGATAAAGATTTTAGGTAACGGTAATAAGGTAGAATAATCGTTCGATGCAAAGTACTCATGAATGTATTGAAGGGTTCGTTATAAAAACAAATTCTCTGAACAAACAAATATTAATAACAGCAATAAAGTAGGAATAATCCATATTCAATAAATATTCCCGGGTCAAGACATCGTGAGACATTATTAAATCCGGCACAGTTTTCAAAGATTAAAATACTTTAAAACTTACCAAGTCCAATACCGGTGATGACTCCAATCAAGGTGATGACCAGCATAGTGTTATCGATCAGCCATTTCCTGACTCCGGTCGGCTCAGTGGGCGCCGTCCGGTCTTCACTGGTCTTCGGCCCACCGTCGCCAGGGCCCATCTTCGCGAACAGGTATTCTGAAAACCGTTCACCTTTCTCCATTACAGGTGAATTGGACCTTGCCGTCCAGATCCTACGATCTGGTTTCCTTTGATTCGTTTTCCCCGTTTGTGTTTTCTTGTGTGTCCCGGTTATTTAGTAGGTTAAGAGACGGAGAGGTTTTTGCACCGACGTCTTTGTTTACGCTAGCATTTCTTTTGTTTTTCGTATTTTTTGTCGAATTTAGAATGATTTTTGAGTTTTTGAAAATGGAATTGCTTAGTTTTCTCTCATCAAATTGTGAAAGCCAATGTTTTCGAAGGAGACCGGTGCAGTATTTGCATTTCAATGCAGTCTGCACAGACCACGTTATAGGACTACGTATAACCATACAAAGTATACTACGACACTGCCTGTTGCGGGGTTAATATCGTTTTTTTGTACACACGAATAGGTTTGCACTTGGGCTATTGCTTCTTTTCTTCCACTTATTATTCTGTTTACTGTTACAAGGGAGTAATGGACAGTGAAACTGTCGGGAACTTTATTGATCGCGACGGTTCTGAGTGAAGTAAGGAAGCCATGTTGAGAATGCGCGCGCATACATCGATTCGCGTCCATTCACTTAGTTGTATTAAACTTCTATAAATAGTTTATTAAATTGTGGGCATTATGTGTTTAAATCCCAGATTTAGAGTGCTTAGACCTGTTATGCAGTTATGGTTATGCAGTTGTGTGAGTAAGGAATAGAATGAATCGATGACATGCACTTTTCACACCGCCTTCGAGAGATGCCGGTGCATTACATGCAGCGGTATTGCTTGCACTACATTATTTGCAGTCACTTGCAGTAAAGGACATTCGCAGGAGAAAGTACTCTGCTTTGTTTCGATTTTTCGATACTCATGAATTCGAAATTAAATTGTTTTTTGGTTTATAAAAAACTTTTTAAGGATTGTTTTTGTTGTTTAAATATTATAATAGGTTCTTTTATATCTTCTCATAAATTAAGACAAATTACCTAATTTTATAAAGAAAAAGGACAACCTTGGTGGTGTTATACAAAATTTTCTGGTTTCCTATCCTCATCGTTATCCGTCTTTAAATCATAGAAATAAATATTATAAACCAATCATATGATGAATGCTGGCGACATTTTAATTGATGGTAACAAATGCTGATGCAAAAATTATTTATTGAAACACGATACCGGACAAACTTCAACTGGAGGTAAGCCAAGCCTGTTGGCATCTTTTCCGGTAGTTCTTACATAAGGAAATTATAATTACCAAAATTGGTAGGAATATTGACAATACTCATATTACAAGTAGCAGACAATCTCTTTATTTTTTCCCTGCCATAATGAAAACATCTTTCATATGCTATTTACTAATATTACATTCAAAATAAAAGATTCGAAATTTAATTATCAGTGCCATATTAGTAATAGTATTTTTTTCTGCAAGTTGATTTAACAACAAATTATTTTCATGTCGACAAATACATTATCACCAATACCTTTTATAAAAATATAAGTTGTTGTGTCTTGTTCTGCTCGTGTTAAGTTGCGTTTTAAAGTTCTTGGATAAGTAATATCTAGAAATTTATGAAAGTTTTTATTCCTAAGGCTGGCGGCACATTTTTTATTCCGGTTGTTACAAATGCCTGTGGATGAAACTATGCTTAACTTTAGGTGAATAATCTATTTGTTAAATGTAACATTGTGTATCAACAGTATAACAACTCTTTGCAGTCGCTAAAGGAGCCTCTAGATGTAGGTGATTCACAGAGTAATCTCACGACAAACGAAATAAGACCATTCGTCTGGTTCGTCAGCGTTGCAGCGACAGAAACATCAGTTATACAAAGAACTCGTGATTAGGTGCAACTATAAATACAATCCACGTGCCTTACTATAAATATATGCCAATGGTCCACCGATGCGACGTCTATAGCGTCGAGTGCATCATTCGATCGTTGCACTTTGCAGTTTTTACTGAGATATTACTATATCATGAAGATTTGATATTTGTGATGTACATGTTCACATTCAATAAACGATTTCTTTCTTTCTTTCTTTCATTTGAAGATATATCGCGTTTGTGAATTTATATGCAATGATTGAAGAAGTTTCTTAACTTTCATTATTATTTCAGTCAGTTAGCACTGAGATGGCTGACCGTCATTTGCCACCGATAGTCCTCTATTTATTTATTGTTCTAGTAATACCAATAAACAAACATACAGACTAATGTTAATAGGATCACAAATACTTATTTACTGTGTGACTTTATACTGTGTCTATGTAATCCATGACCTCTAGTGAGTAGTGTTGTAAGTGAGCTGACCATCTTATAAAACAGATCGTTTATTGAGGTAGCTCTGTTTCTCCTAATACTTTAACATAAAAGGTTATTAATCATAGATTATATCCGTGAAGAAGTAACACGGATAATCTATGATTAATAACCTTTTATAGTTTTAATAATATCAATCTCATAATTCTTTTCTTGAGTCAGATTTCTAATGAGTCTAAGTACGGGTTTATTGTCAGATTGCGAAAATAGCGATTGCATATTTAATACACGTTATCAACATAAATCATTGATAGTCAACACTCCCACGATTTGGCTCTCTTATCATAATAATTATATTCAATTAGTTTTTTGGGCTATCTTTCAATCTTTAATGCAGCTCAGGTTACTGATCTTTAAACTACATTTGGCAGAGGTATAATAACTTTGTTTATTGAAATGGATGATTGCAAAAGGTACTATATTTTAGCTACACTGTCAAAGCATGTTTGTAAATAGCAGAATTACATTTAAAATTTAGGATCGAAGATCGGAAAACCCATCAGTTCAATCCCTCAGAATCATTACGAAAACTTATTGAACGTCAAGCAGGTCACAACTTTGTATATAAACAGACTGCGGTGCCTGCCCAAAAAAGCAGAAGAGAAAAAGCACCGACTTCAGTTAGTTTGTTTAAGATTACTTTTCTTACTTTAATTATAGTATTAGGTAATGGATATTAGAAATTATTTTTTAATTTTTAGTTTATTTTTGTGTTCACGATTTTTTTGAAGTCGGTTTTTTTTTTTTTTAAAAGTCAGTTTATTTCATTATTTTTAGTTGTGTTAAAGCGTTGTGAACTTAATTATTAATAGGAACTTAGTTGTTGTTAAAAGTAAATGAGAGTGTGGATAAATTACTTGTTCTCGCGAGAAGGCCCAGCGAGACTTCTCGGCGAGATTTCTCGCCGTGGGTCTGGATGTAATATACACAAGTATCACGTTAGCCCTACATACATTCGATTGACCAATTGCAGTTCTGCCTTCCAACTCCTAACCGTTAAGGAGTACTGTAGCTTCATCATCAGGACAGCAGCATCAAATGTTGACACCCTGAAGCATATACCTGAGTAAGACATGATTACGTAACAAAAACACCATACGAGCATACAATTTTCGGTGGTTGCCCTCGATTTCTCCTGGATTCCATCATCAGATCCTGGACTGGTGAAAATGGGACCACATCAGAACTGAATTCTATCCAACAAAAAAAAAATATTGAAATCCGTCCATAATTGACGAAATTATCGGTGAACATACATAAAAAAAAATGTTATACATACAGACGAATTGAGAACCTCCTCCTTTTTTGAAGTCGGTTAAAAATAATGTGTGATGTAAATCTATTATTCTATAGATTCGTTTGAAACCCATCAGTTTATACTTTGTGGCATAAACATCATTGTATGTGTAAGTGACATAGTCACTTTGATATGAAAATATAGAATATCGGAAGATTATAACGGCATATTCCGTGAAATTTCACCATTCAAACATATTGTAATAGAATAGTCTGCAGAGGTAGTCCCTTGTCCTTTTTCAAAGAAGTAGTTCCATCAGTAGATAAGAAACATGTAATGCTAATTTCTGCAAACTCACATACCTAATATTTTGTGAATTAAATAGATGACAATTATAATCGGCTTAGGAACAGACAATGCTTAAAAATCGCTATCACAATAATTGCTATCTGTCGGTAATGATGAAGCTTGCCAAATTGAAAACATTGCTGCCCAATACGGGATAGGAAATTAACAAAGCACATCACGACATGATACAGACGTTATGTAAGTTATTCCAACTACGTCCGTACTGGCTTCAATCCCAGTTTTTCGCACTTTTATCCATAAGATTGCTTAGATAGAAATATTACAGATCTAGTACCACTCAGGCTGTTTACTCTTATAAGTAATAGGGGAGGATCATAGTGCGATATCAACTCGAATGAGCCGCTCGTAATTGGAAGTACATTTTACAAAAGTCCTCAGTGATTCTTCAGTGACAACTTCATAACTGTTACCTATGCTGTTTCTGTTGGTGATGAAGATATTCAGAATTCATTAAGGGAGGGCATGGCGTTAAATCTATAGCGTCACGCGGATAATGTTTTTGGTAATACATGCAGAGTTGACAATGAACGCTTACTATTAGGTAAACATGACCCTCAAGTGTAATAATGAAAATATGAAACAGTCAACCGAACATACCTCTTCCTTTTTTGCAGTCGGAAAAACAGTACAGATACGGGGCAAACAGTTGGGTCGGCCAATTTTAAGTTGTATACTTTTATAAACAATGTGTTGATTGACAAAGTGATCGGAGCTAATCTTATGTGGGAAATGTATGAAAATGCATTGGAAACTGTTTTTTCTTAATAACAAAGTAATTTCAAATCTTTACGTCTATCTTAATAAGATAGCTAAAGGGAAGGTTAATAGGTACAACGTGATTTTCCGCAGAATACTTGATTTCCCTAGAGGATAACACATGAGTTAACATTACAAAGTTATAGGTGAACATTACAAAGTTTATCAACTAGTAGTATTGTATGTGTTATTAATAACAACATGGCTAGTAAAATCTAAGATCGTCCAAAACTGAAAAAAAAAATTAAAGACATCATGATATAAAATGACATGAATTACCACAAAGTTAAAGATTAACAAAATATGTAGGTTTATCATTAATTCATTTTCTACCTAAAAGATTTTTAAACACGCCTATGTTTAAACGAAGTTAGAAGTTACAGTTTGTTACCTACCTACATGAGACTTCTGAACTTCTGTCGATTTTATTCAAAACTGTTTGTCCTATGTACTCAAATGATTTAAATGCTATTTTAGTAATAGTGTTTCAGGTTTCAGTTCTTTAAAACACCACCAATTGGATAAGCCTTCCAGTCAAATTCAAATAAAAGTCAAATTAAGTTCAGTTCAAATTAAGTCAAATCAAATTGCTCGGAAATGAGTAATAAATAACATCTTTTTCCTAAATAAGTCATGCACGTTGGCATTAAAAGCAACTTACCTACTTAAATCACGCATGTCCAATACGAATTGGTGTTATCAAATCTGAAGTAAGGTCTGAACCTTTATTTGAGGTAAATTATCTTTTAGCTTAGTTACAAATCTTTTGATGTCAATGACAAGGAAAACGTTTCAACATTTATTTACACCAAAATGTGAGCTTGAATGTTATATGAAGGAACGTAAGTATTATTTACACACACAAAATTCAAATGACCACGTTATGCATTTGCGAGCAAATTCATCTATTCGATTTATCATAATTTAATGACACAAAAAACTTACCCTTTAATTTTTTAATTTTGGCGGTTTCCACACTGTTGCACAGAGAACCAATAATGAACTACACTTCTAATGAAACCAATCTCTTTCGTCGCCGAACTTTTAAAAACATTAACGATTTAAAAATATCGTTCCACAGATTAAAAAAGAAAAATGTGCGGTTTAATTAATTTATATTTTTTTTTCGGCGACGGTTTGCGACTGTGAACAGCCAGTGTTAGTATTGAAAATAGTTTTATTGCATTTTTAACCCGCGCCGGGCAATGGATGCTCTCTCATCGCATTTTGTTGGCTCACTGCTTCGTTGATGTGTCTCACACCAAGGTTATTTTAATCATCAAACGATACCTACTTATTGAACTTTAATCACGATGTTTAGCGCTGGTGTGCAATAGGGTGGAGCGTCAATTTTTTTTTTGGAATTTCATTTTTGAATAGTATTAAAAAGTTGCATTATACTTCTAGATACTTGAAAAAAATAATAAAAAAAATATTGGAATATATTTTTAGCCCTCTACCGCCCTCTAAAGAATTACGAAAAATCATCAAATCGACCTATTTATAACATATCATATAACATAAAATATCGATAATTTTTACTTTTTTTGACTCATAAACACTAAAACCGATCGTATTATGTTTAAAAAAGCTGATATATACCGATAAACATAACATTCATATATGATATTAGACATCTGTAAGTGCAGAAAATAAACAGTCAAGTTGGTATTTTTGTAAGTTGAGATTGTTACTATTTATGTGTTATTTTAATTGCTAATTCCACATTATGTAAACATCTACTTACTAAAAAACTATTAATTGTAATAGCAATATATTTTAAGTTGTCAGTTTAATATTGTTACGGAATAATGTCCAAAAGAGAAACGTGCGGAAAATTTGAGGAAAAAAGCGCTCATTCTCGGTGGTTAACTACGGTTAACCGAATATTAAGACAATTTAAACCCTTCAAATAAATAAACCAAACTAAACAGATGGGACTACACAGAACAGAAAAAGAACCAAAGTAAACAGGATGTGGAATGGCCGCATTAAATAGAAAAAAGTGCAACATCGCGGGGCAAATTCCATTTTAGTAAACCGATGGAGATTTTTCGAGCTGCGACTTAGAAGTGATGGGACCTCTGCCTTTTTATCTAAGCAGTTACCTTTACCCTGAAGGCATCTCAACAAACTTTCTCTGAAATGAAGCCTGAAGCATGTCATAAGCTGGTTCAGATTTATCATGAGCAGTGGTAAAACCATTGATGACGCAGTTTAGCAGGCATTTTAAATTAGGTTTTCGATCTTATGAAGATTTCTGTTGAATGGTACCATCTCCGCTTCCCTTGATTAACTGTCTGAACCTGCAAAGAACACACTCCAGGTCTCGATTCAGAAGATTTTTATTGAGATACCATCAGGCTATACGTAAATGCTTCGATCAAAACAGCTTAGTTACAGCTCTGAGAATCACCATCATGCAAAATGGTCATTCTTGGGCCAGTAATGAAGTCATTGATCTACCAATTGAATAGTGTTGGTGTGGTTCTGACGAGACTAAAGTTAATGTGTATATATATGTAATAGTGGTTTTAAAAAAAAGAAAAAACGTATCAACAAGGACTTAAACAATGTATGTAGATGTAGACGCGGGTTGGAACTCGCGTTTACGCATTTTCTCGATATTTGAGCCCTGATGTTAAAATATTGTTCATCCAGTCACAAAAAAATGCACTTTTTGCTCATTCCAAAAACCTGTTGGTTATGCGATAGCATGCTACACATAAAGGAGCTGAGAATCAGACGAAAACTCGTGACAAGAAATCGATCGAAATCTAGTATACGAATGTTTAAAGTTCAACATTTTAATACGAAGTTTCGAAACTAAGCTTGTGCCAATGTCTACACAGATACATGTAGGAAAAATTACAAGTAGCAACTTCTCCGATGCTAAAATATATCAGTGTTAAATAATTGGATGACCTAATAGCATCAAATTCCCAATTGATGTTGAAGCTCCCTGATTAAATTCATGCCCCACATAAGTGATATGTAAAGATGGCCACCGAAGGCTGATTACTGTAGCTGGTGATTTAACCAGATAGCCAGAGACATATTTATTCATGCTACATAGAAATAGCATGCAGTTATCCTGTATTTTTAAACAAAAAATAAATTTTCATATATCATAAAAAATACTATAGAAGGCGAAATTTCACAAAATTTTTCTACATTTTCTGTGGATGTTTTATGCAAAAATATTTATGTTTTTGCTAAATTAAAATTTACTTTTATTAAATGAGTCTTTAAATGTTATCTGTACAGCAAAATATAATATTATTGACGCATCAGTAAAATTATAAAAATGATTTAAAATATGCCTGATTTAACCAAATAATTGAAACTTTGAGCTCAGGTAGAGGGCTAAAAAATATGTCAAAATAAATAATTAAAAACATAATTACGTATTATTTGTGCCAATACAACTTTTTACTGGTATTCACAATCGATTCGATGAGTTTTATTTTTCTCCATACATTGACGCTCCACCCTAGTGTGCAATCAATGCATACATAAGAGTTAAGTAAGGGGAATGAGAGTGAACGACAGGCAATTTATTATTTAGAGTACGAATGAGTTTCTTCGTTTTGTTTCGTAACGTTTTGCAACGTGCGGCAATTTGGCTTGCAAACACTATTGCATTCATGATTCGCTACATTCTTATATTATTTATGTGCTTGTTTTATTGAATGTAATTTTTCCTGAAATAAAAAAGAAGTGCACAGAAAGATTTGAAGACATTAAAATTACTATTTAATTTTTTTTTCTCGTTGAAGTGGATTTTTTGATAATTCGAATATACTGAGTAGCTTATCATTGTCTCAATAAGTGTTAAAAAATATATATTTATAATTTTACTAAAATCGAGAAACTATTTTATGTTTAAGGGAAGGGTTTTTATTAACCCTTCCCCTTTCAATAAAACATTTTAATAATTTATTATTCATTTAAAAACTTGACATGTCATTTTTTATAAACAGCGCCATCTTTTAAAAAAGTGTCGTACTAAATCGAATACTGCCTGCTTATGGCTTAACTACTATGGTCACCATCTTTACGCACTTATTTTCTAGATGGCAGAGCCGTGAAATGCACAATATTTTAATCACAAGAAAGATATCCGCAAAAATATCAGAATATATAAAAATTAAATATTAATCTAGAAAATAAATGCCACCAATTGTCAATCCCATACTATTCATTTCAGTTAGCGGTAATAGCTTTACTTTTAATTAATATTAAAAATAAACTTTGATATTTTATCTGATTATAAAGCAGAATAACTTACCGTCTTCATCAGCATAACAAATTTTATTATTTTTTAACTCTTCCATGACTCATCAAATGTTTTAATCTAACACAAAACTAATAAGCTTATTGATTATATCAAAATGTTGTTGTATCCAAACGAAAGCAAACATGTCACTGAAATAATGTTTACGAAATGTATAAACACTTAGTTATCTTGCCAAATCTGTTTAAATCTTTGATAAAAGTAATCACCAGACTAGGTTACTAAGACCAGTTAAGGATAATCCGTCATTTCCTAATATTTTGATTTAATAATTCTTCAGGTGTCGAAGGTCATAGGATCTAGGTAGGTATAATAGGTACCTACATAAATACGTTTATCTAAATAAATTTACAGAATGAAGAAAACATAAATGAACAACATAACTGTTTGTTTTGTATCTAGAAACTTATTAATGTTTGAAAACTTGAGCACAAAAACTAAGTGAAAACTGTAATATAAACTTACCTTTAAAATATTATTCTTCAAGCAACATCGTTATATTTCACCAAAACACTCACAGCAGTATTTATTTACATAACAAATCAACAAAATAAAAATAACAAACTTGTGGAAATGAAATTTTGAATAAAAATAGTTCCACATAAAATTCAAAGGGTACAAAAATATATTTGTTATGGCAAACTAATGTTACTTGTACTTTATCTCTTTCCAAGAACTACTGATACTTCTAGTATAATAGTTATTTTATTTGCTGGATGGTATGCATAGCAAGATGTGTGCTGTGACTATAATCTGTGCCTCACCGAAGGACTTGGGCATCAATTGAATAAAGGATTAATCTGCAACAGATGCGTTTATATTGTGTAGGTACAGGGAAAAATATAAACTGTCAATGTTATTTTATTTAGGCATTAAATTGAAAATGAAACGAATATTTTTAACAGGTTAATTTTTTTTGCACTTGTTTACCGTCGTCCGTACCTACGAATTAAATTTTAGTTTCACGAGTTTACCAATATCTTCAAAGTATGATCTTTGATCCCTTGAAATCCTGTCAAAACTCAAATGGCATGGTCTTCTCATGAGATTTTAAGGGCAGGCATCGTTTCTCCAACTTTTGACCAGTAGTAGATAGCCATATTTGGCAGATAAAATTGCAGAATCACCCATTTATTATCACAGTATTAAATTTGTTCGTCTGTATGTTTGTAAAAAACGGATGTGTACAAAATGACAATTTGGGTTTGATTAGAGAATTTAAAATGAATAAAATAAAATTTATTCCATGGATATAGTTAGTGACTTTCTACGTGAAGTGCATACATTTCAGCTTAATGAAATAGCATAAAAGATGGAATATTCAAGTCAACTCCATGCCGCATTAAAAATACAGTTGGTAAATGAAAGCATGTGAACATGTAAAACCTGATAAAAATGCAAAACATATTCACTTCACGTATATTTTTTACTTTGACTGCACCGAAGTGCATATTCAAGCCGCTAAGTGCAGCACGGTCACTCGTTTTTAAAGTTTGCAAGCCCGTTCATTTAAAATTTAGTGAAATTATGTACATACATGATTCAAAGCATGGTTAAGTTGTAACGAATGTTTGAACTTTGAATGGTGTGGGGACTTAGACAAAATTTTCCTACAACATAAAAAAAATCTTACTTATTTTTAAAACAGTGGAAGACCAACGGCTCGGTAGCCTAGTGGTAAGAAGGCAATGGCAAACCACTCAACATGGCTCAATGGCTAAAACATACAACAACCCAATTACCAAGAGTGTTGTTGTATGTTTCATTTCACACAATGATCACGACCCTCAGTAATGAGGAATACGTCTCAAGGAAGGAGGGAAGGCCAACGGGCAAGTTATTCATCTGACGGTAAATGATTACCGGTGCCTATGAACTTCAATCACCCCACAAGGGTCGCTGATGCGTTGGCTCATGGCTGCCTATAAAACAACACACCCAGCCCAATAAAGCACTGAAAACTTTACTCACCGGCAAAAACATAGCAAAACAGTTACAAGTGAAGTCTGATGTTTAAAATAACTTGACGAAAACCGGCGGAAAGTATTATAGTACCATCACGGTCATGATACCTACCGAGTCCCCCAGGTCGTGTTATGACACAGTTCAATTTCAATTGCTCCGTGTTTAATGTTTTTATAGGTTATTTCCTTTAGCCAGTATTAAACAAAACCGATTTAAATAACGAGATGGGTATTGATTCAGTTTTATAGTTATAGGTAGGTATCTAGCATTGGCATTGGTATTAACTAATCGGGTTTTATTGCTTTAATTGAACTTACCCATACTGTAACTATTAAAATATAATTTCGCGCAGATTTTGGTTTATCTCGTGGGACCATTTATTCTGGATAAAAAGATGGATATCAACTAAGTCAGCCCATCCCCGGCCTGTATACCAAAGTTCATCAAATCCAAACAAACTTTTACATTCATAACATTAATAAAAATAAGGTTTTTTTTAATTTAAAAAATATCACATTATCTTTTAAAGCTTGCCAATGCGGTTGGCAAAATGTAACATAATTATTATTCAAGTTTATTTTCGCCTTATAAATGTCAGATATAAAAGAAACTAAATTGAACATATTTTTTAAACTTTCTTTCAATGTTTATTTGAGATAGATCAGCATTGGTAATTATTAAGATCTCGGAATGGAAAATCATTAAAAACGCAATGTAGCGACATCTACTGGACAAGTACAGAATAATAAAGACCGAATCGATAGCGTTGTAGATCGTAGTTCAAAATAACTTTAAAAGATGTCGCTAATACACTCGTAAACATAAAAATGTGCCCACGGTGGTCTAATCTACCACCTTACAATATTTTTTAAAGTACCTACATACCCACACATTTTATTTAAAAAGTGCTTTCCTACCAGCCAGCATACTCCATCGTCTAAAGAGTTCGAGATCTCCTTTGTGCGATCAAATGCCTTCCTTGATCCGTACTTGGAAACCCCCGAATCTGCGCTAGGTAACGTATGACGCCGTGAAAATGCATTTATCCTGCAAAGGAGGTTACACACGGACCTATAGAACTGACAATAGTAATATTTTTTTACTAGAAATCATAATAAGTCTGTTTTTTTATTTGTTTGTTTGTTCCATTTTCAAGCCGTAACTACTGGATGAACCGATTGCTTCGAAATTTAGCAGACGTAAAGTAATAAATCCGGATTAAATAAGAGGGTACTTTTTATCCTAGAAAAAAAAATATTCCCGAGGGAAAACAAAAACATTTTTTGTAATACAACCGAATTCCACTCGGACGAAGCCGCGGGCGGAAATTTAGTAAGATATGATTAGAAAATAATAATAAAATTATAGTTAATTGATGGAAAACATCGAGCATAGATGTTCTGGTTAACGAGACACATGTTTTGCTGAATTTTAGTCGTTACGAATAAATAATGTAAATAGCAATTTAGAAATAAAGTATGCTGTGATTCATCATCGCATTAAGTAGGTACATATAAATAAATCAATATCCTGAACAATTGAACATTATCAGCACTTTTGACCACAGCCACAACAATTTTAAACAATGGCTTGGCAAATGCCGATTGCATTATAAATATGTAGGTACCTATGTATAATTGAATTTAAATTTGCATGGTCGTTTTCGATAGCTCATACGTTGTCTTTATAGAAAATTACTGCCTGGCAAATATAATGCAATGCAATGAAATTAGTTAAGTTGGGTCACAATCACGTGAGAAAGAAACCGCAAGGGGTTTAGGGGGTGTTTGACGATGCCTCGAGCCTCACACAAGACTTCAGGTTTGAGTAGCTTGATCTGTACGATTCCCGGGTCAAGTCCGGTGCGTCCGGTTTTGTCGAACAGCCAGAGGGAGAGGGGCCAGAATGCGCAGCGAGATAATAATAATAAATACTTTGGACTTAAACCGAGACAAAGCTAGAAGCTTGTACCTACTAGGGAATATAGTTTTTTCAATAGCTTTCAACACGTCCTCTACTACAGGCATCTATTGTAAATATATTCGGTGAGCCATAACGGCAGTATGTATCATCTGCAATCGCGTTCCATCGTTTCCCAGGTTTAGAGGGATTTTTACAGTTTCGATGAATGCTCAGCGTTCCACTTTGACTGCAGGCGAGTCGTGTGATTCGGTTGGAGGATTGTCTGATCGGAACGTTTCAGTGTGCGTTTTCTAATAGTTTTATACGATCTGTCGTCGATATCTGAAGGTTTTTTGAAGTTAGTTACTTCCAAATTATATTAAATAGTCGAAATAATTTTGAGGATAAGGTAAAGTGGAATTGAATGTGCTCATTTAGGCCAAGTAGCAGCAACCATCTCATTAACATAGTAGTAAAATTATAAAAGTGCTAATAAAGTTTTGAATAATATAAATCAGTTTTTTCCAAACTGTTAATTCACTGTGTTGGCTTAAGACAGCCAAGGAGTCATAATACTGCACACAGTATAGTTGATATCTTATTACATTGTGATGTAAATATCTTATTACATCACAATGTTATAAGATATTAACGTCGGCATGAATCAGAGACGAACCTGAGTTACTGAGCGCATACGTCACTACATAAATTCATCCTATTCAGCGCTGAGCCAGGTAAAACAAGTAAAATAGATAAGCATTTATTCACTAACCTTAACATTAATGAGAAAAGATTTCATAGTAAAACCTTTTTTTTATTCTTAATTACCGGAACCCTTATCGAATTTGGGCCCTTCGGTACTTACCTGGCGCTTCCCAGGGCACTATCCGCATAATGATACATTATTATATTAAAAAAGAGATGAGTCTTAAGATCCAATTAGCTAATTATTCAAAGAATGTATAGTCACGGAAGTATTCATATAGTGGTTCTTTGTAAATGCAATTATAGTATCAGAATATTAATTGTCCTACTGCTCTTTAAAGGATTCCAACCTTAATGCTAAATACTAATAATGATGAGTACTGATGAAATCACTAAGCTTGCCATTGCTCGCAAAAAAAAAAGTTTTAGAAATTTTCGACACATCATTTGCCTGAACCGGGAATCAAACTTAAGCCTGCTAAATCAGCCACTTCTAGGTACTCGATTTATGAGACGTCTTGTTACTTTTTTTCTTATCATAAATTGTTACAAAATTATCTTTGATATCGTTGAGAAATAGAAAACATTGGGATTATACGAGTTTTTATTCTTTAGGTAAAACGTTTAAATTCTTTACGTTTTGAGATATTGCTATACCTTCTATTAAGAGGCTTAGTTAGAAAGAAATATAGAAATTATAATATATGATTTAATGGTATTTTAGTACCTAGTCTGTATAAATATCAACGATAAAGAATTACTCCAAATTTAAAATAAGATGTTACCATAATACAACGTAAGTATTGCTATAATGAATATATTTAATTCATCTACGCTCGCCGTTGAGTCACTCATTACTCATTATCGTATGAGTAGAACGGATATTGATGGTATGAATATAGCAGGTTGTAGTATCTGTCACCATTAATGTTAAACGCATCTGAATCACAAAATGAACACATTTCTGACATTTTATGATGTTTTATTTCCTTGTATGTACGTAAACCATTTGTATAGCAGATTTGCTTTTGAGTGATAAGTTGGTTGATGTCATTTCGACTTTTTATATAGTTTTTAGTGTTATTGATTAATATCCCAGATAATGTAGATCTAGATTCATATGTCATGGCTTCCCTATACAACAAAATATAGAATTATTAAAAATATGATGTTTTATCACTTATCAGTCCTTATACTATTTTTTTATATTTTACTATATTAAATAATGAAGCTGTTGAGTATGTTTGTTTGGTGAGCGCGCTAATCTCAGGAACTATCGGTTCGACTTCAGATTATAACTTGAGTGACCTTGAAGCCCTTGTATGTAGACAAGATCTCACTTTAAGAGTAGGTAACAAAGAGACAACATATTTTAAATGACATTTATAAAATAAGGTAGGCGCATAATCATTAAATAAACCGGTAAAGAGGAAACGGAAACTGCATATTAATAAGTCAATGTACTCCGAATTCCGAAATGATTAAAATATAGTTTCTGATAGTAGCACAGATAACGCAGTTTCCTGAAAAGTGATAATAAACTTATCATTAAAAGCGTAAACATTATGCATTATTATGAGTACGATATGTGTCAATTGCGTTCTGTCGTCTTCCCGTTGTGACGTGGCAGGGAATCGAACTTAGCAGTTTCTCCATGAGCTTCCTTAAGATAGGCAGCAGAGTTCCCTTGTATTTTATGTTCAGTCTACTGCGGTCACTTATTAAATGTATTGTTAGTATAGAAACACATTAGGCGAAAAATCGCGACCGAAGTGTCGCACTTTTTCGATTTTAATATTCTTATTTTATTTATATTAGTAAGTAAGGAAAGAAGATGACACAATATGCTGGAGAATTACTTCCATAAGGTTTAGACCTTATTAAGACTTTGTTAAGTTATTTAAAAGAAGTGAGCTTCACTTAATAATAAGAAATTATTAAACAAAGGTAATTAATAATACGATCAGGTAAATTTCACATTACGCATCAACAAAATTTTTCATAAGGACACAATGCAATTCACTAGGTGCATGGAAAAATGCAAGTTCATTAAATTAATCAATTGAACACGTTCCTGCCTGGTGATAAAGTTCAAATTGTCACTCCATTGGCGGACAGTTAAATAATGCTCAGTTGTAAATACCTTCTTGAGTTGTCACAAATTTTCTGATATTTGCATACAAGCTTAAAAATAGGGTTGTGAGTTCAGGGGTTTCGAAAAAGAAAGCTTGTGTTATTTTTGGGATTGACTTTCCATATACTCAAGGGGGGGTGCTATTCCTCCAGAAGTGAAGGAAACCGAAGGAGTTTAGCAGTTAGTGGGATTTTACCGAGCCCTACAAAGGACTTATCACAGGGCTGCTGGTCTAGCTCGCTTGCAGTAATGACGCTTAAAAGTGTTCTCATTAGGAGTAAATATTGGTATTTTTTTTTTATAATTGAAAAAAAAAACGAATGAACATTATTTCAACTAATTTACTCTTTTGTTATCGTTTTTTAATGATTTTAAGGTTTAATTACATTAAATTAGCAATAATTTATTTAAAAGTGATAATTAGTGTTAACAGTAAAATCTTGCAACTACTTTTTACTAAGTATTATAGACAACCCTTGTCCATCCACGGAATGATTCATACAATGTAATCAAGTAACGCAATGTTGTCATTTAGTATGCCGGTAGCATTATCAGAGTAAACAACTTGACGGAACGTAACTTATTAAGTTAAAATAAGTAAAACATAATCTTAAAATTAAATAATATTAAAAAAATGTGGTATTTACAAGTGACGTTACTCTTTGTGATAAATTTAAGTGTTTTAATAAATACTAGTGATGTGTTTCACGTGAATAGCAAAATAACGTTCTACCCAGATTTACCGTCGGATTATTTTGGATATGCAGTGCTTTTGAGCGATATGGGGTAAGTTATTTTTATTATCAAACAGCCCATGTCGGATAGTGCCGGCCTAGAAATAGTAATAAAATCCCTTTTATTTCCTCTAGGTTTCGTATTACAATTATTATTATTGTTAATTTGAATTGTGCGATAGCTTAAAATTACCTTATGTCATACTTACATTAAAAATGTGAAAGTTTGTTTGTTGAGATGTTTGTTTGACGGCGTGATTGAAGGATAAACTGACCGTCAATCTCGCTCAAACTACTGAACGGATTTTTTTCAATTTGGTATACCTATGTAGGTACAGGCAGGGTATGGGCTGACTTAGGTGATAGGATGTTCTAGATTTCATTTAAAGCTCCCATGAGATAAAACAGAAATCTTGATAACGCGGGTAAGGCAGCGGGTTTTAACTTGTATAAAATAATAAAAGTAAATTAAACGATGGGTCAGTTCACTCATCAAAACTCCACAATGTTTGGACATTGCTCCGGTGTACAGCTGCTAGCTGCATAAATGCAATATTTTTAATGCAAAATAATTAAACAATACCAGTCAAATGAGGGCGATGAGAGAGCAGAATATTGTTATTATTATTCTCGTATCTTTTGTTGTTATCAATCGACCGGTCTTTGTGTAGTAAAACTTGCCGATTGTACAACTATTTATGTTATTGAAACTTTACACAAAACAATTAAATAAAGTTTAAATAAAGTTAGAAGTTCGTAGTGTCTGAGATGGTAATTCTTCAAATTATTATAGACAAATCCTTCATACACAATCACATGTAGTATCGTATGTTCATATTGAAAAGATCAGGGTTATAGGTTACTCCTTGAGCCATCTATTTACATAATCATAATTAATAATAAATAATAATAATAAATGCCTTGGACTAACACACCAATTGCCTAGCCCCAAACTAAGCTCGAAGCTTGTACTATGGAAGCTAGGGAACGGATAGACATACTTAAATACTTTTATAAACATCCATGACTCGAGTACAAATGCCGATGTTCATCACACAAACATTTGCCCCTAGTGGGATTCGAACCCGCGACCCTTGGTTTTGTAGCCAGGGTCTCTAGCCACTCGACCAACGGGCCTGTCTACGGAGAAGGAACACACTAGGCTGAAATTACGCGACTAAAGTTCGGCGGCAATTCGTTTGCTATTCAAAATTACGCGAAGTTATTTCGGCATAGTGTGTCATGCCGTTGCCGACCAAGTAATCCTCCATTTAAAATACAAATTGCGTTTATTCCGTCTTGTGTGTATCTATACTTATGAGTATATTTCTATCATTCCAAAAGTCATTTACTTAGGCTTAATATAGATGAAATTCTGAATTAAGAAATATTTGGAGTCACTAGTCTAGAGAATTCTTGTTGATCGGTGTTTTCTTTTACTTCAGGTTCCATGTTGGAGCACCGAAGGCGAAAAGCAGAACAATAGCAGGTGCATCTCCCGGGGCAGTCTTTACTTGCCCTCTAGATCAGCTAGACATGCCTAATGTAACCTGCCATCCTATAGGTAAGGCAAATCGAGATCCATACAATACATTGGATATATAAGGTGAACACAAATAATAGACATTTTGTTAAAAAAATTAGATTCTTATGTTTGTTTTTCGCTTTATATAAACTAAGTTGTTCGATTAAGAAAGACAACACCACATGCAGCTGAATAACATAATTTTGAATCAACTAGTGCCCGCCAGACACTCCGTTCGCGTGGATTTCGGTTTCAGCACGCAGAGCGTTATACCTACTATAGCTTACAGTAGGTACCTACCTTCCTCGACTGCCCCCGTGGTCAACGGGTATGCGTTAAGGCATTTTCCTGACAAAAAAAAAAGGTACCTTCCTCGATGTATGGACTATCCAGCACAAAAATAATTTTTAATTAGTTAACATTACAACGCGGCTAAACGCGATATTATTTTTATACGAACTTACAAATTATATTTTTATATCCCTTTTGACTCAGGTGGAACTAATTTTCTTTGTTACAGCAGATAGAAACGTCAGGAGCTATCTCACGCGTGATTTCTTCAGACATGACATGTGGTTTGGCGCAACAATTGCGGCGGCTCCTGATAATAAACTACTGGTAAGAAGATTTTTTTTTTGTATAAGGGTAGTTAATCGGGTGCGAAGGTCCGTTGCCTATTAAAAACAACACAAGGGCCGCAGATTCGTTGCTTGCCTTTTAAACCCCATACCGTCCTTATCTGAGCACTGGAGAGTACTGTTTAAGGGTTCCGTAGCCAAACGGCAAAAAACAGAACTCTTATAGATTCGTCATGACTGTCTGTCTGTCTGTCTGTCCGTCCGGAGGTCACAGCACCTTTTTGCCGAAACTATATGAACTGAAAATACTGTTGAAACCTGTTGAAACTTGATAAGATTCTGGGAACAGAATTAAGATTTCATACGAATATTTAAAAACATGGGATTCCGGGTTGTTTGAAAATCAAAGCAATAATTCTAAGTTTTAATTCACAGGTCTGTGCTCCCAGGATCACCGTACCCTATCAGAGCAAACACCTTTTAGCAAATGGAGCTTGCTACGTTCTCGGAAAGGATAAGGAAATTGCTTTCTTCCCCCTAAAAGACGAAGGTAATTATGCACCTTATATTTTAAATCTCCGGGCCTTTACAGGGTCGTGACCTCGAAATCCCGGGTTCAATTCCCGGTTCTAGCCAAATTTGTGTCAGGTTTCCAAACACAGCCCGGGTTGTGGCCACCAACCCGGATTAGGCAAGCGCGTGGAAATTTGGCCAAAATCTTCGTAATGAAAATATGATTTCACAGGGGGAAGATGGAGGGGGGGGGTTTAGAAAGTTAATGATACTACAGATAGGTGAGACTAATCTTCAATTTGATTTACAGCACGCCAAGCCTTTAAAACCGACGGGAGCAGAAAAGAGTATGGGGAATACGGAACTCATCTAAACTACTATGCTTATGGACAATCAGGGTTCTCTATGGTGTATACGAGAGACAATCACGTGGTTATTGGTGCACCAGGGGTACTGCAGTGGACAGGTTGGTTACTAGACATTTTATCTGGATTTTATTGGCGCCTAGAGTTAGAAACTAAGCAAAGATTTAACTTTGGGCGCATGGCAACTGATAATTTATGGCTTGGAAACTTTACATTGAAAATTTATAAATATTTTTTTGTGAATAAAAGATAACTTTATTTAGTATAGTTGTTTTTAACAAAGAATGAGCTAGAGCTTTGTGGGACTTCCAATCGAAAGAGCCGATCGTCTGGGAAAGTACCTCCACGTTACAGAAGACCACAAAGAAATAGCACTTCGTAACTGTTGTGCTATGTTTCTGCTGGTGAGTAAGGTCGCCAGAGTTAGGCATCTGCGACACTTTTGCGGTTGTTATTGTAGCGGTGATCACTTAACATCAGGTGACCCTCTTGTTTCGTTTGCCTCCTTAGAATATAAAAACAAACTAACTTGCAATAACTCATCTTTTATTAAGGCCAATGGAATAGAAGTGCGTTAGTTCAACATAATATTTTCATACAAAAGTTATTTTACAGAACAAACCTTTTCTATTTTCTACTTCTATTTTAGTTTAAATTATGTAACCGAAGTAGTTGTTTTTAGTTACCTAAAAGTAGATTGTTATTATAATACCTAGATTGTCTACTGCCCACTAAAGAACTCAATTGTTTTTATCTTAAATTAGATAATTCAGTAAAATATACAAGCTATATTTCAACCGAATTTATACTGATTGTTATTAAAACCTAATTTGATTTAATTTTAGGTGCTATCGTGGATTACAACCACACTTTGAATACCTACAAGTTTGAACATTCGCCGTCAACAAATCCTTATAATACAAAGGAGTTAGGTCCTGATGACTATTTTGGTAAGCATCTTTGTCTTCTTTTCTTAAAACCAAATAAATATGCGTGGCTTGCTGATCGTAAGGCCGGCCCTCATATTCTCAAACGGCCGGAAGAGTGTTATTATTATTATGATCAATGAATACGGTTAGCTGCACTTCATTTTGTACTTTAGCACTTAATTTCTGCTCCTGTCATAAGGCCGGCCAAACTGCGAAGTATATAATATGTTGTTGTGAACTTATGGTGTTGTCTGTGACGAAATGACGACCATCTGCGTATAATTTAAGGATAATTATGTATGTGCAGGCGGTCGTCATTTTGGTCTTTTTTTGCTAATCGTTCTATAACTACTCGTAATCGTACTATTTATTCATGAATCATGTTAATACAGGATACAGTGTGGAATCAGGCGTGTTTGAAGTAAACGGAACAGTTCTTCACGTAGCTGGTGCACCAAGATCTGGGAAGGGTTATGGGCAGGTAATTTTGAACTTCACTTTACTAAAGATCTTAAAATTTATTAAAGTGTCTATTTAAAGCTGCCTAGTGAAATGGATAGGCACAGAAAGTTATATCGGAGTGGGCTAATAAACGATTTTGTTAATGGTAATAAGATCCATGATAATGATTATATCAATATCGGGATGGGATCACAGTTCACTCCATCTAACTGGCAGATTAACAAACTTAGTACAAACCCTATTTTACTACTTCATGCAACTTGGTAAAGTGAAGTAAGGTATTAGCCATTAATGTCCCAGTACGGGGAAAAGGCCTCCATGATTTGAAATCATGTGTCCATTACAAAGATGCGTTTTAGTTTAATTATGACGCTTGCCAAATGCCGAACTGGTAATCACAAACCCGGTCTGTTTTCGGATAATTGACACAAAGTTGGGAATCATACCCTCGACAGGCCCAGTACTTAAACCACTAGACCATCGAGGTGGTGGTACTTAACTTTTTATTCCATACCATTTCTCTGTTTCTTATAGGTTCTAATCTACAAACCAAGTATCATTGAAAAGAATCCACTAGACATTAAAGCAAAGCTGCGTGGTCCACAACTGGGTTGCTACTTTGGAGCTGCTCTCTCCACCGCTGATATAAACGGGGATGGAGTCAGCGACCTCCTGGTTGGAGCTCCGAACTTCGTGGCCAGGTCCAATGGAGAACTTACTTTTGACCAGGGAGCTGTGTTCGTGTATATTACGAGGAAATCGGTACGTGACTATTGCGACTAAATTTTCGATTGAAATTTACCTGAATTTAGAAGTTTGAAAAAACAAGTTTTTTATGTGAAATCAATGACTTCTGTAACTTGTGTAAGTACTTCTGTAAATTTTGAAGTTCCTGCCAAAAATGTAGGCAAGGTGTGAAAATTGTTATAATTCTTAAATCCAAACTAGCGGCCGCCCGCGACTCCGTCCACGTGGATTTCGGTTTCCAATTGCCTAAAGCCTTCCTCAAATGGAATATCCTACACAAAAAGATTTTTTCAAATCAAACAAACAAACGAACTCTTTATTATATTAGTATATATAGATTGACCCTAGTGTCTCCTTATAAAATATAAAACGATTAATTTATAATATTTGTCACTCATACGTTTTCTCGTATACAGGATACTGGTTTCATATTAGAAGAAGCAGGATCCGCCAGAGGGTCTGGTGAGAGTGGAGCTAGGTTTGGCACTGCCATAGCTGATTTGGGCGACATTGATGGAGACGGTTATACAGGTAAAGATTTATTTGTTTGCTAACAATCTAAGAAAGTTACTCGTAATAACTCGCTTGTTAGTGAACTTTTAGTCGCAGTTAGCAAATTGGTTCTAAGATTTAAATGAAAAAAGTTGGTAATTAGTGAATCATTTTTACTAGCGATTCTGCAAAATTGTTTTATTTTTATATAATTTCGACGGATAAAAGAGTTTTTTTTTTCATGTTTAAGTTAACCATGATCAAAATAATGATTTATTTTTAGTAAGTAACATGTAGTAGAAATTAAAACGGTTGATTAAGACAACCCATGCCATATGAGATTGTCTTTCTTTCATTGAAAAAAGCATTCTCACTAGTGTCTAAATAGGGTATCACTTATTAAGCCACTAGTGTATAAGTGTATAGTGTATAAAAGTGTATAATAAATAAATAATTGGTGGTTAACTAGTAAAACCACTAAGGAAACAGGAATCATAACACGACATTCTTATTTTTTTGATTTGCATCATCACTTTTTGATGCAGATTATTAAAACAGCTTCTGCTACATAGAAATATATCAAATACACACTCCCTTTGCCTATAATGCTGAGAATGCTATTATTTTAGATATCGCTATCGGCGCCCCATGGGAGAACAACGGCGCCGGAGTGGTTTACATATACCGAGGCACGGATAAAGGCCTTTCAACCTATCACCACCAGCGGATCTATGCGGACGGCGCTAGGAGCTTCGGTGTTTCTGTCGCTAAGGGATACGATGTGGATAAGAATAGATGCAACGGTGAGTATGGTTTTGGATTTAAAACTAAGTACTAGTTGAATAATGTGTAATTTGAGAGGAATTGATCTTCATGTCTCTGGAAAAAGGGTATTATAATCATGATAATCTGGCATTAAGAGATTTGGCGCCGACCTTTACAAGCTTAACGAATTTACGGTTGATGCAATGTTTAATTATAAAATATTATTTTTAAACATTGTAGCTAATTTAATTATCTTTAGGTAATGTTTATACGTTGAAGATAATTAAAATATTACTTTAATTATATAGCAACCACAGTAGGCAAATCCTTTACGTTACTGCAATTAAAATCTGTTCTGATTATCCTGATAGGAAAATCACGACCTTATTTTCAAGCAAACAGAAAGGTTAATAATAAACAAAATCGTTCAACAGATTTAGCAATTGGAGCTCACAACAGCGGGACAGCTTACATCTACCGCAGTATTCCAACGATTCAAGTAATGTCAGCCATTAAAGTGCCGGATGCTAAGAACTTGAGGCAAGATGCAACAAGTTTCAACGCACTTTTCTGTATCACTGCACCACCGAATAAGTTGTGGGGCGACGTTGAGATAAGTAAGACATTTTTTATCTAAACTTCTTGAAATTAGTTTACTGTTGTGTTATGAACCATAGTTCTGCTGGTGAGTATGGTCATCAGAGCCCAGTAGGTTTTAGTTTCGAAAGCAAGCAATGCTTGTGCGACCCTTAAAAGTTGTTACAGTCCATGGAATGGGGAATGCAGTTTTGCCTTCCTCTTAGATAAAAAAAACATATGTATTTTTTTTTCAATATACTACCAAACTTCAGATCTCCCAGAATATTTTCCACACATATTTTTTTTACTTCTGCAGCACTTTCCTAGTTATTGTAATCAAAAACTCATAAGATGTTTGTTTAATAAAAAAATTAATAAATTACTCCTGATTATATCTCCCCAAATATTTTCCACACAGACCCTTTCATCTACTGCAGTAGGTATTTTCTTTATTATTATAAACCATTTATTTCGTCTTCAGAACTCAGAGCGACTGTTACGGTAGACCCAGAAGGTAACAGAGCCTTCGCCCAAGGAGACACTGACATGGTGGTGACGGTTAAACCCGGAGTGGACAGGTGTGACGAGCAAATTATTGAAGTTAACGTGAGTTTCCTTATTTTGCTAGCATTGACATTGAACTTGACTTTGTTGACTTGAATTAGTTAAATACAGGTTAAAGTCTTTTTATTTGAGGTTTCAAGTTCTGTTATTAATATACTTGGCAACGAATTTCTCAAATTGATGACGTATCTACTTTATTCTTGCGTAGTGGAAAATGAGTAATAAGTCATTCTTTAAAGGCGTGCATAATGTACTTCAACGTACAACTTTATGTGTAACTGTCTGAGTCACATTGATGAATTAAATTCCTATAAAAATAAGAAACACGTTAAAGCTTGTATGTAAATATCACACATTTTGCATATTAATTTTTATTATTTTAATAATATCAGGCAGGTTGAACCCAGCACCTCTTGCAATCAGGGCAAGTGCTCTTTCCAATTGCCGAAATATATATTTTTTTATGTTTATAATTTTAATGTATTATACTGTTAGGTTCTAAACATCAACAGGTATATGTATTCATAAAAAATATTATGTATGCTAAAATTCATAGAAAAAGTGTTCAATCTAACAAAAAATTTTCATTCCAGAATCAATCAGATTTATCTCAGCCCATAAAATTGAATTTCGAGTTGAAACCACTGAAGGAAATAGGTAAGTTTTTCTAAAATTCAATCCTTTTAAAAATCAATTGATAAACAATAAAAAAAAATAGTTATTGTCACCTTTTTTGTAGTTAGCATTACAATTTGTTGTAAAAAAGTACCAGATCGGGAAAGCACGAAGCTTTTGAATTTTATCTTAGGTAAGGTCTCTGGTACATTAAACGAAATAACTAATTTTACTGCCGTTCGTATCCTGTTGAGCGGCAACAAAAACTTTTATACGTTTAAACTTTGCACCCTAAAAACTCGAAGACGACTTTTTAAAATAGCCTGGAGCCATATCTATCCTGCAAAATTAACCAAGATATGCGGACTAGAGGTCAGAGACGGGCTCGAATCCCGCTTAGGGCAAATGTTTGTGTCATGATGATGATGCCTTTGTGCTCGAGTCATGGATGTTTATGAAAGTATAATTTAAGTTTGTCTATCCGTTGTCTGACATCCATAGTACAAGCTTCGAGCTTAGTTTGGGGCTAGGCAATTGGTGTGTTAGTACAAGTAATTTATTAATCATTTTTATTAATTTACTAGCGATCCATCCCGGCTTCGCAAGGTGCAATACCGATACATTAACCTTCTTCTTGAATTACTTTATCTGATAAAAAAGCCGCATGAAAAAAGGTTGCGTAGTTTTAAAGATCTAAGCATACATAAAGACAGACAGACAGCGGATAGCGACTTTGTTTTAGACTAAGTAGTGGACATTATTCTAGATGACATGCTAATGTATCCTGAGAAGACGGCTCGACTCTCGGAGACTTCGATCTTGACTTCGTCGTTCCTCATCCAGCTACTAAGTGACTGCGGTTCCGATCTGATATGCACTCCGTGGCTGCAGATGACCTTGGAACCTTTAGATGGGTATGTATTTACTGGTATATTTTAGTTGTAAGCACGATTGATGACTAACCAGGACTTTACTATATTTATTAGTCATTATTAATGTTTCAATTGCAACACGGAAGTGTAGTTAGTTATTAGAATTGATATTAGTTATAACTTCAATAGGCTGGTTGTTGAGATTTATTTGTATGATCTCATCATCATCATCCTAGCGCTTATCCCGGTTGCATTCTCGGCCATTGCCTCGGAGTCCATGGTTCACTCAAGGTCTAATCAGGCTGACAGTATGATCTTACAAATTCATATTTGGTGAAAGCGGTCTTTATGGCCAAAATGTCATGTGGTCAAAAACATATTATCTGCCAAATAAAATAACATTATCTCTTACAATTTCAGTGTTGCAACATTTGTTCCTGGAAGCGGGCACATACCCGGGGTGAAGATCAAGGTCACTAATTTAGAAGAACCAGCGTATAGTGTCCAACTACATGTAGTGCTTCCAAGCCCGCCTATAAGGCTGGATAGCTCGTGCTCCCTCCAGAACCTAGACTTGACTTGTGACCTGCCTGCACCGTTGAAGAGGTACCGATTTCTTTTGATCTAGGTCTATTTAGCAGTTTTTAATATTTTATGGTTATGGGATTTTCTACATTTATCTTCATCTCAAGTGGATTTTTTTAATTACTTCGATTTTTTAGTAGTAATGTAAAAAAAAAACAGAATAATAGCAATACAAAAATAACATTAAACATAATAAACAGACAGGATGAGAAAAAGATACCAGTAAAGGATGGTACGGCATTGTTTGCTTCGCGCTCGACTTGGCGGGGGCACTGCCGTGCCCCCAGATTACGCTTACATTTCACCGAATCAAAAAAACGGTTTTTTTCAAGACGTATTTTGATCCTTACAATTTTTAAGATAAGTATTAATTTACAAAACAGGAACCAGACAGCCGAATGGATCATCCAGCTAGAATATTCCTGGGACGGTGCAGCATCAGAACTGATGATTGCTGCCAACCTCGAAGATCCCTTGTACATGAGGAAGGTCAGCGAAGGTGCTAAAGAATTGATCATTCCGATCACACCACAGAGTTCCTATAACTATAGCGGGTAAGTTACAAATGTATTTAATTCTTTTGAAATGCCCACGCCACGTATTTCGAACCATTTTAAAATTGGCACAAATATTTAAGCGACTTTCGCTTCTTATCCCAGTTACAACATTTGAAGACATACTTCATGCATAAAAATATAATGGCCACGGTTTTCTGGTGTCGGGGCATACTTAACGATTTTAACTTATTACAGGTATTAAACTAACAAGTTTCTTTGGAAAAACCTAGTATGAAGCTAATTATATTTCAAAGAGCTTTATACTATACTGACTGACGTTTTTGATATTACTTAAAAGTATTTCTTAAATGAGCAAGGCACTTATGCATATCATTTCACTTCATGCTACTTTAGCGTTACATTTTGTATTGCTTCTTTGTTAATTTCCTGAAACACCGAATATACTTTTTCATACACCATGAAAACCCATGACATAATACTTATTTAATCAATTAACCGCAAGACCAATAAAATCACTTACACTCTAAATAATTATTCTATAGAGTTGTTATTTCCTTTGTTTTAATCACAATGGCAACTAGGTATTTCCTCAATTTAATAGGTTAAGTCCTGAAACCAGTTATGAGTAAATAAAAATGCTTACTACAGTAAAGTAGCACTTCGTAACTGTTTTGCTATGAGTAAAGTCGCCAGAGCTCAGTTGAGAGTATGGGATTTTTAAAGGCAGGCAACGCATTTGTGACCTTTGCACTGTTGTTGATGTATATGGGCAGCGGTGATCACCTAACATCAGATGGCCTTCTTTTTCAATAACATAAAAAAGCAACTATTTCTTCAATCTAATTTAATTTTATTCATCCTTGAGTTTAAAACAATCCCAAGCTATGTTTGACTTTCCCATCTGTTATCCCATTATTACCAAGAACCATTTATATACATCGTTAATTAACAAACCTAAATACTTCTTCTATTCTATTTTACCATAAATGAAACAAAACAATCCAATTACTTATGTGAAAACAATGCACGTTGTTTTTATTCGAGATAATATTGTTATTACTTTTGGGTTTATTGCATCGAAAATGTGGTTACCATTTACTTATTCCTGTCATATCGTCAAAACAGGGAAAAGTTATTTACATATATATAGAGAGATATTATTAATTACAATAATTATAACTAACCCGTTATTTGCATCAAAATAATTACACCCAATCTGACATATTAATCCATAAATAAAGTCAGCTGCTATTTAGCAAACGCTATTTTCATTTTACTACTTGCTACTTAGAACATTTCAAATGATGGAGGCCTTTGTCCTGCAGTGGGAGTGGAACATTAATAGGCTTATACTTTCGTTTATTTTCCTTACTACTTAGCTATTCCCTAGAATACAGACGAGATAACTCTTGCCATAATGCAATTACTCCGCCTTCTGTACATTTTGTTCGTGTAATAAGATTAAATTAATTTACTCTTCCATATTACAGGAATATGTAAAGTATCGATAAATTTCTTTAATTTTCAGTAAAACTGAGTCAAATTCAACAGTGGTCATCACGAGGGAAACCTTCGCGAGAAACGAAGATGTGTTCTTCACACATTACTATGAGGTATTACGATTGTTGAGAATGTAACAGCTATGCGGGGCACGGGTTCGAATTTCGAACTAGTCACTTGTTTGAGTTTTTGCTTGCCTGATATTATTTATTTTATAAATCATTTCTACTACCGACTCGAAAATGAGGTTTTTAATAATTTAATTCTACCACTTTCAGATAACAAACCAGGGACCCTCAGATCTGTACAATATAAAAATAGAGTTCTTACTATCGCAAGGGGTGAGTAAATACATACATTATATTACCTCATATTTCTTAGTGCCACAAGTCCAATATTCTTGCCAGAATACATTTTTATTTTTGTTCTTTTCTTAAAATGTACGGCCTGAATTAAAAAAATAATTTAATTCAAAACCAATAGCTAAAACAACAGAACTGCAGTTCAGGCTACATTACCTTTTTTATTTCTTTGCAGGTATCACTGGCAAGCACATTAGAGGGAGCTATAGCGAAAAACGATACCTTGACGCTCCCTCTTCTCAATTTGAAGGCTAACGCTACGACAGCCTATCACCTACCTTTAAGGTTCAACTTAACTCAATATGGTGAGTTACACAATCAAATATTTAATAGTGGCCAAAGAGAGGTAGAGCTGTGTGGAAATTCCACTTGAATGAGCCGCTCGTCTGGGGAAGTACCTCCACCTTACAGAAGACTGCAGTGAAGTAGCACTTCGTAACTGTTGTGCTATGTTTCTGCTGGTGAGTAAGGTTGCCAGAGCTCAGTTGGGGAGGGTATGGGGTTAAGGTCGGCAACACATCAACGATACCTCTGGTGTCGCGGATGTCCAATATGTCCATGGGCGGCGGTGGTTGCTTACCACCAGGCGACCCGCCAGCTCGTTTGCCCCCTCTGACATAAAACGAAGTACGAAACAATGGAAATGACCCTTTTTCAGAGTTTCGTACTTTACCAAAGTATTCCAATATGTATATATTATATGTATGTAGTCATTATAATGTTTACATTTTATAGGTTACCAGTTGGAAGAGAACGATGCGTGGAATGTAACATCGGCAATGACTTTTTACATACAGTACGGATCTACAAAGGAGAACCGGTAAGTTAGGGGTAGATCTAAGTGTTTTTCCTGGTAAGTAAGGTATCCAGAGCTCGGTTGAGGACCTCCTTTCCACTCCATAGGTACCTATGGAATTTGAAAGGCAGGTAACCAAGACAACTGGACTGGACCCTTGCGAAGTTTTTGGTTGTTTCCTGATTCTTACTGTACATAATCGTATCCAGTATGAAAATATATATACTATATATAACTCAGCTTGTTATGTATTCATTATAACAAAGTTATTTATTTTTTATTTTTAGTACAATAGAGGTAACCACGACGTTGAATCTGGAGCCAGCGACACCAATCTGGCCTTTAATTGTAGGCCTAATTGCAGGCCTACTGGTTCTTGCGGCGATCATACTGGCCTTGTATAAGGTAAGTTCATTAAATTGGCTCAAATACAAACGCAAATGGATTTTATATGTTAACTTATTAGATAAATGAAGCTGTAAAGCATCACATCATCATCACTAAATCACAGAAACACGTCTGCTTGTAAATGTTACTCTGAATTTAGAAGTAGTAGCAGGTATAAGCCTTTTAATGTCCATCATTTGAAATCATGTTTTGGTTACAAAAATGGATTTTGGCTTTATCACCACGCTTGTTAAATGCAGGATCACAAACCCGGGCTATGTTCAGAAAAACCACCACAACTTTTTATTCTTAAATTAAAACAAAAAATTATTTTTTCAGTTTGGATTCTTCTCAAGACAAAAGAAAGAGGACCTCAAGCAACTACTAGAGACTACGGCTTCGCAAGAAGATCCTGGATCCTCGTCAAACATGTCTTCAGACACTGAAGGTCAAAGTGAGCTACTATCCACTGAATAGGATATCACTAGAACAAATAGAATAACGTTTCGTATCACACTAACAGAATTTACCTGAGGTGCGATTCACTAAGCGCAAATGTCATAATCTCACGGCTGTGTGTAATTGGTGACAGTACTAAATTCATCATCATCCTAGCGTCTCTCCCGGTTGCATCCTCGGCCATTGCCTTGGAGCCCAGGGTACGCTGCGATTATGATCCTGAATTGACATGCCTGGTTATTACAATGGAGCGACTGTCGTCTGACCTCCGTAACCACAAGGGAAACCAGACCAGTTGGATCATAACAGGTGACAGTACAAAATTATTACTACTAAATAACTACTGTCACCGCTTACACAGCAGTGAGATTATGACATTTGCGCTTAGTGAATCGCACCTCTGATGTACTGTCAGAGGAGTTTGGACTATTACCACCTTGTATGGAACTGACAGATACCTCAATGATGGTGATGATGATGATGATGATGATAAATGCATTTTCTTGCTGCATTTGTTTAAGAACAAGCTGGCGTGTTTAATAAGGGTGTTAGGTATGTCCGTGAGCTGTTATACTATAATAGAAAATTATATATTGCGTTTCAGGCTCATATTTTACTCATGACTGATTTTGTGCAATGCTTGGTTTGTATGTTACTTTATGTAAATGAGTATATAGAAATATTTCCCAGTCCCATTATTCAAACTGCGTTTAGTCTTAGGATATTATTATAATGGTGCTAATAAAGGCGGGAATACTCAGGTTCTCCCGGATGTTTCCAAAACTGCCCACATTTAGGGCATTATACGTAAAAATGAGGTTTTGTTATATTTTCTTTACTCTACTTAATACCTATTCGTAGGTTACATAATATAATAATCTAGTCTACTGTCTACTTCTTCACTTCTTTTAATGGTGTCTTATAATAATGCAAAATGTAGATGTTGTGAATGTAGAAGTCGAAAATTTTCTTCCTGTAATAGGATAACAATCGGCTTATAATCTTAAATAATAATCTTTTCTTGAGCCTTTTTCCCAGGCCTTTCGCGGTAAAGGTTATTTATTATACATTTCTCGTTTCTTTAGTAGTAACGAGGTTATTTAAATTTATATAAAAATAGGGCAAATACTTATTTTGAATTATGCTATTTGTATCCATACAAATGAAAATAAATTAGATCTCAAAGGTAGCGTAAGATATAAGATATTACGTGCTTTAGCTTAAAAAACGATGAATATTTTCTCAACAGAAATATATGTAATAAAAACACATCGAATTATGAGATATTTTAAAGATTTGTGTTTAAAGCTTATTTTACATTAAGACGCTTATAAGTATAAGTAGTTTAATGTTAGTTATGTAAGTAAAAAAATAATAATAAAGTGCCATAGTAATGTTGTTTGTTGTATTTTGTTTACAAAATAATGTGAATTATATGTGTTATATAATTGATATCATAAAAAGGATAATAAAAATTTTGTAAATAACATAATTTATTTATTTATTTATTTATTATTTATTTATTATGAGCCTATACTGTCCCACTGCAGGGCAAAGGCCTCCCTACTTTCCTTCCACTTTCTCCGGTCATGTGTAAAAGTGCTCCAATTCTTTAAAAAAGCGTCCAAATCATCTCTCCAGCGTTTTCTTGGCCTTCCACGCGGTCGCTTCCTATTCTCGGGCAGCCATTCGGTGGTAAGTCGGGCCCAAAGGTCTTTTGGCATGCGATACACATGGCCGGCCCAATCCCACTTCAATTCTGCAGCCTTCCTGGACACGTCTCGTATCTGAGTTCTGGAGCGCAAGGTGGTGTTACGGATACGATCGACTAATTTCACACCAAGTATACTGCGCTCCATTGCTCTCTGACAGGTTTCGAGTGCATATTTCTGGCGATCAGTAAGAGACCAAGTTTGTGCGCCATACGTGAGGATAGGAAGAATACACATGTCCATCACTTTTCGTTTAAGGGAGATTGGGGCCTCTCCCTTCATTAAGTGCTTTAGGGCCCAATAGCTCCTCCAGGCGTTTTCGGTGCGTCGGGCTATTTCTTTTTCTTGCTGCGCCTGGAAGGACACTGTTTGACCCAAGTAGATGTAGTCACTGACATATTCAACCTCCATTCCCCTCACGTATATTTTCTTCTTTGTGCTGTTGGTCATCACTTTGGTCTTCTGCATGTTCATCTGCAGTCCTATGGAAAGACTTTCTTCAGTCAGGTTTTGAAGCATTTCTTGCAACTGACTAGCAGAAGTGGCGATGAGGACTATGTCATCGGCAAACCGAAGGTTGGTCAGCCGTTTCCCACCGATGTCAATGCCTTTATCTTGCCAGCCAGATGCTACTTTTCTGAACACTTCTTCCAAAGCTGCAGTGAACAATTTAGGCGAGAGCGGGTCTCCCTGTTTGACGCCTTTTTGAATTGGGAACATTGGTCCAACTGCATGTGTTTTTATAGCAGCCGTACTATGTATATAGATACACCTGATTAAATCTATATAAGCTGTACCAATGCCCTGATTATGTAAAGCGGCAAAAATGGAATGATGAGTTACACTATCGAACGCCTTTGCATAATCCACAAACGCCAGATACAAAGGTAACTTGTATTCAACATGTTTCTCTATCAATTGATTGATAGATTGAAGGTGATCGGTAGTAGAAAGGCCCCTGCGGAATCCTGCTTGTTCTGGTGGCTGTTGAGTGTCTAGTTCCTTCGAGATTCTGTTATGTATAATTTTAATAAACATTTTATACAGATGTGATATCAGACTAATAGGGCGATAGTTTTCAATGTTGCATTTATCACCCTTTTTAAAGAGTAATATTATATTCGAATGACAAAATCCTTTGGGAAATTTACCGGACTTTAAAATTAAATTGAAAAAATTACTGAGATGTGGTAATAAAACGGACTCCCCCAACTTCAGCGCTTCCGATGTAATGCCGTCGTCACCAGGAGTCTTTTGGTATTTCATTTCCTTTAACACTCTTTGTACTTCAGAATCAGATATAGAAGTTATTTGCTCAAATTGGTATTGTGTATTATTAAGATCATTTGTAGAGCCATCTGAGTACAACTTTCTATAGAAGTCAGTACAAATCTGTAATACCTTTTCTCTGTCACCCTGCTTAATACCATTAATATCCCTCAATGCAGACATAGTACTTTTCCCTACTTCCGTACCCTGTTTTGCTGTCTTCAATGCAATTCTGTTGTCCAAAGCTGATTTGTATAGATTTACGTTATAGTTTCTTATGTCTTTACGTATGGCTCTTTTCACTGCCCTGTCCTTAATTTTGTACTCAGGTGTATATAGAACTAATTTCTGTCTTTCCTCAATCAATGTTTTTGTAAAAGGGCTAAGTTTTTGTTCCTTATTCCTTACTAATTTTATCTTGCTGCTTGCTGACTGTATGCAATTTTTAATACTCGAGTAGTATGTGTCAGGATTTAGTGTGTCTGGTTCTTTAAGAATATTAAAACTATTATATAATTCTATTTTAAAAAGGTCCAAATTTGCTATGAGATTTTCTTTGTTTATTCTTTTGATGGTCTTTTTGATTTTCTGCAATCTATATATTTTTAAATTGAAACTCAATTTTGCTCTTAAGGGTCTATGGTCCGAATTAAATTTTATGTTATTTAATATCTCTATGTTTTTAATTATATGTTTATTAGAGGAAAGACAGTAATCTATTTCGTTTTTAGTCACATGATCAGGACTGAGCCATGTCCAGCGCCGATGGGGTTTCTTATAAAAATAGCTATTTGACACACTTAGGTTCTGGCCAAATGCAAATTGAAGAACATAATTTATATATAAACAAATATAAATATATGTGAATTATTTTGTTTTATTGACTATAAATCCTACTACTATTATAAAGGCGAAAGTTTGTATGTGTGGATGTATGGATGTTTGTTACTCTTTCACGTAAAAACTACTGAATGGATTTGAATGAAACTTTACCACAATATAGCTTATACATCAGAATAACACATAGGATATTGGAAATCGAAATCCACGCGGACGGAGTCGCGGGCGGCCGCTAGTATCTACATAAAAATGATCAATTTTATGGAACGCATAACACATCAGTCTTTCCGTGATCACAGCTCCTGAAAAGGAGCTTTCGTCGAATTTTCCTGTCAATATGTAGTTTTATTAAACTGCGATTATATGCGTTTAATAGTACGTGAGTAACAGTCGCGTAAATCTAAGAAAACAAAGTAAATTGTCTACGTTCTACATTTTTTGTTTCACTATACCTACTTGTACATATGAAATGAAATAAGGGAATAAAATTAATTTTCTAATGATTACAAAATTCAATGTTGATAATTTAAACACAGCTTAAATTAATATTAGTGTACCCACTAAATTCTCGGTCTACATCTAGTAGATTACGATAACGGGGTGGTAGGAAATGCACTGCCATTTCGTATATCTGCATCCGGCTTGGCAGCAGTTTGGCAGGGGCGTGATAGCGTGAAATACTGGGATGACTTGTGGTAAATGAAATATATATATAATCCCAAATATCTGACCCCGTAATAAGAAGCTTAAAATTTTAAAGAGTATTATTTTGCTTATATTAATGATCGTATCAATGGTCTGAAATAAAAAATATTTATCTGTTTTTTTATAACACGCGTCTACAACGCCTTAACCTTAACTAAGCTCAAAGCTACTTTTATGACCATCCATGTCTGGAGTACAAATGCCGATGTCCATCACATAAATATTTGGCCCTAGCGGGATTTGTACCCGCGGCTCTCGGTTCTTTAATCGTCATCTCCGACCACAAGACCAATGGAATCGTCACTTTCTATAAACAATTGTTTTTAATAATATATCAGAATCGACAATATTACTTCAAATATACTCAAAAATTAATTTCTATTTACAGTAGTAAACAAAGTGATAATGTTTCTCTAACATCAGAAGTAGTTCGTAATATCCTTTTCTATATAGTAGCATACACCATTGCATCGGTCAAGTAGCTTCAGCGCCTATTCAATTAAAACAAACAAACAAAACAAAGCCATCTTCCTTATAATCTTAGAAGATTTGAATTTTTAAAACACCCCATTCAATTCCACGCAAATTTACACACGCTCGAAACGTAATTGGGAAGAAAAATACAGGGGCGTCTCAAAGAAATTATCCATAAAGTGTATAAGCCGTATTATCGCCCTCGTTAGTGAAAACGTAAGGTGTTTTTTCTTCAGGCGTTCCGGTAATAGGCGCAATAAGTCTCTTTAGTGGGCGGCTAATTTTAAAGAGGTTTTTTTGGGATATATTCTTCGGATAATGAGGGGTATATTTCGCACATTTTGTTTTTGGAACAGTTATATTGTTAAAGCTTTGACGATTTTTTTTTGTGAATGACGTGATGACGAATTATAGGCCGGTTTGAAAGAAGTCAAAATATTGCGCCGACCCCAGATGAACTAGGAACAGGGTAGGCAAATGATGATATTGTTAAAGCTTTGTGATTGTGACTCAATAGCTATGCGTTTCCCAGCAAAAGAAGTAAATTATTAGTTACAAGCGGCCCGTCACGCGGTTTCACCCGCGTCCCGGGGGAACTACTTCCCGTACCGGGATAAAATATAGCCTATGTTACTCTGGGTGAATGTAGCTTTCCAACAGTGAAAGAATTTTTCAAATCTGCCAAGTAGTTTCGGAGCCTATTCAATTCATACAAACAAACAAACAAACAAAAAATCAAACCTTTCCTCTTTATAATATTTGTATAGAAAAACGTCATACAAAATGTGTTGGTAAGCGCATAGCTTCAACGTCGCATGGACCAATATGTCAAATTCTTTAAAAAAAAACGGAGATTGTTTTTAAGTAAGGAAAAAGGGACAAGACGACTTCACAGGACACACACGAAGTCGACGGCGGAAGGCTAGTTTAAAACTCATCACAAGCCCAACTTCATACTAACAACATACTTAGATTTCCAACATACTAAACTTACTCACACGCTCTACACTATATACTATATACTAGTCTCCAAACCACCAAACCAGATCTAGGACGAGAGTCGACTGTACCTGTGGAAGTTAGGTCGCATTCAGTCTGGAGTTGTCAACGAATAATTCAGTTGGTTCCAGTTGAAGACTTTGTGGATTAACTAGTACGAGTTTACATCTGTGGCACAGTCAGCTTCAGATGTAAACTCGTCAGATTGATAATGACGTGTACTTAAATAAATAGACGCAACCAAAATATAGTGATTGAAATCGGTACAAAACAAAGTTTCCATTAAAATCGACACTATCAAAACTCAAATATATAGCACGAGTTTACATCTGTGGCACAGTCAGCTTCAGATGTAAACTCGTCAGATTGATAATGACGTGTACTTAAATAAATAGACGCAACCAAAATATTACAGTCAATGAAATCGGAACAAAGTTTTCTTAATGTTGCCTACATTAAAATCGACACTATCAAAACTCAAATAGATCGGCTCAGTGAAACCGCCATAAATATGAAAAAATAACAGTCGTCCCGCCAATGGTATCGAAGCATAATAAGTGTCCTAGGATTCCATTCGCGATAAGTCACAAAAATAAAGAAAATTGAAATGTCTCATCTCGCTCAATTGAGCGGGGTTCAAGCAAGCGAGTTGACGCATTAAACCTTTCAAGTTAGAGGTGGACGATTAAGATTATGTTTTCTGCAAAGCTAAAGTATTTTTTTGCTTACATTTAAATACTTTATAAGAAATTTTGTAAGGAAGTCTTATCAAACGCGAGAAGGATAGGTTGGCCTCATTTTGAGCGATTGTTCTAACTGTTTCACGTTAGTATTCCTAAGACCTACTGAAATAGATAAGTTATCGAAAACAATCTGTTCAATTTAAGCTGCATTTTCTTTTTCTTTTGCGAAAAAGACACAACTCCATTCCACACTTTTTAGGCCTAATGAAATCCTTCCCATCAACTTAGAAGTACAACGTAACTATCTTACGTTGTTACCTGCCAAATTCAACTCATATTTTTATGTCCACCACATAAGGTTAATTTTACAACCTCCGTTTACAGTGGGGAACTCTGTTCTTGTCTCGCAAAGACGTAATTGCTTGCGTCTTTCAGCTAATAGACTGTCATATACAACTCTGCAAACAATCGATGGAAGTTATTTGTTTAGGCTGTGTGAATATATAGTTTGTGACGGATATTGAGTAATTTTATGAATGTACTTGCTTTCCGAAGGAAATCGGTGGTCTCTTAGGCATAAAGTCTAGTTTTGCTAATTCGGTATTTGACTGAAAGGTCTAATCAGTACTTTTATTAAAGGTCAAAAACGTAACATTGTAGGGAAAAGTATGTGAAATCGATACAAAAGTAATAAAAATATATATGTTACGTACGTACGTGTTTGTGCTTATTTTTTAATTAAGTTTTTATGGAAGTGTTTTATAATTTATTTAAAATGCAGCCAAATACCCAATTGATTCATTCTTTGCATTTGGAGAAAAAAATATAAATCTATAAGGTCTGCCCAAAGCATCCCACTGGGCTAGCGATAACATATTATGTGTTTTTTTCTTATGTTTTCCAAAGGTCCGGTGGTTTCTATGAGGACCAATGGAGGAATAAAACCTATTTTAGTACACGCACATTGTACCCTGATAACCCAAAAAACAGCTACATTCACATCATAAACCACCATCACCATTATTATCAATCAAAGTCTCAAATTCACTCCTTATTTCATTCCAATCACGATCAAACACAAAACGCAATGATTAAAACCGGCTAACACGAACCGGACAAAGTGACCACATGTGTGAGTAATCCGGTTTCGCGACGTCAATCGTCCGGAATGATCCGGTTACGCCCGGATTATCCGGAATCCGGGACGCTGTCAAACCGAACACGCTGAAGATGAATTTTATTAAGCTTGCTGTTGAGTTATATGCAAATTAATTCAAAGAAAGAGGGAGAGATTTTTGCCAGTTGCAAATGAAGCTTGTAGCGAGTGTTTATGAAATGGGAGTGGGCAAGACATACTTAAATCGCATGGGATTTTTCGGTGGCGGCTTCGTAACGTAACGTATAAGGTGTAATAAAATATACTGTAAACATTTTAAGGGCGAATTATTTTGTGGTAATCTAATCAATTCAGATAATAAAAAGTCAATGTTAATTCTTACCAAATTCGGCATATTTTTATTCTGCATTGGCCAACTTGCTCTGTTCCTCCTGAAAGCTTGCTTAACAATGTTTGATATACTAATTGGTACTTGGTATCAAAAATGTTAAAGCTACATATTATGTACAATAATAATTAATATCTTTTCCTCAGCGGGATTCGAACTGAAACAACGCCTCTTGGTTATTTGTCCACTAACAACTAGACAAACGCGCACGTTATAACGGTATCTTTTGCCATAAATTCTTATTATTTAGCAACAAATATATCTGTTTTGTATCAATTGCTAATACAATTATGATTAGAGTCAACATTGTGAAGAAATTACCGGAATATCTTATTAGTGGCGATGCTGTGGCCTGCTGTCTTTCCGCCTCGGATGGCTGACTATGAGCTCCATTCATTGAGCAAATTACTACAAAATTAAAACAATATATTATGTGTCCATCTGTTTTTGTATGTTGATGCTATGAATGTACGAGTACATAATAAACATATTTTGAAATCACATAATTATCACATATTTGCAAAACTACACAAGTGAAAGCACTGGATTATATGGATAGTCTTATGCTTCAATAAACCGTTGAATGGAAATACCAAATCAAAATAACAAGCATACTGAAAAAAAAAAAAATTATCTGTAATGTGAAGAATTTCAAGGCCAAATAAAAACATTTTCTTTCTTTCTTTTTCTCTCCTTAAAGATTCTCTACGAGAAGAACATTATCACTTATTTATGTTTTGTATTAGCAATTTATCGCAAGGAATAAGGAACTACTATTTATTACTGCGTTAGCTGCGGAAACGTTTGCTCTAGGGTTGCCATATGCCAATTTTCACAAAAATGATGTCACCCGGGTTGCAACTAGAAAGACATAATTATTTCTCACTTAATCCAATCAGCCAAAACCCTGCCTGTCTATTAAATTCTCATGATACAAATCCGTTCAGAAGATTCAGCGTGACAGACGGACAAACATCTCAACAAAGAAACTTTCACATAACATTACTAGCGGCCGCCCGCGCGCGACTCCGACCGCGTGGTCGGAGTCGCGGGCGGGTACTATTGCCCAAAGCCTTCCTCGTCAAATGAACTATCCAACACAAAAAGTATTTTCAAATCGGAGTTCTTGAGATTAGCGAGTTCAAACAAACCAACAAACAAACTCTTCCGCTTTATTATAATAGTATAGATAAATTGGTGTACGTAAGTTAGTTAACAGTTTTGCCAGCCCTACACCGATCGATGTTAAATTTCCGCCGGCGGCTAATCTTAGCGGCAAGCGGTCATTACGTGCCAGCCCGGGGTTGTTGGTTTTCATCCCTTTTTATAAGGAAAACAGGAATCTTTCCCCTTTCGCATCCGTAAGCTGGCTTTATTTTTATTGTAGTTGCTAGCTGTTCCAGTATCTCTCTCTAATCTGAAGCCAGTGACTTCAGATTAAACTGATTGCGCTGAACTGAATACTTTATACCGTTTGTTCATTTCGTGATCTGTGAAGCTGTCGAAACTCTTATTGATATTGCCTCGGAGTCGGGTACGCTGCTTTCTTTACATTGAGGTTTTTATTAATGAACTATTGTTTCAACGGACTTCAAAAAATAAACGATTGATTTCAGAACTTCTTCCCTTGGATTCTAATTTGTTGTTTAATTTTATGAGCATAAAGTTTACTAGTTTTTACCATTCCTTTGGTGTCCATTTAATCGGGATGAAAAGATTTCGGTCACCTAAGTCGGCCCATACCCTGCCTGTATAACAAACTCAGACAAACATCCAAACAAACAAACTTTGACATTTATAATATTAGTACGATTTATTTATGATTTATGATGATGTACTTTCTGTCTGTAATCAAGCCCAACAGCCCGACAGCTGTCGCATATAGCGGAGGCCTAACGAGCAATCAGCATCGGTCAATATTGCCTGCGCATCTTCTACGAGGATGTCTGTGTGTTTGATTGCTAACTAATCGTGAGTATGTCACCTATAAATACACTATGGTGTTGTATGTGATAATTTAAAGCCTGAAAAACCAAGTTCAAATGACAGGTTGGATTTGAAATTTGCCTTCTTCCATTAAATTAACGACTAAGGGGCATTCCGTGTTTATCATACAATCTTAGCCTTTCATTATCAACAAGGGAGAGAGCCATGTACAGTCATGAGCACCAACATGTATACACATCGTCATACACATAGACTCTTATGTAAAAGCAGTAAAGTTCATATTTGAATGTGTTTGTACATACATGTTGATGCTCATGACTGTACAGCGTAGCCAAAGTGTGGAAAAAACTTTCCCAGTCGCCTATGGTGGCACCTGGGAATTTCATTCCCATTTGCCACCGGTGGAAATCCTTGTGGAGGTGCGTGGGAATAAACGAAAGAAGTATCATGACGTGTAGTGCTAACCTAGAATAGTCCTACTTAATGGGGTACACGACTGACAGGTCAAATCACTCACTTTTATTAAACGTCAAAAACGTAAGCTTGTAGGGAATATTGTATGAAATACTAAGGTTTGACGTCACAACTTAGTATTGTCAAATGAATACTTTTTTAGTTCCGATTAACTGTAATAATTTGTTAAAAGCGCAAAAGTTACTGTTCCATAATGATAAGCGATTATTTATTAATTATTTCTTTAATGTAAGAGTTTCATAATTTATTTTGAAGTCAGTCGTGTACCCTATTAAATTTCTTCCCATAGGTAAGAAGAGAATTAGTCTAGATACACACAAGGCTAAAAATGGTGACTATAAGCATTACCCACTGACTGTGAGAGGCCTACATCCAGAAGTGGACTGCAATAGGCTGATAATTATAACATTAAAGGGGACGTTAGCAGATGGTAATGAATTAGAGTAATGTTTCATATCAAGTTATCTTTGGCGACGCATTTCGCCAACTTATTGCTGCAAAAACGTTGGGTTGCTTTGGGTTTCTTTGGCTGTAGTCCTAGAGATAGAGGAGGTAAAAATTATATCGTTATTGTAATGAAAGCATGTTAAATATTTCCTGAAAGAGTTTTAGCAACAGAATTTTCATGCGTGTACGTAGGAAAATAGACATATTGCAAAAAAAAATTATAACTTTTGTAATGTAATTTATTTATAGGGTAGTGGACACAAACGTGTACTAACAGAATATTAAAAGCTCATGATCCATTACTCAAAAAATTGGCCAAGTGCGAGTCGGACTCCCGCACTGAGGGTTCCGTACAAATTCAATTTTTGACGTAATAAAAAAACTACTGAATAGATTTCGTTCAAACCAATTTTCGTTGGTAGTTTTTATGGTAATGTACATTATATAATTATTTCAGTTTTATCATCCTCTTATTTTAGAAGTTAGAGGGGGGGTACACACTTTTTTCCACTTTGGAAGGATCTGTCACGCAAAGTATTCACATTAGAAAAAAGTGATATTAGAAACCTTAAAATAACTTTTAAAGACCTATTCATAGATACCCCACACGTACATATTCAATGAAAAAAAAATTTTCGAGTTTCAGTTCTGACTATGGGGACCCCCCACATTTTTTATTTTTTTTCTATTTTCGTGTGAAAACCTTGTTGCGGTTCACAGAATACATCTACTCACCAAGTTTCAACAGTATAGTACTTATAGTTTCGGAAAAAAGTGGCTGTGACAGACTGGCGGACAGACAGACAGACAGACAGACAGACAGACAGACAGACATGACGAATCTATAAGGGTTCCGTTTTTTTGCCATTTTGGCTACGGAACCCTAAAAATGCATCTTTCAATGATGTCATGTCATTGTTACTGCGTTTAGTTTAATCATGTTGGCCGTACAAATTGATGTTTGTTTTAAAGCAACAGTTTTTATGCGAAAAAAATCCATTAATGGCAATATTTAAACAAACAATTTAGTATATATCTCCTGGCCTAACACAGACCAAGGAGTCCGAGGAAAACAATAAATCATGGCTTATCTTCGTAAAGGACCGTGTTGCGATATCATAATTTGTGGTCTCCCGAAAGTGCGTGCACAAACAAACGCTAAGTTATCATAATACCTATCACAAATAACGGTAATTAACTTAGTTTAAGCGACAAAACATTTGATGATAATTAAGTTGGAATGGACATAATTTCTACTTGAATGAGCTTCTTTGGGGAAGTGTTAGTCGAACTAGTAGAAGGGAAATCTTAATAAAGATATCAGTCTTCACACAAAAGTTATTAAGTAAGAAATTATTACGTAAATACTTGGGGCCGCAAGCGGTTCGGTAAGCAAATATATAGGCCTACCTGCTTATATACCTGGTGGCTAACAAAATCAATAAATGGTTGGAGTACTTCAGTAGCCAGGGATAAATTAAATAATTTGCTACAAAATGTTACAATTAGGTGCTCTTAACCGTCTTAACAATAAAATTCTTCATTTAAGCCTCGGTTGAGCTCATCAGTATTGTATTTTATTTGTAAGCGTGACCTCCTGAGAATTGTTTGTTCAGACAACAGCACCAGCTCATAAGACGTACTTTAGACTTTGTAACGTTTTTATGTCAAGGGCAGAAATGCTATAAGGAGATGTGAAGTTTTAATTTTTGATCTTATTGTTAAATTCTCAATCATTTTAGTTAATGTGTACTTCCTTCCTTATTTTACTAATGCATTTTGTGATTATCTACAATCTTATGGTACTGTGATGTTATTCATGTATTGGTGTATCTTGTGTTAAATAAATAATGTGACGACCCGTTTGGTGTAATGGTCAAGAAGTTGACTATTAGATCAAAGAGGTCGCCGGTTCGATCTTCGCACAGGACAAACATTCTGCGTGCATAAACATGTCTTTTTGTCCCTTTTTAGGTGTTATATTTATCTATTTAAGTATATTTATAATACCACTGTTGGAGCATTATCATCCCCTGAATTGTAGTAACATGTTTCTTAAGTTACCTATATATTTATTATTACACATACGCTCTGGCGGCCTTGTGCAGTTTAAGCCATTTCGTGCACATTTAATAGAATTAGTCGATAGCCACTTAACGTCAAGTGAACTGCCTCATCTGCCCCTATCTTACAGAAACAGGGCAAAAAAATATCGCGATTAAAAACAGTCTATTTACTCTTGTCAGACCTTCGTCGATCGAGACGTTGATGAGACGTCAGTGGAAGCTTATTTGTAGAAGTGTGCTCTCCAGATTAACTACTTCACTGAACTGAATGAAAAGGAATGTGGGAGTAAAAGAAATTGCTCATCAATCTTCGTGTTTTATCGTTTACTGGTTCTATTTTATTTTACTTTAATCGCGCCAAGTTTACGGTCCGCTTAATTGCTAGTTGTTACTGTCTCCTAGTTTTGTTTTTAGTTTTGTAGACCTCACACGCGCGGCACCTATTCAAAGCTTTCCCCTATTTTCGATCTCAAGCTGAACATACCACCCGTCTTGTAAAAAAATCAAGCGCATTCCGAAGCATGGAGCCTGAGATGATTTTTTTCGGTCACCCATCCGATGACTGGCCTCTGCGAAAGTTACTTATCTTTGAAATCTTAGGCCGCTATCGCTAACTCCTGCGCCATTGAGCTCCTCACTTTTAATAAGTAATTTAATTAAAAAACATGAGAAATTAATATTCGGGATCTGTGTCTGAATATAAAGTGTCAAAATCGTTACCGAGCCCTATACTGTTGCCCCAGTCCAACCTACTTTTAAATTAAATGATATTAACACGGTATTGTTGTTAACAATCAAAGCTGTATCATGAAACAAAAAAAAAATCACTTTTAAAAAAAACAATTATGTTCTGAATTGTGACCATGGTCTGTCCATCAACACATTGTTTTGTTTGCAACAGTCGGCGAGAGCTATTTGTGCATGTGCATGTTCCCTACGGAGACGCGGATTGCAGCTGAGATGCATGCTATTTATAAAATGCAGTGTTGTGCCGGCCTAGAATAGTACTACCCCATATGTGACTGTGAATGTCGTATGAATCAACTGAAGGAGATTCCGGGGGTATGGGTGGTAAAAAATATTTTTATGTTATAGAGAGGCAAACGAACATTATGGTCATCTGATGGTAAGTGATAACCGCTGCCCATGGACATCAACTACCACACAAGGATCGCAGATGCGTTGCCTGCCTTTACGACCCCATACCGTCCCCGACTGAGCTCTGGCGACCTTACTAACCAGCAGAAACATAGCATAACAGTAACGAAGTGCTATATGACTGTGATCTTCTGTAAGGTGAAGGTACTTTCCCAGACGAGTGGCTCATTCGAGTGGAAGTTCCCAACAGGCCCGTCATTTTGTGAATGGGAACAGAACCCGGAAAAAGGTAAATATGCCAGCAGCTTTATTATTAGCTGAAAGGCCATACTTTGAAATGTGATATCAAAAATGTTTTCTTCAGGAGAATGGAACATCCCCTTTCTTTGAAGTCGGTTAAATATAAAATGTCATTGAAGCTTGTAGCTGAATACACATGTAGTAGAAATGGTATCCTAATTTCTTGTACACTTCTGCCGGCCCTGTGGCGCAATGGATAACGCGTCTGACTACGGATCAGAAGATTCCAGGTTCGAATCCTGGCAGGGTCGCGGTGGGCACTCTCAACGTGTGTTATTTTATTTTTTTAATATTTATGTTATCTGGATTCTTTCCACACAGGAGGGCTTGCCAGGTGGGATATGTCGAACGGGAGAATGAGGAATGGAAAATCCACTAGATGGCAGTAGGTAAGCGTAGGGTCTCACTGGTATGTGATTGGTGAATTTTCAGACGACATTGACATATATGTCAAAATTTAACAATGGCATAGCAGTTAGACCTCACGCCTACGTATTGCCATTTAGCGGATTTTTCAATTGCAAACACCCTCATTGAATTTTTTTTACATTTCATCATATCCCACCCGGGTAGAATGGCAAAGTATTGTAAAATTGGAATAGGCGAAAAACTATTAATGTATTGCCTTTAAAAACTTGTGGCAGTGAAACAATGTCTTCAACTAAATGATTAAATCGCCGCAAGCATTCGAATATGTTATTCAAATGAAGTTTTCTTAAAATGTTGCTTTTTGCATAGATAATTCTCTTGAACAGAGATATCGTACTTGAAATGTAAAAGTACAAAAAGGCAATGACACTTTGTAAAAAAACATATTTAAAAGACTCTAAAAAACGACATGTAAAATGTTTGATAATAATTAAGAAAAATAAATAAATAAAGAAGCTGCCACCATCAAATACGTCATATATTTCGAATGGTACTCGCATATTTAAGATATTATGCTAATCACTGAGTTTTTATTATACTCAAACATGACGAGTGTAAGAGAGCACAAAAGTTTATTTTTCATTATTCCCTATTCCCACACTCTCATGGTTCAGTGGGAGCAATCTGACACGACCGTAGAGAGATCAGGCACAGGACCCGAGACGAAATTTTTCGATCACCCATCAAATGACTGGCCTCTGCGAAAGTTGCTTAACTTTGTAATCGCAAACAGAGCGCGTTAGTCAAATCTGTACGTAGTAGTAATACCTCAATGCACAAAAACTAGCCTTCACTAGATACCCCACAATACAACATCTAATAGAAATTTTAAGCTACACTTGAATACAATATAGCGTCCCAGTTTCCGTAGAAATTGTACAAGACCTTCAAGCTAATTCGATTGCCCTTTATTTAACTCGGTTACGACTATCCTAAAAGACTGAAATACGCTAGTAGTCTCGACCAGAATAATAAAATATTCTCGACGGAATTGATTGGGGGTTAATTTGATTTTTAAGCTACAGGGCTCAATTTCAAGGAAGTAATACATATAAATTAGTACCTACATGAGAATTATATCACATCACACAAGCTTACCAAGGAATCGCGGAGTCGAAGGTAAGAACTTATTTTGATGGATATCAGTACCAATGCAGAAAGAAAATGTAGTGTAGAAACTATAAAATAAACATGCACAATTGCACACAAAATTGAAAAATTGAAACTGTTGACTTTTTAGCCATTACACGATACTCAGTTCTTGGTCTTCTATTTGTTGGTAGTGGCAACGTCATTAGAAACGTTGTTCAAAATTATCCTGTTTAATTCTATTATCAATTTTCTCATTACTTAATCTTAGCTTGACAGATTTGGTAGTTTTTGAACGGTTGAAAAATACATATCCACTATTCAAATGAGAATAATTAACATTTACAAGACTTGCGTCACGGCTTGGTCAAAGTTCTATGCACGTACACATATTTTTGACAATTGCATCTTGTCGCAGTTTTTTAGAACATGAAAGTAATTTTATTCTTCTGATATAACGTCGTGAGTAGAGACTAAAGGACATTCCGGGGTATGAGATACAGCATTCGACTTTATGCACCTACATGTAGTTACCAACCTACCTATTAAAGTTAAATAAAAATAAAACCCTTCCAGCCGTTTTTCGACCATGGTGACCTATCTTACGATCAGCCAGGTACGCAATAACAGATGCACTCCCAATTAACTGATTCTCATAGTTCGGTAGGACAGCAATCTGACACGACCGTAGAGAGACCAGGCATAGGGCCAACGGCTTAACGTGCTTTCCGAAGCAGGGCAAGAAAAGGGTTTTTCGCGGTAAGGGGAGGCACAGAATTAAGTATGTTTTTAGCACTTTCGCTATAATTTAATACAATCTCCTCTAAAATAAATATGCTCACTTTAGTTTCTGTTGCAGGCATTGAACTTACGAATCACGGCCATACGTTAATGACAAACGTTCAATGATCAATGTACATTGTACATAGGTGGCAAAATATATATTTCGTAAGATCTTCGTTAAATATTCACAAAATAATAGTTTCAGTTGACCTTACGACTTCGTACAGTCTAACAGTTTTTTAAATAATTAACATCTCAGAGTTTTTTTAGTCACAATTAGGTTTGCTTTGAAAGTTGACGTGGGTGAAACTTATTGTTTTTTAATATGAACATTTAATTACACATAAATTTGGGAATTTGGAAGTAAGTTAGTTTCAGAATTGAAGATGGCTTTAGTTCAACAATGCACAAAAGCTATCAGAATAAGCTACAGTGCCGCATCTGTCATTTGCAGGTATTGTCTATTCTACATTTTATTTAATTATTGCAACATACTTTACTTCAAATATACATATTATAAAACTGGGACAATAAATACAATTGGTGTGTTAGTCCAAGGTTTTTTTTTATTATTGCATTTTTAATTCTTTATAAAACTACATAATAAACAACAAATCATAATTTAAAAAACTATTTGTTTCAGATCTAAAGGGACATCGAGCGATTCGAACAACGGTCAACAGTCGATTGCTGATTTCTACGCGGGTAGATCGGTATTCATCACTGGTGGGACGGGGTTTCTTGGCAAAGTAAGTCACTTTAGTAAAATTACATTAATACGCATTATTATATTAGGTCAATACCATGTAAATACCAATAAGTGCAATATTAAAAAAATATATGTTAAAAACTAAAATATTCGGATTGAAAATGTTTTCGTATTTGGTATAAACGTTCTTTTAGGCTTATTTTTAATTACATTACAGCTAAGATGATCTCGGTGACAGTTTGCTTTCAAATTAAACTCGGCACTATTAAGTATGCACCACGCAAATCATAAAAAGATCTAAATAACTTATGGCTTCGAAGAAAAGTTTGATTTCGTATAAACAAAAAAAAAATAGTGTCGCGGGCATCATCTTAGCTGAAATTGACTTTACATCAAGTTATTTCATTTACGATTTGTTTTCAGATTTTTATAGAGAAATTACTATACAGCTGCAAGGACATAGAAAATGTTTTCATACTGGTTCGTGACAAAAGAGGACATACTACCGCCGAAAGATTGAAACAGATGCTGGAAAATCCTGTAAGTGGTATCTAAATTTCTACTAGAGTCATGGTTGAAAAATATTTGAATTACTCTTCAATCTTCGTATTATTGATTAGCTTTGATTCCCATGGAATCATTTCATGGGAATGGACAACCTAAATCCATTTGGGTTGTCCCATCAGATGCTGGGGAATGGATATCCTAATTCATTCCCACGCATCTTTCAAATGGTATGTTAGTTGCATTGAAGTATTACTACTACGTATAGAGAATTACTACTACGTACCCCGAAGAAATATTTACTTATACGAACTGTTGTCAATGGACAAGAAATTCCGTGTATTGTACTATTTTATTATCACAAAAATGCCGTCAATCATTCAACGACGAAAAATGAAGCTAGAGGTGTGCTATTTCACAGACAAAAAGTAAAATAAAATAACTCAATTACTCGATGTCCACTATAGAGTGGACATCGAGTAATTGAGTTATCGTAGTAGCAATGTTTAGTTGGAGGAATTTATTTATTTGCAGCTATACAATAGAATAAAGAAGGTGATACCAGAGAACTTAAACAAAATTGTACCAATTACTGGAGACATTTCGATGCCTGGTTTAGGCATTAGCCCTAAGGATGAGAAAGTTCTCGCAGACAAGGTAAAGAAACAATAAACTAAACGATGCTTAGATAATATTGACATTGGTTCCTAAGTTAAGAAAGGCTTTTGTTGTTAACCAGAAAAGCACTACAGTACGATTGACGAAAGACAGCGTGTAAAGTTGACGAGCCGTTTGGTGTATTGGTCAAGAAGTTGAATATTAAACCAATAGTTCGCGGGTTCGATCCACGCACAGAACAAACATTAGTGTGCATGAACATGTCAGTTTGTCCTGGTCTGGGTGTTATATGTAGGTATCTACTTAAGTATATTTGAAATACCCCTGTTTAGTCCAGTAATTTAAGCAGTTTTGATCCACGATCTGCGGAATAATTCCTAGTGAGCTGAATTTTTGTATACACCTTTATTATGATATTGTAATGATGATGTGAAAAATCGACATTGATATCGTGCCGGCTAAAAAAGTTATAGGGGTCCAAACGTCACGAAAATCAGTTTTTCCCAAATATCTCGCGATCTATTGCTTAGAGGTCAATAATGGTTTCATGAAAGTTGTTCGTCGTAAAATTTTCTACAAAAAAGGTCTCTTGCAATTTTCTGTAGAATTAACCGTTTTTGTAATAGAAACTAGAATGCACTCACAAATGGTATCGTATACCGTACGCCTCATACCAAGGCATAAACCCTATTGTTTGTTTCTTTGCCTTTTTTGTTTGTGTGTTTTTTGTTAGTATGATGTTCTACATATAGAAATATAAAGGACTTGTAATACTAGTACAGTAAGAAAAATAGGAATATCAGCTATAAAAAACTAAGTGGCAATTTTTTTTGTCACTTTATAACTCAAGAACGGGCTCACCGATCCAAACCAAATTTTCAGAGTTTGTACAGACTATTTAGTAGATGTTTTATGTGAAGTTTGAACAAAATCGGTCGTTCTTTTTATACGTAGCGAAGCACGTACCGGGCCGCTAGTAATGATACCTCTGAGCAATAGATCGCGAGATATTTGCGAAAAACTAATTTTCGTGACGTTTGGACCCCTATAACTTTTTTAGCCGGCACGATATCAATGTCGATTTTTCACATCATCATTACAATATCATAATAAAGGTGTATACAAAAATTCAGCTCACTAGGAATTATTCCGCAGATAAAATCTAAAATTCCTGGACTATGTTGATTCTGATGTCTGTAATACAAGTGCTTAAGCTACTTAACACGGGGTCAGCAGATCAATGTAGGTATGTGATGTTGTGAAATATATATAATATGAATCTAAGAATGAACAAAAGAAGGTATTTTTTAATATCATTACTTTGATGCGCAAGAATGGTACCGTTTTTAATACCCAAAAAAAGTTGCATATGATTTTTGGTTTAATCAATATTTAAGTATATCTGATTGTTAATTTGTCATGAACATTTTCCAGGTATCTGTGGTCTTCCACTCTGCTGCCACAGTGAAATTTTTCGAGCCTTTGTCTGTAGCCATGAAACTTAACTTCGAAGGCACAAGGGAAGTTGTCAATCTGAGCAGACGGTTGAAAAGTATTGATGTAAGTAGAATTAGTTAAATAAGTTCACAACAACTAAGTAAAAGGCATGAAACATTTGTTTTAGAAATACTTTCCCGAGTTGCAAAATCAATGTATAAATGGAACTTTTCCCTATATAAGGAAACGAACCCAGATTTTTTCTAAATAAATCGATTAGATAATAAGATTGCGATATCCAATACAATATTTTATTGTGTTACAAATATTTCAAACCACCATTTTAAAGCTTAAATATATATGTTTTTGTCTGTAATAGACGAACGTGGGTTTAAATTAATATTACTTAAGCTTTTTTTAAATTTATATTCCTATGTTACAGAGTCTAGTGTACATATCGACAGCATACACACAAACTATACACCCCGTTTTGGAAGAAAAAGTCTACCCGGCTCCTGCCGAAGTCGACGAAATATACAATTTCATTAAAAAGCACGGATCTGACCCTAAAAAAACCAATGAGATTCTTGGTAAGATGTTTTCATTAATTGGTTCAATTATTCGGTTAAGAGTGAAGCGCTTTCTGCCATGATCGCAAGTGATTTTGTGCCTACAAAGCATTCTAATTTATCAACAAAGTGATAAATTACTAGCGGCCGCCCGCGACTCCGTCCACATGGAATCCGGTTACTTCATCGCCTATTTTATCCCCTAAGGGAAGAAAATTATAATTATCCTCTCTTAGGGGATGCCCTTTATGCATGCAAAGTATCAGCCCGATTGGTTTCAAATTGATAAAGTTTCATACAAACTTTCACACCCTATTTTATTCCCTTAGAGGTGGAATTTATAAAAAATATTTCTGTGTGGATGCCTGCGTCATTACATCTACATGCATGCCAATAAATTATTTGTATTTTTTAGGTAAACGCCCTACAACTTATTCTTTTACAAAGGCTTTGAGTGAAAATTACGTGGCAAATTGCAAAGATCTCCCCGTCACAATCGTTAGACCCTCTGTAGGTAAGTACATGTTTGAATCAGAAATTTAAACCGTAAACCACATAAGTCCAATGTGGTATACGCTTTAGTTATAGTGGTACTTGTACTTGATGGGCGTGAAAGATACGACGGAGTCTGGTCTACACTGGCGAGTAGGAGAACGAAACTTCACCAAGCCGCCAATTTTGCAGAAAAAAAGCGAATGAGCCGCTCTTCTGGGAAAGTACCTCCACCTTGCAGTAGCCAGAGCTCAGTTGTGAAGGGTATGGGGTCTTAAAGACAGGCAACGCATCTGCGACCCTTGTGCGGTTGTTGATGTCCATGGGCAGCGGTGATCACTAACCATCAGGTGACCCTCTTGTACATTTGCCTCCCTTCAACTTAAAAAAAATCCACCAGGTGTGAAGTTTGGCTAAATTAACCAAAATCGGTCAAGGAGAAGGTTGTTAAAAAAGTATGAAAGTAAAACAAATTAAGGAACACGCTAACAATTATTTCATTTCAGTGGGTCCCACAATATTGGAGCCATCACCAGGCTGGCTGGACAACTGGTACGGAATGACAGGACCAGCTACAGACATAGCCAGAGGTTTAAACTTCTACACCCTGGGCAATCCAGCCAACAAGATTGACCTCATCCCAGTCGATTACGTATCTAACCTAACCTTGATTGCCGGTGCTAAGTATAAGAAGTAAGGATTTACTATCTATCTATAGTTTTAAGTCTTTTAGTTATACAATGGTAAATATATTTAACAATTGATTTGCTTTCTTTATAATAATTTATTATTTATTTAATTTCTTTTGCTTATGTAATAACACGAAAAGTTATTTCAATACCAAATTTAATAAATTTAGGTTCAAATGTATAATAATAGATGGCGCTGACTGTCAATTAATAGGCGGTGATAAAATTTTATAAAAACTGATTAACTGAAATGATCATTATTATTTTGAATGGAACGGAATTTTATCCAGATTTATCTTGTCTTGATTAGTATACTTACATGCTACTTTACTATTACACGTTGTTTCAGAGGGGAAACAGCGCCGGTATACAACAGTGCTTCCACTGGATGCAACCCAGTCAGTCTTCGACAAGTTTACGACTGTTTTGTCAAAGAGAGCGAAAGATTCGGAGGCTGTAAGTATGAATCAATTAAACGAAGAAACAAATTAAATAGAACTATATCGTCAATATGTATCACATACGATGTTGTGATATGGGTATTAAAATAAAATGAACGACAGTGTCTATGCACTCGTGTAGCAGAAATTGGAATGAACAGATATATGATTTCCAATACCAGCAAATATACTTAAAATTATACGAATAACATCCAATCCAAAACAAACAAATATTTTCATGCACCCAAATGTTTGTCCTGTGCGGGGATTAAACCCGCAACGTCGTTGACTATAATTGTAAGTGTTTTATCCTTAATTAGACGTAAAAATCGATTATAAACTTTTTTTCTTTTCAGCTAAAAAAAAGCCTCGTGTATCATACTATGATTCGAAGTTGTTACTAGAATTAGTAACATTTTTATCACTGAAAACACCGGCGTTCTTCAAGGATTTAGTTCGTAGAATCAAAGGCGAGCAGCCATGGTACGATATTTCGATTTTATATTATACTAGCGGCCGCCCGCGACTCCGTCCGCGTGGATTTCGATTTCCAATAGCCTTAAAGCCTTCCTCGTCAAATGAACTATCCAACACAAAAATAATTTTTCAAATCGGACCTGTAGTTTATGAGATTAGCGCGTTCAAACAAAGAAACAAACAAACATACAAACAAACTCTTCAGCTTTAATATCATAATATCTTGACATTGTTATATGCTAAGTAACTTCCCGAGTCAGATGTAAGAGTATGTAAGCGTGGATCTGTAAAACAAGGCAATGAATTTTGATGCGTTTTGAAAGAATGGTTGTAGATGCACAAACAACGAAGAGTAATGTAAAGGCTTGTACCTATAGTATAGTAAGAGTAACATATCCGTGATAAGCCGGGGCTGGCAGGTAGTTAACAAAATAGCCTGCAATATAGAACCCCTCGAAATTTTAATATGTAGTTCCTTAAGAATCGTCAGGCCTACATTTGAGTTGTAATGTAAGGAAAAGGTATAATCATTAACTTTTTAGTATTAAAAATTGCTTACTTCTGTCTGTCCCTATGTAAGCTTAAATGTTTGTTTTGTTTTTGTATTTATTTCACTAAAAACATGTTTACATTGTATACTTATATCTAAGGACTCTGCACTAAGCAAAATTTGCTTGTATCGCAGTAGCCAATACACTCCGTATACAAGTTTAAAACTACGCAACCGATTATGGGTTTTGCTTATGTCTGGGTAGACGAGATACGAAATTTACATCTTATGACCCTGGACTCACGATTGGCGGTCAGAATGTTGCCACAATTTCTGAAGCGCTCCCGTTCAAATTTCTAGGCAGAAAGATAGACTATAGAGGCCGCACACCATCTTTGGATGGTATTGTTGAGGATTTCATTGATTCTATTAGTAGGGTTGAGAACCAGCCCATAGGGAACATTAAGAAGCTATGGATCTACAACAACTACCTGTCATCGCGCTTGTCTTGGCCTTTCCTCTTGTACGACTTCGGCAAAACCCTTTTATCGCGACTGGATGCCGTTGTTGTGAAATCGTTGAAGTCTTGGACTGGATTAGCCCACTCGGCAGACCCCTCTACACTATTTAGGGGCAAAAATAGTTTTGGGATGAACCTAAACAAGCCATCGGAGCTTTACAAACATCTTAGAGTCACCAAGATGCACATTCTGGGTAAATCGAAAGACAACGCAGTGGCAACACTCCCAAAAGATAAGAATATGAGTGAGTTAGAGTCTAGGCTACGGTTCCATAAGCAGTTTATGGTGGGAGCGCAAACAAACAGGGTAGGATTGGGATGTCGAGAAAGAGAGGATGACCGGAACATCATTAAGTCTTTTCTGCGAATGGATGAAGATAACGAGTATAGAGTACATGCGCTTAATCTCGAAATGCAAAACGAGTGGGTGTCCCTTGGTGAGTTTTGTATCCCTTTAGCATTGAAGTGGCGGTCGATACTGTACGATTGGTCTCCGGCGTTGCTTAAATTCTATCTGAATGCCTTTCAGTTGACCCTACCTGATCAGAGCAACCTTGTAAGGTGGGGAATGGCAGTAGACAAAACATGTTTACTCTGTGGCGAGGCCGTAGGTACCGCGAGGCATTTGTTGGTGGGATGCAGAGTACTCCTAGACAGAGGTCACTACTCTCGCCGCCATGATGGAGTGTTGCAGATCATACGTGAAGCGGTGAGCCTTTCAATAGCAAGAGCAGCAAAAGGTTTGACGACGAATACAAAGAACATCAACTTCGTCAAGGAAGGATCTACCAAGAAGTCCAAAGTCAAACCTTACTCCATTGTTAGTGTAGCTCCAGATTGGAAGATCATGATGGACACGTATGAAAAGCACTACACTATTCCAGAAGACATTGTGTTATCGTCGTCTAGACCAGACCTTTTCGTTTATTCTAGAAAACTTAAGCGCGTACTGTTGGTGGAACTTACTGTTCCATGGGAGACAAACATTCCCAAAGATCACGCGTTTAAAACAAATAAGTATTATGACCTAACCAACGAGATGACTAAAAATGGTTATATAGCACGGTTGTATGCTGTGGAAGTGGGTGCGAGAGGTATACCAGCGAAATCTCTCTACAACCTACTGAAGGACTTAGGATTACCAAGATCTAATATTAGCTCGTTACTGGAAAGAGCAACTAAAGCCGCTTTACTCGGCTCATACCAAATATGGTTGGGAAGGGAGAGGAATGTCATCGGTGAAGGTGATCGTTAGTATACTATAAAGGGGCCCCTTAAACCTACACGCTGGGTCGCAAGTCCCAGGCGCCGACTGACATTCCTCTCTGTTCCACGCGATGGACCCGGCACCCGCACGGAGAATCCATGGATAGCTAAGAAGTTCGTCTCAACATTCAGTACTTCAAGAGTTTTGGGTGTATATGTTACGGGCAACGTGATTAATCGGGAATTATGAATAAGGGCCGGCCTTTATTAATAATTCCCAAGAGCGTTGGGCAAAGTGATTAATTTATCACTTTGACCGGCCCGTATTAACCTTTTGAACGCCAGTACTCAAACGCATCGGCGCCCTTCCCACGCCAAGCCATAAATTCAGAGCAAATACCTACAAATAAAATAGGGATGCCAACGATGTTATCGATAAGTTGTCAATAACCGATTTAATCTCTGCTAATCGTCACATATTTTCGAAATAAAATAAATTTTTTTGATTTCGTATTATTTAACAGCAGTTACAAAATTCTATACAAAGTAAAAGTAGACATTAGAACTACAAACGAATAAATCAGGTAATAATAAGATACATCACTAATCTCGTTCGTGTAGGCATTCGCTGTCGGGAAGACCCGACTCTGGCGTGGTTGGCACGACCTTTGACAGCTTTCTTGCGTGCGAGGTAATGATGTGACATTTCAAGTAAACTTATAATTATTATTATAAATTATAAACAACAAGGTAAAGAAAGGGTTGTCTATTAGAGTACTAATTAATTACTTAGCTTTAGTTGATTTTCTCCGTTTTAACTTAAAGAGGCCTGTTACATCTCGATCATGATTTTTGCGTAAAATGCCCCTTTTCACATTTTATAGTAATTTTCCAGTTGTATTTATCGTTTTTATGGAAATAGGATAATAAATTCATGCTTAGTATAACAAATTTTCACTCTGCGAGAAAAAGCTGGGTTCGGACGGCCGGCACATATTTTGTAGTAATTTTGCAGTTGTATTTATAGTTTTTATCGAAATAAGATAATAAATTCATTATAAAATATTATGAAGTAACAATTATTCTGGTATACATTTTGTTCAATAATATTATCGTATAGGTGAGATTCACAGCCATTTTTATTCATATTACACTCCCCGTTATAAATTATAATAGGATAGGAAATCACTAGCAGTCTCCCGTAGCGCTAATGACGTCACCGCTTGACGTGTCTTCCCGACTGTGACGTACAGGTAACTGTCTATGCGCTGTTCCGTAGGGATGCGCGAGAGTGAACAGTTAACTATCGATCGATAGATATAAATAGTAATTATTTTTCAATACTTTCATAAATATTACGCATTAAGAATATTCAGATACAAATAGTTGCTATTAAAAAATAATTATCGATGTAGTAGTAAGCTGCTTTCAATAAAATATTTCATAAATTCAAAATTTAATTTACCTAACTTACCCATCACTAGCTGTCGTGTCTTGCCGACTGTGGCGTGAGGAGAACACCATTTCGGTTAGCAATATTTAGTGATAATTTTTGCTAGTGAAATGTAACTGATGGATATATCTTCGTGCCATTTTACAATACATCATTAAAGTACTTTTAAATAATAGGAAAAAGAAACACAGAAAAGTTGATTTAGTATGTTTATTTTGTGTTTTAAAAATGTCGTTTTCTCGTCGGCCATACACGACGGTGGCGTGTTGGGCACTTTTTCATTTGTCGTCCAGTGCCGACCGTGGCGTTCATAAGGTTAATAATTCCCGACGCCTCTTGGTCCATGTAATAAATCAGTGTTTGAGATGGCTTGTATTTATCACTTGGACCGGGCATTATGATAAGAAATGTTCAAGGGTCACAAAAAAAAAATAACCCTAACCTATTTTAGACCACCTAAGAAGCGGAAGACTAATGGATGGACATAGGTTAGGGTTATTTTTTTTTATGACCTTTTAAAATTCCCCTAGTCACGAACATAACACATGGTAACGACTTTTCATCTTATGTAATATTTTTATCTAAATAAAAGTAGGAAGTTAATTATATCAATAATTGCTTTTTTTAGTGTTTATTTTTAAATGTTCAATTGATGTGTCCTTTAACTTTTCATGTTAATATTGTAAGTTTAATAAGATTTAATTAGCAAAAACACTTCAAATAACCTATTTTATCACTTTGCCCAATATGGGTTGGGAATTATTCATAATGGCCGGGAAAAGTAATTAATTTCGCTATTTTCATCACATTGCCCAATTGAGTAGGGAATTATTAATACAGACCGGGAATTATTAATACGGCCCGGGCTTATCACATGGCCCGTAACATATATAAATGCGTAATACATTAGAGAAACACTGTTTATATTTTTGCACCCGTGCGAATCTGGGGCAGGTTGCCAATGAATTGGCCAAGAGTAAATATAAGTCCTGTTACCTAAAACTCGGCCAGGAAATATTTAATTACTAAGCTTAGCTTACGAATGTTAAGGTCAGCTATTAAATAATTCCATCCATTCTAGGTATTTGGATAACCTCAGGAGGGTCCTTAGTACGAGGCACTCGATGGAATACTTCTCAGTAAACAATTGGACATTCAAGGCAGATTCTGCGCGTAAGCTGTATTATTCACTTTCTAAAGGTATTTATTATTGTGTAGTTTAAAACACTACTTTTTAACGGATACAATCGCGGTATAATTTTAAAGTACATGCTTAAAGGAAAATCCGACGCCTCGTTTCGTCAAAAATTGTTTTATTTCATGATAAACAATCGCGTAAAAGTTAAGAAATCATAAATGTTTCAAAGTTCAATTACTTTAAACTATATTGTATATTGACAAACATGACAAGTCCTATGTAAGAAGGTTAAAATCATTGAGCTATTACTATGTAGTAATAGATCAGTGATAAAAGTTTGTGTTGTCAAATAATAAATTCAACTTTAATCCAGATACAAGACAATTTGTTATTTTTACATTAAATAAGGATCTAAGTGCCATTAGATAATACATATAAGTAAGTCTATAGTGCCAAAGGACACTCAGTTCTAGGTAACGTTCTAAAAACGTGAAAAAAAGTAAAATACGTACGAATGGAATAACTAATTGTGTATAGGAAAATATTGTGTTTTTTTTGCTTCACATTTATATTTTGTGTATTAAAGATTGAATCCTTTCTAATAAATCTATCTAATTCAATTTCCAATTTGCCTTTACAGAGGACCAAGCAGAATTCCCGTGTGATCCCGCCGACATTGATTGGGACAAATACATGAAGGATTACTGCTTTGGTGTGACAACTCATCTTCTCCCAAAACAGTTGGAAAAGGAAAAGGCAGCAGCCAATAGGAAAGATAAAACTGTTAGATGAATAAGAGGAAGATAAAAATATACCGTATTTATGTTTTACATTCATACTAATATTATAAATGTGAAAGTTTGCTTATTTGGATGTTTGGCGTTGCACGTCAATAACCTTGAAACTTCTGAACGGATTTTGATGAAATTTTGTAGACTAGACCGAAAAAAGGCGACCAAAGTTAGGCGTGACTACGCCTACAATTTAGTTTAAATGGAAGATGACACCCTTTTCCTAAATAACGCTGCGTAATTTTGTATAGAAAATGCATTGCCGCAAAACTTTGGTCACGTATTTTCAGCCTGGGGTATTTCTACTCTAAGACCATAGTGGGGTCATCTCAGACTTATGAGCGGTAGTGAAAACGTACCTAAACATAATCCTCTCGCATTGGTCAAGTTATAAAATAATAAATATGAACCTTAGTACATACTTAACTACACTTTAACGTTACAACTCGCTTGCTCGTGTGCTTTTGCTAGAAAATTGGATACATTAATTAACGTTAAAAAAACCAAAAAAAAAACAAAGTGAAACTATTTATTTAGCCCAGTAGTATTTGAGTAAGAAACAATGTTTACATTATTTATCATATTATAAATGAATGTAATTCTTATGAGAAATATATATTCTTAAACCTCAACCTAAGATGGATGGCCTTTGGCGAAATTCAAGCATTATCCTCGTCCCTGGTCAAATAGTCGACAATGGCGTCGTAATACGACTGAAGGGCTTATGATTTACGAGAACGCTCCCGCTAACGACGTCGATATGTTTCGTGCATCAAATTCGCATTACGTTTTTTCGCGACTCTAGGAGATTTTTGTAACAAATTCGACGGAAAATAGCTCTTAATGCTTCGAATACGGGGAAGTTTCTTCGCGTTTCGTTCGTACGAGTTTGAGGAATTATGGAGTTCTTTTTTATACAACTTTAGTTACTGGAGTTGTGTGTAAAAAAAGAAAGTTCAGTGAGACGTGGAAACGGCTACGTTACATTCCTATTAATTTCAGAAATCAAATTCATCTTTCTCTTATATTCGTAATCAGATTTTATAGTTTACCACAAAGACTTAATTACAAAAGAAAACATCTTAATATGACACAGTTTAAAATAAACAAATCCGTGGGAATAATGATTTTTTTTTTCCTAGTAGAACGTGCAAATATCTAATAACTATAGTGTGTATGATATTAAAACCATCGTTTAAAACTTTTTAGTACATCAAGATATAATTTACCTAAAATGTAATGTTTTGCCAACAAAAATTAAATGAAATAGCAAATTTTGTGAACCTTGCGCTAGTTCGCCAGAGCTCAATTGGGAAGCTCTATTGGGAGGGTAAGGGGTGTTAAAAGCAGGCAATACATCTGTGACCCTGTACGGTGATTTCCATTGGGCAGCAGTGATCACTAACCATCAGGTGACCTCTTGTTCGTTCTCCTCCGTATGAAAATATCTCACAGCCCTAAGTGACAATTGATCATATTTTCCTTGGTACAACCCACAAGCCTTTTCCTTCACCAGAAACCCCATTACTAGTTTATTGAGTTGGTGTAGTTTTACAGTAATGTTGATTGCTGCACGGAGTCTCCAAGCTCGTTAATTAACGCATTCGTCTGCACGGGGCAAGTTGCAAGCAGCTAAGCAGTTTACGAGGGCTGATAGACGCATTAAACTTATGTGGCATGCAATTCGAGGTATAGATGTACATAGGTAGATCACTTTAAAGCTCCTAGGACTTAGAATGCAGAAGTAACTAATTATTAATCACTACATAGTATAAAACAAAGTCGCTTGTTCTGCCCCTATGTGTGTTGTATGTCCCTATGAACGCTTAAATCTTTAAAACTACGCAACGGATTTTGATGCAGTTTTTTTTAATAGATAGAGTAACTCATGAGGAAGGTTTTTATGTATAATATCATCCATTAAATAGTGGACAAGTACCACGGGCGAAGCCGGGGCGGGCCGCTAGTCATATATACACAAACAATGTGTCTTCTCAGTTATTTACAATTCAAAGATTTTTATTGAAGACCTTACTATTATTATCTGTGTTACATATATATAATTACGTACGAATATAATAAATCTGACTCCGTCCGCGTGGAATTCGATTTTCAATAGCCTAAAGCCTTCCTCGTCAAATGGACTATCCAATACAAAAATATTCTTTCAAATCGGTCCAGTAGTTCCTAAGATTAGTGCGTTCAAACAAACAAACAAAGAAACATACAAACAATCAAATACTTCAGCTTTATATATTAGTATGAATATACAAAGACCTGTCACTGTATTAATCAGCGTATCTCGAGTCGCGAGGCAGTAATTACAGCAGACCGCGCTCCAAGCCTCCTGAACTGAAAGATCCGGCTACAACACACGGAATACTAATTTTACACAGGATAGCGTAATGATCAGAAAATGGCATAAAACAAAGTTTTTTAATAGATAATAATTTTTTTTTTTTAGATTTCAAAATAATTAATAGAGGCACAATGCTGATGATGATGAATATATTTTAACTAGCGGTTGACCGAAACAAAGTCTGCATGGAACTCTGTTTCCGCACCGTAGTTTACTACTAGTTATAGCTTAAACTTCATAACCTTAACTAATGGACAATCCAAAGCAAAAAACTATTTTTTTTTTTAATTCGAACCAGTTGTTCCTGAGACAAGCGCGTTTAAGCAAACAAACAAAAAAACTCTTCAGCTTTATCATATTAGTATGGACTACGAGTATAACCCCTGCCAGAATGAAAATATTCCTGTTTTGTCACAAATCTCACTCCCGTGTATACCCGCATCGTTTGTACATGTACTACATGCGCATTATGTTGCACAATCATCTAACTCTCGCTTACAGCGTCTATGCAATGGACGCGTGCATAGTATTAGCAGAATAGTATGGTAAGTCATGTCATGCCCTATTTCTTGACTTACTTGACTTAAGGTCCTAAGTCCTATAGATGGGGCAGAGATAGCCTTAGAAGATAGGAAAGACCTGGAGCGAAATAAATTGCTCAAGACCTATTATTCTAGGTAATTGAAAAATTAGGTCTACATTATACAAATACTGCGAATTTTTTTTTAAATATTTTTCTAAAAAGGGAAGGATAGGAAGACCAAGGTCTTAACCAACACGAATATGTGAAAAATAAACACTTGAAATAATTGTTTGTTTAAGAAGCATTTGTAAAGACTTGCGCGTAAAAAGACATGCTTCCTTCCTATGCAAAAATTTATCATTTTTGTTGGGACAATTTTCAAAAAACTACTTGTGCACTTTCTTCTCTAACTGTGAAGACTCTTTTTTGTTATAGGGAAGCAAACGAACAAGAGGGTCATTTGATGGTAAGTGTTCACCGCTGGAGACAGGGACACAGATGCGTTGCCTGCCTGTAAGCCCCATACCCTTCCGAACTGAGCTCTGGTGACCTTACTCACCAGCAGAAACATGTTGTCATCTGTAAGGTGGTAGTTCCGCAGACGAGCGGCTCATTCGAGTGGAAGTTCCACATAGCTCTACCTCTTTAAACTTACTCTCTTATGTACAGGCCACTATCGGTCTGTCGGTGTACATTTAGGAACATACCCTACTATCTCTATGAATACTATGACCCTTGTGACTGTGTAGTGCGGATCAACGGATTATGCAGCCGTGTGCACTTGAGGTGCAAACTTTCGTGAAGGGCCCTACATGATAGGTCAGAGGTGGTCTATTCACAAAGCCGGTGCTTGAGAACTACGTAGTACCTTGGGTATAATGCGGACCAGATTAAAGGAAAGACAGACTCCTATCATATTCCGATAAGTTGATTTAATGTTAATCTATACGAATATAATGAAATTTGTTTGTTTGTTTGAATGCGCTAATCAGGAAATAGTGGTTTCGAACGGAAAAAAAATATTTTTGTGTTGGATAGTCCAATTGTCGAGGAAGGCTGTAAGCTATAATATAACACTCTTTGTGCGAAAACCGCAATCCATGGGGCCAAAGTCTAGTTTGTCGTGTAATTTTCTTTGGTTGATATATATAACTATATAATTTTCAAAGTGTAAAATTTATTAATTACTGTCTTATTTACGGAACCGAGTTAATTGAACAAAAAGCTTTGGAGAGACTATTAGTATTATCTCTTATTTTTACTGGCTCTTATCCAACTTGTTAAGGCGAGATTCTTACTAACTTTCAGACTTGGTAACTCTGATTGTATAACAAAAATAAACGGAAAAAACCTAAGTAAATATTTATGCTTCGAACCAATCCGTCATGTTAGACCCTCTGTTGTTAAAATGGGCAATTACGAAAGCAAAGTTTCCGTAGTTTTTACATGTTACTTTAGAAGCAGGTCTCAAGAACGTGGTTTCGATTCTTGGGTAGGGCAAAAGTTTTGTCAATTGAATTCGACCATAGCCTGTGTTTGTGATAACCAGTCTGCATTTGGCAAAGATGGTGGTAAAGCCAAAAGCCTTTCTCTGTTGTTATAATCACCATCTCAACAATTAATCAAATCGGATGTCATTATCATTCAAAGACCTTCACTTTGTAAAACTCCATTTTATAAGTTTATTTTCAATGTGCCGGTAAAATTAGAATAGCGTTTGAAAACTGTTTTTCCTCGACTGTATTACAAAGGAATAAAGTTCACCGTATAGCAAAAACTTTCCCACCACAGGTGAAGGGTCAAACTTGTGCAAACTGTAAGGACTAAAGTTCTAACCTCAGCCTAGCTCCCTCTTGTACCTGACCACAGGTTACCTAATACGAGTCTAGATAGTATTAAGTTGAAACCCAAATGGCTCTGGGGGCCCACTTTTCATAACTGGTTGAAGTTGAACGGAAGGTTTGCGATTCACCTGTGTTTATTCCCAATGGGCAAACCTTGGGATATCTTTGACAAATTATACGTTGAATTTATGCGCAAACCAGAGTTAATAGATACATATTATACTGTACTCGTTAGCTTGCTTACATAAATAAATAAATGAATACATTTCTTAGACTCACACACCAAATGCCTAGCCCAAAACCAAGTTCGTACTGAGATACATTTTAAATGCGGCCGTGTCTCCGTCCCCGTTGGTCCCCGTGGATTTCGGTTCCTATAGCCTTAACGTTTCTCAATAAATGGACTAAAAAAACTTTTTAAATTCAATGCAGAAGTTTGTACATATTCTTATTAAAATTAATCCGTACATACTATCTACATATTCATTAACAAAGAATTGTCACAAACATTGGCTCGAATTTTGGGTAAATTACGGATCATTCCCATATTTTTTTGACATCGATATCAATAGAAAAACCTTTCAGTGTTCTGCATCATAAGCTAATATACCTTGATTCTCCGACAGAATACATTGTCACATAATACGTGTATTACACGGCCTAAGACAACATGACGAAGCATTTTCAGCGACCGACATGGAGTCGTGAATGCGACAGATCAACTGAAGAGAGCATTGTGAGAGCAGGCTATGTGTTTAGGGTAATGGACCTGTTTTACTCGTATATATTGTATCTATACTATTATAATAAAGCTGAAAAGTTTGTTTGTTTGTTTGTAAGTTGGAACGCGCTAATCTCAGGAAGTACTGGTTTGAATTGCGAAATGGTTCGAATTAATTGTTAAAATAATTATTACCAACTATTTAAAATCTGTAAAATCTTACCTGTAAGTCTAAAACATAAACAACTACTAATAATTAATAACCATAAGCATCGGGACCGTATGACTCCACTGCAGCACAGCCACTGTACTCGCGCTGTCTCGAGCGGCAGGTACGTTGTGCCCAGAGTTCACAACTACTATGGAGACCGAACATTGAGTAAACGCTTACCATACCAGGGCCCGTAGCCAAGATGCCACTTTGACGAATTCGCCACACGCTTTCGTCGCGACTTATATTGCCCTCCCGCACACGAACTATTTTTGTGAGCGGGATGGAGATATAAGTCGCTACGAAAGCGTATGGCGAATTCGTTAAAGTGGCATCTTGGCTAGCCTACCTGGTCAACGCGCTGCCGCCCGAGGTAGCTAATACGGCAAATAAAATTTTTGTATATAAATTAAAGCAGTATTACATAAGTAGCTTGTGATACTTTGTTGCATAATTTAGTTATATGTACCTATGTGCCTAATTGCGTGATAGCACTCGCAGTCAACCACGGAAGCGGTTTGCGAGGCTTTTAGTTTAAGTTAATCTTACTTGTATTGATTAATAAATAAATAATTAAAAAAATATTGTTGTGTTGGATAGTCCGTGTGAAGAGGAAGGCTTAAGGCTATAGTATAACACTATGTGTGCGGATATTGAAATCCACGTGGACGGAGACGCGGGCGGCCGCTAGAGAATGATAAAGGTACTCGAATATATGGAAATGATGAAGAAATGACAGTGTGTTTGTTTTACTTCCCATGGCAGGCGTTGTTGTTAGCAAGGCGAGTATGGAAACCTTAATTGAACGACATGAAATGGCTCAAACTAACAATGATGTATTCATTAAATCGCCTTCGCGATATATAGCATTTTATGCTATCAGATTAGTTAAAATCAATAGATGGAGCGAATAATTTGACAGTTTTGCTAAACCTTTTCTAAATAGCATTAAGCATAATAATATTATGTCTTAGTCAAAGTGGAATGTAATAGAATTCGAAATGAAGCCGGTATATTCAACTTAAATGAGTTAAGCTTGGTAAAACCCTAAATCTATCCCACTTCGCGAATCAAACAAACGGTCCACCCGTGGTATAAATCAAACAGAAGTCCCAATTCCGCAAGGGAATTTTAAAATATTCTCCGTACCGTGACCACAATATAATTTCATTCGCTTTTCCATTATCCACAGTATAAATTACGCAGTGAAGCAATTTAGAAAATATTTTTTAACGGTAGTTTGTACTATAATTGTGTTAAATAAATAAATTCCTAGGACTAACACACCGATTGGTGAGCCCCAAACTAAGTTCGAAGCTTGTAGTATTGATGCTAGGGAACGGATAGACATACTAAAATACTTTTAATAAACATCCATGACTCGTGTAAAAATGCCGATGTTCATCACACAAACATTTGCCCCTAGCGGAATTCGAACCCAACCCGCATTTTGTAGCCGGGGTGTCTGACCACTAGACCAACAGGTCTGTCAAATACTAGTGCTTAAGCTGCTTAACACGGCGTCAGATCAATTTATGTGATGTTGTCCAATATTCCCGAACGAAGTTTACCTGCACTACTCGTAGTAACCGATTGACCTGCTTTCGTCAGCCATCGCTCCAAGGTTGAGTTCTTCAATCAAACATCAAAGTCGGAAGGGGCGACACATCAAAGCAAGCTCGAGGGCCCTCAGCTGCTCTTGAAGATAGGGAAGTCCTGCATGATACGCTTCGAAACCTCTTTGACTGAACAAATTGTTTTCCTCCTAGAGTTTGTAGACTTGATTTTGGCGAACAAGCAAATATTACTATACGAGAATATGTACATTTTATACCTTAGATATGCCTTGACTCCAGAAAAATGTGCAATTATTTATTTCAACACGCTGTAACTGTAATAAGAAGCGACAGTCGCTTTACATTTTAGTGCTTATTTCAGAGCGGTTCGAACTACCATTTTGGTAAAATAATTAACCGAACTATTGCTACGACTGAGTATCGTTAGCTCGGTTGTTCCTTTCAAACGGACTACGGAGACCTAAAAGTTTCAGTTGTTTGGTCAACCGTTCTAATAAAACTATAGAAAATTTAGAGGTACATAGGGTAAAATGACGTACCACAATTGAACCACCAATTGGAAGAAGGGAATAAACGCCACTTTTTGACATATTCAGTTTTTTACACTTTTGTATTCTATAGACGTAGCGCTAAATTGTGAGTTCGAAGAAAGTAACAAAAACCATTCAGTTTGTATAGATTCATGCGGACATAAAAACGGTTAGTTGGAAGAACGGAACAAATCCTGCCTTTATTCCCTTCTTCCAACTATCAACGTTACAAGTACATAATTAGTGTTTATTTTTGCTCGATTATTTTATCGATGAATAAAAACGCATCGCTATTGGCGGGGGACGCGATACTTGGGATCTAATGGACGCCATATTTCTACAATGTGATAGAGATTGCTTGAAAGGGACAGCTACTCTCACTCATTAGGATAAAGACAGAACTTACGTTTCAAATGAATATAAGAATTTAATTTTGGCAGCAAAAGCCAAGGGGTTTACAGTTACACCTGTTACTTCAGATGACATACTTGATTTTAAAAAAAACATGGCAGAAATGCTTAAAAAAAGCTGTAAGTCATTAGACAAGGCAACAAAATTCAAGATCTCACAATATCAAAGCTTTGAGTATAGTTCAAGTCATAAAGGTTACTTGATATGTTCCGAATTTATCGATGGTTTCGTTAAAGCTACATTTTTTTGCTTCAAAAATTTTCTACGAACCCGAAAATACCAAAAATCCGGCATATGTTACTAAAATTCTCATACATACCCGATACATACCCAAAGAACTCAAAATTTTTTACGATATTATTCTGTACTAACTACAAGTTCCGAGAGTGAAAAAATAGATGTATATTAGTGATTTTAAGTTTATTTTTTAATAAATAAATAGCTTTTTATTCATAATGTACATTATTACAAATAATTTTGTACTAAGATCTTATAAATTGGAAGAAGGGAATAAATCCAACACATTTACATGTATATATATAAATGAGTATTATATATTTCAATAAGATCTATTAGTAAATAAGTAAGAATTTATATTTTCTTTAATATCAGTGATGTGACAAGAGCCTACAAGTGGAAAGTAAAAAGTTATAAAGTTTTTTTCAATTATCTCTAATCATGTTTTTTGGATTTATTCCCTTCTTCCAATTGGTGGTTCAATTCAGAACCCCACACACAGCTGCTGGTCTAGCTTACCTGTAATGTGTGGCTGCGTAAATGCATAAAAAATACATAAAGGTGTTCCTAAAAATAGATGAAATAACAGACAATCGTGATATGTCATCTATTCTATTATTTATTGCTAGATTAAATGATTTCTGTTGTAGGTATTGCTTGTGTTGGTTTTTATAGAATTAATTATTTGTGCCTAGACAAACAAATCAATAGACAAAGGTTGAATCAGAAAGTTCTATTCATGATCTTGAAACATATGAAACCAAGTTGAAGCTAGATAGAAATGTATATTTCCTATAATATGTAAATAAAATTAAAACTAAATACATAAAATTAAGTATATTATTTCGTATATTATGTCATCGGTGAAGGTGATCGTTAGTATACTACATATAAAGGGGCCCCTTTAACCTACACCTTGGGTCGAAAGTCCCAGGCGCCGACTGACATTCCTCTCTGTTCCACGCGATGGACCCGGCACCCGTACGGAGAATCCATGGATAGTTAAGAAGTTCGTCTCTCTTCTTATTTATAAAATAATCTTACTGTTCCCCAATATATTGTGGCACAGTATATTTTTGCACGGGACTCGAACGTTTTGTTTTAAAGTCAAACATTTATGGAAACTGTAACAGATGGGAAACCGTTTTAGGCCCGATGTGTGGGTATTCCATACAACTTGCGCCTTCTCGCCGGATCAAATATTCAGCGAGGGTTTGTTGATCTAAAGGTATGTATACATATCTCGTCATAATCCTAAGCCATGAGTTTGATTTTGAGTTTGAAATGTAAGATGAAATATTTTTTTAATTCATAGCTATCCTATATAAAAAATAAATGAAGGAAAAAATCCTGTGATAGTTTTGCACGACAATTAATCAATGCCCTAAAGAGCCTTTTTTAACTAACCGAACAAACTCCGTTACATCAATGACCAAAGACTTTCACATTTAATTAGATTTATCCTTTCATAACATTCAGAATTACTCTCTGTGTCACTAATATCCATAGATTGTCACATTTATTTTTATAAACTTCTAGATTAATTTTTGATTTCAAATTAAGTATTTATTTAATTCCAAGAAATGTTGCTAGCTACCCAAATGTTATTCTAAATAAATATCGCTATTTGGCTACTTGATGAATTCCGAAAATTCCATCAAAAATAAGGCTAACAACCTAATCCTAATAATACACTAATCTCTGTATAATAATTATGTAAATCAAAATCACGTCACCGAAGGCTCTGTTCGTAGCACGTCTGTAGTCAGTCGGACGTCAGTCCTCCCACAGCCTTCGTAGCGGGAGCGCGCTACGAACGCTACGCCGTAGCCGCCCACGCGAAACTTGCTACGACAGAATGAGATTGAAAACATTTTGTTGAAAAGAAATTGTGTAATCACGTGATTTGAAGTAATTTGTCATTTGATTTTCTTATTGATTAGTTAGGCACTTGTATAAAATAAGTAAAAAATATTTTTAATTTGACATTTAGAATTCGAATTGTGTTACGATTGAAATTATTTTGGTGTTCTTTTAATTTAAAAAAAATTGATTTCGTTCTAAATATTTTATTTAAAAAATCATAAATTCAATGAATTCAATTTGGTTAAAGAAAAGTCTTTATCTGTGTTACCTAGCCAGACAACATGACATTAACAATTGACATACCGTTAACTATTAATTTTAAAACATAGTGTCGAAGTTACCAAAAACTTTATTGTAATAAGTACCCACTCAATAATTCATTTTTCAGTATTCAATAAGTCATTATAAGATAAGTGTTACTAATATGGTGTGAAAAATACTTTTCAATATAAGAAACCACTTTTTGAGTAGTTGTGTGTTAATTGAGTGTTAACAATGAAAAACCATTTGTTTTTTTGTTGAAATAAGTGCAATTCTACCGGGGATGTAGCAGTTTAAAATGGTAAGTGCAATATTATTATTATTAATAATATCTTAGGTTAAGTTTGTTATTTAATATTTCTAAACCTAACATTGTTCATCATCATTATTGTCTTCGCCTCTCCAGGTTGCATACTAAGCCATTGCCTCGGAGTCAAGGGTACGCTACGTACGACTATGATCCTGAGCAGACAATCCTAATTATCAAATTGGAGCAACTATCATCTTACCTCCGTAACCCTACAAGTAAAGCAAGACCATTTGGATCATTTTCGGGATCAATGGCTTAACGTCCCTTCCAAAGAATGGAATCGTCAATCTTATCGGAGAATGCGGTTGTCAAGACTACAATGAATTAATGAAGGAATTAATGCAATTTATTTCAATCAATAAAGATCATAAAACATATTTTTATATTATCAAATCAATTGAAGAATTATAAAGTCAAATAAAATACACACATAAAACAATATCGTGTCCTACCTGAACTTAGAAAACCGACAAAAAGTATAAGTGTTCCCCGCGGGATTTGAAAACTTGACCTTCGAAGATGGTAACAAATTACTTTAGTCTCCACATTCGTTTTGAAACATGAAATGTACCGATATACCGACACAAAGGGTTATACGGCTTTTTGATTTAATTAGAATGGGGTTATCGGTTTAAAATCAATAATCAGTACACAGAATCAATCCTAGCCTTTGCTGACGATCTCGCAATCTTGACACGAAACCCGAAGCAGTGTCAAGTGTTATTGAAAAAGGTGGATGAGTTCTGTGCTTGGACTGACGGCATGAAGGTGAAACCAAGTAAATGCTATTGCTTATGTCTGGGTAGACGAGATACGAAATTTACATCTTATGACCCTGGACTCACGATTGGCGGTCAGAATGTTGCCACAATTTCTGAAGCGCTCCCGTTCAAATTTCTAGGCAGAAAGATAGACTATAGAGGCCGCACACCATCTTTGGAGGGTATTGTTGAGGATTTCATTGATTCCATTAGTAGGGTTGAGAACCAACCCATAGGGAACATTAAGAAGCTATGGATCTACAACAACTACCTGTCATCGCGCTTGTCTTGGCCTTTCCTCGTGTACGACTTCGGAAAAACCCTTTTGTCGCGACTAGATGCCGTTGTTGTGAAATCGTTGAAGTCTTGGACTGGATTAGCTCACTCGGCAGACCCCTCTACACTATTAAGGGGAAAAAATAGTTTTGGGATGAACCTAAACAAGCCATCGGAGCTATACAAACATCTTAGAGTCACCAAGATGCACATTCTGGGTAAATCGAAAGACAACGCAGTGGCAACACTCCCAAAAGATAAGAATATGAGTGAGTTAGAGTCGAGGCTACGGTTCCATAAGCAGTTTATGGTGGGAGCGCAAACAAACAGGGTAGGATTGGGATGTCGAGGAAGAGAGGATGACCGGAACATCATTAAGTCTTTTCTGCGAATGGATGAAGATAACGAGTATAGAGTACATGCGCTTAATCTCGAAATGCAAAACGAGTGGGTGTCCCTTGGTGAGTTTTGTATCCCTTTAGCATTGAAGTGGCGGTCGATACTGTACGATTGGTCTCCAGCGCTGCTTAAATTCTATCTGAATGCCTTTCAGTTGACCCTACCCGATCAGAGCAACCTTGTAAGGTGGGGAATGGCGGTGGACAAAACCTGTTTGCTCTGTGGTGAGGCCGTAGGTACCGCAAGGCATTTGTTGGTGGGATGCAGAGTACTCCTAGACAGAGGTCACTACTCTCGCCGCCATGACGGAGTGTTGCAGATCATACGTGAAGCGGTGAGCCTTTCAATAGCAAGAGCAGCAAAAGGTTTGACGACGAATACAAGGAACATCAACTTCGTCAAGGAAGGATCTACCAAGAAGTCCAAAGTCAAACCTTACTCCATCGTTAGTGTAGCTCCAGATTGGAAGATCATGATGGACACGTATGAAAAGCACTACAGTATTCCAGAGGACATTGCGTTATCGTCGTCTAGACCAGACCTTTTCATTTATTCTAGAAAACTTAAGCGCGTACTGTTGGTAGAACTTACTGTTCCATGGGAGACAAACATTCCCAAAGATCACGCGTTTAAAACAAATAAGTATTATGACCTAACCAACGAAATGACTAAAAATGGTTATATAGCACGGTTGTATGCTGTGGAAGTGGGTGCGAGAGGTATACCAGCGAAATCTCTCTACAACCTACTGAAGGACTTAGGATTACCAAGATCTAATATTAGCTCGTTACTGGAAAGAGCAACTAAAGCCGCTTTACTCGGCTCATACCAAATATGGTTGGGAAGGGAGAGGAATGTCATCGGTGGAGGTGATCGTTAGTATACTATAAAGGGGCCCCTTAAACCTACACGCTGGGTCGCAAGTCCCAGGCGCCGACTGACATTCCTCTCTGTTCCACGCGATGGACCCGGCACCCGCACGGAGAATCCATGGATAGCTAAGAAGTTCGTCTCTCGTAAACAAAATTATAGCACATGCTAGATATAAATGTTATTTTAAAATTAGAAACAAAAAAATTTCCGCCTGAGCCGCCAGATCTCATGAATTTTTCTGTGTTTCTAATTTTAACATTATAGTTAAGAGCTATAATAATACCTAGCATTTAAAAATGCTTATATAAAATATACAAAAAAATAATTTTATTGTTAATGTATTAAATAAAATAAATATAAGTCGAAATAGTAGTAATAACCCCTAAATAAATCGAACCCACGACCTCCTCACCAGAGCCATCAATCCACGCAGACGAACCCATAAAGGCGTAAATGTAATATTGTTCAATTAACGACACTTCGGGCGGTTAAAAGACATCGTAAATGAAACAAGTGCTTCAAATTAAGACGTCTTTATTAAATTACATCCTTCCCTAATATTTAAAACTGCTGGGGAAATTTAGCGCCTCCAGATGTAAATTAAATTAGTTATATCTGAAGAAAAGACGATGTATTTTGAATTTATACTTGTACTAACAATACAAAATGTTGGATGTGAAATTGCCAGTGGCAATCTGAAGTTGGTAGCTGGAGTAATGAAGTTTAATTGTTTATTGTTTATTAGTAAAACTAAGGTACCTTCTGAAACTCAGGCGGTACAAAGTTCATTAAATTAATATGTATTAAGGCTGTATTGCAATGACTATGATCAAATTGTCTGGTGGTCAGACGACAGTCGCTCCATTGTAATGACCATGCTGGTCAATTTAGGATCAGGATCATATCTTGGACTCCGAGGCAATGTCCAAAGATGCAACCGGGAAAGGCGCTAGGATCACGATGATAAAGTGTAATGCTGTGTATCATACATATTTATCATTATACGCAAATCAATGGGAATGTCTTTTGAGACATCATCATTCGCCTGCTCTGTTCCCAGTCTATCTAGGCTCGGCGCAATACGTTCAATTTTTCCATTCAGGCCTATCATTTGTCATCGAATCATCCACACTGTCTTTCAATACATTCTTATCTTTATTACTAATATAATTTAGCTGAAGAGTTTGTTTGTTTGAGTGCGCTAAACGCAGGAATTACTGGTCCAAATTCAAAAAATCTTTTGGTGTTATATAGTCACTTTGTCGAAAAACACTATGTCTGTGCGGAAACCGAAGTCAACGGACAAAGTCGTTATAAATTATAAATGAAATCTACACAGTATCATTATTGAAAATCCTGTGCCACACCTCTTATCGGTGATGGTAATAACATTATTTCATCAAAGACGTGCATAGTTAAACATGAATGACATAATGCAGAAACCATACTAGTTCTAATCAACTTTTATCCATCGTATTACTAGAGGATTAACCTATCATGACCTTTTTCCAATACTTAGCCCATTGGTCTAGCCAGACCGGTCTAGTAGCCGTTGTCTATGAATAAATAAATAAATAAATAATAACATTGTGTGATGTTATCAGATATTTATTCATTAATATGCTCGAGGAGCTCAATGGCGCAGTGGTTGGCGCGTTCGGCCTGCGATTGCTAAGTTAAGCTTATTTTGGAGAGGCCAATCATCGGATGGATGGCTGAAAAATTTCAACTCGAGCTCCTCCGTGCTTCGGTAGGCACGTTAAGCCGATGGTCCTGCGCCTGATCTCTCTACGGTCGTGCCAGATTGCTGTCCCAGCGAACTATTAACTATGAGAGTGAGGGAATAGGGAGTGAGTGCACATGTGCTTGCGCACTCACTTGTGCACTGTAATATATCCTACGAACCTGGCTGATCATAAGATCGGCCGCTATTATTACAATTATTATTGGTCTGACTCGTCATTTGCAGCTTAAGCATTTGGGCTACAGATATTTATCAACAATTGTATTACTAATATATGTATCTTACTAGATATTTAAAAAAAACCAGACTAGTATCACATTAATTTTCGTGATCACAAATATTTATCCTGCGCAGGGATCAAACTCGCTAACTCTCAGTGTAACAGTTAAACCAAATCGGTCGTCAATAAAAAATATCGATCATAAAGAGAGCGAAAGCTTCTTCCAATGTTGCCATGTTTAATATTTGATTTGACGAATTTATTCCCTATAACGTCTTTGCCATAGTCGTATCCCATATTGAATACGTTTAGGGTTGTCACGTCAAAGTTCTATATTATCAATAATTGTCAAATAATTAAATGGTGGTATCATCGTGTTTTTCTGCAATATTTCAGTGCATTTTTTTTTGTAATGGCTTTGTACGGAGTCAATTAGTTAAATTATTGGAAACGTCAAAGACAAATGTGTCAATTTATTTTGATCCCTTGATATACCGTTTTCGAGCATGGGGTCAAAGGAAGGCGAAGTAAGATGACTTAAACTAATTTACTTGAGTCTCACATGACCTTGTGTGGTTACACCACACAAGTTAAATATTGTGTGCTGATGTATGTTACAGTAAATTGTTGTGCTATGTTTTTCTGCTGGTGAGTAAGGTCGTCAGAGCTCAGTCAGACAGAATGGTATGGGGTCTTAAAGACAGGTAACGCAACTGTGACCCTTGTCCATCGGCAGTCCATGGGCAGCAGAGATCATTTACCATCGGGTACTCTTCTTGTGCGTTTATTCCCCTACGTCATAAAATTAAAATACAACCTTTCTTCTTTATAATATTAGTGTCGTTGTGTCAACCCTGTACAAACAGTGAGCGTCAGCATGTATATTTCAATATCCGGCCAGTAGTGCGCGGCAGGAGTGGAGATAGTCCAGAGCAAGGACGATTTACACACTACACTGTACTATATAACTTTAAACTTTCGCGTTGCATTATAATTATTTAACATTACAACGGGACTAAACGCGATATTATTATAGTTAAGTACTCTCGTACTTACTGCTTGACGTTTTGGCTGCGATGCTGCAGCCGTGGTCACAAGCGGTCCGCTTTAGTCCCGTTGTAATGTTAAATAACTACACTGTACTAATACTAGCGACTTTCGATTATACTCGTAGGGGCAAGATATGGTTAGTGACCTGAAACCATTACAGGTCAAATAAACAGTAGCATTTTTTTTTTAATTTATCAACTTTTTATGCCTGTTATTCCGTTTGTCTTCTTGGTTGCGCTAATAAATATCCACACGGAATGCATTAAAAGGCAGAAATGAAAATTTAATTGAAAAAAATACTGCAAAAATAAAGTTCACTCTTCCCTGAACCTTTTAGTATAGAGTAACATTTTTCAAACTCGCGATTTTGTCCTATGACATTTATAGAAGCTTGAATCTCAATGACGAATGGTATTCTTTGCGGAAGTGTTTAAACAAATAATTTTATGACAATTCTAGTGCATGTTTTATCTAAAATTGAAAAAAACGAATAAATAAATAAATAATTCTGAGTACAGTGGAATGGTTTACTCGTTGTCTCAAAATATTACTCTGTTAATATTATACAATTATGCGAAAGTAACTCTGTCTGTGTGTAAGTTACGCTTTTCCGCTTAAACCTCTTTACGGATTTAAATGAAATTTATGATAATCTTTAGACCCTGAAAAAGAACATGGGCCACCTTTTATGGCAAAAAAAACCTGAAATCCACGCGGACGAAGTCCCGGGCGGTCGTTAGTAACGAATAAGAATATTCACAATTCTCTTCGCTTTTTTTCTTTTCAGTGTTATAAATACAATAATGTATCTCTCAAGAGGTTTCAAGCCTACCTACAACCATCGTTTTTTATTTCGTTATATTATTTGCGTAGGCTTTCTTATATTTACCAATATACCACAAGTAACACCCACTTTTACAAAAATCTGTACATATATTAAAGCTGTCCGCATCAAAAAAACGTTGCGTAGTTTTTAAGACCTTAGAAACTTTAGGTACTAAATATCAACTTATAATGCACGCTCACATATAGAAATCATCGTAATAGATGATCATCGGGGTTAAATATTCAATCAGCTTCCTCTTTCTTTTTTGACATCAGTTAAACACATTCCAATCACAAACAGCAACATTTCATTACACAAATATTTGTACTGACAATCCCCGCGCCATTGAACCAGTTTACGAAATAAGTTACGAAATATGTGCTCTGAATTTCATCAAAACTGGATGTCAAGTCTATACGTGACAATATAACAAACTTCCATCGTCACAAACTTTCGTCTTTGTAAAGTTATCATATTATTAATAATGAATAATGTGGCTCGACTCCGCGACTTTGCACGGTGGTAAATCTCTGTTAACAAACAAGGCAGGATTCTCGTATACATATTACACTCATTTCCTTCATCCCGTGGCATCGCTTGTATAGTCATAAACTACACGACGTTAGCCGGTGGGAATGTGATGCTTTTCACATGATGGAGCATATTAGACGATGCATGCATCACAGGATCCACTGAGACCATCGGTGGATCATAGTGTGTGTGCTTCGGCGTGCTATTCAAATCACTGGTGGATCGAAATAGTGGATCCTAATGGACTAAGGGTATAAAAATTAGCCTTCATTCTCTTATAGCATTAACTTTACATTTCAATAAATAAATAAATAATAACTTGGTCTGACACACCAATTGCCTAGCCCCAAAATAAGCTCTAAGCTTGTACTATGGAAGCTGTGGAACGGATAGACATACTTCAATCAATACTTTTATAAACATCCATGGCTCTATAAAAAATGCCGTTGTTCATCATACAAACATTTGCACACACTAATAATATTTTTTCTTTATGTTGTTCACAGATTCCGAGAACAAGTGTATGGAATACTTTAAACGTAAGTTGTATCTTCAATTAAAGATTAAAATTATCTTAATTTTTACAAACGTATAAGTATGAAAAAAACCTATTTTGACCAGAATTTAACATATCTCGCATGTACTCATAAAAAGGCACTATGCGATTAACCTCTTTGCAATATCGATAACAAATAAACATAATTAATATGCTCGAAATGAACGTTTTCTTTTTGTAATATAGGCTGTATCGACTGTTTTATGGACAGTTTTAAATCACTTATTTCTGAATTTAAATAAGGTCTTGAGGAGATGTATCATACCCTTAACCTTCTCATAAATACTCATATAAGTTAACTAATTCAGGAACCACGAGAACCTTCCACATTTCCCTCTCTTTAATTACTATATGCAAATTCTATCGTTTCGTAGCCCTCCAAGATTTATAGTCAATAAGGAAACGACAGATATGGAATTGCTTGCTAATAGAGACGAACTTCTTAGCTATCCATGGATTCTCCGTGCGGGTGCCGGGTCCATCGCGTGGAACAGAGAGGAATGTCAGTCGGCGCCTGGGACTTGCGACCCAGCGTGTACGTTACTTCTATAGTAATTTTATGTAATTGTCAAGATGTAATTAACGTTACAAAATAAATATACCAGTTAAGTATTCAGTTATTTTGTGTTAAGAAAGATTACTTTTCATTAAGTATTGAAAAAGTTATTAACGTTTCTTCGCACAGGACAAGTTTAAACGAGCTATGGAGACAAACCTTATCACAACAGTATCAATATTTTCTGTCAAGCGCTTCTCTACGGTCTTGCGATTTAGACGAACTGCTTACCTGAGGTGGAATTCACTAAGCGCAAATGTCATAATCCCACGGTTGTATCAACAGCGACAGTACAAAATTAGTACTAAATTCCTACTGTCAACGATGATACAACCGTGAGATTATGACATTTGCGCTTAGTGAATCGCCCCCCTTTTTGGGAAATTATATTATTCAAAATTCAATTCAAAATTCAAAATTTATTTTTTTCCAAAAACATTTAGGGTGTTTCCACACCAATCGATTGATCGTCGTTCGACGCCATCGATCGACATCGGTTGATGTTGATCGACTGGTGTGGTAGCTTTAATTGATCGAGGCCATCGACGGACCCCAGTCGACTTACCAATCGATCGATTGCTGATCGATGGCACCGGTCGACGTTGATGACTGGTCGGGCGGAGCGCGGCACGACTGACGAAACAGCTCGATCGACGTCGATTATTCCATTCTACCATAGATCGATGCCGTCGATGGACGGTCGATCGATTGGTCTGGTAGAAAATATCGATCGAAGTCGACTATTCCATTCTACCATCGATCGATGGCGTTGATCGACGATCCCACACTAGGCTAAGCATGTCCTGTGAGGATGATAGGTCTCTTTAAACTGAAGAAACATTCATTGCTTCCAAAACTTTTATTAAATAGTTAACATTACAAAAATCCTATCTAATTCAATAAGAAACTACCGAATGTACTGTTACCCCTAGAGAGCTATGATTCGATTGTGACAGGTAAACCTCAACAACTCAGAACTATTGCTAACTGGTTTGTTTTCCTTTAACTTTCCGAGTTCGTCATCGAGGACAAACATAGCATGTTAGTTTTTCTGTTAGGCTTATTACCTAATCCTATATGGGCAAAGATCCCTAGAGATCCAGTGGGAAACCGAATTAAGATAGGTTGTTCTAAAGGTAGGTGTAGAATATCTATATCAATATTCAATACTAATAATATAAAGCTGAAGAGTTTGTTTGTTTGTTTGAACGCGCTTATCTCAGAAACTACTGGTCCGATATGAAAAAATATTTTTGTGTTGGTTAGCCCATTTGTCGAGGAAGGAGGTTGTTACTTAAACAAACAAAAAAACGAGCGTATTACTTAATTGTCCCAATTAACGACAACACCCCTATTCAGTACGTATATTTAATTGTTAGAAACGAAATACCACCGCCAAGGGAAATACTTTAGACTCTAATGAAAAAAGAAAGCGTTTGTCCCAACAATTTGCTTGGAACTGGGGCGAAACTTTAGCTATTAACACTTTTGCTCGCGAGCGCCCTTTGTGGTACAGGCGAGGTCAGAAGCCTTACACAGTTCCTGCAGGAACAAAAGCTTGGGCGTCAACAAGTAACGAAATAATTGCAGTGAAGTTATATTTTTTTATGGCCATGTTTTTTTTATCTATATGTAATCATGCAACACAGGCCCATAGAAATTTATGTTTATGGTCATTATCCCTCATCTGAGATAGGCCTATGCCCAGCAGTGGTCTTCAAGTGGCCGATGATGAACATAATATATTTTTTTGTTTGCACAAAAAAAAGCATTTTTAATGAAACCTCATTTTTAAATATATCATCCAACTTAAACACAGCCATCTTTTAGGAACTGAAGGAATACAGTCAATTACATGATATTAATTATGAACTAGTTATATAAACAAGATAATTGCGACAGAAGTCCATAATATCTTTACCACAGAATTTAGTAATCTTTACTAGTATAATAAAGCTGGAGAGTTTGTTTGTTCGAGCGCGCTTATTTCAGGAAGTTCAAAGTGGAATTAAAAAACTATTTTTGTTTTAGACAGTCCATTTGTCGAGTAAGGCTTTTAGCAAGAGTATTAACCCTGGCGAAAACCGAAATCCACACGGGCGGAGTTCATAAGACATGAAATGATTTCATAATTTAAAATGCTATTAAACCTACACGCTGGGTCGAAAGTCCCAGGCGCCGACTGACATTCCTCTCTGTTCCACGCGATGGACCATCCATCCATGGATTCTCCGTGCGGCACCCGCACGGAGAATCCATGGATAGCAAAGAAGTTCGTCTCTAAAGTTTAAAAGAAGTTTTAGTATGCTTGAACTAAGGAGGCATACTGCATTTCGATATACTGTACTTACAATGGTTTGTATTCAGGTGGCAGCGGTAAACCAGAACATTGTTTTGCATTGCAATAGCTTAGTTTCAAAGCATAGCTAAATGTCGCGGTCTGGCAAATAGATTTGTAACGTTAATCAAATTGAAATAAGCTGATTTTAGTTTGTAGCAAAAATGTTTTCGATTTGTAGCTAACTTTCGGATGAACACGTGTGTGTCTTTTACCATATTACGACCATAAAGACCGTCCACCATATTTTTGTCACGAACGCTTGCTCATTTAATTTCCTTCTTTACCTTGAGTCGTATTCTTCATTAACTGAGGGTCGTGATCATTGTATGAAATGAAAAACACAACAACTCTTTTGGCAATTTTTAATGGTATGGTTTGCCATTGCCTATTTCACACACTTATTCGCAGTGAGTTGGTTCCTGACGATATTCTTCTTCTCCGTACAGCTGGATTCTAAGTTAACTAAAATTGAGACTATTATTATATAAATTAACCATTGAAGTTGTAGCCTTTATATATTGAAGTTTGACTATATTACATTTTAGTTTGTCTCAATTTTCAACAAACAATCATTTTAAGAAAAATGCCGAGAACTTCAATTCCAGTAAGTACAGTGGAAAAATCAAAATGATTCGCCGCCAGATTTTGTTGATAGCCATTAAAACAAAAAAAAAGTCTTGTTAACGTATTTTCTGCGGAACACAGTTTTATTTCTTTGTCCGAGTATTGTAGTTAACAATTCGGTTTCCGAGCAAGCAAAAAGTGCTAACAACTGAAGTTTCGTGTTACTTAATAGTTTCGCTTTGCGAACTGTTTCATTTTAGCGTGGGTGTAGTAAGTAATTTATTTTCAATATATTTTCGGAATTTTCGTCTTGAATGAGTACCTAGTCCTAGTAGAACCTAGAGTCTAGTTGACTATTGCCACGACGTTGACGGAAAACATCGTGAGTAAGTGTAAAAACACACTAAGCAGAAAAAAAGCCACCGAATTTACGCGGCTGAATTTACGTTCCGTCATGTTCATGGTATTATGGCATTTTAAATAGGAGAAGCATATTAACTTCCGCCGCCAGACTTTTGTTGCGTTATTTTATTCTAGCGTGTACTCCTTTACTTAATCTATTATAATTGGCTGTATAAGTATTTCTTTTTTAACCGACTTCAAAAAAAGGAGGAGGTTCTCAATTCGTCCGTATTTTTTTATTTTTTTATGTTTGTTACCTCATAACTTTTGCCTGGGTGAACCGATTTGGATGTTTTTGGTTTTATTTGAAAGCTGGTGCTTTCAATTTGGTCCCATAGAAATTTGGTCTAATTCTAACAGTGGGATCCATGAAAAACGGAATAAGTCTGAAATTTACGTAAAGTTTGTGCTCAACAAATACTTACTCTCATTCACTCTTAACAACAAATAAGTTCCTATTAATAATTAAGTTCACAACTAGCTTTTACACAACTAAAAATCATGAAATAAACTGACTTTTTAAAAAAAAAATTGAACCGACTTCAAAAAAACCGTGAACACAAAAATAAACTAAAAATTTAAAAATAATTCCTAATATCCATTACCTCATACTGTAATTTTCCTAAACAATGTTAAAGTAATCTTAAACATACTAACTGAAGTCGGTGCCTGCCTAAAAACAGAAGAGAAGAAGCATGTGTTCACGGTTTTTTTGAAGTCGGTTCAATTTTTTCTATGGTTGCCAATGCCATAGTCAAATATCAGCTTGGACATATCAATTCACTAGCGGCCGCCCGCGACTCCGCCCGCGTGAATCTCGGTTTCCGCACGCAAAGAGTTAAACTACAGCTTGAAGCTTTCCTCGAGAAATGTACTATCCTACAAAAAAATATTTTTTCAATAAGAAGCAGTAGTTCCTGTGGTTAGCGCGTTCAAACAAACAAAGAAACTCTATATTACAAGATACAAATTCATTGGGTTATCACGCCGTATACTCGTAAGTAGGAACTTGAATTTGATCCAATATTACAGTTCAATGTGTTTCGTATGTAAAATGCCGTCGGTATTTCTAATTATATGAATAAGAATTTCGGAATTTACCTTCTAAATCAAAACATAAAATGCTAACATTTAACTTAGAATGTTTACACCGTTTTACGTGTGTGTTTTTATTTCTCTTCGCAAAACGTCCCGAAGCGTAATTGCCTTTTAGATTTCCCAGTAAAAACATGAGCAAACGCCCGTCCTAGGGTAGCGGGGTTCTCAAAGAAACACTCATAAACTTAATAAATAAAAGCACTCGTGATTCTAATTTCAACGGACGAAGGTTGAAAATCGTATGCAAAGCAAGTATGTATAAATCTGAATTTCGAACAGGTTAAAAAATGGCTCGCTTTTCAAAGTACAAAAACAAGTGCCAAATTCAACCGGCGCGCTTAGTTGTTACTTGCTATGTACTTCGACATTTAAAAAAGGAGTTGTGGGTTTGATTCTTTAATTGATGTTACTATTATAATTTCTTCTTTCACTACAACATAAAATAAACAAATTCCAGTTGAAATTCCAGCTTGATAACAGGTACACATTATCGGTTCTTATATAGACACTACGGCCGCCCGCGACTTCGTCCTCTTAGTTTTTAGTAGGACCGGATAATATCTTAATCAAATGACTCACTAATTATCTCTGGCCTAATAAACTTTATCACTCATAGACTGAATACACAAATTTTGAAAGGTAAGAAGGATAAGTGTAACAATAAAACGTTGTTACTGTGTATCTTATCTTAACTATGGATAAGATATACAAACAAATATAGAAACCGAAGGGCAGAGCTCACAAACGATGTAACATTCGCCCGCGTTGACGAGTCATACTCAAAATATAAGTGTTAATAAGAAAAACAAACATCGTTTAAACAGTGTAAAGGAATTAGTACAAAATGACAATTTCATGTCAAATTCATTTATACGACCACCCGAACAATGTGTACGTTGCAGGGGACAAAGTGCACGGATTCGTAAGGTATACTCTCAGTGAAGAAACGAAGTGTAAAGGACTCACCGTATCTTTAAAAGGTCATGGATCTCTTCATATGCGATGGACATGTCGCCGTGGCAAAGAAAATGAGGTTAAACACTACAACAATTGGGAAACTTACGTTCATATTGATCAAATCAGCAACGACTTTAAGGAGGATACACCAATACCAGAAGGGACATATGACATTCCGTTTGCCTTCACGCTCCCACAAAATATACCACCATCGTATGAGTTTCATAATCACGTAAGTTATTATGGAACTTTATACCGGGTGTCGACAAGAATTATTTACTACGTACGCTTGAAGTTCGAGAGACCAGGGATGTTGAACTTTACCAAAAGATTTAAAACACAGATTATAGTTGCTGGATGTCCCTCACCGACTTTATCGCAGACTCCTGTAATGCAAGGAATAGAGAAAAAACCATTCCACATTTTCAAAAAGAATGGAATTTTAACAGTTAAAGGCACTTTAGATAATCCAGTAACAATGCCGGGCGGAGTAATGAAACTTAATTACGAAGTAAATAATGATACTAAACTGAACTTGGAAAGAATAACCATGATAGTTACTGAAGAAACGACTTTTATCAAAACAATTCAAAGTGTTGTTGATGTTAAAACAATAGTTTCGTACGTAGCTGACAAAGTGAAATCTGGTGAAAATCAAGCTCGGGAAGTTATCATTTCGATTCCAAGAAATGCAATTACAATGCGACATTCTAATTTGGTTGTTAGAAATTACTTCGTAAGCGTCGTTGCAACTTTGCCGATGCCGCATCGGAATGCATTTATAAAAATTCCAATCGAAATAATACAACCGATGGATTTCAGTCCCGAAACAGTAATTTATGACGACCTACCACCATCATATTCAGAAGTTATGGCAGAATACAAGAAAGAAGATCTCTCAGAAGAAGTTAATTTTGACTAATTGGGACTAAGTTGTGGACAACCCTTATTATCATAAATTAAATCTATGTTAGTCAATGTAAGGTGCATGCTTTCTTGGCTGTCCTTAACAATATATAAATAAATAAAGATTAGTGTTACCTATATCAGAAAGCATGTTTTGAAAATGTTTAACTGTAATTAAACAAGTATGATTGATTGTGTATGATAAATGATGTTATTAATAAATTGATTGAAATACGAAGTCGTTTCAAGGGTTTTTTCATTTGCAAACTTTTTGATATCGACATTCCTGGTATATCCCATAGGAGCATTTAATCGCCATAAACCTAAGTCAGCCCGTACCCAGCCTGTACAACAAATTTCATCAAAATCCAAACGAGGGAGAAACATCCAAACAAACAAACTTTCACATTTATAATACTAGTGAGATTACAACGCATTATTATTTTTACTTATAGTGCCTATATTTAACTTTAACCCTGAATGTTAAACACGACATCTGTTAAATAACTCTTATAAGGTTGATCTATAATAAACGTTTTGTACGTTATCAAAGTGTCCCTACCTCTTGAGGTCTGCCAAGGGTTAACCTCCCGAGACATTTCAGTGACAACTAATTTCTCGCAGGTAAATTTGAATTTCTGCTTCGCACTGAGGTGGCCAAAAATATGGCATCTAAATCATTGATATAAATCGTTTGATATGCCTTCGTCATACTTCAATCCACATGAAATTGACAAAATACCAGGAGATGGCTCAACATCCATACAAAAAAAACAGGTTTGTCAAAATCTTCTTTTGTCCGTTTTGATCGGGGCGTATGTATTTAGTTTTTTCCTAACTACTGGGAGAATGCGCTGACGCAAAAAACTTTTTCATACGGTAGTTAGTTACCGATAATCCCAAAATTGTTTTTTTTTATGCCAAACGATTCCATTACAAGTTTGGAACAAAAAACTATTTATTTTATATGTCAGAACTCACCAATCACATACCAGTTAGACCCTACGCCTAACTACTGCCATCTAGCGGAGACTTCATTTGCAGAAACCCTCATTAATAAAAGAAACTAAAAAACCTATCCGCTTTAATAATTGTTTTTAGAACTTTTAATAATTGTTTTGACCATTTTTTATTTATATTCTGCTTGTTTGGCAAATTAATACATATTTTACACTAAATGCAAATTATAATATCTGGTGTAAGGCCCCAGCATTAATCATTTGTATCGGATACATATCTGATTGTGGCAAGATAAGGGGTAATTACGCATTAATTACGGTTAAAACGTAATAGGTTTTATTTATTTATTTTATATTTTGGGGAACTACTTTATTAATTGGTGTTTTAGATTTTCTGCAAATAAAAAAATACTAAATAGTGGGGAATTAGGAATTAAAGAGGGATTAGAGAAAACAGTTCTTCAGAACCTTCGCCGTTGTAGATGCGGTAGAAAGCTCTTAAGGAACCTATGTCCCTCCACAACTGAAGAGGTTCAAGGTGCCTCTTGACCCAATGTAAGTGTGTAGTGCTCGTGTAAAGCCGGGACGAGCCTCTAGTCTGTTATAAAATAGACTTTATCATGTCCATCCACCACCATCAATATCAGAAATGAATCATCAATCACATGAGGCATTACGACGTATACCACCAAGTTATCAACGAATAATCTTGAAACAGATAAGTCGCCGATATGGATAAACTATTTTTTTCCGCTCCTAGCTGGTCATTTATGAAAAACATTATTTCGTTTTCGTTTGACACGGAAGGTGTTTTAACCATGGCAGTCGCGAAACAAACAAGTGACATACATTGTGAAGTTATCCTACCAGAACACAGAGACAATATCTTTCAACCAGGTGATACGATCCGTGGCGTTGTAAGATATGTGCTAAGTGAAGAAACATTATTCCATAGAATCAGTGTTTCTCTGAGAGGATTTGGAGAGCTGTTCATGCAATGGAGTAAAAGATCTGGTTCCCGTAAACGCACCGAAACGTACAGGGATAAAGAAAACTACGTGGACATTGATTATGTTAACATAGACGATCTCATGAAAGAAAAAGATGTGACAGATGGGCCCATATCAGCCGGGACACATGAGATCCCATTCAATTTTACGTTACCAGAAGGTATTCCTCCAAGCTTTTATTTCGATAAGTACGTCAATGTTTTCAAAACAAAAAGTAAGATTTTCTACTACATACGCATCAGGTTCGAAAGACCTGGTTTTTCCAAATACAACAAAAAGTTCCGAGCTGAAATAATTGTAGCTAACAAACCAATAGCAACAATGCTGACGACTCCAATAGTGTATGGAATAAAGAAAAAACCGTTCCCACCATTTCAAGGTAAAGATAACAATGTCGGTATTAAATGCATTGTAGAAAATTCAGTCGCCGCCCCAGGAGGACTAGTTAAAATTAATTATGAATTGGAGAACGCAACTGGGCTGAATTTAAAACGGGTCAAGGTACACTTAACTGAAGAAATCGTTTTTAAAAGAAAAAACTATTCATATGACGTTACAGATATCAAGAGGATAGATTCTACTGAAATCCTTGGACCTATCGAAGTAGGTGATAAAGAAGTAGCTGAATTGTTAGTAAAGGTACCCTCAGACTCGATGACTATGCAGAATTCCACTCAAGTTTTGCGGAACTACTTCATTAATATCGTAGGGAAGTTACCTTTTCCCCATCGAAACGTTGAGTTGAAGATGCCTATAGAAGTTGTACCGTCTCATTCGAGTGGTGATCTAGAACCAGAGTACCCTGGGGATCCTGAGTTTGTTGTTCCACCTCCATCTTACAGCGAAGTGATGGCTGCATACGAAAAAGATTGGAAGATTCTAGATTAAGAGCCTTTTGTAAAGTGTAAGTTTCTAAACAATTCACTTGGCGAAAGATGACATCATTTTTAAATCTATAAATCGCAAGTTGACAGGTCCGATGATCTTTTTGTAAATTATTTATTATTGTTTTAGAATAAAAGAATTGATAGTTAATCCATCTTATACAGGCAGGAATATAATTAAAAATCTAGCCACTGAATAAATAAATAGAATATCTACTTATTTGAAGCGAACTTCGCTTCTTATCAAGGTTACAGTATGTAAAAAATGTGCGTCATGTAAAACAAAATAATGCGATAGTTTCCTGATGTCGGGACATATCTAATTATTTGTATCTATGATCTGAACAAGTTACAAGTGAACCTTTCATGGAGTTTCTTAGTTTTATCGAATTTCATAGTGATTGTGTTTCATTTGTATTCAAAGAATATTTCAAAATTTCAAAACTAAAGTAAACTTTGTGTTATCTTTTCTACCATCAATATAGTTATAATATTATATTATATATTATGAATTGATAAAAACGTTATTTTATTTAATAGCAAAACTCTCTCAATATTAAAATGAAGCCACTGCAAAGATCCTAGATTAATAGTCAAAACAAATTAGAACACAGACTATAATTAACCCCATAACTCGTACTTCACATGTTTTGACAATTTGCCATTTTATAATGTTTTCTTTTGTTAGGTCCTAACAATAATTATAATCAGTGATATTGCATGCTTATCTTATTCTGGCAAGATAAGCGGCAATTACGCATTAATCTCATTACCACGGTTAAAACATAATAAAATATTTGGGAACTTAATTTTAAGTTGTTTTCCATTTGCTGCAAATAAACAAATGTTACCCCCCCCCCCCAAACCAATCGAGCAAGGTATTGATAAAACAGATCTGGTGGTTAAACCTTGTAAACTCTAAAACACGATAAAGTAAATCCAAGTCTGACAATTCCTGCTTTCGCTATAAACATACCTTTATTCTCCAGTTATCTCTTAAATGTTGCGAATCTATAAACAACGCTTTATCATGTGCACCATCAATATTCCAAATGACTCATCAATCGTGCGAGGTATTTAGTGACGTATGCCAACAAGTAATCAACACATTATCTTGACGCAGATAAGACGCCGATATGGATAAATAAAGTGTTTTCCGCTCCGCACTGATCATTGCTAAACAACATTATTTAGTGTGCGTGCGATACGGCAGGTGTTTTAAGTTAAGTTTGATCATGGCAGCCAAAAAACAAACAAGTGACATACATTGTGAAGTTTTACTACCAGAACACAGAGACAATATTTTTAAACCAGGTGATACGATCCGTGGAGTTGTGAAGTATGTGCTTAGTGAAGAAACAATTTTTCATAGAATCAGTGTTGCTCTGAGAGGATTTGGAGAACTATATATGCAATGGGTCGAAAGTTCTGGTTCCGGTGAAACCACCGTAACGTACAGGGATAAAGAAAACTACGTGGACATTGATTATGTTAACATAGACGATCTTATAAAAGAAAAAGATGAGACAGATAGACCCATACCAGCCGGGGAAAATGAGATCCCATTCAATTTTACGTTACCAGAAGGAATTCCTCCAAGCTTTTATTTCGATAAGTACGTCAAAGGTTACAAAACGAAAAGCAAGATTTTCTACTATATACGCATCAAGTTCGAAAGACCTGGATTTTCCAAATACAACAAAAAGTTCCGAGCAGAAATAATTGTAGATAACGTACCAAAAGCAACAATGTTGACGACTCCAATAGTGTATGGAATAAAGAAAAAACCGTTCCTACCATTTCAAGGTAAAGATAACAATGTCGGTATTAAATGCATTGTAGAAAATTCAGTCGCCGCCCCAGGAGGACTAGTTAAAATTAATTATGAATTGGAGAACGCTACTGGGCTGAATCTAAAAGGGGTAAAGATACATTTAACTGAGGAAATCGTTTTTAAACGAAAAAAATATACATATGACGTTACAGATATCAAAAAGATAGATTCTACTGAAATCCTCGCACCTATGAAAGGGGGTGATAAAGAAGTATCTGAACTTTTAGTAAAGATACCCTCAGACGCAATTACTATGCAAAATTCCACTCAAGTTTCGCGGAACTACTTCATTAATATAGTAGGGAAGTTACCTTTTCCTCATCGAAACGTTGAGTTGAAGATGCCTATAGAAGTTATACCGTCTCAGTCGAGTGGTGATCTGGAACCAGAGTACCCTGGTGATCCTGAGTTTGATGCACCACCATCTTACAGCGAAGTGATGGCAGCATACGAAAAAGATTGGAAGATTCTAGATTAAGAGCCTTTTGTTTAGTGGTAGTTTCTTAATAGCTCACTGCGCGGAAGATAGACATTATTTTAAAATCTAAATTGCATGTTATCAGTTCCGATGGTGTAATGGTTAGAGATATTGATCCTCAAATGTGGGGTGCGAACTTATTTCGCAACGGGAAAATATTTGTTGCCCAGCATCCCAGAAATCAAAACTATTTACAAAGATATTCAACGATATTCGATGTCAGATAAATCGAAAGATTTATATTTACCATCAATGATATGATTTGTTTTTGTTTATTAGTTGTTATAGTACGTGAGGTAATAAAATAACCTCTGATATTTGGTAGCACTTAGTTTCTGTCTTGTTCGTATTTACATTATGAACTTTACTGCTTTGATATAAGATTTAGGTGTATATAGGCTGGAATTTTGAAATGGGTACATGAAATAGGATCGACTCACGATTTTTTTGCATTCTTCTTGCTGACTAAATTTTTACTTAAGTCTATGAATGTATGTAGATCAACATACCTTAAAAAATGTGTATGACAATATTATTAGGCAACTAGCCTAATAATATTGTCTTAATTTTACAATGTACTTGCCCTTTGACACCCATTTTAAAATTCTACCCTGTTTATTTTTGCTGGATAAACTGAACGAGAATGAGGGAACAAGATGCGTCATCACATCGCTCACCGAAAGTATAAATATTTACTACCTTCAATATGTATCAGTGAGTCATTAGTCGATAAGGTCACAACTACGTCTTAGTTAATTCGATTCCCAGGTGGAAACTATCATTGTATCTTCGATTATTTGTACATCATTTATGATTGTTTTGATGAAAATAATGGATAATTTAAATAATTTCAAACAGGCAGAAATACAAATAAACATTCAGCCACAGACCAAACACGAAATGGTCATACGATTTTGTTGTAAAATGTTATTATATAGAATACCTACATTTATATTAGTTCTTCTTTGTTACCTGTGATAGAAATACTTATTTCATAAAAATAAATAAAAAATATGTAAATATTGTTGTGTTTATTGTACTCCCAATCAATAAAATTTATATAAGAGTTATAAAAATATTCTGCGATGTACATTTTGTCCCTTTCAATTAAATGTGACATTAAAATATTGTCTTTCACTCAATAAACATAAATAATTCAAATTGTAAGTTAAATTAAAATAATTATTTATTATTAATTAAATGAAATCATCATTATAAAATATGATAATATTGATAACAGAATGCACAGCGATGATAATAAAAACACAAGTGTGCAATTAAGTAGATTCAAAATACTGATAATCTTTTTTTTTTAATGATTATTTACTTATAATGAATCGATAATTTTGACTAAATTCATATAACACGTACATTGTTCATTACCAAAATATCGGATACTTTTGTTAATAGCATTGTGATCGATACATTAACTGGAATTTAAATGAGGTATAAGATTTTGAAAAGGTTAAACTTTCATTTATTTCCGAATTCCTTGTCTTTGGTATAAGACTTAATCGTGCTAAGTATTTAAAAGAAACATTTAAGAAGAAGGTTTTATCTTTTCGTATCGTTTCACTACTTCTTTGAAATTTTGAATAAATTTATCATCTGACAGATCAACAACAGCCTCATAACTTTTAGCATCAACTATTACTGGTTCTTGTAAGATCAGACTCTGGCGCATACACGGTAAGACTACACATATGTGAATGTGATAATCCCTCTTGACTATTGTAGCAAAATCTACGGAATATCCCAGCTTTGGCAAATCCAACTCTAACGTCTCCCTACGCGAAGATCTTCTCATCACTTTACCACTTTTAAAAACCAGATCACTTATTTTATTAATAACGTTAATTTCAGTTTTTGAAAACTTAAAGGTGTACGCTTCAACTAATTTTACTCTGACGTTCAAAATATTGACATTCGAATCATTAGCCACCTCATAAGTGAACTTAGCTTTATCACCAGGTTTTACAATTGATTTTTCAATAAACGCTTTAAGGTTGATTAGGCCTTTCTTACAATTGAATCCATAAACGGTCTTCTGATTTCCGTAAATCAAAGGAGATGTAAGCGTTGATTTTACACCAGCAATCACGTAGATTTCTTCTTTGAAAATCTTGGTTTTCTTCATAACACCGTGGCTTTCAAATTGCACGACAATTTGATGTTTGATACGACAACTGATGTTATACCTTCCTCTGTTCCTCACTAGTCCAAAGGATGAAGGAACATTTTCGGGAATTGGCAACTCAAAAGTAACACGATGTGTCCCTGGGCTGTACAGAATATCGCCAGTTGTATCCGTCAAATTGTTTTCAACTTCTTCATATTTGTCGAATCCATAATACTTCTTGTGTCGTTTTCGTTGCCACTTATCAACCACTTGTAATTCGCCTTTGCCTTTTAATTTTATAGCAACGTTTTTAAACTTTCTTGCTTTGTCTTTAATTATTATTTCTGCTACACCTTTTACTGTGTCACCTGTTAGATATACAGATTGACTATTCGGCACCAATATATGACATTTTATTGTCATTTTCGTATTTGCGTGTGCACTTGCAATCGTAAAACTGCAATGATTATTATTAACACTAACGTTGTGTTTTAACGTAAACAATAAATTAAAATTCCCTTATTAGTACTTTCCGTGAAGTTTTTATCGCTTATTATAATTAGATTTCGTTAATGAAAAATATATGGGAATATTCCAATATCATTACGGAGTCATATCAAACAAACTAGCGACCGCCCGCAACTGCGTCCGCGTAGAGTTCGGTTTCCGCACACAATTTAGTGTTAAAGCCTTCTTCGACAAATAGAAAATCAACTCAAAATTTTTTTTTTGTTTCGAATCTGTAGTGACTGACATTAGCGCGTTCATAAAAAAATAACTTTTTAAATAATTTTAATAAAATAATATATAAATACTTTCTTTTAGCGCCTCATTAGTACAAAGTATGTTTTCATTAGTACAAAGTATAAGGTTCAATGCCCGGGTTGAACAGAACTTTCATATTTTTGAAGCGTCAAAAAGTGATTTATTAATCTGACCCAAGCAGGTATTCAAAACTAAATCCGCATAGGATTAATCATAACAAGAAAAACATTTATGTTTTTAAAAACATTAGTAGCTCATAAAATTGTGAAATATGTTACATTAAGTACAAGTACCTACTTAAGAATGTTAAAAAATATTTTTTCGTAATTTGAGCCAAAATATAAAAGTAGGTAGACAAGGAAAAAGGAAGGCATAAATAAAGCAAAACCACAAAATACATCAAATTGTTTATTAAGAAAACAGGGAAGAATGTTTTTAAGAGTATCACAACTTCACAACATATTTGTAAAACTAAAAAAAAATGCACACCTATCACAAATAAAAATTAAAAATTGTAACATTATTAAATCACATTCACATTACTACAAAATTAATTGTATGTGATAAAATCTTACAGCAGGTCTAAATAATTTTATAAGGACTAAAATATTATGTCACAGATTAACTTAATTATATACAAAAGGAAAAGAAAAAGCAAACTTCTGACACAAATTTATCCATTAACTAAATCGTTAGATATGTGCCCTTAGTAAAATTCAACCTGCTCTTAAATTGGCACTAAAATTTGAAGCGACGTTCGCTTCTTATCGCCTTTACAGCATGCGTGACCGTATATCACGTCTAGCAAAATAATGCAACAGTCAGGGCATATCTAAAGATTTAAATTATACATGGACAGTCATGAGCACCAACATTTATACACATTACATACACATCGACTCTTATGTCAAAGCAGTAAAGTTCATATTTGAATGTGTTTGTTTACATGTTGGTGCTCATGACCGTACCATAATCTCAAACTAAAGGCATCTCCATGCATCATTGACATATTGTATTGACATCGTTACGATGACTTAATAATCTTTTATTATTATTAAATTGACCGTATTTTATCTTTTCTATAACACAAAAACATTGATACGATGCAAAACTTAAGTATTAGTACAATAGGTATCGGAATAAACGAAGGAGAAAACAGACAAAAAACTACCAACATTTTGAAAAACTAAATTATAATTATGAACATTTACTGGCGGCCGCCAGCGACATCGTCTGCGGTGATTTCGGTTTCCCCAAACATAGTGTTATACTAAATCTAAAAATCCTCCTCGAAAAATGCACTATCCAACACAAACATTATTTTTTCTGAGATTAGCGCGTTCAAACAAACAAACAAACTTTTCAGCCGTATTATACTAGTAAAGATAAACGCGTATCCGATGTGAAGTCCCACGAACTTTAGCCTATAGGGAAAAAACTAAACAATCATTAAATAAATTGATACCATAACTAAAGCAATAAAATTAAAATGTTATAATAATATCACAAGACGTATTTAGGTAATATTTTTATGTAATATTTCTGTGAGACATTTCTTTCAACATGGACACCTGTTTCAACTTTCAAACATTTGTATTCATAAACATGTGTGAAAGCTTTAAATTAGGTGTTTATTATGTTTCTATTGTATGATTCCCCGCTGTCTGGTTTCGATAGTATAAACTGTTTAATTTTTATGCTAAAAAGTGATATTAATAGCTACGGACAGTGAGTTTTACGAGAAAGTAAATGTTTTGATAACCAAGAAACTTCAGAAGGAAGAATAATACCAGTTTGCAGGTGTAAAAAATGTAAGTAAAAAACCACAGAAATGGAAATAAAAATTATATTTAAGTAACTTATGATACTCCTAAACTCCCAGACAAAAAACAGTTACACTCATGATTAAACATTTAAGGCATGCTTTCTCGGGCAGGATTCAAACCCGCAACCTTAAGATAAATACAGTTATCAAATGCTCTATTCAGTCATTTTAATTCGTGATTCAAATAAATAATCATATCAATAATCATAAAATAACAAATACAAAGTTCCTGTTTATTACACATAACATGCATCAAGTATACATTTTTTATAAGATTATTCATATAATAAAGAAGTCCAAAATAGAACAGAATTAATTTATATCCAGATCAGACAAGTCACCAGATTTATAAAAAACATTTTCAGTAACTAAAATGCTTATTATCTCTTGAAGAATTCCTGTTATTATGTAAGTTCACTTAAACAAAATACATTTTACAAAAATATGAACATTATCAATTGATTTAATATAAACTATTCATGCTTACAATTGTTTATAATGATAACACTGAATTATTTCAAGACGATATTCTGATTGTCACTCTTTAGAATTAATCTAAGCAAACATAGTATTTGGCATTATTATATTGTGATGGCAACACTTAGAAATAAATCAGTTCCAGCAAAAAAGAAACAAGACTTTTCAGACTCACAATAAAAAATCAGATTCTTTGTCATGCTGGTTTATCATCACCATCATCATCATCACCTTCTTCACCATCTTGCTTTATATCATCAGCCATGGCTTCCCAATATGATGGAGGAGGATCATCACTTTCACTGGAACTTGGTTCTCTTCTATCACCAACCTGAATTGGTATTTCTAAACACGCATTCCAGTGGGGAAAAGGAATCTCAGCTGTTATCTGGACAAAGTAATCTCTCGACACCAGATTAGAATACTCCAAAGTCCCTATGTCTGACGGCAAGTTCATTATCAAATCCATACTAGAAGTATCTCCACTGTTAATTGAACCGGTTTTAGAATCAGTGCCGTCTATTTCTTTTGATACTTTGACCTTGCGATGTCCTTTTGTTGTGAACGTGTAGGTTTCGATCAGTTTAGTCTCGACGCCTTTTAAATTCAAATTAGTGTGATTAAAAATCTCGTAATTCAACTCGACTTTACCTCCAGGAGACAAGACACAGTTCTCGATATTAGCCTTTATGTTAACGACATTAGGTTTCCTAGAAAACAATGAAAACAGTTTCTTCTGTTCGCCGTATATGGTGGGTTCCATTGGGAGTCTCGGTTTGATCCCAGACACGACAGTAATTTCCTTTTTCATCTTTTTTGGCAGTTTAAACAGACCAGATCTTTCGAAGTTCATGCATATGTAATAAACAATATTGCAGTTTATACTATATCTAGCAGTCCGTCTTGAATATTTCAACGATGGTGGCAGGTTTTGTGGAAGAGTGAAGCTAAATGGAAGTTCATACGCGCCGGTTGGAACGGGATCAGTTTTGTTGCCATTAAGTACAACGTTTTCTATATCTACATACTCTTCTGTGTTTATATACACTTGGAAGTTCCTTTGTCTTCGTCTTTTACTATGATCTCTTATAACCAACCTTCCGTCTCCTTTCAGTGACATTGTGATCTTCTTGAATACTGTATCTTCGTCGACTGCATACTTGATGATACCAGACACAGTACTACCCGGCACAAACGTCCCATCCACTGGTTTAAATAAGTTTATTTCACAGTATATACCCATTTTCGTTTTAACTCACTCACAAAAAATTAAGTCGTCAAAAAACGTATCGGCCAACTAGACACTTCACGATATCTGCTTATGTCACTCACGGTTTTATCGATGTTTTTTTGAAGGCACGAAATGTGTGATTGTTGCACTATCAATATCCTTGTATTGTTACACAATCGTAGCCGGAATGTAAATCAAAACAAGCTCACAAAAACAACACTGTTGAGTCTGTTATCACTGAGTACAAGTTGATATGGGTCCGGTAAACTTTGTACATGTCATTAAGTCCACTGTATTTGCATTTATTAGTATAATCCGGTGACTTTGTAGGTTTAAAACTGGTGTATTTTCCAATATTGATCGAAAGACGCAGACGTTAGCCGCCCGAGGCGCGGCAGTGATGACTAATCGCAATGTTGTAAGCAGTCAGCTGGGTAGTGTAATCGTAAATATACATGTACTTACGCATAAGGAGTGTTTTTTCTTCTAAATAACCAGACAATGGTTTTAATTAAACATTAAATTGGTTGCATTTAGGTATTTACACATGAGTATCAACAACACTTTTTTGACATTATACTTTTCATCTTAGTGTTCGTGAGGAATTCGTTCAAACGTAGGAACGTTTGAGCGATTTTTACCTTCTTTTATCTTTACTTTTGTCTATGGACAACAGTTGCCGTCTATTGTTCTATTTTTAACAATCGAAAACATGCCGTCTTGTTTTAAAATTAGAAACAAAGAAAAATTCATCAGATCTCGTGGCTCAGGCGGGAATCGAACCTAGCGCCTCTTGCAATCCGGGCAAGTTATTAAAAGGAATAATAATACCTAGCATTTAAAAATGCTAAAATAAAATATACAAAAATGCCGTCTTGTGTTTTACAAACATGTACAAATCATAAGGACCACCCTATACGCAGTTGTAAAACCTCAATAATTATTGAGACTTATTTACTGTATAGTTTATTATTACCGATATCAAGGTGAACTCCTAATGTTATTAATTCAAAATCTTGCTTGATGTTTACAATCATTTGTTATTCAAGCAAAAAGCAACCCAATCGCCTGTAATTAATGTACTTTGCGTATAAGCTCTGACTTCGGGGTAAAAGTTCAATTTCGGATATACCTCAGAAGTTCATTAGCTATTTTAGGTGTCCCACTTGAATCGAGTTAGGCCACTTAGTTTACACCAAATCTAAATATAACATTGAACAACATAATACACTTGTTATTTAACAAGTACCATTCTATCTTGAGTACTATGTTCTGCGTAATGAGATTGACGAAGATTATTCAAATTCTTCCTCAAGCCCCAGAAATAACAACACTTTATACTGAATAGACATGCGATAAATATAATCATTGAAATTACAGAACATTAACAAATGAATGCTCATTAAGTCCCAGTTCCTAGTAATTACTTATGTATATCTTTACTTCTATACTTATATTAAGAAAAAAAACTATATTTTTGTATAACAAATAAAAAAACTATTGGACCGATTTCAAAAATTCTTTTTATCCCTTAGTCACCACATCGCAACATTAAGAGGCATCCCAACTAATATTATAAATGCGAAAGTAACTCTGTCTGTCTGTCTGTCTGTTACGCTTTCCCGCTTAAACCTCGCAACCGATTTTGATGAAATTTGGTACAGACAATCTTTAGACCCTGAGACAGAACATAGCCTACTTTTTATTTCGAAAAAAAGAAATCCACGCGGACGGAGTCGCGGGCGGCCGCTAGTAGGCTATATTTAGTACGTGATACAAATAGAATCTACCCGTGCGAAGCCGGGACGGGCCACTAGTTGCTATATATTTTGTAATTTCTATGCAAAATAATAGTCCAAGTAGGTAAAATGAATGACTAATACCGAACACACATACATTTGATAACAGTGAAATGACTTTTCGATTAGCATTCGATGAAATTAAAGGCATGACTCATTAATTAAAAGCGTGAATTTGTTCCGGCTTGCACAATAGAGTTTGGTTCACCGCAGATGTACCTACCTACTCGTTATCTGTTTCATATTTAATAAAAATAAAAATATGAAATGTGTAGGTACTTTTTGAACTGTATTTATCAACTAGCTTTTACCCGTGGCGGTGCCCGTGTGGAATTTGGACATAAAAATCCCTTCATTCGACTAGCGGCCGCCTGCGACTCCGTAAGCGTGAATTTCGGTATCCGCACACATAGTGTTATACTATAGCTTAAAGTCTTTCTCATTAGATGGACTATCCTACACAAAAAAAAAATCAATTCGAACCAATAGTTCCTGAAATTATCGCATTAAAACAGACACACAAACTAACTCTTCGGCTTCATTTTCTTTGTACCTGTAGATAATGTATTTTTGCCACTTTGCTGTCTGTGTGTTGAAGATGGTGATTAAAATGATAAACAACCTGACCCATCACACCTTCAGTTATACCATCGCCACTCAAGCAGTATTTTCAACAAAGAAACTTAAAATTCGTTCATTTGAATAAACTTCTCACAAACTTTATCGATCAGATTGAAACTTCAATCTCCATAAATGGATGCACCGTTTCTATCGTAAAATATCTAATAAAATTCTAAATATAGAAGACAATTTGTACTCCAACCGAGCTCAGCGGTATCTCAATAGTACTCGTTTGTTCAGGTGAAAGTATATTTAGAAGATTGCTTGAATAATTTAGTGAAACCTGAACAGATATCAGATATAAATGTATTCTTTTGTAAATAACTTGTGTACGCGAGTGTACTTTAAGACATTTACATTAGGTATACTTACTTATATAATCGGATTATACCAGTTATTGTTTTCTTTGCCTTTTGTGTATAAAATAATGTTTTGTCATAATTATTATTGGTTATTTGCGTCGTTCGGTGTATTTGCGGTAAAAATTTTAATAGGCACTTTTACATTTATCTTTATCTAGTTGAGTGCTCAAATCAGATTTGAAGGATGGTAGCAATTACCATCACAGAAAACTCGAAAGTGTTAAAATGATTGAACACTTTTAGGACAGAATCTTCAGGTACAAACGTTTCTGTTCCACAGTTATACTTACAACATTAGGTACCTACCCACTTCTTTATAGTAGGTAATGTTTTGAACAATGAAGGTAGCTCAGACGAGCGGTTGAATTAAGTGGTAGCTTGAATGCTCTAACCCTTGTTATTGACGCTTTCTTAAAACTACACTGTTAATTTAAATTTTATTCATCACTGATCCGCCATGTGGTGATTGGCAGCTTATGTCATTGTAAGGCATTAAAGTTCTAGTGTCGGTCGGCTGGCAAAAAGCTCGGTCTCCGACATGATTATTTTATTAGTGCAGGGATATACTATACGGATAAAACGCGACCGAATTCACGCGGCTGTATTTACGCTACTTCATGGTATGACAAACTTTTAAATGGGAGACAATATGCCAAAATTACGTCGCGTAATGCATTGCCGCTGAACTTCGGTCGCGTTATTTCTGCCTAGTGTATTGCCACATAATATATAGGTACAATACATAGTGAGGCCGCCGGATTTGGTCACGCCGCGACGGCGGCCGAAGCGAGCTCAAACTATTACGCGTAACACACACTTTACAGAGCTAATTATAAGTGAATCCCCAACACAAACATATTCCAAACAGCCGCCAAGTTGGCATAAGCCCGGAACCCTCGCAAATCCTGGACTACAAACGGAGTTCTGATGTATATAAAATATTAATTCAATTTCGGCATGTTCACACCCGCTAGGGTCGGTCATTTGTGTTTGCGAAGTGGAATTTGTATGAATGATGTATGAGATCATTTGCATACTAGCTATTTCCTGCGAATGCGTCTTGCTGTAGGTACACGATGCCCGCTGTCTAATTGTTGCTTTGGATTTATGAATATGGAATAATGTACGGGTGATTACAAAACCGATCGCGGACCAGTTCCATGTAATGTCCCACTGGAGGGCAAAGGCCTTCATCATTTGAAATCATGTTTTCGTTACAAAGATGGGTTATAGCTTAATCACCACGCTTGCCAAATGCGTGTTGGCGGTCACAAACTCGGGCTGTGTTCAGAATAATCAACACAATTTTTTTTCCGACCCGGGAATCGACCCCAGGACCTCGAGATCACGGCCCGATACTTAAACCACTAGACCATCGAGGCGTTTAGTGGTTTATAATATAGGTATAGGACAATTAAGTGCCTTTTTGAAGCCCAATCAAATAAATAATATTTTGAGTTTGTGTTTTGAGTTTTGTGGGGTTGAATTTAGACGGAAAATAAATAATGATTTACGTTGAGCAACAAGGTATTAGTATGTGATTCAGATGAACATAACCGTATACATTGGTTGGTTATGTTATGTATACAGGAATTGGATAAACATACATTTAAAAGCTGACTACGGGAATGAACCGGTATTTAAAAACAAACTGCCAAAATGTACAATAGTTATTTTTATTATTTTAAAAATAATCTAGCTGTTACCAACAAACATCTTAGATAAAATTAAGGTTTATCAGGGCTGCCATTCAAAACATTTTATTTAAGTCAGTAAAAAGTAGTTGATCATAATAAGAACTCCGCTTAGCCCAACCAAGCCTCAAACCAAGTGCTAAGTCGCCCTCAAACGCCTACTCATCCAAACAATACTCCTTAATTTAACTTAGTCACTCATTTCCCAGTCTTAACTTTTTCTCTGTGAAAAATTAACAAGCCGAAAATCTGATTTTGCGATTTCAACCCCACTCCTCGAAGTTACGGCTGAATATCCATTGAAAGACGAAGGTCTTGTGAAATAGGGCAGGACTTGAAACCACTCTTGCTGTGAGAGGTGCTGGCTCAGCTAAAGAGCTTGGAGGGTTCTTTATAAATTCTCAGTCATGGATTTTTTCGACACAGCCTAACGCCTGCTTTTCAAGCGTTAGGTCAATGAAGTGCTGTTAAATTTTTTGCTTTGGGGCAGAAATGAGACATTAGATGTTTGTTGTTGATATTTTAACTCTTAAAGGTAAGATCAGAAAATAATAGTTGAATATGAGACAATGATTTTATGGCATGTAAGTACCGTTGATTTTATGGCATGTAAAGAGGACATTATACGTGATGTAAACCATTGATCCTGATATTAGGTAATTAAATGTATACTAGTACTCTTTCGCTAATTATCACATTAATGGTAATTTTTAAGTAGGAAAAAAAAAGAATTATGTTTTTTTTTTCTATTGGTTAAGACGTGTTAACATGACAACAAAAAAAACATAATTACTTAAAAATTACCATTAATGTGATAATTAGCGAAAGAGTACTAGTTACTCAAGAAAATCTTTAAAAAACATTCCTTTAAAAAGTGTATGAAAGTGTGGTTGAACGAAGCACAAGATTAATTTTGCAACTAATCTGGATACTAGTGGTAAACAACAACTAGTCCCCTTTGAAAATTCTGTAGCGAGCAAGCAACCAGTAAGAAATAATTATAGACTCAATGACTTTTAATAGTTCTGACATTTCACTGCACTAAACAGCCCGGAATTATAAGGATTTCAGCACTCTCTTCAGCTCAGACCGAGCTTGAGCAAGGAATAATTGACTTTATTACAACCGATCACAGTATAGTTTCCATAAGCCTAGTCTCGCTTAGATTGCAAGATTAAATTTTGAGCTTTAAAGTGAAAAAGGTATGGTTTAAATTCCCTCGGATTTGCACCAGCTACGTCATCCCATCCGTTAGAAGCATCGTGACCTTTAGGATATTGTGTTGGTTCGAGTACTATACAGACATTGACTGGATTAGACGTCAGTATGAACACACATAACCTGTTTGACGTAATCTTAATGATTATGCCGATTGACCTATTTCATGCAGAATGAGAAACAGCTGACTAAAGACAGATCTTTAGTTAGCAACTTCTTCAGGGTGTAGACAATTAAATGTTAAACTTTGTGTGACAGCCGAGCGTGAGGACTCAAGTTTGATACCCGGTTTCATAAAACTCATCGTTACCCTGTATTGCCTGATTACTAACATTATTATATCACATCACATCAGGTATTACAATTACTTCTTGAGTGGACATCGAGATCCAAATCTATGCGTTTGCTGGCAGGGGAGATGGCCACCAAATTTTGTTAATTCTTTGTCACCTCAACTATGAAATGACTCGCCACTGGCTTAAGTTTTCCTGGAATATTTTGTATATATTTACCAGCTAGAATTTGTCGTTTATAAAATTAGTAAGTAGAATAGACGGCAACTGGTGTCCATGGACAAGTGTGCGTTTAAGTAAATATTTCTTCGAGGAGTCTACTCTATACGTAGTAGTAATACCTCTATGTAATTGTAAAATCATATATATCCTTCTGAGATCGAGTAACATCAGTACTACCTAAAGCAGTCCACAGCTGGACAAAGGCTTCTCAAAATGCTCGCATCTTCGTCCGAGAACGCTTCTCCAATCTTCAAAACAGACTACAAACTATAACCTTAATCGAATCTAGTCTTAGCATCCAAGCATTAACCCTCAAACGCCGGCCAGGTTTTAAACCAATTATGTACAAAGAACGCGTTATCACGCAGGTCGCCTAGGCCCTGTGACCTAATTCCAGGCCGAAATTAAATTCGACCTAACGATAATTGGGTAATCGTCGACATGAAATTCGCACTTACAGTCCTACACGCGGTAATGAAGTGCTTTTAGAGCGCTGAAGGGTTAACATTATTATGGGTGAATTATACCCGCAAAGTGGTTTTAGGTTTGGAGATTTTCGGCACTTAGCTTTGAAGGTGGGAAATCGTGTGTGATCGTGATGACAGTCGAAAGCCTTCCTCGTCAAAAAGACTATCGAACACAAAAAATATTTTTTCAATTCGAACCAATAATTACAGGATAACAGATTAGCACGTAACAAGCAAATAAAGAAATTCTTCAAATCCATGCGGACGGAGTCGTGAGCGGCCGCTAGTCAATTATAATCATCATAAGCCATAGCAGACATTCAAAACTTTTATGGCAATAAATATGTACGTTTTACTATGTGTCGTTATACAATACAAGCCAACACAATTCTTTGCGATATACAATACACATATTGAATTGTCATTACAAATTACGTGTGATCTGATTTTGCCACGAGGGAGCTCCATACGTGTCTTGAATGGAAGTGCTTTCGACATATCACAAACCATAATGCATTCTCTCTCACATTACAAATGTGTATAATTTTGTATTCATTTTCGATTTTGGAATAAATTATATCAAATAAATATAAATATCTCACCTCATCACATCCATTGTTCTGACTCCGAGTTACGTAGCTTTAGGTCCAAGCCTGCAACATCCTAACCAAACTGACAAAACCTACACAAAGTGGAGTTGTTGTTCCCCGTAGGATTGAAATCAACGACCTCCGCAGTTTTTTCCGAGCCTAGCTCTCTTACTAGTACACCACGGCGGCTGATATAATCTGATAAGACAAATCAGGCGAAATATTAATAGATAAGGGTTTTTCGAGGAAAATTCATAATCAAATCAAAAGGTTATAGTGCCAACCACCAGCTTCCAGATTCTGAAAAATCTGAGTATTCGGGATAGAATGACTAAGACAAATTTATAAGAACTGTCCATAATCAGAATCCGGGACTTATTGCTGGACTGTCGCGTTAAAATACGACCTATGACCAAGCTAAAGCATCACGGACGTACTAAAACATAACACACTGCGTAGTCTTACGCATGATTGGGTGCAGACTTCAAAATACCCGATACCCGATAAGCCCCGGTTTTCTAAGCGAACAGAAATGCAACTTTGCCCCGAGCCAAATAACTCGAATGTCGCCGAATTGCTCGCTGGAACGGAACGAATACTCGCACCTTTTCCCTTCATTCTATAAGGTTAGATATATTTGAGTGAGCGGATTCTATCGGGGTATGCTATTTGAAGTATGGTGGATGTAGAATTTAGTACTGAGACGTTACTACTTACTTAAAATATTTATCGTTACGTAGTAATTCTTTGCAATTTACTGGATGAAGTTACAAAACCATTTTGTTTTCTTTTTAGTAGTAGTTTTAAAGTAACAAACTTTCCCTATTTCAGGAAACATGCCAGAAAAATGTAAATCGAGTGATTTTAGTTTTCATTTTTAGCTTGATTACCATTTACCACGTAAGAAATTTTGGCCCAACCTTTGTTCATAAGATTGAAAATAAAAATCGTACCCAGTTAATTGATTAAAAACCCGCTACCAGAAACTACACACCTCGATCATTATGTCTTAGCAGTAAAATACATATTTGAATGATTAATCACATTCAGACATTTTACATGTTGAAGCATAATAAAATAACAAGTATTAAAAATCACTTCAACAAACGACATGCTGTAGGCGAAATAAAATGAATAGTTGTTTTCGTCCAAAAACATTTGAACACAATTAAAAACGATTTGTGCGCGGAAACGTTAACTTTTAAAAACAACTGGATCAAAATTCCGTAATTGTGTGCAAAACAAACGAAATAACTAACCAGCGGAGTTTCATTCAAAACACGGCACTCAATTAAAAGTTCTCGATCCACTGTACTGAGGGTTAATCAGGACACAATGACCCGTATCCTCATTGAGATGGTCAAATAATGGCGGTAAATTTTGAAGGAAATTTATTAATAGCCGTTGGGAAGGGGCGTGAAGCAGCGATCTGTAGGTATGTAGGTTAAGCCAAAGGATACGCTATACATATATCTAGACCTCATCACCTTTTACTTTTATTCTAAAACGGCCGCCGCGACTTTGTTTGCGTAGATTTCGGTTTGCGCACACATAATGTTATTCTACGCATTCTACGCAGATTATCCAACGCAAAAAAAACAATTCGTACCAGTAGTTTCTAAGAATAGCGCGTTCAAAACTTAAAATTAAATTAACCAGTTTACTTCAAAACCAGTGATTATTATAAGAACATAGTTATGAATATTTTACCTAAAAATCAAATAAAAACATAAACCATCACCCGTGCAATGACGAAACACGAGAGTATGTTTCACCTAGGATGATATCTTTAAAGAGGTAGAGCTTTGTGGAACTTCCACTCGAATGAGCCGCTCGTCTGTGGAAGTACCGCCACCTTATAGAAGACCACAGTGAAGTAGCACTTCGTAACTGTTGTGCTATGTTTCTGCTGGTGAGTAAGGTTGCCAGAGCTCAATTGGGGAGGGTTTAAAAGCAGGCAACGTATCTGCGACCCTTGTACGGTTGTTGATGTCCATGGCAGCCGTGATCACTAACCATTAATTAGGTATCCCGCCTGTTTGTTTGCCTCCCTATCATATAAAATAAGGATGATCCCTGCTTACCTACATACTCGTATTTATATTTAAACGAAGTGACGCTGAAAAAGAGCTTCATTAACATTTTCTTACACGCGCAAGCTACGGACTTCCTTACTCGTTTCATTTGTTTACAGAAAGCCACGTGTAAGATTGTGGGTGGTAGGGATACAGCGCGTGGGGGGTATGAATAATCTGCAATGTTTAATTGTTATCATTTATCCGTAAGATTAATACAATTAATTCACCCGTGTAAAAAATGGACACTATTAATTTGTGCGGCTTTAATTTTTTTGCGACCAAAAAATACAATAGTGCAACTATGAATGGCGTATTTTTTTTTCCTATTTTGCCCTAAGGTTGACTGGTAGAGAATGCCAAGAGACATTAAGCCTGCCTTTTGAAAAATGTTTGAAGTAGTACAATAAAGATTGATAATTATGATCTCTAACACTCGCATCCGTCGTCCATCGCTCTATTTGTTTCGTTTGTTACTGAAAACCACGTGAAAGATGGTAGTTAGGACCTTGAGGTATGCTTCTGCGTATGGAGTAGAAATCTCGAAGAAATATTTTCATAAATGCATTGTTGTCAATGGATAACAGGCTCCGCCTATTTGTACTATGTTTATAATTTTAAAAACAGCCGTCTTCGGTTTTAAAACATGTACCTACAAATCATTACAGGACGAAAAATAAAGCTAGTGGCATGTCTTCTATAGATTTAAAGACAAAAAATCACGTAATTATCCACCCCCTTCCCTCCAAGTTGATGCATAGACTTTGTTCTTAATGTCCACTCTATCCGTGTTAGTAATACCTGAATGCACCTTAAGTTTGGTTTAGGTAATTCATGTATTTTAAAAATTATTTTCTAATTTGCTCATTGCCGCGATTAACATTTCGTTTTTCCTAAAGGTTGACTGGCAGAGAACGCTTTTAGCGTTAAGTCCGCCTTTTGTACCTGCTTTTTGTGTGGTCAATAAAGTTTTATAAATAAATAAATGCAGATAGCCACGTGTAAGATAGTGGGTGGTAGTGCAAACGGGAACAGTGCGTGGGATTTGTGAATAAATTGCAATGTAATTAAACGTTGCAGTGGAATCAATATTAATGTGGAAAGCAGTGACTTTAAATAACGGGTCGGGGATTTAAATAAAAGTCAGCAATCTGTAGCAAGTTTTACTATCAAATTTTTAATGATGTTATTTTTTCTTGTAAATAAAACAACTAAAAACAGATTAAAACAAAATAAATAAGTAAATGCCTTGGACTAACACATCAATTGCCTAGCCGCAAAACTAAGCAAGAAGCTTGTACTAGGGATGGGAACGAATAGACATACTTAAATACCTACCTATGAAACGAGAACAAATGCCAATATTCATCACACAAACAATGCCCCTAGCGGGATTAAAGTGAACAACAGACTTAATATGTTATTAAAACCGTGGTCGAACTATCCGAAAACCACACGCAGAAACAGCGTTTAAAGCTACAATAAAACGTATGCTTTCATTGAAGTTGAATATGAAATGTACCGTGACAATTCATCATTTCGGCTTCGTGAAAATCCGAGTTATTTTTGCGAGAAATTGTTCATTCCACTGAGTCCAAACATTAGCCGAAATAATTTCGAATTATTAACAACACACTGAAATGCGATGGCGGCACGAGAAAAAAACATGAATTTTAATTTAATGCAGGCTGTAAAAAGGTTTAATTTTCGCGTCCCAAGCCCTTGTAATGAACAGGGAAAATAAATTACAATAATTTAACACGGTCCGTCTGTGTTACGGATTAATCTTTATCACTTATCAACGGCCATCCTTCAAAGTCGGGACGGTAATGGTGTCCCTTTTTGTAACATTGTAATTTGCATGGGGCTAGGTTCTTTTCTGGAGAATCCGCGAACTTTACGTGTACTTTTAGCCCAAAAATATTGAATGAAATCATTTTTAGGGTTCCGTAGCCAAATGGCAAAAAACGGAACCCTTATAGTTTCGTCATGTCTGTCTGTCTGTCTGTCTGTCTGTCTGTCTGTCTGTCTGTCTGTCTGTCTGTCCTGGCTCGTTCTCCGCTGTTTCTGAACCGATTGCCACGAAAATTGGTGGAGAGATGTATAGTGATAATTCAAGAATCGGTTTTTAAAATAATCGAAAAATAATTATTTTTACCCCTCCTCCCATACATCGAAAAGTAAATCCGAAAAACAAAATTCGACTTACCCCATCGTGTGGCGTATCGTTAAAAAGGTATTTTTAAATACAATAAAACTTGCCTTGAAACTATGTGGATCAAACACCCCAGTCTCGAGATATATTAATACAAAGTTAAAATTAGAGCGTCCCCCCCCCTTAACTTTTGAAATACTATTACAATAATTCTGAAAAAAATGTCCTGGATACCTCCAAGTAAGTACTTTCAACGAAAACTATAGCGAACTCTGTATCATACATAGTTATTTTTATACAACTCGACCAACTTATGACGTGCAGTTGCCCCTACTAAATGGTGTCTTAAGCAGTCGGGCCATCTTTTAGCTACGGAACCCTTTCATGGGCGTGTCCGACACGCTCTTGTTTTTTATAGATTGAAAGTTGATTGTTTTTTATAGATTGAAAGTTGATTGAAACATTTAGCGGTTGATGTTTTTTAAAGATTATCAGGAAGTAATTAGCATAATAATTAGAAGCACGTAATAATTATGGATTTTGGTCGATGTAGGCTACTTTGTAGAAACACATACATAATGTTAACCATTATTTTAGTTAATATAATGTTATATTTTATTTATCTATTTATTAATTATGTAGTACATTGTAATACTTAGTGTGTGATGTTTCAGTTGCGTTACAACAGCCGTTGTCGCAAGCTCTTGCGAACAACAGTGGTCGCAAAGAAGTATGTATGTAAAAAACCATTAGGGTTAAAATGCTTCGCGATAGCCTAAAATCTTATAAAACAAGTAATGTCGTAAAGTACAGCATGCATCAATAGTAGGTGTAGAACTCAGCAGTCAATGGCTTCACCGATCAAATCCGGCCCCATTGCAAGAACGACAGAGGAATGATTGAGAACGAGACTGGCGGTATTCTTTGTTCTTATATATCCATAATAGATAAGAAACTTTTTCAATACGAATTATTTTAGGTCGCTAAAATATCGGTTTTTCTCTCTGATGACGTAATGTGTGAATTTGTAAAGTTACATCACACACGAATATTCTCGGTGAGGGAATACCGTCACGGTTAATTTTTTATTCGGTACCAGATAGGATTGAGTTATCAGTGGGCTGTCAATTATAAATAATTTGAATTTTCCAGCCAGGCATTCGCGGTGTATGTAAATCAGATGAATTCGGAATAATGTCGCTTTGATTTTTCACAATGAAATGAAACAATAAAGGACCACAGGGCTGTGATATGAGAAGGGTTTCACACATCATATTAACTCTTATATATGTATGAGCAACTGTCGAGTTTCTTGCTGATTTTCCTCGCTAGTGACTAACTGCTTGCCAAATCGGCGGTAGAGACATCATTTTGTTATTTTCTGCCGATTAAAGTTACAAAATAAAAAATAAAACGTTTTTTTTTTACTCATCAAATTACATAATTATGTTAAATATTCAAACTTATAAATTCGTAAGTTTTTGAAGATAACAAGAGTTTAATGTATAAAAACTTTATAAAGATATATTATCTGTCATAAGCCCTTCTCAAGCTATAGGCGCGATAGGCACTGGGTCTAAGCCTGAAATCCACATAAAACCTTCAAAGTTTCGAAGGGAAAGTTAGTTCATAGAACAAAATTCTGAGGGAATTTTTGATTCGATTTTCAACTTTTAATGCTAAAGCTGGGAATGTTCACTAATTAAGATATTATCTTATCTGTGTCTTTCGTTAAAGTTATCATCGGCTATTCAATTAATAGGAGGCATTAGTGAAGAGTTAAAATTTGGGCTTTTCGGTCCACAAACTATTTAGTCCATTGCCATTGTCAATATTACTGTCAATATAGAAACCTCAAAGTGTCTACATAGGTTTACTTTTAGTGTACCCTTTTATACTAAGTTCTGTGATTATATAAACAACTAGCGGCCGCCTGCGACTCCGTCCGCGTGGAATTCGATTTCCAATAGCCTAAAGCCTTTCTCGTCAAATGGACTATCCAAAACAAAAAGATTTTTTCAAATCGGACCAGTAGTTCCTGAGATAAGCGCGTTCAAACAAACAAACATACAAACAAACTCTTCAGCTTTATATATTAGTATAGAGTATAGATTACAATATCAACGTAGAAGTGTTCCACTATCAGAATAATATTATAGAATAGCAATTTTCCCGCAATCAATATCCCCAAATACATCGAAATTATACAAAAAACTACTTCTCTCTACAGAATAGAGTACAGTCGTCGAAATTACTTTCCAAACTCATAAGCCACTGCAGTAATTGGTGCTTGTTAACATTTTATTGGCGAAAGTTCCATAAGTTGTGGACGAGGGTAATCCTGGACACTCGACAACTGATAATCGCGGCGGGTCCCCCTGTCCTGCGCGTAGGGTAGCCATGATCAACTTATTGACAAGGAAATACTGGGAATCATCATCATCATCCTAGCGCCTCTCCCGGTTGCATCATCGGCCATTGCCTTGGAGCCTAGGGTACGCTGCGACTATGATCCTGAATTGACATGCCTGGTTATTACAATGGAGCGACTGTCGTCGCGGGGAAGGATATACTGGTAATAAAAATAATAAAAATGTGTTTCTTCCTAAGTGCGTTTATTATTTAATAGCAGCCGCCCGCGACCTTGTCGGCGTGGATTTCGGTTTCCCAATACATAATGTTTTACTATAGGAAAACCTTCCTCCACAAATGGACAATCCAACGCAGTAAGATTTTTTTTGTAGTTCCTGAAGTAAGCGCGTTCAGACAGCTTTACTTTGTCTTTTTTTGTGACTTAACATCTTTCTCAACCTAGCGTTTATCCCGATTACATTGTAAACATCAAGGTACGCTGCGACTGATTTGACCAGCCTGAGTATAATTTTTATCTGCCAGTATTGTTAATATTGAAACTATTTTTGCAATATTCAGTAAATGTAGGCAAACAAGCATACGTGATATTTTCACTTAGTCTCATAATATTCTGTTCTGGGTAGTTGAATGTATTGATCAATTTAAACTTATAATTAGCTAAGCACAAAATTACCTCTAACTAATCTAAAACTAAATCTTCAAAATAAGCAAAAGTTTCCTTATTATCTTCGTCTCAGCGTAAAACCCGGTTTTGACTCCTCCATTCCACACGACTTTCGTCCTCGATCGATTTTAAGAGAGGTAGAGCTTAGTATAACTTGCACTCGAATGAGCCGCTCCTCTGGGGAAGTACTCTACCTTACAGAAGACTGCAGTTAAAAAGCATTTCGTAACTGTTGTGCTACGTTTCAACTGGTGCTGCTTCGCCAGAACTCGGTTGAGGATGGAATGGGATCTTAAAGGCGAGCAACACGTCTGCGACCCTTGTGCGGTTGTTGATTTCCATGGGCAACGGTGATCACTTGCCTTCAGGCGACCCTCTCGTTCGATGGCCTCCCTATAAATAAAAAGAAACCTTTGTGGTTGGAGCATAATTATCATAGATAACATGACAAGTGACATTTATAGTTTAGTCATTCCGTGATCACAGCAAGCGACAAAAATCCCGAACATCGGGGTTTGCCCGTAAGCTGCAACAGGCGGGTTGGAAGAAGTTTTATATCATTTTTGTGAAGCATGCCCAATTATTGCCTCTGTTATTTCTAGAATTGTGGTCACCCTACCGCCCTCATCGCAACCGGGATAACGGCCTATAGGCGGACCAAATCCAATCTCGCGATAAGATGACTTGTCCAAGAACTTTGTTACCGCGAACAAATCGAAGATGTATAATTGCCTACTCGAATTTTAATGAAGCTCCTATTGTACGGTAGTTGGGATATTGGGGGCCTAGTTAGATTTAATTTTAGGATAGTATATTCGTGGAATACTATGTTTATGACTACTGCCATCACGTAGTGATTAAAGCGCTAGCCACGCGGAACTCCTAAGTTCAAATCCTGGTTCGGGAAGAACGGTTTAGTGACTTGAGGATGGTGGATTTGTCAATCCGGAGATTCGCATTTGCGTGAAGCATATTATTATTTTAATGAAGTTTTATGTACTTATCATATTTTTAACTAGTTATGAACATGAAATAATCCACTTTGTCGCAGGCAGTTTCAGGCCCAGATAGCGAGAGATGCGGGTTCGAATCCCGCCTGTCTTAGGCAAATATTTTTTTTCATGTTTATTAGAAAGAAAGAAAGAAAGAAAGAAAATACATTTATTGGCAAAACCAAACACTCACAAATACACAAAAATTAAAATAATAAAAACAGTTCATACATATAAAAAACAAAAATCAATTTAGCAAGAATCAAGGTACATATTGCTGATCTGTGTACGAATGAGACAACTCAGATCTGTGTAGGTATTTGTGTTTGTGTGTGTGTGCATGGTATGCCAATCAGGTCCGTACCTCAGCATGAGTTACTACGGCGGCATAGTACACCACCGCGGCAACGCTGTTGTTCTGGCAGGACCTGTTTGGAGTGGCGTATAGGGCATAATATTACTCCAGTCAAAATAGACAAAATTAAGACTCAAGTTTGCATTAATTCCCAACAAGCTGGATTTTTGTGCAGGCCTTGAATATGTCATTACAAATGATATGTCAAAAGTCCCCATCGATCCCGCTTGTGCGTTGTTTTTTATTCGTGGTCAAAGGGCCCAAATTTGAGTTTTTTGCTTATATCTCTGAAACTAAAAGAGCTATCAAAAAATGGTTCAGGTAAAGTTTGTAGATCGTAAAATTGTCTACCTAAAAGATTTCTACACTTTTCTTGTACAAAGCAGCGCTGTCGAGATATCTTGACTTTAAGCCGCAGGAAAGTCGTATTTTCGAGTAGCACACATTATGCAATTACAATAAATTGTGTTGAGTAGTTTATCTGGAGCAGGTGGCAGTTAAGTATGGATTGGCTTTAAACTATTATTTACCAATTTCCAGCTCCAATTTTCACGATTTAGATCATTGAAGTCAAAAAAGACAAAATGATGTATCAAGCTTGCATTCATTCCCAACAATGGGGACTTTTGTGCAGGCATTGAATACGTCATTACAAATGATATGTCAAAAGTCCCCATCGATCCCGCTTGTGCGTTGTTTTTTATCTGTACTGGAAATCTTCAGATCCAATTTTTAACCGTTCTGGTAGTCAAACCTTAATGGTCCCCATAGAGACTTTTACTCCTTACATGAAATAGGATCGACTGGCGCGAAAAAAAAATTTTGGAATTTTCAGTACAAAATGTATGGGAAAAGTTTTTTTTGTTTTTTCTTTGCCAATCGATCCAATAACATGTTAGGATTAAAAGACTCTATGGGACCATTTGAGGTTTGAGTACTAGAAATGTCAGAAATCGCAAAAAAACTTTTCCCATACATTTTGTACTGAAAATTCCAAAATTTTTTTTTTGCGCCATTCGATCCTATTTCATGTAAGGAGTAAAAGTCTCTATGGGGACCATTGAGGTTTGACTACCAGACGGGTTAAAAATAGGATCCGAAGATTTCCAGTACAGATAAAAAACAACGCACAAGCGGGATCGATGGGGACTTTTGACATATCATTTGTAATGACGTATTCAATGCCTGCACAAAAGTCCCCATTGTTGGGAATGAATGCAAGCTTGATACATCATTTTGTCTTTTTTGACTTCAATGATCTAAATCGTGAAAATTGGAGCTGGAAATTGGTAAATAATAGTTTAGAGCCAATCCATACTTAACTGCCACCTGCTCCAGATAAACTACTCAACACAATTTATTGTAATTGCATAATGTGGGCTACTCGAAAATACGACTTTCCTGCGGCTTAAAGTCAAGATATCTCAACAGCGCTGCTTTGTACAAGAAAAGTGTAGAAATCTTTTAGGTAGACAATTTTACGATCTATAAACTTTACCTGAACCATTTTTCGATAGCTCTCTTAGTTTCAGAGATATAAGCAAAAAACGCAAATTTGGGCCCTTTGACCACGAATAAAAAACAACGCACAAGCGGGATCGATGGGGACTTTTGACATATCATTTGTAATGACATATTCAAGGCCTGCACAAATATCCAGCTTGTTGGGAATTAATGCAAACTGGAATGTCTATTTTGACTGGAGTATATATACATATTTAAAGATATTGATAAAAAAATAAATAAATACATAGCTTAATAAATAATGCAAAGAAATAAGGTACATACTGAGAGTTATATAATAAAACAAAATAAAATTATAATAAAGAATATGAAGTGTGCAATATGAGAAGGAAAAATAAGAACAATACAAATATTTCTTTTGAGCATTAGTTTAACTTCGTGAACATCGAAACGTTAAAATAACGCACCGAGTGACAGAAGACGTCACAATCTCAAACCACATTTTGCCACGTCGGCAGCATTAATGCACATGCAAATATGGAGATTTATGTTGTTTGAACCGGTCGGTAGTAAACCTGAACAAAGGTGGATGGGTACGCGCCAGGACAAGGACGGAGTGAGAGTCGGAGAGAGGGATTATGGATAATAGCTAGCCTCATGCGGCGCATTGGGACGGCAAGCCACACTACGCGACGTGAAAAACAAGACGGTAGGAATGTCATTTAGAGCTTTTTTGGCAGTCAAGTAGATACTTTTTGAGCTTTTTCCTAAACGCCCCTTTGATTTATTAAGTACTAGCCTTCCGCCTGCGGTTTCACCCGCGCGTAATTTTTTTTTTAAATATCCCCTCCCCCCACATTACCGGGATCAAAATTACCCTCTGTTCACCGGGGATAGTGTAGCTAGCCAACAGTGAAATAATTATTCAAATCGGTTCAGTAGTTTTTGAGTTTATTCGTTACATACAAAAATACAAATCTTTCTTCTTAATAATATTAGTGTAGATTAGTGTAAATGTTACGGGCCATGTGATAAGCCCGGGCCGTATTAATAATTCCCGGTCTGTATTAATAATTCCCTACTATTGGGCAATGTGATAAAAATAGCGTAATTAATCACTTTTCCCGGCCATTATGATTAATGCCCAACCCATATTGGGCTAAGTGATAAAATAGGCAAACATCATTACAATATTCAGCCTGTTGCTGTCTACTGCTGGACGTAGGCCTCTCCAAGATAGGGGCTAATGGTCATAGTTTCAAGTAAATGTCGTCATAATCTCTTCGTTGATCGTTTCGATTAGCAATCTGCTGCAATATTTTTATTGCCGCAGACGCAGGTGGCTTTAACGATGCCGATCAGTCTCAAATCATAATAAACTAGCGGCCGCACGCGACTCCGTCCGCATAGTTCTCGGTTTTAGCACACAAAGTAGGCAGGTAGTTTCCAACAGAAAAAAAACATATCGGACCTGGAGTTCCTGAGATAAGCGCGTTCAAACAAACAAACAAACCCTTCAGATTTATTATATTAGTATGTATAAAGGTAACTATCCATTCGAGATTTTTCATGATTTTTTTTAGCTCAGTGTCAAGATTCGCTGGTTCAGGCTGTATCATCATTTTCTGAATTATTTTATCACCACTAACGTCAAATTATTGATTTAATTTTTGGTTATTATGTCCGTGTTGTATGTTTATCACTTAAAAAATACATATTGAACAATTTCTCAACTTATAGATCCATCAAGTTATTAAACAAAATATTAGTGAAACTTGCCAAAGGAAACAATTTCAAGCCCAAAATCCGTTCTGATTATGCCGCAAATTATGGACGTTACCCCATCTATTGTTTAAAATATAATTGATTCGCTATTGCTAATAGACACTTCAATTAATAATTCTAAGGGAAATTAACATCCGCTCCTGGTTCATTCCAACCCCTTCATTATCCACACTACTAGATCTTTGTTTGAAATTAATGACGCAAAAAACAAAATTTTTAACCATCTTAATACGTACAGTACGTAGTTTTATTTCTTTTATACTGTAGTTAATACTTTTATAGGGTAAAAGTTTCTTCATGTTGCGATTTTGCAGTTTTATCATCATTCGCCTGTCCTGTTCCCAGTTTATCTGTGATCGGCGCAACTCATTGCCTTCTTCCATACAGGCATATCTTTCGACATCGAGTTATTACCACCATCTTTCCTTCACCTTTTCTTTGCTACCGCTCTTTGTTCCGTTCACTGCAATTTTACAGTTTATCAAGAGTAAAATATTTTTTTCATTCAGAAGGGTTGTGTTGTCACAGTTTAGAGTAGTTCTTTTTCAGCATGTACTTTCTAGCCTAGTAGTACTGAAGTACCTACTTTTATTTTCGGCAGTTTCTGACACTAGCACTACGACTTAATAGAATGCGGCTAAAAGCCAATTTGAAACTTAACAGTTAGCAACTATAGCATTCGTCTAACAGCCGGAACTTAACAATTTGACACAAAGTCCGAATTGTCCCCAAACTCTTCAGATGTTTCTGGAATAAGCAATAGCAAAAAAGTTCATGTTCCTCTCGAAGCGAGGAACCTCTACACAGGATTCGGCGAATAAGCCGGAATATCGTTTGTTGCTAAGTCATCGTCCCAATTCCATTTGTATCGGCGACAGGCAATTTGTAGCGATACAATCTGTTTTGTAGAAATACAATCTGTTTCGAACAAGACTATATTGTATGAATAATATTTGTTTCTGGCTATTTGCTTTAGTAAAACGTCAAAAATAGGAAGTTAGAAGCCAGTCCGCTGGAAAAAAATCGTAAGCGACACCCCAGACATTTTATTTGGCGTCCCCCAGGGCAGTAACGGGGCCAACTTTATTCAATTTCTCCAATGATCAACCATCTTTTCCAAAGGTTGATGCTGATATCAATATTGCGTTGTTGATAAGGCGGCTATTTTGATGACAATTTATTATGACTATTTGAGTAACTTTTTTATACTCCTATATTAATGAACTCGGCAATTTTCTTAAAATTAACTGTAAGCTTATAATATGTAAAGTTAATATTTTGGGCAATGGTTTTTAGTCTAGTGATTGTCAAAGGTTAGGCCGCACTGTTTTCTATCAGTGTTTTTTATCAGCAGCAGAATAGGAGCACTAAAGACTCGTCACAAGCGTTTGTTGTCGAGCCTAGTATGGCGGTGACAACAGGTGAACAAAGTTGAATAACTATTTGTTAAAGGCCTAGCCGTGTTTAGTAACTTTGACACTTTTTTGCCGTGTTACGTGCCTTTACCACTCTTTTGACGACCCGCTTGGTTTAATGGTTAAGAAGTTGACTATTAGACCAAGAAGTTCGATCGCCGCACAGGACAAACATTTATGTGCATGAATATGTCTTTTTGTCCTGGTCTGGAAATCAATAATATCCAATCTACAAAATCACAGCAGTAATCAATAAAAATAATTCTCTAAAACATTCAAAACGAAGTCAACCTTCCCTTATCAAATATCGGATAAGAATTTAGAGAGAAAAAGTTTGTCACTTGCTTTTTCTGAGCCACTGTGACGAAATCTTATTATCATGGCTTTAGAGTTGAAAATCGCTTGGTTTTCTTCAGGTGTTTCATGGTTAAACCTTGGTGAGACACGCTGAAAGGTTTGAAACGCCTCGAGGGACCGATGAAGCAGTAATAGGGAAAATTGAGTTCAGTAAAAGGACAGAGGAAAGCCTACGAATGGTCCTGAGATGAACGTTAGTACCACATGAGCGTTACGGGATCCTTCGTAAAAGTAAAGTACTAAATATGTACTTGAGAAAGGGTATCCTTGATAAGGGACTTTTTCAGTTGCTAAGCAGTTTAACTGATAGAAAACAGTGCGGCCTAACCTTTGACAATCACTAGACTAAAAACCATTGCCCAAAATATTAACTTTACATATTATAAGCTTACAGTTAATTTTAAGAAAATTGCCGAGTTCATTAATATAGGAGTATAAAAAAGTTACTCAAATAGTCATAATAAATTGTCATCAAAATAGCCGCCTTATCAACAACGCAATATTGATATCAGCATCAACCTTTGGAAAAGATGGTTGATCATTGGAGAAATTGAATAAAGTTGGCCCCGTTACTGCCCTGGGGGACGCCAAATAAAATGTCTGGGGTGTCGCTTACGATTTTTTTCCAGCGGACTGGCTTCTAACTTCCTATTTTTGACGTTTTACTAAAGCAAATAGCCAGAAACAAATATTATTCATACAATATAGTCTTGTTCGAAACAGATTGTATTTCTACAACAAACATTTCTAGTGTTTTAGTTTGTTTTGTAGTAATTAGTTCAACACTCGACTCGAGCGCTTCTCACTTATTTCTTTCGCAGCTCGTTTATTGAATTTCCAGAATCAGACAAGTTTCTCAAGACATACCCGTTTGTCTTCCTTGTAGAAAGGTTTCCCTGAACCACAGTATAAAATAGATTGTCTTATGACACTACTTCTGGTTTTAATTGGACCACTATCTTAGGATCCCAACTCTTGGTACTCTTCATCAGTGATGTCAATGGTGTCATCAAAACTTTCACTCATCATATACAGCAAGATGAAAATAATTTGATTGAAATAAATGAGGTCAAAATAAATAAACACGTTGCTTCACCGCACAAAGGAAAAATATATTCTTATATTTTCTACATGACTCGATAACGTCATTTTACTACTGTTAAGAATAGAAAAAGTGGTAGGTATTTTTTTGGTTTGAAAACAAGTTTGTGCATTAACATTTCAAAAATGTATCATTTGGTAAAAACAAAGTTGTATTACCGTTTTATAATATACTGTGACAACGCCGTTCGCTCTAATTTGTTAGAAAACCAACACGACTTCTTAAAGGTTCCGACACTCAGGAAGGTAAAAGGTTAACAAACCATTTAAGCTGTTTTGAACTCTAATGCTAACGGATAAAGTGGTAAATCAAGTTAGTCAGGATTTGGCAGAATTGCAATTCGGCCCACTTGATGGAGTATCTCTTAACCTTTTCATTATACTAGCAAATAAATCGTTGATTATTTAGAAACACGTTTTTTTCCTAACGCCAGGAAACCTGGTAACAAGCCAAGTACTCTTTACATAATTTTTGCTTTTAATAACTCATTTGAAAAATAAAACATTTTTTTCTGAACTAGTTTATCTATTTAACGTTTTTAAATAAATAAAATATACTTATTTATATCCAACAAAATATAAATTTAAAAAATATTGTTATTATCTAAGAGCGCTACAACTCCTTAAATGCTTCATCAACAAGTATGATTAAATATTTAGAACTGATTCCTCATAATAAAGACAAAGACTGTTCAAAGTGTTCATATTGTGCTATGCTCATTCAACAATTTTTTTTTACTCTCAGTTAATACAGCAGCTTATTTCCCCAGATCTTACCGTTTGTTAATCCCTTCCCGCCACATAACATTGGTCTGTATCTTCATTTAGTAGGCCTAAGCCTGGCCACAGACAAGCCTCGAATGTCGCAGTTTGCTACCAACATATTGGCTTAATTGAATGCAAGTACAACATAGTGGTAAATCTGAGACATGTTATTTAATGAACAGAATATTTATAATTTCTTATTTCAACAAAACGTCCCCATGTTGAGCTTTTTTCTGTGTAAAAAGTTCCTCTGAAGCCTACTTGAATAACTTGACGGGCCCGTGGTTGGTCTTGTGGTCAGAGACTCGAGAATATACCGAGAGAAGCGGGTTTGAATCCCGCTAGGGGCATAGCTTCGAGCTAAGTTTGGGGCTAGGCAATTAGTGTGTCAGTCCAATGAATTTATTTATAACTAGCGGCCCGTCACGCGGTTTCACCCGCGACCCGGGGGAACTACTTCCCGTACCGGGATAAAATATAGCCTATGTTACTCTGGGTGAATGTAGCTTTCCAACAGTGAAAGAATTTTTCAAATCTGCCAAGTAGTTTCGGAGCCTATTCAATTCATACAAACAAACAAAAAATCAAACCTTTCCTCTTTATAATATTTGTATAGATTAATTTATAATGTTTCTTTCTTTCCCATTTGACCCGGAGTACACCTTGGTAACTTTCACATCAACTGAACTAGATACCTCCGCTCCGGATTTTCTTCAAGCCTGAGTGACTTAACCTCTTTTCTACGGCACGTGTCGTCGTATTTATTCAAAAGTGGTAAACCTTCTAAACTTGTTTACTGAGTGAAAAGTTCAACTAAATAACACGGCTTACAAACATTTGTACATGCCGTCGAATTAGGGTTGCTGGGGTTTTTCCAAAGTCTTATGAGCTTAATAGGCACCTAGAACTTTTCCAATACCTGACCATTTTATCCGTCTATTATAAATGTTTTATGTAAAAACACACTAAGTGGAAAAATCGCGACTGAAATTCAGCCAAGTTAATTTTCTGTACAATATTACGCGATGTAATTTCGGCACAGTGTGTCATTCTCCGTTTAAAAAACATTTCGGGCCTAATTCCGCCGTACTTCGCCTAGTGTGTTTCAAACCAAATAAATAACTTTGAATGGGTGTGTTAGTCCAATGAATTTATTTTATTTATTTATTTAATTTTTTATATAAAACACTTTACTACACAGCACATAACTTTAATACACAGCAGGCGACTCCACGGTCGACTATAGCCCTGCGTTAGAAGCCGTCGACAGATAAGGTACCAAACCAGTTATTGCAATGTTTGACTCGCAGAAAATTACGCATCGTTTCTACGCTAAACGAAGGTAGAATAGTAAAAGTGTTGAACTTTTGTCATGTTTTGGTTGGTGTTGTGTAGGTACAAATCGAATTGTCACTGAGTTGGGAAAGAACCTAGAACCTTTATACTAAGTGTGAATTCAAGGTGTATTTAACTATCGTTATAATATTTAAACAAATATTAGCTGCTGCGCCAGCAAATTATTCTTTATATTTTTTGTTATATTTTCTCATTTTAAGTGAACTACTGTATGTTCTTATGGGAAATAAATATCTTTAAACCTAAAACACTTAATCGGTAAATAATTCTCATTTATGGGGCAAGTTATCAGGTTTTTTAACAATGTAACATATTTATCTTTTCAATCACTTCGTTAACTTGTGGCTGTTTGGCGAATGATAATAATATGTATAAGTTTTTATTCGCACTTATAGCAAGCTAGATAATAACACCACTACAAAAACAATAAATACTTCAAAAATCATTTATCTGGAAAGCAGCTCTAATTTGTTCAATGTAATTAAACTTTTATTTACTAATACTTTAGTATGTCCAACGGCTTCCAGTTGAAAGCCATAACTTCTAAATCCTAGGTTCCTGAAGTTCCCAAACTGTGTCTAAATTACACGACGAACGGAGTTGTAAAACTTCTCTCTCCGCTTAAACCTGTTGATAAAATTCTTGAATATTCAAACAAGGTTTATGTGTGGACTTAAAGTGAGATTTCTGCGTCCCACATTAATGTTAAATTACCTTAGTTACTGTATTACCTAAACAAATGCCCTAGCCATGCTAAGTATTGTTATGCCAAAAGGTATAATTTTACGTAGCATGTAAAATATTACACAGCCTTTTATCAGCGTCATCTCATAACTCGAAACATTTTTACAACAGGCTACTACTTCATTATTTTAGACCTAGAAATCACCACTGACCTAGAGAACAGACAAAAAAGCTTTCAGTTTTATCACAATAAATCTTCTATTCAACAAAGCAACTATTTCGTTTATTTGCAATCCTTGTTTCCGAGCCAGAGTTCCATTACACACGGCTGTAACTGGCGGGTCGTAATAAGTATAAATAGCTCTATCAAATTCAAATTAAAATTTCAAAATATTCTTTATTAACATAGGCTTCATAGAAGCACTTATTAATCGTCAGAAAACTACAAAATAATGACTCTACCACCGATCCGGAAAGCAGTTACTGCCGAGAAGAATCGGTAAGAAACTCGACAGTTGTAAAAAAGTAAAAAAGGTACTATTTTAAAGACCTACTGCATGCTAAGGGTTTCATCATCTGAAATCTGCAAAGATGGGTTTTGACTTAATCACCATGCTTGCCAAATGCGGAATGGTGATCACTAGCCTAGGCTGTTTTCATAAATATGGACACAAATTTTGCCCGAACTGAGAAACAAACGCAGGAGACCAAGGCCCGGTATTTCAGCCTCTATACCATTGAGGATTCTAATTTTTTTTTCAACTGGCTTCTGCTTTATTCTTTGGAGCTAGAATGACATATCACTACATAGTATAAAACAAAGTCGCTTTTTCTGTCATGTTGTATGTTGTATGTCCCTATGAACGCTTAAATCTTTAAAACTACGCCACGGATTTTGATGCGGTTTTTTTTAATAGATAGAGTAACTCATGAGGAAGGTTTTTATGTATAATATCATCCATTAAATAGTGAACAAGTACCACGGGCGAAGCCGGGGCGGGCAGCTATAGAATAAAGGAAAAAAGCTTTCAGTTTTATCACAATAAATCTTCTATTCAACAAAGCAACTATTTCGTTTATTTGCAATCCGCGTTTTCCGTGCCGGAGTTCCATTAAATATGGCTGTAACTGGCGGGTTTACGATCCTCCACTATACTCCCATCTGAACAAATGGAAGTGTAAAAAGATGTTTGGATACCTCTTTACCTCACGTATAAGTGACATGTGACATCTTGTAGGATTGTATGAACTTGAAATTGATTTTATGGACTAATTAGCGGCCGCCCGCGACTCCGTCCGCGTGGAGTTCGGTTTCAGCACACGTCATACACGTTAATGTCATGCCTAAAAAGCATTCCGCGAGTTATGGACTATCTAATGCAAAAATATTTTTTCAATTAGAACTAGTAGTTACTGGGCGTTCAAACAAATGAACAAACAAACAAACTCTTCAGCTTTATTACATTAATAATAGATAGAAGGTTGCAAAGTCGTTATATACGAGATTGTCCAGAAAGAATTTATGACATTTTTATGGTCAAAGACTGAGTTTTTCAAAGCTTTCTAAAGGAGCATCATTGTTAATCAAGGTTAAGTTACTTTATATGGTCATATGCTTACTTGAAACAAATTATTCATACAAGTTTTTACATAGCAAGGATGGAACCAGTTTACTAGTGTAACTAGTTAAATTACTATCTACTCATAAACCGAGTACACAATATTGTTCGACAACACAATTGAACAAACTTAACAATGTGACGAAATACATTACGAATTTACGAATCAATCAAAGTTCAAAACATTTAATCGTCCGTCAATCAAGGAAGTGCCTCTTTCAAACTTCGACTTTAATAGTTCGCAATTAGAGTTTCATTTTAAACAATATAGTTCCAAATTGACAACGATGATTGACGCGGCAGATCCAGTTTCGTCGGCGCTTTCAAACATACCTAGATTTAAATCTTTATGCCCTCTGAATACTTCGACTCGCTCTGAATTCAGCAATAAAGTTTGAAGCGACAGTTGCTTCTTTTCGCAGTGGCTAAACCGTATTTCAAACAAAATAATGCTACAGTTTTCTGATGTCAGGGCAAATAAAACGATATTGAAAATTAACTTAAAGATTGAACCCGAGTTTTCCTGTTTACATGAAGTAGTTATTTAATATATTAACCACAGTAGTATGTAATGTAAACTATGTATCTGAACTTTTACGATCTAAACTAGCGACCGCTTGCGATTTCGTCCGCGTTGATTTTCGGTTTCCACACACATTGTGCTATACAACACATGGTTTATCCCATATAGTCCAGGAATTTTAGATTTTATCTGCGGAATAATTCCTAGTGAGCTGAATTTTTGTATACACCTTCATTATGATATTGTTATGATGATGTGAAAAATCGACATTGATATCGTGCCGGCTAAAAAAGTTATAGGGGTCCAAACGTCACGAAAATCAGTTTTTCGAAAATATCTCGCGAACTTTTGCTCAGCGGTCAATAATGGTTTCATAAAAGTTGTTCGTCGTAATATTGTCTACAAAAAAGGTCTTTTGCATTTTTCTGTACAATTAACCGTTTTTGAAATAGAGACTAGAATGCACTCACATATGGTATTGTATACCGTACGCCGCATACCAAGGCATAAACCCTATTGTTTGTTTTTTTCCCTTTTTCGTTTGTGTGTTTTTTGTTAGTATGATGATCTACATACAGAAATATAAAGGACTTGTAATACTAGTACAGTCAGGAAAACAGGAATATTAACTATAAAAAACTAAGTGATCATTTTTTTTGTCACTTTATAACTCAAGAACGGGCTCATTGATCCAAACCAAATTTTCAGGGTTTGTACAGACTATTTATTAGATGTTTTATGTGAAGTTTGAACAAAATCGGTCGTTCTTTTTATACGTAGCGTAGCACGTACCGGGCCGCTAGTAATGATATAGATATAATACTATGTCCAGTGACGTTTGGACCCCTATAACTTTTTTAGCCGGCACGATATCAATGTCGATTTTTCACATCTTCATCACAAAATCATAATAAAGGCTTAAACAAAAATTAAGCCCACTAGGATTTTTTCCGCAGATCGTGGATCAAAATTGCTAAAATTCACATTGCATATCTATATCATTACTAGCGGCCCGGTACGTGCTTCGCTACGTATAAAAAGAACGACCGATTTTGTTCAAACTTCACATAAAACATCTACTAAATAGTCTGTACAAACCCTGAAAATTTGGTTTGGATCAGTGAGCCCGTTCTTGAGTTATAAAGTGACAAAAAAAATTGCCACTTAGTTTTTTATAGCTGATATTCCTATTTTCCTTACTGTACTAGTATTACAAGTCCTTTATATTCCTATATGTATAACATCATACTAACAAAAAACACACAAACAAAAAAGGGAAAAAAACAAAAAATAGGGTTTATGCCTTGGTATGCGGCGTACGGTATACAATACCATATGTGAGTGCATTCTAGTCTCTATTTCAAAAACGGTTAATTCTACAGAAAAAATGAAAGAGACCTTTTTTGTAGACAGTTTTACGACGAACAACTTTTATGAAACACTTATTGACCTCTGAGCAATAAATTGCGAGATATTTGCGAAAAACTGATTTTCGTGACGTTTGGACCCCTATAACTTTTTTAGCCGGCACGATATCAATGTCGATTTTTCACATCATTATTACAATATCATAATAAAGGTGTATACAAAAATTCAGCTCACTAGGAATTATTCCGCAGATCGTGGATAAAAAATGCTAAAATTACTGGACTAATACAAAATATTTTTTAAATTCAAACCAGTAGTTCCTGCGGATAGCGCGTTCAAACAAATAAACTCTTCAGCTTTATTATATTAGTATAGATAACTATCATTCAAACTCAGAGCAATCATAATCTGTCGTCACACAATATCTATCCTTTTTTACACGAAAGTAAATAAAATCAAATTCACCAAAGTTTGCTAATGTTTTGCAGCACCTCGGCTTGCTTTTTTAAAGATGAATAAATTAATAAATAAAAAGCTTAAAGCTCTTACATCACTGTACACTCATCATTACTCATTACAGTTGAAAAGTCGAAAACATCATGTGAATGACCAAAAAAAAAATTATAAAAGCGGTACCTTTTTTGGCACTTAAACATGACCCTTCCACAGGCGGGTATCTTTTACTTCCACCTTTCACTAGGACTAGATTCAAGCATCTCATTACCCTTGAGACGTGAAGGCTCACGAAATGATGAATGGGGCGGCTGCTGATAAAAATATGAGAAAAAACTTGCAGCTTTGTTAGTGTAGAAACATACTAGGCCGAAAATACGCGACCGAAATTCGACATGACTACGCATGCAATGTATCTTAAATGGACAATGACACACCATGCCGACATAACGTCACGTCAAATTGTATAGAAAATGTATTGTTATCGACGACCCGCTTGGTGTAATGGTCACGAAGAGGCCTATTAACCCTAGAGGTCGTGGGTTCGATCCCCGTACCGGAAAAATATTTGTGAGCATGAACATTAATATTTGTCTTGGTCTGGATGTTAATCTTTTTTAATATAATTATCTGTGATAACACTGTTGATTTTGGTTGCTTACTTACGAGTAAGCTGATTATCACGGAATGAGATCATTGTGAAATACATATATATTTATTTTTTATTGCTGAACTTCAGTCGCGTGTTTTAGCTAAGTGCGTTACTATACTTAGTGTAAGATTGCTAGAAAGGTCGAAAAAGTAAATTATTTTCCACAGTTATTCCACTGAAAAAGGCACGTGCGTTGCTCTTTTTTTAATAACGGGCAGACGCGCACGTGGTTCATTGATTATAAAAGAGGCTATCGGTCTAGACATTAAGAATATTCGAACGAAAGCCAAAAAATGTGGCGTTAATGCTTGTGGATAAAGACCTCAATTATAATTTTACTGGCGGCTGCCCGAGACTCCGACGCGCCGGCGTGGATTTCGGTTTCCCCACACATACATGTGACATGTTTCAAATTGCTGTCCCACCGAACTACGGATTAGAGAGTGCACCTGTGTTTGCGCACTCACTTGTGCACTATAATAATTATATTATATCCTACGTACCTGGCTGATCGTAAGATTGGCCGTCATGGTCGCAAGCGGTCGCTATTATTTTTATTATTTTGTCTTCTTGAGTCATATTCCTCATTACTGAAAGTCGTGATCATTGTATGAAATGAAACACACAACGACTCTCTTGGCCATTTTAATGGCATGGCCTTCTCCATTTTACGCACTAACTCGTAGTGTGTAGGTTTCCTCACGATGTTTGCATTCACCGTACAGCTGGTATGAAATTACGCACATCGATTTCTGATAATCCAGATGTGCCTGACCGGATTTGGGCCGTCAACCTCACGCATGTGAAGCGGTGCTCTTACCACATTGAGCTATTTCTACTATGTATCTTACCACTAGGCTACCGAGATGTTAATGTATAAAAGTAATAAATCTATGATGATAAACCTTATTAAATCCTCACTTTGCTAACCCGTCCAGTCTAGCCACGGTAAGAAGAGCTATTTGAAACTCAATCATAGTTAGTGGTATTTCAAAATACAAACACGAAATGAGTAAGCCAAGCGAATAATCGCTCCACCAGCTCGAGAGAGCTAACTCTGTTGATTCACCGCTCAAAGGATTCGCTCAGACACAACGAACTCAGCGAATGAGCGAACAGAGCGAATGAATTGCTCAGATTAAGTTAAATATGAGTTTGGATAAGCGTTGCGATTGCTTCAGAATGCGATTGGTGAAGTTAAAAGTCAGGAGAGACTATTTTGTCATTTTAATTTTTTCAGTGTCTTACATCCCAACTAATATTATAAATGCGAAAGTAACTCTGTCTGTCTGTCTGTCTGTCTGTCTGTTACGCTTTCCCGCTTAAACCTCGCAACCGATTTTGATGAAATTTGGTACAGACAATCTTTAGACCCTGAGACAGAACATAGGCTACTTTTTATTTCAAAAAAAAAGAAATCCACGCGGACGGAGTCGCGGGCGGCCGCTAGTATATCAATAAGATAAAAAAAACTATTATGAACGGTTTCATTGAGACCTTCTCCAATTTTTCAAGTATGTAGGTAATTTTTTAATTCAGGGTTATGGGAATCTACAATGTTTGATACAATGTAATAAATAAATAAATATAAATAAATTCCTTGGACTTACATAGTGTGAGACTAGGTAAGTACAAGTATGCAGCTGTCATTGCTTTACGGTTCTTTTCAATAAATTCCTTGGACTAACACACCAATTGCCTAACCTCAAAGCAAGCTTGAAGTTTGTACTATGAATACAAGGGAACGGATAGACATACTTCAATATGTATAAAAACTTTTATGACTCGAGTACAAAAGCCGATGTGCATCACACAAAAATTTGCGCCTAGCGGGTTTTCGTAGCCAGGGTATTTAACCACTAGACCAACGGGCTCAATGACATCACAACATATCGCCAACATAGCCACAGCAACGGACAAACTAATTCACACCAGGAGTGCATCTAACAAGCTTTGCGTTGATGAAGAGATGCTTAATCTGGCATCTGGAATTACATGATTAGTCAAAGCTATCAGGCGCTAGTCCTCCAACGGGTGTCAAGTGTTAGGACACGCTACAAGCCCGATATGCCCTTAATTGGAATGGGTTGAAGTATCTGTTAGTGGCCGAAGAGATAAGAGGCTTTTGAAAGAGTTTTAGTTCCGATTTCACACTGAATGTTTTTTCTGGGGGGTGGCGTTAATGCACCATTTTATATTAATAGTTTTATTATTTAATTATAAGCACTAAATAGTTAAAAGTTTGTTAAACATTCAAAGCCAAAGATACTCAGCAACTTTTGGTTTTGAAAAACCCAGTGGTTCGGGGTCGAATCCCGATGGACATTTTTTTTCTAAAAACCATTTGCATCGCGTTTGTTAATAAAATTAAGGTCAAAATTTTTTTGAAATAACAAGCGCTAAAAAGGAAAAAGAACAACTTTTACTATTAAATTGTCATCACAAAAACACATTTGACCCATTTGACACAAGTGAAATGTTATAAAAGCTTTGTATCAAACAAAGCTTAGTTTGAACGTGAGCAATTTATAGATGTTCCAAATCCAACAATTTACTTATTATACTTGTACCTCGCCTGATGAAACGAAGCCATAATAATGGATGGTATTACGCGTTTTGTCGAAGCTATCAATCGGTAATCCTGAACGCGGGTTAAGCCGTGTAATCCGCGCTTGTGTAAACTCGATGGGTCCTTAATTTTATTCTCGATACATCGCGCTATAAGCCTCTATACACGACGCTGTAAGCCGAAGACAATAAAATGGTTATTGCCAGGAGAGATGGCGTTTTGGCAATTTCATTTCGCAAAGTGCGTGCATTGTGTTTCGTGTTTAGTTAATAATCTTAGATGTTAGTAGGCGTGTTTGTCTGAACGAAAGGGTAAGGCAGTCGACAATAGAAAACTATTACATATGAATAAAAGTTTATGATTGTTTTTTTTGGCAAATATTTTGACAGGTCTTTTGTTACAACTACAAAGCCAGTTCCCATTGGTTGTTTGGATGTTTGTAATCGAATCGAATCATAATCATAAGAATGTTTGTCTTTCCGTTTCGTAGCTTCCAATTACAAGCTAGAAACTAAGTTTGGGTTCAGAAAAAAGGTATATTAGTCCAAGGAAATGTACTTATTTTTAATATACTTTTCTTCTTTAATATATCACGTTGTTGTAAACGTAGAGAGAAGAGGCAATAATAGGTTTATCGTCGCGCTAAAAGTAATGAACGTCATGTTCATTAGTTTAGTGTGCTAGATAGTTTTAAGCTCGCCTCCCATAAATTGCCACTAGAGGGCGTTGTCAGTTCGGATGAACGATCAGGCTAATGTGCCGGGTATAAAACGAAGGACCATAAAATTTATCGCGAGCCGTTGATAACACGGCTTAAGCGTACATTGGGTAAGCCCAATGCTCACACGCCTAGGATTTGCTCAGTCATAATATTTTACTACCTATCAAACCTAATGTATAGGTCGTGTTAGTTATAGACAATAAATACAAACAAATAACATATTTTGGACGACCAAAGTAGAATTTGCCATTTATGTTGGTGTGATATTTTGCGACGGTGACACCAAATATAATACAAATGATGATAGAACGAATGATTCTCCTGGGGGGATTCGAACTTGTTTGCTTTTGGAAAATATAATAATAGGTACCAAACATCGCCCGTAATTTTCAACATTTATCCATGAAATAAAACTACTTTTATTTAGGATAGAATCGGTATAATTTTAGCAGTTTTATTTTAAAACTAAATATTTACAGGAAAATACTACGTATTGGCTACTTTTTAGGAGCCGTGTTCACAGAATGCCTCAGATTATTACTTGAGTAACAGTCGCGTAAACAAAAAAAAAACAATTATCCGGTCAAGACAAAAAAAATCGTACCACATTTTTGGACCGTTCATTTTTGTTATTTCCTAATAATTTGAAAGGCTTATCTAGCATGTTGTTTTCTTGTTATATTAGTGTGATCTTACAATTTATCATTGACATTTCCTGATTTTTGCACCTTAAAAAAATACACCAGTTTTCAGAACGTTGTCTTCATTCGTTTTGCTAGAGGCTCATTTGCCAAGCAAACGTTTTGAACAAACTGAATTACCTTGCAGCCAGACTATTCTACCAATTGCTAGAAATATCCCTGTATTTTACAGTCATGGCTTTTGAGATACCTTCCTCTTCTTTAAGTCGTATTCACCATTTTTGAAATTCGTGATCATTGTATGACATGAAAAAATTACTTTTTGCAAAAAAGTCGTTGTTTCTTATAGTTATTCTAGATCTTTCTCAGATATCTTAATGGACTGATTTGCCTAGTTATTGGAATGTTAAAATTACTACGTTCAACAGAGGGCCATGTCACACATATTTTTTAATGGATTAGTTTGTTATGTCACACAAAAACGTGTTCAGGTTTTCTCACGTTTCCTTCACCACCGAGCTAGGATGAATTAAACGAATCTTCAACCACTTCTTTCGCGTTACGCGATACATCAGTACAGATTTCATGTTACCGTATTAGTTACCGAGACAATGGCTGCCCTCACAATACCCTTTGTAGCGCGGTGAGACAAAGGCGTTTTTTCGCGTTTCCCTCATAAATGTCAAGGGTAATTGAGTTCCCGAGGACTTGGGAGATATTACGCGGGAAAATCGTGCGTTCCCGTCATATACGACTTGTTCAGATTCGACCACAGTGCGAGGAAATTTAATTTTTTTTTTTCGTACTAGACAGTTTTGACATGGTGTTTTAGCTTTTGGATGTAATTGTTGGAGGTCATCATTTAAATTTCTAAGCTAGTTGTTTTGTGTTATATTTCACACAAATAGTTACGACATTTAGTAACGGTGAGGGATACTAGGAGATGTTGGTATAGATGTCTCTAAAATACATATTACCTATTTGTTTTTGTACTTATATTTTTTTCAAAACGTACTACCCAAAAACACATACACATAATTATATGTGTATGTGTTTTTGGGTAGTACGTTACACTACACAGATTAAGTACTTCAAACAAAAAATTGCCCCCATTTCCTTATTTTCTATTACAACGGGCTTAACCTATTTTAGTTGCGGAGTTAACCGAAAGGCGATACATTCAGTGTAGTAAATTCCACGCTACAATATCTGTTACCCGCAGTAAGGCTTCGTCTATGTATTCCCTGATACACAAACAACCTATCCGAGTACCTTAGGTATTTCCTCAAATTGAGAAATGCTCGTTTAATTTAGAAAATGAGACGAATCCAGTTCCCAAATATTGAAAAATTAGACTTTATTTCACAAAAAAATGAAGTCGCTTAACCATTGGACTGTTTTTTTCAATTCCAAAATATTTCGATTATTAATATTCCACTGCAGAGCAAATGCCTCCATCCTTTGAAATCATGTTTTCGTTATAAAAATAAGTATTAATCGCCACGCCTGACAAATTCGGGTTGGCGATCACAAAACCGAGCTTTCTTCTGAAAATCCGACTCGATCGAAAAGAAAATCAGAATAAAAAAAATACTCGAGTCAACCTGCCAAATTCGGGCTGGCGATCAAAAAGCCGAGCTTTATTCTGAAAATCCGACTCGATCGAAAAGAAAATCTGTAATGTAATACTGTTAATTTATCCATACTGTGGCCTAAACCGTTGTACGAGTGGGAAATAACATCTTTTAATGAGTGAAAAAGTGTCACGCTACTTATGACGGAATTGCCTCGTGTTGTTGAGTGTTTAATAACTTTGTCTGTATGTGTTGTATGTCTGAACAAACAAAGGAGAACTGTTGTGTTAGAAAGTTAATCAAAAGTTGTGTTTAAATGGGAATAAGCAATTTGTTTATTATTCAAGTATATCTATATACAATAAAGTACGCAATTGTAGAATTAAAGTATATTTTTGGCATCAAAAAGCTTAAATGAACCTGGAGGCGGAAATATTCTAATACATATTATAAAGTTTAAAAAAAGGTTTCGATTTAGTAAACCTATTTTCCGCTCCACGGTGATTTTTCATATATTTTCCCCACTTATTTCAATTTCCTTTAGCAAAATTGTATTCTTATTTCGTAAAATAAACTGGGATGAACAATATTTGAAGGCAATTTTCGCTGCGTCTGGGAATATTGTGGTGGCTGTTTTCCCATCCCGTGGGAAACTGGAAATTGCACCTTTTTAGGGACAATATTAAGTCCTTTATCCAATAATGAGGTTTGCAAAATGGTTGTTTTTCTATAAAGAGAATTAGGCGATTTTCCAATCCTTCAATGCAAACTTCGTTTGGTTTTTTTCTATTATGAAGATAGACATTTGCTATCTATTTCTCTATATTGATATAGGAACATAGCCGTAAGTCATAATGTTACTAACCAATATAGGTACTTGTGTGTCTGAAATAAGTGAGTAATATAATTATTATATAAACATTGAAAATCAACCTTGTCTCAGGAAGTAATACTTTGCTATTGTCAAAAACTCTGCCTCTAATTTTTTCAGAATACACACTACACAGGCTTGGAATGCAAAATTTGCTTAAAATCAATAGCAGCGTCATCCGACTGTAAAATGAAGTAAGATATCCTACGTGGCTGGCGAGTGGGGTGGCCACGTTGCTACAAACAATAGGACATAATTTATAAGGTCTATTAATAGAACGGCCAGAAACTGAATAGAAATCAATCATTTACCGTTCGCTATTGGTTTCTACTAATAGTTCCAAATTTTTTCTTGTTCTATAACTGTTTTTGGGGAGACATTTTTTACAGAAATATTCAACAATGCCACATCGACGTCTACTTTTGGCCATCATCACCATTAACGGCCTGGGCACGGGCTTTTTCTATGTATGGATGGGGAGATTTGTTAACGACTGCTAATGCAGCGGGGTCCAACGAGGTTCGAAGGAGCTCGAGGTGGAATCTTTTGGCATTATCACAATTGAGTGTTTTACTGTATTATAAATAAACAAGAGGCCGCGTACGACTCCCTCCGCGTGGATTTCGGTTACTTCTTCGTCATATGGGCTATCCAACACAAAATATTTTTTTCAAATCGGACCAATAGTTCCTGAGATTAGCGCGTTCAAACAAACAAACAAACAAGCAAATTCTTCAGCTTTATATACATATTAGTTTAGATTATGAGCAAAGCATTATGCTACAGTTACTCTTTTAACAAATTATTTCAGTTAATCGAAACTTTAAAAATGTGGACTAGACAATACTTCACTGTGACGTCATAGCTTAGTATTTCAGACAGTTTTCTGTAAGAGTTTTCGTTAAGTCAAATACCGGATTGATTAAGTCCTCTTGGAGCTCAGATAACTGACTGATGAGTGACATAATAAATAATTATTCATCATGTATCTTGCTAACAAGCCTGAACTTCGACCTTTTCTAACGTGATCCCAAATATTGTCCCCCAAAATCTCAGATACATGGTTAACGCACAGGGCCTCACCTTTCTCATTATCCCAATCAATCTTGATCTCTAAAGCCCCCGTGTCACGGTTTAATCTTCTCCATCTTGAATCCTTGTTTGAATACGAATTAATTTGGATTTTTCCGAGGATCTTTTAGTGACTGCGTTTATTTCGCGATCCGAAAGCAATTTCACCTTCGTTAGACGGAAGGGGCTTTGGGAGTAGAATAACAGAACATTGGGCACTCGCATTTATTATATTTTATTCGCTTTTGTATCGATTATGTATCCTGTTCGTGGATTAAGCAAATTGTTATGAAAATAACAGGATGTAACTCATTATATCCCGATTATTTTAGTACACTAATCTCAATTCGTTTTTCCTGATATTGTTTTTCAATGAAAAACAAAAGTCGTTGTTCAGTATAAACAATCGGAAAGCTCACGCTTCATGGTAAGATAACTTTACTTCAGCAAATAAAATTTTCATGTTAACACTGGCGTTCCCACGCGACTCCGTCCTAGTAGATTTTGGTTTCCATTCACATAATGTTATACTGTAGATTAAAGCCTTCCTCGACACATGGACTATTCAACACAAAAAGATTTTTCAAAGTAGTTTAGTGTCTGAGATTAACGCGTTCAAACAAACAAACTCCTCAGCTTTATTTTATTAACCATACTTTTAATTACACTGCATGTAAAAAAAACAGAACATTGATTGTAGCATAATCACTTCTGAGCATAATCACAATTTTTATCTTTCTCGTAAGACAATTCAAAATCTTCTAGTTAGTTAGTCGTTATACACAACTGTTATAAGTACATATCGATGCCTAACGGCCAAAATGGCCTAAGCGACATTTTTTGCGAAATCGACTTATATACATCATTGGAATCTTTTTTTCTGCGTCGTTCTATCTAGGTTTCGTCTCTCTAAGGCGTTATTTTTGTCGCTTAAGCGGTTGGTAAATTAAGGCTCGAAGCCTTAATTTTACGTCTTAAGCGCCCAATATTTAGTGCCTTTTTTCATTCTGGTGGTTAGGAAATATAATATTTTGAAAAAGTTACTTAGACAATTTTGCTTGATAACAATAAATAACAAAAATGTCGCTTAATACTTTCGGGCTGCAATTTTCAAATATAAGATATGGCGCTTAGGATTATTTGCCCTATCACATATTACTATGCATTGTGGCGCTTATCCCATTTTTTACTCAAAATAAATTATTCAATCTATGGGTATTGGTGACCCTGGTCGCAGACTTTCGCTGGTACAGGTTATCTGCGACACCCTGTATATTTAGTATTTCGCTAACACTAAGACTTTTTCGTCAATCACTTCTTATGTTGGCTTAATGTCGGTTAAGCAATTTTAATAAAAATACAGATGCAATTAAGTCGCTTAGGCTAACATGATTTTTTTTGGTAAATGCAGTTACGACATTTTTGCTGTTTTAAAATCAATCCATTTGAGCATAAGCGACTAAAAACACCCTTAGATGAATGATTTGTAATACTTTAATAAATACATTTTGAAGAGAAGTATCTTTTATATTTACACCTAAAATTTGGAATCTTAGGAAGCAAAACCCAACGACTTATGATTTTTTTTCCTAATTTTTCGTCTTTAAACCTCTCTCCTGTAAAGTTTGTGAAGTGGCGGTTAGGCCTTTTTGGCCGTTAGGCATCGATATATTCAAAGACTTATCTATATCTTCGAATGTATATAAAATATACAAAGCATCTCGTATTAAAAGCCTGTTATCGTGTCTCTGCAAAGTCCGCACAAAGGCGTTTTTCTTTGCACGTATTTAATGCTCGGAATACATTCAAAGAGGCCGAATTGGTTTTGATCTCGTTTCTTTGTTCGGGCAATTTAATCGCAATAAAGTTCAGTTTGGAGAAAATACTTGTATTTATTATAGGGCCTCGAACTGGAATAGCTACTACGGATTTGGTTTGGGTTTTCATGATAAATTTTATCCAATTTGTTTCCGTTATAACAATCATGTGTAACTTAGGTTGTTATGTCAATAATTACATATTTAATTCAAAACGAAAAACGCCGTTACCTAGTTGCTCTAAATCTGACGTTTGTAAAGTAAGACACATAGAATTGATTAGTGTTGAAAAAATATATGGAGACAATTAGTATTAAAAACACTAGGCGGAAAAAAGCGGTCAAAGTTTGGCGTAACTACGCTTGTAATGTATTCTAAACGGAACTTGATACACTAACGGAACTTCGGCCGCGTAATTTTGACCTAGTGAAAATTGAAAATTTAACCGAAAATCCTTTTTATTCGTACCTTTAATATATATCTAATAAGAAATTCAAATCAACCCTAACTGAACCTTTAACATTTTAATTGAATCCAATATTTGATGTCAAATAAACTACTTAATTGAACGTGTATGCAATAATCACTAAATATGAAACTAGACAAAAATACTGAGCGAAACACTCGTGTGAACGTTAAGATACATAATAACAAAATACCTCTGCGGCCCTCAGTAACTCAACGTCACAGTTTGCGTGACGACATGCCGCGATGTATTACTGTGTGGGGCTTTTAGACCTCACATATTTCAAAACGTAGCAAGAACATTTATCACTTATATTCGCACTACTGCTTAGTATAAACTAGGTGGCATTATTGATAAATTCACTCTAATGTATGACGTCAAAAAATTGCCTAATTGAACATGTATTTGGTAACAATAACTAAATATAAAACGAAACAAACATGCTGAGGAAAACATTCGTGTGAACGTTGTAATAATAACAAAATACCTTTGCGGCCCTCAGTAACTCAACGTCACAGTTTGCGTGACGACATAGCGCGATGTATTGCTGTGTGGGGCTTTTAGACCCCACATATTTCAAAACGTAGGGAAAACATTAATCACTTGCATTTGTACTACTGTTCAATACTAATCAAGGTGGCAATATTAGAAATTCTACAATACTAACTTCTAATTTGACAATCAGAAGAATAAATTATAATTCCGACATTTTTCCGACTTGGAAATTCATTCATCGTTTCCATTCTTAACAAGGGCTGAAAATGTACGACTATTGGATAATTGCTGCCAGCTTTCTTGTTTACCATTCCATCTTTACTTATAAAATATGATGATCAAGCTATAGAGTTTGCTGGTTTGTTTGAATGCGTTAGTCGAGGAAGGCTTTAAGCTATACTATAACACCGAAACCGAAATCCACGGGAACGAAGTCGCAGGCGGCCGCTAGTTAAAAAGAAGCATACGACAACTCAAGACCTTTTCAATGTCAACTACTCAAAAACTTGCGTTACCAATAAAATTAGCGTCTACATGCCGACCCTACTTATCGCGGTATTTTGCACGCGTAAGGGTTGTTATGTGGCGACGAGCATTCACGTGCAAATAAGCTATCAATATACACGCACACGCTACAACTTGATGTTTGACGGCAAAACATTTCACGTAGAACAATTGGTTATTATTCAAGGGTTATACCAATAAGTTGGTTTCTAACTTAGGTGTCCTTTCTCATCAGTCAGCAAAAGATTTTCTCTTTATTGTGGCTTTCCTAAGCAGGCAAATCGACTGATACAAATTATACATCATTTTCAATTATAAAGTAAATCTACTCGATGTGGCATTACCATATTTTCACTCGATTTCGCATATTTTAGAGCACAATAATGTGATTGTGATCAACTATAATTTTGACGGTTCCTAAACTCATAATGAAAAGATTAGTCCAATTTGGCCCAACATATGTATTTCTAATGACAAGTTTACTCTATATCACAAATTAATTGAACGGACATTCATTCCTAGCCATGTCTAGGAACCCTGACACAATCTTAAACATTCAAAAACTAGGATCAAAAATAAAATTAGCTTCACCTCACGTCGAGACCGTACTTGTCTCTGTAATTTGCAGGGCTGCCTCTAAGGGTTTCTTGTATAAAGGTGCAGATAAAATGCCTAATATACGCAGGGCGAGCACAAGTCGTTACGACAGTACACAACTTTGCAGCGAGAAAGATCCGCTCTTCTTTCCTTTTTTTGGTGTTACTTGTATGCTCGTATTTCCGTGCACCCTAATATTTATTACACTTTTGGTGACAATTTCGGTGCCATGCAATTCTTCCCTTCATCGTGATCCCAAATTCAGTTCATCTTCTGACAGAATAGTTAAAATTCGAAAATATCCCAAAACCATCTTGATTTACAAAGATAAACTCAACTATGATAATGGATCATAAATATTAAATAAAAATGTACTGTCTTACAAACACACGAATTCAGAACCAATGACCCTATTCATTTTGATGTGGCGCAAAGTATGTATAATATAAACATAGAAGAGTTACAGTACTAAATATAGTGCCAAATTCGCTAAATATGTTGAACTCTGGCTCCTGCGAGAATTCCGATAAATCGTTTCTCTATCTTTCTTTACCGTTATCTTTCCCGTATTGTGCAATTTGTTAGGTCCCTGGGGTGTGCGCAATTTAGTGCCGCTATATTTTAGGTAGTCTGTACGATCATGTATCTTCGGGATTGCGGCAGTAAATATGAACAGAGCGTATAGAGTTACGATTATGAAAGTAAGGAGCCCAGTTTTTATTGCCACATTGGTAAGTACATAATTGAGGTACATAATTGAGGTACATAAGGAGAGAGGTTTCTTTTGTAATTCGTTGGTGCGTTCCACGGATGTAATTTTCGTGATGTATATTCTCGTAGCAATTACTAAATTTCAGCATCTATCAGTCAATGGTTGTGAGACAACTGAAGTTGAAGGTGCATTGCCCGCCAAAGTTTAGATATTATGGTGTATGCAAATTAATTATTTTTGTTTGTGAAAGCTACAGATTTCTCTTATTCGTGTCATTACATAAGCGTATTGATTAACTATCCAATATCAACCAAACTACTTTATAAAAAAAGAGGCCAAACTCAGAATGTCTTCTTTTCTCCACAGATAATTAATTCCACACTTCTCGCTCATTAACTCCGTCAATTAATTATTTCAGTATCAGAACGAGATAACTTCAGAACTCCTAATCTTGCGAACTCGTCCCACTCGCCTTCCATATAATATTCAACGAGTCTAAGTGTATAAAGGGCTTAGCATTCATTAATGTTTTGGTGCAAATTACAAGAAGTAAGATTGCGAAGTGCGTGGGCGGTTATCCCTGATGTTCTAGTACTAATTAAACTGCCGATATAACCTTATCCTACTAACACTAAGAGCCGACGCACTTTTACTAATGTTATGGTGAGATGGGAATGGGAAATGGGAATAATGGTTTGTTAGTAAATTGCAAGAGGTCCTTAAGTTGAGGTACTATGAGTAACAAATGTACATATGAGCGAAACCTTTGTCCATAGTGCGGTCCATAGGCCGTCCTCAAAGTACAAGTAAAATTGTAACGGTAAGACAGTGAAATAGCACTTCGTAACACATTTCAACACAATATCCTCACTTTTTACTCTCGACTACAAGTTCCCAATATAAGTACCCTGCTTATAAGGCATTTTACGTACTTCATTAAACAAAGCTCATAATTCCGTAATTCCTATGACCTTGATACAGTCCATTAAGTAATTCTTCTGTAAATAGCTGGTTAAAACCACGCGGAACTAAACTGGACTATGCCTGAACTGAGGCTACATAAAAAAGAGAATATGTCACAAAGGAATAGTTTCCGCGTCGTTTCACCGGTTGCTAGCATGTCGTAGATGGGGAATTTGTCGCATACGTACCTGCTTAGTGACTGAGACTGATTCTGAAACACCAAATCAGTCTCAGTCAGTAAGCTTGTTTAAATGTGTCGACTATACCGAGGTTACATTAAAGATACTTACAAGTACTGACTAAGAATATCTGAAATTTAAATAATGCGTAAAAAGAATAGGGGGTTGACAAATATCACCAGCAATTTCAAAACGATTTTCTACATACTAAAGAAGCTTGTACATATATATTTTGTATTTATCTTTGTTTGTAATATGCGATATTTTTGATTATTTTTGATAACTTAAGAGTCCCTATCAACTTATAATAAGAGCAAATACAGCCTCTTGTCTCGGAAAGCCGTCTATTTTGAAAACTAAGCACAGTCGTATCAGATTCCTTTAAGAGCAAGAAAATTAGGAGTGTGCCAGAGAAAGCACACACATTCAGCAAACTTAATATGATTTGAGTTTATTTAGAGCGTTCTAGGCAAATTAGTCGCAGAACAAGGAAGGCACTATATGTCGATTATTTATTATTTTTTTATAGAAACTTTATTGAGCACACAAAAAAGATAGGTACAAAAGGCGAAATTAACTTAATTATTAAATTAGAAATAACGCAATGTTTAAATGCGGTAAAGAACAAACTAAAACATAATTTTAAAGATAATAAGACTACCAAAACAAAAGATAACCATAAAATAAATCAACATAAATACAATCTAATATTATAAATATTAAATAAATAAAAAACGGGAATAAAAATTAATACCACGTCAGGCTTTTGCCAGAAATTCACGACCCTTATTATTGTTATACATAGAAATGAAATACACTAAAAATAGGCAGCTTAATACCGACTTGTTATTAAAGAAGATAAGTTTTCGTGGTACGCACTACCGTTTCCCTTGAATACCCAGCTCAAAACGTATTTACATGAGACGAACTTCTTAGCTATCCATGGATTCTCCGTGCGGGTGCCGGGTCCATCGCGTGGAACAGAGAGGAATGTCAGTCGGTGCCTGGGACTTTCGACCCAGCGTGTAGGTTTAAGGGGCCGATGACATTCCTCTCCCTTCCCAACCATATTTGGTATGAGCCGAGTAAAGCGGCTTTAGTTGCTCTTTCCAGTAACGAGCTAATATTAGATCTTGGTAATCCTAAGTCCTTCAGTAGGTTGTAGAGAGATTTCGCTGGTATACCTCTCGCACCCACTTCCACAGCATACAACCGTGCTATATAACCATTTTTAGTCATCTCGTTGGTTAGGTCATAATACTTATTTGTTTTAAACGCGTGATCTTTGGGAATGTTTGTCTCCCATGGAACAGTAAGTTCCACCAACAGTACGCGCTTAAGTTTTCTAGAATAAACGAAAAGGTCTGGTCTAGACGACGATAACACAATGTCTTCTGGAATAGTGTAGCGCTTTTCATACGTGTCCATCATGATCTTCCAATCTGGAGCTGCACTAACGATGGAGTAAGGTTTGACTTTGGACTTCTTGGTAGATCCTTCCTTGACGAAGTTGATGTTCTTTGTATTCGTCGTCAAACCTTTTGCTGCTCTTGCTATTGAAAGGCTCACCGCTTCACGTATGATCTGCAACACTCCGTCATGGCGGCGAGAGTAGTGACCTCTGTCTAGGAGTACTCTGCATCCCACCAACAAATGCCTCGCGGTACCTACGGCCTCGCCACAGAGTAAACATGTTTTGTCTACTGCCATTCCCCACCTCACAAGGTTGCTCTGATCGGGTAGGGTCAACTGAAAGGCATTCAGATAGAATTTAAGCAACGCCGGAGACCAATCGTACAGTATCGACCGCCACTTCAATGCTAAAGGGATACAAAACTCACCAAGGGACACCCAGTCGTTTTGCATTTCAAGATTAAGCGCATGTACTCTATACTCGTTATCTTCATCCATTCGCAGAAAAGACTTAATGATGTTCCGGTCATCCTCTCTTCCTCGACTTCCTAATCCTACCCTGTTTGTTTGCGCTCCCACCATAAACTGCTTATGGAACCGTAACCTTGACTCTAACTCACTCATATTCTTATCTTTTGGGAGTGTTGCCACTGCGTTGTCTTTCGATTTACCCAGAATGTGCATCTTGGTAACTCTAAGATGTTTGTAAAGCTCCGATGGCTTGTTTAGGTTCATCCCAAAACTATTTTTGCCCCTAAATAGTGTAGAGGGGTCTGCCGAGTGGGCTAATCCAGTCCAAGACTTCAACGATTTCACAACAACGGCGTCCAGTCGCGATAAAAGGGTTTTGCCGAAGTCGTATACGAGGAAAGGCCAAGACAAGCGCGAGGACAGGTAGTTGTTGTAGATCCATAGCTTCTTAATGTTCCCTATGGGCTGGTTCTCAACCCTACTAATGGAATCAATGAAATCCTCAACAATACCATCCAAAGATGGTGTGCGGCCTCTATAGTCTATCTTTCTGCCTAGAAATTTGAACGGGAGCGCTTCAGAAATTGTGGCAACATTCTGACCGCCAATCGTGAGTCCAGGGTCATAAGATGTAAATTTCGTATCTCGTCTACCCAGACATAAGCAATAGCATTTACTTGGTTTCACCTTCATGCCGTCAGTCCAAGCACAGAACTCATCCACCTTTTTCAATAACACTTGACACTGCTTCGGGTTTCGTGTCAAGATTGCGAGATCATCAGCAAAGGCTAGGATTGATTCTGTGTACTGATTATTTATTTTAAACCGATAACCCCATTTCTTCTCCTGAAAAATCAAAGTGTCAATTAAAATATTTATAACTACATTAAATACTATAGGGGATAAACAGCATCCCTGAAAAAGACCAATATTATAATTTAGAGGTTTTGTGTATCCATCTTTACAGCTAATTACAAAAGATAAATTAGAATAATATGACTTAATTAAATCTAAAACCAAAGGGGGGAAGTTATACCATTCTAACGCGAAAAACATCAGCTCGTGCCGAACTGAGCCAAATGCATTCTCTAGGTCAATCCAGCACACCGCTATTTGTCTTTCGTGTCTCCTGGCATCCTTCAAACTTTCCGCCAACAATGTGTTATGTTCTAAGCAACCAGAAACTCCTGGTAAAAACCCCTTCTGGTGCTTTGGCGTAAAGTATTCGTTGCTTAACATAAATTTTGACATTCTATCTTGCAAGATCGAGAAAAATATTTTCGATATTGTGTTTGTAAGAGCTATCGGTCTAGCGTCTTTTGGATCACTGACTGCTGAGCTAATCTTCGCTTTCACCTGTAACTCCGGCCCATGACGAGGCCCAGAGGTCTCGAATAAATTATTTACAAGACGAATTAAATCTGCCCGTTTCGCCGACGCTCCCGTCGAAATTAAGTAAATTATTCGTGAAAAAGTCGCACGATGGAAGCAATCCTTTTGTTATACCGTTGTAATAAAATGTTGAACGTACCTTTCTGTAGTTTACATTTCTTTTGCTGACTTCTTTTTACCTTTATTGGCTCTAAAAGCTTTTTTTATGTATTTTCAGGTATTGGTACACGTTTTATTGACCTTAAATGTTTGGTTACGATATTTTGTACAATGTATTATGGACCAATTAGTGTGGACCAATATAGGCAAGTATTGATAGATCTAGCACTCACCAAGCTTTCAGCACCTTAAGAGTTTATTTGTTTATTTGAACGCGCTAACGCACTAACGGATCAAAATTTTCGTCTTTCAAGTATGCAACTGTGATTGCTCTACATTTCTTTTCACATGTTGAGTTTGAACTTCAAATGAAGTTTCTGAGCTTCCAAAAATGCTATCGAGATATAACAGCAACAATTAAATATATTAGTAAGAGAGCCCACGACCAAAATTTTTGTCTCATAGCAATACGGCCAAAACCGCATCAAATCGATAGATACGATTATCCTGAACTCGAAAATACCAAATCAGACATTTTCCGCGTAGCGTTTGATCTGACCGAATTTTCAAAATTGTCAAAAATTTTACCGAACTGCATCATAGCAATATGTCTGATTTGCAGACTGTAGTTGAATGATAGTTCTGAGATACCGGAAACATATTTTTCAGACGTTAGTGGTGTAGCGCAAACCCGTAAAATCACTTAAAAAAATTAAAAATGAGACAAAAAAAATGTCTCATAGCAATAAGTCTGAAAAAAATTTTTATTAGTAAATTTTGGTTATTTGATGCGAACAAAACAATTTTCAGACGGAAATGTGAACGCATTAAATTTTGAGACCGTTTTGAAAATGTTAACAAATTTTACCGATCGGTATCATAGCAATATGTCTGAAAATTGTTGGACATGATAAAATAAGTTGTCCACATGTGCAAAAAATTTATATCAGACAAATTAAGTGTAGCACCTTCTCTATCAGACAACATTTCGATACTCGGCGTCTCTTCGGTAAATTTTTTCACTTTCTCAATCGTTGTTTCTTACCAAAACACACAACTCAGGTCCGACATTTTACACCACCACAACCGCACAACGTATGACAACTAAGTGAGCGTCATTCCAATTTTTGGAGCAGCTGGCGAGTGAGCTGTATAATAGTAAGAAAGGGGCAGGAGCGTAACAAGCGCTGAGGTTGTTGAAATTAAATACTGATTGATTTGATAGTTTTGGTTTTATTTAAAGCACACTTGAGTAACTTTTACAAAAGAAATAAGTAATGACATCTGTCATCTGTCAAAGTACATATAATAGACAAGGGAGATTCTTGAATATCTATGAAGGCTGTAAATTTAAAAAAACATTTAACAGAGGCGTCGGCCAGGCGACTCCGAAACGTTATTTTCGTTTTTGGGAGTATATGCTACACTTAAAGTGTCTGAAAACAGGTTTTTGGTAATCATGGCAGCAATACGAAAAGTTGAAAAAAAAAATTATCCGTATTAGAGATGAAACGGATATCCGGTAAGTATCCGGTATCCGGCCTATCCGGCCTTGTTTTCACTATCCGGCCGGATACCGGATAGTAATACAGTATCCGGCCAAATTTCGGATATTAAAATAAAAATACATTACGTAGTTTACACAAAGCAAATGATACGACATATAGGATAAGAACAAGTTTTATTTTTATAACTGCAAAGTAATTGGTTAAATATTAATTAGTTCGTTTAGTACTCAAAATTAAAAGTGGCAAATTGTGGTGAATGAATACCAAATTTTCTGCATTTGTTGGTAGCAAGCGACTCCGCTTGGCTTCGTATACCAGACCCGCTTCTGAAAACAGTCTTTCGCTATAAACGGTGCTGCCAGGTGCTGAAAGATAAATTCTGGCAAACCTTGACAACTGCGGGTACTGGTTCACATTAACTGACCACCAAATATATTGGTCGTGATTGCGATCGATACGAGATGTCTTTAAGAAAAAATCAATCTCGTTATCAATTTAAATAATAAATATTTTCGCCCGAATATTTCCGAAAAGGCCGAATATTCGGTGGCCGGATATCCGGCGCTCCGGCCCCGTAGCTTGCCGAATATCCGGTATCCGGTATCCGGCCAAACCACTATCCGTTTCATCTCTAATCCGTATTGCTATGATACAGGTCGGCTAAATTTGTTGACATTTTCAAAAATGCGCTCAGGCTATATGCTACGCGCAAAATGTCTGAAAACAAACTTTTTCGTAATACAATTATAAAATCTATGTACATTTTCACTATCAGACGTATTGCTATAATACCGACTGTCTTTTTTTTTTGACACAGCAGAAATGGCCTCCCACGCAGTTGCTACACTTTCGACCGTTACTACACACCTAGTCGGGTTCAGAATCATACAATCTAACGATTTTATAGGGTTTTTGCCGTATTGCTATGAGACAAGGTTTTGGTCGTGGGCTCTCGTACCATATATAGAGTATGTACACTAGAGTAAATAACCAACAATGCGTAGCGCTGAATGCTTGTTCACGTACGAAAAGTTCGTAATTTATTACAATTAAAAAGTTCTTAGTGAATAAAAAGGGTTAGTCGATGATAAACGATGATAAATGACTCGGTTCACTCTCATTTAGCCGGACCATGTAAGAGGCTTTTGTATTGTCCAAATTCATGTCCATATTGCTATCAAGTAAAGGTTAAAACAACAAGATTTGTTCTTTTGTGGTTGATCATTAATAAAATAATGTCTAACAACGATTGTAACTGAATTTATCTATTTTTTTTTAAATAAACGCCTCGATGGTCCAGTGGTTTAAGTACCGGGCCTTGGTCTCGAGGTCCTGGGTTCGATTCCCGGGTCGGGCAAACTTTGTGTTGATTTTTCTGAAAACGTTTTTTAATTTATCATTATTATTTAGTTACAGATGTAAATTGAGAAGAACTGATTTTTTTCGTTTAACCTAAACAACCAAAGAATCCAATCTCATAATTTTAGTGCTACGTAAAATAATTATGTAATTAGTACCATATTTGACGTAATACAATAATTGTATTGGTCAGAAAACTCGCCAAGTCAGCAGGGTTAAGAAATATTTATCTAAACGGAATTAATACCAGTATAAATAAAAGATAGCTTAGCTGAGCAATAAAGATTGTTCCGTTAGCAATAATTTTAATTGGGATAATTTTCATAATGGGTTTAACTAGAATTAACCTGGGCAGGGTCCATTACCTAAAATTGAAATTATTTAAGTACTTTTGTTAGATAAAGATATTATTATTTATGAATTAATTACCCTACCCAGTTCATAGCAAGATGGTTCAAAGGGCGGACTAATAGAAAGCACAGCTGCCGCTTTTGTCAATATTGTTTTCTGATAAATTATGTGACGTTTCCTTTCTGGCAAATGTAAAGGTCAAGAGATATTGACTATTTACCTTAAATTATAAATTGATATAATAAACTTAAATTATTAGTTGATTCTGGAGATAGGAATATTTTATCAGCCTATTTCGGGATAAGATCAAAAATTGAGAAATTAGACATGTGTTTTTTAAAAGAACAACAAGTTTAACAAGAACGGCTAATAGTTAGCAATTGTATTGCCATATTTTACAGCCCCATGCTCTCCCTTACTTAATAACGGCAGAATTTAATAACCAACAGAAACAAAGCCCAACAATGACAAGAAAACTAGAAAACAAAGGAACTGATATAGATACATCCCGTAATGGTGATAGTCCTTAGTATTATGATAATAAAACCACGGCAAAACTGTGATCGTAAATGTTTATTCCGGAAAAAGACCTCAATATAACAAGCATTTTTTCTACCCTCAAAATTAACCCAATAGCCGCTCCCGACGCGAGTTTTTGTCCAAGTGATTGTAACCTCAACGACCTTTATAATAAAGTTGATTTTTTATTGCATATCCTTCCTCATTTATATTTAAGCCATGTGATATTAGGGATGTTTTTATATAATGAAGTGAAATACAATCTATACTTACTAAGATAATAAAGCTGAAGAGTTTGTTTGTTTGCTTGCACGATGCTTGCTTAATTTCAGGAAGTCCTGCCTCGAATTGAAAAAATATTTTTGTGTTCTATTGGCCAATTGCCGAGGAAGTATTAAGCTATAGTACATATAACACTATTAGTGCGGACACTAAATCCACGCGGACAAAGCAGGGGGCGGACGCTAGTCATGAAAATTAATAGAACTGAAATAGTGAAAAACGTTGTGTTGTTTGCTTCACCACATCATTTGTGTATTCAGTCTGTTGTTAACCTATAACACCCTAAATTTGGCATTTTTGATTATTTGGTACTTATTTGCGTTGAGATTACTAAAGACGCATTCGGGATGCAGTTTCGAGCTGGGATACTGATAGAATAAATATTTTTATTTGTTCTTTTACAAGATGTGTATTTATGTTACCTTTATTGTTTCCATTACATAATACGAGAAGCATTGCATTAGCTACTTTAGGATCAGAGCAATATTTGCGATGCTCTCGAATTTTCGTATTTCTGTACTTCCAAGCGCCTATACGAGCGAAAGTAAACAAATCATCCAGGTAAACCAAACCCCGTCAGGAAACAAGATAGTTTCCTACCCGAATAGCCCCTTGTTTGCATTGAGGGACTGAGTTTAATACCGCAAACGGACATGTCGGAATTCAGGTCAATTAAGGGAAATACTTGGATAGATCTCATTTGATATACGCATGCTAGACTGATTGCGATTCTCGTCTAATTTTCCCAGTTTTAATAATGCTTTCTAATACTAGAGAATCAATGGAAAGTTTAACATTTTACTATTTGGAACGTATCTTAAATGGCTGCTTTGTGCAAATGGTTACATGAATTTTAAGGTTTTGGAGAAATGTTCTCCCATCAAAAACCTGTGAATCATACTTTTTGCATAAAACTTGTGATAAAATATTATGGACGTAAAATTCCCTTGCAAGGAATCAAAAGGCTTCGCAAAATGAAAGAAAATCTCCTAAAATATTTTAGCAAAGCCGATCAAAGGCATTTTTAATCAACAGGACAAACACTTTTTTGTTGACAATCGCATTGAATCTCGCAACGCCACTGTCAACAATAGGACAATCGCTTAAAAAGGCCTTTCAGAGTAACACTTCCTTAAGACCTCTTTTCAACGTCCTGCTATTAATCTAATCTGGTCTTTGTATTCCGGAACAAAAGGTACAGAATTGGACGGAGCCTAATACTGCTTGTTTCATGCAAATCCAGTTTTTGATTGTGACTCGCAAAGATCTGGAACGATTCGCGAATAATTGGCAGAAACCAATGTTGCGGACCTCATTTAACATTTTCGATACAGTTTCATTAATTCATTTTGTGCTTTCAATCTCAATGATGACGAATTTGTTTTAATTTAGGTTGATTTTCGATGTTAATTCTTTTAATGAACAAAACCGTGGGGTAATTTGAAATCGACTGAATAAAACCAATCCAACTCGTTTCTTCTCACCAGAACACTAGTTTGAAAGTTAATTTGTCTGAAATCTGAATCCCTGAAGTTGAGGGTTCTCTTGCCGCGTCTGAATACCCGAAGTTAGGCGTTCCGCGTTCGGTTTGCAATTGCTATAACCAGTGTCTAAAAAGATATGTACCAATCCTCATAAGCAATCTACTGATTCAATAAAAGCATACAAAATGGTAGCCTGTTTCACCATACCATATAATATTAATATGATTATTACCAAACTAATATAAAAATGTGATAGTTTGTTTTTATTTGTCTGTATGTCCGCCAATCCGCTGAAACTACTGAACGGATTTTAATGAAATTTGGGATTCAAGTGGGGTTTGGGCTAACTTAGGTGGTAGGATACTTTTAATCCAGCTTAAAATTATCCCACAGTTATCTTGATAACGCGGGCAAAGCCGCGGGTAAAAACGCGTATTGAATAACCGAGCCGGTATTGTCAAATCCATTGAGGTTTACCACAATGCATCGCTTTAACCCAAAATTATTACCAGGCGGACTGGGTTTCTACCTCTCCACTGATTTAATATTAAAATACTCATGCAGTATAGATCGAACATTCAATTATTCATCCTCAAAATCACGATATGGATAGCCGATCGTTATATCAGTTTTCGAATCTAATCCAATTGGCGCCAGGAATATTGGAAATGCACATTTAAATCGGCAACGCGGTGCTTAGGTTTAAATTGAAGTTGGTTGCTAAGCAAATTGATTCGGTTTTCATCTCTTTTGCAGAATTAGAAAAGGTAAAGTGTTTAAATTACATAGTCCTAAAATTACTGTTTCAAGCATATGCTTATATTATGTGATTGATAATTTAGTTTTTACCAAGCAAAGGGTAACGGGCAAATGTACCAAGGCCATGTATAGTTGTCCTTAGTCTGGTTGTTATATGTATCTATTTGATTATATTTGTGAATAAAAACTACTTAACAGTATCTTTCCATTCCCCATCCATAGTACAAGCTTGGCGCTAGGCAATAGTGTGTTAGTCCAAGGAATTTATTAAATGTATTTGTTTCTTTTGTTTCAGGATAGTCGGCGCTGAAGGCCGGCCTGGCATGAGGGGTCCGCCGCGCCGTACCTCGCCCCTTAACCTCCAGTGCTCACCCCTCTACGACTCTCCCTTCAAGGCGTCCGCTCTCCTTCCTTTCCTCTTCGTTCTACTCATCCCCATCACAAAAACACAAATGACCATTGAAAACGTCACTCACACCAACTTAACCAACCATAGCGATAAATTCAACGATGAACCAATCATCTTCAAACATGAACTTGTCAACTCTAGCAGTAAAGAATACCAAACACTACTCGACAGGTTTAGAAGAAAAAGGAATTCTACTGAAGATGAAAAACCAAGCAATAAGTTAGATAAAATCGAAAGCTTAGATGTAAATTTGAATACTGAGCCTAATCTAAATTTAGTTAATGAAACGTACTACGAAGACGATGACGAAAATAATGAGACCGAAATAGATTTTACTGAGTTAGAAAAGAATTCGATGGAGAAGCTGAAAATTGACGATGTGACGCGGACTAAGCTGTTTAACGATTTCTTTACTACGGTGAATAAGAATGTTGATGTGAAGCAGCCCACGATAGAGACGACTGTATTTGTCGATGATGATTACAGTATGGATGTGAATGGAAGTGATTACACTTATGATAATGTAACTGAAGGCCTAAATGGGCGAAACGCCATCCGACGGAGGTTCTCTAATGAGTCATTAGCCTTTCCCGCGTCCTCTCGTGTTCCTTCAATTAGGCGAGCACTACAGACCCCGTGGCCGGGGTTTCTTGACGGTAAGTTTTGAATATCCCGTTTCTTATGTAGCACTGAAAACAATTACAATATTGCAACAATAGTGTTAGGTGAAAAATTCAAACAATCCTTCGTCCCTATTTATAAAGGATCTATCTATGCAATGGATTTTAAAACTAAGCAATGGATTCTGGCGGTGCTTTTTCATTACGAATTCATATAATGATTCAAGAGGCTAATCCCAAATTATCTTGGATGTATATGTTACCGGCAAAGCATATAATCGAGGTATTCTATGCAATACCTAGGTAATGTATTGAATACCTGGGGCGTCCTGGAAATGTATGAAATACTGTGAATTATATTTTCCATTGCATACTTTACCAAGGTAATCTATGCAATGCCTAGGGATTGTTTAGAGTACCTGTTGTGGCACAGGCAATGTGTAAATAATTAGAACGTGGTCTTTATTTTCAAATGTTTTGGAAACAAAAACCTAACTAACCTACAAACTTTGGGACAGAAGACTAACTTGATTGATAAAAAAAGTAGGTTAGGGTTTTTTTTTTTTTTTGTAAACCCTTCAAAATGTTTGATATTTAAAATCATTTTTACAATTAAGAAATCGATTTAATGAAAACTCACTCTATCTTACTAAAGGTTGACTAATATTTAATCGTTTCGTCACTTCTCGAATGATACCCAACATTACTATCCACGTTCCCAGTCATCTTTGCCCTCGTATTGCGTACATTACCGGCTACGTATTTGGTATTGTATAGAATACCTAGACAAAGTATAAAATACATAACTTTTCATACATCACCTATACGTTTTTGGCATTCTATTCATTGCCTAAGAATTGTGTATAATGCCGGATTGTACAGATTGCCGGTAACACTGCCGTCATAGCGAAAAAGGGCGCATCTAACATTTTTCTCAAAATTGAGTTTGTAGTATGTATGTAACCATAGTATTTAAGTTCATCAGTACTCCAAATATATTCAGTCTAATAACAGCATTCGAGGTATTCATTTCTCTCCCTACCTACAACCTATACATGGCGACCCTGCCACCGCGCCGGTAACAGGAGCCCGCGCGCATTCCGTTACCCGTATTTGGACCGGGACTTCAAACAAATCGTGTCATCGAGATGGCTATTCGCACATTAAGCCTCCTAGTGATTGTTAGTGTTCCAGTATTGTTCCAGTATTGACAAAAGTAATCGTCAATCATGGGGAAAACTTATTCTAAAGAAGAGGACAAGGTCATAATCGCGCAGACGGCATCCGGCGGCGACAATAACTCGCACCTAGAACAGCTGAAATTTCACGCCAGCACCACCAACACCATCCTACTGGGCATCGTCATCCTACTGGGGATAGGCATCCTCATAGTGGTATACAAGGCATATATGAGATGCCACAAGAAGGTGATTCAGCGGCAGTTTAATGAGTTTCACCTGAGGAGGTACGCGAGCCTTCTCCGTGGGCGGCAGAAGGAGCTGGAGGAACGCCAAGGTCAAGATAACGCCGTGTGAAAGTGATAAGTGTCCGGTAGTGCCGTGTCGCGTTCGAGATGTGCTGTTATGTGTAAAAGTGCCGGTATTATACGAATCGGGTATCTATGTTAATCATAATTGCTTTTCTATAATCATTCGATGCGCGCAATGTATCTAAGAAAATCTTATTAATGGACTATAGTATTTAGACGTAAGTCATATTATCATGTCATACTCATTTTATTAATGGCTGAAGAATTAAACATAATTTTACAAAGTTTAAAATCTATTAGAACTTACTTAATAAAAATCGGGCCAAGCCGTAGAGTAGGAAATATTTTAGAAGTAAAAAGAACAGAAGCGAAAAATATATTGATAAAGTATAACAACTGTGTTGATATATGTGAAAATAAAGTGAAGTTAGGAGAAATTAAAACTGCAGAGATTACTTTAATAAATAAAATTTGTGAGGAATTTAACTCATTGTATACAGAAGTATTGTCATTGTGTACGAAGGACGAGCAATCCTGCTCTAAAACATACGGCAATATGGCTACCGAAACATTCGACTTGAAAATTGCCTTGAGTATTTTACCCGTTATGACTAATGATATTGAAATCACTAAACAATTAATAGAAGGTATAGAATATTATAGCTCTGTGTTAAATTATTCAACATGTAAAAACAAATTGTTACAATTTGTGTTAAAAATTAGATTATCCCAGCAAGCCAAATTGAGATTATCGCAACAATATAATTCTGTCGATGAGCTGGTAAAGGACATGAAAAAAAGGTTATTACCACAAAAAAGCCATACAGCGTTACAATCAAGGTTATTGCAATGTAGGCAACATAATAGGTCTGTGTCTGACTTTGGTAGAGAGATTTCTGATCTATTTGCTGATTTGACCATTTCGCAGGCTGACGGCGATTCAGAAAAATATAATGTTTTGAGACCCCTAAACGAAAAAATGGCCATCAAACAATTTAGTGATGGGCTGCGTAATGGTCGATTGAGCACCGTTATTGCTGCGCGTAACTATGATTCCTTGACAGACGCTATTCAGGCTGCGCAAGATGAGGAAGTTAACTCGTGGAGCGGCAACACGCAATCTACGCATGAAGGCATCATGGGTATGTACCAAAGACCACATTTTAGATCGTTTCGAAGGAGACCACAATATGGGCAGTACATGAGGCAGCGGGGCTACCGCGGCTTCCCCTACAGGTCGCGTGGACATCAGCAGCCTGCCCAGGGTCATCAGGTACAGTCTCCACATACTAACTTCCGTGGAAACAGAGTCCGTAACAACCGTGGTAGGAACTTCAGTCGTAACCGTAGTCAACCATTGCGAAGCAACGTAAACTTCATGGCAACAACGGATCGCAATGTTGAGTCAGACGATCCACAATTGGAATCGCTGAATCATTTTTTTCGAGAATAGTTTCATATACTCGTGTAACAGCTTATGCAAGGTGAGATGTGTCGTTAACAATTACAATTATGATTGGCTAATTGATACCGGGGCTTCAATTTCTGCAGTCAAATACGAACGTGTAAAATGTTTACAAATGCCAATCCATAAAAGTGAAGTCAGGATTGTAGGCATTGGGGGAGATATTATTTCAATCGGTCATGTTTATCTAAACTTAAATTTCAGTGGACACATTCTTGTACATAAGTTTTTCGTTTTCGACAATTTACCTTGTAAGCCCGATGGGATATTAGGGCAAGACTTTTTTAAAACATACAAAGCTAAACTAGATTTCGAGTTAAATTCATTGCAATTATGCACCAGTCAAAACGAGGAGATGATAGTAAACTTTGAGTATCTCACACCAGCATTAAACTCATATTTAGTTATACCACCGAGGTGTGAGTCGACACATTACATTAATACGGATAAACAAGAAGATTTTTTAATAAATTCTCAAGAATTATGCGAGGGAGTGTACTTAGACAGTACACTAGTCAGGCCGGAAAATGGAAAAATCCCAATACGCATTTTAAACACTCGAGAAAAAGCGATAAAATTGAGTTATTTTAAATTAAATTCCGCCAACTTACAAGATTATTTTATTTGTAATTTTAACAAGCCTATTATGAACAGTGATAGAGTCAAAAAACTATTTTCATTACTTAACTTAACCGGATTAAATATTGAAGAACAGAAATCAATTGAAAATATTTGTGCCAAATTTCCGGATGTTTTCCATTTACCGGGTGACAAGCTGTCCACTACTAAGATATATGAACAATCAATTGAACTTAAACCTCATACAGTACCTATTTATACAAAACAATATCGGTTACCATACTCTCAAAAAGCTGAGATAGACAGGCAAATTCAAAATATGTTAGATAATGGTATAATAGAAGAGTCAAAAAGTCCGTGGTCCAGTCCCTTATTACTAGTTCCTAAAAAACAGGATGCTTCCGGTGAAAAGAAATGGCGAGTGGTCATAGATTACCGTAAATTAAATAATCAGATCCAAGATGATAAATTTGCATTGCCCAATATTAGCGAAATATTAGATTCCTTGTCCGGGGCAATGTATTTTTCCCACTTAGATCTTTATCAAGGATTTTACCAAATAAACCTCCAAAAAGTGAGTAGACCGTGTACAGCTTTCACTACAGGCAAAAATCAATACCAAATGACTAGAATGGCGATGGGGGTTAAGTCGAGTCCAAACAGTTTCAGTCGAATGATGACAATTGCCATGTCTGGCCTTAATTACGACAAGTGCCTGATATACCAAGATGATCTGGTCGTCTTTGGACGAAATCTCAATTCCCATAATCAAAATCTTATTGACGTCTTTAGCCGCATACGGAAAATAAATTTAAAATTAAATCCCGTTAAATGTACATTTTTACAAAAGGAATTATTATACTTGGGGCACATCGTTTCAAAAGATGGTATTCTCCCAGACCCGGAAAAAATTAGAGCAATAATAAATTACCCTACACCGCAGAATGCTGACGAAACAAAACGATTCGTAGACGGGCCTGTTGGTCGAGTGGCTAGAGACCCTGGCTACAAAACCAAAGGTCGCGGGTTCGAATCCCGCTAGGGGCAAATGTTTGTGTGATGAACATCGGCATTTGTACTCGAGTCATGGATGTTTATAAAAGTATCTAAGTATGTCTATCCGTTTCCTAGCATCCATAGTACAAGCTTCGAGCTTAGTTTGGGGCTAGGCGATTGGTGTGTTAGTCCAATGAATTATTTATTTATTATCGTAAATTCATTCCAAACTTTGCCAAAATAGCACATCCTTTAAATAAACTTTGTTGTAAGAATGTTATTTTCAATTGGACAACGGAATGTGAAAACTCGTTCCAAAACCTTAAATCCGCCTTGACGAAACCACCTGTATTGCAGTACCCCGATTTTTCTGACGATAACGAATTTTTGCTTCAAACAGACGCATCAGGCAAAGCCATAGGCGCCGTGTTGTGTAATAAGGACGGCCGGCCTGTAGCTTATACCAGTCGAAGTTTAAATAAGGCGGAAATGAAGTATCCAACTATTGAAAAGGAGCTCTTAGCAATAGTATGGAGTGTAAAATATTTCCGACCCTATTTATACGGGAAAAAGTTTAAGATTCAAACCGACCACAGGCCACTCGTCTATTTGTTTTCTATGCGAGATCCATCCAGTAGACTTATAAAATTTAGACTATTATTAGAAGAATACAAATTTGAGATTGAATACATAAAAGGGAAATCCAATTCGGCAGCAGATGCCTTATCGCGAATTAGCATTACGTCAGACGATTTAAGTAATATGAGCGAACTAATAAATGTAATGACAAGAGCGCAGATAAGAAAAATGAAAGATACTAGCAACGAAAGTAACTGCACAGTTTCGGTCGATAATATTGACACAAGCTCGAGGCCTGACCAACCGAGAGTCGTGGAGATCATTAAAAAACCAAAGCTACTTGCAGAACTTTCGCTGTGTGATAATTTAAAGTATAGGAAAATATTGAGAGAGGAATTAGTAGAAACGTATAAAAACTTTATTTATGTGCCAAGAAAGTCAACTATTTACTTAAAAACAATATCTCGATCATCAATATCGCGAGACGAATTGTTGAGAGAATTGTTATTTATTTGTAAAAAGTATAATATGAGTGAAATATGCATAATAAGAAATGAGAAAAATGAAGATTTTATAGCTTGGTTGACAAATAAGATAAAAAATTATGATAAATGGCACGATTTAAAACTATGTATTGTGAGTAAAGCGCAAAGAGTAAATAACTTAGATGACAGAAAGGTCATATTAAACGACTTTCACTTGTTGCCCACTAGTGGCCACGCGGGCATCAAGCGAATGACGAATAACATTAAAAGGTACTACTTTTGGCCTTCCATGGAGAAAGATGTAATTGAGTATGTTTCAAAGTGTGACCAGTGTAGGAAACAAAAGTATGCAGTGGGTAATAAACAGCCCATGGTAATTACGACAACCGCAAATTCAGCGTTCGAAAAAGTTTTTTTGGATATTGTGGGACCGCTACCCACAGACTCATTCAATTTTAATTACATTCTAACGTTGCAATGCGAGTTAAGTAAGTTCGTAGAGGCGTATCCTTTAGAAAAAAAAGACGCGGTAAGTGTAGCTTCAGCTTTTGTAAACAATTTTATTTTAAGATTTGGCATACCTAAAATAATAGCAACCGATCGCGGTACAGAATTTTAGCTAGTACAATGAAGGAAATATGCCAACTCTTAAAAATAAAACAATTATCCTCAACAGCGTATCATCACGAGAGCATTGGAGCCTTGGAGAATACACACAAAACTATGGGTGCGTATCTAAGAACTTATTGTGAAAATAGAACAGGCGAATGGAGCTGTTGGTTACCCTACTGGTGCTTCTCGTATAACAATACGGTACACTGCGAGACACAGTACACACCACATGAGCTGGTGTTTGGTAAGCGATGTGTTGTACCTTGTAACCTTGATAATGGTATTGTGGATCCTTTATACGCTCACGACAGTTATCCCTTAGAATTCAAATATAGATTGCAAATAGCACAAAAGGATGCTCGGGATAACCTAATTAAGAACAAATTAAAGCGTAAAACTAAGTACGATGTCGATACTCGACCAGTGTATTATAATAAAAATGACTATCTATTACTTAGGAACCCTTCAGACAGTAAAATGGATCCAATATATTTAGGACCATATTTAGTTATAGAAGATTTGGATTGTAACGTTAAAATACTTAAAAATGGGAAGGAGGAAATAGTTCATAAAAATAGGACTAAAATGTATCATAAGTTAACATAATGTATTTCATAAACATAACTAACTAAGTCTTATATTGACAAAATGCAAGTCTAAAAATAAACATTGATAACATTAAGATAATTCATTGCATAGCTACTTAGCCGAGTACTCGTATTACGAACCAGCTCGTCTTATTATAAGTGTCTTAGTAGCATATACGTACGTTTATATGTAATAAACATTGGTTTGTTTACATTTTTTTAAAGATTACCTTCTTATTGTGTTTAGTACAAGTAAATGAATTAGATTTTGATAATGAAAAAAAAGTACACTATGTTCCTTTTTTTTCCTCAAAAGGGAAGGTGTAGTATGTATGTAACCATAGTATTTAAGTTCATCAGTACTCCAAATATATTCAGTCTAATAACAGCATTCGAGGTATTCATTTCTCTCCCTACCTACAACCTATACAAGTTATATAGTGATTCGGAATCAGCAGAAAAAGGTGCACCTTCTAGTATTTTTTAATTTTATGAAATACGAATACACTCTCTTTTATGAACAACTAAAAAGGACTTATCTACAAAATTTATTGTGGATTACTAAATTGGAAAGACGTTTCTGTATAATACTAAGATGAAAAGACGTAACTAAGTAGAAGAGTCTTATTCGTTTACAAAATATATTAATGTTCATAGGTTGAAAAGGCGTAACTACATGATCATAAGAAGAAAAAACGCATCTGAGTAGATGCGTCCTTTCTTCTAAGTATTACGAGAATCAGTAAGGCGTACGTGGCAGTAACGTCTTTTCTACTAAGTATTGTTGCGTTTGCGGGAGGAAGTGGAAGCCGCGGTAAAGAACATGTTCTAACAGATGCGCCCAGACATAAGAAAATTTCAAGTGCGCAAAAAAAAACTCTATGATTTTGAAGATTTTAATCAAGAAGTATAGAAATGAAATGAATTTGTTTATTTAGCAATTTGATTCACTTAGTGAATTATTTTGTTCGTCAAAACTTTTTTCACCCAACCAGCGGCTTGGCGAGCTGAAAAGAGAATGGCCTGCTGAGAAGAGACGCCGGATGAAACTCAGCAGTTACGCCTTATTCAAAAATTAATTTCAATGTGACAATTATGTCAAATAAAATAAATATAATTATGTGCGGCTGAGCAGATTAAAATGTACATGCATATTTGTCATTTAAATAAGCCTTTATTTTATAGTAACCTTTCTTCATCAAGAATGATTTAATAAACAAATCCTGTTTAGGAAATTCAATAATATTTTCAGGAAGGTTCTTAAATATTTTGATACTTAGTCCAATAAAAGACTTCCCAGTCTTATGAAGCCTCTGACTGGGAATGGCAAGCTCATGTTTATTTCTTGTATTAAAGCTATGAAAGTTATTTTTTCTAGAAAAAAATGTATAGGTTCTTGCGTATGTATAAATTATGCAGTCAAAGATGAATTGCGACGCTGTAGTTAAAATGTTAATCTCCGGAAATATCTTTCAGGCGGCTTAAGATCATAACATTGCACGAATCGCCCTTTTCTGTATTATGTACAAAAAATGTTTGTAAATCAGCAGATGATCCCCATTATAACAGACTGTAAGACATAATACTATGGAAATAGCTGAAATAAACCAATATCGCCGTTTTAATATCAGTACAGTAGTCAGAACTGAGTCTTCCTGCCAAAGCAACAATATGGGGGCACCATTGTAATTTTGAATCTATAGTAATTTCTAAAACGACATTTGAGTTGACTACATAAATATGTTCATAATTCATTGAAATATTTGTAATAACTTGTGGCACATTTGGCATTGTGAATTTAATACATTTACCAATAATATCCTGCTTAGCCTCCCATACGTCAAAAATATGTTTTACTAAAGAAACTCCTGCATCAGTTGTAGACTTGTTTGTAAGTAAATGCGTACTGATTTTCATTTAACAAAGAATTTTAATTTAAATATGACACTAATTCATAAAATATATTTTTTCATTGATTATACTGAGATATGGATGTATGCATATGGGTCTGAAGTTTGACGGATCACTCTTTTCTCCTGATTTAAATAAAGAAGTTAATATGTTTCATAAGATGTATAAACTAAATATCAATGCTAAATATGTGCAATGGGAATAATAATAGATTTTTGAATATGTATTGAAATACCCCATAGATTTTCCGTCTTGTTTTTATTTAACATAAGTTCTTTGAATGTTTTAATTATAACTACTGCAACAATATGTGTGAAATTAAAAAGCAACTTTTCACTTTTCCATTTTTTATCGGAGAGGTAGAGCTTTGTGGAAATTCCACTCGAATGAGCCGCTCATCTGGGGAAGTACCTACACCTTACAGAAGACCGCAGTGAAGTAGCACTTTGTAACTGTTGTGCTATGTTTCTGCTGGTGAGTAAGGTTGCCAGAGCTCAGTTGGGCAGGGTATGGGGTTACGCCGGCAACACATCAACGATACCTCTGGTGTCGCGGATGTCCATGGGCGGCGGTGATTGCTTACCATCAGGCGACCCGCTAGCTCGTTTGCCGCCTCTGACATATATAAAAAAAGAAGGCATTGAGCAACATTGGATCATAAGCATATGAAGTTTAAAGACATTTATAGCAAAAAATGACCTAAAACTTCAATTATTGCTCATTAAATGCCAAAAAATAACGAGCGTTAACAGTTTTCTTTTATAGTTGGTGTTGCAATACTTAGAAGAAAAGCAGCAACTAGCTAAATGCGCCCTTTTTTAGTAAGCCTCGAAACAAATTTCAATACGATGAAAGAACGTTCCAAAAATTACTACGTTGAAAAGACGTATCTAGCCAGAAACGCCTTTTCAATGAAGTATTGCGAGTTTTTTTTTTTTATTACTAAGAAGAAAAAGAAAATCGCGTTTTTTAAATAGATAATATTGATATAATTGAATTTAATTCATGTGTCCTGATAGGCTACCTAATCATACAAGTTTTAAAATTGCAAAATGATTAAAATACCTATTTTCCACTAAGCAGCAACGTTTTTAATTTCAGAATCACAAAATATTTTTTTTCTCCATTTTCTACTTTATGTAGAAGCGCCCTATTTCCTTATGACGGCAGAACATATACACTGATAACTTCTGAGTAAGCCGGGACGGATTACTACTTTTATTATTTTAATCAATGTCCTTTCATTAGCGATCATTCCAGACCCAATATTAGTTGTGTGTAGTGTGTACGCAAAGTCTACGAGCCCTGCCTTCGAAAATTAAATTTCGCGAAACCATTCCCCAATTAACTCCAGCAAACGGTTCACCTTTTATGAAAAGGTCGTATCAATCAGGGAGTGAGTCCAATAGCCCGTTTTGATTGCTCCATAGATTCCAGATATAAATTCGTATAAACGAACGGTTTAGAAAAATAAAACTCCGATTTGAACTCTCACTTGACATTTGCTATCCTTAACGGTTCAGCAAGCATTTATTACTTACTTCTCAGATATTACCTGAGTGTTGGTACTTATTCTGAAATCTTAGTTGGATTATGTTGAATTTGTAAACCTTTCTATTTTTAACAGAGATTATTTTTTACATATTTATTTATTTGACCTAAACGAGTGTTTCAGGTATAAATAAAATAGATACAAAACAATGACAATTTATAACTAAAAAGTTAAAAGATTAAATCTTACGGAAACCGATCGACTTGGAAGTCATTAATAAAAAAAATACGTCGTTTTATTTGTTTCAATAAAAACCCATGTATAAAAATGTTATATAATTTAAACAAACTACAGACTACTTTTAAATTATACGAATGAAGAAACATTTTTAAAATAAAATTTTCACTTGCAGACTTAGGGGCATTCTTAACTCTTAAAGTTTTAAATAAATGTATTCGAAATGAAAATAGTGCGAAAACCTTTGCGAGTTTAGTACGAAATAAATCGCTAATACGTCTTTGTTTAATCTTAAAAGAAAGTTATCCTTCAGAACTATTTTGTTGAAATAAGACTTGTTTCATTTCAGATTTAAAATTAAAGAAATCTCTAGGCAACTTTGTTTTAAAGGATTACTGCGCCGTTACATTCTTATTATGAGACTAGAATTTGCATGTAAAGTAAATGTTTTTCAGGATGTAAAGTACGTTTAACGAAAGATGGCCTAAAATTGCGATGAAGTATATAGAACAACTAAAACAAACGAATCCAGTGTAAAAAGAGACATTCCTGGCCCAAAGCCTGCGCCTAAAGCAACAAATCCCTTTTAATGCATTGCCAGTTTAAAGACCCCATGTGATGTTTTGCGTTAAGGTCCACATCGATCAAGGCTGATCGGAGAGACGCACAGATTCTGATTTAAATTTGGTATAGATTTCTTGGCCATATCGTTGAATTGAACATGTCATGAAATGGCCTTAACTTACTATTTTTGACCAGATCGTAAAATCATCTACATTTCAGAATAATAATTATTGCATCCACCCAATAATGTAAAAGAGAAAAGTTTTAAAGAGTTTACAAAATAAAACCTAAACCTACATTAATCATACAAGTTTTCCGTCCCAAAGAAACAAAGATCTGATCAAACTGATTTGGTCATTTCATGGAATGTTCATTTCAACCATATGACCACGACATAACTACATGTAGGGTAAGACAGCCCGTCTTAGGTGATAGGATACTTTTATCTCGATTAAATGCTCCCATGGGATAAAACAGGAATCTTGATAATACGAGCAAAGCCGCGGATAAAATCTATATGCCATAAAGGCGAATCTAAAAAAGTAATATGAGAAAATAATTATCTATCCTACATACAAATTGCTGAATTACAATTCAACCGAAAGAGCCTTCTAAAGAAAACCACGGCGAGAATATTCGCTTCATTTCATATTGATAATATTGAGTCTGGGAGCAATACTCGTACAAACGATTTAAGTCTTTTCGGGTTTACGATTTAGAAGCTTTGAAAGGGTGATATTAGAACTTTAAAATATATCGCAATAGCTTTGAAGAATAATCTAAAACATTTTACCTTTTTAATGATGGAAAATGTTTTAGTTATTGGCTTTCTAGTTACGTTGCTTCTTTAACTATTACTTGATTGGGCTAGCAGATTTATTAATGTAGACTTCATAGATCCACTGATGAAATCTTTAGTATGACTACCACCTTATTTAGGAGTCAGCTGCTACCATTATCTATACTAACATAAAAAACTAACATAATAAAGCTGAAGAAGCTACTGGCTCTACTGGTTCGAATTGAAAACATACTTTTGTGTTGGATAGGTAAAATGGCCTATCCAACACAAAAATATAATAATAATAAAAATTTAATAGCAGATTAACTCAAGTACAATTTAGAAATTGTACTTATTGGAAAATTCATACACACTTACGTTTCCAAATAATGTTTGTAATTATTAGAAAAACCCAAGCAATTTAATTAATAACAAGGAACCGAAAGACTTCAACAGCTGTTTGTAGTCAAAGGCTCTTTAACAAAGTCAATTAATACATTTTTGAACTTTATTAATTCTACGATGAATTAAATTAACCCTCAGAAGCGCAAATAAAGCGTTGCGTCACTGGAGCGAAAGCGGTTGCGGTGGTTGAGGGTTGACTCTTTGAACCGAAGTACAACAATGAGTAAGATTGCTAATCTGAGATTTGCCCAACTTTAATCATTACCTCCTTTTATCAATGAAAACGAAGTCAATTTCCTTCTGTAATTAATTTTACGAACAATTGGACTGGAACCTTTAGATAATACAGATTTAAGTTGTGTTAAGCGTTGATAACAGTTTTAGATATCGTGTGTTCATTTGCTTTAATATTTATTTTTATCTTTTGCGATCAACCTACCTAGTAATCTATACTAATATAATAAAGCGGAAGAGTTTGTTTGTTTCAACGCGCTTATCTCTAGGCCCACACCTCTTTTAAATGGCCGGTAACACATCAACGATACCTCTCGTGTCGCGGATGTCCATGGGCGGCGGTGATTGCTTATGTTGATATGCGATCTCCCTGGTTGTAACCTGGACACCGACAGTGTCATCACGGATGACACTGTCGGATGTCTGTCGTAAAAATATTTTATATTCGATGACATCTCTACTTGGAGTTTTATTCAAATATCTACTGCTGATATAAAACTCAAAGGGTTATGGGCCCAGGCAAAAGATATTATATGTATATGTAATAATAAAAAAAGGGGAAATGGATTCGTTCAATTCCACATCTGTTGAGAAATTGAAATGCGCCAGCAACTACCGCGACTGGAGCTTCCAGGTAAAAAATATATTAATTTTTGAGAACCTATGGAGCAGCGTGGTTGGTTATGCAGATACTGGAGAGACTGTAGAGCAGGCTTCTCGGAAAGATGATAGAGCTCGATCCAGGATCTGTTTATCCGTTGAAAAATCCTGTTATCCTCATATAGTTCAAGCAAAAACTGCCAAAGAGGTATGGGATGCCTTGAAGAAGGCCTATGATGATACAGGGTTACATAATAGGTTAAGACTACTTCGAAGCTTGTGCACAATCCAGCTGGTTGATTTCGATTCCATGGAAAAGTATGTTAATGAAATACTATCATTGGCTGATCAACTGAGGAGTATGAATAAACCGATTGATGATGAATTCCTGGCTGCCATCATGCTTCAAGGTTTACCGCATGAGTATGTACCGATGATTATGGCGTTGGAGCACTCTGGCATTGAGATCTCCACAGACTTAATAAAACAAAAATTGTTACAAGACAAGCGATGGAACAGTAACCGAGATGTTGAAAATTAATGCTTGTTAATGCGGAAGCGTGTGGGAAACAAATGCACATGCAACAGTAAAAATCTTGGAGCTGTCAGTACGTCCAAAGACGAGAACTGTTCAAGTAAGGAGAAAAACTTGTGGTGCTGGAATTGTCGATCGAAAGGACACTGTAAGAAGGATTGCACTCAACCGAAGAAACAAAGTGGGGGCAGTTACCCGCTAACCGACCATTCTAACCCACTGGTGGGTGGAGGGGTAACTCGAAAATTTTAGTAGTTCCCACCCACCCACCGCGTCAAGGCTGGAATTCTTTATCGATGTATTTTGTCGATAATGAAAAACAATATGGTCGATTAAATGAATTGTTTATTGAATTAAATATTAATATTATAAACAGTAAACCAACGTGGACGAACAAAATGGAATCTTAACATATAAACTTTTCACATAATATTAAACCTGAAGAGTTTGTTTGTTTGTCTTAAGGCGCTTATATTAAGAACTACTGGTTTTAATTGAAAAAATATTTTGTGTTGGATAGTCCATCCGTCGAGGAAGGCTTTTAGCTATAGTATAACACTATGTGTGCGGCAAACGAAATACACGCGGACGATTTCTTAATAGTTCATTTTGATTTCGAATTCCCTGTAACTATTGCCCTCCAACGCAAACATGGCAGTATGTTGCAGTTTACCTCATTTAACGAATACGATTTTAGAGGGCTGGAATTATAACGTTAACCATGATCAAACATGTATTGAGACGCTAAAGTTAAAACGTTTATTACTTTAAATATCTCACGGATTGCACGGATCGTCCTTTTCTGCAATAAAAGTTTCTATAAAAGAAATACATAATTTTTATTGAAAATTGAAAATTATGTGACTTTTGCAAAATTATCTTATTTTTTGACCTATTAAGAAATCGTCCGCGTGTATTTCGATTGCCGCACACATAGTGTTATACTATAGCTTAAAGCCTTCCTCGACGGATGGACCAGTAGTTCTTGATATTAGCGCCTTAAGACTAACAAACAAACAAACAAACAAACGAACAAACTCTTCAGGTTTAATATTATGTGAAAAGTTTATATGTTAATATTCCATTTTGTTCGTCCACGTTGGTTTCCTGTTTATAATATTAATATTTAATTCAATAAACAATTCATTTAATCGACCATTTATTGTTTTTCATTATCGACAAAATACATCGATAAAGAATTCCAGCCTTGACGCGGTGGGTGGGTGGGAACTACTAAAATTTTCGAGTTACCCCTCCACCCACCAGTGGGTTAGAATGGTAGGTTAGCGGGTAACTGCCCCAAAGTGGTCAGTCTCAACAAGTCTTACCTGCACTTTGTACAGCGAAAAGCCATGACTGCTGGTTCATTGACAGTGGGGCAACGAATCATGCTCATTTGCCGCCTCTGCCATAAAAAAAAGAACTACTGGTCCGATTTGAAAATGATTTTTGTGTTGCATCCAACAGTCCATCTGACGAGGAAGGCTCTAGGCTATACTCGTAGTACGAGTATGTGTGCGCAAACCGAAAACCACGCGGACGGCTGGTTAAATTATTAAATACTAGCGGCCGCCCGCGACTCCGTCCACGTGGATTTCGATTTCCAATATCCTATGTGTTATTCTGATGTATAAGCTTTATTGTGGTAAAGTTTCATTCAAATCCATTCAGTAGTTTTTACGCGAAAGAGTAACAAAAATCCATACATCCATACATTGCCTTTATAATAGTAGTAGGATAAAACAATATAATAAAAGAATGCTACATTTTAGCAATAAAAACAACACTAACAAATTCAACCCCTAAGAAACATTTTGGTTTCACCCCTCATTACCTCTTAATTAGTCGACTCGTCGTCAAGAGGTCTATTACACTAACCGTCAGGGGTCGCAAGCTTTAATGTGTGACTTTGAATGGGCATAAATGTAGTGTAATTTCACAAAGGATTATGCAGAAAAGTTTTTTTTTTTTTAACTTAGCTAGCACTTGACCACAAAGTTGCCTGATGTTAAACAACTATGCGGTCTACGATGGAGCGTGCTTGCTTAGGAAAAGCCCGTTTATTCTGGCCTTGAAGAGCCCCAAGTTGTATTGTGCAGGAAAGACAGATCTTGGCAGAGAATTCCACTCCCGCGCAGTCCGTATCGAAAAAGATGAAGCAAATCGCTTAGTTCGTACGCGCGGAATCTCCACTGTGTCAAAGTGTTTAATGAAGTACAAAAGTAAAACAATATGCTACCAAAACGGTTGCCACGCAGCAACATGTCGAGGCTTAAAGCTAAGACGCTGATTTTCAGTGGAACCAAGGAGACAAGAGAGTAACATTAGACATAATGTGTTTAATTATTTTGTAAAATATGCTAATGTAAGTGAAATTTTTGTACAGTTAGGTGTAATTACGAGTAGGTATGAAAACAAAAAGAGACTTACCTGAGTTCTCCAGCACCGCATTGGTTATTATCTAACATCTGAAGCGGCAGCTTGACGTGTCTTGGTACTTCTTCACTACATAGTATAAAACAAAGTCGCTTTTTCTGTCCCTATGTGTGTTGTATGTCCCTATGAACGCTTAAATCTTTAAAACTACGCAATGGATTTTGATGCGGTTTTTTTTTTAGAATAGATAGAGTAACTCATGAGGAAGGTTTTTATGTATAATATCATCCATTAAATAGTGGACAAGTACCACGGGCGAAGCCAGGGCGGGCCGCTAGTTTTAAATAAAATTAAGTCTTTGGATCACACACTCACAATATGAGCACGCCAAAAGTCACTGGATCAAATTCACAATTTTCTAACCGCCGCGCCGCGAAAACACAATACTGTTGAACACAGAGCATACACTCACTAGTAATGTTAAATTTATTATTAGTTCAGAGAATAAATCTCGGGATAAACTGCAAGCTACGATTATGATAAAGCGTTCCGAGCCGACTACTGAAGAGTTTCGAGAACTGCCTTCCCGACCCATAAACAAAAAATGTGAAGTATGTACCCTCAAACACATAGTTCGTTTTTTTCTTAATCAATTTTATAATATCACAATCAATTTCATAAACATTTACTACAATTTAAAAGGTTTATTTACTTGATTGAGACCTATAATGTGTATACAATGTGTAATATGCTTCGGTCAAGGACCAAGTTCTAAATTCAAAATCAACAACTATGCGGGACTGCGTTCGGAAATGCCACCAAGCACGAAATGTTTTATAACGTTTGGAAATGATCACACAATCAAACTTATATATTACAAATAAAAAATATGCAAATTATGTTTCTTCTAGTTCTAATTTACAAGTTAAAAATTGGCCAAGTGCGAGTCGGACTCCCGCACTGAGGGTTCCGTACAAATTCTATTTTTGACGTATTAAAAAAACTACTGAATTGATTTCGTTCGAACTAATTTTCGTTGGTAGTTTTTATGGTAATGTACATTATATAATTATTTCAGATTTATCATCCTCTTATTTTAGAAGTTAGAGGGGGGGGACACACTTTTTTCCACTTTGGGAGGGTCTGTCAAGCAAAGTATTCACTTTAGAAAAAAGTGATATTAGAAACCTTAATATAACTTTTGAAGACCTATCCATAGATACCCCACACGTATATGTTCAATGAAAAAAAATATTTTCAGTTTCAGTTCTGACTATGGGTATCCCCCACTATTTTATTTTTATATTTTCGTGTAAAAACCTTGTTGCGGTTCACAGAATACATCCACTAAGTTTCATAAGTATAGTACTTATAGTTTCGGAAAAAAGAGGCTGTGACAGACTGGCGGACAGACAGACAGACAGACAGACAGACGGACATGACGAATGTATAAGGGTTCCGTTTTTTTGCCATTTTGGCTACGGAACCCTAAAAAGTGAACATTATTCAAAATCAACATTCAAGCGGGACTGCGTTCGGAAATGCCTAGTAAATATTACTTTTATTAAAAAGTTGAAATTAATTATAAGATGAGTCGATGGGATTTACCCCTATCAGGCAGAGGCTTTACTCCAGTAGAGGACTGCAAAAAGCTGATAATGTTGAATCAAAGGATACAAATATTATACTACCTATACGTAGTATATTTTTATGTATAAATGAAGCAAACTTAATCAATCCTCACACACCTTTAAATCTTTCACACATCAAAGAACATCTCGTCAATTGCCTACCAATAAAAAAGAAAAAAAAATCCGCCATTGTTCCAGGGTTGTCAAAATTTAAAAAAGCAATGTCACCTCTTTAATTAAATCTCCCGTTCTAAATTTAAACGCGTTCTAAATATAGCCTGGTTCTCTTTCAACCTCAATCACGTGCGTTCGGTTGGCCCTCCAATCAAGCTCGTTCATCCCTCATTACCCTTTAATAAGATGGGACGGCCCGTTAAGGAGTCATTACATTTAAGCGGTTTGGTTCGTTGATTCTTTGCATGCGACAGTTGGAATAGAAATTATGTATTGAGATTCAGGTGTAAGTACCTACTTGGAAAGCTTGAAAAGGTTGTTGAGTGTCGTCTTGAAACAATAAATAAGCTTGTGTGGTTTAATGAGGAGGTCGTATGTAACATATAGGGTGGAATTGTTAGTAAGCTCAAAACAAATACAAACTAAAAAACACATTCAATTAAAGCACATTGACTCTTGACATTCAGTTTGGCATGGACTTATTATTTTGGCTATTTTTACAGCAGGCTTTTGAGTTGGATTTTGTTGAAAATATGAATCACTGTGTGACTTGTGGAAAAGCAACCATTTACTGCATTTCCTTAAACAATTAAACAATTCTCTCAGTGATTTGAGACGGTGAACTGCCTCACTTTTCCAAAATCTCCATTATCTGAGCTCTCAGATTGCCTAAGCCTTCAGAATTTTCAGGGTGTTAGAATGTCAAGTTAGAACCTTTTAATTCACACCATTTTCATCTCGTTACATTCAGGCCCAAGAATGTATAAAATTGTTTCGATCGCCTTTGAACGTTTGCATTTTTACTATTCACCTATCACACTCAATTATTTGAAAAATATTTACTTCCATAAGCTTCCAGTTAACGTTACTGCAATGTCAACTGTCAGCGCTTAGGACGTGTTAAACAGATAATGAATTAATAATCACCCGGCCATCACTTCCGCGCATTAGAACTAATTACTTAGACAGCTTCCCTGATTGAAAGGGCGGACGCTAACAAGTTCAAGCCTATGCGTTCAAATGAAGCTGAAGAGTTTTTTTGTTTGAACGCGCTGCTAACCTCAGGAAATACTGGTACCATTTGAAAAAAAATGTTTTGTGTCCATGTGTGATAGCCCATTATAAATAAATAAATAAATATTTCACAACATCACATACATTGATCTGACCCCGTGGTAAGTAGCTTATGCACTTATGTTACAGACAACAGAATCAACAGTGGTATTACAAATATACTTAAACAGATACATATAACACGCAGACCAGGACAAACAGACATGTTCATGCACACAAATGTTTGTCTTGTGCGGGGATCGAACCCGCGACCTCTTGAGTAATAGGCAACTTCTTGACCATTAAACCAAGCGGGTCGTCTTATCGAGGAAGGCTTTAAGTTAAAGTATAACACTATGTGTGCGGAAACCGAAATGCGCGCGGACCGAGTCAGCGGAGACGGCAAGCGCCAGTAAATGTATAAAGATTTAAACTTGTTTCAGTCGGTATGCAGATTTTAATTTTTATATGGAGGGCATGGAGTTTTTAATTTCTTGCAAATAGAGATGGTTACTTACAACCACAAGTAATCCTAGGTAGATAAATATATTATGTATACATTTATACATAGCCACGCAAAAAAAATACGAATAAAAAAGACAGAATCGCCACACAATTCACACTTAAAATAAAATAAATATAAAATTAACAGATTTGCGTGTATGCTCCTCCCTCTGTATTGTCTTTTGCATATAATTAAGATACTACTTTATTTATACATTTTAAATATAAACAAAGGAAAATTGATCCGATCTCAAGTGGCTCAGGCGGGACTCGAACCCAGCGCCTCTTGCCCGGACTGCAAGGGGCGCTGGGGTTGAAATTATAGATAAAGGTATAATAGTACTTAGCATGTAAAAAATGCTTAAAATAAATATTCACAAACACTTCATTTACGGTATATCCCGGTGAACTAAGATGAACGTTCATAACAAATGACGTTGTCTGTCTAATTTCAAGAATATCGATAGACTAACAATGTCTATCGATAGCAAACACTGCACTGTAATTAAACTCAAGCTCTACCTCGTTTCAAACTCAGGCCACCGTCTATGACAAAGCACCTATAACAGTTAAGGGGTCAAACTTAGCATTAATACAGCCACGAATTCTACGAACTAAGCCTCACACTGACGAATAGGTACACAGATTTGGTTTCAGTATGGTCATTTATTTTGACTCGTAACGTGTTTAGACGTAAATACTCGTAAGTAGTTGAGTTGAGTTATTTGTTCTTTGTTTGCTCGTGTTTCTTGCTGATAGAAATGGTTCAGTGTTTCCAGTGATTTTCATAATTTCTTCCCAAACGGGTCTTTAGAGCATGACATGTCTTATTTATCAAGTAATCAAATAAAAAAAGCATCTCATAATTCAAACACAAAAGAAAATAAATGTAATATTAGCACCATGCGTGTGTTTTTTTTTTGTTTAAAAAGAGACTACTTATTTTCCGGTTTATCCAGGTGAATATTCAAATCATATGTCGTAGTCTGCCATGAGTAATTTTAAAATATCTATCAAAAGCAAACACTGCACTGTAATTAAACTCGAGCTCTACTTCGTTTCAAACTCAGGCCACCGTATACCCCGTAGCATGTAGCCTGTGCCTGAAACGACCCCTTAACTGTTATAGGTGCTTTGTCATAGGACAATAACACCTATAACAGTTAAGGGGTCAATCCTAGCATTAATACAGCCACGAATACCACGAACTAAGCCTCACACTGACGAATAGGTACACAGATTCGGTTTCAGTATGGTCTGTTATTAATTTCCTCCCTGAGAGCCCATTTGTTTAGACTCGTAACGTGTTTGGAGGTAAATAGTTGGGATGGGTTATTTATTCTTTGTTTGCTCTTGTTTATTACCGATGGAAAGGGTCTCGTGCTCCCATCAATTTTCATAGTTCTTTCCAAACGGGTAACACTGGCTATCAGAAAAGCCTCTTATGAATTTACTAGCGGCCTAAACACTATGTGTGTAAAACTATAGCTTAAAGCCTTCCTCGACAAATGGACTATCTAACACAATAAGATTTTTTTTCAATTTGAACCAGTGGTTCTTGCGATAAGCGCGTTCAAACAAACAAATAAAAAAACTCTTCAACTTTATTATATTAGAATAGAAAGAATTGATTGATGAATGTTCACTTATCACTCTCTAGCAAAATTACTATTGGGTATAACAGGTAAGATGGTTTCATCATCGTCTGGAGAACATTTACATTGACTGATTGTTTTCATTTGTCTTACCAAGTCAATTTGAGAACCTCTTTTCTCACATGATGGGTCAAATAAAGGACCCATTTCACATGTATGACAGACCCAGGTCTAGCGGTCAGAGAATGGCAACAAAACAGTCGTGGGTTTGAATCCTGCAAAGGGAAAATGTTTGTGTGATGAACATTGGCATAAGTACTCGAGTCATGGATGTTTATAAAAGTATTTAAGTATTTATTAGAGAAACATATAAATACAGTCGGTCAAATTAAAAACCTCGTTCTTTTCAGAATTGGCCAAAAAAAATATCAATATCACATCTTTCCATCTATCTATACTTATTTATTAAAGCTGAAGAGTTTGTTTGTTTGTTTAAAAGCGCTTATCCCCAGAACATCTAAGTGAAAAAATAAAATTGTGTTGGATAGTACATTTTGCGAGGAAGGCTTCAAGCCATAGTATAACACTATGTATGCGGGAAGCGAAATCCACGGCGTCCGCTAGGGTAAAATATATCGGAATCGAACCTAGGACTACGTGTGTATCGCCGTCCTTTTGTGTATCTCACACACATTCCAGTGAGCCGGTGTAATCGTGTGAAAGTCTGCTCGACCGGATAATTCCCACGTGAAAAGGCTCCGCTGAAACAAAGCTATGTTTTTATTGTGATTTTTATCTCAGTTCATTGAATTCGTCATCATTTTGTACGGTTGGCATAATTTATCGTCCGATTGGGCTTAGTTGAATTTAAAATATTTGCATTGTGTGTACAATATGGTACGTAGACTATTAAATAAAACAAAATAAAAATAACCGGCCGTTTTCGACCATGATGGCCGATCTGTTGATTTACCAGTTACGCAGGCTATATGATTGGTAGTGCACTCCTTCAATCCATAGTTCGATAGGAAAGCAATCTGACACGACCGTAGAGATCCGGCGCAAGACCTGAAGCACGAAGGAGCTTGATATAAAAATGTTCGGTCACCCATCCGATGGCTGGCCTCCGCGAGAGCTGCTTAACTTAAATCACAGGCCGAGCGCGTTAGCGGTGGTTTTCAGTCTGGTGTGTTTCTACAGTAAGGTACATGAACTGTATAAAATATAATAATTTATTCAGTAACAAAATGGTTGCATAATCGTCCGAATAATTTGCATCCGTCACACATATTACGTATTAACGTACGTCCGGTTCCGCGGGAAGCCCGGCCGGATACGGAAATAGTTCCGGGACAAATTGGTCGAAGGATGCGCAATGAACAGATGATATTCATCCGGTTCCAAAATGTTAGCGCAATTTTATGTTACCACAATTTCACTCGGGTCGCTGACTCAAGTCCCGTTAGGAGTATACAGATCGACTCATCCGTAGAACAAAGTCCGATCTGCAGGAATGCTAGTTTTCAGTAGAGGGCAAAGAAGTTTTAGATCTTTGTTTTCGGGCTGCGATCAAAAACGGTAAGACGTATCATTTTGAATTTTAGATATGTTTGTATAGCGCAATGGCGTAATTAAATGCTCTTTAGTGTATATTTCTATTGCTTTTATTTCACGAAATAGTGAGTTCCATATCAACATCGGACATTTTCTAGCGGATGACCGGGAGTCCTTGGTGAACATAACACGTTGTTTTACGGAGACGTCCGAATTAAGTGCCGTTCTATATGAACTTGGGGCGTTTTTTGATTGAATAATTTATCACTTTAAAGTCCTATGTGAATACTTATCTGGTTTGAAATGTGTTTTTGTAATGTTAGCCATAACATAAAATAACACAATCTTTTATTCGGGCTTACACAAGGTTTATTCGTTAAAAAAAACCGAATTAGGAACATTATGAAGCCCGGTGACCTGCTTGGTGTAGTGCTCAAGAGGTTGGGTTGGGTTCGATCCCAAGATTTGTTGGCATGAACATGTATCCATTTAAGTGTTTGTATTTGTATAAATAAAATATATTTAAGCATGTCTTTCAGTTCCCTAGCTTGCCATGGTACAAGCTTCGAGCTTAGTTTGCTGCTAGGCAATTGGCGTTTTCAAACCCATTAGGCAAGGATCTTCACAGAAATCAACTCCGTGCATTTATTTATTGCAAACTGAATGGTGATTTTTCATTTGGTATGAAAAATCACCATTCAGTTTGAAGATTTAAAAGTTCCACATCACAAATATTTCCCGGTTAATATGGAACTGTCAGTACCAACTCTTCCAAATATCCTTGCCTAATAATACCTATTCAGTCTGTGATAGTTAATTCTGGCGATATATTATGGAGAAAGTTTCTTTGTGATTTGTTCGTCGTCATTTAGCACCTCTAATTAACTAGAAAACCATTTAAGTAGAAAACCCGTGGCCCCTAAAACCAATAGAAAAATGCAGAGACGCCCTAAGTAATGAACAGACCGTAAGCGCAAATGGTTCAAGAAACATAACGAAATAATTGAAAAAACGATGGGACCATCTTACAATGTCGTTAGTCGTTACAAATCTTCTTCTTCTTCCTAGCGTTTATCCCGTTAGTCGTTACAAATGATCCAATTAAATATCTCACCAACAGTACTTGGTACAGTAAATTTTTGGCAACTGGGAGATCGAGTTAAGCTATGGGATATCATCATCAAGTTTTCAGATAAAATCAAAAAGAAAATATACCTCAAGTATCTCCTAATAAATTTCAAAGTATTATGGTCACAGGCACCAACCAATCTCACTGCGAGAACATTGAAGTATGTGAAACAATATTTATTACACTTAAGTTTAAATACTTTTGCCGTAACAGCTTGTATCTTAAAGAATGTGTGAAATACAAAGGAGGTCAGCGTACAAATAATAAGATACATTTATAAAGCACTTCCATCGTACTTCTTCCACGCAGTCTTTAAGATACGAGCTAAAACGGCAAGATATTGAAACATTGTTTGATATACTTATATTTTCTCTCAAAAAGATTCCTTAAAGCCTGTTTATTTATAAAATTTTATCAAATAACTTCATGATGCAGTTTCTTTCCACAAAAACAGAAACAGTCTAGGCGCTGTTGGTGAGATATTGTATCGAATCATTTGTAACAATAAATGGCATTTTCTACACGGTCCCATCGCTATTTTGACTTTTTCATAACATTTGTCTTGCCTAGGTTTTTAAATCACTTGCGTTTAAGGTCTGTCCATTCTTTATTAGTCTCTGCCTTTTTCTAGTGGTTTTAGGAGCCACGGAGCTACTGCTTCAATACGAAGACAGAGGTGAATTTAGTGGTGCCTAATGACGAAGAACAAGACTAAGAGAAACAGTCTCTATGATAAGGGCAGAATAAACTATCACAGACAGAATGGATGCCCATTGCTATGCCTAATCCTAGTAGGAGAGGATCTAGGAGTTAGTACTGACAGTTCCATATAAACCAGGGTAGATCTGTGGTACAAAATGTGTTAATCCTAAAACTGAATGAATGGTGAATTTTCATAATTTGATGGCACTTCTAAGGAAAACGTAAGTTGATTGCTGTAATGATCAACACCTAGTGTGCCAGGTATGGCGTTGGATATTAAGCTGTAGCAGGAAATTTTCTCGGTCTCGTCATGGCCATCCAGATTTTTTCCATTCTATCAGCTCATTATTTAACACTAGCGGCTGCCCGCGACTCCGTCCGCGTGGTTTTCGATTTCCAATATCCTATGTGTTATTCTGATGTACAAGCTATATTGTGGTAGTTTCATGCAAATCCATTCAGTAGTTTTTACGTAAAAGAGTAACAAACATCCATACATCCATACATACAAACTTTCGCCTTTATAAGAGTAGTAGGATTACAACGGGACTAAACGCGCTATTATTTTCGCTTGTGACCACGCCACGGTTGTAGCATCACAGCCGAAACGTCAAGCAGAAAGTACTCAGTAATATATAAAAATAATATCGCGTTTAGTCCCGTTGTAATGTTAAATAATTAAAACGCAACGCGAAAGTATAAAGAGTTATTAGTTCTCAGCCGATTTTTCTTCATCAGTAGGTAGGCAAAGGTGACTATGGTGGAGTCAAGTTTTAACAAAATTCTCAATAAAAATAATAGAAAATGTATTATTACTAATAAGGCAAGACTATATACCTGCCTAGCAATTCATTACACATTGTTTAATTCAAATATTTGAATAATTGAGGATTTTTTTAATTGAACAACGTCTTATCTTATTCCGTTCTTCCAGTAATAACGTCCCATTTTACCATCAGACTAACAAATCGTCTCATAGATTCCGAAGAAAAGTGTTCTACATTCACATGCAACACTCAGAAGTACCATTAATTTCGTATAAAATGGTTCTAAGTTCTGTTAAGACTTCTACTTTTTACTATTTATTTTTACAGTTATAGTGGTTATCCTGCGAATATGCATTACAACGCATGTATTTTCGTACGAAAATTACGTTACTTAACTTTTCCATCAAAAAACGCCCTATATAAAAATCGATCACCCACAAATAGGAACGGAGCCAAAAAGTATGAATAAAGAGACAAATTGATTCTATATTCTAATTTCATTTTTTCGAAGAAAACCTAAGCCCGTGAAATGTAAATTTCCTTCCTCCACTGAACAACGGCCGGTCTCAACAACAGACGTGGCATCCGCACCGCCCCCACTGTCCCTTGGTCACATGAAGCGTTTTTTTACGGAAAGTTTATCACATGGAACGTTATTCGACTCTGTAACTCTGGAACTAAATAAGATAGAAAAAAAATAAAAATGTACGTCGATAGAGTTCGTTATCCTTATACTGTTAAGGTATTTAACTCATTTTTGCTCTATGATCACATCGGACTCTGTTCTACGGATGAGTCGAGATGTTTGTGTGATACACATGTTGGAGGAGCTCGATGGCGCTCGTTGTCTGCAGTGGACTTAATGACTGATGGAGGAGGAGTTTAGTAGTGGTAGAGCCATGCTGTTTCACAGCACGAATGGACCGGCTCGTCCGGGGAAGTACCACCCTCTCACATAACATCAGCGTGAAAATAAAGTATCTACTAATCTACTATTGAGTTTCGTCTGGTTTGTGTGTGTGCCGGAGGCCCACGCACGCCCCTTTAAAAGGCCGGCAACACATAAACGATACCTCTGGTGTCGCGGATTTCTATGGGTCTTAGCGGTGATTGCTTACCATCAGGCGACCCGCTGGCTCGTTTGCCAAATCTGCCATAAAAAAAAGAGTAGGTAATATGACGTTGAGATAATGGCCGTACCAAATCCAGATTTATTTGTCTCATGTGCAATTTTGTGAACAGTGATTAGAATGGAAAATCTGTGCTTATTTCACTCAAAAACTATTATCAAGTTGGTTAGTTTCGTTGACTATGACATAACTTCACTTCAATTAAGAAGTCTTGGGTATTTTATTACTCGCTATGACGTCAATAAAAGTAAGTACTGAATCAATTGGCGATGAAGCGCTAGCTTCAAAGTTATAGCCATTTTATTCCCTTAATCCACTTTAACTGTTCAAGACGTACTTTTCTAAAGTTCGCATTGTACATTTGTTATAACTGTACTTCGGATTCCCAATTAGATTTGAAAGTGCTATGGAATAGAAGAATACTTATAGGTAAAAGTCTGGTACGTGTATACCAGATTCAGGATTCAGGATAATTATTTTCCTATTCAGAACATAAAGTAAAAAAATATAAACTATAAACTAGCGGCCGCCCGCAACTCTTTCTCGACAAATGAACTATCCAAGAATTTGTAAATTTGAACCGATAGTAGTTGAGGTTAACGCGTTCAAACAAACAAAGTCTACAGATTTGTTGCTAAGATTAATATAAAAAATTTTCATCGTTAGATGTCGTTGTTGAGATAATGTCCACGGCTATTTTTACGCGAAAACTCATAAGAAAAGATTACACAAAGTATTATAAAGCAATTTCACCATAAATTTTCTTGTTTTAAACCCGTTCCTTTTAAGGAAATTAACTGTTAAAAAGGCCTTTTAGAGCGTCCTAAAAGGGATGGAGGTATTTTATTAGATTATGCCCAAAAAGAAAATGGTATAGGTATTTCACTGTTAGGCTAAGGCTGCTGTCAGGCTAAGTTACGGCACATTCTAAGATACGATTATTGCTGTTTTTAAAAGCAGGGTTGGGTTTCCGCAATTTTACATTAGCTGTAATGTTCGGGAAGGATTTGTATCTTCCGTGCCACCAGGTTGGACTTGGCTATTTGACTGCATTCAAAACAAATCTTGAAACTCTTAGGTACATCAAATAATTAATGCAAAAACAAGCTAAAATAAACTTGAATTGTTGTTGGGCTTTGTTATAATTACAACAGTTATAATTAAACAAACTTTGTAAATGCTTAAATATAAATATTTTCATACAATTGTGAATCCTATGGTGAATAGCGAACAGAATATTAAACTGGAGCTTCCAGTGACTTGGTCATCAACGATCGAGTGAAACACTTTTTTTCACCTAACTCATAAAAAAGTGCTGTAAAAAATTGCAATTACTTCGTCAAGCATAAAATTTCACGAAATTTCCATACGTTAAAAGCCTTGGTGTTATCTCAATAAATCTGAAAGTTTTTAACTCCTCTGTAAGATAAATGATTATACAATGGATATTCATTTTCATTATCACAGAGACTCTCACACAATGATTCACATTTTGATTAAAATTTCACTAATGGACTTTTTGCCTGTCGTGGGCGGGATATTGTACTAAAACCACCTAAAACTGGGTCAGATATTTGACGCGTTGATTTCTAAAACCGCTAAAATGTTAGCTGGCACTCACATTAATGTTTTCATAATTATACGTAAACTTACCCCACCGACCTTTAATAAATGAAGTTGTTTAACAACGAAAAACTGTTATGTTAACACAAACAATTAAACTGTATCAAATTACGGTTGATTTATTTCATAAAGGATAATCTCAGAAGAAACATTACTAGTACCCGCGCCTTCGCGGCTAATTATTTAGTTCAATAATTTTTACTACAGTTTATTTTCTTCCTCAATACTGTCCAACTCACTTACTTACCTATAAGAAATATCATCAAATATCGATGTTTAGACCGGGAGCTTGTGAAAACTGATAACCTCGATGAGAAGCGGTAATGGCATTATCTTGAGTCGATACCTAATGCAATTTAAGTTTATTCATTTTAAATTGAAGAGCTATGCAGCCGATTCAATGAGCGCCATTTGATAAAAAGAAGCCAGAAGGGCTCATTCATATTTATATTCTTCATCTGTCCCGGGATTTGAACCAAGGATCTCATAACGTGGCTGAGCATTTTGAAGTACAACCTACTAGCCAAGTTGGCTAGCAAGCAGCTTATTTTTCACATAAAAAATTTAGCTTCTGGCTATTTTTTAAATCAAGTGCATTTTATAAATTACTAGCTGCCCGCCCCGGCTTCGCCCGTGGTACTTACTTACATGTATTATACATACAAACCTTCCTTAAGAATCACTCTATCTATTAAAAAAAACCGCGTCAAAATCCGTTGCGTAGTTTTAAAGATCATACATACGGACATACAGCGAAAGCGACTTTGTTTTATACTATGTATTGATTGATTTAGATTTTTCTTTTCTAGTCTATAACGATATATCCACGTAAACCGAGCCTACTCCTGGCGTTTGACACTAAACTTCCCCAGCTCTTAATCTAAATAACCTCAGGCAAACACGATTAAGTCAGGACACGTCACCCCGTGAGTTAATCTAACCTGTTTGCGTGTTTAAGACGGGGCTTGTGATCGTGACCTTTGACCCGGGTGAACTTTAGATTAAAATAATAAATATAACATTTTGCAACGTCATATGACAATCAATCATACTAGCAATGTTGACACCACGAATTTTTTGACTTCCATATATTAACTAGCGGCCGCCCGTGACTTTATTCGCGTGGATTTTGATTAATCCCATGGGAGCATTAAATCTCGATAAAAAAGATCATATCACCTAAGTCAGCCCATACCTTGCCCGCATCCAAATTTCATCAAAATCCGTTCAGAAATCCATTCAGTAGTTTCAGCGTGATGGAAAACAAACAAACAAACTTCACTTTTATAATAATTAAAAGAAAATAAGATTAATAAGATGACGTTACTTTTCAGCAGTCAACTGAGTAATTTACTAGCTATTTTTAATTACAGGGACAAGCGTAATAAGTAACGGATAATAAAACTCATAAGTTAATTTAAAAAGTACCTACCTACTTTTTGTGGAAATTCGTTAAAAAATTAAGACTGAAATGTGCCAACAGCTCTACGGGACTAAGATTTATTTATGTCTTGTTACATACCTACATAAGTGAGTTTTTGTTATGACCGCCAACTTTTTGTTGCATTTAGCAAATTCTTAAAATGTCGTGTAAAAGTTTCGTCTACAATTGTGTGCAATAAAGACTACTCTATCTACCTATCCCTCGTTATAATCCCAACTAATATTATAAATGCGAAAGTAACTCTGTCTGTCTGTCTGTCTGTCTGTTACGCTTTCCCACTTAAACCTCGCAACCGATTTTGATGAAATTTCGTACAGACAATCTTTAGACCCTGAGACAGAACATAGGCTACTTTTTATTTCGAAAAAAAGAAATCCACGCGGACGGAGTCGCGGGCGGCCGCTAGTGAAACATAAAACGACGTAATAACCAATAAGAAATTCCACGTCTTGTGAAAGGAATTCTGTCGTTCTAATCAGTATAATCAACATTCGGTGAACCCTGATCTTCCCACGGCTGGGAAGCAATTAACATGCGAATGGGAGTCTTCCCTCCTTCCTAAGTCCCTGTTTCGTTAATTTTAGTCATGATCTAAGATTACATTCGAAGCTCATGAATGATTGTTTATGAACAATTTTGTATTAAAAATTATGAAGTTAGGTTTTTATTATAATTATAAGTGAAATTGCCAAAGACGTGTATTTTAAGAATGTTCAAAAAGAAAATGAGTGGGCCAATGAGTGGGCTATTCACCACGCTTCTCCAATTAGGATCGGTCATCACAAGCCCGAGCCGTGTTCTGAAAACCGACACACTTTTGCCCGACAGAGAATAAAACCCATAATCTCGAGACTATGGCCTGGTTTCAGGAGTACTAGACGAAGGAGAAAGAAATTAAAAAGAGGCTGTGTAATACTAAGCAAGCAGCAGCAAACTAATGAACCATTTCCAACGCAAACTCAGCAGAAAAGAAAATAAAATTTCCAGAATTTTCGAGTTTCCTCTCCTCCAAAATCCTCACCAAATTAGAAAGTAATCCAGTCTCACTTGTACTTGTGATGCCGTTATCATTATTTCAATTAATTCATTTCGGACCTTCGCCGATAAGAGTCCGCCTACACCCTAATTATGTTTGTTTTAATTAAAAAAGTTTCTCGGTAAAATTACTGGTACATTTTCATAGTGCTGCAATTTGTCTGGGTTCGTTACCACATATGAACGTTTCTACTTTGTTGTTATATTTTGTACTACATAGTTCTTATGCACGGCTTTACAAGCGAGATCAAAATTCTTGTTTAATCCTATGGGAGCTTTTAATCGGGATCAAGGTATTCTATCACCTAATTCAGCCCATACCCTACCCGTATCTAAATTTCATCAAAATCCGTTCCGTAGTTTCAGCGTAATTGGCGGACAAACAAACAAATATCACATTTATAATATTAGTACGATGTATTCGAGGATGCAAATTGAGTAGTAAAGTTACTCGTTTCATGTTGAAAATTGTGAACAAGGGTTACCTACTCATTTTGTATAACTTAATTGCGGCTACATAGTGGTAACACACGCAAGGTTCCGAACATCACCAAAGGTAATGCATTCACACCCCTTTAAAACCTCTTAGTTGTTACAAACATAAAACAGATACTTTTAGCATTCTTATAGATTCGTTCTTTAATCTCGTTCCTAATAAAATCGGGTAATTTGGGAGAGCAATAAAAAATATGATTACTACGCCATTTGACAACGGCAGTAAAAACCAAATCTAATGCAAAAGATAAAAGGTTCGATATAAAAAAATACTTGAAAATATAAAAGAAGAGTTAAGGCAACAATAAAATAACCTCTAAAAAGGGGAAGGGAAACTATTTCCAACTCAACCCGGGCATCGAGTTATTCCTTTGCCCCGGATAAGGATCAAAAGGCTCTATTAGACCGATAAAAAGCGTTCTTTGTATGTTTGTGCAAGTTTGACCGAACTCTTAACTGGCCGTAACCGAAGATGGTTACAGATTAAATAAAAAACTTGCAATTGATTTTAGAATTCTATCTTATTTCCCCTTTGTTACTACGGGCATTCCGTGAAAAGGGTGTCTACCCTTTTCAAGAGACGCCCCATACGATGACCCATGACGTGTTAACATGAACGAATGTGTAGAATTGGAAACAGAAGAATACAGAAATGATGAATAAGAAGATTTATTGTGTAACATATCGGGACTTAACTCAATGTTTATTTTAGTGTCTACTACTTACTGCTTGTCGTTTCAGTTGTGTTGCAACACTGCATGTAAAAAGTCAGGATCCATTTTACGATGTGTGAAATGTGATTGAGAATAAACGCTAAAATGGGAGTAGTTTATAATATTTATTGATAGACCACATCATTATTTTATAAGTTTGTCACACTTAGTTGTTAATATCACAAGCGATATTAATTAATGCAGGAATATAACATCCAATGTCATTAAAAACCTTTTTGTTTATATGAGACTTGTTAGGAATTTAAACACCATTTATTCCCACCGTAGAGGTGTAACGCCTTCGTAGACTGGCTGATTTAAAAAGAAAACGTGAAAGAACGCGTGACAGGTCCATTCCATTGTTTTTTATTCTGCAAATTTCTTCCATGTTGACTTGAGTTATTTCGCATAGGTTGATAGATTTGTTTATTTTAATTTGATTGAATACATATAAAAGCAAATTAAATAATTATAATAAAATAATAGCACATAATGTATGTGTAAAGTGATGCAAAAAGCGATGTGTTCTCTCTAAAACGAATCGTTGATTTTCACAAATTATTTTGTTTAGTATTAAAACAGTTAATTTTTTTTCTGTACGCCACGATTATTTATTGTCGGTACATAGACTTTTATTACATTTTTTCAGATCCTCAACAGTTTTTCCTTTTCCAGATCTCCCAGAGCCGATGACCAGCAGGATCGTGTCAATCCTGGGTCTGTTCGAGCTGTCAGTTGGAGACACCCCAAGGTCTGATGGCGCGTCAGAGCTGGCTGCAGCGAAGCTAGCTGTGGCGCATGTGAATGAGCGAAGAATACTGCCGGGGTACAAGTTGCAGCTCATCACAAATGATACTAAGGTACTAATAATTAAATACTAATAAATAAAAACCGGCCAAGTGTAAGTCGGACTCGCGCATCGAGTGTCGTGTTTAATTTTATGACGTATTAATTAAAGAACTAGTAGACACGAGGTGTCGTTCAATGGAACCAATTTGAATGGAAGTTTACATAGCAATGTACATTATATATTATATTTTTTGGGGGGTGGACACACATTTTACCACTTTGGAAGAGTCTGTCGCAAAAACAATTCACCTTTGATATTAGAAACCTCAATATCATTTTTTACGACCTATCCATAGCTACCACACACGTTTTCGTAAAACCTAGTTTTGAAATCATACCGTTTAGCAACCGTTAATAAAGTGGACCTTCCTAGCCACTACAAGGACTGTCAAATCCAGCTTAAAATGGCAGAAATCGTTAATTTATTGACACAGTCTTTTCTAGTACACAGGTACTTTTATATTTACAAGATCTGTATCTTTGATGTATTTTGCAAACTTACGTATTTGTGCTAATAAACCTTTATTTAAACACCTCAGTGCGACCCAGGAGTGGGAGTAGACCGGTTCTTCCACGCGCTGTATACAGAGCGAGAGTCCAGGATGGTGATGCTGCTCGGCACCGCCTGCTCCGAGGTGACCGAGAGCATCGCCAAGATCGTGCCCTACTGGAACATTGTGCAGGTGAGATGATGATGAGAAACTTCCGTTCAGTATTGTTAAGACTCTTGTGGTAAGGCCATGATAATACTAGACGGTTATTCATGTCCTAATTCCATGCGGGCAATGCCGCGGGTTAAAGTATAATAAAATGCACAAGTGGACGCAAGCACAATTGCAGTCCCTATTCCCTCTGTCTCATATTTCGGCGGAACAAGAATCGGTCACGACCGTAGAGCGATCACGCGCAGGACCAACGACCGGGCATTAGCAAATAAAGAAACAAGAGTACCGATCTTTACCCGAGTATGAAGGGACCCCAGGTGTTGGTGGCCGATCTGACGATCCGCCAGGCATTCAGGATATCATGTAATGCACAAGTGAGTACGCAAGCACAGGTGCACTCCCTATTCCCACACTCATATGTCGGTGGGACAGCAATCTGACATGATCGTAGAGAGTTCAGGCTCAGAAACAATGGCTAAACGTATCTTCCGAAGAACGGAGGACCTCGAAATGAAATTTTTCCACGGCTGTGATCGTTATTTGACCACCCTAGCAATTTACATTGAAGCGACTGTCACAAGGGAACTCAAACGATATTTTGATCATAGGATCAATAAATAAATCGACTCATCCGTAGAATAAAGTCCGGTCTGCAGGAATGCTAGCTTGCAGATCGGACTTTATTCTACGGATGAGTCGAAATAAAATAAAAACAGTTAGGCGTGCCTTCCAAAGCACGAAATCATTCTCATCAGTCACTCAGGTGATATTAGCCTGCAAAAGCCTAACCAAACTAGAAACACGAAAGACATAAACTATCCAGACTGCATTCGACATTAGAGTTTTCATTTATCTACACAACACCGGGTTTACCGAATTAACTCTCTGAATTCACTGAGTCACCCTGCTCCAATGCTCCGAAGTTAAAACCACACGTGACAACCTCGGGTAAACTACAAAACTACACCTGACTACAACAAGTTTAAACAAGCAAGCTGCCCGTTGTTCACTATAACGTATCTACTTGAATCAGGAAGTTTCCACTTCTGTAATCAAGATTCACATATGCACTCTAACCCCAAAGCTTTAGGTCCAATTTCGATTGCACGTTTATAATCTGCGAATATCTCGGTTTAGTATCGGCAGATATTTGATTTGGACTCGACGTTTATTGCCTACGTGGCGAATTAATCGGATTGCTGTTGACCAATGAAAGGCGTATGCTGTACCGATTTAGTTACGAATATGCTCTTGCCTAGGGCGTAATAAAGTTTGCAGTTGCTAACTTGCGAGTATGAATGAATGTATGTATGATTCAATTTAATTGTGTAAGACTTTGAATGAATGACTTTGAAATTATACTATTTGGTATAAGTATTTTGGCGTTATAAAATCCGCAGGAAAACTTGAATAATTTCTTAAAAAGGAAGACATACCGTAAGTTGTGATTTTATTTTCTTCCAAGCGCGATTAATTTGTACAAGAAGAAATTATACGCGCACAGGAAAAAGCTGAAAAAAAACCAGCTTTGACAGAAGGGAGGAATGTTGAGCCTTCTCCATTATTTAGGTATAACAACACTTTTATGCATTCTCCAGTGCAATGCTTGGGCTATTAGAATAAAGTTTGCAGATACGAGAAAGATTTTGTCGACTAAATGAACCAACATTACGGTGTACATTTTTTATGGGTACGGAAAGCGGTGTCGCTGAGAGGTTTCACCTCGAATGTCGTAGAAAAAGGTCGTGTTTTAAAAATGCAAATTAGAAAGACAAGGGAATATGGGAGATTTAAAAATGTGAACTACATAGGTGCGCACTTATAAGACTAAATAAATCAATGGTTAACAACATAACATACACACATAGAGCAGACATGTACAAACAGATATGCATAATTTTTTACTGTATCGAAGCTACGGGGTCTTGGTACACACGATGACTAAAAACGCGACCGAATTTACATTCCGTCGTGTTCATGATATGACACCCTTTTAAATGAGAGATAATACTCTATTCCGAAATTAGGTTGCGTAATTTTGTATGGAAAATGCATTGCCGCCGCATTTCTGTCGCTTAATTTAAGCTTAGTGGGTTTCTAGTCCTACTCTTTTTGTCTAGTCAACTTCTTAACTTATATATCAAACCAGTCGTCATCGTTTAAAGCAATACAAAGTATAGAAACTTCTATAGATTATAACATAGGCTTGTGACTATTATGCTGGCACCTTTGGTTGATGTTATATCCGACCCTAAAAACTAACAACACAAAATACAAGACTGATATATCTTCTGTCCTTTTCTTCCATCAGGTATCCTTCGGGTCTACGTCACCAGCACTCAGCGACCGCTCCGAGTTCCCTCTGTTCTGCCGCACGGTGGCGCCTGACTCGTCGCACAACCCAGCAAGGATTGCGTTTATCAGGTAATCCTATTGAATTTGTTTATAAATAAAATAAAATAAATAAATATTTCACAACATCACATACATTGATCTGACCCCGTGGTAAGTAGCTTAAGCACTTGTGTTACAGACATCAGAATCAACAGTGGTATTACAAATATACGTAAATAGATACATATAACACCCAGACCAGGACAAACAGACATGTTCATGCACACAAATGTTTGTCCTGTGCGGGGATCGAACCCGCGACCTCTTGCGTAATAGGCAACTACTTGACCATTACACCAAGCGGGTCGTCAAAATGCTTCATTTCATTCAATGATAGGACACTCGAGCCTTTATGAAAGTAGGTATCTACGCTGGAAGTATCAGAGACATCACTCGTATCTATTTTCGACCACTGATTATTCTGCCCGGATGGCTTCTGGAAATCTGACTCACTAACCACTCTTATGTTTGGAAGACAAAATCAATTAAGTTCTTTGTCACTGTGGTCTTCTGTAATTTACTTTATGACATTAAAATATCCGCAAGATCAACATCTATGTTTATTCTGGGTCTTGGATAGATATCCATCATCATCAAATCAATTCTGTCAGCCAAAAATAAATTTTCTCTTTACAAGCATTTTTCAAATCATTAGAGAACAATCAATCGCTTACCAAATTTAACAGCAAATTTAAAACAATTTAATAACACAATACAATCTCAGCGATCTGTTTTCGAATCCAAATTTATCTCCAGCGCAGATCCAAGATGCCTCATTGCATATTCATATCGAAGGCGCGGAACAAACTGAGGAACAGTATCGGACGTCTAGTACTAAGATGGGATCAGTTTGCTTTCTGTTATATCTAGACTTTTAGCAAATGTGTCAATCTTTATTACCGCAAAAAAGGTTATTAAGAAACTTTTCCTGGTGATTTTAAAACAACATATTTTTCTAATCTGCGAGGTAAACCCTACTTCTCTACTAGTTGTAGAGCTTTTCTGATACCTAATGTTCAAAGTGTATAAAGTAAGTGTAAGTAAGTGTATCAAGTGATACAAATATTAATCTGCAAAATTATACGTCAACTAACGGCCGCCCGCGACTCCGTCCGCTTGGATTTCGATTTTTAATAGCCTTCCTCGCCAAATGGACTATCCAACACAAAAATATTTTTTGAAATTGGTCCAGTAGTTCCCGAGATAAGTGCAAACAAACAAACAAACAAAAAATATACAAACAAACAAACAAACAAACAAACTCTTCAGCTTTATATATTAGTATAGATTTGTTTTTATAACTAAACTAGCGGCCGCCCGCGACTTCGTCCGCGTGGATGTCGGTTTTCATTATACGAATGTTTTTTCCCGCTAACTCCCGTTCCCGTGGGAATTTGCAATATCCTTTTGCAACTAAGCATCAAGTTTACTAAGGGACCTGCATGCCAAATTTCAAGCGTCTAACTCAAGTAGTTTAGATTTTCCATACAAACTTCCACCCCCTCATTTCGGGGAAGTGGGGGGTTGGAATGGGTCAAAAAGTAGCCTATGTTCAGTCTCAGGGTCTAAAGATTGTCTGTACCAAATTTCATCAAAATCGGTTGCGAGGTTTAAGCGGGAAAGCGTAACAGACAGACAGACAGACAGACAGACAGACAGAGTTACTTTCGCATTTATAATATTAGTTGGGATGTTATCAGGGAGTGTCACGGATGGAAGGCGCGGAACAAACTATAGAACAGTATCGGACTTCCCGTCAGTAATGAGATGGGATCAGTTTGCTTTCTGTATGCAGACTTTTAGCAATTGTGTCAATCTTGTTTACCGTGGAAGAGGTTGCGTAGAAACTTTACTTGGTGATAAAAAAACATTAAGTAGGACTACTTATTCATTTTATCACCAGGAAAAGTTACCGTATCGATGACGTATCCTTTCAAGCAATAGACATCATAAGTGATCGTAAGCGCACATTTGCTAAATGTATCTCTAATAAAATCTTAATGAAACTTATCTGAAGAGAGGTAGAGCACTGTAAAGTATCCACTTAAACGAGCTACTTATTTGGAGAAGTTTTCCAAACTTTTACTTTTTTCCAGAAGAAAATGGAGACGTGGAATATAAATGTTACACTATAATTTTATCGATGAATGAGGTCACAGAGTTACAAGGTCAGTAATGCGCAAATAATAAATACCCTTGAGCTCTGCTGTTGCAACGGTAACCGATTCTGGTGCCAATTTAATGGTCCAAAAAATATCTTACCTATCTGTTGTTTGAATTCGAATCATCCATCGCGAATACGACCTCATTGCATATTCATATCGAAAGGGCGAAACAAACTGCGGTCCGTTCCCGCCGGTCATGAACAAGGAATTGATGAGGGAAGGATTAAGTCAATAAAAAAAGGAATATCTTCACCTTGAAACGCCTTCAGAAACCGTTGAATGTAAATTCGTATTTTCCCTTCCTATGCACAATGTAACAGTTAACCACTCTTACTGTTACATTGTGCATAGGATGAAGTAAGAGTGGTTAACTTGGCAGTATAAAAAGAGAACGAAAGCAGGATATTCACTTTGGCTTATTGTAGGTACCATTGATAATAAAAGTGCGTGTCTGGCCGGATTTGAACCAACATATCTCCATGTGATGCGTGTTTGTTACATACATCATCCAAATCGTGGCTGCAATTTCGATGCCGATGATTTTCAAATAACATTTGCAAATTGAGTCAAAACCACAGGTTCCATTTAATTGTGGGGGTCTCTAACCTGCCTCTGACCTCTCACCACTAAAACAGCGATCCGATCATCTACATACATTAATCAATGGGGTACACGACTGACAGGTCAAATCACTCACTTTTATTAAACGTCAAAAACGTAAGCTTGTAGGGAAAATTGTATGAAATACTAAGGTTTGACGTCACAACTTAGTATTGTCAAATGAATACTTTTTTAGTTCCGATTAACTGTAATAATTTGTTAAAAGCGCAAAAGTAACTGTGGCATAATGATAAGCTATTATTTATTAATTACTTCTTTAATGTAAGAGTTTCATAATTTATTTTGAAGTCAGTCGTGTACCCTATTGACCAACATTTGTATCACAAAAGGTAAAACATACATATGAAAGAACACGTCCTTTTAAGCCCGGTTGCTATGCCTACTGAATGAGAAAATTGTTCCACATTTCCTCTAACGAGTTTATAAGAATACGGTAGAACCTGTGCCGTTTAAAAGGAAAGAGGGGAATGTTTGTACGTCTTAAGTGTTCCACAGCTTTATGCATTCATAGAGACTGAGTGTGCGACAAATTGACATAATGTTTGTGTTCTTCCCCCTGAATACCCCCAAAGAAGTCAAAATTTAATAATGTAGAAACATTACCGCCGTAAGACTACTCGTTAACCTTTTTTTATGTATTAACGATGGTTCCTGATGGTAAGTGATCACCGCTGCCCATGGACATCAACGACCGCACAAGGGTCGCAGATACTTTGCCTGCCTTTAAGACCCCATACCCTCCCCAATGAGGTCTGGCGACCTTTTCAACCAGCAGAAACATAGCAAAACAGTTACAAACTGTAACTTCACTGTGTTCTTCTGTAAGGTGGAGGTACCACATGATAAGAGCGGCTCATTCAAGTAGAAGTTACAAATTCAAAAATTCAAATTCAAATTCAAAATATTCTTTATTAACATAGGCTTCATAGAAGCACTTATTAATCGTCAAAAAAATTACAAAATAATGACTCGACCACCGATTCGGAAAGCAGTTACTGCCGAAAAGAATCACTAAGCTCTACCCCTCTTAAAATCATCATAGGGGAGAACGTTTCTTTTGCATCAAGTTGGGACTACCATCAGGTAAAAGTTTAGCTATCTCTAAAACATGGTTTCGCAACATGTGGTCCGCGGACCCCTGGGGGCTGCGAGTATATGAATGGGGGGTATTTTTCATGTTAATGAACAGTTCTAATTACCTTCTGTAATCGTGTTTTTTCGTATATGTTAGTCTCTAAAATAAATACGTAATTCGTTTTTTTTGTTAGGGGTTCAGTCAAATCTGGTCTTGATTTCCAGAAGGTCCGTGCCTGAAAAGGCTGGTTAAAGCTGCTCTAAAACATACATGATACACGACCTGTGCGGAAAACAAAGCCTCAGATTCTCATGTATATGACTTCCAGCAGACGTCGATATTGCTAAACTTGCTAAATTACTTGCCAGTTATTTAATAGGAAGCTGGTCTAATTACTGCGATGCAATATTTGCATCAATCACAAAACCGCAACACAGCGGGTTAATTAATATTGCGTCTGGCTTTGTAAGCTGACAGGCGATTTACATTATTACATGTATTATAGAGTGCGTGCAATATATAAATGCAATATACCAGTCATAACAGCTTATGGAAAATAAACGATTTCCTATAGCATTCACAGTTACTGCAAAAAAAAAGGAGGTTCTCAATTGAGCTTTTGCTTGTTCATTATTTGACGACCCGCTTGGTGTAATGGTCAAGATGTTGCCTATTACGCAAGAGGTCGCGGGTTCGATCCCCGCACAGGACAAACATTTGTGTGCATGAACATGTCTGTCTGTCCTGGTCTGGGTGTTATATGTATCTATTTATGTATATTTGTAATACCACTGTTGATTCTGATGTCTGTAACACAAGTGCTTAAGCTACTTAACACGGGGTCAGATCAATGTAGTTATGTGATGTTGTGAAATATTTATTTATTTATTTAATTCAGCTTTTGCATTTTCCTTATTTTTATTTAACTACTCGTAGTTTTAAAAACGAGTAAAAGGGTAACGTGATGGTAGATCGTCCCCGCCGCAAATGAACATCCACGCAAATGCAATGGCAAAGGTCATTTGTTTAAGGGTTTTAAAACGCGACCGATTCTCGGCATGACTACGCCTATCTCTTTAAAAAAAACACCATGCCGAAATGCCGTCGCGTAATTTTGTATAGAAAATGCATTGCTAAACTTCACTCCTGTTTTTTTGACTAGGTGTGTTTCGACAGTTAATGTCTTTTAGCGCTTAAATCCGAATTCAAACTGCAGGATTACCAAGGAGAAATCGGAATATAGATCGCGATCGGTCTGTTCAGGCTCCAACGAGAAACACTTGAGTTGATATTCTGAATGCAAGATCTAACTGCTATACGCAAATCACTTTGCATACAAGCTACGAGTTTACGAGTATCAAGAGGATTAGATAGGGTAGGTTTGAGTTTTCGGTCCAGTGTGAACAATAGGTACAGATTGATACTTTGATTCGATTGATACATAGATACTGTTGTGTAGCACAGCAGTAACAGTAATGTTAGGGAGGGTGCGGGTTCTTAAGAGGTGATCACTTACCATCAGGTGACCCTTTTGTTCGTTTGCCTGACTACAACATTAATTGTGTTTTCGTATTTGTGTTGATTTAATAGCAAATCCTGAAGTGATTGTTTCAAATGTTTGCTGAAAAATGCTTTAATTTTTATTATTCGGATGCATCCGCAACTTGGTCAGCGTTGACAAAAAAATGGAAAAAAAAAACATTTATAGGATTTCTCACTTTATGGTACGCTGATTCGTGATAAAACAAAATATATTTCACATAGAAAGAGTTGCCCTAGATAAAAATAAAATCCGCTAACTTCGTTAATTACTATATGTGACCTGTGTGACCTAATATTATTACTTTATTGTGCCGTGTTACATGGAAAGGATCCGTGTCAGGCATTTATTAAATTTTTACTGCCTCTGTCATATGCAGACTCGTCGTTAGAAACACACTATGGGGTATAAACGCGACCGAATTTACGCGGCTGAATATACGTTCCGTTGTGTTCATGATATGACGTACAGTCATGGGCACAAACATGTAAGTATACAAACACATTGAAATATGAACTTTACTGCTTTGACATTAGAGTCGACTGTCGAGGTGTATACATGTTATTGCTTGTGACGATACAAATCGGAGACGACACATATGCCGAAATTACGTCGCGTAATATTGTATAGAAAATTCGGTCGCGTTATTTCAGCCTAGTGTGTTCTTACACTTACATGTGAACTATATGCTGGATCCTTATGTCCTTAAATAAAAAAGTTTCGAAACAGCGACGCATCAAATCCGACCAACAGACTATACAAAGCTATAAACCTATCGAATGCTTCCAGACAGTTCGGCTGGGACACCGTGACGGCGTTCTCTCAAAACGAAGAGATCTACTCTCTGGCGGTGAACGAGCTGGTGACTCAACTAGAGGCAGCTAACATCACCTGTGCTGCTTCCATCACCTTCGCAGAGTCGGACTTTAAGGAGCAGCTTCAGCAGTTGAAGGTTAGTTCTCCGTACTGCTGTAACACCGTGACGGCGTTTTAGAATGAGTAACATGATGGTGAAAGAGCTCGTGACAAAACTACTGCTAGCATCAGCTGCACAGCTACCATCACCTTCGCAGAGTCGGACTTTAAGGAGCAACTTCTGCAGTTGAAGGTGAGGTCTTTACACTGATATATCACTGTGATGGCACTCTCGCAGAACCAAGAGATCTACTCTCTGGCGGTGAACGAGCTGGTGACTCAACTGGAGGCTGCTAACATCACCTGCGCTGCTTCCATCACCTTCGCAGAGTCGGACTTTAAGGAGCAGCTTCAGCAGTTGAAGGTAAGATCTCACGCTGCGACCTTCTCTCAGAATGAGGTTTGAACGAGCTGGTGTCTCAACTGGAGGTTGTATCTATCAGCTTCGTAGAGTCCATTTTTAAGGAGCAGCTGCAGCAGTCGAAGGTCTTTAAATTATATTAAAGTAATGGCAGTCTCGATTATTTTATCTATCTATCATAGCAGATATTGATGTCACCCACTACTTTGTTACCTTACAATAATTTGAACAAGTTGTGTGAAGGCGAAATGTTAAAACAACTTTAACATGAATGATATCAATAATTTGTACTCACTCATCTCGAAATAATGTGATGGTTTAAAGAGGATTTTAGATTGAATATAATGCACCGAGACCGTGGCTTTATTCTACAATGATGTCTACATTTGTATTTCGAAGAATTAATAATAAAAACTAAGTTTAAACTAACAGGTGGCAAAGCCGAAACCAATCCAACTTACCAGGGTGCGCATGCAAAACTTCCCTATACTTCGCAACATCCCACAAAGGGGTATTTTGTTACTCAAATTGTTTCGTCCAAAAGTGCGTGTCGGAAAAACGCGTCGCGCAAAAAGTTTCAAAACGAACACGTCGAAATAGAAAACGTCAGTCGGTACACGACGATAAATTGCTTTACGTCGGGGAAACGTTGGCAAACGCCGGATATTCCGTCATTCGAACCGTACAAATTGGTTAAATAGAGTTTACGATGCAGCTTTCAACCTACGCTGCGGAACTGCATTTGATTATGACCTTCGTTAGTTAATCGGATCTGTTTGAAGACTAAAGGTGGGCACATTTCGTAGAGAGATGATATAGATCGAATTTTTCCTTGTAAGGGTTACAGAGGTCAGACGCCAGATTTTTTTCTTATAAAAGCGCAGTATATTGAGACCACTCTGCCTGATGGTAAGCAAAAGAGGAGCTCTTATTGCCATGACAACGGATACGGTACCAAAGTGGTATCATATCCGTTGTCATTGCCATAACGGACCACACGATACTTCACGCTTCTTTTGAAGAGACCAAGGTTATAGGATGGCGAAAACATGCACGCTGGTAACGCATTCTACCCCCTAATAGTTCGGCAAATTCTTCTGGGTCCGCGATGGAATAGTGGCTACCGCATATAGCTGACAACGTTGACCAGCACGCGTGATTCTTTGGAGGAATGGGAGGAGTTGCTATAATCATAATATGTACCTACAAATAAAACCAGGCTGGTCAATTCAGGTTCGCAGTTCTGGCGTAACCTGATCTCGGAGGCAATGGCTGAGTATTAAACTGGGAGAAGCGCTAGGATCATGAAAACCGAACCATTTTTTATATTAATAGGCAGTAGGCACAAGTCTGGATAAGCTACAGCTATGGCTCATAAACGCGTTCTCTTCACTAAAAAATACATTTTGTCTACATAGATGAGGTCATCTTCATCAACGTTCTAGTCGTTAATAACTGCTGAATATTATGTGACCTTTCCTAAGAATTTAACAAACGAATCAAATACTTAACTAGAAAACTGTATACAGAGAAGCAATGAGGGCGTAAAAGTATTAAATGCGCCAAAAAAATTGCTTAAAAATAAAAATAAAATAAAAAATAAATAAAATAATTTTATTCAGCAATTTGATTCACTTAGTAAATTCTTTTGCACGTCAAAACTTTTTTTACCCTACCAGCCTAAAGACTGTGGAAGCTGAAATTGGAAAGCATTACTAACGTTTTTACATGGAAAATTACTTTCAAACTTCGCGGAACCCAACAAAGTACATACAAAAATTACAATCGAAGTTAGTATTACGATTGTAATTTGTGTAAAAAAGTTTTTTGTTTACTTGACGAAACCGGGAATACGATATGCTCTGCACCAAGAATTGAAATCCAAATCGATAGATATGCCCCCAGACGAAATGACTTTGGCGTGATTTTATTTGACATAACACATTTTTCAACATGCTGTCACTACAATAAGAAGCAATCGTCGCTTCAAATTTTGGTACCAATTTCAGAGCGGAATGAAGTATGGCTAGGGCAAATATAACGATTCAAATCAATGTTCCGTACATATTTAGAAACAAACAGTCCGATCAGTGGCTTGCTGCAAGCGTGTTTGTTTTATAATATTGGAAAAGTTCCTAACATTGTATGATGTGAAAAGTTTCCAATATTCAATTCGTAATGGGTCCGCGAATCGAGAGAGCTCGGTAATATACTAAGTTGCTTGCAAGAGTAAATGCAGTGAGGAAAGCGAGAGCTAGTTTCATTTCATATACAGCACTTTTTAAATATCAATTTAGTTCATAAAAGAAATACTAAATAGCAATGATCGTGCAGGAAGATCGTAGTTTCCTCTGATATTTGATTGAAGTTTACTTGCAACCAAATCCAAGGTGAGCATGGAACTAACGTCCCCCTCTATTTGCAGAACAAGCTTCAGTACAATGCATTAATTAATAGATTCTTAAGGCTTCCTTTGGACTTTAAGTAACACAAAATGGTTTCTATTTACCTGACAGTAAGTGATCACCGCTACCCTTGGAAACCAACAACCGCAAGAGGGTCGCAAGTGCAATGCCTGCCTTTAAGATGGTTTGTGATAACTGTTGTCCATTAACATCAACAACCGCAAAAGGGTCGCAGATGCGTTGCCTGCCTTTAAAACACTGCGCTCTGACAGACTTACTCACCAGCAGCAACATAGCTAAATAGTTACGAAGTGCTATTTCACTTTGGTCTTCTGTATGGTGGAAGTACTTCCTCAGACGAGTGGCTCATTGAAGTGGAAGTTCTACTAAGCTCTACCCCTCTCAAAACAACCTGTCAGTGTGCATTTTTCGCAAAATCTATGTTACCTACTCCTTCAACTCTACACTGTGACGGCCTGTTTCACGGTGCACGATGAGAGGGAAAAGTTTCATTATGCGCGGGAACACCAGCCGTGAGCAAGCGGTAGTTGTGTTAACAGCGGCTGTGCAATGCGAACTCGATGTCTGGGCCTCACTAAGGGAGTCGATTGATTGTTTATTTGTCTCACTAGTTTAAATGGTAAGGGTCACGCAATGGTGTCACATAAATTTATTAAATTGTGACCAGATAGTGCAAGGTACAGATGGATGAGCGCGGGGAAAAATCAAAAATCAATATATCGAAAAGAAAGAAAGAAGAAGAAAATAGAATATCGGTGAACATTTTTCACCTTATTTATTGTGGTTTTTTTTTATCGTTACTTATATTGTATTCCATTGTATTTACGGACCTAGAACTGTTGTTTTTTGATTATAACTTCTAAGCTGATATTAAAGTACCTAAAACACAAACCCATTACTGTTTCAAAGAACGGTGGTGCTTAATTCGACAAAACAGAAGGGCGCGTTTCAATCATTTGTCGATCCATATTAGAGTTGGGTCTACTTTTCGTACGCGATTTATTGAAGAATAAAACAAAAGATTTTATCAATCAACATAATTAAGGGCCGAGCCTGAGTCTGAGGCTATAAATTTTCATGATCAGTCTAGAATTCCCCAATCGATCGTAAGAGAAACATCGCAAATTTTCTTAACGCGAACATATATCACGGTCAAGAAAAGATAAGAGGTTTCTGTTCTGTATATTTTATTGCAATTTCTTTTAAAATAAAACTAGCTTTCTGCCTTTGGCTGTGGCTGTGTGCTGCTTGGAATTGGGAAACGAATGCGAAAAGGCGCGTGATTTCTTATCTTCATTCGATGGTATCTACGTACATAGCTTAATAACTCTGAAAACATTCTACTGCCAAGGCCAACCGAACGAGAAATAGGAACTTCTTACACTTGCCAAGTAAAAAAAATATACATGGCAATTTCGAGTTGAGATACTTGAGAATAATTGATGAAATATTTTTTTTCTCAAGTTTGTGTTACTTGTACTATGAAATAAATAAAAAAATAAAATAAAATAAAAAGCATTTATTTCGGAAACATTTCCATAGATGTTACTAACAATTATTCTTAAAAACTATGTTAGAAAATAAATGAAAATAATTATCATAAGCTGTTGTTTGATCCGATCGACCGTAAAGTACCTAACCTTAAGTGAAGAGAGCCCAAATAAAGGCATAACCCTGAAAACTTGTCAGCATTTTCTTCCACAGGAAATGGCGTTGTTGCATTTCCCTAGTTCGGGTCTGGCGAAATTAAAACAAAAGAGATACGTTCTTTGTTAAAGCACAAAAACAATGGAAGTACACAATTAACTCGAAAAGCTTGGCTCGCGGACGATTTATGTTTTGTCTCTGTCTCCGGTTGTATAAGAATGAGAGGTGAATAGGCTGGTCTAGCTAGACGATTGTTTCACCGTTTGCTTTTAGGATAATCGAAGCACTTGGCAAATCTGGAGCATTGTTTTAAAGAAAAAATGCGCGATGCTGGTTTCCGGGTTGTTTGGGACTTCAATGTTAGAATAGAAAGGTTAATGAGAGGCTGAGAGGGGGAGACAATATAACACAATGTGTGCGGAAACATAAATCCACGCGGACGGAGTCGCCGGCGGCTAGTATTTCGAACTTACATAATATGTAGGTACATGTCATTTAAAGAAAAAAACAATTTCTACTTACAAATAAACTAGTAAAAGTCCACTTTGTCAGAGGCAGGTGCAGGCAGGAATAGACAATTTCTTAGAATATAATGAAATAAAATAAATTAATTTATTCAGCAATTTGATTCACTTAGTAAATTCTTTTGCACGTCAAAACGTTTTTCGCCCTACCATAATAACATGAAACTGGGTAGATTGAGAATAGAAAAAAATAATGATAATAATTAATAAGACATAGCTAAACAATTTTATTGTTTCAGAGTAGTTCGGAGGACGTTGATCTTTCTGAAGTCAAGAGAGTATGTAAATTTTAATAATTTGGTTTATCGAATTTCGCGTGATGTTGATTTATTGACTTAAAAGAACCAATTTCGCAAATTTGGCTATGAGATGAGGCAAAAGTTTAATTACTAAAAATAATTAACGCCTGTAAATTTCAAACGTAAATAACATCAGCGCTCATACAAATCAAGAACTAATTAATTCATAAAATAAACAGCTTTGCTTAATTTCCTTGCATTAATCACAAAACCTTGGTCTTTGGTATCATTAATCAAAATTAATGAATTAAACTCTGCCAGCTAACTTGTGAACTCATTTCCTTGGTATTTTTCTTACAACTTAAATAGCAGTCTTTCATAGTGTTGAAGGGAACTTTAATTACTTTTGCTATTTAGATTTTAAGTGGATAAGTTATATGAAGTTTGCCGACCAACATCGGTTGCCGTTACCAACATGGCCAAAAGTTTGGCTGAAGGAAAAAGGGAGTTTTATAAAAGAACAAAGTAAAAAGCTAATTATATTTTCTTTTAAATCATTATGTTTATAAATGAATGCCTTGGAATATTTTTTTTTACACAATAGGTACTTTGACTGCCATGTCGATACTTCAAGGCAATAAATTACACATGTGTTGCGTCTCGATGTTATTTTGTATTTAAAGTATTCATCGTTCGTAAGATTTTGATTTTAACTTAATTTAAAATTGGAGACCTTTGCCCTACAATTCAATAAAAGACAATCACTTATACTTACTTTTACATTATTCTTCAACCATTTGTTCAAGGATTAATGGTAGGCGGGTAACGTGCCTATCCCGGGCAAAGTTAGAAAAAATACACACGTAACATAAATGATTCAACTACTTTGTAGAATATGGTGTACGTGACCTCATCTACATACGAAAGCGTGATACTTAAGATTTGATTTGGTACGTCTCCCTTATTTCGTTGAGTACTTAAGTGGTGTACGTACAGGTTACTTAAGAGTTTTTCTGCATTCTTTTTCTTTTGATATAGGTAGGCAAACGCACAAGAGGGTCTCCTGATGGTAAGTGATAACCGCTACCCATGGACATCAACAATCGCACAAGGGTCGCAGATGCGTTGCCTGCGTTTAAGACAAGGTACCCTCCCCAACTGAGCTGGCGACCTTACTCACCAGCAGAAACATAGCACAACAGTTACGAAGTGCTACTTCACTGTGATCTTCTGTGAGGTGAAACCAATGAAATAGACATAAACTAGCGGTCGTCCAATCTGTCCGCGTGGTTTTCGGTTTTCAAAAACCACACGGACGGAGGTCGACCTTCGGAAGCTGACTTCTTCAGCGAAAGTCTTCCTAGACTGATGGACTATCCAACGTAAAAGGATTTTTTTTCAATTCGAACCAGTATTTCCTGAGATAAGCGCGTTCAAACAAACAAACCCTTCAGCTTTATTATATTAGTATTAGTATAGATACACATAAATAATACATCACTACATAGTATAAAGCAAAGTCGCTTTTTCTGTCATGTTGTCCCTATGAACGCTTAAATCTTTAAAACTACGCAACGGATTTTGATGCGGTTTTTTTTAATAGATAGAGTAACTCATGAGGAAGGTTTTTATGTATAATACAAGGACAAGTACCACGGGCGAAGCCGGGGCGGGCCGCTAGTATTATGATAAAATGAAGTATACGTTTGTTTTATGTGAAGAGCACTTAACGCTTTATTCAAGTCACGTTCCACCACTATACGTCTCAATTAATACGAGCTCGTTAGTTCTATTTGCCGCTTAAAGTGTCTGGAGCACTAGCAATAAGTTAAGTAACTAGTCTAAGGATTGGCTACGATAACTTCAAAAATAAAACCCTCCATATTATAACTAGCGGCCGCCCGCGACTCCGTCCGCGTGGATTTCGATTTCCAATATCCTATGTGTTATTCTGATGTATAAGCTGTATTGTGGTAAAGTTTCATTCAAATCCATTCAGTAGTTTTTACGTGAAAGAGTAACAAACATCCATACATCCATACATCCATACATCCACACATACAAACTTTCGCCTTTATAATAGTAGTAGGATAATCATACTATGTAATATTATGAATGTAAAAGTATTTTTGGTTAGATGTTTGTCCGTCGATCACGCTTAAAATACTGTACGGAATTTGATGTTTCGTATTCAGACAGGGTATGAGCTGAATTAGGTGATAGGGGATATTTTAATCCCGATTAAAAGCTCTCATGGGATCAAACAGGAATTCATAATATTCATAATATAACGTGGACAAGTCTGCAGGTCAAAACTAGTTGTTAATAATTCTAAGAAATTTTCCGGGGAGTGAAAAAGTCTTCTTTCGTAGCTGGTTACGAAACTTGGCTACGAAAACGACATTTTATTTCTGTTTTCGTAGCTGGTTATGAAAGTAAGAAAACCATCCGTTTTGGTCTTTCTTAAAAATTTCAACACCCGTTACATAAGTGTTTAAACTTGGCTAACATTGTAAAAAATATTGTCCTAGGAGCTGGATACGAGGATCATCATAGGCAGTTTCTCTCAAGAGATGATACCGAAAATATTCTGCGAGGTGAGTTGCATTTGAGTTTTCTTAACTCTCGTAGTTTTTTATACAACATCTATCTCGTACTACCTAACTAAATTACTAACTTTTTAGCAAAATAAAATGAGGGTTTTTAAAAAATATTTCATTAGTGTGTTAATTTTGTGACAAAATATACTAACACTAAAACTATATTAACAGTCCGGGGAAAGTAAAATGTTTGAAGTTCCCCGGACCCATTTTTGCTATAGCATCAGTACTGACATCCCATCTTTCTATTTTTAACCGACTTCAAAAAGGGGTGATCACAATTCCTCAATTGAGAACACCCCTTGTGTTCTCTCAATTCGACCGTATATTTTTTTACTATTAAACCATTATTTAACATTACACGGGACTAAACGCGATATTATTTTTATAAGTACCTGAGTACTTACTTCTAATTATTTAACATTACAACGGGACTAAACGCGATATTATTTTTATAAGTACGTGAGTACTTACTGCTTGACGTTTCGGCTGCGATGCTGCAGCCGTGGTCACAAGCGAACTGGCGGTGCGCGGCGTCGTCTACTTGAACGGGCTTGAGGCGGTGAATCGGAAACTACCCCCGAATTAGCACTAATATTTGTACTGCAACGAAAGTCAGTAAAGTCACTCCGGCACACTACACTAACAGTATCGGGGTTGATATTTTGTTGTTTTGACAAATATCGCGGTTTGCATTTCTCAATCACCGGATTCCATGCTGACGACAATTTAAATCCATCCTCCCGATTGAAATTTTTATACTTCTTGATTTCAATCGCTTCACGTACTACTCTGGAGTAATAATGACGATCAGTGGAGAGGATTTGAGGGTCATGTAACTCCATCCAGTGATTGATATTGGATTGCAGGAGATGTTCAGCAACCGCCGATTTGCTAGTCTGTCGATTTTTTACAGCTGCGATATGTTCTTTGACACGTTCTGCTATAGTCCGCTTTGTCTGTCCAATATACGAACTACCACAACTGCAATCAATTTTATAAACGCCCGGAGTCTGAAATGGTATAATGTCCTTTGGAGATCGCAGTTTCCTTGATATTTGGCATAGCGGAGTGTATACAGTCTTGATGGAGAATTTTCTGAGCACTGCTCCAATTTTGTCCGTTACGCCTTTAACATAAGGTAAAAATGCTGCCTGACGATTCACCTCTGGACATTTATCCTTTCTATTCTGCCTTTTACTCTTCTGTGACACCTTGTAACCATTTCTTTTAAGTACCTCCTGAACATGAGCAAGCTCCGAATGTAGATGTTCAGGGTCACAAAGATTATGAGCTCTGTTAGTCAACTACCTCCTCTTCAGAAATCAGTTCTATCTACAGATCGATGGTGTTGCAATGGGGAGCCCACTCGCTCCGGTTATTGCTAATCTGTGGATGGAGCATTTTGAAGACACAGCGCTAACGACAGGACCTCACACTGTGAAACTGTGGAGGAGGTATGTGGATGATGTTTTCTGTGTTATTAGCGGAGGTCAGCAGGCGGTCGAACAATATATAGTACACCTGAACTCAATCCATCCTAAAGTGAAGTTTACGTACGAGATAGAAAACAATAGAACCTTAGCATTCCTTGATGTGCAAATTAGGGTAAAGGAGGATGGTACCTTGTCGCACACGGTATACCGAAAACCTACTCACACAGATCGGTACCTACACGCCTCTTCTCATCATCACCCTCGACATCTTCAATCGGTGATGAACTCCTTGACTAACAGAGCTCATAATCTTTGTGACCCTGAACATCTACATTCGGAGCTTGCTCATGTTCAGGAGGTACTTAAAAGAAATGGTTACAAGGTGTCACAGAAGAGTAAAAGGCAGAATAGAAAGGATAAATGTCCAGAGGTGAATCGTCAGGCAGCATTTTTACCTTATGTTAAAGGCGTAACGGACAAAATTGGAGCAGTGCTCAGAAAATTCTCCATCAAGACTGTATACACTCCGCTATGCCAAATATCAAGGAAACTGCGATCTCCAAAGGACATTATACCATTTCAGACTCCGGGCGTTTATAAAATTGATTGCAGTTGTGGTAGTTCGTATATTGGACAGACAAAGCGGACTATAGCAGAACGTGTCAAAGAACATATCGCAGCTGTAAAAAATCGACAGACTAGCAAATCGGCGGTTGCTGAACATCTCCTGCAATCCAATATCAATCACTGGATGGAGTTACATGACCCTCAAATCCTCTCCACTGATCGTCATTATTACTCCAGAGTAGTACGTGAAGCGATTGAAATCAAGAAGTATAAAAATTTCAATCGGGAGGATGGATTTAAATTGTCGTCAGCATGGAATCCGGTGATTGAGAAATGCAAACCGCGATATTTGTCAAAACAACAAAATATCAACCCCGATACTGTTAGTGTAGTGTGCCGGAGTGACTTTACTGACTTTCGTTGCAGTACAAATATTAGTGCTAATTCGGGGGTAGTTTCCGATTCACCGCCTCAAGCCCGTTCAAGTAGACGACGCCGCGCACCGCCAGTTCGCTTGTGACCACGGCTGCAGCATCGCAGCCGAAACGTCAAGCAGTAAGTACTCACGTACTTATAAAAATAATATCGCGTTTAGTCCCGTTGTAATGTTAAATAATTATAATGCAACGCGAAAGTTTAAAGTTATACTTACTTCTAGTACTTGAGTTCGCTTGTGATCATGGCTGCAGTATCGCAGCCGAAACTTCAAGCAGTAAGTACTCAGGTACTAATAAAAATAATATCGCGTTTAGTCCCGTTGTAATGTTAAATAATTATAATGCAACGCGAAAGTTTAAATAAAGTTATAAATTAAACCATTGATGTAAAGAGTAATAAACCGTCGAATGTACGCGAGATCACAGGCATTCAAGCTCGGCATGTGGGGCGCGGAGTACGCGTGGCTGGTGGCGGGCGCGCCGCCGCGGATTCGCGGCCAGGCGCCGTGTGCGCGCGCGCAACTCGCCCGGGCTTTGGAAGGACTGGTGACTGTCACAGCGCATCGAGGCATTGTGGGCGACGCCGCGTCTTACGCTGGGCTAGTGAGTATCATGCACCGTTGGAAGCGGTATATATGTATAAGGCGGCACCTATCTACATCGCCACCAAGGAGTTATTCCTAGAGCTCATCCGCGTTTAGGCGCCGTGTGCGCGCGCGCAACTCGCCCGCACGTTGGAGGGGCTGGTGACTGTCACCGCTCATAGGGGCATTGTGGCCGACGCCGCGTCATACGCTGGGCTTGTGAGTATCTGCGTAGTAAGAGGGCTTCCGCGCGCAACTAGCCCGCGCATTGGAAGGGCTGGTGACTGTCTCCGCGCATCGGGGCATTGTGGGCGATGCCGCGACATACGCTGGGCTTGTGAGTTTCTGCGTACATCGAGCTACAGCTCGACAGTGTACTACCACTACCACTATCTGCTTATAAGCAGAGTAGGTTGGGCTTTTATAAATGTTTGATACCACGTTTACTTCAATGTTAGGCATCCGATAAAATACAATAAGTGATGATTAAGTCCTAACTGCTATTAAATCTTGGAACAACGGCTGTCAAGAAGAAGCTGAATTCTCCTTCCGGCACCAAAATACACATTTATCCAAAACAAAAGACTGCAACAGGCGACTCATCGCGGGAAAATGCCCGTCCCAGTACGAGCGCGAAACTAATTGGATAATAATGATTTGCGAAAACAAATGCCCCTTCATGAGAAAACAAATAGAAAAACTTTTTACGTAACGATGACTAAGATGATTTGAGTTTTTTGTGTGAGCAAAAAAAGTGTTGCATTCGTTATCCGTTTTCTTGTGTAACTCAATTTCGATTCTTCGTGACAGAAACATTTTGTAGTCGATGTCAATGGGTACCGTGCGTAGCGATGACTCTGCTATCTCGTGACTCATATTCAAAACTTTTAATCTCAATGTCGGTAATTCTACTGTCAAACAACGGAAAAACACGGTGCCTTATTCTGCCATCTAGTGACTCATATTCGAAACTTTTAAGCTAAATGTCAAATTTTACTGTCAAACCAAAGAAAAAAACGGGATTTTAGCGCCCTCTATAGTTTCTGCACGGTGCCTTATAACGTCCTTTTGTATACCAAGTAATTTGTAGTGTAACAAATTGACGCCATGATGTTATTACGTATTAAATTGACATTCGTTTTATGATTGCTTTCATAATAAAGTTGTAATTAGCCTTTCAAATGAGGAAACAATTTTGGAGATCGCTCACATATTCTACTTCATTAAGTTTCAAATTATAGCCTTAATTATTTTCTTTATACATTTGGTAAATTAAGTCTTTCTCTCCCTCTCCCTCTCTCTCTCTCTCTCAACAAGAGAATATAGGTACCAATATAAAAATGACAAATATCCAAAATCTACCTACCTATATAAAATAAAACATATCAAAAATTCCTAGCATTTTACAAAAAGATGTCTGATATTTACCTTCCCCGCCGCATATATCATTCTTTAAATGCTTATAAAAATGTCTTTCCTCAAACACGTAGCGTCACGACGGCATTTACATCTGCAGACATAAATACGGAGGATTCTCCGGTAAGATAAGACAAATACCACCTCTTTTCATCTTTTATTCATACCTCTAATTCGCTTACGGGAAAATAAATGCCCACCGCGTCGTCAGGCCTGAGACATTGTCGTATAAATACTTAATGGAATATCTATTGATCTTGAGCGTGTTTGCTCGCAATTGGGAGGGTAACATTGAGTAGTTACAACTATTCGTCATGTTTTTCCATTTTATTTCTATCATATAAAGAAAATGAAGGAAAAAATTACATGACGTTTATTTATATTATTTATAAAAAAACTTTAGGTATTGACCGCAAAAGGGTAAAGTACAAAAGGCGGACTTTACGCTAAAAGCATTCTCTACCAGTCAACCTTTAGAATACCTAAACGATATTATATTTATGTTACGTTCCAAGTTCTTTTGATATATTTACTTTAGAAATCAGTGTTTACTAAGGTGTATTCAATTTTTAATAGAAGTAGAGCGAGCATTGAGAACGTTCACTTTAATGAGCCGCTTGTTCAGCGAAGTTTATTCAACTTACAGAAGACCACAGTGAAAAAGCACTTCATAACTTTTATGCTATGTTTCTGTTAGTGAATAACGTAAGAGAGGTAGATCTTAGTGGAACTTCCACTCGAATGAGCCGCTCGTCTGAGAAAGTATCTACGCCTCACAGAAGACAGTGAAGTAGCACTTCGTAACTGTTGTGCTATGTTTCTACTGGTGAGTAAGGTCGCCAGAGCTCAGTTAGCGGTTATGGTGTATGGGGTTTGAAAGGCAGGCAACGCATCTGCAACCCTTGTGCGGTTGTTGATGTCCATGTGCAGCTGTAGTTTGGAGAGTGGTAAAACACTGAGGAAAGAAAGCACTCGCTTATTTGCTTCTTAATGATCAGCTAGGTACTTGTCTTCCTTTTACATGGACTAGATTAAGACACGAACTTCTTAGCTATCCATGGATTCTCCGTTCGGGTGCCGGGTCCATCGCGTGGAACATAAACAAAACTATGCGACGTAATTTCGGCATGGTGTCTCATTAAACTCTATTTGAAAATAAAGGCGTAGTCGCGCCGAATTACGGTCGTGTTTTTCCGGCCTAATGTGTTCATATACTTACTTCCTCAATTTCTTTCCATCCAGACCAACGAGATGTTCACTCAAGAGATGGAGTCAGCTGGCGTCCCGGTTTCCTCCTACGCTCCTCAGACATACGACGCAGTATGGGCCATAGCTTTAGCCTTGAGCAAAGCAGAGAAACTGTGGAGAAGTATGGAGAATGTGAACGGAACGGGGAAGAAGTGGATGGGCCTGGGGAACTTCGACTACGATAGGAAGGACATGGCGGAGGAGTTCTTGAATCAGCTCGCGAATCTGAGTTTTTTAGGGGTTTCTGTAAGTATTTTTATGTATTTTATTCACCCAGTAATTAGGGTTATCGCAAATGAATAATTCGCTAGATGGCAGTAGTTAGGGGTAGGGTCTAACCGATATGTGATTGGTGAATTTTGTCATGACATTGACAGATATGTAAAACTTCTCCAATCACATATCAGTTAGACCTCACGCCTACGTATTGACATCTAGCGGGTTTTTCAATCGCAAACACTCTCATTACCTTTATTGACGGTGTTTGCGATTGAAAAATCCCCTTGGTCATGCTCTCCTTTTTGAGTTGTATGGCATTGTTTGCTGTTATACAGACTTTACAGCCTAGCTCTGCAACAGAAAACCACAATATTGGTTTTAAGTTAAGTTATGTACCTGCATAGTCTTAGCTAGTTATTAACTCGCTTTTGTATACTTTTTGGTAAATCTATAAACATTATATATTATTATTATTTATCAGTTTCTTTATCTGTTCTCAGCGTAAGCCGGTAAAATGGGACGACCCACATTAACATAATGTAATAAATTATCGGCTCATTGAAAGAATGTTTTTGTGTCGCCCACAACATCGACATTTTAACAAGCTTCGTAGTCTCGATTCCTCTTAAAAAAAAAATTCAGATACAAGCGCTATGTGTAATTGGAATAACGTGTCGAAATAGGCAAAGCGTTATGTCTCGTTTAAATTAAAATTTCGAAGCATTTTGTTTACACGTGAATAAAGTTCGGATATCATATGTAGACCAGTAAAGTAAAAGTTATAAAAACAATGAAAATATCTATGTTTTTTTAAATGATTTATTTTAAGCTATTTTGCATGCCAAGTATTATTATACCTTGCCCGGATTGCAAGAGGTGCTGGGTTCGATCCCCACCTGAGCCACGTAAGATCAGATTGAAAATGTTATTTCACTGAGACAAATAACTAAAACTTGTAAATAACTTAACATAAATAAAGTAGGCAAAAGCTTACACTTATTTATTATTTTGCAAGTTCTACCTTAAACAATTTAGTTGCTCCCCAACACTTTTAAGTCCTTGTGTCATTTGAAATAACATAAATATAGCTACCGCGCACACTTGTGACGTAGCCAAATCCAACCCCGTTACTTATTATTATTCGTATCTCGTAATCATTTTATTTCACACGAGTGAATTTTTAACAATGTGAAATATATACTACACCTAAAATATATAAAATAGGTACATTCCTTGGCAGAGTTCCTGCTTAAACAAGATAACGCAAACGTAAGACTTGCCAAGTAATATTTTATCTATGTATGTATTTAAATAGGTAAATATGCCCTAACAACACAAAACTGTGGCATTATTTTGTTTGACATAACCTACTTTTCAACATACAGACACTGCTATAGAAGCGACTGTCGCTTCTTATAGCAGTGTCTGTAGTTTAGTGCCAATTTCAGAGCAGGTTAAAGTATGACCAGGGCTTAAGTAACTATTTGAATATATGCTTTTCTCGCCCCAGAAGATTTAAATTGTTAGATTTGCCTCGCCATACTTCTAAATTGGCACTCAGAGAGATACAGCACGTTGGCCATAGATTTAAACGGGTGACTACGTCCTGTCTGGTCTAAGAGGCGACTGTCGCTCTTATTTTAGCTTCCGTTGGAGCGATCTGAGTTATAGAGTGTGGGTGTGCATTATTCAAAAATGTACGACGCGATATTGAATTTTATGACTCACAATATATATCACAGGAGAATGAAGCGTTACTATTAAATGTTATCTTTTATTTCAACAAATATTGAGAGCTTTAGGTAAACCAAATCAGTCATCAAATACCTATAACGTTTGCATCATGTAACACAAGATATTAATGTTAAGACGGACCCGTTAGTCTAGTGTTCAGAGACCTAGACCGTGACTACAAAACCAAGGGTTGCGGGTTCAAATCCCACAAGGGTCATCATCATCATCATCATCCTAGCGCTTGTCCTGGTCGCATCCTCGGCCATTGCCTTGGAGTCCAGGGTCCGCTTTCCTACTCCTTCTCTTCCACTTCGCACGATCTTCGGCATCCTGTGCGTGCAGTCAGGCCATAGGCACGCATGTCATCGTTCACGACGTCAAGTCAGCACTTCTTGGGCCTACCCCTTCTTCCGGGACCCGGCGGTGGCAACATGGCGAGACATTTGTTTCCCACGTAAAATATCACGGACATGAAGGCTACCCCGAATGCGTGAGTTCTTAACGCGATCTTTCCGCGTCACTCCACACATCCAGCGCAGCATCTTCATCTCCGTGACTCGCAGCATCTGCTTGTGTCTAATCCCACAAGGGTAATTTTTTTCTTTATACTGTGCCATTACATACAAAGTTCGCAATTATTAATTATAATTCTTATAAAAAGCAACAAAAAGATATAACATTAAATCTTTTTTTACAGGGCCCAGTGTCTTTTAACGGAGCAGATAGGATCGGAACCTCAGCCTTCTATCAGATACAAGGTAAGCACAAGCCATTTATCTTTTTTTGAGTAACATAGACACTGGTGTTAGTACTGAAGTTTTTCAAATAATGTTTGGTCTATTATTGATATTACAGACGATAATGTAAATCAATCTGACATATAGTGGGCCCTTTATTTCTTAACCTTCTTCTTCCTAGCGTTTATCCCGTTTTTATGCGGGGTCAGCTTTGACCATGATCCAGGATTTGGCAAGTCTGGTTATTACAGTGAAGCGACTGCCATCAGACCTTCGTAACCCATAGAGGGGAACAAGACCGATTGGATCATGGTTACACATTCAGATCTAACTGAACTAAAGTCAAAAATCACTGAATGTGCAGGTTTCCTCGCGGTGTTTTCCCTCACCGCCGAGCTACTGGCACAAATCCACACATAGATTTCGAAAAATCCAGAGGTTTGGGCCCGGATTCGAACCGCGGACCTCACGTATGTAAGGCGCCGTTCGTACCACTAGGCCACCATTTCTCTTTGTGAAATAATTATTTGTGATTTTATTACTTATCATTTTCTTTTCCGACAAAGGCACCTCTAGTAACTTAACAACACACGCGTTTTTATTAACAACAGTCCCTCCTTTGCCTTGGATTTCCGTATTACGAATCGGATTTGCATTTTAATAAGGATGCCGTGTTTTTTCCTTCGTCCCAGTGAAGCTGTATACTCCATTGCGTAATAAGCCTGTCACTGCCGGAGGATTACAGATTCCAACCCACTGGGTTTTTAATTAAATACATCTTTGAAGACATGTGAAGCCATGGTATGGTAGGGGTAAATGTATTTCCAATACGCCGAACATTTTGTAAGATTTTCGCTTTGAATTATAACACTAAGGGTGAGACTCCACCAAAGCTGAGATGTGCCGTAAGTAGCCAAGGGTTTTGGCTCAAAAGCGTGATCATCCCAGGAATGAAATCCTATTGGTTACTTACGTATTACTTATTAGTTCTAGCGGTCGTCCGTGACTCCGCCCGCGTGTATTTCAGTTTCCGCCCATATAGTGCTTTACTTTAGCCTAAACTGTGCATTCCTTGTGAACTAAATAATCATTTTAGCATTCTAACCAGTAGTTCCTGAAATGAGCGTCTTCAAACAAACAAACTAAAGCTAAAGCTTTTATTATATTACTAGCGGCCGCCCGCGACTCCGCAAGCGTGGATTTGTTATATTATCTATAGCCTTTCTCGTCAAATGAACTATCGAACACAAAACTATTTTCTCAATTCGAGCCAGTAGTTCCCGAAATGGGTGCGTTCAAACAAACAAACAAACTTTATTATACTTCAGCTTTATTATGTAGGTATTCCTATATGATGATAACATGATACATTTTCCAGACGGTCGCCCAAAAACCGTAGCGCTCTACACCCACGGTCGCGAGCTCGCCTGCTCCGACTGCGTGAGACCGCAATGGGCCGGTGGAATACCCGCGGCTAGGCGAGTGATGGTACTCAGGATCGACTCCGTGTGGGCACCGGCGCGGCTGGCGGTGGCTACGTTGGCGGCTGCTGGGGTAGCCTTGGCTTTGGCGTTTCTGGTCTTCAACTTACACTATAGTAAGCGGAGGTAAGTGGAAGGCAAATTAATCAAACACAACTAAACATAAGATAACTTTTTGCTTCGAACGACAGTTTTGTGGAACAATCTTACTGCTGCATTATTTCTGTTCTGACATTTTCGATATGAGAACCTACAAGAAACGAGCGTAGGTACTCTCTTTTAAATGCCGGCAACGCATCGGCGATATCTCTGGTGTCCATGGGCGGCGGTGATTGCTTACCTTATGATTCACAGGCATACGTTTACAATCAATTACTTTAAATTGATTCTGCTCGATTTTCAGCTTAACGTGTTTTCCAAGCCTCGGCAATGTAATTGGCAATGTTTTTTTTGATTAACTGAATCTAAAATTTAACTCTATGAAGTCTCATTCTCTAAATGAATTGATTACCAACTTTATTATATTTTTTAAGGTTAACACGTCAATTAATCCTCTTACAAATATTTCATAAATTGCCTGGCCCTAATCTGTCGGGCCGTGCTCGCAAACTATGTTTAATCCGCTTTTCTCGTAGAATATCCACTTAAAAACTTAAGAAGATTAGGTCCGTTCTCCTTTCGACAATATATTGAATTTTAGTTTGGGTTCGACAATCTTTAATACTAAATTGAAAGAAAACAAGAATAGATCGGCCTACACTGCAAAGCAAGGTTGTGAAGTTCTATTTATTTTATTACTATGACAAATTAAATGAAATAAATACATTTTAAATTAACATAGGCAAACGTAATTGTATAACACGATTGTTGCGTATTTCAGATAGTTTTTGAGTCACTTAACTAGCCGAAGCAATTCAATCACCAATTTAGTTGCTCTTAATATTTATCTACCGTACCATCCCTTCCTCGATGAATATTACATTAATGTAATATAACATCACAGCCTCGCCAATTATTCTTTTAATTTTATTTTGTCAATGCCAACAGATCGATAAAGCTGTCATCACCTCGCCTGAACAACATGACCCTGATCGGATGCGTACTTGTTTACACTGCAGTAGCGTTGCTTGGGGTCGACAACGCAACGTTGCCTTCCTACGTGCCCTTCTCGGCTATGTGCACTGTAAGTACTGATGAAGTTATATGCAAACATCATCATCATCATTATTATCCTGTTGCAGTCATCAGCTAGACGCAGGCCGTCCCCAGAAAGGAGGTTATGCCCACAACCAGCACCCTGGGCAAGCGAATTGTTAATCGCAGTAATTACGGTTAATGCACGAGAACGCTGCTTTTCTCCCTTAGGAATACCCCTTAGTCTCTTCTTATGTCACCACGACACCTGCAGAGATTGGGTAAACTAAGTAGTCTAGAAAGACTGCTCATTAATAAAGCTGTCATCACCTCGCCTGAACAACATGACCCTGATCGGATGTGTAGGTACTTGTTTACACTGCAGTAGCGTTGCTTGGGGTCGACAACGCAACGTTGCCTTCCTACGTGCCCTTTTCTGCTATGAGCACTGTAAGTATTGAAGCCATCAAACATCTTCTGGAGAGGACTCAGCCAAACAGTCCTCAGCTAGACACAGGCCTAACCATCATCTCGTTAGTTGACGCTAGAAGAGGATGCCCATAGTCACCACCAAGAACATTAACGGTTCATGGTGGTTAACAGTGAAATGTTGCTGCCCGTGCCCTGACATTTACTTGTTTTCATTCAAGACATTCCCTTTTTAGGGTTCCGTAGCCAAAATGGCAAAAAAACGGAACCCTTATAGATTCGTCATGTCTGTCTGTCTGTCTGTCTGTCCGCCAGTCTGTCACAGCCACTTTTTTTCCGAAACTACAAGTACTATACTGTTGAAACTTAGTCAGTGGATGTATTCTGTGAACCGCAACAAGGTTTTCACACGAAAATAGAAAAAAAATAAAAATAGTGGGGGGTCCCCATAGTCAGAACTGAAACTCGAAATATTTTTTTTTCATTGAACATATACGTGTGGGGTATCTAAGAATAGGTCTTTAAAAATTATATTAAGGTTTCTAATATCACTTTTTTCTAAAGTGAATACTTTGCGTGACAGACCCTGTCAAAAGTGTGTCCCCCCCCCCCCCCCTCTAACTTCTAAAATAAGGGGATGATAAAACTGAAATAATTATATAATGTACATTACCATAAAAACTACCAACGAAAATTGGTTTGAACGAAATCTATTCAGTAGTTTTTTTAATACGTCAAAAATAGAATTTGTACGGAACCCTCAGTGCGGGAGTCCGACTCGCACTTGGCCAATTTTTTAAGACATCCACTTGTTTTCCACACGTGCAATAAAAATTGTCACTAGTTCGACGATCGAGCGAATGAGAATAAACGCGCTGATGCCCATCCTCCGGGACTAGGTATAGACCCCGGAATATTACTCACTATTTCGTACTCGTATTAAAGATCTATTTAATTTATATTTTTATGTATGTACCTACAACTTGTTTTCAGGGAAGAGTCTACATCCTGTCAGCTGGCTTTTCCCTGGCATTTGGGTCAATGTTCGCGAAAACATACCGAGTGCACAGGATATTTGTAAGGTAAGAATATAATTATTACCAACTATTCAGCAATAGTGAAAAATATTTTTAACGTGATTCTATTGTAGTATGCTTCACATTAAAATCATTACTCTTATTTGTTTAGTCGCACAATCCCCAACCCACTTCGCAAAATGCCTACAGAGTCTCCAAAGAACTACTTCGCGGAAGGCTTACTTAGCTAAAATATATTTGGCATTATGCCTATTTCGCTAAAGGATCAATTCTTGAGATCATAATATTTTAAGGGAAAAGTTTCGACACTAAACCTACTCATACATTTTTATTTAACCTTGATGTACATACTTCTATTACAGCAATCGTAGCGGCGTGTGCAAGACGAAGCTTCTTCAAGACACCCCGCTTATTTCACTAGTCTGCGCCCTACTAGTAATCGATGGGATGATCGTCACGCTTTGGGCTATGCTGGATCCAATGGAGAGGCATCTGAAGAACCTGACTATAGAGATCAGCGCTACTGATAGAAGTGTGGTCTACCAACCTCAAGTGAGTATTTTATAAGATTTTTTTCTGAGATAAAAAGAACACAAATTGATCTGATTCTAATTCAGCTTGATGCCAGAGACCAGAAAAATTTTAAAATTAAAAAAGAAACAATTCTATCAATAAAAAAAATCTCATATTTTCGGACAGCATAGATTCAAAGTCCAAGGTATTGGGTACACGATTGACTTCAAAATAAATTATAAAACTCTTACATTAAAGAAGTAATTAATAAATAATCACTTATCATTACGCCATAGTAACTTTTACACTTTTAACAAATTATTACAGTTAATCTGAACTAAAAAGTATTCATTTGACAATACTAAGTTGCGACGTCAAAGCTTAGTATTTCATACAATTTTCCCTACAAGCTTACGTTTTTGACGTTTAATAAAAGGGAGTAATTTGACCTGTCAGTCAACAACCGTATTGTAGATGTCTTATAGCTACTTATGTCGAAATTGGTTCCCTTCCAGATAGAAATCTGTAAGTCTCAAAACACGACGGGGTGGCTGTGTGCGCTGTACGCGTATAAAGGACTTTTGCTGATCGTCGGGGTCTACATGGCGTGGGAAACCAGAAACGTCAAGATATCTGCGTTGAATGATTCCAAGTAAGTACCTACATAGATGAATCCCCAAAAAAATATCTTTTGATCACATTTCGGGATTATACTCAGCACCAGTTAAAAAACACATGATCTATTTATTACTTTCAATATGCTCTTATAATCGTATACTTATAAACACTCAGAATTATATTTTGAGACGCACGCAGGTATCTTCGAATCAGGTCTGCGCCAACCCCCGGCAGCGCCTGTGTGCGGATCCTATGAAGCGCCGCTTTTCTAACGAATCTTCATAAAAACCCCAGGCGCGGATCCACCGTTGTGGGCACTGTGGGCATGCCCACAACCCTAATTTGCTTATTGTAATTATGATCTATTGATAAGATCGATAGGCTAATGATAACAACGGCTGACTGATGAGCTTCCGCCGCCGCTACCGACCACTTGGCGCTACTAGCGCGCCTGCCCAAGTCCAGAAAAGAAAAATTGGCCAAGTGCGAGTCGGACTCCCGCACTGAGGGTTCCGTACAAATTCTATTTTTGACGTATTAAAAAAACTACTGAATAGATTTCGTTCGAACCAATTTTCGTTGGTAGTTTTTATGGTAATGTACATTATATATTTATTTCAGATTTATCATCCTCTTACTTTAGAAGTTAGAGGGGGGGTACACACTTTTTTCCTCTTTGGAAGAGCCTGTCACGCAAAGTATTCACTTAAGAAAAAAATGAGCTTAGAAACTTCAATATATTTTTTAAAGACCTATCTATAGATACCCCACACGTATATGTTCAATGAAAAAAAATATTTTCAGATTCAGTTCTAACTATGGGGACCTCCCATTTTTTTATTTTTTTTTCTATTTTCGTGTGAAAACCTTGTTGCGGTTCACAGAATACATCTACTCACCAAGTTTCAATAGTATAGTACTTATAGTTTTGGAAAAAAGTGGCTGTGACAGACTGGCGGACAGACAGACAGACAGACAGACAGACAGACAGACATGACGAATCTATAAGGGTTCCGTTTTTTTGCCATTTTGGCTACGGAACCCTAAAAAAAAACGGCCAAGAGCGTGTCGGACACGCCCATGAAAGGGTTCCGTGGCCATAAGATGGGCCCATCTTATGGCTATCCCATCTATGACCGCTTGACACACCATTTAGTAAGGGTTGGTCGAGTTGTATAAAAATAACTATGTAGTTAAGGGGGGGTCGCTCTAATTTTAACTTTGTATTAATATATCTCGAGACTGGGGGGTTTGTTCCACATAGCTTCAAGGCAATTTTTGTTGTATTTAAAAATACCTTTTTACCAATACCCCACAAGATGGGGTAAGTCGAATTTTTTTTTCGAATTTACTTTTCGCTGTATGGGAGGGGGGAAAAAAATAAATATTTTTCGATTTATTTTAAAAACCAATTCTTGAATTATCTGTATACATCTCTCCACCAATTTTCGTGGCAAACGGTGCAGAAACGGCGGAGAACGAGCTAGGACAGACAGACAGACAGACAGACATACAAACATGACGAACTTATAAGGGTTCCTAGTACTACAGAACCCTAAAAACTAGCGCTGACATGATTATTTTGTTGGTAACTGACTGCACTGTCACAAACGCGTCACAAGGATATAGCCTTAAAAAGAATTGCAAAGTTTTTGTTAATATAAAGTACTAGCTACTGCCCGCGGCTCCGCCCGCGTATTTCCCGTTCCCGTTAGAATTCGAGGCTAAATTGTAGCCAATGTTTCAATCCAGTGGTTAGTCTATCTATATACCAAATTTCGTCAAAATCTGCTCAACGGTTTAGGCATGATTGAGTGGCAAACATTCAAACGTCTAAATATTCGCACTTATACTCGTAATCTTTAAAAGTTTGTTTGTACGTTTGTTTGTTTGTTTGTTTGTTTGAACGCGCTAATCTCAGGAACTACTGGTCCGATTTGAAAAATCCTTTTTGTGTTGGATAGTCCATTTGACGAGGAAGGCTTTCGGCTATTAGAAATCGAAATCCACGCGGACGTAGTCGCGGGCGGCCGCTAGTGTTAAGTAAAATAGTAGGAAGTTGTGTCATTTAATTATACTACAATAAAATTTGAAATAATTTTTTTTCCACCGTTAGAATAGGTACTACATTTTTAGTGATTGTAAGTAGAATAAGGTATAAACATAAATCTTCACTCGTGTGAAGCAGTTTTGCTAATTTTTGGTAGTTATTTAATGTAAAATGGTGTGTAATTTAGTTTGTAATCAATGTTATCATTTGAAGATGTGAAAAAAATCTAATTAAAAAATTGATCAAAACATGGTAAGTCCATGTTTGTTCATGAGTGAGTTCGTACTCCAATCCTACTCTCACTTTGCTTATTTTTGGTGGCTGTGCCCACAACCTTTTTTGAGGGCTAGATCCGCGCCTGAAAAACCCAATATCTTAGTAGGTGGCAGTGGCGGCGCGGCGCCCCTATTGCCTTGGCGCCTGTGTGCGCCGCGCACTTCGCACATAGGGACGGCGCGGCCCTGCTTCGAATCCAAAAAAAATGTTCACAATAACTGATGCAACAATTTTTGGAGATTCACCGACATACCATTGACGTAATAGCCAAAGCAAATCGTCATCACCAAGATCAATCCTCAACCTATCAAAATCTTCCACAGATACATCGGCATCAGCGTATACAGCGTGGTGATCACCAGCGCGAGTGTGGTGGTGATCGGAACCATCATCTCGGAGCGCGCGACCCTCGCCTACATCACCATCACCAGCCTTATACTCATCACCACCACTTCGACGCTGTGCCTGCTGTTCCTGCCCAAGATTATCGCTATTAGGACTAAGAGTAAGTGATGTGGTTTTTTTGTTAACGTTTTTGTTGAGAATTCACTTATCCTAATAGCCATGAACCGACTCTTCATAGCTATGAAGAGATCCTTATCCTTATCCTTATCCATAGTTTCCTTATAGCCATAAGGAAACTAATAGCCATGACACACCACGCTTTCCAAATGCGGGGATTGGTGATCACATACCCGAGATGTATACTGGAAATTAAAAGAAATACCGACTCAGGAATTCAACGCATGACCACAAGCTAGCAGCTAGACCAACGCAACGTTTTATGACACTGCACTCTTTTTCCATATCTGTATATTTTTTGCTCTCCAACCCGATGGACAGATACAATTAAATCAAGCCAAAAATAGAATTGCTTGGCGTCGAATTTCAAGAGCAGCTGTTACACGGGAATCGACTGAAACATGACCACGACCACTCTGCCAAGAGTGTACGACTGAGAAGATTTTTTTTTGATTGAGATAACCAATATTGTATTGGCAAGCGTGAATATGAAACCAGCTATAACATAACTATCTAGGTATGTGTCTTACTACCTTATGGCATTTGAACAGCACATGACTGATTCTTTCGTACTATTTACCTTACAGGTGAAGATGACCCAGTTATACAAAGCTTAGGCCTACGCCTAGAGTGTAAAACCCGTCGATTCGTGACTGACGAGACTCAAGAGCTTCACTTCCGCATCGAGATCCAGAACAAGGTGTACAAACGAGAAGTAGCAGCGTTGGATAAGGAGATTGGCCGCTTGGAGAAATTGCTGGCGGAACCGATTGATGCTACCCCAGGGTCAAGTGGAAGCATAGCTCAGCATTTGAGGGTAAGTGCTATTCTTATGCTACTCAGTTTTTGACAGGCATAGTAAATAAACGGCAGATAGCACAGATGGCTTAGCTGATGGGAAGACATCTCTTCCATTGAGGAGAATCTAAAGTAGAATAAATAAACATTTTGATTTACACAGATTTTACAGCTTGTTAGTTTAAAGTCCTTGCTTCTTAAGTTATATGTCATTTAGAAGATATATTTGCGCCTGAACAATCACATCAACTGCGCTCTTTTAAATCCTGTCCATAGATTTGAATCACATGGTTTACTAGCTCTCTAGCCATATATTTCTCCAGCTATAGGCTTAAAATTTATACAAGTATCCGTACATTTTGTGCCTAAATGCATTCACAAGCAACTGTTGTGGTGCCTGAGATTAGGGATATTGTTAGAATGATTGAATGTTGAAATAGCACAGAACTTATTATTGCTGGTAAGTTAAGTGCTCGTACTGAACAGCAACAACATCTAAATAAAACTACTGACTTTTCCAGACTGAACTAAACACAGTGGAAGAGGAAGGCAGATGCCGCTCCGACCCTGACCGGCGGACGCCCAGCATCACCGGCGGGCTGCCGATGCTGCTGCTGTCAGTGCTGCCACCTGTCATCCCTCGAGCCAGTTGGCCTTCTGCAGAAGCGTGTAGGGGACGCAACTCCGTCAGCTTCAGCTCGCAGCCGAAGCTGTTCCACAGGTATTTATACATCTACATTATCAACCGGTTGCAGTACACTACAAGACGTAGGCCTCCTCAAGGGAGGTCGTTATGACCAAAGACATCACGCTGGGCAGTTCGGTTGGTGGCCGCTGCATGTTGAATAATAAAACACAGAGCAAAACTGCTGCCTATCCCTTAGTAGCTTCTTACAACACCTACGGCAAGAAATTCTGTTAGTACTAGTCCAGATCGGGAATACACAGAGTTTGTAAATGGAAGAGGAATGCCGCTGCCGCTCCGACCCTGACCGGCGGACGCCCAGCATCACCGGCGGGCTGCCGATGCTGCTTCTGTCAGTGCTGCCACCTGTCATCCCTCGAGCCAGTTGGCCCTCTGCAGAAGCGTGTAGAGGACGCAACTCCGTCAGCTTCAGCTCTCAGCCGAAGCTGTTCCACAGGTATTTATAAGTCTACGTCATAAACCGGCTGCAGTATACTACTGGACGTAGGCATCCTAAAGGGGGATCTTCATTGCCAAAGACATCAGGCTGGGCAGTTTGGTTGCCGCTGCATGTTGAATAATAAGACACAGAGCAACGCTGCTGCCCATCTCTTAGTTACTTCTTACAACACCTTCGGGAAGAAATTCTGTAAGTACTAGTCCAGATCGGGACTACACAGAGTTTGAAATGGAAGAGGAAGGCCGCTGCCGCTCCGACCCTGACCGGCGGACGCCCAGCATCACCGGCGGGCTGCCGATGCTGCTGCTGTCAGTGCTGCCACCTGTCATCCCTCGAGCCAGTTGGCCCTCTGCTGAAGCGTGTAGGGGACGCAACTCCGTCAGCTTCAGCTCGCAGCCAAATCTGTTCCACAGGTGGGAACTAACTCAGATGATTATTTCCAAGATGCATGGCGTTTTGCACATAGCCATTACGCTGGGCAGGAGGGTTGGTGACCACAGCATGAGAATGGTAAAACGCAAAAGAATCCAGCTCCCCATCTCCTAGAATATCTCTTTGTCGCTTCTTACGACAATCACTGGAAAAAGGGTAAGTACTAGTCTCAGTCGGTACTACACGGAACTGATTTATACAACTGAGTTTGAAATGGAAGAGGAAGGCCGTGCCGTTCCGACCCTGACAGACGGACGCCCAGCATCAGCGGCGGGCTGCCGATGCTGCTGCTGTCAGTGCTGCCACCTGTCATCCCTCGAGCCAGTTGGCCTTCTGCAGAAGCGTGTAGGGGACGCAACTCCGTCAGCTTCAGCTCGCAGCCCAAGCTGTTCCACAGGTGGGAACTGACTCAGATGATGCTTCGCAATATGCATAGTCATTACGCTGGTAAGGAGGGGTTGGTGACTACAGCATGGGAATGGTAAAACGCAAAAGAATTCAGCTTCTCATCTCCCAGAATATCTCTTTGTCGCTTCTTACGACAATCTCGGTCGGCACTACAAGGAACTGAATTCAACTGACTTGGAAAATAGAAGAGAAAGGCTGATGCCAATCGAACCCTGACAGACGAACGCCCAGCATCACCGGCGGACTGCCGATGCTGCTGCTGTCAGTGCTGCCGCCTGTCATCCCTCGAGCCAGTTGGCCTTCTGCAGAGGCGTGTAGAGGACGCAACTCCGTCAGCTTCAGCTCGCAGCCGAAGCTGTTCCACAGGTGGGAACTGACATAGATGATTCTTCCGAAGATGCATGACGTATCGCCCATTGTCACTAACCATCCTGTCCAGCTTACCATCTGGTAAAACGAATTCAGTTGCCCATCTCCCCAAATATCTCTTTGTCGCTTCTTACGACAATCTCTGGAAAAAGAGGTAAGTACCTGCTAGTCTCGGTCGGTACTACACGACACTGAATACAACTGAGTTTGAAATGGAAGAGGAAGGCCGCTGCCGTTCCGACCCTGACCGGCGGACGCCCAGCATCAGCGGCGGGCTGCCGATGCTGCTGCTGTCAGTGCTGCCACCTGTCATCCCTCGAGCCAGTTGGCCCTCTGCAGAAGCGTGTAGGGGACGCAACTCCGTCAGCTTCAGCTCGCAGCCGAAGCTGTTCCACAGGTATTTATACATCTACATCATCAGCCGGCTGCAGTATACTACGGGACGTAGGCCTCCTTAAGGGGGATCTTCATGGCCAAAGACATCAGGGTTGGTGGCCGCTGCATGTCACACTGCTGGACGTACCATGCATGGCATGCGGGTTAGCGACCACAGTTTGCTGAATGATACAAGACAGAGGAATGCTGCTGCTTACATTTCCGGAATATTCCATTGGCGCATCCTTCGATACCCACAGTAAGAGATAACGGCCTGCACTATTTCTTGCATAGTTTTAGCAAAAACACCGAACAGCGCCTACGAAGAAATTTATCTAATTATTAACTTCACCGTTTCTTTAATTCCAGGAAATCAACACCAGCGATAGACTTATACAACCTCTGCTTGAACAAACGGGACGAGCACCCCGGTCTTCTCAGACGACTGAAAAGCTTCTTCGGGAGTAGACCGTCTAGCAGAAAAGCCTCTACCATGTCCATAGCAGACCCTACCGGCCAGAGCAGCATAGCCGCTGCCCTCAAGATGCACGTAGGCATGATAGCTGGTCTCATGCCAGGAAATAGGAAACACTCCATGGTACTCTCCTGCAACACACTAAACGTACCTCATCCCGAACTGAGGTTAAGGAGGGAATCCTACGCCAAAAGCGGGCCTATAATAAGAATCACTGACGACGAACCGTCATGCTCAAACTACCTACCAGAACGAAGCGTGAATAAATACGTGGCCGAACCAGAGACGAGGGTGAACTTCGTTCTACCGGCGACGCATAAAAGACCGATGTCCCACCAGAACTCTTGTGAGAGGATTCGTGGCTCACCAAGGTTCCCCCATAGGATATCTCCGTCTGCTTCTAGTCTTTCCACGTTGGATACGAGAAGAAAGACCAGTGCTGATAGCGTGTTTAATATATCAGGGAGGATCTTTGATGAGCAGCGGAGGTTTAGCCATCAAAATGTGACGCAGGAATCGAAAGAAAACTCTGTTCTAGAAAGCAGGTGGAAGTCTACAGAAGATGCCATGCCTGGACCTTCGACGCAGCAATAATATCGTGATATATCTGTGGGCTTCTCGAGTAATAGGCAGGCATATTTTATCGGTGGTCTTGGCGAGATAGTACTACTGCAGAAGTAGGGATAAGTATTTTAATAAATCGAGGCTTTGGAACCTAACATGCATGTTGAGCTCTAAAGCCCTTTTGGCGTTCTGTGTCATATTCCCTTGTGATCTATCTAAGTAACTATTTTGTACTGCGTATTATCCTTACCAACCATATTAAAACCCTGCCGGAAGCCAACAGGTTTATTTAATGGATGAACAAAGCATGAGCATTTATTTTTCTGGTATGAACCTATTAGGGATTTTAATGTGATATATTTTGCCGTATATCCTTAATCGCATGTATTATAAACGCAAAAATATTGCTTAAATAACCAGCAGTCTACGCCCACCTTCCACGTCCCAAAAAGGAACTTTAACTTTGGATTAATTTGGATATGGGAGGAAGTAAAAGCATTTTCCATATTAATACATTAAAATCACCCAATTTTATGAACATACCGTGAATGACAAGTCTGTATGATATACATAAGTAACTACTAATAATTTTTGACTTTGGTTATTTGTCTGGGTAGTTCCCACTACTGGTACAGTCACGTGCAAATAATTATGTTCAAATCATTACCCAAATTGTGATTCGTCTTCACATACTTGACAGATCTGTCTTTGAGGATTTTTTTTAATTTTAGATATTTAGATACTTCTAATTATAGTTATTTGTGACTGTACAATGTCATCTATTCATAGCAACAGGAGATAATGTTCATACTTATTTGTATGCTATTTTCATAAAATTAATGCTAGTGACTGTACCCTTGAGTTACAGAAGTGTGCGTAGCAAATTTTAATATATTGTATGTACTTTATAGTAAGTAAAAGATTAATGTAAATATAGAAAGACCCGAAAAGGAACTTTAACACCAAAGAATAGATTTTAGATTTGCTGTAATCTTGCAATAATCAAGCAAGAGTATTATTATTTAACTGTGATTTTTACGTTACGATACATTTCGAAGTTTCCCATAATTTTTTTGGTATTTTTTAATCAAAATTTATAATGGTTTGTCGAATCATTTTGTCTGCTAAGCAAATCAATATTATCTGCCTGCGTTTGCTAGTCATAATTTACAACAGGAGGTACTAACTATAATATAAAGTTATTTGACCTAGATAGAACTTTCAAAAACGATTTGTGTGACTCTGTGTCAATAAGATAAAATACTAATGTGAATGTAACGTTTAACATTCAATGTTTGTATTCATTATACATATTATTTTTGTAAACCAGAGAAAGCAACATTTAATCGTGCGGGCGAGAGTCTGGATTTTGTTTATTTACTTAATAAAAAATAGTAAACCCCATTTTGAGTGTGTAGATAATAGAAGAAATTTTATACTCAAGTCGATGGCCAAATTATTAATAATAATTAAACTATTATAAATATTTAAAAACTCAATATTCATAAGCAATACGTAGACTAACTTAGCTAATTAAATATTTAAGGATAAATAATATTTAAATTTTTATTTTAGTGCCTGGTAAATAAAATCTGACACGTTATTTTTAGAATGAAATATATTCTAGACTCTACCCAACTAAGAGGGGTCTTAGAAGTGTTCAAATTTTATATTTATAACAGTGAGCTCGGTGGTAAATTCGTTCTCCTAATCTAGAATCCTATTTGTGTGAGATATGTAATAAAAATATAAAAACTTTGGTTTATTTTTATTTTTCACCTTAGATAAATAATGTAGTATGGGAGGTAAAGCATAGAGAAACTTCGCAAAAAAGAGGTAGAGCTTAGTGGAACCTCCTCTCGAATGAGCCGCTCGTCCGGGAAAGTACTTCTACCTTACAGAAGACCACAGTGAAGAAGCACTTCTTTACTTTTGTACTATCTTTCTGCTGGCGAGTAGTAAGGTCGCGAAAGCTCAGTTGGGCAAAGTATAAGGTCTTAAAGGCAGGCAACGCATCTGCATCCCTTGGCGGTTTTGATGTCCATGGGCAGCGGTGATGACTTACCATCAGGTAAACAGCCTGTACGTTTGCCTTCCTAACACAAAAAAAGAAAAAAGAGGTTCTACTGTGTAAAAAACCTCGTCCTCAACCGCATCATCACTTTCCATCAGGTGAGATCGCGGACAAATACCCACTTATATCTTAATAAAAAAATAAAAAAAGTCGGACTTATAACATCAACGATATATTTCAAGTCATACATACGAGTACTATACAAAGTCTAGCTTCTACTGTTACGCGGCCCGCACCGCCCCCGCGTCGACCATCTTCACGACGCGGTCTTCAATGATCCGCCTGATGTTAGCGTTCACGCTTGGCAGCTCGTTGTGCTTACGAACTGACGTTTCTATCTTCTGAACCTGAAGGAAACATTGGGATTTATACAGGGAGGAATTTTGAAATGGGTTATGAAATGCAGGTCCATTAACCGTTATAGTTACAAGAAAACATTGTTAGGCAACCCATTACTTTTTGAGACAGATAATTCTAGACCTGTACTCACAGATTTTGAAAAAAGTTACGGTCAGCAAAAAACATGCTGAAATAGGCAATTATTTTATCGTGCCTATCTATCCTATTTCTTATTGAGGTTTGAGTACTAGAAATGTCAGAAAACGCAAAAAAACTTTTCCCATACATTTGAACTAAAACTATTTTTTTTCAAATTCTGTGAATGCCGGTCAGAATATCTCAAAAAGTAATAGATAATTGCTCAACAACGGTATCTTGTAACAATGTTCTTTCCCATCAAAACCCATTTCAAAATTCCACACTGTTTATAATAATACCCTTCCGGCCGATTTCAACCATGGCGGCCAATGAAAACTGTCTGATTCTAATGGTACAGCTTGAAATAGGCAAGTTAATCCAAAAGTTCCCTACCTGGTTGATCTCCCTCGGCCAAGCAACGAAGTTAGTGACATTACAGTTGCTGGCAGACCCTATCCGACCGGTGCGACCGCATCGATGTATGTAGTCCGCCGTGTACAGCGGGAAATCGTAGTTTATGATGTGTTGAGTCTGCAATAACAAAGTGATTTGAAATAAATCTATACTAATAACAAACTCTTCAGCTTTATTATTTATTAAATAAAGCTGAAGAGTTTGTTCGTTTGAACGCGCTAATCGCAGGAAGTACTGATTCGAAAAGAAAATTTATTTTTGTATTGGATAGACCATTTGTCGAGAAAAGCTTTTAGTTATAATATAATCACGTGCGGCCCTTATAGTTAATAGACAGTTAGGAGTCATCAATACGGTATTTGACTGACAAGTCAAATCACCTACTTTTTTTTTTATTTCAAAAACGTAACCTTGTAGGAAAAAATGTATGAAATATTGAATCGTGACGTCACGATGCAATAGGGTCAAATCAATACTCTTTTAACTTCAATTAGCTGTAATAATTTGTTAAAAGCTCAATAGTAACTGTGAGATAAAAAATTGTGCCTAATTTTTGATTTTGTCTTTAATCTTAGAATGGCATAATTTATTTCGTATGCAGTCAAATACCCAATTGAAATCAAATCAAACAACAGATGGTTTGAAATGTTTATACCAAATCCAGACACATGTAACGTAAATTACATTTAACCTGAGTTATTTTGTGACAAAAACACTGATACTTATGCATTAAATGAAACCTTTATGCGAAAGTCATTTCAATAACTTAATAATAAAAACTAATTTCATTAAATATAATAACAAACATCATCAATTAAATAATTTAACCTTTTAAAAAAAAATCTATCAGAAAAGATTGGCACTCACACGAGTAGTATCCAATCCTCGTGAAGCGATATCAGTACAGGACAGCACATTCACCTTCCCACTCTTGAACATCTCAAATTTGCCCATTTTCAATGGCACAGCCATTTGCCCGTTGATATTGATACACTCAATATTATTCTCTTTGAGGAACATCGATACAAAGTCACACGTCGAAGTTTGGTTCGAGAAGATCATAACTGGACGTTTCTGATTAACGTCCGCTTGTACCAGCTTTAATAGTTCTCCTGGCTTCTGAGCTTTACCAAGGCGGAGGAATCTGAAAATGTTACAATGAATTCACTTTAAAAATACATCACATCAATGGTTAACACAATCTAGACTTCGGATTAATACGAGGGACTAATAATACCTAGTTTTCTTTTTACTAGAATTAAATATATGGGCCAATAAATGCTAGCTCATTTGAATATTACAAATACTACAATGTTAACCCAGCTGTCTTTTGGGTAGTTTGGAAAAATATGTTGGGTAAGTATGCTAATTATGAATAATTGCAATATTTTTCTAAATTGAAATATAGATAGGAGTTAAGGAGTACATGAGCACAGTTCAAAACAATTTTTTTTCATAACAAAAGAGAATTCCGATTTTTGTAGGGGAGTTGACGTGTTTTGATTTTCTCACTTCCACTAACCAAACATGGTAATATTTTATTCTTGAGGACATTACAAACAATATTTGCTAGGGCAGTATAGCTGTAAACTCAGTCTGAAGAGAGTGAAACATCCTGGAACTTCTTACTTCATAAATTTTTCTCATGTTGGTTCTAGGCAATGCCCTTTGCAGTTTTTATAGTTTTATAATATTTTCTAGAATATAAATACTCACTTATGTGGTACATGGGGCAGTAACCTATGAATATTGGAAGTTGTGATTGTCTTCAGGGAATCAGGGGACACAAAAGATGACACCGTTTCAGGCAACTCCTGGGGCATAGTTGCACTGACAAAAGTTATTTGACAACCCACTGGTGGAGTCTTGATTTCGACTTTGTAGTGTATCTGAAAATGATAATACAAAAATATAGTCTTTTCTGGTAATAAATCACTGGTTATCTGGTTATAATCAGTCAGAGAATTAAACATAAATTCCTTGGACTAACACACCAATTGCCTAGCCCCAAACTAAGCTTAAAACTTGTACTATGGAAGCTAGGGAACAGATGGACATACTTAGGTAATTACTTTTAAGTATATTTAATTATGCCTAAAGTTATGTAAAATATACATAACTAAAGACCTGTTATGATTAAAATAATAAAACTTCTTTATAGAAAATTTAAATTGACTTCACATTAAAACTGATACCACGGCCCATGGACCAATTAGAAAGTATACTCAATACAAAAATCATTCTCATATGAAGAAAACCTGCAACACACTTTATACAAACTGATACTTACTGAAAATTTCTTCATCAAATGACTGAGTTTGCCAATAAAACTATCATCCAACAGTGAATCAGCCTCATCCAACACAACATGATGCACATTATTTATTTTGAAAATACCAGTCGTAACCAGTTTGCTGTAAGCACCAAGTGTTGTCACCAGTATATCGCAGTATTCTATTGGTGGGTTCAACATCTTCTGTTTCGTTTTTCCACCAATCAGTGTGGTCACACTGAGATTTAAGCTTTGAGCTATGTTTTGAGCCACTTCACCAATTTGACTAGCTGAAATAATATTAAAATTTAATAAAACACACATGACTTCTATGAAAAATCCTTAAACAAGTGTTACACAATAACTTACCCAGTTCTCTGTTTGGAGTTATTACTACAGCCAAAGGGCTGTTAAATTCTTCTTTTATGCTAGGTTTCCAGTCTAAAATATGCTGGAAAATCGGTAGCAAATACGCCAAAGTCTTTCCACAGCCTGTTTCCGCAGTTACCACCGTGTTATGTCCATTTAAAATAGCTGGAATAGCTTTAGCTTGGATGAGAGTGGGCAACGAAAATCCACTGCTTGTCATAACCTCAATTAACTCCTTACGCACCCCGATTTCCTCGAAACTCTTTTTGTAAACCTCTTTCTCTTCTGTTTTGTTTGCATTACCGTATATAATAAAATAATCCCCTTTCGATTTTGGATGATACCATCCCTTAGATGCCAGTTTTACACCATCGAATTTACTGTAACTTTGGCCTTCATAATGGTTGAATTCCGGCCGCTTACAAGTTATAATTGGGAGTTTTTTCTTAGATTGCTGAATACTATAATACCGACAGTAAGACGTTTTTATAATTTGCCGTAATTTGGACATTTTTACAATAATTTTTAGCCGCAATCAGTAAAACCAAAGAAAAACTTTCGCAAGCATGACTTTGACACTTTTAATGTCATACTGACAATGACATTTTTATTTGGTACCTTTGTCCTCGTCAGGACAGGCAAAGGGAGCTGAGTCCATACAGCCATAAGACAATCGGGGCGTTTGGCAGAAAAAAGCGTTTGCAAGCGTTTGTAAACAAAATGGCGATTGTTAGCGCAAACTGTCAAGTTTTCGGCCAGGACATGTTTGCTAACTGTCAGTTTACTGTGTTACCGCTTAGAAATCGCCATTTTGCGCTAACAATCACCATTTTGTTTACAAACGCTTGCAAACGCTTTTTTCTGCCAAACGCCCCCAATAACATTACAATGTATTTTTTTTCTCTTTTCTCTTCATAAAACTGCACCTACAAAAGTAAAGCAATCATCCTGCCACTAAATGCTAAACGTTTATAACATTCGTTAATGTGTTTCTTGGAGTCAGTCGAAAAGAGTTTATTTTTCTAACCACCGTTTTCTTGGCATTACCGTTAAAAATACAAAACCTTGTCCATGGTGCTCTGTTGTCACTGTCAAGTGGTGGTGGTGTCACTTGTCATGTCAGAAATTAAACAATTTGATGTTGATTGTGAGCTGTGCCCGCTCTACTTTTTTAAATAATGTGTATTTAAATATAAATTCGTTGTAAATAGTGATTGAATCGTAAATTAATTAATAATTAAGTCTTTTATAAACACAAAAATAGTAACAAAACATAACATATAAGTCTAAAAATTAATCAAAATGACGAATCTAGATGTAAGTACAAATGTTTATCTACAAACAATATAGTTAATTAGATCAAATATCTTTGAATTTAATATTACAAAATTAAGCCAAGTGTTGGTAAGATCTAGAAAGCTGAAACCGATCCTGTAATGTAAATTTTTTTTACCATAAGAAGTAAATTTTCATATAAGATGTCTGCTTTGATTGTATTTTGGTTTGGGATTGCAGATAGAACATATTATTTCTCTTATGATACATGCTTTTTCTACAGGTGACATAAATCAGGCATCGTGCAGTGTAATAATAAAGTTAAAAAAACCACAAAATAGAGCTTTGGTTGATAGAGCATGAATACAGTCCAGTTATCCTACAAATTCTTATTTTTATTACTGGTTTGAGACAAAATAATTTGGAAACATGCTACCTTAACATCAGATACCAATAAGCAAAGTATACCAGACCTTTTAATTGGATTCATTATTACCAAGGCTCCAATTTTAAATGAATAATTGTTGAAACTGAAATAAAATTGTACCTTACATGAAATCAACATATAGCAGTTTTTGTAAAAATTTAAAAAAAAAGTACAATGAAGTTCTAAGTTATCATGTTTTGTATCATGAATTAACCTGTATATTACTTGATATTATTCTGGGTGTGAGCTCTACATTTCCATTCTATATTCTGTTACAGGCTTTTGTTGTTCGTTCAAATCCTATCCAGCACACAAATTTTTTTAGTAATACGTACTATAGTTGCCTTAGTATAGAAATAATTTGAAGAAAATGAGTAAGTAAACTTTGAATGTGATAAAACAAAAAAAAAATTATAAAAAGAAACATTGGCTCTATGTTAAAAAACAAGATTGAGGTTCATTTATATAAGTATGTTATCAAATAAGGATTCAAATAAATTATTTAATTTTTATTCACATGTATAAAGACTATACCATGCAAAGATATTACCTGTACCTACTAAATATATCCATTGTGAACTTATTTATTGAACTGTACTCATGAAAATTATTGATAAAATTTCAGGCAAGCAGTACCGACAGCAGCTCAGGATCAACATCTGACTCGAGCAGTAGTGGGAGCTCTTCTAGCACTTCCGGGTCTGCATCCTCAAGTTCTGACTCCGAGTCCTCAGCGTCTGAAACGCAACAAAAGCCAGTACAAGATCAGCCACCCAAGTCTCCCACTAAACCTGCAGTCGAAGAACCCAAAAAGAAAGAGGAGCCGAAGCAAAGGAGGCCATCGAAAACAAATAAAATCTCCTCTTCCAGTGATGATGATGCTCCGAAACCTGTTGAACCTAAACCAGCTCCACCGAAGAGAAGATGCTCTGCTAAGCCAAAGGCTGCGGCATCAGTGCTTGCGAGAGGCAAGCCTGCTCCACGCGTCCCAGCCGGAGCGAAGACTCCCAAACCAACCCCAAAGACTCCCTCCAAACCAGCAACAAAATCAGACCAAAAGAAAAAAAGCATATTCTCACCAGACAACAGTTCGGAGTCAGAATCAGAGAGCAAATCATCTAAGAGTCCCAAAGGCTCTCCTCGACCAAAGAGAGGCTCAAGAAAATCCAGTGACGATAAGGAATCATCTTCGGTAGTGCCTGACAATGACGATGCAAATAGCAAAGATAATGCTAAACGTAGAAGTAGTAATAGAGCAAATGGGCCTCCCCCAAAGAAACAAGTGGAAGATAAAAGTGCTTCTTCCTGTACATCGAGTCAGTCCTCAGTAGAATCGGTGTCTTCCGACAGTGACAGTGAACCGACACCCAAAAAAGAAACTCCGTTAAAAACCGGCAAGACTAAACCACCTCTAACTGTTAGCAATAAAGTGAGTGTGATCCTTTACTAATGTTATGTTAAAAATATTTTATTTGTCTTTTTCTGCATGAAATAATTAAAGCATGTGCTAGCTAGATCATTAGTTCATTAATGGCCTTTCGCTGTCCACAGCTAGACACAGGCCTTTTCAAATAATGGCAATGGATCCTTGACCATTTGGTTCCGGTTTCCAGTTTTGCTTGTTTTTGCTAAGGAATTTTGAGAGAACTGTGCGGTCAATTTTTGACCAGTATCTCTGCATTCATTTTATGTTCCAGAATTATACTGAATCTCTACTAATAGAATAAAGCTGAAAATTTTGTTTGTTTGTTGGAACGCGATAATCTCAGGATCTACTGGTCTGATTTAAAAATTGTTTTAGTGTTGGATAGTCCATTTGTCGAGGAAGGCTTTAGGCTATGTGTGTGAAAACCAAAAACCCCAAGGACGGAGTCGCGGGCTGTAGCTAGTTACAAATAACTAGTGTCCCGCCCCGGCTTCCAACGGGCACTAAACATGCCATTGTTACAAACATGTTACTCGGGGCTTATGTAGCTATCGACTGTAGAAATATTTTTTTAAAACAATCCAGTAGTTTTTGGGCCTATTCATTACAACCAAACAAAGGTAATATAGGCCTTTACATCTATGACAGATGATTTGAGTAGCGGGATCGCGGGATGTGACATGGGAGCTGCGCTCATGACTGTACAGCCCGATGCGGGAGTTGATCCTGCGACCGCATGTGCTGCACGCTCTAAACCAAGAACTCTTTATAATATTGCCTCTTAACAATTTCCAGCAAGAAACAGCGGGTAAGAGCGACTCCAACGACGCCGTAGCCACGATGCCGCGGAAACTAACGCGGTCGATATCAGCACGAGTCTCTCGACTCGCCACGATATCCAGGCCCACGCATACCGACACCGATTCGGAGGCTGACGATAAGAGTAATGATAAGAGGTAAATAAAGGGCGGGTTTTATTACCTATCTATCTGTTATTTTCCTTATAATTTTACTTAAGACGATCCCGGTGACAGTTGATGGATCAAAGGAAAATCCGCACTATTCTAAAGTAATGAGACTCTACGAAAAATCATAAAATCACTTCTTGGAACTTATTACCTTGAAATGAAGTTTAATTTCGTATGAATTAATACTGTGAAAGATCTCGCAAATTGTAGTGAATATATTTTTTGATGAAAGCATTCGGCTCCAATCTTTGGACCAGATTTTTATAGTTAAGCGTAATTATATTCCATATCACCTTTTTTTTTTGTTGTTTTTTTTTGTGGGGAGTGCATTTACGCGCCATGACGCCGCGGGCTAGCTAAGCCCGCGACCGTGTGTGGGGCTCGGGCGCACAAAATAAGCGCCCACTACCCACTAAACTCCTCCAGTTCCCCCTTTTGCTCGCATCAGGACGGGTCGCTGCCAGCCGCCAGGTATATTCCATATCACCTGAGATGACTCCCGATACAAGTATACTTCTCATACGAAATTAAACTTTATTTCAAGGTAATAAGTCCCACGAGGTGTTTTTATGATTTTCCGTAGAGTGTTACTACTTAAGAATAGTGTCGATTTTCCTTTGAAGGTAAACTGTCACCGGAATCATCTTAGCTGAAATGAACTATACATACTGCTGTATACATACTAGCAGCGGCCCTTCATGTTAAAAACGTGCTCGTCAATAATAGCTCTTTTGTCACTGAAATAAGGGCGGTCCAAAGACCAGTGTTTCGTCTTATGTGTTGTCTGTAAAATTTTAGAAATATTTATAAAACTACGCAGTGTACGGGTGTCTATCCAATGTCTAATGGTGCTAACAGTTACCCTTTCAAACTATGTACGGAGCTATAGAGTTGTTATTATTTTTTAAGGCAGCGTTAGTCCCGCACAAGTTCCCGTACCAGAAACGGATGTGCCTTTAAATTCTCCGATTCGAAAACAGTAGATTTTCAATGCGCCATTATAAATGTTACGTACTATGTTTTATAAGTGTTTAATATTTTTTATACATTTGTGTGTTTGTGTGTTATTGAAAACTTATGCGAATGATTTGTTAATTGATATTGATTATTCATAAATACACAAAATGCGAAAAGTTATGCACTATTTTATATGAACTATCATAGTTACGTATCTGCAATGCGTAATATTCAAATTTGGCGGCCGAACTACAAACTAAGTAACTCTCTGACGTCACGGGCGCGAGTTGCTTCGCCGTGATTGGTCAGGCGTATCTGACCTACTTTCAACTGACCCGTCTGCGCCGTACTATTGAATTTTGCATTTGTGCATCAGTGATGTAACTTCAGGTGTAACGGTAGGTGAGCGCTCATAAGATGAATACATTAATGTATTATTTTTGTTCTAGTAACAGCAAGGATGTTAAGAAGAACATCAAGGGTCGGCCTCCGGTGGTGCCGTCGCCCATCACCGATCTCCCGCCTCCGGAGCCGTCGGAGCGACGGTGTCCTGTTCGCGGGTGCGACTCCAGCGGCCATCTTGGTAAGACCCTTTATGCTGAAAAGCACCTTCTAGCTGTTATTAGTAACTGATAGCCATGATTGGAGATATGTTGATGATTTTATTTGTGACTGGTTTTACAATACAGAGGAATATTAATATACCTACTTCCTGATGATGAGTTTTCATATGTTACGTAACACCACAGTGAAGTAGCATTACGTAACTGTTTTGCTTTGTCGCACTAAATACCAAAAGTAAAGGTTTTAAATAAAATAGAAACCAAAATATCTGCGAGGCCGAAGGCTGAACGCCGCGGAGGGCGAAGCCTAGAGCGGCATAACGTGAAGCACTAGGACTCAGTTTATGGGTTTTAAAAAGACAGAACTTGCTCGCGATCAGTTCAAGTCAGCTATGTAATTTTGCGAGGCCGCAGGCCGAACCGCGGCGAGCCTTAGGCCGAGCGCTGCGGTGGGCGAAGCCCGGGAGTGGCCCTGTCGCGGAGCGACCTAGCTCTGGGCGAACATCCATGACTCGAGTACACATGCCAATATTCATCACACGAATGTTAGCTCTTAGCGGGATTCGAACCCTCGTCCCACGGTTTTGTAGCCAGGCTCCGATCATTGAATCAACCGGTGCATCAAATAAATTCCAGGCGGCCTGTCTCCCCGTCACTTCACGTGGGACGCGTGCCCGCTGTACCACAACGTGACGCGCGCGTGGTGCGTGGCGGCGGGCGAGGAGCGCGCGGCGGCGGCCGCCACGCGCCGGCGCGCGCTGCAGGCGCTGCAGCAGCGCCCGCGCGCCATGCCCACCATCGAGCAGCGAGCTTACCAGCTTAAAGTCAAGGTGGGTGTCTGCTGCGGTGCAATTTATCAATACGACTAAGGGTGTGGCCACACGGGCGCGCTGTGCTGCGCTGCGGTGACGAAGCGTCGTCAGCGCGTTTTATTACACTCAAATTGAAAAGCATGCCACACGGTCCGGTGTGGCGACGCGGTAACGCGCTGCGCACGCGTTTTGAACTTGAAGGCGAGAGACGAAGCGGGGGTAGTGGTGCAGCGCTCCGACAGCTAAACGACAAGGCACGCGTCGCAGTGTAGTTGGTGCGGATTAAAATAAAACCTTTTTTGTATATTTTATTTGTCAAAAGCTTATTTCTTTTTCTGTTCGCTTTAATTGTCACTTGAAAATAAAGATCGTTCACGTACGACGACGCTTGGACAATGCAGCGCAACGCGCTGCTTTATGACGATGCGAGGTAGAACTTAGTGAAACTTCCACTCGAATGAGCCGTCGTCTGGGGAAGTACCTCCAACTTACAGAAGACGACGGGGGTCTGGGGGGGGTCACATAGTTGTGATCAAGTCAATATAAATAAGGAGTACATGACCCCATGTCTTATTTCGATACTGCACGGTTTTTTCCAACACTCTAACATCTTTTGACCACTCAGGATATGCGTTCCAAATGGAAAGGCAGCCAGGAGCTCCGGGAAAAGCTATCTAGCGTCGCCAACGATGAACCGAATGAGGAAAGAGAACCGATTCTCGATGGATTCGCTCCAGACTACGATCTTCGGTTGTTCAGGGAAGCTCAGGCGCTAGCGGCTATTAATATTGAAGAGGAACTCGGTGATATCCATACTGAGAAGGGCACGAGGTATGGGAATAGGTAGATACTGTTTTTTATTACTAATATTTACTTACTTAACTGTTTTGTTTCAGTGTTGTTAGAGTAGAAATTAAAGTGCGAACTAAAAATTCATAAATTAACAAAAATACATTGCCATTACATCGTAGACAAACATAGAAAAGTCTCAATTTGTGTCTAACTAGTGACCACTACGAAATATAGTGCTTGTTCTACTAATAAAAAAAAATAGCAAACAATCGCTCTGTCAGCCATCCGTCAAAGTAAACGCTCACAGTTCAATAGTAGACCTTATGCCCTTCACACAAAGTCGGAACAAAGTCCTAAGGTGTTTTGTCTGGCATGCTGTTAGATAACAGCATGCCAGACAAAACACTAGATTCCAGGCAATAGGTTTTTACAGTAGATACAGATGTATCTACTGTAAAAACCTATTGAGATTTTCAGTGATATAACAAAAGTAAAGTAAAGTATCAGCTGTCTCACTGCAGTGCAAAGGCCTCCATCTTTTGAAATCATGTTTTCGTAACAAAGATAGGTTTTGGCATAATCAATAAACAAAACAAATTATAAACTTTTATCAACTGTGTTTGACTCGTCCAAATATTCTCAGATTCGTAGTGATGGGCAAATTTATGATGGAGGTGTGGTACCAGTCGCCGTACCCGGGCGACGCCCCGCGAGTGCCAAGGTTGTTCGTCTGCGAGTTCTGCCTCTCGCACCACACCTCCGCCACCGGCGCGACTCGGCACAAAGTGAAGTGCGTGTGGCGACATCCGCCTGGGGACGAGGTATGTAGCAATCAATCATTCAATCGATCAAGATTTTATACAATTAGTGTCAGTTTCGTCTTGAGATCCACACTTTCGTGTGCCAGTACTTAGCGAGTTGCGACATCCGTTGGGGACGAGGTGCGATCAATCAATCAGCCAGTCATACTGTCTTTGTGTTCATGTGTGTGAGATCCGCCTCTTGCACCACACATCCGCTACCGGCACGACTAGACTCGAGGTCAAGTGCAGGTGGCGACATCTGCCTTAGAACGTGGTACGTACTAATCAGTCAATTATTCTGGCTTAGCGTGCTGCGTCATCCGTCAGAGACGAGGTGCGATCAATCAATCAGCCAGTCATTCTGTGTCATTGTGTTCGTGTGTGTGAGATCCGCCTCTCGCACCACAACTCCGCTACCGGCACGGCTAGACTCGAGGTCAAGTGCAGGTGGCGACATCTACCGACGAGGTACGTACTAATCATTCAATCAACAAGTTCATGATGGAGGTGTGGTACCAGTCGCCGTGCCCGGGCGACGCCCCGCGAGTGCCAAGGCTGTTCGTCTGCGAGTTCTGCCTCTCGCACCACACCTCCGCCACCGGCGCGACGCGGCACAAAGTAAAGTGCGTGTGGCGACATCCGCCTGGGGACGAGGTACGTAGTAATCAAGCTGTCAGTGTATCAATACTACCAATTAACCTTTAAATCGATAAACCACTCAAATACTTCGCTATAAGTGTGAGTTCCGCCTTTCGCACCACACCTCCGCCACCGGCGCGACTCGGCACAAAGTGAAGTGCGTGTGGCGACATCCGCCTGGGTATGAGGTATGTAGCAATTAATGTACGAATAAATCATTCAATTGATCGAGATTTTAAACAATATGTGTCAGTTCCGTCTCAGGCACCACACATCCGTTACTGGCTTAACTTGTGGCGTTATCCATTGGTAACGAGGTGCGGTTAAACAGCCAAGCACACTGTGTAACTGTGTTCCTATGTGTGAGATCCGCCTCTTGCACCACACATCCGCTACCGGCACGGCTAGACTCGAGATCAAGTGCAGGTGGCGACATCTGCCTGGGAATGATGTACGTACTAATCAGTCAATTAACAAGTTCATGATGGAGGTGTGGTACCAGTCTCCGTACCCGGGCGACGCTCCGCGGGTTCCAAGGTTGTTCGTCTGCGAGTTCTGCCTCTCGCACCACACCTCCGCCACCGGCGCGACTCGGCACAAAGTGAAGTGCGTATGGCGACATCCGCCTGGAGACGAGGTATGTAGCAATCAATCATTCAATCGATCAAGATTTTATACAATTAGTGTCAGTTTCGTCTTGAGGTCCACACTTCCGTGTGCCAGTACTTAGCGAGTTGCGACATCCGCTGGGGACGAGGTGCGATCAGTCAAACAGCCAGTCATACTGTGTCATTGTGTTCATGTGTGTGAGATCCGCCTCTCGCACCCCACATCCGCTACCGGCACGACTAGACTCGAGGTCAAGTGCAGGTGGCGACATCTGCTGACGAAGTACGTACTTAATCATTCTTTAACAAATTCATGATGGAGGTGTGGTACCAGTCGCCGTACCCGGGCGACGCTCCGCGAGTGCCAAGGCTGTTCGTCTGCGAGTTCTGCCTCTCGCACCACACCTCCGCCACCGGCGCGACTCGGCACAAAGTGAAGTGCGTGTGGCGAAATCCGCCTGGGGATGAGGTACGTACCAATCAGTCAATTTACAAGTTCATAATGAAGGTTTGGTGTGGTGTAGCGACGCTCCGCGAGTACCATGCTTGTTCGTCTGCAAGTTCCGCCCAATCCGTGAGTTGTTTGGGCTGTGCGTTTAGATTTGTCAGTTTCGTCTCGTGCAACACACATCAAATACTGGCTTAGCTTGTGGCGTCAAACAGTGGGGACGAGATGCGATCAATCTCTCGCACCACACATCCGCAACCAGCATGGCTAGACTCGAGGTAACACACCTCCGCCACTGGCGCGACACGGCACAAAGTGAAGTGCGTGTGGCGACATCCGTCTGGGGACGAGGTATGTAGCAATCAATCTGTCAGTGTACCAATCAATCTTGAAATCGATAAGCCACTCAAATACTCCGCCATATGTGTGAGATCCGCCTCTCGCTCTACACGTCCGCTACTTTCGTGGCGAGTCATAAAGTAAAATGCAGGTGGCGACATTCGCCTGGGGACGAAGTACGTATCAATTTATCAACAGACGTTCTTTATATCAATCAAACTAGTCCTATGCTATGTGTATCCAAGTATGCTTGTTCATCACGCTACGATTGTGACTTCTGCCTCTCGCACCACTCATCTGCTATTGGCACTGTTATACACAATCTCCAATAGCGACATTTGCCATGAGGTGAGGTATGTATCAATGCTTACAATGACTTAAATGGCGTGTTGTTATTGCAAATCGATAATGATTTGAATGGTGCTTTATTATTGCAAGCCGTTCCTTGCCGGGGATTTCAATTTATCACTTCCTATCTGTTGTGCTATGTTTTTATTCATCAGGAGTGAGAAAGGTCGCCGGAGCTCAGTTGGGCAGTGCGGTTGTTGATGCCCATTGGCAGCGGTAATCACTTACCCTCAGACGACAATCTTAAGTCTTGCTCATTTGCGTCCCTAACACATAAAAAAAACATTCTTTTTATGTCAGGTGTACAGAAAAGACAACCTGAGCGTGTGGCAAGTGGACGGCCGCAAGCACAAGCAGTACTGCCAGCAGCTCTGCCTGCTCGCCAAGTTCTTCCTCGACCACAAGACGCTGTACTACGACGTGGAGCCGTTCCTCTTCTACGTGATGACCAACGCCGACGAGGAGGGCTGCCACGTCGTCGGATACTTCAGCAAGGTAATATAGACTTTAAGTCGTCCAAATAGCGACTAAAATCGACCGGGCACATTTTAAGCCGTTTCCCTTTTTATCATGACCAACCTATATTCTCAAAGAAAGGAATATAGACTCTCAGTCGTCGCAATAGAGACGAAAGTCAACTGCCAGCAGCTCTGCCTGCTCGCCAAGTTCTTCCTCGACCACAAGACGCTGTACTACGACGTGGAGCCGTTCCTCTTCTACGTGATGACCAACGCTGACGAGTAGGGCTGCCACGTCGTCGGATACTTCAGCAAGGTAATATAGACTTTAAGTAGTCGAAATAGCGATCAAAATCGACCGGGCACATTTTTAGCCGTACACCATTTTCAACAACTCAATATTTTCAACGAGAGGATTATAGACTTTAGGTCGTTGCAATAGAGACGAAAGTCAACTGCCAGCAGCTCTGCCTGCTCGCCAAGTTCTTCCTCGACCACAAGACGCTGTACTACGACGTGGAGCCGTTCCTCTTCTACGTGATGACCAACGCCGACGAGGAGGGCTGCCACGTCGTCGGATACTTCAGCAAGGTAATATAGACTTTAAGACCTCGAAATAGCGACGAAAATCGATCGGGCACAGTTTTAGCCGTTCATCATTTTCAACATGAACAACTCCATATTTTCAACGAGAGGAATATAGACTCTAAGTCGTGGCAATAGAGACGAAAGTCAACTGCCAGCAGCTTTGCCTGCTCGCCAAGTTCTTCCTCGACCACAAGACGCTGTACTACGACGTGGAGCCGTTCCTCTTCTACGTGATGACCAACGCCGACGAGGAGGGCTGCCACGTCGTCGGGTACTTCAGCAAGGTAATATAGACTTTAAGTCGTCCAAATAGCGACTAAAATCGACCGGGCACATTTTAAGCCGTTTCCCTTTTTACCATGACCAACCTATATTCTCAAAGAAAGGAATATAGACTCTCAGTCGTCGCAATAGAGACGAAAATCAACTGCCAGTAGCTGTGCCTGCTCGCCAAGTTCTTCCTCGACCACAAGACGCTGTACTACGACGTGGAGCCGTTCCTCTTCTGGGGCTGCCACGTCATCAGTTACTTCAGCAAGGTAATATAGACTTTGAGTGGTAGTAAAAGAGATGGGAACAGATTGGACGACTCAAAGAATATCAACTTAAACACATTTTCTAGATGAGTAATATAGACTTTAGGTCCTTGTAATAGCGTCGAAAATCATATAGACGTATGTTCCTCTTCTACGTGACCAAGTGTACCGTGGTACGCTGACCAACGCCGACGAGGAAGGCTGCCACGTCGTCGGATACTTCGGCAAGGTGATCTAGACTTTAAGTCGAAGTGATAGCTACGAAAATCTATTGCCAGCAGCTGTGCCTGCTCGCCAAGATACTGGATACTTCAACAAGGTGTACTTAGACCTTGTGTCTATGTAATAGAGAAGAAAATTGATTACACGCATTTTAGCTGCTCTTCTTATACGTGATGACCAAATCATATGAGGAGGGCTGTAACGCCGTCGGGGCAGCATGGAGAAATAGACCTTATGTCTATTTTATATGTAATAGATACGGATAAAAATCTATTACACACATTCCAATCCGTTCTTCTTCCATGTCATGCCACATTTTCAAGATGAGTAATATAGACTTTAAGTCGTTGAAATAGTGAAGTGATCGACGATAGTGAGCGAGTGGAGTGTTTAAATGAAAGGACATGAGGTAATTAGGATAAAAACAAAATACTCGCAGCCGCCCGAGACTTCGTCCGGAGTTCGGTAGAAGGTAGCCTATGTCCTTTCACAGCGTCTAAAGATTGTCTGTGCCAAATTTCATTAAAATTGTCTGAGATGTTTCAGCGGGAAAGCGTAAAAGACAGACAGTTACTTTCACATTTATAATATTAGAAGGGATTAGTTTATTAATACACACCACAAAGACCTTGCGGATATGGAGGCGACAGATGAAAGGAAAGATAGTGACATATCAACTTAAATTCTTAAAAGGCTTCCTAGCCAGCCTGTTGTCGACATCCATGATTGACTAATTATTGATCCGTTTGTCGATAAGCCCGCATCAGTATTTTATTGTATTCCTCGATAAATCGACATTAAACGTACCACGATTAGATCGGTCCAAAGCCAAAGCTCGGGCAAATGATGACTAATGCGGGGTTTACACGGGTGCCTAAAGCCGCACGATTTTTGCCGCGCGGCGAAAATCGACCGTCTAAACGTTAATTCGGCTAAGTCTCAAGTGAATAAAGTCGCAAGCCCCAAAGTTGGGTAGCATCCGACTTTGGCCGCGTGGCGACCGGCCGCATGCGGCTGGTGACTAAAATCAACCATGTAATTGATCAGTTGCAGGTGATCGCCTGCCGCATTCTTCTCAACATTTTCGAAGGGAATGACCGAGTCGAGTGCGATTTTATTGACGAGTGTAAATGGGCTAGCGATTCAGCTTGGTGAGGCGATTTGTGAAGCGACTAGCCGCACGGCGAAAATCGACCCATGAAAACCCCGCTTAACAGTTGTAAAACAAGTTTATTAGTCTGTGTACCTCGATCATTATTATCAACAACGAACGATTTTACGTTACAGTGAAAGCACCGCATGCGATATCCCATGGTTTTATAGTCTTTTCGCGTTTTATTGCCCTTCAGTTATGGCCCAGACGTCAGGAAAGGTTAACTCCGATTAATTAGAATTAAGACTTTTTTTTCTTTTTTTTTAAGTACTTTAATTTCTGTTGACATTATTTTATTTTGTACTAGCGGCCGCCCGCGACTCCGTCCGCGTGGATTTTGATTTCCAATAGCCTAAAAAAGCCTTCCTCGTAAGATGGACTATCCAACACAATAAGAATTTTTTAAATCGGTCCTGTAGATCCTGAGATTAGCGCATTCAAACAAACAAACAAACAAGCAAACAAATATACAAACTCTTCAGCTTTATATATTAGTATAGATAATGTGGGTTGCATACCAAGGAACATACCAAAGAACTTAGCTAAGTTAGTTTAGCTAAGCTCGCGTAGCTGTCGCAATTTCCCATATGTGATCGCAAACTATTTACTAAATATGAAAAACGGCATTAGATTTGCGAGCAAAGCTTATTTAACATAGCTTAGCTCTAGGTCTGCAACCCACATCATCAGTTGGGAAGGGCATGGGGTCTTAAAGGCTGACAACGCATCTGCGAACCTTGAACGGTTGTTGATATCCATGGGCAGCGGTGATGCACTTACCACAGGTGACCTTCGTGTTAGTTTCCCTCCCTATATATGACACGAAAAGATTATGTCGACGTGTTACGGACATTGATGTTAATTGTGAGAGCAAATCGCAGTAATGTACTTTTAACATTGTCACCGGCAATGTTGATGTTGTGAAACAACGTTGTTGCACGATAGTTGCACAACAAGACTAAATGTTAAGTTTTATAACAACTTTAGGCGCAGACAGAATCGATCCAAACATACATATTTGCACGTACTAACGTCTCTCAATTTGACGAAGGGAATTGCTTGCTAGGGGCGTACGCGTTCCGGTAGGGCTGTGAAAAGATTATTATAACGATATGTTTAATTTAGAAATGGAAATTGGTACCAAATGTAGAAAAACGTTTTACACAAGTAAAACTTTTAAGGATAGAATAAACTTGTGCTTGTAAAATATTAGTTACCGTATTTTTAATAAAGCTACGAGGACTTGAGCGTATTTATATACCTTGCGTATTTAATTACCTTACGAAATTATTTATCTTTCTTATTTATTTACCTAACATATTTATTCACCTTGCGCTATTTACCCGCCGTATTTACTTACTCCCTATTACCTCGACTGATGGAAGTCTCTCGTTTCGGAGGCCAAGAAACACTTTGGATCGTTGAGCCAATAAAGATATATTAAGTTAATAGCGGCCGCCCGCGACTCCGTCCGCGTGGATTTCGATTTCCAATATCCTATGTGTTATTCTGATGTATAAGCTATATTGTGGTAAAGTTTCAAGTAGTTTTTACGTGAAAGAGTAACAAACATCCATACATTCATACTTACAAACTTTCGCCTTTATAATAGTAGTAGGATTATCTCGACCCACGCATCCCTAACACAGCGCGGGTACCTTGCGACCGCAAAGCGTGTGCCAGCGATTTTCGCCGAACAACCCCGCGCCCACCGGTGTTGTGCAAATCGGATTAAGGCGTATACTGATAATTGAATTCGGTATTGACACGTAGTAATAGTGGCGTAGTAGACAAGTCTTAATCGAAGATTCGTGTGCGTGAAATGAAAATAAAGTATTCAATTTAATTTCGAAGACCTCTGCCTAGCTACCTTACATGTGTTAAAATTGCGTATTCATAAGTGCATCCACGAGAATAAAAAATATACTTGGATTTAGGTATTCCATTCCAAAAAAATATCATCATCTTATTATACTCGTAAATCCTATGAAGCTTTTATACGTATATCTTAGGTTCATTTAAGGTTTTTTTATATTAAAAGGTACGGAAATACGTTAAAACAAACAAGAACCAAAAATGTCTCGGTTTAATTAAAACTTAATTGTAACAAAATTAATTCGTAGTAGCGTAAACTTAAGTAAACAATTTTAATGTTTACTATGTAAGTACTCGTATCAACCAATGTCCAGACAGCCTGAACCCTCGTGTGTCGTGTCAACGCAGCGTTTCTCAGTTGTCAGACGGGTCGAAAACACCCAGAGTAATTACCAAAACCATTAGTCAAACTTTACCACGAAACAAACATAATGACAAACGTCTTCGTACCTCCGCTACAACTTACGCGGCTCGTACTACAGTCATTCAGACGCGTCAGCTGTGAGGTCGACGACCGCGCCTGCCCCATGAACCCCCATTCCCCTTCCAACCAGACCGCGGGAGGATGGGGAGGCGTGATCCCCCCACGACGTCCTGTGCAGCTTACCAAAAAAATTAATGGAATTTTTTAAACTTTATATTTTTGAAAGGCTTGTAATTTGTGTTTGTACATGATTACGATGTTCGTTTGAATGGAAATAAGAGTGTCGTTAGGCTGGCAGTCAGTTGTTTCACTTGTTTCGCAATGTAGGGGTTTTGAGTTACCAATTTGTCTGTTACGTGAGTTATTTGTCCAATCAGTGTTTTTTTTAAACTTCCACGTATTTATTTTGCAATTATGTAACTGGGCTATATTTAAGTCAATTGAAACAATATTGTTTGAAAAATCTTTTAACTGGATGAAATGGATCATGTGACAAAAAATATATTTTTTAAATGTTACGCTAGGTGGCTTTTGCAATTATATGCAAAAGCCATTAAGTATTTCAAGTTTTCCATTAATATATACACAGTCAATAATTACAAAATTAACTGTAATTATAGTTTAGTATGTATAAAACAAAAATAGAACACAATAACCAAAAGATTAACAAGAGAACGGACACGGTTTATAAATGCAAACATTAACTTTTTTCATAGAGTTTTCTTCTTTCATAACCAATCGCCTTAGCAAACTCAATTAGCTAAGCTAGTACGAACAAAAAAAATAAAAAAGGTTCATAGGGTTGCCGATCTCAAAAATATACATTTTTATATTTTAAAGGTTTTGATTACACTTTAACATCTTCTTGAAATTAAAACTCTCATAAAATCCTTTTACATATCATCACAATAAGGGAGTTATTCTTCATACAATACATGGTAAGAATCACAGTGCCGTCCTTCTGTTGATTTGTTAAACCCATTTCAATTACACGCATGTCAGACTTAGTGATTTTAATACAGTGTTTGCGTATTTTTTGATTCTTGGTAATAATAATGTTTATATACGATTTTTTGTAATTGAAACAAATGATTATTTAAGATATTTAAAGTCTTGAGCTAAATTGTGATCAATCTAACGATCATCTAGTAACGCAGGATTTCCACGTATTGTACTTCAGCTCAAAGACATATTTCTATCGAAAAGAATCCGGCAAGAAACTCGATAGCTATTCACTTCAATTAAATCTATGAATATAATACCCATTATTGCTATCGAATTTTGGTCAGTCTGTATCGCAACAATTAAATTATTACATCAGATTGCAGTTTCTAATGCGGTTTAGAGCGAAAATATTCAAATTACAAACAGTCGAGGCGTTTCAATTGCGAATATGAATAATTGGTGCAGTCCTGCCAATTACGAAGTTGGTAGTGCCAAAATGTGTTGTGGTTAGAATCACTTTCACCGTCTGTCTGTTTATAAGTGAAAATGTTTTCGCATTTTATGGATTTTAAAGCGGTGCGTTAAAGTTTGAAATCGCACGTTCTCTTAGCCAGTAATTGATGATTTGCGGATGAATTAGCTTGAATCAGTGTATTTCGACGAATTTTAAAGAAAAATTTTACGCCTTGGTATTTTGACATTAACGTAATTTTTCGTTGGGACTGCTCGATATCGACGGTGGAAAGCGGAAGTGGCGTATCTCAAAAATTGGCAAAATGGTTTTTTGATGCTATTATGTTAAGAAAAAAATCCCGCGTCGATTGGTGTATGAATCGTCTTTCTACGATGAAAAAAAATTAAGATACGTCAACGATTTTTTTCTACTTTTTTTACAACTCACTTGACCAATTGCTGTAAATAGGCAAAAAAACGCTACTTTTGGAAATAAAACAGATACGACAATACTCGAAGTACGGTAAACAGTTACAGCACGCTTTTCCCGAGTTCAACATTGATATTGATTGAGATACATCATTTCTACCGCTGCAAAATCTTACGTTGTCGAACATACAGCAAATAGACCGAACTGACGTGAATACTAATCAAATAGTTACTGCATTTTAAACGTCATAAGAGTAGAGTCTTGTTTCTCACCCGCTGCGTCGCGTGTCCTGCTTACGCCATTTTGATCGCTCGGAATTTGTGCGTTAAAGCCGATAGTGAGAAAGCGGAATTGTTAATTCATTTTATGAACTAACCAAAGTAACAAAGAAGAAAAAGGTACATGATATTATTTAATTTCTTAAAAAAAAAATACTGATTTGAACATATTTAATGTTGAAACTAATGAAGCAGAAAAACGATGACAGACTGATTGTGTTAGACAATAGAAGAGAAAATGTCATCATTGTCATCCTAGCGTATGTCTCGGTCGCTTTTTCCACGAGCTTCCATAGCCTTGGAGTCCAGGGTCCGCTTTCCTTTACTTCCTCCTCCACTTTGCACGATCTTCAGCCTGACGTCAAGCCAGCATTTCTTGGTCTTCCGGGACCTGGCGGGAGTTGCATGGCGATGAATTTAGTTCCCACGTAGTTTGCCGGTTTACATAAAACATGGCCGTAACAACTTAGGCGACACTCCTGCAGTTTATCTGCGGCTAATCTAAGGCTGCCCCGAATGCATGAGTTCCTAAAGCTGTCCTTCCGTGTCACTCCTCGCATCCAGTGCAAAATTTTCATCTCCGTGAATCTCAGCCTTCTTAGACCTCAGTGCCCACCAGATGGTCACGCGAGGAACACAGTCGAAGGCGTTCTGCATGTCCAGGAACAGGAAATGTGGAGGCGTATTCTTCGTTCTGTACTTCTCCATGTCATCATCATCATTATCCTTAGGGCAAAAACAGGGTCTATGGTACAGGTCAGTTAAAATGCCCACACCACGAGGACTTATCGCCTTCCAGGCTTCGATGTGGACGGCATCTGTGGAACCAACTGCTTACCGATTCTTCATGTGGCGAAGAGCTCTCAGAACTTCATCAGGCGTTATGGGTGGTATATACTAGTCCTTGATTTGGAGGAAGATTAAGTGGCTGCACCTCCTTATGCTGCCTCATAAGGCAGCTCGTGGAAATACAAGCGCCATATCTCCTTTACCACGAGGTCCTCGCATAACAGATTGTCACTATGGTCTTTTACACAGCGGCACTTGGAAATATCCAGTGCAGCTTTGACCCTTGTACCAGCTACTCTGAACACAAGCTTCTGCCCTTTTGACGAGTCCAGCTTATCATAGAGCGGTTGTAAGTGGTATCGGCAACAGCTTGCTTTGCAGCGCGTTGTGCAGCCCCGTATCGTCTTCAGGAGATCTGGACAATTGCCACTATGAGATGAAGGTTTGATTTGCCTTGATCTCTCTCTGATCTTCTCCGTTCCACCTCTATGCCTCCTTTTCACACTTGCGTGCACCCTTTGAGATCCCGAGGACCGTGCATCCCGAGCATCTTGACGCAGTTTGTGATTGCATCCTGAATCCCATCCCAGTGGTCTCGGACCGGTTTGCCATCAGCATCGCCACAGGTTACGCCAATCTCTGATGCAAACTCCTGGGATCTGGATTGATTCAGCAGCTACTACCTGGCATCGGCAACACTCAAGGGATTTCTCAGTAGGTCTTACGCAGAGATCCATAAAAAGGTGTCGGTGTTGAGCAGTGAGACTCTCACCGGTTATGACCTTGCAGTTGGCCACTTTGCAGATGAGGTGCTCCTAGTGAGCAGATGATCAATTTGGGTAGCATGCCGCCCGCTCCTGTAGGTGATTAGGTGTTCCGTTGTGTGTGTATACGTTGCGACCGCCGTATCCGAAACCACCGTGAGGTCGTCCAAACTCCTCACACCTGTCACACACATGGCCGTTCAGATCGCCTCCCAAAACGATCACCTGTGAAATCGGGAAGCCACTCAACACATCTCCAAGTTGGTTCCAGCACCTCACCCTGCCAACATCGCTACAGCCGGCCTTCGGCGCATAAGCTCTCATCAATTGGGGCGTGACTTAATCAAGTAGCAACTTAATCACCATCATCCGATCGCTGCAACGATTAACTTCCAGAATGCTGTCCCGAAACCGCTCAGAGAGAACTATAGCAACCGTGAGTACGTTGGCTAGCTCCCTTACTCGTCCAGTTATTGTGCCAATGTTCCAGGTTGCATAACTGAGCTATTTTCTACGGTTTGGGGCTCGATAGTTCAGCTGTGCCCGCCCTGTGCACGGTAGCCCTCGCCCAATTGTCGTAGAAGTTGGGCGAGGCTCCTGCGCGCCGTTTTCCGTCAGCGCCCTAACCACAACCGTATTTCTTGAAATTCCTTCTATATGATTGGGCAAGTTTTGGCGTTTATGGGGGTGACTGCCGTTTGACTCTTTTGTATTAGCAGAAGAGAGATAAGAACAACATTCAATATTTATGCTACTAATAAAGAAGAAAAATTTTGTCGGACTGATTAAAATAAAAATGTTACAGATTGATCTTTGGGTGTCCTCACATTCTTTAAATTTGAACAAAACATTTCAGAGAAAGATACAGTATTTTATTATTAGTACATCTGTGACTCTTATTGTACTTAAAACATTTCAAATGTAAAAAGTTTTTTATTAAAAGTTCATACAGCTAAAAAGCCCTATAGAGTTTATCCTTTCTTTGAGATACAGCAGATCCGCTGCATGGAAACTGAAGTCTACTTAAACAAGCCATATATTTTTCCTAACAGATACGACATTTCTGCTGCTCGATATTTGAACATCAATTGCTGTAACTAGTCGAAAATCAATGAAGCAGTAACTCTAGAATATTCTAATCAACTTCATGTAATAAACTTTTATCAGTAAAAAAATCATGTAAAATTGCAGCTTTCTAACATTCTTAATTTAAGAGATATGAATTTTTGAAATAGTTTTTTGGCTCTGGTGTAAAGTTGGACATTTTGAGATACGCTACTTCCGCTTTCCACCGTCGATATGTTAGAATCTATTATTTGGCATGCTTTTCTACTAAATTACTTCACAGCGGAGTTTTATCGCAGTTTTATATCATTCACTCAAAATCAAACGTTAATTTAAAAAGACGCGAAATTTTAAAATCGTCAGCCCTACACTTTACTATGGCCGCGCCTAGGCATAGTACGGTGCTACGAGATCTGCCGTAGTAGCGTAGCCGTAGCCACTCGACTACGTGACGCTACGCCGTAGTACAGCCGAGCTCCGTCATCAACTTTAAGCGAATCTACTTACGTTTCTGCGGAGTTGCTTTTTCAAACAGCTTTTTTTAGCTTCATTCATAAATGATTCCTTTGCTTTAGTGAGACGATTATGGGGGTTATTTCGGTTCGTTGGGGTTATAGCACTTTAATCCTTTAGCAAGCTGTTTCTTTTTTTAAGGTATGACTAATTTGATGTTTCTTTTTGTGCCTTTGGGTTGGGAAGACCCAGATAACCCTTTTCCAATTGCCTAAGTAGTGGATTTTCCTTCATAAACACGATTGAAATTAAAAATAATGTTCGGCTTCAGACCGGTAATTTTAAAGTCTATTCAATTCCAACAAACAATTTAAGTACTTACCTATAGATAAAGATTAAGATCCAGTCTAGACAAAATACTTTGAAGCAGAGTTAGGTATTAAAAGTTGAAGTATGATCAGTCAGTGGAGATTGTTTTGACGGGCTGCAGTTCGTCTTAGGGCGGTTACAGACGGGACGTCTGGGTCAACGACCCTTGTTCCGGGTGCCGGAACACAGTGAAGAGGACGCTTTGAGGAGATTTGTTTTAGATGTCTTTATGTAAGCGTGTTGGTCGGTAGTTGTCTTTTAAGTTGTGTCTTTTCGAATATACATAATGTTGTTATAATCCTTAGAAAAATCTTTGTTTGTAAATCGGATTGAAGATTCTTAAGAACAGTTCTTGAATCGTAATATTAATGAAATTAAATTATTCATTTTAAAAAATAATTAAAAAAAAATCCTTGATTGTATTTGGCATTGCAACAGTCGTGCGTAGATATGTAAACTTCTTTTGTGGGTCTTATTAAGCGTCTGACGAGTTTAACTTATAATTTTAATTTTTTTTTTAGCAGCTTAGTCTTTCTATTATCACTGCCAATATACTTGATATATCGTGATCCCTACTGTACTTACAGCTACTCTTAAGCCCTGCCTCTATCATGAAGAGTAAAGGCTAAGCAAATGTCATACTGTGTCAAGCCTGTGCAAGTGATGTTGCATGTCGACTCGTGAAACTCTGTCTGCGTAGGTCGACGCCCGCTACGGCCCGTCCGAATTTAGTGAGAGCGGTGCGTGTCAGTGTTAACAACTGGCTAGAGAACAGGGGTAGATGTTTTAATGAAGCATATGTTGTTTATTTATGTACATATTAGTAAGCAAGTATCCTGCAAGGGATGATCGATGTCGTCTCATTACCTTACAAGCGCTATGTTAGCGGTTAGACGCTGTTTGCGAGAGCCGACGCCCACGCCGGCGCGTCCGGATTTTGTTAGAGCAGTGCGTGTCAGTGTTAACAACTAGCTAGAGAACGGAGGTAGATGTTTAAGTGAAGCATATGTTGTTTATTTATGTACATATGTATGTAATATATGTAAGCAAGTATCCTGCAAGGGATGATCGATGTCGTCTCATTACCTTACACGCGCTATGTTCGCGGTTAGCCGCTGTTTGTTCCGGCCGACGCCCGCTCCGGCGCGTCCGGATCTGTCCCGTCCGGATTTACTGAGGGCGGTGCGTGTCATGTCAGTGTAGTGACGCCTTAATATCTTGCGTTTGAGCGAAGCCGCCAATATCGAGAAAGGTGCTTTGATATATAAATTATTATTTTTAGTGTTTTGGTATATAAATTATTATTATAACAATATTGATATAATTTACCCACGACTGTGCTATCAGCAATGGCGCCAAGGTGGCAATATTGGCGCAATGGCTGGAAGGTCACTCTAATATAGCTACCGTTTCAGCGGTCCTGGGTCCATATTCCACCGCTGGTCTACCGCCCGATCTCTCTACGGTCGTGTCATTTTGTGTCAAATCAAAAACCGCATAACGAAATACTACTGCTTGCCGTAAAAGGCGAATATTTGTTAACTAAATCTAATGGTATTTATTTTCAAGAATACATAAACCAAAACAAATAATCAGAAAACAATCTAGCAGTAAACATTAAACAACAGAACACTTCGTTCGCCGTCGACAATATCCATTGCAGACAATATTGTTTAGGCGCCATTATTATATTCCTTTCATCTTGTTCAGTAAACTAATTACCCCAAGTCCCATGTTTGCCCGCCATGGCGTGGTAAAAGATCTCATTATTAAGTTTAACATCCCCTCCGACAAAGACTGACGATCCCCCCAGACGTTGCCTATAAGCTTAGGTCGTTAGATATGCCCACGCCATACAACGACCTACTCTGAAATTGGCGCTTAAATTTGAAGCGACGGTCGCGTCTTATCACAGTGATCAGTCAGCATTTTTTTTTCTTTTTTTTATACAAACGAGCTTAGGTATCACGTGAGCAGTAGGTGTCCACCTGCCCTTGTACAATAACAACGGTATAAGGTTCGCATATGCGTTGCCTGCCTTTAAGACCTCCCCAACTGAGCTCTGGCGACCTTACTCACCAGCAGAAACATAGCACAACAATTACGAAGTGCTATTTCAGTGTGGTCTTCTGTATGGAGGTACTTCCCCAGACAAGTGGCTGATTTGAGTGGAAGTTCAACTAAGCTCTACCTGTAATAATAATATAATTATAATGAATCATTTAATTAAGATAAATGACATACATAATATGTGTTAGAAACAACAACTTAAGATGCATCCAGCATGTCTAACATACGTCATAATCACAACAGAATAATGCCACAGTTTTCTCATGTCCGGGCGTAGGTACCTAATCTCCCGTTTCAAATCCATGCCTATAAGTAATACACATTTTAACGAAACTTAACAACTTAGGTACGCCTTAAATCCAGACGGGCGCAGACGCTTTGAGCATCAGGTCAACGACCTGTGGGGGGTGGGTTGCACTTCCCGAATCGTTAAAATAAAACGTCTGACCTCTAGTAAATAGTGTAAGCGTTAAAATAAACAAAGCTTTGGTTGGTTGGCGTGAGAATGGATTGATTCTGGTGGAATCGAACTTAATACTTAATATCATAAATGTGGAAGTTTGTCCGTTAATCAAGCTAAAAATACTGAACGGATTTTGATGAAATTTAGTATACAGGGTAAAGGCTGACTGAGGTAATAGGATACGTTCTATTTGAACGCTCTAATCTCAGAGAGTACTTGGTTTGAATTGAAAAATGGATAGTACATTTGAGGAGGAAGGCTTTAAGATATTGTATAATAATATGTGCGCGGAAACCGAAATCTACGGGGACGAAGTCACGGGCAGTCGCTAGTCAATACTAATATAATAAAGCTTTGTTTGTTTGTTTTAACGCGGTAAACTTAAGAATTACTGGTCCGATTTGAAAAAATATTTTTGTGTTGTATAGTCCATTTGACGAGGAAGGCTTTAAGACGTAGCATAACTCTATGTGTGTGGAAACCGAAATCGACGTCGTATACAATAAAATAATCTATTTCTATAAATCTCATAACTTTCCTGCTATCTGATGGAAGAATCTCATTGTTTATCATCACTGAAACTCTCTTAGTGCATAAAAGTTATTTTTGCAACAAGACAAAGAACATAATAAAGCTTGTGACAGCGACACCTCATGCAAGGCTAGACGTCTAGACTACGGACGAGCTAGATAAATCTCTATTTAACAGGCGAAACTTAACACTGAGAGAGGGAATACCTACTCCTTCCTTTTGTGAAAGGAGCATTAAAGTTTTGTCGTGTTATTTATAGATGAAAGGTGGGTGGGTGACGGTGTGATATCAGTTATCAGTTTCTTCGTGATAATACTTGTGAGATCAATATTAAATTCAAGTTTTGTTTCCAACAAACAAACTATGTGTTATTTACATTGAGGTATTATGTTATCTATTGGTTCAGGCTTCCGAGATGTATTTATAAATTGACAATATCTTTATTATTATAGATTCGTCGAATAGAGGCCAGAAAAACTATTGTTGCTCTTTTAAAATTGTCAAATGTTCACAACTCGTGTCTACATAATCGTACTTTTAATATTTAAATGCTTAAGATAGATTTACCGACCAGTCCCACAAAGCAGCATCTGATCACAAGTGTCATTATTGTTTTAATGTTAGGTAATGCAAAGAAAACTAAACGGTACCTATTTTATCCTAAGTAGATTAAATCACATCGCACTATCGCAATAAACATTCAGTGGTACTGGAATAAAATACAATGTTCAATTTGTGAGGGCGTGACGATGTTCCCATGTAAACACAGGACTAGACGTCTAGACGCGACTAGCACACACTCCCGCGGTGAATCTCAACTGTGAATAACTGTGTGTGCGTAGAGTGGGGTGACCATACGTATGCTTTACACAGAACTTTTACTATCTGGTGAAATATGCAACATTAAAAGCGAAATTATTAACAGTTAATGTGAGGAATAAGCGGAATAAAATACAACATACAATTTGTGTGGGCGTGACGATGTTCCCATGGAAACACAGGACTAGACGTCTAGACGCGACTAGCACACACTCCCGCGGTGAATCTCAACTGTGAATAACTGTGTGTGCGTAGAGTGGGGCGACCAGACTTCTCCTTTTTACATAGGACTTATATTTACATGTTAAATCATCATCCTCCTGCCCTAATCCCACACTAGGTGGAGTCGGTGCAACATGTCTTCTCCATCCACTTCCTCCTATCAGCCGTCAACTCTACATTCCCTCTTTTCAACATTTTAACTATGATACGAACAGTAAATATTAAGTTATAGTATATGAGTATATGAGTTATACTATTTCAAGTTGCCCCACTGTTACCAGACGTGTGTCAGGTGCTCGATGCCACGGGCACGGACCAGGAACAAAGTGTTCTGTTTTCGGCTAATAGCGTAGCGTCTGTTATCAGAAAAATGTTAAGAGGAAAGTCGCCTGGTCACGATGGCCTCAGCATCGAGCATTTGAAACACGCCGGTGTGCACTTGCCTCGGGTTCTTGCTATGTTTTTTAATTTGTGTTTGAAACATTGTTACTTACCAAAGGACCTAATGTATACAATAGTTGTACCTATAGTAAAAAATAAGACTGGTGATGTGTCTGACCTGACCAACTATAGGCCAATTTCGCTAGCCACAACTACTGCTAAAGTGCTGGATAGCCTGCTTGATAAACAAATAGATCGACATACACATCTGCACGATGCCCACTTTGGGTTTAGATCAGGCGTATCCACAGAAAGTGCGATCCTTTGTCTCAAGCGGACTGTCCAGTACTACACAGTCAGAAAAACACCGGTCTATGCATGTTATTTGGATTTGTCAAAGGCATTTGATATGATATCATACGATTTACTGTGGCAAAAGATGAAAAAGGAAACCGATGTGCCCTCTGAAATTGTTTCGTTGCTTAGGTATTGGTATAAAAAACAAAAGAACAGTATCAAGTGGGCAGGCGCACACTCGGATGTGTACGGGCTGAAGTGCGGGGTAAGGCAGGGGGGATTGAGCTCGCCCCGCCTCTTCAACCTGTACATGAACCGGCTGATCGGTGAGCTCAGCAGCACCAAAGTCGGGTGTCATATTGACGGTGTATGCGTAAACAACATAAGCTACGCGGACGATATGGTGCTGCTGGCCCCATCGATAGGCGCAATGCGTAAACTGTTGAGGGTTTGCGAGGAGTATGCTGTATCCCATGGACTCAAATACAATGTTACCAAGAGTGAGTTCATGGTTTTTAATGCAGGTGCAAAAACGTACTCATCAGTCCCCTGCCTCTCTCTTTGTGGTACACCTCTTAATCAGGTTGATAAATTTAAATACCTAGGTCACTGGGTTACGGCGGACTCACGGGACGACGCTGATATAGAGAGGGAACGCAGGGCGCTGTCCGTGCGATGTAATATGTTGGCTCGTAGGTTTGCACGTTGCAATAATAGGGTCAAAATTACGCTTTTTAAGGCTTATTGCCAATCCCTTTATACGTGTAGCCTATGGGTGAACTTCACCCAGCGGGCGTACAGCGCACTGCGCGTGCAGTACAACAATGCGCTTAGGGTGCTGCTGGGTCTGCCGCGGTTTTGCAGCGCGTCTAGCATGTTCGCCGAGGCGCACGTCGACGGCTTCCACGCGCTGATGCGAAAGCGGTGCGCCTCACTAATGAACCGTGTGCGCACGAGCACGAACAGCATCCTGAGCGCATTGGCCGACAGGTGGGACTCGCCCATGTTGGAGCGATGGGTTAGGCTGCACACCACGAGTGACTGTAGTGGTGCATAAACAAGTGCAGACTAATTAGTCCCCTGCCAACTGCATCCTCGCTATATTTATGCTATTTCTATTTTTATTTTTTATTTTTATTTTTATGTACTTTACTAACATAGGGTAAGGGAATTGTTACTAACAAAAATATGGATGACTGTCCGAAATAAACGATTTTTATTTATTATTTATTATTTATATGAAATACAACATTAAATTTGTGAGGGCGTGACGATGTTCTCATGAAAACACAGGACTAGACGTCTAGACGCGACTAGCACACACTCCCGCGGTGAATCTCAACTGTGAATAACTGTGTGTGTAGAGTGTTGTGGCAAGACTTATTCTGTACACACAGGAATTACAGCCAACGAAATTGCTCATCTTACTGTGTCTCACATCGTCATTTTTAGGGTTCCGTAGCCAAATGGCTAACAAAAAACGGAACCCTTATAGATTCGTCATGTCTGTCTGTCTGGCTGTCCGCCAGTATGTCACAGCCACTTTTTTCTGAAACTATAAGTACTACACTGTTGAAACTTGGTGAGTAGATGCATTCTGTGAACCGCAACAAGGTTTTCACAAGTAAATAGATAAATACGAGGGGTGATCCAAAAGTAATGATAATCAATATGAAATAAAGGTATTTGATCTAAAAAAAAAATTTATTTCTCTACATAGTCTCCTAGCAAGTCAATGCACTTAGTCCATCTTTTCTCTAAAACGATAATTCCTTTCAAAAAAAAAATCTTTGCCTTGACCCTCCAAAAACGCCTCTACTGCAGTCATCACCTCGCTATTGTCCTCAAATTTTTTGCCCCGGAGGTGTTCCTTGAGTCGGGGAAAGAGGTAGAAGTCACTAGGGGCTCGATCTGGCGAGTAGGGTGGGTTTTCGAGCAATTCGAATCCCGTTTCTCGAATGGCAGCCATCGCAACGGCAGCTTTGTGAGCCGGTGCGTTGTCTTGGTGAAACAACACTCCCGCTCGGAGTTTGCCTCGTCTTTTCTCTTTGATGGCCTCCCGTAATCTTCTTATTTGGTCTGCATAGTAAGTGCCCGTAATAGTGGTTCCCTTTTCCAGGTATTCCACCATAATAATTTCTTCAGCATCCCAAAAGACGGAGCCATAACCTTTCCGGCGGAACTTGTCACTTTGAATTTCTTCGGCGTCGGATAGGAGGCTCGTTTCCAAGTCATTGACTGTTGTTTGATCTCCGTATCAAAATGGTGGATCCAGGTCTCATCCATGGTGACGAAACGTGACAAAAAAATTTCTTGATCAATCTGGAACTTTTCGAGATTGGCCTTCGAAATGTCAACTCGTTTTTTCTTTTGCTCGTCGGTTAACATTCTCGGTACTCAATGCGCAGAGACCTTTTTCATATGCAGTTCGTTCGCAAGGATTCTTTGAACACTGCCATATGATGACCCTGTGACCTCAGCCACATGCCTTATGGTCACTCTTCGGTCTGCCAATACGACGTCCTCGATTTTTTTGACATTTTCTGCAGTGAGGGACGTGGACGGGCGGCCCTCGCGGTGTTCATCTTCTGTTGATGTTCTGCCCAGCTTGAACTCCTTTGCCCAGCGTGCAACTGTGGAATATGGAGGAGCAGAGTCCCCCAATGTTTCCACTAGGTCGCTGTGGATGTCTTTCGTAGACATTTTTTTCAAACAGAGGTACTTAATGACAGCTCTGATTTCGTTTTTCTCTATTTTGATGTTTACTCTCCGACTGTTCGTATTCAAATGAATGTACCTCCCTGTATTCCTGTCCTATTTATATGATTTTTTTATGCTGAACTAGTGGATAAATGAGGCAGCAAAAAAATATTTTTTTAAATTTTTATCCGCTCTAGAAATACCCGATTATCATTACTTTTGGATCACCCCTCGTAAAATATGGCGGTCCCCGTAGTTGCATTTGAAACTGGTTTTTTTTTATTGAACATATACGTGTGGGGTATGTATAGAGACCCCTCCAAAGTGGAAAAATGTGTCCCCACACCCCCCCCCCCTCTAACTTCTAAAATAAGAGGATGATAAAACTAAAATTACCATAAAAACTACCAACGAAAATTGGTTTGAACGAAATTGATTAAGTAGTTTTTTAATACGTCAAAAATAGAATTTGTACGGAACCCTCAGTGCGGGAGTCCGACTCGCACTTGGCCAATTTTTTGCTGCAGGATTTTTTACGATCGGACTGACTGGCGATCTTCTCTTGTCTCTACAGAGGAGGAAGAACAGGCCAATGTCTTTTAGCCTACAAAATTACCCTACAACAAGCCTGAAGTACAAATCCATGTTTATGTTCTCAATAGTTTTTCTTTCTTAAAACTTAATCAAAATTACACAAACGCCTTTTACAAGTTTATTAAACCAATTATTCCATAAAGTCCGCGACATTTCCTGCAGCATAGTCGCCCTAGCGAGGGGTGTTTAGTTTGCAGCGAAAAGGAATCGGAGGCTGGGTTCGATTGGGCCGTGTCTGTGTTTATTATTAGTTTTCAGAGGTAGGCGGCTTGCCGGTGGAAATAACGCAGCGGGGTACGTAACTGTCATGCGTGTACATTTACATGTGCTATCCAATTTTGAGGAGCTCGATGGCGTAGTGGTTAGCGCGCTCGGCCTGCGATTGCTAAGTTAGGTTTTTTTTTATGTCAGAGGCGGCAAACGAGCTGGCGCGTCGCCTGATGGTAAGCAATCACCGCCGCCCATGGACATCCGCGACACCAGAGGTATCGTTGATGTGTTGCCGGCTTTAACCTCATACCCTCCCCAACTGAGCTCTGGCAACCTTACTCACCAGCAGAAACATAGCACAACAGTTACGAAGTGCTACTTCACTGCGGACTTCTGTAAGGTGGAGGTACTTCCCCAGACGAGCGGCTCATTTGAGTGGAATTTCCACAAAGCTCTACCTCTCTTAAGGTAGGTAAGTTCTCACAGGCCAGCCATCGAAAGGGTAACCGGAGTTTTTCTTTTTCTCGAGCTCCTACATGCTTCGGAAGGCACGTTAAGCCGTTGGTCCTATCCTGATCTCTCTCCGGTCGTCTCAGATTGCTGTTCCACCAAACTATGAGAGTGAGGGAATATAAAGTGCATATTTGCTAGCGCACTCACTTGTGCACTATTATATTTCCTACGTCTAAAACACGCCTAAGAGTTATGTATGAAATACGTCATAACTAGAATAGTTGTAATCGCCTTGTATAACCGTTTGCGTTTGCGTCATAGCTATGTCGAGGGGCGTCAAATGCACGTCACAGAGGACATTGAAATTCTAGATTGTAGAAGCTACCTATTTTCTATAACGATTTGTGTAATCGTGGAGCAACTTGGGAAAATTCTAAAGTTGGGCTCGGCGGAACCAAATATCAATTAACTAAAAATAGATGCCAAAATGTACCTAACTTCTATTATGTTATCTGTGACCCAACTATGTGTTTGAACAATTGTGTATGTTTGTTTGAACGCGCTAATCGCAGGAACTACTGGATCGAATTGAAAAAATATTTTTGTGTCGGATAGTCCATTTAACGAGGAGGGCTTTTAGCTATAAGACTACAATAATTCCTTTGCATTCCGAAGTGTATGCATGTGTTACAATCTGGAATTGTTAAAGGAGAATGAAAATGTTGGGCCCAGTATGTAATGACTTGGAATTTGGTCTAAAAATAAGTCGTTTTTTTTGTAAATACACATGCCAAAAATCAGCTTGATTCTCAATCTGGAAACTGAGAAATATGAAAAAGATCGTTTTCCTGAAATAATCGATTGTACGAATGATTATTCGAATGACTGTTAGTTATGACAAAGATTTTGGAAGTACTAGATGGAGACTATGATTTGACAGATTTTTTGTCCTTTTTTTCCTTACTATGAATCAAGTGTGATAGAGCAAGATACCAGACACCCGACAAAAATCGTCTAAGCGTCATTATGACGTGGATGAACTAGGGATTCCAGTACATGCGTACCGATTTTCATCGATATCGACTCTCCGTTTATATGTGTAGTCTATTGCACGTAAAATTTAGATACAGAATATTTTTTGATAATAAATGGGAAAATTTACGATTCTCAAATTTACTTTTGTAATAATGTCGATTTCTAGTATAAAAGTAATGGAAATAGTTTTTCTGGCATTAGAAATCACATTCTATTCTTTTATTTATTATGAAAATATATAATCATGTAAGTACTCACTTTTGGAAACTGATTTTCTCACTTAAATTCTCCTCTTCGTCTTTCTCGCGATCTGCATCCACGCACAATGCATTGCATTGTTATAAGATATGTATCTGTCTATAAAGAACTTGCACTCAATCTACGAATTAATAATTTTAATCGACTTGTGTTGAGAGAAACAAACTTTGTAGAGAGATACAGGCGAAGAGATGTGCTGAGTACGGGTTGACTTAAAGGTAATATAAACTTAAATTACCTTTGTTAAACTGAATCGTGTAATATTGTATCTTTTCTTTACACTTTTTCACTTAATGATGAACATTTTCAATGATTATTATTAATTCATAAAAAAATTATTTTCATAAAAAAATCTCTTAGTAGAAAAACGTCTTGTTGGCTCGAGGACTTTATCGATAGGCACGGCACTATAGGTGTAAAAATAGGTGAATTTTTGAAGTTTTGGTGGCTTCACTCAAACCTGACATATGGATTATCTATTGACTTCCAAAATCTTTGAGTTATGATTTTCGATTTCACATTAATTGACGTGTGACTTGACAATGTGTCACTTGTATCGTGTTTTTCCATGCGTTCCCATTGCTTTTCTCCTTATTTTCTATTTTCAACGACCACTGCTTTGTTTTACGGACTCCGAACCAGCCCACCTTATACGACACTTGCTTTTACATTGGACACCGAAGATCGCACGCACGTTTACTTGGATTTGTTATTTTGGATTTCATCGCCGGCTTGCGGATTGGTTATTGTTATTAAGATGGATCGCTGTGTGAATTGTGGTATAATACACTAGGCCACCGACCGTTAAGTGATGAAACAATTCCGGCGAACTGTAGGCTGCTGTTCTCACATTATGACCATTATATGGTATCTTAGCAGGGCTAGATACCACGACATTGTTCCTCCTGCCCAATTCCTGGACGATATTTTACTAATTATTGAATATGAATATGTAAAATACTACTTGAAATAAAATAAACTGTTTTATTGTTTGACGTTTTTTCTCCTTCTTCTTTTTCAGAACTCTTATTTGTTACCCATCTGTAATTGTTGATCCTTCTTCAGTAACGGGGGTAATTTAAATACTTTTAAATGTGTTATGATGTGACTAAAAGTATTTTACATTTATTTTTATTAAAAATATTAGTGTAACTGCCTCCGTGGTGCAGAGGTTAGAGCGCTGTGCTCAAAAACTACGATCTCGGAGATCGTGGGTTCGAATCCCGCTGGGAACACTTTCACTTTGTGTTGTTTTTCCCAGTTTGTTTAGGACATTGCAGGCTTGAATCACCTGATTGTCCGATAATGAGTGCTTAAACAACATCTGAACATTGAGTTATTTAAATCAATGCATCTGACAGTCAAAGATTGCAACATAACCTCACTTTTACTAAACTTCCATTATCTCAGCTCTCAGATTGCCGAAACTTACAGAATTTTCACTGATAGGTTTTTAAGTTTGAACCTTTTAAATGACACAATTTTCATTTCGTTACATGCTGGGCCCAGGGTTGTATGGGATCGTTTCGGTCTCCTTTGTTTTTACTCTGTGTTAATAATCCTTTCAAGGTTGTGGCATGTTATGTGTACCAAATAAAATAAATAAAAATAAAACAATATGTGTGAATCGAAATTCGAAATCAACACGTTCTTGAACAAGCGTAAACAAGACTTCACAACAATAGCAGTAAATGATAACGCAAAAAAGGGTGAAGTCATTCGTATCGAACATGCAAACTAGAAGGATATTTTGCATAATAACATGGCACGTATGAATTAAACCCTAATATTGCAACCCTTTCCTTGGTTACTCGCGTGATCACCGGCACAGTGTATATTATGTAGAAACACTCGAAGCGAAAAACGCGACTGAAATTCGGCCGAAGTTCATTTTCTAACAATATACGCCACGTAATTTAGGCATTGTGTGTCATCTTTCATTTCCCAAACATTTGTAGAATCCAGAGAAGAGTGGTGATTGCTTCACGGATGAAAGTTTATCATCACATTATTACAATTACAATCAACGGTGTAACTACATAATTATTTGAAAATTTTGTGTCGCTGTCCTAGTTCGTGCTGTCCTGATATTTAAAATATGCATGGCTACATATATCACATAAAATTGTGTTTAATGATAATTTTACGTTACAATCCAATTAGGGTCCCTAATTATCATAATAAGATAATAAGGTTCGTGGAAAGTGTCTCACTCACTGTTTTGCATTGTGTACACGCTACCCAAAATCACAAATAGATCTTGTCACAAGGGAATAAAGTCCATTGTTATGTTTTATATACCCTTGAGGTTGAGTGAATCATTGCTGACAAAGGATAATTATTGCAAATCTTAGCAAATGTTGTTTGTTTGTTCTCAGGAAAAGAACTCGTTTCTCAACTACAACGTGTCTTGTATACTCACACTGCCGCCGTATCAGCGACAGGGGTACGGCAGACTGCTCATCGACTTCAGTAAGTGGTTATTTATTTATTTAATTGATCTGTTCCAACATTATGTTGCTTATATTACATGCAATTAATTTTAAAATACTTTACTTATCTAAACAAGTTAGACAAATACAGCGCATGGACCTATAAGACGCCTAGCCACATATCATTAGTTTTTTTTGTGATAGGGTGGCTAACAAACTAGCGGGTCACCTGATGTTAAGTGATCACATTGCATAAGGTATTTTTATGTGGTAGAGTGTCAAACGAACAAGCGGGTCACCTGATGGTAAGTGATGACCATTGTATAAGTTTTTTTATTTTAATGATAGGGTGTCAAACGAACAAGCGGGTCACCTGATGGTAAGTGATAACCATTGTATAAGTTTTTTCATGTGATAGGGTGGCAAACGAACAAGCGGGTCATCTGATGGTTAGTGATCACCGCTGCCCATGGACATCAACAACCGTACATGGGCAGCGGTGATCACCTACTAACAGGTGACTTTTTCGGTTCCCTTCCTATAACATAAAAAAACGGCTCGCATGCTCCTCGGCTACTCGTATCCAGCTTCAGCAAGCTTCAGAACTCGTTTACTGCAGCGTTTGTCCATTGAGGTCAATATATTATGCAAAAGGTTACCAAAACCACGTAAACAAAGCAATCGAATCGCGTCGCGAAACGAGCCGCCTGTAGCGCCGACCCGGGCCTAGGGCAACGTCGCGAGCGTTGCGGCGATCGATACCGGCCACGCAGACGGCCCTCACTCCTCACGCCTCGGAAGAGGTCTATTACAGGCCTTGGAAAGCTCGAAAATGTTTGTAAAGGGTGTAACCTCAGATTAATGAATTAAACGTCAAAACTTCTTCTAACTTTTGGTCTGAGATTGGTTAAGCAGACGTCCACTGCTGGACGTCGTAGGTCTCCAGATGTAGTTATGACCACAGTCACCATACAAGGCAGGCTCCTGTAGCGCCGACCCGGGCCTAGGGCAACGTCGCGAGCGTTGCGGCGATCGAAACCGGCCACGCAGACGGCCCTCACTCCTCACGCGTCGGAAGAGGTCTATTAGGGGCCTTGGAAATCTGGAAGATGTTCGTGTGTAGCGGTGCCGTTCCCTTTTAGCCTTCATAGGTGCTCAGACCTCCATAGTGGCTAGAAATTCTTATCAGCGCGCGCACAGGCCGCTAACAATTTTTTTTATTCTTAATTCTAAATTCAAAATTGTGCTGTTCTCGCGATTTTTGGTCAGTCATCCCGAGTCCTACAGCAACTGTGGAGCTACACACATCTCGTAAATTACTCAACAAATATTGATAAAGTTTATAAAACCATGTAATAGTGGCAAGTAGTAGTGAAGTTAGTGATCTGCTGCTTTTACTTCCACTATCTACTACCTATATGGCAATAGAGCCTTGAAACCAGCATACTCCAGTGCAAGTGAACGTCCAACGAACTGATTCATCATCAGTCAGGTGCCGACCATTGCTGGACGTCGTAGGTCTCCAGATGTAGAGCTATGATCACAGTCACCATACTAGGCAGGCGCCTGTAGCGCCGACCCGGGCCTAGGGCAACGTCGCGAGCGTTGCGGCGATCGATACCGGCCACGCAGACGGCCCTCACTCCTCACGCGTCGGAAGAGGTCTATTAGGGGCCTTGGAAATCTGCAAGATTTTCGTAAAGGGTGTAACCTCAGATTATGAATAAAACGTCAAAAATTCTTCTAACTTTGCACCTAAGCCTGTTTCTCTCTCAGTCTCTCTCAACGGAAGACGAGGGCCACGCGATAATGGCGTCATCCCACTTGACAGTGTAGGCGGCTGGAGTATGTGTGTCTGCTGCCTAGCTCTTTCTATTACACGTGATCTTGAGAGTTCTAAGAGGCCTTAGAAATCTGGAAGATGTTCGGTCATGTATACAGTACTTTGGTCTGAGATTGGTTAAGCAAACGTCCACTGCTGGACGTCGTGGGTCTCCAGATGTAGAGCTATGATCACAGTCACCATACTGGGCAGGCTCCTGCGTCGTCGACCCGGGCCTAGGGCAACGTCGCGAGCGTTGCGGCGATCGATACCGGCCACGCAGACGGCCCTCACTCCTCACGCGTCGGAAGAGGTATATTAGAGGCCTTGGAAATCTGGAAGATGTGCCTTCGTTGATGTTTCGACCTCCATGATGGCTGGAAATTGTAATCAGCGAGCGCACTGGCCGCTTACATTTTATTACTCTTCTTTCAAAATTCAAAATTTGTGCTGTTCTCGCGATTTTTGATCAGTCATCCCGTGTCCTACAGCAACTGTGGAGCTATACACATCTCGTAAATTACTCAACAAATATTGATTAAGTTTCTAAAATCATGTAATAGTGGCAAATAGTAGTGAAGTTAGTGATCTGCTGCTTTTACTTCCACTATCAACTACCTGTATGGCAACAGAGCCTTGAAACCAGCATACTCCAGTGCAAGTGAACGTCCAATGAACTGATTCATCATCATCAGTCTAGTGTAGTCCACTGCTGGACGTCGTAGGTCTCTAGATGTAGAGCTATGATCACAGTCACCATACTAGGCAGGCTCCTGCATCGTTGACCCGGGCCTAGGGCAACGTCGCGAGCGTTGCGGCGATCGATACCGGCCACGCAGACGGCCCTCACTCCTCACGCGTCGGAAGAGGTCTATTAGAGGCCTTGGAAATCTGGAAGACGTAAAGGGTGTAACCTTAAATTAATGAATACCATAAGATGCTGCTTATGTCTCAGTGTGAGTGTCTCAACCAAATCGCCAAAAATTCACCTAACGTTGCACCTAAGTCTGTTTCTCTCTCAGTCTCTGTCAACAGAAGCGCGATAATGACGTCATCAAACTTGACAGTTTAGGCGGCAGGATTATGTGTGTCTGCTGTCTTGCTCTATCTATCACACGTGATCGTGAGAGTTCTATAAGAGACCTTGGAAATCTGAAAGATGTTTGGTCATGTATTCAGTATTTTGGTCTGAGATTAGTAAGCAAACGTCCACTGTTAGGCGTCGTGTGTCTCCAGATGTAGAGCTATGATCACAGTCACCATACTAGGCAGGCTCCTGCATCATCGACCCGGGCCTAGGGCAACGTCGCGAGCGTTGCGGCGATCGATACCAGCCACGCAGACGGCCCTCACTCCTCACTTGTCGGAAGAGGTCTATTAGAGGCCTTGGAAAGCTCGAAGATGTTCGTAAAGGATGTAAACACAGATTATAAATAAAACGTCAAAAATTCAACGAACGTTGAACCTAAGTCGGTTTCTCTCTCAGTCTCTCTCAACAGAAAATGAGGTGCCGCGATAATGACGTCATCCCACTTGACAGTTTAGGCGGCAGGATTATGTGTGTCTGCTGTCTTGCTCTATCACACATGATCGAGAGAGGTCTATTAGATGCGTTGGAAATCTGGAAGATGTTCGGTCATGTGTTCAGTATTTTGGTCTGAGATTTGTTATGTGCGCAGTGCTAAACGTCGTTGGTCTCCAGATGTGGACCTATGCAGCTTTGACCTCTTGAAACGAGCGTACTCCGTCGCAAGTAAACGCCCAACAAACTGATTCATCATCAGTCTAGTGTAGTCCACTGCTGGACGTCGTGGGTCTCCAGATGTAGAGCTATGATCACATTCACCATACTGGGCAGGCTCCTGCGTCGTCGACCCGGGCCTAGGGCAACGTCGCGAGCGTTGCGGCGATCGATACCAGCCACGCAGACGGCCCTCACTCCTCACGCGTCGGAAGAGGTCTGTTAGGGGCCTTGGAAATCTGGAAGATGTTTGGTCATGTATTCAGCATTTTGGTCTAAGATTTGTTGTCTGATTTGACCAGCAAAAACGTAGCATAACAATTACGAAGTGCTATTTTACTGTGGTTTTCTGTAAGTCGGAGGTACTTCCCTACTGAGCAACTCATTCGAGTGGAAGTTCGACTAAGCTCTACGCGCCGTCACACCTCACGGGGGCCAAGGTGGTGTATGAAAGGAGTTCCATTCTTCCCTAAGGACGCTGCTCCACTCTTAATGAGAGTGAGGGAGTGGTATACCCACTAAAAACCTCCGCGATACTCCCTCTCTGCCATTGGTTGTGCCGTAGTGTGTAGGTGAATCCGCACGCTCTTAAACACAATATTAAAAACCGTCTCATTAACAAAAAATCAATGAAATGTGTACTGGCCCTTTGCGCATAAAACTCGCACTTTGATTCATAATTTTATAACATTTTAAAGTTAACGAAACGACGTTGAAGCTTGCAAGGGTGGAGCAGTAATTAACAAAATTTATTTACCAATGACTCAATCTAAAGTTCCGTGAGCCACCCCAAGATATAACGGAAGGGGAAAGCGTGGAAACACCAAATGTTAGGAATTAAGTTTGCAAATATGAATCAATGTAATAGTGTTATAATAATAACTGCTTTGTCTTCGATAATAGAGGGATAAATAAATATAATGGATAGAGGGGGAAGGGAAGAGTGGAGAAGCATTTTTTTAAGCACATACTCCTTCTAGAAAAATTAGCGTATATCCAAAATATTGATGTTCTTAGCCATGACCAGCTTTGACTTACTAACAATGCCACAAAGTTTGGCTCAAATCAGAACCAAGCTCATAAGTTATTTATTTATTTATTTATTGCACTCATGTTGTATAGTAGGTCTTAAAGCTAATTATACATATCAGTCCAAACATGAACCCTGCTAGGGTACCGCAATATGTAAATGTAATTTTGTTTGACAAAAATACATGCTAGCAGTGCGCAATGACGATCACAGATGACTTTTCTTGACCGGAGATATGCATGGCTTTATTTATGTAAATATCATGTAAAACCACGTCTATCACCATAACTCTCCAACCTATCACCATAAACCTCGGCAATTAATTGGGTAGTATTTATTAAATACTAGCGGCCGCCAGCGACTCCGTCCGCGTGGATTACGATTTCCGCACACAGTCTTACTAAAAATAGCTGAATTAAACAACGTCCTATAATATGCATGCAGTCAACTTGCACACTTATATGGGACTAATTACTCAGGATAGAAATAATAGTCAAATTAAGTAAAGGAAATCGCTTATCGTTATTAACAAAAATCTGGAGACCTTATACATTTGAGAAAGCATCTGTTCGCCGCGATTCAGATCCGCAGCCGCGCCTCTAGCGAGGTGCGCCATCTATCGGCACATTTTAGAACTAAATAGTTCGCTAGCACAATTTACAATGATAAAATAAAGGAATATACAATAGCTTAAAGCCTACCTCGACAAATGGTAAGTGGTAAGTGGACTATCCAACACAAAATGTTTTGTCTATTCGAACCAGTAGTTCCTGAGCTTAGCGCGTTCAAACCAATTTGGATCTAGAGTTGCACGTGTTATTGTGAGTCAACCATAAAAGATAGACATATGCTGTTGGGGGATATTTTTTAGGCAATTTTATGTAGAATATTTCCGTCATACATGATTTCTATGTGACTTTAACCATTAAGGCTGCACACGCGACTGAAGCTTAAGAAATGGAGTAAATTCTCCCGTTTTCCCCACATTTCCCTTCACTACGCTTCTCCTGTTGATTGTAGCGTGATGAAAAGCATCCTTTAATATGCCCAGGAGTATGAAGAATAATGGTACCAAGTTTCGTCAAAATCCGTCCAGTAGTTTTTGTTTCTATAAGGAACATACAGACAGACAGACAGACAGACAGACAGACAGACAGACAAAAATTTTACTGATTGCATTTTTGGTATCAGTATCGATCACTAAACACCCCCTGATAGTTATTTTGGAAAAATATTTAATGTACAGAATTGACCTCTCTACAGATTTATTATAAGTATAGATAAAAGGTTCACAAAAATTAAGACCTTCAATAAGCTACTTCCTTATAAAGCATCGCTGAATATGGTCGTAGTGGCTACTCACTACAAAGTGAGCTGCGTGTCTGTCTGCCAACTAAAAGAGCATAAAAACAACAGAAACTAAGCAAACAGTTTTGATATACTCGTAACATGGTTTCCGCTTCTTCCGTCAGATCAATGACTGAGCTCAAATAGCTCGCGTTCTCTTGTCATTCTTTCACCTGGTTGAGGTAAAGTGTAATCAATTGTAGTGAGGAATCTCTATTTACACTTGAATATGCTAAGAGTGCAAAAGATAAGAAAGAACTTAGATTGTTTTTTTTTGTATGAAAAACAAAATGCTTGAAGATACATGTTACAATGAAAATAAATAAATGATATAAATTTAAAAACTTTAATAACGCGTGGCCATTGTAAGTTTGTCGTAATGGCACATAATTTGTTGCCAGTATATTTCATATGGCATCCTAATATCACTTAGTCACACACAGTTTCTCTTAGTGACATACAAAAACCGCCGGTAGCCTTACTTGCATGTCGGTTCGTAGTATTCTTACTAGTTGGTTTCCTGTATGTCAATTTTGAACTGACCGATTCATACAACACCTGAATCACCAACGTCGGTCAAAAAAAATCAAACTTCCTCACTGCACTTCCCTCATTAAACAGCAGAGTCGCGAGAGCCGATCGGCATTTTCTAACGAAGCCAATCTGTTGCATGTGCATTTGTGCAATTACAAGAAGGAAAGCATCGTTCGCGCCGATAAATCAATCGTTTCCAGCGGAGGTGGCCGCTCTCCGGAACGGACCGCAACGTTTTTAAAATTCATACTTTTTCTTGCGCACGCGCCGATCAGGGTTAATAGCATAGAATAGCATATAGCGCTGTTGTGAAGCGCTTTTTTCTATGTTTTTTTTCATCAGCTATAACTAGCATGGTGACCGAGCTTGGTTCTCTGGAGCGTGACGTGGTAATGTGATGAGTTTGTAATCGTGCTGATATTGGAAAATGAGAAATTGACGCGTAATAATTTCATCGACATATCAGGCTATTCGCTTTGTTTTGGAGTGCTCTTGACGTTATAACAAATTCGTACAGTAATGCAGCATTTTGAGCGATACTTCTCGATTTAATAAAAAATCATCTCATTACGTCTCGCTTGTAGAGCAATCGGGAAAGGTCACGATAGCTTTTAATGTCATCCACATTAGAAAACTTGTTACAATACATGGCTTAATCATAACCTCCGTTGCCAAATACAAATAGGTGGTCCATTGCATATCCGATGTAATAATTAGTCCTGATCCAAGAAATGAATTCTGTGCTAAAAGCTCAGAGATCACGTAAATTTACCCAGACCAACCTAATTTATCAATTTCGCAACCAAAAATTCGCATCATATCAAACGCTTCACGCTCAATTAACACTGTCAACAGGATTTCACCTAAAACCATAATTAAACTCGCCATCAAAATTCCTCGCATCTACAATTCGTCTCATCCCATATCGTCTAGACGCCAGAATGTTGAGCGATGGTTCTTGATTTAAAAAAGGTATCACATGAGCCCATCTCATTAAATGCCCCGATGCAGAGCAAAGGCCTTTGTTACTGTTATCACTTCATCGATATCAGAAAAGCAGCTCGTTACAATATTGATGAAGTAGCTCAATCACAACCTCCATTGCCGAATTCGAATTGACGATAACAAACCTAATTCAAAAATAAGTTGTGATCCAGGAAAAGAATGCTTTATTTAAGAGACCAAGCTGATTTATCAATCTCGCAACCTTTCCTAAAACCAAAAATACGCATCAAATCAGCCGCGCCGACGCGCCTCTCCACGGCCGCCAATTAACACTGTCAACGGCATTACACCTAAAACAATGATTAAACTCGCCATCAAAATTCCTCGCATCTACGATTCGTCTCACCCCCTTGTCTAGACGCCAGACCGATCCATACTGCAGTGCATCGATCGGGGTCGTCGGCCGACGCGTCGCGACGGGCCCCCGCCCTGCAAAACAAACCCCCGGGGGGTCGCGTTGACCGCTCAGGTGAAAGGCTCTTAAAAATTGGGCTACTTACACGTATTAGCAGTGTTTGCGGGTTGATTGATTGATTAACTTCTTCTCAGCAAGCCATTCACGTCGATGTGCTAGTACGTAAAAAAAGATATGACGTGCAAAAGCATTTTTATGTTATTCAAATTGCAAAATAAACCACTTTGACTTTGATTTTTGACTTCGATTAAAGTGACAGATTAACTTTGCAAATCAAACCGAATCAAATATAATTTATTGCTGCAGTTATAGATTGAGTCGGTTTTTGTCTCAGCTAGTAAGAAAGTTGACAATATGAAGAGAAAGTTTTCTGCTTCTGCAACTGATGATGATTTTTACAGAATTGTTGGTGTTTGTCTATAAATAAATAAAATGCACTTGAATGTTGGGCTACTTACTACATGTAAGCAGTATTAAAGGGGTGGTTTAATTTATGAATTTTTGCAAAGCATTCAGTTTTATCTCAGTAAGTTTAAACTTGATGATGATGATGATTATACAAATAGGTTAAAAAAGAATGTTTTCTGCTACTGCAACCGTCGCAGACATCTACAGAGACCGATTTTGTTGAGTTTGGAAATCAGTCTTGTCTTATCTCAGATCGTAGTCTAGACGCTCGGAACTATTTTAAGATTTATTGCTCGGGAATTGACAGATACCTTTCATTAGACAGTGTTTGATGAAAATACACATAAATGATTTTAGACTGAAATATTGGTAATTTATATTTATTTAGTTAAATTTAAGGATGCAATGATTTACCAATGATCTCCACTGATATTTATTTAATTTACTAATTAAATCATGGACAATGTCAAACGCTTCACCGATATCCATGCAAGTGCAGTATCTCACCGAGTGACTGCTATTTATAAAACGGCAAATACTGTGTGACTCAACGCTCGTGACCGCAAGGATTTAAAGTCCTGTGTATTAATAAAACACAACGGCTTCAGTCATTGAGTCAATGACTAAGTATTTACGTTTAGTTTTGTTAATTTTGCTACTTAGAATTCAGTGATTCAAGTGCAATGTTATCTTTGAAGGAAAATGGTTTATTCTTGTTGCTGTTTAAGCTCAACCCAAATTATAGTGAATCCCATTCAATGACAAAAATTTTAACTTTGGACTGGAGTAGCGTATTTTTTCCGAATATTACATTGTCGTTACACCTCGGAATTATAATTTCATGCAAGGCAGAGATGTAGATCGGACATGACATACTTAATTTTAAATGGAACGCAATAATGAATACCACCAAATAAGAAAAAATTTGTAAACAGTTTGTGGCTCTATTATATTTATAGGTACTCGTAATTACTGAAGAACAACTGTAAGGAGAGCATGCCCGACGCCTTGGCCCTAATGTCCTTAATTCAAGCATTTATTTAAATCCCCTATTTTCTTAACTCTTCTATCAATTTGCTACACTATACTCACCTCTTAATCTCTTCCACAGGTTACCTACTAACAAAAGTTGAGGGCAAAGTGGGCTCCCCTGAGACACCCCTGTCGGACCTCGGCCTGATCTCCTACCGGTCGTATTGGAAGGAAGCATTGCTCCGGCGGCTGTGTTCTGCTTCCGGCCCCACGTTATGCATCAGGGACCTTAGTAAAGACTTGGCTATATCGTCATCGGATATAGTGTCAACGCTTCAAGAGCGCGGCCTAATGAAGTATTGGAAGGGGAAACATATTGTCTTGAAGAAACAGGTATGTGTGCACTTACGTACCTATATTTATTTATTGATCATATTTATAGATGCGACGCCGGTTATTAACGAATTTAACCGTGCGGGTAAATATGCATTTTTCGTTAGAAACGGTTAATAACCCGCATTTTATGAATTTTACGGTTAAATTTCACTAGATTCCGCTAGATGTAAATAAGTGTTTGTATAATAATAATAGTAATAGATTGTATATTAGACGCAATTATAAATTAAAGCGACATATAATTTAACATTTACGTTTCGTAGTATTTGCGTGAAAGAGTAACAGACATCTATCCATCCATCTATTCTTACAAACTTTCGCATTTATAATCTTAGTAGGATTAGGTAGTAGGATAACATCTAAAATGAATTTTATTTATCTTTTGAATCGATTGAATATCGATTTTCTCTTCACAAAGGAAAAAAACTATACCCTTTTTAGCTGTCACTGTCAGATAACTAACCTTTAACAACTGCATTTTATCGGTAGCTAACCAAAAATTTGGTTATTTAACGGTAGCTAACGGGTTTTTTACAACTATAATCATATTACCTTATTTTTACATTAAGCTAATTGGTCCTGTGCTAGATCTCTTCACAGTAGTATCATAATATTATTGTCCCAAAAAACATCAAAATGAAAGAAAATTTATAGGGAGTGCATCTACATAATGGTTATGTACTTGTCCAAATGTTCACTATAGTCGTAATATTGTAATTTTTTGGGCTGATCGTGAAAGATCGGCCGCCGAAAACTTTGCTATGAATACATTATTAGCATGCCTTCTAAGCGTTTTACCTATTAAAACTGAAGGCAGCGAATAGAGTTAAATTCGTTGTTTAGACAATACATTAGAGTGTACCAATTTCTCTTACAAATAGAAAGTCCTTTTTTTTCTTCGATTGGCCGTGATCACTGCTTATTAATTGATACCGATAGATTACGATTAATATTGTGGAACCAGTAAATGGTTTGCGATCAGTGGTTATTAAAACGTAAAGAACAGTTGATTAATATCGCTATGACTTGTTCTTTGGTGTTAAAAAATATTGGCATCTGTCAACGACGCCCGAGTTAAAGTGTGTTTTTGTTAACTAAATATTAAATTCAACTGGATCGCCTAACTTGCAGTTAGCACATGTTAGCCTAAACCCACGACTTTTGATAAATTCAAATTCAAATACTTTATTGCATAAATGTAGGTATACATTGATGTTAAAAAGAAGATAATATTGGTCTACCTTGTATTTACGAGGTAAATAAGTAATGAAGTCGATTTCTAGCAACTATTATGACGTGAACCAAAAAGTATGGCGTTGCTTAGTTTTCATCGCACCTTCACACGAAAACTTTAAAGTCCTTACTACATTGTGTTGGTGTAGTCGTGGTTATGCTAAGAAACGGCGGCGGAAACTCTGCTAGCGCGGTGTAGGTTTGTATGGAAATATCGCCGTGCCGTGTCTGTGCCATCTGTTGAGTTATATTGGAACTACTCCTTTGTAGTGATTTAGATAGATGTCGCCACATGTATATTTATTAGAGTATCCTGAGTGTAACTATCTAAGGCGACATAAGTCGCGGCCGGGCGCGAGCGCCTTAATCATAATAATATTGACTACTTATTTGGTTGTGTCTATCTATTTATTTGAGTATCCTGAGTGTCACTATCTTTCTGACGCTGTCTGTACACCCCCTTCACATGGACTATAAAGAGACCATTCCCTCTCTCAATACCCATGGCCTGAAGAGGTGCGATTCACTAAGCGTAAATGTCATGAAAGCCTTGGTCGCAGCGGCGATTTAATTGTACACAAGTAGTTTTTTTTTGTGACGGAATTCACAATCAGGATGTTACACTGTCGACAATCAATTGGAGTGATCATCTTTGTATATTTTAATGGAAAACTGTATTTTAGAAACCTATGCTGCGACCAAGGCTATTATGACATTTGCGCTTAGTGAATCGCACTTCAGCAAAATCTTTCGAAACTATCATCCATTTCACCAATTCTCACCCAGGACGTGCTCGAAGAAGTATCTCGCCGCGCCGAACGCGCCCGCTGCGTCGAAGCGTCCTGCCTTCGCTGGTCGCCGCCGGGCGCGAGCGCGGCGCCTCGCTGACGCCGCGAGGACGGGGGCGGCGGGGGCAGCGGGGGCGGGGGCGGCCGGCCCGCGCGCCCCGCCCGCCCCGCGCGCCGCGCCCGCCTGCGCCCCAGCAGCAGCGCCGCGCGCGCGCTGCTCTAGGCAAACACTCGCTGCACTGGTGAGGGAACACTTCACTACATAGTATAAAACAAAGTCGCTTTTTCTGTCCCTATGTGTGTTGTATGTACTACTACCTACGCAACGGATTTTGATGCGGTTTTTTTTTAATAGATAGAGTAACTCATGAGGAAGGTTTTTATGTATAATATCATCCATTAAATAGTGGACAAGTACCACGGGCGAAGCTGGGGCGGGCCGCTAGTTTTATATAAGTAGGAGTAGAACTCAGCAGTCAATAGCTTCAACGATCAAATCCGGGCACATTGCAGAAACGGTAGAGGCATAATTGAGAACGAGCTGACGGTGGCCACCGATGCTCACTTAAGCGCCCGACGCTTCGGCTAACTCTGCATCCGTTTTCATGGCAATAAGGGCTCCTTTTCTGCTTACCATCAGGCAGAGTGGAGCCAATATATAACTATATTGATAAAAAAGCTGTTTTTAAAATTGGACTTCTTATTCTTATTCTTAATGTTTTTTTCGTCATCTCTGTTTACTATCGGTTAGCTAGTTAACTCTCGAAAGATCTAGCTTTACGTTTCCTGCTTAGTTTACCATTCCCGCTATATGTTAAGTTTAATACTAAGTCTCCAACGCTGTTTTTTTATTTTTAGGTATCGCTATTAAAACTGCTACATCTTGGCAGTTTCCAAGTACCTGCGATAGGTACGTTTCGCTCGAACCCTATGAGGCTGAGAGCGTGGTTCACTGGTCGGATAATTCGGAGAAACGGTCCCAAAACGATTCTGAAGAATGTGGTCGTTCTTCAGAGTGCACAACACCGGCGGATCGCTCGGCGACGCCGTCACGATCGCGGAAGTGGTTGAGAAAGAAAAACAGGTTGCAATCGCGAGAAAAGGCGAACTCGCGGTCGCAGTCTCCCTTCGGCAGAGGCAAGAGTAATAAATGGAATCGATTGTTGTTGGCTTCGGTACCGCGGCCGCTGATAGCACCACGTACATACTCCGCGGCGTCCGCTTTATTTCGGTCGATGTCTGTAAAACTGGATCATAAAGTTCCTATGAAATCGTCTCTGTTCAGATCACGATCATTGGACCCAATGACTCAATTGCGTATTATAGTACCGCTAGTGAGGAGACTACACGTCAAAAAATATCTGATTTCGCCTCAAAAATCGCCGTCAAACTCTAAGCAGTCTCGACATATGAAATCTCCATTGAAGAGCAAAGCGAAACTACAGCAAGAGAAAGACAAGGTGAGCACACCTTCGCTACCGTCAACCCATATTATACCAAAACCTGAACTGTCGTCACCAAAATCGACATTACACAGTCCATCCAAGTCTAAAACGTGTCCAGATAAAACTTCAGCATCAACATCATCGACGCCTATAGCACCAGTACCGACAGAACAACAGCCGGTAAAACGACCGGAGGCTGTGTGGCGGCGGACTGCACAATCGGTGGTAGTGGAAGGGCCGTGGTTGGCGCTATGTCGGGAAAAGTTGCCACAAATAGAGCATAAAAATCCGAACGAATTATTGCAAGTTCAACATCCAACCGTGTGTATTCGACAACGAACGCCCACACGGCCACCGACACCACTAGGCCCGTCAACGCCGAAAGGACCGCGTATGCCCCAAAAGAAACAACTTCTAATGGTCGTGGAAGAAACAGTTAATTCACCACCAAGACAAACAGAGTCGGGTGTAGTTTTGCAATCATCATTGATAATAAAACCTCTGGAAGTGTCCATACCTCCACAGGGACAGGTGCTGTCTATAGCGCAATCGCCTCTGCTAGCTTTGTCTGGAAATCAGCAAATGCAGTCGCATGATCATAATTTGGCTGGGCTATCGTTACCTTTGGTCTCGTGGACGCCGGTGCCAACTAAATCTTCAGAAAATACTTGGATTTTGGCTTCACCCCAATTAGCAAAAGATTTGTCTAAGCCAATAGGCGAAGAGTCTTTGAGACCATTGGCGAAACCTATAATATCTGCGCAGACACTAGCGGCAAAGCATGCGCTGCCATCACAGGCACAGTCACCAATAATGGTAACACAAAAAGGGCTACAAGATGTAGAAGAGATATCCTCAACAGAGTCATTCAAATCGGTGTTAGAAGAGAAACCTCGTCCACCGCCAATTCAGAAAAAAGAAAAATCACCCGTGACATTCAAATCTACCAACGAAACCAAGACTCCTTGCTTATCAAAATCAAATGAGTCTACAGTGAAAATGACATGTACAAAGGCTCGCACCTCCTCGAGGATTAGAAAGCCGGTTACAAATAGAAATAGAACACCAATTCGGTCTCCTACGCCGATAAAGCAAGTTGCGACTTCGCAAAAGCGTACTGATAAGGAGCCGCAGCTAGTAAAGACGGGCCAAAAACCTATTTCGTCATTTTCACCTTTGAAACGATTCGAACTGCGAGAAGTTCGAATACTAATTGAACCACTATCTCCTCAAATACTACGTTTAATTAAGAAGAAGCAAAGAACAATTACTTTGCAAAATATACCGACAGAAGTTCAAATGCAGATTAAACCTGTATGTACAAAAAAACCGCAGTTATTGGCGAAAGATCGCGCAAAAAGTCGTATATTTTGCCCGAAGAAAAAAAAGGTACCGCCGGAAAAAAGAGAGCCCATTTTGCCTCCAACTCCTGAAGTCAGGAATAACAATACACGAATTCGATTGCCGTCCTCTATAAAACAATGTATACAACTAGAAAGGCAAACACCGAATAAAATTCTATCCCCTGATAAAACAACATTATTTAAAGAAGAACAAAATCCAACTCGTTCAAACTCCCTTATCGAAAGAAACGTACCGTCACTTGAATCTCAGTCTCCTAAAAACCAACGGTCAATTAATAATGATAAAACAAGTCTTCTATATTCTTCCCCTACGGTACAAATTTTGCCATCAGATGATCAAACACAGATTAAACCTATATCTTCCAAAAAACCACAGTTAGTCATAAAAGAACAAAATACAATTCCATCGCCTCCACCTCTTGAACAATATGTTTCACCGAAGAATCGACCACCTATTGGATTTCTATCTCCTAAAAGAACACAGTTAGCCCAGAAAGAACAAAAGCTTGCTCAATGTCCTTCTCCTGTGAAATTCACACCTTCGGAAGAACGAAGTCTGACAAAATCTGAAACTCCTCAAATCGCCGAATTAGAGAAGAGAGATAATCCCTTTGCAGAAGAAAAACTGCCGAAACTACGAACACGGATCGTCTCTAGTACATCTTCGGAACAAGATATAGCGAACAAAGGACGCACACGAATTAGATCTTCGTCCCACATATATCAACAGACACCGACGAAAATATTAACACCTGCTCGGTATGTACCCCCTATGAACTTACCTTCAGCTAAATATCATCAACCATCTACAGCTGATTTTCTGATAAAAACAGACACTAAGACACCTTTGCTAACTGAATCGTCCACTAAATCGCAGTTTGTCAATAAGGATCCAACAACAATCGTTCAGAAAAAATGCAGATCGTCGTCTACTTCTATAGATGACCTGATATCAAAGAAAATACAAGCGCCCGTTCGTTCTGTATCTAGAGAAATGTCCTTACTAAACGAAGATAATTTACCTATTCAGACACAGGATTCCTTGAATAAACCGATTCGATCTACACCCCCTAAGTCTTTACACATTGAAAAGAAAGAGTATATACCTCTTCTGCTACCTTCTCCTGCACCTCATACTATACCATTGAAAATTCACAAACCTGTGCAGCCTTCATCCCCTAAAGAACTACTGTTCCCGAAAGATAGAACCACTATACGGTCGCCTTCTCCTACAGAGCAATGGCTCCCAACAAAGCAGTATGAATCCTTTGTGGATGTTCAATCAGCCCAGAAATATCAGTCATCGGTTCGGCAGCCTATCTCTAAAAGAGAATGGAAAGTAAAAAGAATACTGATACCACCTAAATCCCCTTCTACGAAACAGTCTCAGAAAAAACGGTTATCACTCAGGACGCTTATGCATAAGGCACATTTGATGTCGCTCCAGTTACCCATCCTTCCAAGAACAGACGGAGCTAAGTACGAACAAAGACGGATTCGATCACCGTCTCCTAGAAGGGAAACAATACCAGCGAAAACACTGACATATATTAAATCAACATCCCCTTCGAAAGAACAGTTACAGATGAGAAAACAGGCTCCAAAGCAGGAAGATCTGAATAGAAGAATTATAAATGTGAAGTCTGCTTCCTCTAAAGAATCGCCAGTCTCCCCAACTTCGCCCTCGCGATCGGAACTGATGAGAATAACGCCAATACATTTGTCGTCACCTGTAACTCAGTGGACTCAGATGCAACAATCTCCGAATTATTCTTCGTCATCTACAGAACAAACGTTTGAGGCAATTTTGCCTAAGAGCTCAGTCCCATGGAAACCGCCAAAAGCGACTTTGGATTCCCACACACCGATGAAAGGACGATCTTGCCTCTTGAAAACTCGATCGCCTTCACTTGTACGTCACGAAAAACGATTGCGCAAAAAAGATAGTTCAAAAGTTGAGATAACAATGCCTGACTGGTTAATACCCTGGAAAACACCGAAACGAATTTGTGTCTCTCCTTCAAGGACGATACAGCGATCACAAGTTAATGAGCGAAATTTCATGAATTCGCCGTCATCTGCGGACCCTAGATTACGGAAGATTCCAATTCGGCAACCTTCTCCGAAGAAGCCAACGATACCACCTGCAAGAAACATATCTAATTCACAATCTACTCGAAATTCAAAGATGTATGAAAAACATAGATCCCCGATTAATTCATCAACTTCTTCCGATTCCGAACAATTATCGACAGGAGAATTGACACCATCCCCGCCGCCTTACCCAACAGACCAATTAATTAAACAACGAATATCAATTCGGTCACCTTCGATTCAGAGAGACAAATACGTGCACAATCCTCCATCTTTACTTAACGAGACACGAAAGCCAAGAACAAAGATTTTACGATCACCTGTATATAGAGAATCGAAGAAACACCAAAAACCAACACGGCCCCCTACGCCAAAGCCACAGTCTCCTACAATAGATATACCGTCCATTCGTTCATCTTTTCTCATGGATCCAAGTCAAATACCTCTCCCGCCGCCGGACTTATTTGAGCAACATACGAGTGTGAAAAAAAGAACACCACATCGATCGACTTCTCCTAAGAACCAATGGACTCCGACAAAAGACATAAACAAGACCCATGCGTCTCTTCCTACAGACTCTTGGAAATCAGCTCGCAAACAGTCAAACCAATCACCCCAATTTTTGCATATACACACGACTGCAGACTCTAGAACACAGACGCAGCAAACCACAAAGGAATTGCTATCACCGCTAAAGCCGTGGTTGCCGAACCAAGGCCGATCAGCTAGACAACAATCGCCTCCAGAACCGTGCATTCCCACACGGGGCCGTTTGCCGGATTATCCGCAAGATCCGCGTGAGCGAAAGCAGTACCGGAAGATTTCTCCGAAAGCACGGAGAATATCAGAGACCAATATATCCGATCCGTGGACGCCATTACCGGTAAGACCGGTTGGGACTCGTTTACCAGAGGTTCCGCGAGTCGTATCGACAGACCTATGGGCGCAGGAGCGTTGCCGTCGGAGGACTATGAGAAGTCCTTCACCGTCGTGGCCGAGGCAGCAGCTACTAGTTGGCTCTCCGCCGCTGCCCCCTCGCCGGGGCCCGCGCTCACCATCAGGTAGCCCCCCACCATCACCAACGAGCTCGACCAACACGTACTCGGGGTCATCGTCGCCTTCGATGTCCCCGGACTAACTTTTTACAGTCAAGTTCAATAATGTGTACTTACGAAAGTTTACGTAAATTCGGATGAGTCAGATTAGTGTAAAAGAAATATTAGTGTAGAAAGAAGCGTAGATATCTAGCACGAGCTTTGTGTATAGGCTCAGTAGAATTTAGAAGTTTGATATCACGAGAAATATTTTTTGCAACTAAAATCTACGTGCATCGTTTGTTCAAATCTTTTTGCGGTGATTTCACGAATGAATTGGTTTGAACGTACTAGATATACTAAGGTTTGCAGTTGTGTAATGTATTTCTGGTGAAGTAATTTGGCTTGAAAGGTTATTTAAGCGTTAGTCGCTAGAGGTTCGATAATAAGCATGAATAGAATCATCACATTCTTGAACATGGCCGTATTGTACCCATGCATCCGACACCAAGTTTTAAACGCAATTCTGTCAAGAGTAGTGAACCAGTGGATTTTACAATAAACAAGTGATAGTGCAGCGATACATAATTTAGTGCAGCGAATTTTTATTAGTGCGTAAGAAATAGACCATAGCTATTAATAATTTGTTAGTAAGATTTTTTGTGAGTTATTTTTTAAGATATTTTAGTCTCCACGACCGAAACCAAGTAAGTAAAAAAAATGTAAATATAGTGGTTCTGTGTCGAAAGATTTTTATGTACTGTTTGTTTTATAAAGATTATTATCGATAACTGATAGGAATTTTAAAAAAAAATATTCGTCGTGTCGTAAAAGTTTAAATAGAAACCTAAATTGACAAAAGCATAATTAATATAGTAATTAATGTGAATGAAACATAATAATATCAATCTTATGTATAAATATTTATCGACGCATCTCAAAATGATTGGTGACGAATTGTTTTGTGAGACCAATTACTTTGAGCTGCCTCGACTATAAAGTTTGTATACATGAGTGTAATAAAAAATAGACATACAATTTGACAAAATAGTCAAATCATCAAAATCACTTAATTTTTTTGAATGAGTTAAATTTTGTAATAAGTTGATTGCTGCTTTCCTAGCTTTTATAAATCCAAATCTTTCATTAGAATCAAGTTGACTAAATTTTAAATAATCCCAAGCCATTCTTGTATATATGTATTATTATTAATTAATGTAAAATTAACTTACCCCATTTATATTAGTTCATATAACCTTTAATGCAATAATATTACGATAATAATCTATTTGAAAACTCTTTATAAGGTATAGATATTTTCTCTATCTTTTTGAATAATTTTGACAATTTAATATTAGATAAATATTCAATAATATTATTCTGTATATAGTTCCTGTGTGTGCATACGTAATTTAATATGTACAATTAAGAATTAAATTATATATTTCCTGCATGTAATTTTATCTTTGAAAATCCCTTTAACACCACATACGAGTATATCTGATTGAAGAGACCACACTAATTAGTGTGGTAATTCAATTGAATTAGCAATGACATGGTTGATTTGTATTAGTTATATTTGTATAATTTTAATAGTTAATTCAATATAAATTATAAATAAATAAAAAAAATCTCTGCATATTTTATACTGAAACATTTACAATATCAAACTGTACAATTTTTGGTAAAGTTCACGTTAAGTGTAAATAGTGCAGGCAATGAAGCATTTTGGGTCCGAATTTTTTTACTGTGAACCGATTTGCATGAAATTTTGGAATTAGTGTCATTGCACCCTTCTATTCAAAAGTGAAAATGATTTGAACGCCGCAACTACCCCTGGAGTGGTTGCCACCCCATCTCGGGGGTGAGTATTCTTTTTTAAGATAACGTCGGATATCGATACGAAGACTAATTTTAAGCAAAAAATCATCTATAAAGTTTTTCGATAAATCTTATACTTTTCAAGTTATTGGCAATTGAATATTCGCAATTTTGTCACGTTTTTCATCGGTTTTTTGCAAATATCTCCAAAAATATAACTTTTATCGATAATGTTATAAGGAACAAAATTGTGGCAGGTAAAAAACTAAACAATTTTGTTTATTATAACGTATTCTAAGTGCAATATTAAGTTAGATATTAAAGATCAAAGCCGTTTTTTATTTTGTCTGCATTTTAATCGATGTGGTCAATGTCATCTAGCGGCGAGCAGATGCATTTTATGCATTCTTATAATTAAGAGTTTTGTAGTGCTTGAAATAAGCTTTCAAATGAGTGCAATTAAAAGTCTTTTGCACGTAAAATAAGTAAGCTGTATTACAAATAAGAGGAGCATCCAATATTTTTTCTTTTAAAACAATGGGTTTCATAAGTGCCATTTCCACCAGAATTGAAATTATTCGTATTCCGCCAAGAATTAACTTTATTATGAAGTGTTTGATAAATTGTATCAGTTTGGCTGCTTTAGGACACATATTTTTCAAAATAGATAGGATTAAAATAAAAATATAAAATCTCATATTTTAAAAAATCCCACCTTCTTTTCATAATATCTCAAAAATTACGATAGATGCGTATAAAAGTGTAGGGATAAAAAATATAGGTATTTTTCTGACAAAAAATTTAGTAATTTTGTTATTTCTGTTAAACAAAAACTGACGGAGATATGATTGTTTAAAGAGCGCGTGGCAGCGGCAATCACAGCCTTTTTTTTTTTTTTTTTTTTTTTAAGTCGGGAAATGCTTTGACGCATACCCTCTGCCGTGGGGCGGCATGAGGGTTATGTGGGACTCCTGGAAGAACCAGACTACCCACTAAAACCCGACCGGTCCCTCTGGTCGCGATTTAGTGGGGGCGTGCCTGAGACCCGGGTAGGGCTCTGCCCACACACACCCCCTCGCGACGGCTTCGCTGGCCACGCTCAAAGGCCTTGCGGCCCTCTCGAAAGGCGCGCGGGGACTCCGCGCGCACCTCCCGAACCCTTAGTGGGAACCGGATGCCCCTACATCTGGTTCCCGGGGTTTTGCCGGAGGGGGAGCAGGGACGGACGTGTCCATCTCCTCAGCCTCCCCCTCAAGCCACCGCTTGAAAGCGGCGGCGGGCAGCGACTTTGGCTGGGGACAGTTCTTCGTTCCCAGCACGTGATCGGCCGGCTTGTCCGCTGCCTCACAAAGCAGGCAGCGGGGTTTGGTGGCCGTGCAGCTTCTGGCCCTGTGACCTGTATGGCCACAACGGAAGCACACGTTTGTGCGATCGAGGGGAGCGCGGCACTTCTCGGCCACGTGACCCTCCCCCAGGCAGCGGTAGCACCGTCGTGCCCTCGGTGCGAGTAGAGTCACTCGCACCGAGGACCACCCGATTAGCAGCCGGCCGAGACCGGCCAGCTGCTTGGCGGCACCCACTGGTACCGCTGCCACGACGCTTCTCTCCTGGCCTGCGCCAAATGAGGCGATCTTGCCCACCGAGATGGAGTTCGGCGGGCAGCCCCCCTTTTCGGCCAGGACGGCCTTGATGTCGTCTGGCGTCACCCCGTCGTCGAGGCCGGAGACGCGGACGTCACCCCTCTTTTGAGGCCGGGAGATCTCGACAATCTCCGAGCTCGTCATGCCCGGCAGAGTTCTGAGTGCCTCTGCCAGGCGATCCGCACGTACTTCCGCCTCGGGGCCCGGTACCTCGATCAACCGGGCCCCGGTTTGGGCCTTCTTTACTTTGACGCCCTCCGTTATGCCGACCTCAGGAAGTTTAAGTTCCTTGGCGGCCATCCGGAAAAATGCCTCGTACGAGGCACCAGACTGGAGGGCGTCATTGCTGTACCGCACCATTATAGCTGCGGTACGCGGCACTCGCAGTTTCCTCGGCTTGGCCGCTGTCCTTCCGGGGCCGGCTTGAGCCGGGGCCTTCTTGGGCTTAGGTGCCTTTTTCGGCTCCACCGCCTGAGGCACTGTTTTGGCCTTATTGCCGCGCTTCGCTACCTCTGAAAATGGTACGTCCATGGACGCCGGCGGAGGAGGAAGCGGGCGAGGCTCGCTGGGTGGTGGCGGTACGGGCGCCTTAGAGCGCTTCTTGCCCTTCCCTTTTGGGGCCTTTGGGGTCGGAGGGGCCATGGCCGGCTCCGGGGCAGACCACCGTTCTGGGGCGGTGACGGGGGTTTGCGTAGATGCAGGTACTTCGGCAACTTTTCTTGGTCGCGCGACTTTTCTCTGCGACGGAAGGGGAGGAGGGGGACATGGCTCCTTGAAGATGGCCGGCTCTACCCTACTCTGACTTGCCCTAAGTGGCGGGCGAAAATCCTTGGCAGGCAGAAGCCTGCCATCCCTTTCCAGGGCCTCAAACCGCGCATTGAGCATCGCTCCGATTTGTGAGACGATGTCAACTTGTCGCGTGGCAGGAGGCCCTTCCGCTTCCATGGGAGCAGGCGTAGTGCTCCCCTGCGCCTGGACTTGAGCCCTTAGCGCTGCCATCTCTTTGCGCAGCTCATCTAACTCGTGCTTGAGCTGCGCGTTCACCTTTTGGACGCGGCGGACCTCGTCATCCGTCTTGCGCCTCCTAAGTTCCTCCACCGCCTCTGCGATGAAGGCGGCAGAGTCCTTAAGGTCACGCACAATAGTCCCCTTAAGGTTTCTAGATTTCGCCGCACAGTCTGCAATGCAGTTGGCAGCATCGCGGGCATGGAGGGCAATGTCGTCGACTGTCATTTTAGACGCGTCGCGGCTCGCTTTCTCCTCCGCCCGCGCAACCCGCTCGGCGAGCTTTCGCGCGGCCCTCTCAAACTCGGCTTCTTGCAACTCCTTAGCTTCCCTCTCGGATTGGGCCTTGAGTTCCGCTTTGGCCTTGTGGATGCCGACATACTGCCCTGTGGTGGGAGGGCGCCCTCTCCTGCCTCTCCGGCCACCGGACAGCCTCGCCACTTTAAAAGAACCGTCTGAATCGAAATCCGACGTCGGACATGTTCCGTCACTGTCACAGCACGAGGTGTCACGCGACATTGGCACGGACTCGCTCATCTGCGGCAGCTTCCGCTTCTCCCCAACTGGAGAGCGGGATCTGCTCTTGGGGTGGGAAGGGCCGGGTGGTGCACCCGCGCTGCTCCCGGCGCTGACGGCTGCTTTCTCGGCTGCCTGTCTCTTTTTTCGTAGCTTAAGAAACCTCGAGTCCCTTATATTGCACTCGTAGGCCTCCGCTGCACCGGCCTCTGCTACCTCTTCTGTTTCGCCGTCTCTTTGTTTAAGAGCGGTGAATCTCTTGATGTAGTCGGCCTTCGTCCGCTTCATTGTGTCGGAGTCACTGTCGTGGGCCATGTATAACTCTCTGACATCGCGACAGTACTCCGAGATTGCTGCTTCCTCGAGGAGGCACATCTGCTGGTCACTCGCGCCTATTGGCAGGAGTGGCTGCTTTTGCTGCTTCCCCGGTGACTTGCTTTTGGGGTGGGGAGGGTCGGGTGTTGTACCCGCGCTGCTCCCAGCACTAGTGATTGCCTGCTCTCCGGCCTGCCGCTTCCCTTTTTCTTTTGTCGCCTTAACGCCGCTCATGACGCAGTCTAAATCTTCCGCTGCTTTCCTCTTGGCCAATTCCTTACTGTCGCCCTTGTGGCGATAGTATCGGGTCGCCTTGCGTTGCAGATCCTCAGTTAGTAAGACGTGTGTATCTGAGTCACTGCCGTGCTCGAGACACACACTTCTCACGTCTCTGGTATAATCAGTCAGCTGGCTGACCGTGGGTGCGTTCTCGTACTCGCTGTCGCTCTCGAGTATGAGCCTCTCTTGTGCGCTTGAAGGCGCCGCCGCGGTTCTCCCGCACGTTTCGTCAGGGTTTTTTGTAGTGTTTTTGGATGATCTCATATTGAATCCCACGAGTGTGGGGGAAACAAACGGTCCACCCGGGCAGTGCCCCCTGTACCCGGGTAAGGCTAAATACTGAGTAGGTCGCCTGGTATACTCAGGTTTTAATCGACTTCGCTGTCGGGTTTTATTGGGTTTTCCTTCCCTCGGGCCGGCCAATTAAGGCAAGCCCTCCGGCCATCTCTGCGCAACATACCCCCAGGAGCCACCCAGCAGGTCTTTGAAGCAACAGAGATGGTAACGGCCACGGGGAAGATGGCTACTCCCCCCCCACCACTCCGAGTGCCCAACCTCTCGGTCGAGCCCGCCGGAGTCACGACAAAATCGTCGCCCACACCACGTCCACAAACTCCTCTACGTATAGAGGGGCTGGGAATGGACACACGGTCTGAAAAGACCCAACGACACAACACTATCTACACAAAGGGTTCCGTCGTCCCACGCCGCCGACAGTTCGCAGAGGTATGGGAGTAACCGCAACTGGAGCTACTCCCGCACCCCTCCCAGGGTGCACCACGCGGAGGTCTGCCAGCCCGCACCCCGGCAATCACAGCCTCTCTTAAGCCCTTTAACCCTTCACCGTTTTCGAAAAACGTTTTTAATTATATATTGCAATAAATGATGTTGTAGTTCTTCTAATTACCTTTTTAATGCTGTTTTAGAAATTGTGATAGCATGAATAGCTTGGAAATGGCACTTGTGAAACCCATTGATTTACAAGAAAAAGCATTCGATGATCCTCTTATTTGTAATACAGCTTACTTATTTTACGTGCAAAAGACTTTTAATTATACTCATTTGAAAGCTTATTTCAAGCACTACAAAACTCTTAATTATAAGAATCCATTAAATGCATCTGCTCGCCGCTAGATGACATTGACCAAATCGATTAAATTGCAGACAAAATAAAAAACGGCTACGATCTTTAATATATATCTTAATATTGCATATAGAAAACTTTAGGATAAACAAAATTATTGAATTTTTTACCTGCTACAATTTTGTTCCTTATAAAATTTTCGATAAAACTTATATTTTTGGAGATATTTGCAAAAAACCGATGAAAAACGTGACAAAATTGCGAATTTTCAATTGCCAATTACTTGAAAAGTATTAGATTTATCGAAAAACTTTATGGATGATTTTTTGCTTAAAATTAGTAATCCAATCGATATCCGAGGTTATCTTAAAAAAAAATGCTCACCCCCGAGATGGGGTGGCAACCACTCCAGGGGTAGTTGCGGCGTTCAAATCATTTTCACTTTTGAATTTAAGGGTATAATGAAACTAATTCCAAAATTTCATGCAAATCGGTTCACAGTAAAAAAATTCGGAGGTTGGACCATATTTTTCGCTTCAATGACTGCGCTAAAATTGGTATATTCAATCTTTTTAATAAAAGTTATACTTTCTATTAAGAAAACAACTTTTTGCAAAATAATACCTTTTTACAATAATAATGATTGTCTAACTCTAACATTGTATATATTTAACGAATCTTGGGAAGTTTTTAAACTCCTCTTTTACATTTTATAATTTATTTTATTTCGAAGACTATTTTTCAAAGACTGTTTAATGAGTTTATATAACAATAAAAAGTATTTAGGTACTTAAGGAGATACTATTGTTTTGTGTTGTATATATTGAATGGTTTAGTCTTGAACTATATGCTAAACATATTATTTATGACGTACTCGTATGTATATGTTATTTATGCATCTCGAAATTTTATGTGTTACAAAGAAAATAGTCTAGGTAGGTAGTCGAATTGACATTTAGGTAGTGTAATTTGTTGTATGTATTTATAATAGATCAGTAAATTTTGGTCCTGTATTTTGTAATAATTGTTTTCATAAGGAGTTGAATAATAATAATTTGATAATTAATAACAATTATTGATGATTGTTATAATCAATTTGATGATATTTTCTGAAATTGCCCCATTTATAATAAAAATAAAACGATTAAATTTTTATTATTAATTTTGTAATACTTTCTATTTTATAGTTTTAATAATATATGCTGTCCTTCTCCGGAGGGCAGACAAAATCATGATCATTGCAAGTAAAGTAGGTAATATAAAAATTATTTTACTTTATAAATATATATAGAATTTGATAAATTCGCAATTGCATGCGTAATTTAATAGTTACAAATTGAAATTAAATTAAAGTGTCCAATCTCAATCTTGTTTACAATATGTTGTATAAATGTTTTGCAATAAAATATTTCATGTCGTGCAAATCTTAAATTCTACAATTTAGATAATAGTTATGTGTATGTTTGTGGACCTATAGTATAGTAGTGATGGAATATTTCAAAACAATTCATCATATTTAATCAGAATGATTTCACAAAAAAACATTTCTTGTATTAATTACATACCTATTCAATTTATGTAATTTGATGCATAAAGCTATTTTGAGTTAAACCTTAGTTTTTAATTGGATGACTGCAACATCAAAATTTATTTATGTTGACTAAAATGCTTTGTAAATTTTAAAAATACTATGTATGGTCATATATTTTGACTTGAATTATTTTTGTATTTGATTTTGTTCGTTTATGTGCGTTTGCATGTTCTCTTATCATATATGTATTTGACTATAAGAAAGTAATTAATTGTAAAATTGATCAATGTTTTCTTAACACTCCTCCTTCAATGTATTTTAATTTTTAATATTTTGATATGAACTTGTTTTATTATATAGAAAACTTACGAAAAAAAAATATTAGTAATTTGATCCATCAAAGTTGGTTTTATTACGCAAGATCATACAATGATTTATCTACTATGATTGGTTAATATGTTTTGGCAAAACTTTCAAGAGGTAGGTAAGTAAGTACCTACGGGTATGTCACTTTTGAGAACCGATCATTTTTACCACAATTGGTAAAAAATAAGATCACTAGGACAATCGAGCGTATGGGATGCTTGAGGTTTCAATCACTTGTGGACGCTTGTTACACCAGAGGAGTCACTCACTTGTATACCAAGCGGCTCGTCCAAAGTAAAATAAGTGCGTGCCTAACCGGGCCTGACTCAACGACATCAGACATGCGTTCTTACCACTAGGCTACCGAGCTCCTACATATTTTACTACTTCATCATCATCATCATCAGGCCTCTACGTCTATGTCAGACGATAGGCTTAACGTCTCAATCTGTGGTTTGCAAGAAACCAGATTACCCGGCGATCAGACTTGGTTCGCTGCACTAGCTGACAAGAGACAAAGACGTCGTCAATGCGACTCTGGTCCATCATCAGTCGCAAACTTCACTTGCCATGCCTGTGGGAGAATATGCCGCTCTCGCATCGGTCTTTTACTACTTATAACATATCATAATATTCCATCACGTAACTAGCCGTAACATGCTAATGATTTCGACACAACTGGGTCGCAAATCGCATCATTCTTAGTTAAGTGGCCGGTCGGTTCGCGAATTAATTCTATTCACATAAATCTAGGCTAACTGGCAATCCTAGCACAACGGCTGCCTGTATCATTCATGTGGCAACACTCGTGGTCTGGTAGGGCTAACATTAGCATATAGGAGTATGCATTTAGGCGGTGTAATTTTGATAATTGACCAAGCTCTTAAAAATAACTGAATACTCGCTTGAGCTTAGATTTCTGGGGATGGACAGAATATGTGGTAGAACAAGTGAGAACATTCGTTATCAGCGTCGTTCCTCATATTGTCGAGATTAATGGAGCAAATGAGAATAAAAGTATAAGTAGTTTCGTGTGTGACATATATACTGGAACTAGTAGGAATAATTCTTATTTCGCAGTCGAGGATCGAGGGCTACTGAAACCTTTCATCCTCCTAGCGTTTATACCATTTCTGTGCGAGGTCCGCTTTGACCATGATCCAGGATTAGGCGAGTCTGGCTACCGAAACCTTTAAAAACTAAACGCCAGAAGTTTTAAAAAATCAACCCCCACCTCAACCACGTTACCCCATACACAATGTTCTTCAGCGTGGAGTTTGCTTAAAAAGCCTCTTCCAGTACAACTTAGCATCCTTAACCACAAACATAAGACAAAATGACGTGATCTTACGAGGGAAATATAATTTGGTTTGTGATTAAGGTTATTTTCTTTGAGGGGAGCAAAATGGCCGGAAAGGATTAGGTATTTATTGCAGCAATTTGTGATCACATTACGCGCGTCCTGTGCGACTATATCTCCTATCTATGTTAAATTGGTAATTTTAACCAACTTAATAGGACCATAGAAGATAATGTACTAGAGTACAGTCAGCGTTAGAGATAGATAGTGGCACCTGAGTCACTGAGGCTCAGTGGCACTCAGGTTACTCAAATAAAAAGAGGCAACCAAATAGTCAATTATATCGGTACTTGATCGGTACAAACAAAGTTTTGATATTGTTGACAACTTTCTAATCGTTCAAAAAGACGACACGTTCAAATGTCATACAGATCGGTTCAGTCCAACTTTATGGACGGCAAATGTTGTCCATGGACAACAGTGCGTATAGGAAAACAATTTTTCAAGGTTTCTTCTAAAACCTCAATGGCGCAGTCAAGCCGATCTTCGGACGCGTGTTTTCCTGCCGCTAAAGTTACATTTTGTCAAATCCAGGGATTGAAAAGATAACCTCTCGCTCCTAGGTGATACCACATACAAAGTAGGCGTGCTGTGTGGAGCTGCGTAAATCATTTTATCAGCTCTCATTAGTCTACGTAAATTATCACTAATAGCCCGACGTCAGTGTTAATCTCGAGCGAACGACCTCGCTTTAACTCTTTTTGATCACTTATTTTATCACTTTGCACTATTTTTGGAGAGATGCGATTAGGTTTGTATGCTTAAGAAGTGTTTGCTTGGATTGAGTTAGGTATGGAGATATCGGGATGTATCTGAGAATAAAAAAATCTGGAAAAGTCCTCATTATTATGCACAATTGTATGGTTTCATTTGGCTGGGACTCGATCTATCCTTAAAAAAGCAGATTTTCGTTTTTTTGCCAAAGGAACTATGACTTAGAGTACGTAATGAAATTAATGTTTTGAAAATTAATGGCGATTTAAACGTGTAACTGCCGAGTTTCTTGCCAATTCTTCTCGACAGATTACCGTGTTCTGTGTTCCGAAGTCGGTCATTCTATATTGTGATATTATTGACGATTTTGTAATTGCCTAACTGGGGCCTACGTAAGTAAAGTATACTTTGATTTTGATTTTGTTACTCTTTGGAACTTATCCTTTGCTGACACCTAACTTGTAAATTACATTATCTGTCACTTATGTATGTTATCGCTCACAAGATATTGGGGGTATATCCAGAGTAGCGCTAACCTGAGTGCTAATTTCTTTATAATTATGTTTTTATTTTTACAAAAGACAAGTATTTATGTTACTATTAAATGCATTCAAACTGGGAAGGTACAAAAATGTTGCATCCGATTGTATTTTTTAGTTTTTTTGTAATGCCATTAATTAATTATCTGTAAATTCTGTCAAGAATCAAGTGAGTTTAATAGAATATAGGTACCAAGCATTGGCATAAAAAATCGCGCGATAACATTTGGGCAAGCGTCATCTCAGACTAGCCAGCGAAGTCGTCAAGTCCTTGACCCCATGCCCGCTCACCTTCAGTTTGATGTGAAACGGTCCCATTCCACCTTTGTAGGTAGATCTGTAAGGGATCGGTTGGAGTTTTTTTTATTTAACGTTGTGGCCTGGGACCGTAAAATTAGCATTCTTTCGGATTAATATGAAATTAGCAACAGGACGTCCTAATTAATGGATTTCACCAAAATTACTTAAACAAGGTATTTTCTGAAAAGTAGCGCATAATAAGAACCATCTGTTTGATAACCTATGAAGACTATTGTAATCCCATTATCTAACACGACCGTAAATCAGTTCGAACAGAGCTTCGTGTTTTCGAAAATATATAAATCAAAAATTACCTGTTCTATTTTTCCACTATTTTAGACTGAAGATACCTGCAATGATTGATCAAATCCTATTTAAACAGAATGACGTTTGAGCTTCACATTTAACGCGGAAAAAGAGCTTGTTTTATTGTCCTTACTATCCTTACATTCAAATTATCAACCAAAGATATACCTAAGCACACTACTGCGTTAGAACAACTAATAACTTTGCACTACGTCACGTATGTTCCGGACTTTTAATAACAAAGCACTGATTTACATATATGATAACCTTGACGATACCAAGACTCGATTTCAATGATAAAGGCCTTTGTCCTGCGTCTACTTTATTTCAAAAAACCTTATTTCGGTTTTTCTTCCAGAATCCATCCCGTTTTTATATAGCCAAGTAAATGAAATTGTAGTAGGTATCCCTGGAAGATTTGAACTAGGCTGAGAATGATACGTAAATAACAATAAAGTAACTTATTTATTTGATTTAATTTCTTTCATGAGTATTATTATAATGCATTTCAGTTAAGATGATCCCGGTGAAATACGGTCCAAAGTCAAAGAAATACGACACTTTTTAAATTATTAAGAACCTATGGAAAATCTTATAAACAGCTTGTGGAGCTCATTGCTCTTGTAATAAAGTTTAATTTCGTATAAGAAGTATACCTGTCACATAGATCATCTAAGTTGAAATGGACAATAGTGGCTGTAAGCTTTCTGCCTCAGAAAATTTTCAACGCAAACATCAGAATACCAAAGGTCTCGACAATTAATAAGAATATAAATAATTTCAATAACTTTTAAAGAGAATAGTTGAATTACAAGCTCCAAAGAGTTTATTGTGAAACAGCAAAATCATATTTATTCTGACTTGAATAAAAAAATGAGTTTAGTGACCTACAATAAAATCATCATTAAAATCGAACACCGTTCAACATTCCTCACTCGCACTTTAATAGTTTTTAAGAATAAGAGAATAACAGTTGAAGGGTCGGATGAATTGCAAGTCCTGTCTATGTCCCTTGATCTTAGGGACATCAGAATTAACATAGGTAATTCGTTTTTTTTCGTTTGTAAGAAACACCCATCTTTTATTTCTTTTAGTTAAGTGACCAGCCACAGGCGTCAAGCGTTCCATTATAAGAAGATCCGCTTGAATGGTCAAGAAGTTGATTATTAGACTAAGTGGTCGATCGATTCGATCCCCGCTGAGAGTGAAATATTTATTTATTTATTTATTAAAAAATTAATTTCACGTGAATCTAAACTACACTTTAATAAACTTTAAGAATAAGAGACAGCAAAAGTCGCAGGGTCGGATGGATTAAAAGTACGGTCCCCGTCCTCTGACCTTAGGTAGGGCGGTCGTTCCCGCGCCCTACGCTGGGCCGTCTCGAGGTGAACCAGGCTTTGAACTCGCGGCCGACGGCTTTGTTTATTCAAACTATTTATGTTGCAACGTTTGGATGAATTGAGATTTGGCAGTTTTGGTAAATACCTTGGTTCATTAGTAACAGGCGCAGGTTGTGATATGATGTGGTAAAAAAACCGGCCAAGCGTGAGTCGGACTCGCGCACCGAGGGTTCCGTACAAACTCTATTTTTTTTAATTATTTAATAAGCCTTGTAGTGCACAAGTGAGAGTGCAAGCACGTCCCTATTTACTCACTCTCATAGTTCGGTAGGACAGCATAGATCAAGAGATCAGGCGCAGGACCAATGGCTTAACATGCCTTAAGAAGCATGGAGAACCTTGAGGTGAAATTTTACGGTCACCCATCCGATGACCGGTGTCTTCGAAAGTTGCGTTTTTGCCAATTGGCTACGGAACCCTAAAAATGCTAGCTCATTTGGAGCATAGGCGTAAGGGATTGGGCGCGTGATGTTTTAATGCTGAGGGATTTTAATAAATTCATTTGACGACCGCTTGGTGCAATGGTCAAGAAGTTGCCTATTCGACCAAGAGGTTGCGGGTTCGATACCCGTACAGGACAATCATTTGTGTGCAAAAACAAGTCTGTTTGTCCTGGTCTGGCTGTTATACGTATCTATACTGTTGTTTCTGATGTCTGTAACACAAGTGTTAGAGCTACTAACCACGGAGTCAGAACTATGAACATTTGTGATACTAAGACTTTAATTTGATTTGTAGTATTTTACATTCATGATCAAACGATCGTTAGATAACATGACCTAGACCTTTCTTAAACCACGTCTTTTCTGTTTTATCTCCCAGTTTACGTAAGTCAAAGGGACACTCGACTTTACGTCCAGACCTTTATCCTTCTCCCATCGTCCTCAGACAAAACAATGTAATATAATATGTCTCGAAATGGCAATTACGAGAAGCCGTTAGACAAAATAACAGGCCGGTCACCTTCGGACGTAACATTTCACAGTAACAGACTCCTAAGTGTGTTTTTATTTACGAGCAATTATCTGTCCCAATGTGAATATAAATTGTCACCACCGTTAACGAGGATAGAGCTACGTAGTGCCAAATAAAAAATCTATACTTATGAAGCTGAAGAATTTCTTTTTTTTTATGTCAGAGGCGGCAAACGAGCTGGCGGGTCGCCTGATGGTAAGCAATCACCGCCGCCCATGGACATCCGCGACACCAGAGGTATCGTTGATGTGTTGCCGGCCTTAACCCCATACCCTCCCCAACTGAGCTCTGGCAACCTTACTCACCAGCAGAAACATAGCACAACAGTTACGAAGTGCTACTTCACTGCGGTCTTCTGTAAGGTGGAGGTACTTCCCCAGACGAGCGTTTGTTTGTTTGTTTGAACGTGCTTATCTCAAGAACTGGTCTGATTTGAAAAAATATTTTTGTCATGGATAAACAAATAAATATTTCACAACATCACATATGTACATTGATCTGACTCCGTGTTAAGTAGCTTAAGCACTTGTGTTACAGACATCAGAATCAACAGTGGTATTCCAAATATACATAAATAGATACATTTAACACCCAGACCAGGACAACCAGACATGTTCATGCACACAAATGTTTGTCCTGTGCGGGGATCGAACCCGCGACCTCTTGCGTAATAGGCAACAACTTGACCATTACACCAAGCGGATATTCCATTTGCCGAGGAAGGCCAGCTATATATTGTACTAGCGGCCCGCCCCGTCTTCGCCCGTGGTACTTGTCCACTATTTAATGGATGATATTATACATAAAAACCTTCCTCATGAGTTACTCTATCTATTAAAAAAAACCGCATCAAAATCCGTTGCGTAGTTTTAAAGATTTAAGCGTTCATAGGGACATACAACATACAACATGACAGAAAAAGCGACTTTGTTTTATACTATGTAGTGATTTAGCACTTGCGCTAGTAACTTTATAAGAAACTTATGTGATAGCCGGTGTAAAGTTGACGTTCATATCAATGACGACACCCAATGAACCTAAACCTCGAAGACTGGAGTTGTCTGATGTGGTTAGTGATGTTCCGGATATCCGTATCCGCATCCGTTACTTTTTACTACGGACCTTTTCTAAATAATTTTCAATGTTTAGGATATAACATGGTATGATGGGGATGAGATAGTAGAATTATAAAAAAAAATTGAAATATACTCAGGTTATTTTAACTATAAAAAAATTATACCCGAGCAAGACAAGTCGAAATGTCCTGAATGCTGTTGCGGCGAGGGAAGTGCAACACCAAATATCCGTTTTCTGATCCGTACATTACTAGTTGTAAATGTTGTAATGCAATCACAGGCTTAGGTGACGACTCACCCGCTTAAAACTCAGCCAGTGGGTGAGTAATTTTATTAAGTGAGTGTTAGAGTAAGTAAGTGAAGGAGAGAAATTTCACCCACACCACAAATGGTAGAAACTCACCCACTGGCTGAGGTTAAAGCGGGTGAGTTGCCACCTAAGCTCAACCACACACCTCCAGTCTGGGGTCACTTTAAGCATGATTCCCAATCCTTCAATAGAGTAATCCACATGGGCCTTAATATCAGGTGGTGTTTGTCTGATTGAATTTGCATAAAAAAATCTACGAGTGCGACTATCTCGATATCCCAAGAGATTAAGGGAGTCGAAAATATTCGCAAAATAAGATAAGATAGCCAGCCCAACAACGAAATTGAATATGATTCACAACACGACGATAACACTACGGGACAGTGACGTGCGAATTATTTCGCATTTGTAAACATTCCGATTAATTTATATCTCACTGAAATAGCATAGGTCATCAAAGACTTTTAATCAAGTGCAAAAGTCGTTGCATTAAGATATCTCGTTAAATAAAATTAAACAGATTGTTTCTAACTTGGACTTCAGTTCATTTTATAGACCAACTACCTAGGTACGCAGGGCATTTTTATTCTATAAAAGTGAGAGTTACACACATATTATTATTAATTTCAATAAACATAGATTTTATTAAACAGACATTGGTCGTAACTGGAAACGTGTTGATGGTTGCCTTGATTTTTAGGCTTTGACGAACTGTTGACTAAGTTAGGCGTTTATCTAGATTCTAGATAATCAAGCTTTCCTCCCCAAAAATCATTGAGCGTCAAGTTGGTGAATGTCACAGGAACATGAGTGAGTCGCGGAGGGCGCAGCGTGCGCGGGCGCGGGGCGGCGGCGGCGGTGGGGGCGCGGGGGCAGGGCGGCGGCGGGGCTCAGATTCGCGAGGAGGCTTCCGCGGGCGGGGTCAGCGACCTCGCCCCCCGCGCGGCGGCGGGCGCGCCAATGTCAGGGCCGGTGCAACCGCGGTCAGCTGACGTCTGGCGGCGCGCGGGGGACGCGCGCGGCCGGCCTGCGAGCTGCAGTCGACTCCCGACCCGCGGCCGAGCCGGACGCCTCCGCCGCTCGCGCGCTATTTATACCCGAGCGAGGGCGCCGCGCGCTACTCCGGCGCCGAGGCTGTCCTCACGAGTCAGGTACCTGAAGTAGCGCGCGGCGCCTCCGCCGCCGTCCTCGCACCGCCCGCCCGCCACCAGCGCCTCTCCCGCCGCACGCCCATTGTACTTCATCAGGTGCTCTGGTGATGAACGTTCCAGGCGCTTGTTGGAGTACACTTACCGTGTCGGCGGTTACCGTCCGCCCCGTGCAGCGCCGGAGCCGCGAGCACGTGGCCGCCCGCACGTGGCGGGCCCTGGACCCGGCACGAGGTAAGAGTGCGAGCCGCTGAGTCACGCGCCCGCTGCAGCCTGCAGCGTCCCGCCCCGCCCTGACGCCCTCGCCCTCGCGCTGGTCCGCGCGCGTGTCCCGCCCGCGTCACATTTGCATTGGTCATCGAACTTCCCACCGAAACATCTGAACAAAAGCAGCTAAAACTGGTTTCGGAGTATTTTTCGACGGCAGACGGCTGCCGCCGTTTTCCTGTACGATTCTTATAGGTCTATAAAATTCCGTCTGAGCGCCTCTGACGCGATTTCAGCCGCGCCGATGTTGCGATGCCATTGGCTGTTAAAATGAAAGGACTGGGTTTATGCCCGTCCGAGACTTGTAGAGGTTATGTGTGCGTAAAAGTCTAGATAAAGTTTGAGAACAAAGCGTATTATCTGGCCCGCGTGGCTGCGGCGGGACGCGGCGATATTTTCGCCGGCCGTCATTACCAAGGTGATTTCAAACGTTGCCTCATTTTTGGTACGAAACCACCTTGCACTGATAACTTTGCGAATCGCGGTCGCGGAGAATACCGACCTTATGGCAGTGCGATAAAGGCACGTTTACCCCGCAAGTGTGAACATGTATCGTGGCCAAGATATATAATGCAAACAGCCAATAAAAATACAAGTCTCGGGTGGATGACTCACAGGAATGCTTCTAATTGTCTAAGTGAACGTAAGGAATGCTTCGTGTTAGATTTCAAATTAAAGTGAAACGAAATCGAGTGCCACCGGCGGACGCTTTCTTTGTGTATCGCGTGCGATGTCCAATCGGATTGGCTATCGGTGATACATTTGGGCTGAACCACGAATGTGTCATATTCTCCAATTGGGTCGCAAGCGGTCGTCGCGACGCCGAAACGATCGCTTGATTGTCTTTAATGGTTGAGCTTCTAAGAATCTCGTCTATGTCGAGAAGTGTGTTAATTTATTCAAACAAATGTTAGTGAATCTGAATATCTAACTGAAAACATTTCAGAACGGATCTAACACAAAGACAAAACATAAATTAGGGAAACAATTTGATAGCAAGGTACCAAAATGTTAATGTCATGTTGTGGCGGTTAAAATTTTCATTACAACAATACCTAATTAGGTACCTACCAGCAATTTTCACAGGCACAAATATAGTTTTGAGCAAACAGGTTTAGACAATGATGAAATTAAGATCTATTACACACATGCTGGACGGAATTGCAAACTGGTTGTTGTTATTTCTGAAGATGTTATTTTGTACTAGCGGCCGCCCGCGACTTCGTCCGCGTGGATATCGATTTTTTGGAATGAGTCAAAAAGTAGCCTATGTTACTCTCCATCCCTTCAAATATCTCCACATAAAAAATCACGGCAATTCATCGCTGCGTTTTGCCGTTAAAGAAAGACAAACATACAGACAGACACACTTTCCTATTTATAATATTAAATAGTAATAGTATATAGTATATAGTATGGATTTCTTTATTTTTTTAACAATTACGGGACTGATATTTTTTTTAAATAATTCCAGTGTTTGAATTGTGTAAATTTGTATCAGTGCTATATGTTTATATTCTTATAATTATAACGTAGGTATAACAAGAGGTTATATACACATATGTGATTGAATTATTTTTTCATTTATTATTAGTAAGTAATTAATAAACATAGTTTTCTTGATCATCAACAAAGACAAAACAAAATAAAAAAGTAGACTCTTTCTATTGAAATTCAAATTACATTATATTTTCTGCCTAACTGTAAAATATTCAGGTCAAACATTTGTGATCAGCATTAACATTAGCGAATTCTGTTTAAATTGTAATTTGAATTAGAACACCAAATGAAACGTCGATTACAATTTCCACGAAGAATCTAATCAGGATTTTGATACAGGCCTTGAATCTTATCATTATAGTCGATGCGAACGTGCGTGGAATGATCCGGCCATTTTTTTTCTAGGTCAGAATCTTGGAGTACTTGGTGACTCATTATCAGGGTTGACGACACTAGATCAAATATAGGAGAACAACGTTTAATTTAGCCTGGCCTGGATAGAACGTTCAACGTTTATTACATACATGAACAAAAAATAATTGCTACACGAAAACATAATTTGACATACCTGTCCTACACATTAAAAGCTAAATAATAACTATGTACTTAAGTAACCTTTGTTTACTAACATCATACTATATTTGAGACGAGCTTTATATATTATAGATATTTTCTTGTCAACGGAGTAACTTTTCGATATCCAGACAAAACTACGAATTAAGATTTAATGTGTTGTTTAAGAACCATACATTTCTTACTTGTATTGAAGAGGTCGAAAATTTGCAAAATTATCTTTCGTTTAACAGACTACATAATCTCTTAGTCAGTGACAAAACACGCCTCAAAAAGAATAATAATTCAACAAATCGAAAAATTTGATAATAAAAATACACAACATTGAGTGACAAAACAATATTGGCAATGACAAAATATAATATGCAATAACAGTCGTTGCTACGCAAGGCCAAATTGTTGGATGATGGGTCCGGTCAATTTAATACAATAGGTGTGAATTTTGATGAAACTTTATTTAATTACATGAAGAATATCAAAATGCCTGCGAAGGTTCCACATTGTCATAATCATCATCCTAACGCCTCTCCCGCAACTTCGGCCATTGCCTCGAAGCTCAGGGTACGCTGCGACTTTGATCCCGAATGGACCAGCCTGGTTATAACAATGTCATCATAATAGTCATCCATCGAAGATTTCTTTATCCTTTTTTATTAATCCTACTTATCTAAATCACTTACATCATGTTACTATGGCTATAGGTATCGTGTTTGTTTCATAGTGTTGCCATTTTTTTAATAATTTAACCTTTATTTCATTAATCATTTGTGTTCGTTCATTGCCATAATCTTGTATTGTTTTGTTGACATGAATGAAAACTTTTTATTGCACATCTATGTTAATACGTAATAACAATCTGTAATCAGGTATGTTCTCATATCCAATATTTGCTTTAAGTAATTATTTTGATTTACATAAGTTCACAAAAGTAGTGCAATAATAAGGTACTTAATTTCATTTCAGGTTTTTTTTGTTAAATTGTCAATACCTACTACCGAGAATTGTTGAATTTTTTATTGTATTCATAAAATATTTTTGTATTTGATCTTGATTGATATAGTTTAAATTAACATTATGCCAACTTGATGTATTGATACTGTGTAAAATATTATTTATTTCTTTAGGTTTATTGTTTAACCGAACGCTTATTCTATATGGTCTCAAATGTCAATTCATACAAAATTTTCCTACTCAAGTGTCAACAAAAATCTTTTCAGCTGTTGTGTTTGTAATTACGTAACGTTTATATTGTTATTTTTATGCTCATGTGTTTTGGAATTTGAATGGGCAAAGTAATTTGTTGCACTTTTTTAGATATACACTATCTTCCTCTTCTCTTACATAAATGAGCTCTCTGATTTGTTTTCCGTCAATATTATTTAATACAATATTAATTTTCAATTGTTCGCTATTAAGCCTTTTTTCAATCCAATTGTAGCATAGCTGTTGATAAAGAGTAATTAATTGACTTTAATTTAAAACAAAGAACAACCTTGTTGGACAACTCACAACGAAAAACAAAGGTTACCCATTTTCTGAAAACAGAATAACATAATTTCACGGTCTTTCTGTTTCCATTTTTTTTATTTATACATCATTACAAACATTAATCTGACTCCGTCATACTGATCACTGAGAGAAAGCTACTTAGCTTTGAGCAGTTGTGTTACAGATATCAGAATCAATAGTGGTTTTACAAAATTAAATATACTATGATAGACATAAATAACCCAGACTAGGACAGACATGTTCCTTTTTTTCATGCACACAAGTAAGTTTTTGTCCTGCGGGGATCGAACCCGCGATCTCTTGGTCTAATAGGCAACTTCTTGACCACTTCACCAAGCGGGTCGGGTTTTCCTGTCCTAGCGGCAATCTCTTTTTCTAGCTATATGCCTAACCCACTACCATTCGACCTGCTGACCAAAAAGAAAAAGACACCTGTATACCGTTTTGCCAATAAAACTGATCGCAAGACATGCCCCATCGCTCCAGATAAAATTCTAAGTACTAAAGCACAGACAGAAATAGCAGTATTTATTTATTTTTTGTTTCTCCGTTACTCGGCTGTATGAAGGGGACGGATGAGTTCTTTTAATTCTCTTTGGGCTGCGTTTTCCTCCAATGATAAATTTAGTTTGGGCTTGTAGCTTTGCCTGTTTGTAAGATTTGCGGCTTTTAACCGACTTATTCAAAGTATTTTCGCATACCTACTTCATAAACACTGGTATTTTTTGCTGCTAAAATTATTTTAGGCATTTTTGAGTGCTCTAAAATGTGTTGGCTTTCCCCCCGTAGTACAAAAAAAACATATATGCATTTAAGTCTTTTAAAGTACGGAACCGATTTTCATGCGTTTATTTTAAAAGAAAGACTGATTCATTGATGATTTAAATGTATAGATTTGTACATGCATAACTTAGTAGAGAGATACACTGGAAATATAATTTTAATTGAACCATTGTAACTGATATTTTTTGCTAAAACTCTATCCGAGGTACCTACTATAAATACTATAATTTGTTGGGTTTCAGTAAAATCGTGTTACCTTTGTCGTCATCAGTTCATTCATGATTAAAATATTGGTATTTTTTGTCTATTTAAGTAGCAAAACAAATGAGTGAATGCTGAAGTAGCTCAAAGTTCGCGGCGTTGAAAAGAGAGGTAAACAACGTTTAAATATTGTCCATACATAACTATTTAATATACTCAGTGTGTCATCATATTATGATTTATAAATAGATTTACCTCAACTTTGTAGTTAGTACATTAACTATGGTTCAATAGGAGAGGTTTTCAATTAAATTTCAGTTAGTTTAATATTGAATCCTACGACTTGTGATTCCTCCAGACCGTCACGAGGTCTTAGGTTCAATTTTCGGTTCATGCTGAAATTACTCTACTGTATATTTTGAACTGCTCTTGATGTAATGTCACTCGATTATGTGGTAACCATTTCACCTCCTTAAGCTTAGCGTTTTATTTTTTTGAAAACGGAATTTGCTTTGCCGCGTTGATTTTCTGATAGTTATATGGTAAGGTAAATATAAATACCTATTCAAGATACGAAAACAATGAGGGAGACAAAATATATTTCCCTCTCTTCCGCACAATTCATTATTTGAATACATTAAGCAAAAATAAAACACTTCGACTAATGAGAGGTCAACGCACTCATAAGTTAAATGAAAGCAGTACTTGTTACTATACAATAGAATTTAACTATCTCTCTACGTTCACTAATAACCTTCTAGTATAATCTATAATAATATATTATGAAACGTATATTTACTTAGTTTTTATAGCACTACCTACCAACTAGTCACTTTCTGTTTGACCCTAAGGTTGACTGGTAGAGAATGCCATGAGGCATTAAGTCCGCCTTTTTTTCAATTTTTATATCGTGCAATAAAGTTTAAATAAATAAATAAATATAATAGCTGAAGAGTTTATTAGTTTGTTCGTTTAAACGCGCTTATCCAGGAGCTACTGGTTCGAATCGAAAAATTGTTTTGGGTTTTGATAGTCCATTCGCCGAGGGAGGAAACCAAAGTCCACGGGAACGAATTCGCGGGCGGACGCTAGTTAATTATTATGCCTAATTAAATAAACTAGAAACAGGTTTTCGGGGAAAAACGGCTCGTGCAATTTTGTTTTTAGCCATTAGCAGAAGCCACTTAATAATACCTATCTGTAGATAATGTTGTCGTTTGTTCTTCTTTTGATTGAATTTATTGCACTTACCGTCTGTAACTTCTTGGCAAGGTCCCGCTTTAAGGAGTTCTTTTTTTAAATATATCTATCCCAAAAAATATAATACATTGTATAAGTCTACTACTGTCGCTATTAAGAGCTCCTAAAGTTTTATAAGAACAAGTCAAAACATCTCTGCGTCTTGCAAAAATAATAATGTAGGTCGTATCGTATTATAACAAGTAACTGCTTACTGTTTTGTTAATGCCTTTTTACATTCTAAGTTTTATAATATTTTTATCTATAATTTTTAAAATTATAAACAAAGATTGAAAAGGACCCTTGCCCGAATTGCAAGAGGCGCTTGGTTCGCTTAAGCCACCTAAGATCAGATGAATTTTTCTTTGCTTATAATTTTAAAAACAACTTGTATTTTTTGTGTATTTATTCTTAATACTTATGTAATATCTGAGTCTATGATAACATCTTAATCTTGTAGAAAGTTGGTAAACAGATATTTCAGATATATACTCATTTCTTAGGTCGAAAGCGCAGTCGCAGTAGTTGCAACGAGTAGGGTTACCCTGCTTTAATTAAATTCAGGACTGGTTAAGTAATTAATTTTAAAGTCAAAAAGAGATCAACGTAGTATAAAGTGTCATCAGGAATTGGAATGCAATGCATTCTTGAGTAGAGTGACTACAAATGATTTCAAGTCAAGTGATCTCAGGAGAGTTTAAAACTAAAAGAATTATGTTATGTTGATTTGTACAGCAGCAAAAACTTTTTTCGCTTCATGAATCACGGTGTTTCTGAAAGAAGTTGACCACCGATGAAGCAATTTTAGTAAGGATCAAACGCAACAAACGACATTAAAATATGACATGTCATTGTCGATCCCAGGGTCCTAAATCAAATGGTTTCATCGGTTGACGCCTTCTGTCATCAAAACAGCTTTTGACGTGTGGGTTTTTATGATCAAGTAAGAATCGCTAAGACCTCACAGTCTATCTTCTTCGAAGTAGTACTTAAACGGGAGGGCATCTCAATGTGGCGAGTTTCCTTTGTTTATGAGTTTGACATTAATCCGCCACACGAGGTCACTTGGGCGATAGCGCGGGCAGTGCCTTTGTCCCTCTCGTCTGATAAAAACATATTTTTCTTGCTTTATTTTGTACTAAAAAGTATCAGCCTTAGAATGATCTAGTGCAGGGCAGCAGTGGTCTTGTCATTTAAAAAAACTTATCATCTTAGTTAAACCCACGCCCACCTCGATGGTTTAGTGGTTCAACGTACCGGGCCGTGGTTTCGAGAAATCGGTAATCGAACCCAAGACCTCGGTCTTGGGTTCGATTCCTGGGTCGGGCAAAATTTCTGTCGATTTTTCTGAACACAGCTCGGGTTTCAGATTGCCAACCCGCATTTGGCAAGCGTGGTGTTTAAGCCACAACCCATCTTTGTAACAAAAACATGATTTCAAATGAAGAAGGCTTTTGTTTTGCCCTGCTGTGGGACATAAATAGGCTGATACTTTACTTTCATCGCCTCTCTTCGTAAGAACACGGCAACAAAAAGAAGAGAAAGAACCTTAGTTATAGTAGGTAATTTCTTATTTATTTGCATTTTCTTCCTAACATTTTTATGTATTAAGTGTTTTCCACAGATGTCCAGCAGGATCATACAACCAGAGGGAGACAGCCATCTGCTCAAAAGGGTCTTCAACCTGTGTTTCCGACACAAGAGAAATACCTGACTGACGATTTCCGTACTTCGGAATGTTAATAATTGCTTTCAGAACAGCAAAATTCAAGAATCGAAGACTCAGGTCCTGCTATCATTATACCTACCAAGATTCAACTGCCAGCCGAACCGCGAAAAAGCACTAAAAGCAGTCAACGGAATGTAAGGTAAGTGAAACAGATATACGAACAAGTGAGATGGAAGACAAATTGCGAGTCATGACGTAGTTGCGGTGAAGGACAGACGGTTTTAGGAAGATGTAAAAATAGAACTTGTATGCGAAAGAAAGTCCTGGTTTGGAATTAATATGTTTTGCAAACTGTACTTACGCGGGTTTGTTAAGTTAGGCGATCAGGTTTTTATAGATTTGAAGGATAAAACGAATTTGTTTTCATCCAACTGCAAAATTATTGGTAGTTCAATAATAGGTAGTAAGGTATAGTTTATTTTTTATTGCTCGCGAATATTTGCTTATGATGACGCTTGAATGTTTTCGAATGTTTTTCCCCTAGAACAGGCCTTTATAGCCGCTTGTGCTCAGAAAAGCTGCCGGAATGTTCTGATCATGTTAACTTTCAATTTCAAGACACTGGATAAATCAAGCAGGAAATACCGTGACACTTCAGTATATTATAACAATAAACACAAGTAATAATTCGATATGTGATATAGGTACTATAGTATTCATATGTACAGTCATTTGCAATAAACATAAGTAATATTTCGATATGTGCTATACTATATTATTCATATGCACATTGTACATTAATATGAGTCTGATATCATTCAAATATAAACTTTACTGATTCGGCATACGAAGCCACCTGTAAAGTATTTGTTTTATTGCAGGCGACTGTACACAGGAACACTCTACTGATTGAATTGCGGTCATATGACGTCCGATATATGTATTTATTGTGAGTCACTGTAATACGATATTTCATATAACTGGAATAATCATTATTTTGATGCTATAAAGTATTTTAATTGGCTTAACACAGATAGTAACATCATGTCAAAACCGTTGACTTCTTTTTGTCAAGTGGCTCTCAATACAAGAGTTTGCGGTCGCGTATTAAATTTCTAAATCTTTATACAAACAAATATATAAAGCTGAAGAGTTTGTTTGTTTGTTTGTTTGAACGCGCTAATCTCAGGAACTACTGGTCCGATTTGAAAAAATCTTTTTGTGTTGGATGGTCCATTTGGAGAAGAATGAATGAAGGATTTAAGCTATTGGAAATCGAAATCCACGCGGACGGAGTCGCGGGCGGCCGCTAGTCTTTAAATATAAATTACAGTGTGACCTGATCTTTACATGATAATATGGCCACAGTAGGGTCAGTCTTTCTCATTACGAGTAGAAGAACATATTGTGTTTTTATGCCTTCTACGCGTAATAAATTATCTCCTCCATTTGATCGGATTCCGTGGTAACCATAAAACAAAAGATCGAGTAAGCATTCTTGTCATTAGCTGTAAAACTGTCATCACAAACATGACGTGCACCAAATTCAACGTTCAAATGTGACGTTTCCTCTGTCAATGACTGCAATTGTGCATTGTGTGTAAGCGATTGCATCCTACCCTGAACTGTCTTTTGTGGGCACGCTTGTACTCGAAAATGCTACGCATCATTTATTTATTTTGCATTACATTAACTATAGATTTTAACCGTTAGATTTTGACGGGAACGTTGGTCTATTGGTCAGACACCCTGGCTACAAAATCAAGGGTCGCGGGTTCGAATCCCGCTAGTAACAAATGTTTGTGATGAACATCGGCATTTGTACAAAAAAGTTTTTAAGTACATACATATGTCTATCCGTTCCCTAGCTTCAATAGTACAAGTTTTGAGCTTAGTTTGGGGCTAGGCAATGGGTATGTTAGCCGAAAGAATTTATAGCCGAAAGAAAACTGGGGCATAATTTTGATTAACATGACGTACGTTGGTTCGATTACAACGCCATGAGAAGCGACTGTCGCTTCAGATAAAAGGGCCTTTAGTAATATCTAACGATTTTTATCCTGCATTAGTATTCAACGATTCACGTCATCGTATTCAAATCGTTCTCCTGAATGTTAGCGCCACGTCTGTCAATGACAGTTGCAATGCCAAACAATGACAAAACAATATGTCAATATTTGGCACTCACTTGCGCACATTGCAATGTGTTATACATATTTTTACGCACGGTTGGAAGCGAACTAGGTATCTCCTATAATTACGGAAACTTTGGAAATAATTTACATCGCACCATCTAGCAAAGCAATGCCTATACCAACGATATTAATGATTTATTTATTTAAGCAAGCATCGATGGTCCATCGATGGTTAAAGTGGTTTATGCACCAGTCCTGGGTTCGGATTCCAGGTCGGGAAAAAAATGTATCGGTATTTCCAAGCATATCCCGGGTTTGAGATTACCATTTACAATTTGGATGTTTTTTTATAAAGATCAAAACCATTTAACGATGATATAATTTCAAATGGAGGCTTGTGCCCAGTAGGACATTAATAGGGTCATAATTTTAGCAATGCCTAATTGTTTCACGTAACATAGTATCAAGGTCTGTTAGAAGAGGCATCACTTAGACCATTATCTCTATGGGCGAGAGCGTGTAACCTTGAGGAGTTCTTGGTTTTTGCGCGTCTGCAACCTTGGGTGAACCTTAAAGTAAATTATAATCACGTAGCGACAGAAGACTTTAACGGTAAAACTATAGATCTGTGTTTCTCAAACTGTGCGTAGAAAATTCCTTTAATTTTGGGACCTACTGTACTAGTCAGCGTCAGATAGATAGATAATGTGTTCCACATATTTGAACATTTAGAATGCTTGGATACCATTGGCTGGCACTTTGTCTGTCTGTAACCATACTTATGGCGGTTTGGCTGAACCGATCTATGGGACATTTTGAATGTGTCGACTTTTTGAACGATTACAATGTTGATAAGAATATGGAAACCTTGCTTGTACCAGTATTATTGACTATTTGGTTGCGTCTATTTATATGAGTATCCTGAATGTTATTATCTATCTGACGCTGACTGACCATAATATGACTTAATGTTCAAAGAATAGAATTGAACACGGGTCTCTGCTAAAACTCCAATAGAATCAACAGGCTTACTAATCGGACAGTGACGATTTTTTTGGAAATAAAGCAGGACAGCCGCAATAGTTTAGGGACAATTCAGCATTTTATAATTATAATTTTCCAAAGTAGATTCGCTGCTTTGCCATAAAAGGACACATGGAATAGACCTTGAAGGTCTCAAAATAATGTCTGTTTGGCTACTCAGGGCCAAAGGTTTTTAAAGACCATTTAAATGGCCATAACAATAACATAAATAGCGAAGGAAGCACTTATGTTACGATTTTTACTAACATTAATTGGACCACCATTATTTAGGTACAGTCACTGACAATATGTGTAGCGAACAGTTTTTCTATCAGTTATATGTACATATTGACAATTCGGTATTGATATTGCCTTTAATTACACCAGCGAAAGTTGCCTATCATCGCACTTTTCCCACATATTGTAGATAACTTAAAATAACTACTACACTACCATTATTTATTATTCCTTGGAGTAACGAAATGTCCTTAAACCTTAATAAAAAACATTAGATTAAATGTGAAGAAACTAAGTGAAAGCATTTAGCCCCCAGGGGTCGCTTTAAGACCTAGCCCCCGTTTTAATTCAATGAATCTTACAATATGAGCTTTAGGATCGGGCGAGCCAGAAATCCTTTGTTACGATTAGTCTTTTGAGGTCTTACTTAGTACTGGAAAATACGTTTTAATCCCTGATTGAATCGGAACATCAAAGTTTGATTTGAATGTTTCAATGTTTGGTATAACATTAGTTGTCTTTTTAATCAATCAACAATTTAATATTAAATTCAATAATTTTGGCTTTGTACATTTTAAACGAAATTGTTTTTTTTTAATATATAAGCAAATAAAAATGTGGAATTATTATTGTTGTTAACTATAATGTTATTGATTTCGTTATGTTACCATTTCACAAACTAAAATTGAGCTACAGTTACGACAAATAAATAAAATTGTTTTATTATTTTTAAAAAATCGTATCGTTTTTCCAAAGAACTGTAATTTTAACATATCCATTAACTTCTTATGTTCTGTTTGTACAGATTCGGCGCACCACAACAGTGGTGGTTACTGTGATCCCTGGTATTATTTAAACAGTGAAATTATTATACCTACTCAGATTGTTATTTCACGATCCATCTCCAAGCTTAAATCTAGCTAAAGTCTAGACAGTTTTATTATTGTAATATCTAATTTGTAATTCAGTATCAAACTGTTCAACTGTTTCCAGGCAATTAAATATTATTTTTGTTTCTTCTCTTTTTACAATCTTTGGTCCAGTTCCAGTTAGTTTCAAAATTTAAATCAGATGATGTTCTGGACAAAGGCATTGACATATTTTTTGTATATCTTACGCGGCTCAATCCTCCCAAACCTACTGTCTGCCTGCTGGTATGCGATCATAGAAGAACGTAAACAAAGAAAAAAACACCTGATCTCCGGCGTTGGATTGAACCCAGCTCTCTTGCAATCCGAGGTCCGGGCGTTGAGAGGCGTTGGATTAGATGATTTTTACATTGTTTACAATTATAAAAAGTTACAGATAAAGGTCAATAATATTTAGCAAGTAAAAATGCTTAAAAGAAAAAACAAAAGGATTATACGAGTACCATCGCGTACAGACGACGCGTGTAGCTCCTCAACTTTGAACTTACTATACTCATAAAGTTGTTGGTGAGTAGGTACCTACATGCGTTTAGTCCTTTTTCTATGTAGTTAAGAAGAATCGGTAAGAAAGTCTGAATCTATAGACTAACAACTGTCTTCTCGTGTAACAGGCCCTAGGATAATCCTATTGATTCCTTCAGCCTTACTGTCAAGGGCAGACGCAGCGCTTAAGAGCACGCAGTCCGCACGCTAGCGCTGCCAATCGTTTTTATTTAATTGATAAGTAGGTATTTAAGATTAAAAAAAACTCTTTGTAGTGCACTAAAGAATAACATTAATGACTATGTAAAATGAATTTTATTACATTGTTGATCATTAGTCATCTTTACATTATACAAGTATTCAAAGAAGATTTCAAAAAATCATAAATGTTATTTTTTGGTGCACTACAGAGCGTTTTTTTACCTAATTATCTTAAATTTATTATAATTAAACTAATGGCGGCGCTAGTGTGCGAACTGCACGCCCTTAACATTAGTTGAACGATCTGCTAGTCCCGTTACGTATTGACATAAAATACGCGATTTAAGAGTTGTTGCTACACAATTAGAGACGAAATGAGAAAACCCGCTAAAATCCCAATCGCTGGGACGAACCCAATGATATAACTACGGATTCAGCCTGAGGGCGTCTCGAGGTTAGCAATAATAGCACAATCCCCTCTATCGGTCATACGAAACGTCTTAAATTGGTGAAATAAATAGCTAGTGTCTGAGTACAATATAATGGTGTTATGTCTGGTATGCCAGGAATATTTGTAAATGATTTAAGTTGTCAGGAAAGCAATCTTATGGGTACGATCAACTGTAGTAGATATAAAGCTGTTAATTGTACACAACAACCCAAAAGAAAGACCCTTTACCCACATTCATTGTAATCTTTGTTTGTTAACAATGTAATACTGAGTGTATGTCAACAAGTTGAGATAAACACTTGTGTTATGAAATTGATCACGCAGAAGGAAAGATCTACAGATTTTGTTGAGAACCAATGGCTTTTATCGATAGTTATGGATTGATACTCCATCAAACTATCCATTGCACAGCTTCTGTGTAATTTTCAAAATGAACTTCCCAGCAAAGAACCAAACCTTTCCCTCCAAGTACCAAAATCAAAAATTGAGAACATTCAAAACAGTACCAGTACAGACTAAGGGCGTCTCGAGGTTAGAAATAATAGAAAAATCCCCTATCGGGCGTCACCCTCCCCGAGGTATGTAGGGGTCTGAGGGCCGACCTCCCGGCGTCCTTGAGAGCCAGACAAACAAGTACCGGATTAAAATTTATATCATAATAACGCCATTACAGTCGGCAATTTGTTTGCCGAGGAAATGACCGCCTTAGTGTGAGATATTGAAGATGTAATTTTGTTTTGCGTTAATACGTTTGTAACGTTGTTTGATCGATGGGCTAGTGGTTTAAGTACCGGTCCGTTGTCTCGAGGTCTTCGAAAATTGAAAAAAAAGAAAAATCGAACCCAAGAGGGTTCGATTTCTGGGTCGGGTAAAATGTATGTCGATTTATCTGAACACAGCCCGGATTTGTGATGTGGTTTCCAACCCGCATTTGGCAAGCGTGGTGATAAAGCCAAATCTTTGTAACGAAAACATTTGCACACAAGCATTTTGACTGGCAAATAGTCTAATTAATTACTTCCCTACAGTTATAATACCTACATTTTCTTTGCTAAAAATCGCTGTGGAATTTCCAAAAAATGTCACTGCTAATAAAAAAGTAATATATGACAAATAGATAAAAAGCAGTTCATAGACCGATAAGAAAATAAGTAATGTAACGTTAATCATGAGTTAATTAATATTGTGGACTACCCCATCAGAATTTGTAAGAAAATAATACAAAGACAAATATGCAAGTCATGACACGAATTACGCACCATAAAATGATAAAAAATTTGATTTAAAAATATTAATAACTTTACTATCTAGTTTCTGTTGTTTTCTTAGATAGGTAGGTATCACTGTTGACACAATGTAAAAACGCAGGCATCCGCTAAGAAAGGATTTTGGCAAATCCCACCCCTAAAGGGATACATAGGGGATAAAAAATTGTATGAAACCCAAATCAACGCAGACGAAGTAGCGGGTGGCCGCTAGTACTTTATAATGTACCCCGCAACTGACACAATATTGTCTCTTTTCTACGCGGGTGGATCTTAGCGCTTCTGAGATTCTGAAAGGAAATTTTTACTCGCATTAAGTTAAAAATAAAACTCTGCGAAAAGTAAATACTTAAATAAATAAGTAGGGCAGACATCGCCACGACAGGAGCTAGTCGGGGCCTGCCTGGCAACGGTTGGGCCCATCCCGCCGTAGGGTGACCTTATGTAAGCCATTCCTGGGATACGACCTAGATTGTAGGTCAAAAGACGAAAACTTAAAGTAGGCAAGTAATAAATGTTGTAAAAAAACTAAATTTTTTGTAATCAATAATTGAACCGATGAATTGATAAAAGCACTAACTATTAACTATAACACTTTTAATGCCTTGCGGAGCGAGTAAATTGTCCAATTTCTTCACCAATAACAAATACCCCATTAGGGATGGGCACCCCTTATAGCATTAAGGTATAATAAAAATCTAAATGGCTTTGAATTTATTTCACTGCGATTCTTAAATGTTCCCAGCGTGGTTTCAACAGCAGTTCTCAATAGCAGGAGCAACGTACTTCGGTTCTAGAGCACATGGCCTCGGGATCACTACCACACAGCACAGCTACAGCCCTGAATGATCACAACAGTGTTGACAGTATACAGGTTAGCAAGCATACTTGTATTTACATATGTAGCATCATCTATTTTTATGTGATAGGGAGACGAAAGAACAAGAGGGACACCAGGGGTACATAAGTGATCAGAGCTACCCATGGATATCAAGAACCGCACAAGGAATGCAGATGCGTTGCCTGCCTTTAAAAACATCATATTCTCCCCACCTGAGTTCTGCATCACACAAATAACAAACAATAAGTAGAGAATTAATTAGATTAGTAAGATACTGTCTTAATCGGCTAACGCCTTAATTGGTGCACACAAAACCATGTTGTGTTCGAAAAATGTGACACAAATTTTACGTACTGCTTTGGAATTAAACCATTGGGTTTAGCCATCATACATTATCATTACGTAATGTAGGTAATATATACATTGACGTAATTTAGGTAATGTTAATGAAAATAAAAAGTAGTCGGTCTTTCTATGGCCGTGTAAACGTATTCAGACGTAGATGAATTAATTACTAATGAAACTAATCAAATGGTAATGTATTAGTTTACTGATTATTTCCTGCAACTTAATCAATTACATTTCCTGAAAGGTATTCCAGCAGATTCGAACCCACGACCCCAGCCGAGTAGGGCAGGGTCATTACCAAATACGGCACCGATCCATACACATTAATACGCACACCTAAAGCTGCGTACGCGATTGCTCATGGTCACACACGCAGCCGACCTTCCGAATTTGCATAGCAACAACACAAGTACCTTGATCACTGATTTATTGGCACATGACCTCGATGCACTGGCAGTTAACATTTAGACAATAAATATTTGAATCACCATGGAATAGAGGTTATTAGATTTGGTGTATTTAGTGGTAAACCCGGTGTAAAGGGCCCGACTGAAAAAAGAAACGCTCTTCTGTTTCTTTTTTGCAAATACGACTATTTTGGTACTTTGCTCGAAAAGTACTTAGCATTGTTACACCAATCATACAAATTAAATAAAAAAAATTGGCCAAGTGCGAGTCGGACTCCCGCACTGAGGGTTCCGTACAAATTCTATTTTTGACGTATTAAAAAAACTACTGAATAGATTTCGTTCGAAACAATTTTCGTTGGTAGTTTTTATGGTAATGTACATTATATATTTATTTCAGTTTTATCATCCTCTTATTTTAGAAGTTAGAGGAGGGGGGGGACACACTTTTTTCCACTTTGGAAGGGTCTGTCACGCAAAGTATTCACTTTAGAAAAAAGTGATATTAGAAACCTTAACATAATTTTTAAAGACCTATTCATAGATACCCCACAAATATATGTTCAATGAAAAAAAATATTTCGAGTTTCAGTTCTGAGTATGGGAACACCCCGCTTTTTTAATTTTTTTTCTATTTTCGTGTTCGTTCGGAAAAAAGTGGCTGTGACAGACAGACAGACAGACAGACATGACGAATCTATAAGGGTTCCCTTTTTTTTGCCATTTTGGCTACGGAACCCTAAAAAGAAAATTATTTATTTGGTTAATTTTTAATTTATTTAAAAGAGTACCTGCAATAATAAAATAATATATTCTTTGCAATATTTGGACACACAGTTGCCTAGCCCTATAATAAGCTTGAAAATTGTTCTATGGATGCTTAGACACGGATAGACATACATACTTAATATTTTTTAATCATGAACAGCAATTTACTTTATTATGTTTTCCCGCCAATCGCTTTGTCTCGATATAATCCCACCATGATCCAGGTTTAAACAAATTCAGTTTCACATTAGTTATAACTAGCGGCCGCCCGCTTCTTCGTCCATAATTGTAACAAAGTGCTATAATTATTATAACTTAAAGCCTTCCTCGTGAAATCCAACACAAAAAGAAACTATTTGAACCAGTAGTTCCTGAGATTAGCGCATTCAAACAAACAAACAAACTCTTCAGCTTTCTCATATTAGTATAGATTGTATCTAGGTTAAAAACTCTAGCGCGTCCCAATAAAATTAATTATACTTGGTAACCCTCCGGCTAGGTAGGCGACCTTCACGGATTCGCCAGCGGTACGTAGCAACAAGAATTAGGCCTCTGCCTCAGACGGAGCTAACTCAGTACAAGTCACTTCACACAAACCATTGTTATATAACAGTCTACATAATTAAATAAATAAATAATAAATATTTCACAACATCACATACATTGATCTGACCCCGTGTTAAGTAGCTTAAGCACTTGTGTTACAGACATCAGAATCAACAGTGGTATTACAAATACTTAAATAGATACATATAACACCCAGACCAGGAAACAGACATGTTCATGCACACAAATGTTTGTCCTGTGCGCCGGGGATCGAACCCGCGATCTCTTGCGTAATAGGCAACATCTTGACCATTACACCAAGCGGATCGTCTGATAAGTATAAACACGAAGAAATAACGACTGGTTTGGTGTAGTGGTGAAGAAAAGGATTGCTACACTAAGAGGTCGCGGGTTTGATTTCTGCAAACAGATTTGCAGTGCATAAATGTTAGACATGTCGTCTGTTCGCATTGGTCTGAGTGTTTGAATTGTAGACTACATAAATATGTAACATAAAACATCTTATCAAGTCAAATCAGTAGTTCCTAAGCACGTTCAAACAAACAAACAATCTCGCCAGCCTTATTAAATTATTACCTATAGGTAGTTTAGTTTATGTTGATCTGACTCGAGGATAAGCGTAACACTTGTAACACGGAAGTCAAAAAGTATTCAAATTTAAATAAATAGACCTGTAAACTTCCAGAATAATAATAACATATACAGACAACTGTTTGCCCCGTGCGGGGAATAAACCCATGACCTCTTGATGTCAACTTAATCATTATACGAATTATACAGCATTTATCGTCATTTGTTTTGTTTACAGGTAAAACGTATTATGAAGAAATCGCCTGTCGGCGCGCAGTTTCAGAAGCCCATGAAACACGAAAAGTAGGTTTAAGAGATATTTAAAGTGAAGGAAACTTTCGTTAATAATTGGAAGTCAAGTGGAAGTGCAGTTTATTCATGCCTAGTAACTATTCGGCCAATGTTAAATAGTTAAAATTGATAATTTTTTTTGTTCGCAATTGTATATAGATATCATGACTGAAATGATCATAAACTTAGCTTTAATTGGAGCAATTTTAATTTAAAAATTATGATTAAAGTTTTGGTAAACTACCTATATGTTTTTTATTTATTTAAAATGATACTCAACTAGAATCATAATGCATGTTTGCTATCTTCGAAACTAACTTTAATAACCGCATTATAATGTATCCTAATTAAGGATACCTATGTCTATGTTGCTTCGAAGAGAAGGGTTGTCTTCAACAGTTGCACCAAAATACAGGTGTACACTTTAAACTTCCGTGCAATCCAGGTCGCTGTATAATTTTGGTTTAAAATCGACCGGTTGGTCGGATGCAATCCTCATCGGATATAATTATCTCGGGCAAAGGCTGCGACAGGACGCCCAAGGTCGTGGGTGAACGATCGCGATCGTCCATCGCAAGGTCTGACTCGAAGGACCACGAGAATTGAGGAATACAGTGTGAGGAATTAAAATATATGACGAAATCAGATAGGTTGATCCGACTCCGTGGAAAGAAGCATAATAACTTGAGTTACCTACGGATATTAGTAGCAAAAGACAAATTACATTATTAAATTCCTGAATAGACAGATACAACAAAAAGAGCATTTTGAAAGTGCAAATGTCAAGTTTCTTGCCTTACGAATCGGTGGTAGAGTCATATTTGATTAAGTTTTTGACGAGTTTTAGGTGAATATAATGATACTTTAAGTTAGAGTTTGAGACATGTTATGTGCATAATGTACTTGGCAAGGTGTTGTTTATATAACACCTAGAGAAGTAGTTACACAAATAGGTAATCCTTTTGTGCTGCGCTAGAATCTAACAGTATAACTTCTTAGCATTTATTCTCGATTGCCTCCACTTTGACCACCACCAACTCGGTCATCAAAATACATATTACATTCGTTTAAGAAGAATGGAAATGCGTCCATTTCACGAAAGATGATATTTGTGACAGGTGTACTTCTTATGCGACATTAAACATTACTTCTAGACAATAAGATTCACGACCTGTTTTAACGATTTTCTGTAGGTTCTAACTACTTAAGAATAGTGTCGTTTTTCCGGCTTTGTCACCAGAATCATCTTAGCTGAATGAAATGGACTATAGTTTGGGAAAACGTGACGCACAGGCATTACCCTGGAAACGTTTCTTGCGTTATAATTTCATCGCCTTCGTAACAGCTGAGTCTTCAAGATTTCTGCTCCATTTTGTACCAAGAACGGTCATCAATCAATACGGGAATCTTCCAGAAAAACAATTATGTCCTTATATTTACAAAGAACACGCTTTATCATAGTCCTCACCTCTCGACACGGTGAGATAAATTGAAAATAACATTACGAGGGAATAATTAATGTTCGATCCATTTCTCAGAACAGGCATTTTTTATCTGTATCTGGTAATAAAAGGGTAAGTGAAGGCTTAATTGATCCAGTATAAAGTGGAGTCCAGTAACTATAAAGAGATTGTACCTCAAAGGCAGCCAGACACCAGAGGCCCTGGGTTCGAATCCCGAGGCGGACCGAAAATTAAAGTACGAGTTTTGCTGTTTAAATAAAAATTTGGAGTTTGGAAGTTTGGAAATCTAATAACAGTCCAAAATTCGAAAGTTGGCGGTAAACTTATAATCCAAATACAAGTAAAGGTTGCAATCATTGAAAAAGCACTTGCCTTCCAACTGTATGATAAATAAATAAATTCCTTGGACTAACACACCAATTGACTAGCCCCAAAACTAAGGTCGAAGCTATGGATGCTAGGGAACTGATAGAAATACTTTAACACTTTTATAAACATCCATGACTCGACTGCAAATGCCAATGTTCACCACACAAACATTTGCCCCTAGCGACATTCGAATCTGCGACTCTTTGTTTTGTAGGAAGAATCCCTGACCAACAAAACAACGGACCCGTCAATAAAATAAACGTCAAAGAAATAGGTAGAGTTTAAATTTTTTTATTTATTTATTTATGAATCACTTTATCATAATCACTTTCACAAAAAATCTTTGTACATAGGTACTTACAAACAAAGAATAACAGATAACAAATATCGAATAACACACGAGTGATATTAAATGCAATCAAGCAATTTGAGTTGCAAAAAGCAGGTCAAGGCTGACTACGCATCCGCCAATATAGAGATTTTCGACCACCTGTGCCGACACAGTAGTTATATTGCACACAATTATTAACTCAACAACAATTGAAAATGGCAAATTCGTTAACGATTTACAATGACGTAAGTAAAATTTATTTATAGTTATACCTACATACCTTTGTACGTCATACAATATGAAACCTAATATTTACTAAGTAAAGGATGACAAACTTAAAGGCAAAGAACAGTGGCTGAATTAAGCGTTTTTAAACAACCTCTACCGGTGCATCAAACATACGTCTGCAGCATATTCCTTTGAATGTCATTTATTCCCGGTGACCCCACTGAGAATGTCAGAGGGGGGACAAAAGAAGTTTACATTACTTATTGGAATTCCCGCTGTTCCCACTTGTAGGTCTGGCCTGGTGAGGTGCTACATTGTGGGCTGATTCCGATCAACAAGCCTCTGTTTCGACTATCTCAAAGTTAATACATACAACTGAATGACCTTATTAATTTATCAAATTTGTCTCAATGCCATAGATAGTATTTAGGTAATCAATCAAAGCTGGAAACATAGTTGAAAACCTGAAATATAGAAAGACACTAGGCCGAAAAAACGCGACCGCGATGTTCGGCGGCTAACGTCCGCAATGTATTTTAAATGGAGGATGACACCCTGTGCCGAAATTACATTGCGTTATTTTGTAGGTATATGATAAAATTCGCTCGCGTTTTTTCCGCATAGTGTGTTCCAACTGGTTCCTACACTAAAAGTCAAAGGATTGCACATGTCTAAAGATCGAATGTGGTCGCTCGTCATTAGTTGGCCCACATACATAATCCATCAACATTTAAATAAAATACCAAATGCGTCATCGAGGCATCCGATTTCAATCAAGTCAGTAAAATAAATCACAACAACATTGAGGTATTACTTCTACGGTAGAATCTGCATATTACATTCTAGTCTCGTTCTTTTTTACGTTATAGGTAGGCAAACGAACAAGTGGGTCGACTGATGGTAAGTGATAACCGCTGCCCATGGACATCAAAAACCGCACAAAGGTCGCAGATGCTTTGCCTGCCTTTAAAACCCTATGCCCTCCCCAATTGAGCTCTGGCGACCTTACTCACCAGCAGAAACATAGCACAACAGTTACGAAGTGCTACTTTACTTTGGTCTCATGTAAGGTGGAGATACTTCCCGAAACGAGCGGCTCATTTGAGTCGAAGTTCCACTAAACTCTACCTTTCTTTCGTTCTTGGCCACTGGACTATTGTGTTACAGTTTTTACAAGCGGAGGCGTCGCTCGTAACTCGGAAACTTTCCAAGTTAATTAATTAATGCAATTAACAGTTTACCGCGATCCGATCGCCGATACACACACACACACACACACACAGATACGCTCATAGAGTTAAATCGATGGATATGCCCGCGCTATACTTAAACTCATTCTGAAATTGGCACTAAAAGAAGTGGCGGTCGCTTCTTATCGTGTGTCAGCATGTGGAATCCTCAGATTACTGAATGAATACCATAGATGCTCCAAATGCACCAAAACCTCAAAAATTCACTTAACTTATCTCTAAAGTCTGTTTCTCCCGCAGTCATTCGTAGGTATTAGTTCACCCTTTGTGTTGTTACCGTGTATTGTTTTTTATGCATAATTGTGACGTCTTACGTTTAGCGGTTTAAGTAACCTTGATAGCGAGGTCTTAGGTTCACTTCCCGGGTCGAGCAAAATTTATGTCGGATTGAATTCGGAGCTTTGGTTTGTGAGCAATGATCATTAGGAACCATATTTTTATGTCGGTACATTACGAGTATGTAGCCAACTACACGTGCATTGCCCCGACTTAAAATTTAATCTCGCAAACTTGACTTCCTAAAATATGTACTAACAGAAGCCACTTTAAACAATATTTTAAATTATCTTTATAAAAGAAAAGTACCTAATCGAAATAGTTTTCCAAAAGTCATAGGTACATTTTATTTTTTAGTGCCCTACAGAGCGTTATTTTATTTCAATATCTCAATTTATTCACAATTAATGAAAAATGTATGGCGGCGCCAATATGCGGATATCACCCTCTTAAAACAAGACAGCACACAATGGTCACAAGAATCTCCGTCCTAGATAGAATACGAACTTCCTCCTGATCTCGAGACTCCTGACGCATGGGTAAGCTTTGTCCACTCGGCACAATGGGCGCGTGCCCAGGGCCCCGTGATCGAAAGGATCCCCCAGACCCTGCACTAGGGCCCCCCAGATCAGAACGATTACTAAACCGGAGGCTAAACACCCATGTCCATGGTCCAGGGCCTCTAATAGGTGGAAGACGGCCCTGACCATGGGGTAAAGGTAAAGGTACTCTTTAAAAGATAACAAATAAGGGCCTAACTTCCTAACTTCCTTGTGGCATAACAACGCATGAGTGATGCCTCTGGCGTCGCTTAATTCCTTTCTTTGTGTGTGGTTTAATCAATTTATCATCAGGTGATCCGTCTACTCGTTTTCCTCGTTTTCGACAATTCTAGTAAAATATAAACACAAGCGTCTATATGAATGTGTTAGTAGGGAAGTGTTTCACTGAAAGTGTTAAGCCTAAAATGTTTCATACATTAACGATGAACCACTTACAAGTTTCAAACCAGGTCCTAAATTTCCATACATCAATCTGACATCGGGAGGCGAATCGAATCAAATTTTACATACAACAGCCGCACATATTAGGGCACATAAATGTTTATGTATCACATTTTTGCATGTCTGCGTGTATTTATAGAAGTGGGCGTCGGGCGAAGCGACCTTGTATTCGAGACGGTATTACCACCACGAGCGGCCATTTTGTATATCTAATTAGTTCCTTATCATACTGTTTGACATACATTGCTGGTTTGGTTAGTGCGGTTGTTAGTGTGCTCAGTGTGTAGCGAGCAATGGATGCGTGTTTGAGCGATACCGTGCGCGCGCGTCGGTTAGTTGGTGCGCAAGCGCCGGACTCTGCCTGCCCGTTCGCCAATTTCGCACACGGCAAGTTCAACGACTCTTCGCGCGGACGCGTGAATCAGTGGACGCGGCAATCGCGGACGTCCGCGGATTTACGTTGAGTTGGTAATATGCTCGTTAGCCGCCGGATGAGGCATTGGAAATTTATAACAGCAACCGCAAGGCTACTATAAAATTGTTGAAAAGTCCATTTTATAACGTTTACGGATTAGTGTATTTCTGTAGGAGTTTCTAATGCCATTGCTCGTAGTTTTTGATGTTTCGGATATGCTAGCTCTTGCCAGATACGTTTGAGGGAGGATATAAATCGATATTTTTACAAAAGAAGACTCAGTTTTGAATCTAAAAGGGAACCTATCTTGTTTCAAAAAATATTACCAGTTGTATCTTTTATACATGAAGTTCAGTTACAGCATGTTAATTCGCTCCACTATTATGAATTTCACCAATTAGAAACAGCAACCACAGGTGAAATTCAAACTACAGTCAAGCGCTTTTGTTCCATATCGTAATTTACTAACCTACAAAACGTTCTTAATTTAAACAAGAATATACAAAGACGCCCATCTACATAACACTCATTCAAGTTTGGGGATATTTATGTCACGCGAATGGTATTGCACGCGAAATTTATTAAATGTACTAAAACGCAAGCGCTGCCAAAAATGTAACGTGCCTAACTGTTACCGAAATAAACCACATTTTCACTTTTACTAAACAAATGTACTGACAGCTTCGTGTTTTCAACAATGCATGAATTAGGCCGAATCTTCCAAGCCTGTTTTATTGCTCACAAGCACAACATTCATAAAACTTATATAGGGAAACTTCACGCCGCTTATAAGTCCTAAAGCGTTTGTGTTTGGTTAATTCAATATTATTTCAAAATGGCCTCAACCCTTTAGATGCCACTGGATTTGGTACAAAGTAAAGTAAGTATCAGCCTATTAATGTCCCACTGCAGGGCAAAGGCCTCCATCATTTGAAATCATGTTTTCGTTACAAAGATGGGTTTTGGCTTAATCACCACGCTTGCCAAATGCGGATTGGTGATTACAAACCGGGCTGTGTTCGGTAAAACCAACACAAAGTTGCCCGACTAGGGAATCGAACTCAGGATCTCGCGAGACTACGGCCCGGTACTTAAACCACTAGACCTTCGAGGCGATCAAGGATGATTTTCAACACCTGACTGAAGAAATAATGACAAAATATAAGTTTGTATGTAACAAAGAACCTTGTTTGAAAGCATATTAAGCTATTTTTCCTAATGCTTTTAAAATGAATTTGTGCTTTTCAACAGAAGTTAATTACCCTGGAAATGCAAAGAAATATTATTTGGGTTGCGAATCCATTGATTCTTAATGAAATAAACCGTAATGACCTCTTGTCACCAGATGATCCATATCTTTTAAACCGATATGGAGTACAAACAGTATCCGATCGCGATATGCCTCATCCAAAGGGGCGACGACTAATTAATATTTTCGTTGTGGCAGGACCGCGACACCCACATACAGAATCAATTGTATTGCGCACACGACTGCGGACGACACGTTTTACGATACAGTGCGTACGGTGTGACTTGGCCGAACTGAGGATAATCATAGGAGCTGCAAAGAAGCTGTTTTTTGGGACTAAATAGCTTAATATGAGACGCTATTTTTGGGATTTTGGGACTAAGTGGTTTATTTATAATGTGCAGATTTCAGTCGCAGTCACAGTATTAGGTGGTTAATGGGGTGACTCAAGAAAAAAAGTTCGACATTTTAGTATTTCCTGATTCGCGTATGTTGTGTGTTGAGATCCGAATTCAGGCAAGCCAATTTTTTTCAAGCGAATTTGATAGAATCATGTATTGTGTTGGTTTGTAGATGATACCTATTATTATAACGACGATTTGATGAGTGATTGGCAAGTCTGCTGGTATTTTTTTATGTAAGAAGGAGACAGACGAGCAATAGGCACGTGAACACAGCTGCCAATGGAAATGAAAAACTCCGCAAGGGCCGCCCGTAGGGGATACATGAAAGTTCTGATTTAAAAATAGAGGTTGATTAGTTACTCTAGTTTTTGCGAACTGCAGGGAAAGACACAGGTTAAGGACGTGTGCGGAGCAAGGCTTGCTGATGCTCGTGGCCATCCACCGATGCAGCGTTCAAACTCCTGGGGCACCGTCTCAAGACCATGCTACCACCGGGTGTCGCATTCGATGACTGGCCTCTTCGAAAGTTGCTTAACTTAGCAATCGCAGGCCAAGCGCGTCAACTACTGCGCCATCAAGGTCCACAATATTAATAACTAGCGACCCGCCCCGACTTCGCACGGGTGCATTTAAGTTTATTAGTGTTTCTCTACTATATTATGGATTTATTATACATAAAAACCTTCCTCTTGAATCACTCTATCTATCTAAAAACCGCATAAAAATCCGTTGCGTAGTTTTAAAGATTTAAGCATACAAAGGGACATAGGGACAGAGAAAGCGACTTCACTATATGTAGCGAAATATCAATATCATCAATAACTCAACAATGAAATATGCAGACGCCTATAAACTCGTCCTGACAACGCCCACTGAGACATTTCCTTAAATCTACTCGATCATTAAAGTATTGAAACCTTTATCTGCACCCGAGCAACAATGTTGCACAATTAAATGATATCGTTCCGCCCCTCAACACCCATAATCTTGATCATTATCTCAACTGAATCATACTTAAAGTTCGTCCTGAATGAATTATAGGTAGTTTTTGCCTTTCTCAGTATCATCAGTCAGTAGGTACTAGTTATTATTAATTTCATGGCATTACCAAAGTAACTATGAATAGAAGCAGAAAAAAAATTGGAATGGGCAATTTAAATTACCCATTTTTAATGATATGATTATTTAACATGTACCTAACATATATATTTTATGTATAGGTAATTGAGGCCATGATATTTTAATAAATACATACTTTAATAGTTACATCGAGGTTACAACATCAAAATGTGCCAATTACAAAATACCTCAATTGTTAGGTCTCTTCACAGTAAATTACAAGACCCTGTAACGCATCTTACAACCTACTATCAATTATTTTTTCATAGTAAATATGTGGCATACATGAAGCTACAGAAACTACGCCTACATAACAAGCTAGGTACAACCATAAAGTATCATCTCTACAAAATCTAGCTGACTCCCTAAATACAATGTTAATCAGTCGAAAAATCGGCAAAGGAATTCTTCCGTTCAGTCCGGAATAAAAACGGGAATCGGGCGCGCATCCCGCCTATATTTAGATCTGAGCAGCGTCGTCGCAGCGTGCAGCCTAAGCCTGGTGGACTGTTGCTATGCTGAGCTGGAAAAGGTGGTGAAGGGGTGCTTTTGGGTCCATAAAAATCTAAAAAATTCATGACCTATATGTAGTTTTACTTAGTGGAAAAAGGGGGGGGGGGCTTTGCCCTGAAGTGGGAAGATATGGGCTAATAACAATAATTGTGCGCCTGCCTGACACCATCCCTCCATTCAAGAAGAGTAGAGAGGGAGAGGCCAGTCCACTACTTACGTGATAAATCTTTTGGCGCTTTTCCTGAATACTAGGCATGGATTTGTGTTTATTTGTGTATTTTTAAAGTTGATTAAGTTTTATTTCAAAATGACTTGAACCCGTTTGTTGCTTAGATACCTACTTAATCATTTCTTATTTTGACCACTCTTTGTAAATATTGCCTTAAGCAAAAAATTGTCTTTAAATTCAATTGAAAAAGTTCCAAGCCCGGGTAGAGTAACCATGGATAAATTAAAATTCTTAGCAAAATAATTAAAGCCAGTGTAATTATAATAATCAATTAACCAGACAAAATGGACCAAAACGACGTAACAAAACAGGTATAAATCAAGGTGACCTCGATCTAGTCTGGTTTGGGGACGGGGCTCGTTTCGATATCCCTTCAAAATTGTACACAACTTTTGTTTTGCGAAACTTGCCCTGCATGTTAGTCAATATTTACTGGCAAAATTATTTATAAGGTCCTCTGATGAGACAGCAAAGTGTCAATTCGGCAACCACTAGAGACTCCTCCAAAGCAGAGATGTGCAGAGTGGAGCGGAGATGTGTCGGGGGCAGCCAATAGGATTTTGGCCGTAACCATCTCAGCCCTGTAATCCTATTGGCTACTTACGGCACATCTCTGCTTTGTTGGAGGCTCAACCCTATGCCCTAAATCAACACAAAGCATGTTCAAAGCACGCTGTGCAGGTTTATTGGCACAATATACCTAGGTAATGAACAATAAAATATAGGGGAACGCTGTTTGCCTTGTCCCTGAGTCTCTCTCTTCTTCAAACACCCTCGGTCAGACATGGGGTAGTTTGTTTGTACTATGGCAGATATGTTGACAATGAGCAACCTGTGTAGAACACAAACCTGTGGAATTGCGGCAATAATCACAGAAAATCAGCTGACCTTTATACACGTTTAGCCTCTTTTCTAGGATGAAATTTTTTTTTAATTAGTAAAGTATAAAAAAACAAATAAAATACCCGTGCCTAAGCGCACAGTGGCGTAGGCATGCTTTCTTCGCGTTTCTTTATCAACATTAAACGGGTTTTGAGTGACGCATCTTCGTTTTAAATTTAGCAATTGGGTCGTTGAACTTTGCTCAATACTCGCGTTTTTACTGTAGGTACCATCAGTATGATTCTGACAAGGGTTATAATCAAATCGTGATTTTCGCAGATCGAAGGCTAGATCATTGTTTTACCGTCTCATGTTTAGTTACCTAGATAAAGGCATATCCGGATGTAAACCTGATGAAAATAGGCCTTAAATACGAGGTTCTTAAATTACTCCTGTCCGTTTATCCTGGCTGCAGATATCATATATGTATTTGATGTCATTTTATACTATACCTATGCTTAGTAAACCAGGTAAACAGGCTTATTTCACCTCACATATTTTAAGATCTATGTATCGCAATGTGACATGCAATAAATAAATAAATAAAAATTTATAAATATTTGTACGAGCAATTAGTCAAATGGGTAGGGACTTCATCCAGGCAAGTGTTTTAATTGGGGAATGTTTATTTCATGTTATTCGTTAACTTCAATCAACCAGGGTAAAAACATTGAAGATATTTATTATCATCAGTAGTCTGTTTTAGTCCACTGCTGCCACTTCAAGCAACCTCAAGCTGCCACGCAAGCACATGGTGCAGTGCACCTATGAGAGAGAGTGCGGGAATCGTGAGTGCACCAGATGCAGGTGCAGTTAGGTGCGCCACTGCGCTATCGGGCTTCCTGGCATCAGCACAGCCTCCGACAAGCTTCAGTGTAGCCAACTTATTCCTGCGCACTGTAACATTGAACATGTTGGATAAAAAATCTCTCGGAGAACGGACCGCGTGTCGGTTTATTATAGGCACGCTTATGCGCGTTTTTTACGATACGCAGCTGAAAGTGTGCGAGTTGCGCGAAATGCCGCAGAAGCGTATACGCTGTAGTGACTAAGTTTTTTGTGATTATTGGGATTTTTAAGGACATTACCAACTTCCCCTTCAAATATAAACACTTCTTGTACCTTCAGTTCTGGAATAAAAATGTATAACCAGACACATTAAAAAAATTAATCAAAAATTTAACATTTACATGAAAACTAGCGGCCGCCCGCGACTCCGTCCGCGTGGTATTCTGTGTTACAATAGCCGAAATCCTTCCTCGTCAAAAAGACTATCCAAGAAAAAAAATATTTTCAAATCGGACCAGAAGTTCTTGAGATTAGCGCGTGCAAACAAACAGACAAACTCTTCAGTTCAGCTTTATTATTTTAGTATCGAATAATCGCATCAACCCCAAAACATCGCTACCTGAGCATTAACACATTCAAAGGTCCATCAACAAGCCAGATAGACGCGTCTAAATCGTTTGTATGATAGTGATCCTGCACTCGACACAATAATAACCATCGTTTTGAATTACGACGTCCACTGTTATAAACAACGTAACAATGTATGCCCAGGATTATAGATTTAAATCGCCTTTTAAATCCATAATTGACGCCAGAAAACTTTGGCATTATTTCGTTTAACTTGACGTATTTTTCAACATGCTGTCACTTTTAGTGCCAAATTCAGAGCGGGTTAAAGTGTGGCGATGACTTATCTTATCTAACGATTTACTTCTAGGCACAAAATACGTTTTCGAACTTCGCTATCGTCTCGATACTACATATGCGGGATGACAATAAGTCGAAACGATAGCGTTCTTCGATTGCGCTCAAAGTGGCAACTCGTCTAGTCCCAGTTCTCAGAAACAAACCATTAACATCAAGATAGAGATCTATACGACGTTATTATTACATTTTCATTTGTCATAGAGACGACTGATTGTAGATAAGCTTGAGAAAGAGTCCTACTACTTTTATAGGCCTGTTTGTGTAGGTCTGTATGTTTTGAATATTAATATTTATTAATATTTAAATATTTCCAAGGCGTGGAAACAGTACATAAATTTTAATTAAGTGTATCGACCCATAAATATGTCACTTAATTATGTCCTTGAATATACTAAATTCGAACCTATACTAAATCTTGATCGTTTTGTGAGATATCGGAATAATTTATTCTGCAAACACATTTAACTTAAAACGTTGACATGTTAATATATTTTCATCGGGCCTAATTGAATTATTTTATTGATGATTTTATTGTTTAATCAGTCATTCTCACTTAAAAAATTTTATCAACTTCTTAACATCAACGAAATTGTATTAAGAAGACAAAACATGCGGACCTATTGGCCTAAATATAATACCTAGGTAATTGTCCACACTTTCGTTGTTTTGATGCATATTAGAACAGCTTCTTTTTGTACCTTGTAACTGCATTTTATTAATATGTATCAAATGAAATGGCTGTACTTATTCAATAAAAAAATAAAATAAATACACTTTTTATGCATTTGTGTTTTCCATCATTCCGTACTTTATGAAAATTAATCATCAATCAATTTGTAAATCCAAGACAATGATATGAGACGAAGCGTTGAGTGAGAGTTATCGCTTGCATACATTACTGGCAGCCATTGTGAACCGAGGCGCTGTCACTTTTGACGTACGGCTGACGCGTGCGCAGAATATTTTACTATATTTACGCATTTTAAATCTCTGGTGGAGACGGTTAAGAAATCGTCTGTCTTCCATTCGACAGGTTTGTTGGTCTTTTCGTTTAGCGGTTAGAGATCCTTATTGCAAAGCCGAGGGTCGCTAGTTCGTTCATATGCACTGGTTAGGTCTGCCATTGTCTCGGTACTGAATGGAATAACCTATACACATCACACATTACTGATTTTTAGACGTAACTCACTATACTCGTATACTCAAAAGGAATACCTGGGAATGTCTAAATAAATAAGAAGTAGAACAATGTTTAGTTACAGTAATGATTGAAAATAAATTATGATATGTTTGATATCTGGTGTGGTCACCCTACTGGAAGAGACGGAATGAGCCGTGACGTCACAAGCGCGCGTGTAACCTGCTTCGGACGATGCCCTAGTTATTTATTAGGTAAAGCTAATGATTATATACTATTTCAACAGTTTCGTCAGGTGCAATGTTGACACAATCTTTGACACCTCCTTGTTAATGCAGAATTATTAGACAAACATAAAACCTATTTTTGGGTAAATGGTCCCAATAGGTAGAAATAGTGTGGTCACCCCGTCTCTTTGGAAAAAGTTACGACAACACAGCGCGTGTAACCTGCTTCGGAGGACGCCTCAGACTCCCGATAAGCTGGAGCTAATTAGTATTACCTAATTACATTTTTCGCTAAGTGCCATAGTAGTATCATGTCGACAGTCTTATGGCCTTGTGGTAAATTCAGTAAAAAAATGCTGCAGTTGTAGTATATTATCCCAACAGATTCATAAAGCGTGGTCACCCTACTAGCAGAGATAGATTTTGCCGTGACGTAATTCTCGAGCTGGTATGACCTAGTTACTGCCCGCGATAGTACTCGTAGGCCTAGCACGAATTACCTTGTTTAGAATACAAAGGTCATTGGCATAGGACGTCACGTTAGCCTATGATTGATTGGTATCACATGCGCCAACTGTTCTCTGTAATACGACACACTTTAGCTCCATCTTTTTACACAAAGCATTTAAGCACCTGAAGTGTACGTCACACACAACATAACTATATAACTATAACATAACTAGTGGTAAGAGCGCCGCTTCACATCCGTGAGGTCGGTGGTTCAAATCCGGTATATGTGTTTATTAAATAAAATTACTTTTAAACGGATAAAATTACGGTACAGGGAAAACCCATAGACTTTACATATAAACTAAGGGGAAACCCTGTAAACATATTAGGTAGTTTTAATTCAGCTTCATATTTTGAGGGAAACCCTGTCAAAAATAGTTTTATTTAATGAGTACCAGTCGCGTAAACCTAAGAAAACACAATATGTGTTTATTCATTGTTACATTAAATTTTTATTCGGCTTTATGATGTTTGCACAGGTTTTTACGTATTTGATAAGGTGCTAATCAGACAGTTATTTTGCAGCTTAGAGAACCGATACATTATTCAGCTCGAGTGTGAAAGAAAGCGCGGGAGTTTAGTTAGACAGCCCGCTGTGTGTAATGGTCAAGATGTTGGCTATTAGACCAAGAGGTCGCGAGTTCGATCCCCGAACGGGACAAACATTTGTGTGCATAAACATGCCTGTTTGTCCCAGACCAGGACAATGTGCTTACCACAAGAAGGACTGGTTCGAATTGCTTTTTTTGTGTTGGATAGTCCATTTCTCAAGGCTTAAAGCTAAAATATAACACTATTTGTGCGGAAACCGAAATACACGGGGACGAAGTAGCGGGCGGTCGCTAGCGGCCGATAAAGGTAAAACATATCGTCATCATCGTGCACTGGCGACAGTGCGTAGGTTATAAACATCTGTAAGCGATGTCGCTGCAACATCCGATTCTCAGCGATCGCGCCGGTAATACGGATGCATCTTTACGCGCTTAGGCATGTTGGACGACACTAGCGCTATAGGGTTGCTTCAATATCAAAACTACGAATTCATAATATTTTTCAAACACTTACTTCAAATAGAATACTAAATAAAAACCTCAGATTAATGAATACCGTAGATGCTCCCTGTGCCACGTTTTAGTGTTCCACCAAAAGTGCCAAAAATTCACCTGACCCTTCACCTAAGTCTGTTTCTGTACAACGGCCAAATATTTAAAGTAAAGAAATTCGAAAATGGAGTGGAAGTTCTTGGGTGCAGTTAATATTTATTAAAAACAATGCGGTGCATTTTACGTGCATGAAGATTGCGAGAAGGAGGTAAGGTGAATTTGTGCGAGAAAATCTGTTTCCACAGGTTTCCACATACCATTTGACAGTTAGGCCACGAGAGTACGGTGTGTCTGCTTTCTTGCTGTATCACGCGTGATTCATTATTAGGAAAAAAAGATAGCATAACTGTTAAATTATTTTTTAATAGCTGGTGTAGCTGATCTTAAAGACTACATAGTTGAAGATGCCCAAACGTTCGCGGGGCTCTGGGCACGTGCCCTTTGTGCCCAGAGCGGGAAAGAGGGGTCTGCACGTTATGCCTACAGAGCCAACCCTGCGAGCAGGCCGGGTGCCGACCGACGCCCACGCCTCGTTCCGCGCCATCGCGCCGCGAGTCAATGATCTCGTGAGCTACTGCACGCTGCTCGCGAAATCCTCTATCGACTGTCGATCGGTGCTGAAATATTTAACACCTACACACGTGACTACATACCGTGACGTAGAGCTGTGTTTCTGTATATCATAAATAAATAAATACCTTGGACTAACACACCAATTGCCTAGCCCCAAAATAAGCTCGAAGTTTGTGCTATGGAAGCTAGGGAAAGGATGGACATACTTAAATACGTTTATAAACATCCATGACTCGAGTACAAATGCCGATGTTCATCACACAAACATTTGCCCCTAGCGGGATTCGAACCCGCGACCCTCGGTTTTGTAGCCAGGGTCACTGACCACTAGACCAACGGGCCCGTCGAAATCAGATTAATCAGATTGATAAGCCACGTTACTCGCGAAATCCTCTATCGACTGTCGATATCTGTGCTGAAGTATTTAACACCCACACACGTGACTACCTACATACCGTGACGTAGAAGTATGCTTCTGTCAGTGGATTCTATCACCAGTGACATCAAATTAATAAGCCACGGTGTTCGCGAAATCCTCTGTCGACTGTCGATCGGTGCTGAAATATTTAACACCCACACACGTGACTACCTACATACCGTGACGTAGAACTATGTTTCTGTCGTCGGTTTCTCTATCACAAGTGACATAAAATTAATAAGCCACGTTATTCGCGAAATCCTCTATCGACTGTCGATATCGATGCTGAAATGTTTAACACCTAAACACGTGACTACATACCGTGACGTAGAACTATGTTTCGTCGGTGGATTCTATGCCACCAGTGATATCAAATTAATAAGCCACGTTATTCGCAAAATCCTCTATCGACTGTCGATATCTGTGCTGAAATATTGAACACCTACACACGTGACTACATACCATGACGTAAAACTATGTTTTTGTCGGTGGATTCTATCAACATTGATACCAAATTAATTAGCTGACGGGCCATAGCCTCTGTCTTTAACCCCTCCTACCACAGTGGCAACAGGACGACTAGTTGGTTGATAGACGATAGTGGTCGAAGGGGACCTTTTAATGGAAACAAACTCATTCTTCGTGCACAGATATAGTTCATGTATGTTGATTTGATGCAATAGATTTATTTGTAGGGTATAACTACTTACCTCTACCTCGCTTCCTAAGTTCACTAGCCGACTTCTTAAACACCATTCAGTCATCAAACATTCATTAAACTGTCTCAGTCGTTTTGTCCAGAGCGCTCCGCGATATCCTATCCGACATTCCTGCGTCTGCGCGTGAGTCACACTGATGACGTCACGGGGTGCGCCTGCGCAGCTATAGAACTTTACTGCCCTTTCTAAACAAGGAATCAGTCATTTTGACGGACTTAAAATTCGTTCGAATATTCCTAATATGCATTAAGACATCGCGTTTTTCAGCAATAACTAAATCAATCAACGAATCAAGAAGAGATCAACTCTAGTGGGTACAACTAAAAAAGAAATAGTTAGGTACATAAATTAAAAGCTTTCAGCCATCATATCAAATCACCTCAACTAGGCACAATAGATCTGTAGACCTTGCTTGTAGAAACATCATCTACATTAGATTTATTTTATAAAAAGAAAGAGCGTCCTATACAGTCCGTTGGTCCGACATTCCTATCGAGAGCCAGACATGAGTCACAGATGTGACGTCACAGGGTGTCTGCGCCTGAGCACCAACGGTAAAACTATTAAACTGATAGACTAGAGATATGCACAACACGGGTTTTGAAACTGACAAACTGGGACCGGACGAGTTTTTAAATAATAATGTTTAAATGTAAGAAAACAGAAAAAAATATGTTTTTAATTTCAAATTTTCTAAGTAAATAAATTAATTAGCATTTAACATTAAATTTCTATGTCAGAGTCAAACGAGAGAATAACCTTCAGGTTTTCAGACCTGATCACTTCAGCCATTGTACATCAACAACTCCACAAGGGTGGCAGAATGCTTGCTCAACAGACCCTACGCACAATAATACCCTTATGGCCGTTTTCGAAAATGGAGGCTGATCTTTAGATCAGCTATAGATACGTGTTTAGCACCCGTGGTCAGCGCGCTTGACCTTTGATTGCTAAGTAAAGCAACTCTCGCAGAGGCCAGTGATCGGATGGGTAACCGAAAAATTTCATTTCGGGGTCCTCGTGCTTGGGAAGGCACGTTAGTCCTGTGCCTGATCTATCTACGGTCGTGTCAGATTGCTGTACCACCGAACTATGAGAGAGAGGAAATAGGGAGTGCACCTATGCTTGCGCAATCAATTGTGCACTACCTGTAATATATCCTTCGCACAATAATACTAGTAATGCCATTAAGTTGTACTTCACTAAGGTCTTCCACTAGACAGACGAACGACAAACGCTCATTTACGTCTATAATAACTATCGTCAATCACAGATCGCCAGCAGGTTTGTTATTTTCTCGGAGCTGTGCGGCGCACGCGCCGGTAGTTTTAATTTAAATCACATCGCTGCGCTAGTTGTATTTAGCGTTTTTACTTGCCGCGTGTGCCATAATTGATTCTAAGCAGGGGAGCTGGATATTTGCTTTTTGCAAAGGTCAGACTTCATAAAATTTTATGTGATATGGGTAGATGAGCAGTGAGCATGCCGTATTAGAACGATGTTCTTTCTAACAGCATGTAACTTTAGACTTTAGTCTTTTTTAGAACTCTGGACTAAACCAGATAGTTTGAATAAGAGTGTAAGGTAGTATTACTACAAAAAATACTTACCTAGAAGCACCTTGGCGAGTGTTTACCTCGTTGTACTTACTGTTCTGTTTAGGTGACCAGTACGTTGGTGTCCTCCTTCATTGCAATTTGCACTGAAATTGACTTTTGTCGGATGGGAATAGCCAACGGACTGGGCATTCGCCAGGCACCCGCCGGGTACGAGAACCAGTCCTTCCCACCACACGGCTTATAAGGAAACCGAAGGGTTTTAGTGGTTAGTGGAACGAAGTCCCGAGCCCTACACACGACTGCAGGTCTAGCTAGCGTACAGTTATAGCACGTCAAAGTGTTTCAAAAGGTGTGAATGACTTAGGTCATTATTCATTAGCCTGAAAACATAAAGTACATGAATCTGTTTTATCAGTGTTATCTTATCATGATCTGGCATATCATTGTTTCCGCTCAAATAGCATGAAACGATTGTCATTGTTTATCTAGATGAGAAAGTGACTATTTGTTCATAATGTGACATTGGGCAATGGTAATTATAATTTTGTATTTGAGACGCTTCCAGACGTTCAATAGGTATGTCCCGCGAAATAAAATAAATAAATTCCTGGGACTAACACACCAATGGACTAGCCCCAAATTAAGCTCAAAGCTTGTAGACAATTGTTGACAATGGATGGTAGGGAACGGATAGACATACTTTAATGCTTTTATAAACATCCATGAGTCGAGAACACATGCCGATGAACATCACACAAACATTTGTCCTTAGCGGGATTCGAACCCGCGACTCTCGGTGTTGTAGCCTGTGTCTCTGACCACTAGACCAACGGGCCCGTTAGAATAGAAGTGTGAACAAGTGCTTCTAGATTTCGGAGAAATAGGATTCTGTATTACATTCACCGTTTACATATAAATACTAAGGGACCTAGCAACAGTCGCCTTTGAATTCCTTTGTTATTTCTTAGCATTTCAACTGTCGCGGGCAGACGCGGCGCTTGCCATCAAAACAATGTGTTCGAGAAGGATCTTTTCGTCCTATTATGTAATTCATAAAAAAACGTAAGAACATACAAGTAAAATATCATTTCCATAATCAACAGTGTATTTCAGTCCCCAGCCGGACAAAAGCCAATGTTCGGGATGGAAAGAGTTATTTAATCAAAGATTAAAAGTGTTAGATCCTCTTTGGTCATCATTTTAGAAATATATTATACTCAATACTGGCTGCATAAATGACATTAAAGTTTTTAACAATTAAAAAAAAACGAAATGGTGCACTTTTTTTCATCCTGATTCTTCTACAAAGAGTAGAAGATCATGCAGTGTCCCCAAAAGCTTTACACTTCACACGAACCCCTGCTACTCGACTCGCATCTAGCATCTTGCGCAAATCCTCACTCAATCTGGCCTGAAAAAATAATGATGTGATGTGAAACAACCCATAACCAAATCATTTATCTATTCACAAGAGCCATATTTCTTCCGTACAACTGTTAATTGTATGCTATCGTATGTTATAGTTCTTATCACGGCACCCGGTCATTGGTTAAGTATTTTTATGTAGTTCAATTAAAATACTAGCGGTGGATATGCACTGCTTGTTGAGTTAATCCGCTGTTTTACTCGTTATAGTAAATATTATAATGAGAAACTATAGCTTTTCCACTGCCGGTAGAAATCCTAAGGAAACTGGTTCCTATACAAAGATTCAAATGAAATGTCGATAAATAGGTATCTTATAACAGTTTATAAGTTACCTCTGTCCGAATTCACTTATCTGACAAAGTCATCATCATCATCAGCCTATTGTAGTCCACTATTGGACGTAGGCCTCTACAAGGGCTCTACACACAGACCGGTCTTCGGCGACTCGCATCAAGCTACTGCCAGCCATCTTGCGCAGATCGTCACTCCACCTGGCCTGCGTATTTTGAGCTTTTTAGGAGTTATAATTGATTAATATGTGAGGATTATATTCCAGCGTTTTCGGTAACGCTACCCCGAAAAATTCCCCTTAATTGAATTACCTTCTTGATTTAATTTATTGTTACATACGTCTCACTTATAAAGCTACAGTTTGTACCCATTCTACCGATTTCCCCGCGAAAACTCATCATCAAGCTTAGAAAACAAAGCCAAGTGTGAAACTTGTGCCAGTACCGTGCGCGTGCGTTCAATTAATCATAAAAACTCTTCACGGCGCTTGCAGTCGGTTTTTGCCGGCACGCTTCGGACCGAGCGTTTTTGCAAGTGCATCGGTGCATCGGTGCAATGCCCATATTGTTTAATTTAATCGGTGATGATGCGCGGACGATGAAATGGACGATGCAATGGTGAAGGGTTGTTTATTATTGTTATTCATTAAAATGAAGCTTATTTTAAAGGAACGAAATGGAAAGAATAAGCTTTATTAAATTTTGGCATAAAGCACAGTTTAGCAGTAGGTATCGTACTTACGTAAATCAAGACATAGGTATTTGATTGATTTTATGCATATCACGTTAATCATGGCATTATTTGTATTCATAGCCCATATTTGTTTAAAGTATCCAAGCCAAAAACCACATTATCTATAACCGTAAAAAAAATGTGTCAAGAATTGTACTGAAAAGCAAAAATGGCCGACAATTCAACATTTGCCCGACCTTCAAAAGGTTATTGATTTGTCTCGTAGCTAGGAGGGGTACGTATGAACAAGCTATCAGAGCAGAATGTCAATTCTTTGACCCCAATTTAACTAAGTAGTTCAATCTCACGACGAGAGATGATTTACGAGTTGTTTCCAAGGGCAGCATGGCGGTCGATTTAGGGTGGCAGCCATATTGGTTTCTTTATTTTTTTTAGAGCGTAAAAGGGTTGGCAGGTGCTCTACGGAATTGATCCAATTAGCATTAATATAGGTTGGTCCATTTCTACACAGTAAGAAATTGGGGATCTAGATCTGAATCCTTGACGCTAACAACTTAAGTCAAAGAAATTATATCGCTTTGGACTTTTCCTTTTCCCCCGCTTATATAATAAGCTGGTCAGACTATACAAATTTGAAACCCTATCTGTTTTTCACGCAAAACGACTTTTAACGCAAATGCTACTGAAGTGGAGTTATAACGAAGCGGAAGACTTGATGAAGCCAGTAATGTAATTTATACACACGATACACTCATACACACACATATTATTCACTCACACTATTATACGACAAACAATTTATTTATTTTTTGTTTATTTATTATTTATTTATTTCATGTTAGGATTTGGCAAATTACGTATTAAAATATCATTTAGTAAGCTAAAATATTTGATTAACATGATTGATTGATTTGATTTGAAGAAAATTGTATAAATTTTTGCTAAAACTTTGGAACTTGCATTTTTTTATTGTTTTTTCCACTATTTGTTTTTATTTGTATTTATGTTAGAAAAACATGTGCGTGGCAACAGTGTTTGTTTGTGTAAAATGTGTAAACTGATCCTCACAGGACAGGCTTAGCCTAGTGTGGGGACCTGCAAAAATTGTTAACTTTTTATGTTTTTGGAAATAAATAAATTTTGAATTGAATTTTGAATTGAATACTTATATGTAGCTTAAAGAAAATACGTACATAATGTGGAATATTTAACATTTTTATACGAGCGGTGAAAGTCGTGTCTTTCTTGTTTAAACATAATTTCAACAACCGCTTCAATGGAATTTATTTTTTGACTAAGTATTTATTTAATAGGGACCTGTTTGAACAGAAATTGCTAAAATTTTCTAAGTAATTTTCTAAAATAGAGACGCTTAAGATAGCTGATCCTTGTTATTTCATAAAATAAATTAACTACTTAATAATGATTTAGGTATTTCAAATGTTACTTAGTAACGAATATAATTAGTAGGTTTTGTAACTAAGCGCCTCATTTCACAAAACAATGTTCAATGTGCTAACATCCTTTGTCCTCGCGCAATTATTATTTCAAGCGAACTGGCTTTTACTTAACATTGTCTTTACCGAAAATGTATATTTGAGTAGGTATTAATTAAAATATCGTTCATCTAATATTTTTGCCGACTATATATTAAAAATATACATGCAGTTAAAACATTGAACTATCTCATGAGTTAACTTCTTCCAGTTAATTATGTGTCTTAACATCATATTGGTTTTCTGTGTGGAAAACACCTCTGCTGGCAACTTGTTCCAAGCTCCAACATCTTTGATAAAATAGTAAGTATATTTACATATTCTTCATTTTCAGTTGTCACTTTTTAACTCAAGAACAGGCTCAACTATCCAAACCAAATTTTCAGGGTTTGTTCGGACTATTAAGTAGACCGTTTATGTGAAGAAGCACAAAATCGGTAGAGAGCTTCTTCATTTACCACACGTTGACACGTACCAAAGCACGATACCGCTAGAAGTATTATTTCTTTCTAGCACAAACTACGAATTCGTATTCACAGCGGCAATCCAATCAAATATAGATGCTAAGGGAATGTTCATGACCTACGGTTAGGTAAGGCAAAGTCACACGCGTCGTCGAACCCCTGACCTTCCCCAAGGTGCCGCCCTCTGCCGTGTGACGTCATCGCCCAAAGACATTCGGGAATACGACGGGATCCGTATGCTACAAAACTGTTTTTTACGTTACTGACGTATTTTTTTTATTATCTCGCTAAGGTTTTCTTTTGGGTGCCTTTCTATGACGCTATTGTATGTAGGTTTATTACATAAACCATTAGAAGTAATTTATAGAAGTATATTGCAATTTCTGCACACGGGAAATTTAAACGTAGGTATTGTAGTTATTTAAGTACTAGCGGCCGCCCGCGACTCCGTCCGCGTGGTTTCCGGTTTCCGCAAACGTAGGTATATACTATACCTATTAAGTTCCATACAAACATTAATCCCCTTTTTCATCCCCTTGGGGTGGAACATATAAAAATCCTTTCTAAGGGGATCTTTATGTCATAGTAGCTTTATGCATGCCAAGTCCCAGCCCAATCGGTTTAAAATTGACAAAGTTTCATACAAACATTAATCCCCTTTTTCATCCCCTTGGGGTGGAACATATAAAAATCCTTTCTAAGGGGATATTTATGTCATAATAGCTTCATGCATGCCAAGTCCCAGCTCTATCGGTTTAAAATTGACAAAGTTTCATACAAACATTAATCCCCTTTTTCATCCCCTTGGGGTGGAACATAAAAATCCTTTCTAAAGGGATCTTTATGTCATAGTAGCTTCATGCATGCCAAGTCCCAGCCCGATCGGTTTAAAATTGACAAAGTTTCATACAAATATTAATCCCCTTTTTCATCCCCTTGGGGTGGAACACATAAAAATCCTTTCTAAGGTTATCTTTATGTTAGCAGCTTCATACATGCCAAGTCCCAGCCCGATCGGTTTAAAATTGACAAAGTTTCATACAAACATTAATCCCCCTTTTTCATCCCCTTGGGGTGGAACATATAAAAATCCTTTCTAAGGGGATCTTTATGACATAGTAGCTTTTTTTTTTTTTTTTTTTATATTGGTGAAGGCTCTGGTCCCCGGATGTAATAATTCCAGGATTGCAGCTACGATTTTGGATTGTCAATCTTTGTATAATTTAGGGTTTTAAAATTAAAGGAGCAAAACAACAATTTGTGATTTTTGTTCTATTTTCCTATGTTCTTATTATGTACTTTTACTGACTTTTACTTATTTATAATATATTTTTGTTTATCTACTTTGTGCTGAACAGTGCTCTTATTTATTTTTCTTCTTAAAGATTTTTTCGAACTTCTATTTTTAACATGTTTATTTATCTTTAATATTATTAATCTGTTTTATTTTATATCATTTTGTACTATATAATATCAACTTATTTAAAGCTTAGTTATTACCATCAGATAATTCTATAGCTTATTTTTAGTTCATATTTTTATTTCGTATTCTATATTTGTATATGTTTTGTGATTCTAATTTTTATTTTATGTTTCAGATTTTATCGACGATGGACAGGTGCAGCAAGGGCTTTTGTAGCTTCGCTGATTCATTTTCCGCCGTACAATCTAAATTGCATTTTGGAACAGCACTAACAATATTGGACTTTGGCCCTAGCTAACGCCTCCCACCTTCGACGAGTCGGACAGTTTGTACTGTAGGCGTCGTGGTTCAAATTGGACTCCAACTTCGCGTCGACACAATTACAACACTTGGGCGGCACCGCGGCCAACCAGTCCGTGCACTTGTTCCTGGTGTGCGGGCCGCCACAATGTGTGCACTTTGGTTCGGTGGCGACGCAGAAGCGCCTTCCGTGGCCGAACGCCAAGCACAGCGAGCACTGTATCAGCGGGGTCTGGTCCTCGACTTTGACACGTTGCATGTCAATGAGGACCGTACCCCGCTGCGTCAGCCTGTTGTAGATCTGAGGGGAGACCCTAAGAACCACATGGCAAAGGAGCGGGTTCCGCGCTTTGCGCCTGTACCGAAATTCGATGCGGTCTTCGTCACCCTCGAGGTCATGGAAAACCTCCCGGTTTTGGTTCCTCAGCGCCATCATCACCTCCGCATCTGTGTGGCCGGTGATGATGCCCCTGAGGATTACCATCGGGTCTTGGTTCTTCATGACCTCGAACCTGAGTCCCGCAGCGCTCCCAAGCCTCTGTTGCACTCTTTCTCTATCCTCCTTCGTGCGGCAACCCAGCATGACTTTTCGGTCCTTAATTTTTCGCACTCTCTCCACGGTGACCCAGCCGTCTTTCGCGTTTACCGCTTCTCGGACCTTCTTGAGAACCTCGTCCCCAGTGGTGCCCTCATCAGTGGATTCTACCAGGATTGAGTGGAGGGCAACAGATTTCTCTGAGGTGGTTCCACTGGGGGAGGTTGCGGTCACCGTGGCATAAGTGGGCTTTTGTGCTATGATGTCCTGCTGGGCCGTCGCAAGGGTCTCTCTGAGCTGCTTAAGCTCCTCATTATATTGGTCAATTTTGTGACTTTGCTCTTTGACCAGAGCAATTATGTCGTCACCCTTATTATGCAGGCAATCCTGAACAGGAGGTGGCGTCACCTCCGGTGGTCCCCGATCTGCAGCCTCCTGGGTGCCAAGCGGAACAGTATGCCGACACGCCTCCTTCACCAGGGCATACAGTTCCTCCACCGCCAAGGTGAGCCCGGCCTTTAGGTCTCTTCGCAAATTGCCAGACTCACTAATGTGAGTCTTGGCCCTTTGCAAGATCCGTCTGGCCTGGCTCACCTTGTCGGTGGACTTCACTGTGTCAGTGTTCAGCCCTGGTGAGACTACGAACGTATCCGAACGTGCGGCGGCGGCAGATTTGACCGACTTGGTCTTCGCTTTCATGGGGGCTGCAGGCGGCTTAGGGTAGGCGTGCGCGCTAGTTGCACACGGCCTGGAGTCGATGCTTTCCCACTCTCCGATGCTACGTCTCACCTTCGAGACGCATGCCGGAGAGAGGGAAGCACGAGAAGGTCCCGCCTTCTCGTTGCTCGACTCCACTTCGGGGGCCAATGCGACAGTCCTCTTAACGGGAGTGTGCGCGAGAAACATCGTGGGGGACGAGCACAGTCTAAAATGTCAATAAATATAAAATTAAAACGATTCAAAAGAATCGGTCCACTAAAACTATGAAATTTGGTCAAAAAACCAAATTTCCCTGTAAAAGACACCGACGCGTCAATAAAAACCCACTTTATCCACCCGGTCAGTGAAAGATGGGTGGGTGGGGGGGCCGTTTTTTAAATTCGGTTTGTCGTAGGAGGGTGGGCGAGGTGTCAGGAGAGAGGTCTCGCCGAGCCCTATTTAACAGTGCAAAAAGCACGCCTAGTCCGGTACAAAAAATGTCTAGAAAAAATTAAAAACTGAAAATTCGAGAAATAATTTGGAAAAATCTGAAAGAAACAGTGGAACTATGGCACGGAGCGCGCCGAAAACTACGTAGACGGGGTCCCGCGACCTAGTCCCTTGATATACACTGAAAGAATTTTGAAAAACAGCCGAAATTACGTCGATACAAATTTTTTAAGAAATTTTTCTAAGTCCAAAATTGAAAATTCTTTAAAAATCGAAAAATAGGGGTAGATTTTGAGAAATTTGGGGGTGGGCGTGTGTATTCTTGCACCCTTGAGCGTGTATAAAGCGCTCAAGAACCTACAATAAAAAACAAAAATTTGGGGCGACTTTTTCTAAAATTTTGTTGAAATATTTCAGGACATAGTAGCTTTATGCATGCAAAGTCCCAGCCCAAACGGTTTAAAATTGACAAAGTTTCATACAAACATTAATCCCCTTTTTGATCCCCTTGGGATTGTAGCTGCTGCAAACAAATACTGTTTTAGTGCAGTATTCTCAACTCGCGGCGTGCATTTCCAGTACCGCGCCGCGCAAGACCTGCGCGCGCAGCCCGACACCGCGACGCGCCGGCCATTTGCACGCAAGAGCGAGAGGGACATAGTTTATATTTTAATTAGTTTAATATTGTAATTGTAATGCTTCCTTTATGTATCGCTAGTTCAGAACCATCTTTTTGTATATATTAGGTTAAGTTTTAATCAATAAATTATTCTCTTCTCTACACTTCAAATGGAGTTTCAATCAAACAAGAAGTCCTAAAGTGGTGACCCCGACGAGTGCCCGACGAGTGCCCGACGACTACCCGACGCCCGAAGACCGACAAGCAAGGAACAAGAAGCAACCCCTGGGAGAAAAATTCAACAACAAGCTGATTCAAGACAATAACTATGGCCGAAGAGGAACAAACCACCAGCACCGCTTCCAGCTCAAGAACCGCAGAAGTGGCGGGTATTGCGTTGTCAATGCGCGTACCTCCCTTCTGGCGAGATAAACCACGACTATGGTTCATCACATTCGAAGCTGCGACACATGATTTGAAGAAAGGACAGACTCAACTTGCCCAGCTCGTCATCGCGCAACTAGAAAAGCAAGACATAGAACAAATTAGCGATTTGCTGTACAACCCACCGGCAGAGCGATACTACGACGCACTGAAGCAAAGGCTGATCTCCGTGTATGAGGAATCCGAAGGAAGACAGTTCCAGAAGCTACTCTCCGAGATGGAATTGGGGGAGCAGAGACCATCGCAACTTCTTCGACGGATGAGAGACCTCGCCCGAGAAAAAGTCCCCGAGTCCACGCTTCGCCTGATGTGGATGAACCACCTGCCAGCACACGTCAGATCAGTACTCGTCGTCAGCGACACTATCAGCAAGACCGCCGCGCTCGATGAACTCGCATTACTTGCAGACAAAATGCTCGAGCAGACGCAAGAAATCAGCGCAATGTCGACGCACCAGACGCCTCAAACATCATCATCCCAGCGCTCATCACCTTCGCAATCACACGATTCACAAATACTAGAAGAAATACGAAGATTATCACTCGAAGTCGCCGCGCTACGCACAAGACCGCAGTACCGACGCGCTCGCTCGCCATTCATTCATCGCCGCTCCCGCTCTAACGCACGATCGCCGTCTCGCTCGCACACGCACTATCGCACCAATCGTCCGCCATCTTCGCCGCACAATGATAACTACTGCTACTATCACAATCGTTTTGGAAGAAATGCAAGAAAATGTCGACTGCCGTGCACGTTCAACGATCAACAAAATAACATGAAGAATGAAGTCTCGTTAAACTAGACCGAGCGTTAGACGAGACGGGGTCCAACGTTCTAGGCAAATCATACCGTCTCTTCGTTACTGATAAGAAGACCCGAATGAAGTTTCTCATCGACACTGGCGCAAACGTATCAGTAGTACCACGAAGACGGGGAACATCAATGAAGCCTCTTCCATTCAACTTGTACGCTGCGAACAACACCACAATAAGTACCTACGGGGAACGAACATACGAACTTGATCTCGCCCTACGAAGACCGTACAAATGGAAATTTATCATCGCCGACGTGAGCAAGCCCATCATCGGAGCCGACTTCCTCTGTCATCACGAGCTGCTAGTGGACATGAAGAACAAGAAGTTGATTGACAATATCACAAAATTGTCTATCCGCACTCCTGGCTGCTACACCGACGTCCCCACCGTGCGCAGTATCGACCTAGAACAATCATATCACGACATCCTGAATGAATTTCCCGGCATCACAAGACTCACTTCTATGAAGCTGACACCTAAACATCGAGTTGAACACCACATCGAGACCACCGGACCACCACTGCACTGCCGCGCTCGACCTATACCACCACATCGATACGAACGAGTCAAGAAAGAATTCGAGTCAATGATCCAGCAAGGCCTATGCCGACCAAGCAAAAGCCCATGGTCAAGCCCGCTCCACGTCGTGCCGAAGAAAAATGGTGATCTACGCGTATGTGGTGACTATCGAAGACTCAACGCCATCACCAAACCAGACCGATACCCGATACCCAGAATAAAGGACTTCACATACCAACTTGCCGACAAGACCATCTTCTCAACAATAGACCTGAACCGAGCGTACCAGCAAATACCAAACAAAGAAACCGATATAGAGAAGACAGCCATCATCACACCATTCGGACTTTTCGAATTTCCCCGAATGTGTCCGGGATTGAAGAACTGTGGTCAGACATTTCAACGCTTCATCCACGACGTACTGAGAGGACTCGACTTCGTATTCCCATTCGTTGATGATCTCATCCTGGCCTCAGTATCGGAACAAGAACACCGTGATCACCTACGCACGGTATTTCAAAGACTAGAAGAAGCTGGCATCACCATCAACCCTTCAAAATGTGTATTTGGAAGATCAACAGTGAAATTCCTGGGCTACGAAGTATCACCAGAAGGAATAAAACCACCTCAAGAAAAAGTCGCAACAATAACCGAATATCCAAGACCGAAAACAGTACAACAACTACGAACTTTTCTCGGTATGGTAAACTACTACCGTGAACACATACCGAACGCCGCATCAATTCAAGCCCCGCTTAATAAATACCTACACAACTCGAAGAAACGCGACAAGACAGAAATTCAGTGGTCAAGCGAAGCAATTCAAGCATTTGAAAAATCAAAACAATGCCTACAATACGCCGCACTGCTCGCACACCCGCATAGCTCCGTCCCGCTCGCACTATTTTGCGATGCGTCGAACACATGTGCTGGTGCCGTACTTCAACAATATGTCAACAACGCCTGGCAACCACTTGGATATTACTCGAAGAAATTCTCTGACACACAACAGAAGTACAGTACCTACGATCGGGAACTACTTTCAATCTACATGTCAATGAAGCATTTCAGAAAATTATTTGAAGGCAGAGAAATAATAATATTTACCGATCACAAGCCACTCACCTACGCATTGAGCAAGACAACATCGCAAAACGAAACACCACGCCGAGCAAGACAACTTTTATTCATCGCAGAATTCACCACAGACATTCGACACATCAGTGGCAAGGACAACGTAGTCGCAGACGCCTTATCACGAATCGAAACTATCGCCTGTCCCACAACAATCAACTACGATCAACTAGCGAAGGCACAGCAAGAAGACTCAGAATTACCCGCACTAATCCAACAAGATAATCTACAATTGAAGAAAATAAGAATACCTAACACCACCTGCGACATCACCTGCGAGACTTCCACATCGAACATCCGCCCTTATCTACCAGCTGATTTTCGCCGCCCCGCATTCGACGCGGTGCACAAGGTCAGTCACCCCGGCACGCGCGCTACAAGAAAACTCATACAACAACGATTCTTCTGGCCGTCGATGAACAGCGATATTGGAAAATGGGCGAAGACCTGCGTACCTTGTCAACGTGCTAAAGTACATCGTCACACCCACGCCGCCACAGAAGTTTTTCCTACGTGTGAAAGATTTCATCATCTACACATCGACATCGTTGGCCCGCTCGCAACTAGCAAGAATGGAGAAAGATACCTACTTACCATGATCGACCGCACAACCCGCTGGCCCGAAGCAATACCTATCAGCGAGATAACAGCTGAAGTCGTCGCATCGAATACCTACAAGACGTGGATATCAAGATTTGGTTGTCCTAAGACAATAACAACCGATCAAGGCCGCCAATTTGAGAGTCAGCTGTTTCGCTCACTTACATACCTACTCGGCGCAGAGAAGACACGAACCACCGCCTACCATCCGCAGAGCAACGGCATTGTCGAACGCTGGCATCGATCATTAAAAGCTGCACTCATGTCAAGACTGGAATCGAACTCAAAATGGATCGACGAGTTACCCACCGTGCTCATGGGACTTCGAGCCGCAGTCCGCACCGACACGAACACCAGCGCCGCACAGCTAACCTACGGTCAAGCACTCCGCCTACCAAGTGATTTCATCTCACCATCACCTTCAACATCACCAGTGAACATCGGTCAAGATTTCGTCCAGCGACTGCACGGGTTAATAACCTCGCTTACGCCTACATATTTGCCGCATAGCAACAAGCGAAATATGTTCGTACACAACGACCTCTGGACCTGCGATTCCGTATTTTTACGAACCGATGCAGTACGAAAACCACTACAACCACCGTATGAAGGACCGTATCCAGTTTTGAAGCGCAATACGAAGTTTTTTGAAATCCAGCTACCCGGAAGAACAGCTACAGTATCAATCGAGAGATTAAAGCCGGCGTATGTATTAAACACTACGCCGGACAACCAGTCATCGACCGGCAACGAACATCGCAGTGAAGATGATGTGAAGCGAACTCGATCCGGCAGAAGAGTCAACCTTCCCGTACGCTTCGCTTGAGGGGGAGTACTGTAGCTGCTGCAAACAAATACTGTTTTAGTGCAGTATTCTCAACTCGCGGCGTGCATTTCCAGTACCGCGCCGCGCAAGACCTGCGCGCGCAGCCCGACACCGCGACGCGCCGGCCATTTGCACGCAAGAGCGAGAGGGACATAGTTTATATTTTAATTAGTTTAATATTGTAATTGTAATGCTTCCTTTATGTATCGCTAGTTCAGAACCATCTTTTTGTATATATTAGGTTAAGTTTTAATCAATAAATTATTCTCTTCTCTACACTTCAAATGGAGTTTCAATCAAACAAGAAGTCCTAAAGGATAAAATAATAGACATATACTATAGCCTATAACCTTCCTCGCCAAATACACTATCCAACACAAAAAGAATTTTTCAAATCGGACCAGTAGTTCCTGAGATTAGCGCGTTCAAACAAACAAACAAACAAACAAACAAACAAACAAACAAACTCTTCAGCTTTATATATTAGTATAGATTTTTAATCCAATAAAGTTTATAACGCAGAAACTGATTACTGAAATATCATCTGAGAAGATGATTGCAACTTGCTTTCTGAAAAATGAGCTTACCTATGTAAAGTAAAAGTAAATTCCAATGCTAAAATAATATGATTATGTAAATAACACGATTAAATTTACAAATATTAATTTGCTTTCTATAGGTATTTGGTAAAGTTGGCGCCCACCGTGGGGCTGGAAAAAGAACTCAAAAAATTATTAATAAGTAATGTTATCTTTTTAACACTTAGTAATAATAAACATAAGAAACACACAACTTCTATGTTGTTTAATTTTATGAGTTAATTTCATATTTTTTTATTTAGGAATATTGATCCCTAAACTATGTTTAGGGGTGAAACCTTTGTTCGATTTAATAGCTGTGTAAGAATTTATCTGCTGGATCTCTGTAACTATAAAAAAGATTATGTAATTGGTGAATATTTTAGTATGAACATTGTGCTTTCGTAAAATTTTACTTAAATTGAACATTTGTAAGAAATAAGTACTTTTTCCTACCTATTGAATAAAATACTAATTCATAAAATATTAAAATTATTTAAACGTTTCTTTTTTAAGGATAATTAAAATACAATTTAAAATATATTTTTTTTGAAAATGGCAGGTACCTACCTCCTATTCATTTATTAATATTGGATTAGGTAATCAATCATTCATTTCAGTAATAGATATTTCTAGCGGCCGCCCGCGACTATCCTATGTGTTATTCTGATGTATAAGCTATATTGTGGTAAAGTTTCATTCAAATCCATTCAGTAGCTTTTACGTGAAAGAGCAACAAACATCCATACATCCATACATACAAACTTTCGCCTTTATAATACCTAGTAGTAGGATTAAGTTATTACTTAATCCTACTACTATTATAAAGGCGAATTAAGTATTATAAATATAATCAACGACAGTAATAAATTTATTCTTCCATGTGAAAAATAAAAAAAAGCATCTGCGGGCTTCTAAGAAGGTCAGTAACGCTGGCCGTCGAATGATGGTGAAGGTAGCAAAAACTAACTTTTAGAGGCGAATTCCTAAATTGATGGGATCAAATTAAACCTCCGAGTTTCCTTGTACTCCTGCGATTCAGAAGACATTTCATCGGAACTAGCCATAATGTTACGTTTCTATACTAATACGATATAAGCTGAAGAGTTTGTTTGTTTGTTTGTTTGTTCCTTCGAACGTGCTAATCTCAGTAACTTTTGGTTCTTAACGAAAAAATATTTTTGTGTCGGATAGTCCATGTGTCGAGGAAGGCTTTAAGCTATATCATAACACTATGTGTGTGGAATCCGAAATCCATGAAGGAGTGGCGGGCGGCCTGAAGTATTGTTATTCAAGTATTACTTTACCTACTGCTTGAATGCCCAATAGTTTCAATTCATAGATTTAAAGTTATGCCACGAAACAACGCGACGTGCGGCAAATAAGATTACTCTGTGAAGTGAATGTCGCTTCACATTACAGAGCATAATTCAGTTCGCGATAAATAAACCAGAGGTTTAAAGGCCTATGTGCCGAGGGCCAGGTGAAAGACGGCCCTGATCAGCAGTCACAATTATCTACTTACAACAAAAGCTCTCAAGCGTCACTTCCTAAGTTGTAACTCGTAACCCATGGCGCCAGTCGTTATATTTTTTCCACCTAGGGCTGCACTAGCCGTATTTGCACTAATTGCAAGCCCATATTGCATCTGGGTTGTTCTATCGTGATGCACGCGATATGTTTTTTCCCTGATGCATCGGACCGAGGGATGGGTAAAAACGCGGAATGAGGTTACCCGAGAACGGTATAGTGGGAAAAAATGAGGTCGGCGTCCGCTATGCTATCTTCAGCTATGGAACGCCCAAAGGTGTAAATTAATACACTAATAACAATGATTAATAATAATTTATCAACATAATTTTTTGGTAGTTAATACGAGACTTCAGATCATTAAATCATCATCATCATCACAAGTCACTAAAACAATTTAAATAAGGATGAACTCGATTTCAATTAGAAACTTTATTTTAAACTCGGCGTTTTCACTGCTTCCACTACTTGCACGGGATACTATGTATGTAAGCGGTCCGACCCGAATATCGAACCTATCAATTCTCCACAAAAGAAACAATCAATTATTGTAAAAATATACCTAATACGACTGAAAGCCCCTATTGTGTTAATAAAATTTATCTTTTCTTTTGGAACTCATATTTCAAAAGACACAACCGAATTATAAATTATAAATTGGTGGGGATCAAATTGAACCACCGAGTTTCCTTGTAGGTAGTCCTCACAAGATATTTCATCGGAACTAGCCATAATGGTTAGTTTCTATTAATAACATATAATAAAAGCTGAAGAGTTTGTTTTTTTGTTATAAACGCGCTAATATCATAAACTTCTGGTTCGAAGTGAAAAATATTTTATTTTTAGATAGTCCATTTGTCGAGGAAGTCTCTAAGCTATTGTACCTATAACACTATGTGTGCTGAAATCTCTACCTCTATCTATCCAACTAATCTACGCAGACGGAGTCGAAATCAGCTACCTAAGTGGGTATACCTAATACAACTGAAAGCCCCTATTGTGTTAATAAAATTTATCTTTTCTTTTATTTTGGAACTCATATTTCAAAAGACACAACCGAATTATAAATTGATATCCAATATGAAAACGGTCCCAAGTCACGCATGGTCAGAAAATTAAAAAATAAAAATAAAAACAATCTGAGAGTTTCAAACTTCAGATTTCCCAACGCAAAGATTGCAAATCAATTGCAAATTAAACTTACAACGCCATCTAGTTGGGAACTGTAGCAATGCTTGTTTATTCTTCAAAGTGCGAGTGTAGCGATTCATAACTTTAGACTTAAAGGGAAGTAAAACAAACAAACTACAAACATTGAATTAAACCACAGAAATTATATCTATTAGGTTTTATTAAATGGACTTCGGAATAAATACACATTTTATACACTTCCTTCACTTTTTCATTTCATTGATTTTAAAATGAGTTCCACTTCATTCCAATATTTTAAACGGATACACGGAACGGATTTTAGTCGTCAAGTGGAGCGCGCTCTGACATATGTCAAATTGTTTTATGTCATTTAATTGTCAATTTGTCATTCGCTGACGAGTGCTGATTATGATAATATTTACGATTATTATTTAGTAAATTGATGTGAAAAGTGGTTTTGAAAAAGAGCAGAAGCTTAACAGTCATGAATAAATTATTATTCATCGTAGTAGTGCTTTACGTAAGGTAAATATTACTATAATTTTGAGACTGATTTGTTAATGGGTTAATATTGATGTGGATTGTTTATTGTTTTTACTTTTGCAATTGTAGCGTAGACATCGCGCAGCTGAGTCAAGAACATGAGCCTACTAGCGAACATGAATGGGACGTGTTGATATTTACACAACAATGGCCAGAAACTGTGTGCAAAGAATGGGTGCATCACAACCCCTCTCATTCGTGTGATATGCCCAAAAAAGTTGATTCGTGGGCTATCCACGGCATATGGCCCACTAAATTTGGAACTAGAGGACCGGAGTTTTGTAATAGAACATGGAATTTTGACCCAGAACAGGTTAGGCCGATTGAGTCACAGCTAATTGACTCTTGGACTAACATTGAACATGGTAATTATATAAGTTATATTATTATACCTCTTGATCATTATTCTTTATGTACTAAGAGTAAGGCGAGTACTTCTGAGAGTCATAATAATAATAACAGGGTATATTACAATGACAACCATTTTATTACTAGTGGCTGCCCCTGACTCTTTCTGCTTAGAGTTTGGTTTCTGTACTTAAAGCCTATCCAAAACGACAAGAACTTTTCAATCCAAACTAAAAGCCATTGAGATCAGCATTTTCAAACAAACTTTTCAGCTTTATTTTATTAGTATAGATAAATACATAAGAATTGTAGCAAAAACTTGAATCCTAGGCCTAACTAAATGTAATAAATTTATTGACAACTCTATTTCCAGGGACTGAAAAATACTCCTTCTGGGCTCATGAATGGACGAAACATGGCACCTGCGCTGCGGTATTGGACGATCTGAACTCTGAACTAAAATACTTTTCTAAGGGATTAGAATGGGGCAAGAAGTATGACATGTCTGGTATTTTAGCCCAATATGGAATCGTACCCAGCGACAACCAGATGTACCATTTGGCTAATATTTATTATGCTGTCAAGAAATCTTTGGGTATCAATCCTTCAATTCAATGCAGGATCGAGGATGGTGTAAGTTATTTAGTAGAAATACGTATATGCTTTGATAAACAGCTCAAACTTCATGACTGTGATGGTATTACTAACAATAAGGAGTTCATGCCTACAATTATTACAAATTGTGATTTGTCTCAGGGTATCTTGTATCCACATAACAAAGGGCCTATGAATAAGGTTTACGTTGAGTTGTATAAGCTTGTATCCTGGCTCCAATGGTTTACATTGTAAACTTTATCTTTATCATAGACAATGTTGATTGCAATGCTTCAGGTACAGATACATTACGGAACATTTTGTCCCAGAACATGACCAGTAACACTCAATCTGCGTGATGCTGGGACGTTGCATTGAGGCCCGTAACATGTCTCACAACATTTCAAAGAGCATTTACGTGACATTTTGCCATTCCGTTGCTGGGAAGTGTGTATTGAATTTCTCGCAACATTTTTGTCCCCGATATTACGTTTCTAACGAGCTACATGTTCTCAAACATGTTGCTCTATTTGTCCCCTAGTGTATCTGTACCTTTAGGATTACTTTATTATTTTAGGGTTTGGCAACCTGTTTATTCATTAATGTATTCTTAGTCAGAACAATGAAATTAAGCTTTTGCTGGGATTTGAAAGGAAATTATTTTGCAATTGTTCATGAAATAAAATAGTACTAATTCCAAGCCTTGACTGTAGTGCCTACTAAATGGTAGCATAATTATATTATAGTAGTAGTACACAGTGCAAAACATCAAAATTATTTAGTACCTCATATTGCATTTTTGCTATTTCCATTGCTGATAACTTTTATAAGCAGTTATTTATTGAATTCCAAGCACTAATAAACAATTCTTGCTCCCTTAGTGTTTCCCTTAAATCAGCTGAATCAGACCCGTCTTTCTCACTGGGCACAATGGACACATGTCCAGGGCTTCGCGATCGATTGGGGCCCCGGGACCGCCTGGTGTGGGGCCCCAGTCCCCAGGGGGTTACCAAACCAGAGCCCAGAGCCTCTTATAGGAGAAGGGCGGACCTGAGTTTAATTTCGATAACATTTGTTATTTCTTTTTAATTAAAGTGTAACCATAAGAGTTATATTGGTAATACTGGTTCAAGTTTGCCACAATAAACATATTCTTTTAGCTCAACGAAAATAAAAACCCTATATATATTGGTTTCACAAAATTTAGCATCTAAAGTATATCTTTGGGATCATGTACCAGTCTTGTGGTAGAATTGTTGTGCAGATTATTTGTCTCATGCAATACACGATGCACATAAACTTTGTTTAAAACATATGATCATGCTTTTTTATTATTATTGTCATTGCTCAATCAATAATATTTCGGAACCTTATGGGGATTATATTTCATACATGTTAATTAACATTTATGAGTATGATGATACCAAATTAGGTATCACTAGAAAATTATAGTAGTTTAAGAACGTTTTTAAGCATAATATTTTACTATTTTGCATAATAATCATAGTTTTAGGCACATATTGACAATTATTACAGAAAATTGATAAAATTGTAAATATACAGGGTTATTGAAGATCAAACAATAGTCTTGTGAGTTCATATTCCTAATGTTGTTTGCTATCGAAATAAGTGTTATTTTATAATAATTAGAAAAAAATATATTGTTGCCTAAACCAGACTTTTATGTGACTATCATCATTAGTATTTAATGATCCCGTAACCCTGTATATGAGGATCAAAAATGTAGTAAAAAGTTAGCAGACTTATTAAATATAATAATTAACTTTGCCAGATAAAATCTGCCTTAACTAATGAAATCCTGCCAATTTAAACAATTTTTTCCTAACTGTAGTCCAAACGAATACTAGAAAATTAATAGTATATCTAGATTGATCAATTATATATTGTATGTTTTTTCAGTCACTTCACTGATTATTTTGTTTTTTACCTTTTGAATTATTTATCGATTTGTATGTATATAGGTATTGAGTAACACTTATTTAAAAATAAATTCTTAGTTAACTGGGTGTAATATGACCTAAGGGTTACTAAGTATTTGTTGTTCTCATCTTGCTTATTTTCAAAGGCGCATTCTACAATTTGTAACAAAAAAGATCCTATTAAAATTACCAGATTATATGAAACTAGCATTTTCAACTTTATAGGATGTCCTTTTTCTCTTTTATTGCTTTTATAAACCAGATACTTAGGCTCTACTTTAAAGTATCTTAAGATGTGTTTTTGCTTTTAGAAGGTTTTTGAGATGTTTCTTAGCTACCTACTTTCAATTAAACCTAGGTCATTCAATAAGCTTAATATATATTTGCTTTCAATTTTGTAAATGCTAGTAAATGTACATTTTAACCTTTTACGAGTAATAAATCGTTAAACCTTAGTAATAACAGTGAAAATATTTAAAACTCGTAACATAAACTGAATATTATTATTTATTGTTATTCTGCCAATAATAAGAATGTACCTACGCAAAAGCTAACATTCCATATGACAACAATAATTTTCTAAAGGTACAAATATCTTCATTTTAATGCAGTTTAGAATCATTAGCCTTGACCAATTTGCCATTTATGCAATAGAATTTAGAAAACATCGAAATTAGGTACTAAAACAATATGTAATGAATATAAGTTAAGAATGACAGAAGAAAGAAAGAATGAATAACCTTTACATCCAATGTTTATTAAATTTCCACCTGGCGGGGTTCGAACCGTCAGACGTCAGTTTTGTTGTTAGGGTTTCTAACTTTCTAACGGCTTGACAATAACTATCAAGTTTCATTTGAACTAAGTAAGAAATGCTAATCTTCGATTTTTTACTATAAACATTCGAATTGAGCATCAAATCCTTTGATTATATAACGTTAAAAATTCAGTCATGTATGCTACGGCGGTAGTGCCATTTACTCTCGCTGTCACCTATAAGTGTCTGCGGTCATTAAAGGTTTAATTACTACGTTGGATTCTATCTATAATAGATCTTAACTATCTTTGCTGTCTAATAATGATCTTTCTATCTCAATCATGATCTAAGTAATGTGATATAAATATACAGTGCCTGTTTAACTGTTAGAAGTACATAGTGGTATTTTTATACTTTGCAAATAAATTACTGTCGTCTAAATAGTTACGTTATATATTTGGGAGACATAATAACGTATGTACTTACTTATTTTAGTCAATGAAATAAATGTTATAATATTAATAAAAAAATCCGTTTTATTATTTTATTACGGCAAAACAAAACACAAAATTATTACATACACAGACTTTATTTCCATTGAGTCTTCAAACATTAGATTAATTTAATATCTTTGTGCCACTTTCCAATAACACGAAATAATCAAATTCACCACCCTTCGAGGGTATAATAAATTTACAATAATGGTTCCATTACTGACCCTTTGAGACTATTATAACTGCCGATGGAACCAGACCTGTAAAAGATAATAAAAGGATTAAATAATTTATACCCAGGGAGTACCTACAAGAATTATGTTTGAAATGACGGGCCCGTTAGTCGAGTGGTCAGAGACACTGGCTACGAAACCAAGGGTCGCGGGTTCGAATCCCGCTAGGGGCAAATGTTTGTGTGATGAACATCGGCATTTGTACTCGAGTCATGGATGTTTATAAAAGTATTTAAGTATGTCTATCCGTTCCCTAGCATCCATAGTACAAGCTTCGAGCTTAGTTTGGGGCTAGGCAATTGGTGTGTCAGTCCAAGGCATTTATTTATTTATTATTTATTAAATCACAAGAAAAAGTTTTTTTGACTTCGAATAGGTAGGTATTACCGAACATGCTATTTTAACATTGACTAATTAAATAAGAATGCCATAAATAAACTACAAACACAAAAAGTACTTTTGAATTTAGTCAAAATAGTTAGAAAAACATTTGATAAAACTACAATACCCACCCAACAATTCCAATGGTTTTTCATAATCTTCAGATGTGAAAATTTTCTTTGGGAATGTTGTCATCAATTTGAAATTTTCTTGTTGAGCATATTCTTGAGCGTTCATTTGTAGATATAATCTGAAAAGCCATAGTAAAATCAGGTGAATCATTTGATTATGATAAAATTATTAATTAAAACGTGATAAAAAAATGACGAAATTAACATTTTGATAAATATGTTAAATTAAAAATATACCTATGGTGTGTTTATTTATGGGAGGTTCGATTCCAGTAAAAAAAAGTCCGCCATTAACTCCATAAGAGTCGGAAATTTAGGATTAACTTCTTCGGTAATAACGCCGCAAGCGATTGTTTACATTACGTCTTCATACTTCTTTGCAAATGAGCTAGAATGTTTGAAAGAGAAAACGAGACAAGCTATCTGTAGCGCTCTCTATATCTCTTCCATGAGATGCGCACGGAAACCCCACAATTGATGAAGCGATGACAGTGGCAATGTGCTTGATCAGCATCGGAGCTAACCTTCTAAGCGAATCTTGAAATCAACTTAGGATTTTCCTTCCCATTTCTCTTACGTTCCCTAGCATCCATAGTGCAAGCTTCGAGCTTAGTTTGGGGGTAGGCAACCAAGGAATTTATTTATTTAGCTGCTGCCCACTTCCCTTCCTAGCGAGATTATACCGGTCCGACGGCTTAACGTGCTTTCTGAGGCAAGGGGGTGGAATTACACCACCAACTTCCAAACTCCGGACTGTATCTGTATTAACACAACAGGAAAACAGACACAATTTCAACGGTCCGACCCTGAGTTCGAACCGACCTACTAGCCACTGCGTCACGGAGGCAGTAGCAAGATTATATACAGGGGCTGAGGTAGATCCTTACCTGACAGCGGCAAGCTGTTCCTTAGCCCCGAAGGTGTGCGCGAGTGCCTTCCCGTCAGGCAAGCGGATCTGTATGCGCGCCTGCTCGTACGCCACCTTGGGCCCGGGCGCGGCGGGGGCGGGCGCGGGCGCGGGGGCGGGGGCCACCGGAGCGGGTGGCTGCCCTCCTGACGCTGCTAGTCTGGTGAAGATGATGATACAAATGATAAATCCGTTAGATGGCAGTAGGTAGACCTCACGCCTACGTACTGCCATCTAGTAGATTTTTTAATCGCAAACACATTCATTTCATAAGTTTAGACTGCAAAAAATAAGTATATTGATTTAGAATTTTACTAACACAGTGGTTTAAAAATTTACCATTCACATTGATTTAGAATTTTACATACCATTATACACAGCACACCATGAATTAGTGTGTGAAATAGAGAAAGCAATGGCAAACCATTAAACTGCAATTCCTGATAGTGTAATTGTGTTTCATTTTCTACAGTGATCAAAACTCTCATTACTAAGGAATAAGACTTAAGACTCAAGAAGGGGGATGAAATCAGTAACACACAGCATTATAATTCGTTCTCTCTTGTACAATCCACCAGAAGAGAAGCAGTTAGAACATCAAAAATTCTGAACAAATGGAATAAAATAGTTTTAAAGATAAAGTCAAGTGTGTGAACGGAAATGTCAACATAAGTAACTTATATACATTCAGCAAGCTAGTTATTATTCCAATACTCACTTCCTAGCCTGTCTATCAGCTTCAATTTGTGCCCGTACTCTCTCCCTGGCTTTCTGGTCCTCAATCTTTTCACGACGGCGTTGCTCTACCAATTTCATCATCTCCTGCTCCTGTAGCCTTTGTTTGGCATCCTGCAGGTCCTTGCCAGATTTGATGCGTAGACGTTCCCTTTCTAGTGCTTCTGCCTGTAAAAAGATATAATCAAAAAAATAAAAAGTGTAAATTTTTTTGTGCTGCCAATAAAAATAAATCAGCTAACAAAGTTCTTCTTCCCACTACTTCTAAGATTTGAAAGGGTATGCATGAAAGTTTGCTTGAAAGAACAAAAAAAATTGTTTCGTAATGTTGTTTCACTTAAAGTAATACTTCTTACTATTACAAACTGAGCAGTTGTAATAATTGTTTTACTATAAAAGATAAAATGCTCATGCTAGCTTTAATGTTACAAACCTTTTCTCTCTCCTCCCGCTCTTTTCTTTTCTGTTTCATTCGCTCCTCTAAAAGCGCGAGTTGAGCCTTTTTCTCCTCTTCACTCAATGGCTTTTTCTCTTCAGTGGACTCTGAGAAGCTGCTATGATTAGTTTTGGCCGCGTGGAACTCCATCTCGTCCTGGTTTTTAAAAAGTTTCCCGCACTCGTCGCATTTGAATGACTTCGCTTCGGCGCCTGTTGCTTCCTCTGTCGGCTCCTGAGCGGCCGGCGGCGTCTCCGCTACGTTAGGCACATCCGACGACGAGCTCGAGCCGAGAACCTGCCCCGCTTCCATTGCTGGGTCGTCAGCATGCGCTAGCAACCACTCCATCGCCGGCTCAACACCCTTATAATTTGTTACAGCCATAGCTTTCTCGCTGGAAGCCGAAAATTTCATTTATAACACATAACCTCCGCAATGAATCTCAAACACAAACAGTTACTGAATAAGTACTTACGCTCGCTCCTTCGAGAAACCCATTTCAATTAGAGTTTGTATTTCAGCCATTATCGCCGGTTATTCACAATTTCGATACAAAAACTTAGCGTTAAATCCAAAAGAAAAATTTCACATCGAGTAAAACATCAGCTGTTTTGGTTTGTTCTTCAAATGACAACAGATTATTTAATTCGTTACGTTCCTTTTCACTGGATGCATCGAAATCTTAGATGACTTCAATTACTCTTATGTAAACATTAATAATATGAAAACTATATTTTTCCAAAATGTGTAGCATAGTAAGATTTATTTATTTATTATTATTTTTTTTTTTTATGTCATAGGGCAGCAAACGAGCAAACGTATTGCCTGATGGTAAGCAATCAACGCCGCCCATGGACACTCGCAACACCAGAGGAGTCACAAATGCGTTGCCGGCCTTTTAGAAGGGAGTAGTTATTATTAAACGAGCACCTAATTAATCTTTTTTTAATTTAATAGATCTATTCAAATGTATTTTGTGCTGTATGTATGGTCTGCGTGCTCAGAAACAACATGACAAGCCAGTGACCAATCAGCGCTAACCACTGCATTCATGACAATGCAAGTAAAATTTATTTTGATGGCGGCAAAAGCAAACGTTTTTTTCCAAACAATCCATAATTCCAGATCTTGTTTAAAATCAAAGTATATAGTGATCTAAAATAAAAAAGACACCCTAATCATGTCCTCAAAGAAAGCTCGGCGTCATAGTATTCAAAACAGTGATCCTGGAAAAATCTTAGACTTAGTTATGAGTTTGAACGACGAATCTTGCGCTGAACTGCAATCTAAAATAAACGTTTACGTAAGTGTATTATTTTACGTATTTCTTATTGTTATTAGTATTTGTGTACATTTTAATTTATAAGTACAAAGTATAGATTAATGCATGAGAAAATATTACGATATCGCAGCGATTAGCCATAATATTAAATCTATAGATGACACCGGCTGAATGCCGATTTAAATTATAATAAATTATGTATCTAGGGACGTCGAACAAAGGATCGCAGTCACATTAACCTCGATAGCTTTACAGTAGGTACTTCCTCGAGTAAGTAGGAAACTGCCATTATTTCTATTTTTCCAGTTGGCTGAAGAATGTGAAGCAGAATTCGTTCTTCAAGTCGTGGTGAACAGTGAGCGTATGGAGGCGTTCATAGAAGCCATCGGATCTACTGCGTTGCATCGAAAACATAAAATAAACGTACCTACCCAATTTAACACAAAGTTACCATAATCAATCATTACCGTTTCAGTACCTACTGGTCTAATTTCACCTAATAGAATAAAGTCGTTGGTCCTACGCCTGGGTCTCGGTACGATCAGACAAAAAAGAGAGTAAGAAAAGAGGGTGTCCCTTTAGGTGCTTGTATTGGCTTTTATTTTTTTATATTCTTACACAGACGGCAGCTTATTGTAGCTTAAATCAAAGAAAATATTTGTTTATAGTACACTGTACACAGCTAGGCGTAGGCTTCTTAAATCAATACTTACTTCACCAGAGTAACTTGGATGCTTTGATCGTAGATGACGCAAAAGTTAATCGACGTGCTGAAGTCACTCCAGGAACAGTCGGACCATTTGAGTAATTTTGGAACAGATTTTCAAAGCCTCATCTCCGCTGTGAGTATACCATCATACTACTAGCAGCGTATCATCAAAAAAAACTTTTGTAATGCTGTTTTGAGGTTTACTTGGCCTTCTATCACATCTCTCCTGTTGTTATATGTATAGTATAATAAGCGAAAATGGAATGCCTCATTCCAAAATCCGGGGAGACGGGCAGAAGGGTTTCCCTGTTTTATCGCTCACCATAATGCGGTCACCAATCCGCTTGCCCAGCCTAGTCTCCTATCATAATGCGTCATCTAGCCGCTGGCCAAATAAATCCTATTTCGGACATGTCGCATTTCCCACAGAATGTTCCCAAGGACCATCAAAAGAAGAGAGTGATAATGTACCCAATATCGGATAAGCCGTTCTCGGTCATCATATGCGCGGTGGCTCCTAAGATCCAAGAGGAACATGTCGCGATACTTATACATGAATGTTTTCTGTAAGTAATCACAGAAGTAATGAATAAATTTTGTAAGAGAGGTAGATTTTAGTGGAACCTCCATTCGAATGAGCCGCTCTTCTGGGAAAGTAACTCCTTACAGAAGACCACATTGAAATAGCACTTCGTAACTGTTGTGCTATGTTTCAGTTGGTGAGTGAGGTCACCAGAGCTCAGTAAGGGAGGGCTTAAAGGCAGGCAACAAGGTTCGCCTTGTGCGGTTGTTGATGTCCATGGGCAGCGGTGATCACTTACCATCAGGTGATCCTCTTGTTTGTTTGTCTCTCTATAAGTTAGAAAAAAGCGTGTGTGATAAGGCTGATACAAGCGCGATGTATGAAGACCATTTTATGCATGTAGAAGAGAAAAAATCCGCCTAGGTTCCCATTAAAAACAATGTCTGCTTGGAGTTAGGTCCATGTTCTCAAAGGAATACAGAAAAATACTGTATTTCACGACATATTATTGTCTTTCTTCTTAGCTTTAGCGTATGTAAGTATGCTTGAGGGTCACAATGCTTTACTTTGGTTGCGTGATAAAGTATTACCTACTCATACACTTATTTCATGTTTTGCTACCTCTTTAGATTCGTTTGGCCGACATTAAAGAAGACCATACGTTTCGAATACGAAACTACGTTGAAACAGAAATGTCAGCAACTCTTGCGTGTTGCTAAACGTTTGTTTACCCAAGTAAGTTAAGTGGTTTTTTATAAAGGAAACCTATCTCAAATACTACCGATCTAGAAGAGTACTACCCCATTTTTTCTCGTGGGTCTCGTAAGTATAATATAAGGGGATGCATCATCTTTCTTATGTTTTATTTTTCAACAACCTGCGTGCCCATCGTTTTGGCTAGAGTCAAACCCCTGACGCCTAAGGCGATACCTCCCTTCTTTTAACAGTGGACTGTAACAGGTTGATTATGATGATGATGATGATCACGGCGTAACAATAACACTTATAAAGACCATAAAACCTTTCATGAAGAAAACAAATATGACATCCTAATTACCCATGATGGCGTAGTACTTTTATGCAGACCTGTCTTTCCCACTGGGCACAACGGGCTCAGGGCTCCACAATCGATTGTTTACCAAACAAAAGGTTTAAAGGCACATGTGCCCATGGTCCCTAATAGGTGAAAGACGGCCCTGCTTTTATGTTGAAGTCAAAACACTCAACGAAATGTTACATTCACCATGAGACCAATGAACTATTTTCCAAGGTGGCGTCTCTAGACACATTGCTGCACATCGCGATGGAACAAGCCAAGCAGCTGACGAAAGCTGAGTACTGCTCGGTCATGTTAGTGGACGTGGATCGTATGGAGCTGGTCGACTCGCATTGGAAGGTGACAACATTTGGTTAATGAGGGTTTTCGTAAATGCGCTACATGGCAGTAGGTAGGCGTTGTTGGGTGTAACTGGTATGTGTTTGGTGAATTTTGCCATGATATTGACAGATATATCAAAATTCACCAATGTTATATCTGGATCAATTCAGCTGTTTAAAGAAGTAAATACCTACACATACCAGTAGTACCAGAGGATATTTATCCCATGGATGGAACTACTGGGACTGTTTGTTATCATTAGTTCCATTGGTGTTGGCAAAGGAAAAATAAGTGTTCGCAAAAGATACCTACATTTTTTAATATGCTAATTAACACTTCTCTTTTATGTGATAAGTTTAACGGAAAATATGACTTCTTACTAAAGAATTTTGTCTGGTAATAGTATACAAACTATTTGAACCGTCATTAATTTCAAGGACGACAAAGATCATAAGAGTAAAGAAGAGCGTCGTTTCCCTTTGAACAAGGGCATTGCAGGCCACGTGATCAAGACTGGTCTACTGGTGAACTCCAAATCGGTCAAAGAGCACAGTTACTTTGACCCAGAGATCGATAGCCATCCAGGAATAGATTGCAAGTGAGTAATTTATATTAGTCTTTGAGATATCCTCTGCCTACATGTGACGGTTTTGGGTTCAAAACCTGGTAAAGGACCATCATTTAAGATAACATATTATGTTCCTTTTATTGACAGAAATTAGGTCAATGTTTTTCAATATACCTACTGTAAAGTATCTATCACACAATAGTGTCCCACTCCTCGATAAGGGTCTTCATTGAAACTATCACTCCCGCTGAATTCGCTTTGTGATTCCAAAGTGTGTTCCGAAAATTTTATCCAAATTTTTCACAGGCCCACAACCCAAACCCTGTAGGTACCAGAACTAGGCATCGGGATACATTTAGGGTTTTTCTGAATTAAACAATGTTCGTTTAGAGGCGTATTATTAATAACGTATTAATACGTTATTCCAGCATCCAATTTAGAATGAGCCTCCACCAAAGCTGAGATGTGATCATCTCAGGAATGAAATCCTATTGGGCGGTGACGGCACATCTCCGCTTAGCTCGAACATATCAGCTTTGATGAAGTCTCACACAAAAGTAAATGATATTTTTCATTCTCACCTCCAGAGCAATCCTCTGCTTCCCAATCCGAGAGCAGACCGGCATAATAGGCGTAGGCCAGCTGATCAACAAGATAGGCGACCCATACTTTGACGCGATGGACGAGGAGATGGCTCTAGCCTTCAGCATATACTGCGGCGTGTGCATCATGCACTCGGTGGTCTACCACAAGATAGAGGAGGCGCATATACGCAACACGCTCGCGAACGAGCTCGTCATGTACCATATGAAGGTGAGTCTGTAGTTTACTGTGATCTAATGGATTTGCAGTGTTCTGAAAGGTAAAAGGATGTGTATCCCCTCACAAAGAAGAAAAAGTTTCAGTATGCTGCTCTAAATCTGCTAAACTTAACGAATTATAGTCATAAGCCTCTTGCAATCCACTGCTGGATGTAAACCTTCCCCAAAGCTTCGGGCAAATGCCGGTAAGTATCTACTGGTTGAGCTGTCTCGGTAGAGCCCTAGGGATGACTAGAAGTAACGACACTGGCAGTTTGGTGACCACAGTAAGTTGAACGATAAAACATAATAAGTATAAAATAATAATACCCTCCTAGGCGAATTCGGCCACGGCGGCCAATCTTACGATTAGCCACTTACGCGGGATATATTGAATTATAGTGCACAAGCGCATGCGCAAGCACAGGTGCACTCCCTATTCCCTCACTCTCATAATTCGGTGGGACAGCAGTCTGACACGACCGTAGAGAGATCAGGCGCAGGACCAACGGCTTAACGTGCTTTCCGAGGCACGGGGGTGTAATTACACCGCCAACTTCCAAACTCCGGACTACGGATACGGATAGGGATACGCTGACGCTAATCTCTCGGTATGCCCCTAAGTTGCTCCTTACGACACTCAGGGAATCATTGGGAAATCTGATTTGTAAAAGAAAGTTCAACAAGATAAGCGACCCATACTCGTTCTTCGACGCAATGGACGAGGAGATGGCCCTGGCCTTCAGCATATACTGCGGCGTGTGCATCATGCACTCGGTGGTCTACCACAAGATAGAGGAGGCGCATATACGCAACACGCTCGCCAACGAGCTCGTCATGTACCATATGAAGGTGAGTCCTTCGTTACATCCCTCAGTCACTTTCTGGAACACCCATGAGAAGAAAAGAGTAATCAGATTGGCAAGAGAAAGATCAACAAGATAGGCGACTTGCGAAGCACGGAGGAGCGCAAGATGAAATTTTTCGGTCACCCATCCGATGACTGGCCACTGCGAATGTTGCTGAACTTAGCTATCGCAGTCCACGAGAGCTTACCATTTCGCCATCGAGCTTTTCAAATCTAATGTAGTAATAAGCAAATTGGCAAAATCTGGCCGTAGGCGAAGCAGATGGAGAAATTTAGGGGAGACCTTTGCCCAACAGTTGGATTATATTGGTTTATTAAAAAAAATAAGCGTGTAGAAAGTTACTGACTCTGTACACAGGTAGCAGACGCGGAAGTGGATCGCATGCTGGAGTGCACTGGGTTCCACGGTCACCCGCACCTGTCGAGCCTGCACTTCAACCCACGAGCGCTGCCGCTGCGAGAGCTCACGTGCTACGCGTTCAAGATGTTTGTGGATCTTGGATTTGATAAGAAGTAAGATTTTCTTTAAATACTGTAAGTAATTAAAATGCGGGTCATCATCATCATCATCATCAGCGTTTTGAAAGATCCCACTGCATGGTATAGGCCTCCTCCAATGAACGCCATGCATGTTCAATTGTCCATCCTGTGCTATTCTCGACCAAAAAGCGAAATACTTCACATTTTACTGGATCGACCAAGTAGGTGTAGGTAGTCCCTAGTGAAATACGTAATGAGTCAATAGAGGAATGCAAGAAAGATTAATGTTGTTCTATTGATGGCCATGAAAGAGCTGTTGTATTAATAGGTAGGTACAAAGGTACTCGAAAAACTTCTGATATAACGTGGCTTTTGAACTTAATATAGTTTCTCAAATGTCAAAAAAAATCTGTTTTTTCAATTTGAGGCTCTATCATCATCATGATCATTCTAGCGGTCGTCCCGGTCGCTTCCTCGGCTATTGTGTGGGAGTCCAGAGCCCGCTTTCCTGCTCCTTCTTTCCGCTCTCTTGTAATCTATACTTACCTACTTACTAATATATAAAGCTTAAGAGTTTGTTTGTTTGTTTGTTTGTTTGTTTGAACGCGCTAATCTCAGGAACTACTGGACCGATTTGAAAAAATCTTTTTGTGTTGGGTACTCCATTTGACGAGGAAGGCTTTAGGCTATTGGAAATCGAAATCCACGCAAACGGAGTCGCGGGCGGCCGCTAGTCATTTCATATAAATAATACGGCAATATTCTTCTCCGGCCAATTCTTCTCGCCAGTAACTGCTTTCCGAATCGGTGGTAGAGTCATTATTTTGTAGTTTTCTGACGATTAATAAGTGCTTCTATGAAGCCTTTGTTAATGAAGAATAGTTTGAATTTTGAATTTTAATTTTATTAATTGGTAGAATACGTCAAATATTCAGAAAATTCATTTATGATTTGAATGCATAATATAATATTTTAATACAGGTTCAGCATAAAAGCGCCGAAGCTAGCCCGGTTCATCCTGTACGTGAAGAAGGGCTACCGCGACGTGCCGTACCACAACTGGACGCACGCCTTCAACGTCGCGCAGTGGGCCTACGCCGCGCTCGTCAACTACAAACTGATCGCGCAGGGGTATTTCACGTAAGGCTTTTACATATACTGCGAATCTATCACTATTTATAATCTTTACCACATCTCCACTGAACAGTACACTCCACATATGGAGAACCTTCTGGCGTTGTTGGTGTCTATGGGCATAACTTTTTTAGTTGTTTGCCTACCTAGTCCTTAAAAAAAAAACTAACCAACAACAGTAGTTCACCTATAACACAAACAAGGCATTCAAACTTAACGCAGAAATATTTATTTCAGTGACTTACAGGGTTTGATGTATGTAATTGCCGGTTTGGTTCATGATTTGGACCACCGTGGTACTACTAATAGCTTCCACATACAAGGCCGTAAGTATATTCTTTCTTTTATATCTTGGAATGAATTGTATAAGTTCCAGTCCTGTGCCCTACAGAGACCAGGAATTGTATTTTAAACAAAATAAAGAGCTGAAACTACTCATGTAGTGTCAACAAGGATATTTGGTTCTTACTATAGCCCATATGTCTGGGGTCTAAGCGCTATAGAATAATAGAATGAATTCTTTGGGCCTAGCGTCAAACTAATTTTACCCAAGCTATCATAGTACAAGCTTCGAAAGCTCTAAGCTTGTACTATGGAAGCAAGAAAACGGATAGACATACTTAAAAATTTAAAACAACCCATGGTTTCAGCCAGAGTCTCTGCCCACTAGACCAACGGACCCGTCAAAATTACTGTACTCTTGCAGTTAAATAATAACTTATTTGTTTACCATGAAGTGCTGCTAACTTCCGTGCACAAAATTCCAGAAACAACACTAGCAGCGTTATACTCTAGCGAAGGGAGTGTGATGGAGCGTCATCACCTCGCGCAAGCCATGTGCATCTTGAACACTGAAGGATGTGATATACTGGAGGCACTTCCGCGCAGAGATTACGATAGGGCTATAATGATGCTCCGGGATTACATATTGGCGTCCGACTTGGCTAATTACTTCAAGTGAGTTTTGTTGATAGTTTGGAGTTGGATTGTAGGTGTTGGAAGTGTTGGTAACATCCTCATTTAGATTGAGTTATGTTATTTTCATATAGAACAGCATCTCTACCAAATGAGATGCTGTTCTATATGAAAATAACATCTCAAGATCGATCTCAGAGTTGAGATCGATTTATTAATAGGAACCTTTAAATGAATGGTGGATAGGGCTTTGGTATATAACTTTTCTAAAAAGATTGTTATAAATACAAATGATCTTTAATGAACGTAAGACAAAATCAAAAGCAATATGGCGGAATACGTCTAGAATAATATGAACCCGTTTTTGACCTCTCCCACCAGAAATCTGAATGACTTCAAAATCATATCAGCGGACTACCAGAAGGGCAATCGGGTTCACACATCTGCATTGCAGTCTATGCTGATGAACGCGGCCGACCTCAGCGATCAGCTAAAAGACTGGGGGAGCGTCAAAAAGACTGCTGTTAGTATTTGACATTAATGTTACCTAATAATGTACTCTTTCTTTGAGCACACAATTTATTTGATGTAGGTAAAGCATTGGATTAAATCACCCTTACTAAGAATATGTACCGTGTTTACAAAATATGACTCAAAAATATAACGAGTCTCGAATTTTTTAAAGTTATTTCTTACTCCAAAAACATAAAAACTCTTTTTAATAAATAACATGAAGTTTTATTTAAACTTGCAAAGATCAATAGGTGTCTCGCAAGGTACTCACTTGGTCCGATTGTTTTAATGCTGATTATCGCACTAGGCTGCTGTATTGACGGAGTTCTTCAAGCAAGGCGATGTAGAGAAGAGTCGCGGCGACTTACCGCCCATTATAATGGACAGAGACAAGTGCTTCATACCAGAATTAGAGATACAGTTCCTGCAAGTGACTTGTATACCGCTTTTTGAGTGAGTACCAAGTTATTCAGTATTGAACCAAAAGTTTTGCGTAGTTTAAGTACTTCTATACTTGTATTTCTGACCATAACCTTATTATAAACAGGCTTTTAGGAAGGATCTTACCCAAAGCTGGGCCTTGCGTCAGGATTATAGAGAACCACGTTGAGAGGTGGGACGCTGCGAAGCCTGTATTTGCTGAGGTAAGACAATTTCTATATATTTAAGGTCTACAACATAAGAACACCTGTAAAACATCTAAGCCATATTTTATGCCATTCGATAGTGAAGTAAATAAAACATCATTGGATTAACACACCAATTGCCTAGCCCCAAACTAAACTCTAAGCTTGTTCTGTGGATGTTAGGGAACGAATAGACAGACTCGTAAGTACTTAAATAGTTTTATTAACATCCATGACTTGAGTACAAATGACGATGTTCATCACACATACAAATGTAAGTGTGATGAATATCGTCATATCATATCATATAATGTGTGATGAACATCGTCATATCATATCAACATCGTCAACACCGCCCCTAGCGGAATTCGAACCCGCGACCCTCGGTTTTGTAGCCAAGATCTTAGGGTTGGGACCACTAGACCAACGAGCCCGTCAAAGCCGTCATAAAGTTAAAAAATACTTGTTTATCAGGTTCCAACTACAGCAGGCCTGTCAGTATTACTAAGTCCAGAACTGGATAATCTAATTGAACTAAATATGAAAGAAAAAGAGCGTTTGCGCCTAGAAGCGGAGGCCGCAGCAGAGAACGCACAACAGTAATAGAAATAAGGATCGTATTAATAAATCGCACTCAACTCTGAGATCGAACTTGAGGTGCTGTTATGTATGAGAATGACATATTTAGTTCGCACTCAAGACCGAGCTCAGAGTTGAGTGCGATTTATTTATACGAGTCTACGTTTCACCATTTTTGGAGTCCCTGATAGCTTTCTGGAAAAGTATCCCTACTAATATGACAAATTCGAAAGTAACTCTGTTTGTCTGTTACGCTTTCCCGCTTAAACCTCTCAACCGATTTTGATGAATTTTGGCACGAGAATCCTGAGAAAATAGGCTACGTTTTATTGTGAAATGGGCGGCCGCTTGTTATAAACGTGCGAACTATCTGCCATGTAAACTAAACGGTACTTCAGAAGTGTTGAAATTGCATTTATAATAATTATATTATTTAATACATGCGTTATACTTATTGACAGCAAAAAATCATCAAGTGCGTTTATTATTAGTTTACTTATTAAAATAACATTTAATATTTAGGCCTTGTGACGTGTGGTGTAAGATGTTATTGTTTTTAAATTATTTATTTATTTTTATTGTTAATCTAATGTGGAGTAGAAAATAAAATTTGTTATCATAATCGTTAGTGATAAAAAAAGAAAACTATGATTTTATGCGTTTCATTTATTTATTACTACCTAGTTTAAACTAGTAAACATTTTAGTTACATTTAAGTATTTCCTGCAGAGCTTTAATGGTCCATTGATAAAGGTCTATAACATATTTCACACTAACCGCCTGTAAGGCACTCAGATTAATCTTTTCATATAAAATAAGGATAAGTATTGCATAAAATTATTACTTAGGTAAAAACAGAAAAATACGTATAAAATATATTATCTTAGACGTTCTTTCTGGAATCAGGTGACAAAAAATATGTTATTTCACTAAATTTCTCATGGTTTATGTTTAAATCTATCACAGACGTCCTATTCTTTCCGCAAATCTTTGGTATTTCAAATCTATGTTTTATGTTATGTTAACATTTACTTTGTTAAGTAGTTACACACATCTATTCAAACAACTACGATATACAAAGAAACGAGTTGAACGTTCACAATTAATTATTATCTATGTATAGTTTTCAAATACAACTTGAGCTTGATGTATGGAAGATATTGTGCTGTACAATATTAAATATTCAAATAACGATTGAGTGGAATGCCATTTTCAAATACATACTTGTAGAATTACAGCAATGTTTGCATTAAATGACTTGAAATAATACGGAATGTTATTAAATGTATAAGTCTGTTGTATTCTTAACTCATATTGTTATAAACGAAGATCTATTTAGCACCTATTGAGATAATTTCGGTATGACGGCAATTCGAAACATTGAGTGTATGAAAATAACGGAAGTTGTTTTGATATTAAGTTATAATTAACTTATTGCCATCTTACCTATTAATTTCTTGAAAGTGATGTTTGATATTAGATATTAACGCAATTCTCACCATATTGGGTACTTTAACCTAAAAGTCCGTTTTCCTTGGGCTGAAGCAATTCATTCACGAACTCCTGAACCGTTTCTTTTAGTTTGGCCTTCATTTTTTCTTGTTCACTGCAAGAAAAAATATTTAATAAATATAAAACAACATACATGGTAGTAAAGTATATGGTATATTTGGCTATATTATCTAGCAGCATTAATATTATGTTTAAATGTATTTTTAAATTACGTGGCCCGTGTTCAGGGCCCCGCGATCGATTGGGCCCTCAGACTAGGTTTTGGGGGCCTTAACCCCCCTTTTAAAAGCCTAAAACTCTGGGCGTATGGGCCTTTATAAAGAAAGGCCCATATGCCCAGGGCCCCTTTTTTGTAGCAGGGGAAATGCTGATTTATGCATACCAGACAGGTTATGTGAGGCTCTCCCTAAGGCATAACCCCTAAAATCCCCGCGGCGGTCCCTCATCGTCTCAGATTGGGAGGAACATTGTTAAGTAGCAGGAAGCCTTCTACGCGATCCACCCGGCCATGCACGCACAGGGCCAAGGGGAAATAATAGGTGAAAGACGGTCCAGGAGTACAACATGCTCAATTTTATCGTCGTACCTCTCAGTAGGCGCATCGCAGACTTGCTCGGAGTAGTACTTGATCTTGGGTTCAGTGCCGCTGGTACGCACGGTGACGCTGAGCCCGCCAGAACAGCGGAACATTATCATCTCGCCGCTCGTGTAGTCCTGGTCCAGACCTGTGCCGAGCACCTCTGGAATAAAAAATACAGAGTGTGTTAGAGATACAATTTACTCGAAAAAATAGTAATCGATAATCGATAAAGGAGGGTTTACCTTTCTAACCCTTATCGGGGTTGTATAAATTGTTGTCCTATAAATGGAATCTTAAGTCATTTATTTAGTATCGAAAAACAAAAAGAAAATTACGCGGTTATGAGTGCACATGAAAAGTTTTAAATACCTACTGATGTCTGATCTAATCAATGAAACAAACAGTTAATCTTGGATTTATCGCAAAATGTCTTCTAATCGTGATATTTTAAAATGTAACTAATTCTGTAATATTTCAGCATGGTATGAAGTCTTTTTTGCTTTAGTCAAAGATCCCTTCAAGGACGAAATTATTAATTCAAAACTAATACGTAATAACTTACTCAGATGTCCATCCCCGCGGGCGTTCTCCGGAACTTTAACTCCCGCCGTGAGGTCGTTGATATACTCTATTTCCACCGATCCCACTTTTTTCGGGTACTGTAAAATAAATAATTTTCTTAGTACGAATTTCTACCCTATACTCTGCCTGTCATTCCATCTTTGGTCCCGAAAAGACTATGTCTCTTTAGCACCTACGTTCTAAAAACAAACCTATTTGAAAAAAATTCTAGCACCTATAGATTCTTGGAGATCCGTCATTCAAACACACCCCTCACTTTTGATAAATATATTTTTTTAAAGAAAAAACTCAATAACAACCTGTCCCGGCCCATCATAGTTTCTGATCCTTCTGAATATCTTCTGCATGGTCGCGTTGTGGTGGCACGTGAAGTAGTCGTTGTGCGTGACGTGGTAGCCGAGCTCGCCGTACAGCGCGCACAGGTGCCGCCGCAGCGACGACCCAGAAGAGTACAGGGCAGACGCGAGGGAGGCCAAATGACACACTTATTGGCGAATTTCTACCCTATATACTACTACCTGTATCCTTACTACCCTATATTATATTTAAAAACAAGCTTAACAGTCGAGTTGCTTTTAGTACCTCTTCTCAGCAGGTCATTCACGTCGAAGTGCTAGTAGGTACAAAAGATATGACGAGCGAAAGAATTTCTATGTAACTTGCAAAATTAACCACTTTCACTTTGACTTTGTGATCAAGCATGACATCACCATCCACGTATTATCAATCATAAGTTTGTCTCTCCATCTTTGGTCCCGAAAAGACTGTGTCTCTTTAGGACCTACGTTCTAAAAACAAACCTATTCAAATATTAAAAATTCTAGCACCTATAGTTTCTGGAATAATGGCTGTATGGGCTCAGCTCCCTTTGCCTGTCCTGACAATGACAAAAGAACCAAAAAAAGTTTCTGGGATATAAGTCATTCACTTCTCTCACATGGCCGTATGGGCTCAGCTCCCTTTGCCTGTCCTGACAAGGACAAAAGAAACAAAAAAAACTCCTCTTACTTTTGAAAATAGAACAGATTTAAATAAAAACACTATAACAACCTGCCCCGGCCCATCGTAGTTCCTGATCCTCCTGAATATCTTCTGCATGGTCGCGTTGTGGTGGCACGTGAAGTAGTCGTTGTGCGTGACGTGGTAGCCGAGCTCGCCGTACAGCGCGCACAGGTGCCGCCGCAGCGACGAGCCAGAAGAGTACAGGGCAGACGCGAGGGAGGCCAAATGACACACTTATTGGCGAATTTCTACCCTATATACTACTACCTGTATCCTTACTACCCTATATTATATTTAAAAACAAGCTTAACAGTCGAGTTGCTTTTAGTACCTCTTCTCAGCAGGTCATTCACGTCGAAGTGCTAGTAGGTACAAAAGATATGACGAGCGAAAGAATTTCTATGTAACTTGCAAAATTAACCACTTTCACTTTGACTTTGTGATCAAGCATGACATCACCATCCACGTATTATCAATCATAAGTTTGTCTCTCCATCTTTGGTCCCGAAAAGACTGTGTCTCTTTAGGACCTACGTTCTAAAAACAAACCTATTCAAATATTAAAAATTCTAGCACCTATAGTTTCTGGAATAATGGCTGTATGGGCTCAGCTCCCTTTGCCTGTCCTGACAATGACAAAAGAACCAAAAAAAGTTTCTGGGATATAAGTCATTCACTCCTCTCACATGGCTGTATGTGCTCAGCTCCCTTTGCCTGTCTAGACAATGACAAAAGAACCGAAAAAAAATCACTCCTCTCACTTTTGAAAATAGAACAGATTTATAAAAAAAAACACAATAACAACCTGCCCCGGTCCGTCGTAGTTCCTGATCCTCCTGAATATCTTCTGCATGGTCGCGTTGTGGTGGCACGTGAAGTAGTCGTTGTGCGTGACGTGGTAGCCGAGCTCGCCGTACAGCGCGCACAGGTGCCGCCGCAGCGACGAGCCAGAAGAGTACAGGGCGGACGCGAGGGAGGCCAAATGACACACTTATTGGCGAATTTCTACCCTATATACTACTACTACATGTATCCTTTCTACCCCATGTTATATTTAAAAACAGGCCTAACTGTGTAGTAGCTTACAACTTCAGCTTCCACTTCTTCTCAGCAATTCACGGCTATTCACGTCGAAGTGCTAGTAAAAAAGATACGACCGCGACGTGCTAAATAATTTCCATGTAAATCAAGTTGCAAATTAAACCTCTTTGATTTTGACTTTCTGACCAAGCTATAAAAGTATTGTCATAAGTTTGTTCCGCCATCTTTGGGTCCCGAAAAGACATCATGTCTCTTTAGCACTACGTTCTAAAAACAAACCTACTACAAAATTAAAAAATCTCGCACCTATAGTGTCTGGCATGATGGCTGTATGGACTCAGCTACCTTTGCCTGTCCTGACATGGACAAAAGAACAAAAAAAAGTTTCTGGGATAAACGTCAGTCTCAACTCTCAGTTTTAAAAATAGAATAGACTTAAAAAAAAAGCGCAAAAACAACCTGCCCCGGGCCGTCGTAGTTCCTGATCCTCCTGAATATCTTCTGCATAGTCGCGTTGTGGTGGCACGTGAAGTAGTCGTTGTGCGTGACGTGGTAGCCGAGCTCGCCGTACAGCGCGCACAGGTGCCGCCGCAGCGACGAGCCAGAAGAGTACAGGGCAGACGCGAGGGAGGCCACCTGATGACAATAGTTGGGGGAAAATTTTAAAAAATCACATGCATGTTAAGGGATGATTAATGCATAGATCATGAATCGTCCATAACCGTCAAAATACAAATTAATTCTCCCACCGGCGTAATAAAGGTGTAATCTATCGAGTTCAAGCAGCATAAGATTTTATTTTATAGTATGAGCTATCTGTCGAACTGCCTCCGTGGTGTAGTGGTTAGAGCGCTGTGCTCAAAAACTACGAACCCGGAGGTAGTGGGTTCGAATCCCGCGGGGAACACTTTCACTTTGTGTTGGTTTTCCCAGTTTGGTTAGGACATTGCAGGCTTGAATCACCTGATTGTCTGATAAGAATGATGATTGTTAAGCCGTTGGTCCCTACTATGATCCAAAATGGTCTGGTTTCCCTTGTGGTTACAGAGGTCAGACGACAGTCGCTCCATTGTAATAACCAGGCAAGTCCATTCAGGATCATAGTCGCAGCGTACCCTGGGCTCCAAGGCAATGGCCGAGGATGCAACCGGGAGAGGCGCTAGGATAATGATGAGTATAAGCTATCTGTCGAAACCAATAGAAACTTCACTGATAGTGGTGAAACCAGTCAATCTCTAAAATTACATAATTTGATCTGCCTCAAATCAATCATCATTTTGTTTGATGATGGAGCGCAATTAGGAAGATGATGATTTTTTTACAAATTCATTCTAAGCCTAGCGTACGCACCTGTACAGCGGCGGAAACTCCGTCCTTGTCTGGAACTCGAGGGTTGCACATGTAGCCGATGGCTTCTTCGAACGCGAACAGAGGGAGCTTGCCCTGCTGTGATAGCAGTAGAGTTGTGTTGCCTGTAAGAAAAAATATGTACTTCAGTAACATTGCAACACATCTTATTAAAATGAATGTTTAATTTATCTATGGATATATTTTTTTTCGAACTTGACGTCATGTGCAATCAACTTCTTTTCGACCTAATACAATCGACATACTTACCCATAATTTTCGGAAAATCGATAAAACGTGGGGATTCACTATGTGATTGTTCCATTATCTTACTGATCAAATATAAAACTGTTGTGAATTATAAATAAATAACATTAATAAAAATTTTATTGGAATGCTTGGTGGCAGCACAAACAGCGCCGGGTTCGTGTAAATGAGCGCTTGCATCATATAAATGAAAGGCTGTTTTTTATAGTGTTGTAATTTGACAAACCACAAAAGTCCAACAAAAAAAGTTTACAAAAAGCCATAAACAAAACGTATCACAACTTACCCATCCACTTAAACCCAGTGAGGGTCTCGACGAACTCCCCCTTGCCCCTCACCAGGGCCCTCAGCATCTTGGAGCTGACGACGCTCGCGATGACGTACACCTCGGCCGAGGGTTGCCGAGCGTTCTGCTGCAGCAGCCACCAGCCGAGGAGCGTGCCCATCTCGTTGCCGGAGAACACTTTCCAGGATTTGGCACTGTGGTAATCATAAAACGAAATAATATTAAAACAAGAAAGATAATATAATGCAACGCAAGGTATTATAGTGGAATTTTGTAATGGATTTTGAAGAGCAAGTTTATTAATTAACCGTTGTAGATAGAAGAAAACGTTATAAGGCAACCATCAATAAAAAGCTCCAATAATATCTTTTTGAGATATTTGACCTGCATTCACAGATCTTATTAGTCAGCAAAAAAAAATGCGTAAATATGCAAAATCTGAAATATCCAAAAACATTTCCCATACATTTTGTACAGAGGTAGGTGTCGTATACCTAGTCTATTTAGGAGGAACCATCACCTTACAGCTGTAAGGTCAATTGTGAATCTGTAACTCCGTGGCCCAGTGGCTAACAGGCCGCACTCTAAAGCATCAGCTGAAGGTCCTGGATTCAAATCCTGGGCCAGACTCTAATTTTGACCTAAAAACGACCTTCGGATAATTCATATACTTTCGAAGTTGGCGGTGATTACATTACGTGGTAGTTTTAATTAACCATATTAATATCTATTACATTGAACGAATTTTGATCTTTCTTAACATGGTCACCACACTATGCCGATATTTGATGGAGTTCCCATACACAAATATTACTATGCCTCGAAAAGCACGTTAACACTTAAACTCTCTCGATATAATAGAAACCATATTTTGAATCCTTGAAGTCAGAGTCATCCATTACCTCGGGTCATACTCAGCCACAGCCAGCCTATCGGCATCAGGGTCGTTGACGAGCACCAGGCGGACTCCTCGCTGTTCCGCCAACTTCTTGCTGAGCTCCAAGCACTGCGACTCCTCAGGGTTGGGGAACTTCACCGTGGGGAAGTCAGGGTTCGGGTCCTGCTGTTCCACTACGCTGATTGGTGCCTGTAAAAGAGAATAGCATTTTTTGAGAATATTGCCTACTCAATTGCTATATTACCACATGTTATTAATTGCTATGAAAAGTCAACTTTATCTTTTTTCGGTGGTGTCGTAAGAAGCGACTAAGGTATACCCTGTATTTTATCTTTCACCATACCGTCACCAACCCGCTTTCCTAGCTTGCTGACTATACGAGCCACCGCGCACCTGACTGCTACAGGCTGACCATGGCAATATTTTACAATTTATTATTCTTGTAACTTAATGTTTGCTCATTCGACAAGCACTTCACTCTACTACACAAATCATCTATTGTTTTTGTTTATGTTATATTAGGGAGGTAAACGAACTAGAGGGTCACGTGATACGGTATACGGTAAGTGTTCACCGCTGCCCATGGACATCAACAACCGTACAAGGGTCGCAGATACGTTGTCTGTCTTTAAGACCTAAGATATGGGGTCTGAGCTCTGGCGACCTTAATCACCACCAGAAACTTAGCACAACAGTTACGAATTGCTATTTCACTGTGACTATGGGCGGAAACCCCTATCTGACTGCACCAGAGTAATGATGATAATCTCGGATATTATGTGAACTACGTTATGCTTGAAACAAAACTACAATAAGACCGATGTTTTGTAATTTACCTTCAAATTAGCAACTTCAAAAGCCTTCAATATGTACTCGTACCCGACACCATGCATAGCGCTGTACACAGTTTCTATAGCGGCCTTCTTATTCTGTTCCAATATGTCTGCATGTAGCGTCTCGCGTATGTATTCCATGTACTTGCTTGTGACCTCCTCCGTGCAGTCTTTGACTAGGTCGTGGGATCGGATCTCATCGATGTTCCAGTGCTCGTCTGGTATGCTGGAAATAATAGGTTGGCAACACAATAAATGATTTAGATTGGGTATCGTTATTTTTTGTGGATGGCAACTGGCAAGTTAACCCTTACCACGCCAACGTCTGATATATCAGACATTTAACTTTCGTGCCCTCGCCGCCAACGTCTTATATATCAGACATAAATATCTAACCAATTTAACTCTATTTTTTCTTATCGTTATAGTACGTGACGACATATGCATACAATTTTCAGACTGTTTATACTTTAGTTAATCAAAAATATCAATTTCATAAAGTATTATAATGTTATTTTATTGATAAATTATTAAAAACAAAACCGTGTTGAATCGACTCATACTATTTTTTTTTTACTTGGACCCTCTGCGCCAACGTCTGATATATCAGCCATTGGCGTTCCATTAGTGATGTTCCATTTCAATGTTCCTACCAAAACCAGAAATCTGGTACCTCAAAATAGAAACATTCAAAAATGTAAAAATTATACAGGTTTTTGTTTTGGGCATATTTTTTGTGTGTTACGAAATCTTGCCAAGTTTTACATTGGTTAAACTTGGTAAGATTTCGTAACACACAAAAAATATGCCCAAAACAAAAACCTGTATAATCCACTCGATAATAATGCAATCGAAAATAAAGCGTTTACATTCATAAACGCTTTATTTTCGATTCATGTTTTGCATCAAAATTTGATTTGGTGGATTTGATTGATACTGGGTTTCATGATCAAATCCAGTAAATTGCATAGTATGTCACAACACTATAGCGACACGATCATGCATGAGTCTCGTACGCCAACGTCTGATATATCAGACACGGAAGTGACGTCAGAGGCGATAGATGTTTCTAGAACTACTTATTTAGTGTTGTACAATGAGGGTTGGAGATATCGATAAATTATGGAAGTACCCTGCAAAATTATGTTATTTACTGTGTTATGCATTGCGTTGCTGTGTAGATTTATTACGTTAATAAATTAATGTTTATTGAAATATGACCACTGCAGAGGAGTTGATTAGGATTTTAGAAGGAACTGATGATGTTGAATTTGAAGTGTTCTTACATAATCAACAGGTAAGTTATAAAAAAATATAATATGTACTATAAAGCGTCCCAATCTAATGGTGCAACCATGGTTTGACACAATAAAGTGTTTGTAATTTTCTTTTTTTTTAGAGGATTATTGGAATACGTAGATGTATTTACATTAGAAATACTTACCGGTCATTATTGATATTTTTATTTCATGTAACTAAAATCATAACTACTATTATAAAGGCCAAAGTTTGTATGTATGGATGTTTGTTACTCTTTCACGTAAAAACTACTGAATGGATTTATGGGTGTTTGTTACTCTTTAACGTAAAAACTACGGACGGAGTCGCGGGCGGCCGCTAGTAATAAAATAAAACCCTTAGAAACTTAAAAAATAACTATAAATATTTTTTTCAAATGATTTATTTGTTACAAATTAATAATATCGATACTCAACATTGTCAGCACTAGTTAATCAACCAGTTATATTGCGGTGGCGTGTGGTGAACGTTTTTGACGAAAACTCGTGGCGTGGAAAGGGTTAATGCTGGAAATAATAAGTTGGCAACACCATCAAATAATTCAGATTGGTCATCGTTATTTTTTGTGGATAGCAGCTGGCAAAATAGTTTCCACGTTATATTTACAACTCAACATGATGTTTATTCCGACTTGCTTTTAAGATATGGAACGTTATTATTGAGTTTATATCGATGCACTATAGTTTGTGGTTTGCTGGCAAAACCTAAACTCTGCTATTCTGGATATTGCTGCTACTCTGGATACACAATAAATAGTTAGTTACTATGATACTCTGTTTCAAAAGGGAGCTTATAAGCGTACTTACTCTAAGCACTGCAGTATCTCCTCCAGTACATTGTCATCATGCGGTGAAATGATCTGACAGCCATTCCCCCAGTACACTTTGTATCCATTGTCTTCCTTAGGGTTATGGGAGGCGGTCACCATCACACCAGCGGCTGCGTGGTACAAGATACTTCCGAAGGAGATCAGAGGTGTTGGACAAACAGCGGAGAATAGGTGCACTGGTATTGATGATGAGACGAACACTTTCGCTGTTAGTTCTGCGAATCTGTAAAGATTTTGGTAGCTGTTATGTGGGCTAAATGAGTTTTATACATGGCTTTGGAGTTATTCTACCTCATACAAATAGGGCAAAATTCGGAGCAGATTATTCAAATACGGTTTTCGGTTCCATTCATTAAACAAGTTACAAGATTAGGTAAGTACAACATTGTTGACAGAATTTTAAAAACAAATAATGATATTTCAGTTCAGTTAGGTGTTGTTAAGCATCATCTCTCCCTTTAAGGCTTTTTATGTAAAGTAAAAGTATATGCTATTGATAAATATGTAAGTATGTACTCATAATTTATCTTATTTATTTCATTCATATCCTGTCTTTTAGTAAAAAAAAACCTAGTTGCATTGGCAAACAATGTTCGTGAAGATGAGTTCGTTTTCCCTATAGGTATTGATCATATTAGTAATAACATGACTGATTAAAAAGGGTTTATGGGTCCATAAACCCTTTTTAATCAGTCATAATATAGTAATATAATACCATCCGGACGTATTCGGCCATGGCGGCCGATCTTACGATCAGCCAGGTACGCAGGATATATTATATATTATAGTGCACAAGTGAGTGCGCGAGCACATGTGCACTCCCTATTCCTTCAATCTCATAATTCGGTGGGACAGCAGTCTGACACGACCGTAGAGAGAGAGACCAACGGCTTAACGTGCCTTCCGAACCACGGAGGAGCTCGAGATGATTTTTTTCGGTCACCCATCCGATGACTGGCATCTGCGAGCGTTGCTTAACTTTAGCAACCGCAGGCCGAGTGCTAACCACTGCGTCATTGAGCTCCTCAATAGATAATATAAATAATATAAATCAGTAATATTATGCGTATTAATGTGCAAGTGCATTTCAATCCAACATAATGCTCAATCCAATGTGACCTCTAATCAAAGAATGCAATGCAGTCAAATTACAAACGTCTGCTGTTGTATGGAACATGACCTTACTCATTCAAGTTGAATGACATACCATAATTGGTCTGCATATCCAATGAGACCAATCGAGACTGTTACATCATACGTGTTTAGTCTAGTTAACTTTAATATGCAAACACATTTACCTCTCTTTTATAATGAGAATGCCGCGTTTACCCAATTGTAAGTGATCCTAATCATTATTGTTTGCCAGGAGCATTTGAAACAACAGAGGGATCTTACGTATCCTTTACCCTTAACACAGTAATGTATTCTTATGGGTTGCTGGTTAATATCAATAAGCTTTATTGCAAAAAGTTTGCAGATATATGATATAGTTTTCATGACAGAGATTAATTGATAGAAAATGATATGATTATCGTTGCTCATGGTCATTTGTATTGGCACATTTCAAACCTTAGCAGTGTGTGGAAAACCAAGTCAATATGCAGTAGACATCTATCCTTACTAATACAAAATAGCTGAAAAGTTTATTTGTTTGTTTGAAATTCTTAAATATTTTTGTGTTGGATAGTCCATTCGTTCACGTGGACGGAGTGGCGGGCGGCTGCTAGTAAAGAATACAAACATAACAAGTCATGTTCCTTCGATTATACATGAAACCGTACCGATGACTCAATCGTGATCGTTGCATTTACTGAATCAGCCAATACCGAGAAGCATCGTCGTTTATCAATCAATTGTATGCACAATATTGAAGGCCTCTTGATAGATACAACGAGGATTAAAAAGGTAACTGGCATTGGTAATAAATAGATTATTTGGACTCCAATTACAAACTTAGCACACGTATAGCTGGTACTATAAATATAAGGCTATGGATAGACACAAGTATGCACTTATAGGCCAGTTTTCTTCAGCTAAGATAATCCCGGTGACAGTTTGCTTTCAAAGTAAAATCGAGGCTATTCCAAACTAAGAAGACTCTACGGAAAATTATTGCCTTGGAATAAAGTTTAATTTCGAATATGAAGTACACCTGTTACAAGCATCATCTTGCGTAAAATGGACTAAAAAATCTCCTAAGTAAGTACAAAACAATCCATGAGTCTAGATTAAAGTGTTTATTTTCAATGGCAATATAGACGCCTATTTTTATGACACATACATTTCGCAAAGGAAGATTCCCAAGTGAGCTATACTGACGTACTTAACTCTTTTCTTAGACTCTCTTATCTGCGTTTATTTTATAGCAATTGAAAATAATAATCGCTCGTTAAAGACCAAATATTTTCAGCAAGCTATTTCTCAAAATCAAGGATAGCCTAAGATTGATAGCTTATTAAAATAATATAAATCATATTGATTCTAGCAAAAGTTTTGCTACCGCTTGCTAACTTAGTAAAACGAGCCAAGCAAACGATATGACGTCAAAGACATATCGCAATAAAAACAAATAGTTTCTCATTATTTTGCATCACAAAGGCATGATGATTCAGATATCTATACTTATAATAAATCTGTAGAGAGGTCAATTCTGTACATTAAATATTTTTCCAAAATAACTATCAGGGGGTGTTTAGTGATTGATACTGATACCAAAAATGCAATCAGTAAAATTTTTGTCTGTCTGTCTGTCTGTCTGTCTGTCTGTCTGTATGTTCCTTATAGAAACAAAAACTACTGGACGGATTTTGACGAAACTTGGTACCATTATTCTTCATACTCCTGGGCATATTATAGGATACTTTTCATCACGCTACAATCAACAGGAGTAGCGTAGTGAAGGGAAATGTGGGGAAAACGGGAGTATTTACTCCATTTCTTAAGCTTCAGTCGCGTGTGCAGCCTTAATGGTTAAAGTCACATAGAAATCATGTATGACGGAAATATTCTAAATAAAATTTCCTAAAAATATCCCCCAACAGCATATGTCTATCTTTTATGGTTGACTCACAATAACACGTGCAACTCAAGATCCAAATTGGTTTGAACGCGCTAAGCTCAGGAACTACTGGTTCGAATTGACAAAACATTTTGTGTTGAATAGTCCACTTACCACTTACCATTTGTCGAGGTAGCCTTATTCTATTGCATATTCCTTTATTTTATCATTGTAAATTGTGCTAGCGAACTATTTAGTTCTAAAATGTGCCGATAGATGGCGCACCTCGCCAGAGGCGCGGCCGCGGATCTGAATCGCGGTGAACAGATGATTTCTCAAATGTATAAGGTCTCCAGCTAATTGTTAATAATGATGAGCGTTTTCCGCCACTTCAATAATAGACTATTATGTATTTCTATCCTGAGTAATTAGTCCCGTAAATGCATATAGATAGATCGTTGTTTTATTCAGCTATTTTAATTTTTTATTTTAAGTAAGACTGAAAGACTGTGTGCGGAAATCGTAACCCACGCGGACGGAGTCGCTGGCGGCCGCTAGTTTATTAATAAATCAATGTATTGTAGTAGCACTACAGTTGTCATTTGTTTGACGATAAGAAATTATGCTAATTATACTAATGTGTATGCGACCGACGGATTACATAATTGTTATGCAGCATGAACGATGAATGAGAAAAGTAAGTACCTATTCAGTAAAACGAGGCGATGGGATATCGGAAAATAAAGTGATTGCCTCAGATAATTCGAACAGAACATTCAGACAGAGAGTACAGACATTTTTTGTACGTCCAAGAAGTCCCATAAGTTTTGTGGCTAAAAAAACTAAGAACTGAATGAAAAATCTTTACTAATATAAGAAAGCTTAAGAGTTTGATTGTTTGAAGAACGCGCTAATCTCAGGAACTGCTGGTTCAAATTTGATACGCGGACGGCCGCTAGTATGAGATATATTCTGTCTAAACTATTTCATTACATATTATGAAGGTAACACATGTAGCGAAATATGCGAGAAGTGCTTGTTAAATTGCCGATACCGAAGTTTCGTATAGCAACACTGTACGCAAATGTTTTTCATAAGATATCAAGCGTAAACAAAAACTACGTAAAGCTAAGATAATAACGTATTATCAGTTCTCAAAATGTTTGATTGATGCTGTATCATGACCCCCGCGGAGATAACAGGGGACAGTAGATAGTAGCTTAAAGAATCAAAATGTTTTTATACAAGTGTCTAATTGTAGTAAGTGGGATCCATAGAATACCCTCGAGTTTTAGTTGGTGAATCTATTCGAGTGATTTTTAACAATTTAGGCATGAAGGACCATTTTGTCAACCATGACCACTTGGAATCCAGGGATCATCAGTGGTCAATAAACCATATTTTAAGAACCACTGATCTATTCAGTGTCCAATGAATTTTTAAGGTGTTTTCAACAAAAAGATTAGGTTTTTCTTTAGTTGACTATCAAATGAGAAACTTAGAAACAGAAATTAATGGGTAACGGGTACCTACATCTTCTATAGCTATACAACTGCTTCCAGTGGGTAACTAATATGGTTTGAATAAAAATCTGATCCGATTACAGCCTAGATCCAGCATTGATCAATGAAAGAAGATGCAGCGTTATAAAATAAGGACCATAGGTATATGCCAGGCCAGTACTTAAATAATCATTTACCTTTTGCTGTTATAGCGTCCGTCGTATCCAACTACGACACCGTTATGAAGTTGACTTTGATTGCAAACTTTCTGGATGTATGAACACAGGCCCTGTAAAAAAGCAGACATAAGAGTTAGGGAGCGTTTCCACTTAAGCTGAGCTGCGCGGAGCTGAGCAGAGCGGTCAATTTTTACACGTCTCTGCTCAGCTCCGCGCTTCTCAGCTTATATTAAAACGCACCCTTACTTTGTTGAAGATTCCAACTTAAAGAAACCAAATGGAAACAAAAAGACATCGAGAGGATTTTTACTATCAAGCACCAATAATCTTCTTTTCACAGAATGCACACAACATCTATACTCACATAATAAAGCTGAAGAGTTTGTTTGTTTGAACTTGATTATCGCAGGAACTACTGGTTCGAATTCAACAATTATTTTTGCGTTTGATAGTCCATTAGTCGAGGAAGGCTTTAAGCTATAATATAACACTATGCGTGCAGAAACCGGAAACCACGCTGACGGAGTCGCGGGCAGCCGCTATTTACTACATATAACAACGTAGGTACCAACCTGCGCAGTCTGTAGTATGACGACGTCGTTCATGCACTTGTAGCCGGCGCCCATGCGGCCGCGCAGCCCCGCCGTGCCGAACTTCTGCCGCTGCAGCATCGTCTTGCGCAGCTCCTCCCATTTCTGACCAGATATGCAGTCCAGCACCTCTTGGCGGGTTGTTGGGTTCTACATTTTGAAAAGCAAATCTATATATATAAAAATGAATTGCTGTTCGTTAGTCTCGCTAAAACTCGAGAACGGCTGAACGGATTTATCTTATCTTGGTCTTGAATTATTCGTGGAGGTCTAGGGAAGGTTTAAAAAGTGAGAAAAATAGGAAAAGGAAGACGGGACGGGACGGGACGCGGACGAAGTCGCGGGCGGAATGCTAGTAATAAATAAATAAATGTCTTACAATATCACACATCATGACAACACACAAGCGCTTGAGTAACAGATATCAAAGTCAACAGTGGTTTACAAATGTTTGTCCTGTGCGCGCGACCTCTTGGTCTAGTAGTTAACTTCTTGCCCACTTCACCAAGCGGCTTGTCAAACCTTAATTTGGCTACAATGTCATTTACAATTGGTTTCCGGTCCTTAGTCAAGGTTATAAGGTTCAATGTTATAAGGGATTTATTTTGTCATAGTCTAGTTAAGGGTTTAACAGCTTGGTAGCCGTTTGGTAAGAGCGCTGCTTCAAATGCAGTCATCAAATACACCTCTGCAAGGGTTAAAATGGGTAGATTACATTCTTCTTGCATAGCAACACATTACTTTTTTTAAATATTGATGTTTAACATCAACTAAGTAGGCATTAGGTTGCAATTTAAAGCTGTCTTCTTAGTTCAAAGCCCAAAATCAAGGTCAAAGTGTAGTGTTTCAAATGTCCCAAAACAATTTAGCTTACTTTAAAATATTTCAAAAATTGATATGTTGGAACAGCGAATACTTAAGAAGAAATCTGTATTCCTATCCATAAATCTAATCTAGGTACACTGTTTCAAAATTTACATTCTATATTGGAGTTTAAACATAAAGCTTTAAGGCAGGTATTTGTCTCCCATCACATTTGCAAACAAAATCAATTTGTTCAAGACACACATTTTATTGATATGACCTTACAACCTACCTATAATATATCTTCATTCAATGCTTAGACTTCATTGTAAATTATGTTCTATTATTTTCTCATTTGTTTATAGTCCATTTTGGTCAAGATGATCTCTTTGGCAGGTATACTTCTTATATTAAATTAAACTTTATTACAAGGCAATAAGCTCCACAAACTGTTTATATGATGCTCCATTGGGTAATACTTTAAAATAGTGTAGATTTTCCTTTGAATTGCCAATTGTCACCAGAATTATCTTAGGTGAAATTGACTATAACTATAATAATATATTTATAAGTAATATAAAACATAAGTAATGAAACTGTCTGAAATAATGCAATAGGCAACAGAAATGACAGCTTAAGCGAAACGTGAAGATAACATTTCACATGGGATTACCAAGTATGCAAATATAAAACTTTTCCTTTTCATCCTTGTCCAATTGAATGGCTGCTTAAAGGAATATACTGCGTAGTTGTGGTAAATAATTAAAGCCTTTTAATTATGTACAATCAGAGTTTTTTATTACGATCTTTAGCTTACAAGAAACAACGTGACGAGCAGAAACGAAAAGTGACATTAAGACAAGTGGCGCCACACGCGCCTAAATACAAAACTAATTTAGTTGCGTTCCTATTCACGCTAACACCCTCCCTTGGAACGCAACCCCATCTTTGTTATACAATACAAATGTTTTTCGGCAGTAGTGCCTTTAGTCAAGTTATCAGCAATCATGTCCTCACCCTTAACATAACAGAACTTTATATTTGAATTATTAACATGGTCTTTCAGAAAATGATAACGAATGTCAATATGTCGTGACCTAGGCAAGTAACAATCATTATTAGACAATTTAATTGCACTTTGGTTATCGCTAAAAATTACGAGTGGTTTGTTCTGTTCTTGCCCGAGTTCAGCATGCAGTTGTTGGAGCCACAGCGCCTCCTGCGCCGCCGAGGACATCGACATGTACTCCGCCTCAGCCGTGGATAGTGCCACAGTCTGCTGCTTCTGGGATCGCCAAGATATAGCACCACCCTGTAACAAAAACATGTAACCTGTGCACGACTTCCTGTCGTGCATATCGCTTGCCCAGTCAGCATCACAATAACCTGTGATTTCCTCATTTCCATCTTTGGTGTACATCAGCTTCAGGCCCTTAGTACCTTGCAGGTATCTGAAAATTCGTTTGACTGCAGTCCAGTGTGCAGCTGTAGGATTTCTATTAAACCTGCTCAGGGTGTTGACTGCAAATGATATATCAGGTCGTGTACCTTGAGCCACATATAGCAAGGAGCCAATAGCCTGTTGGTATGGACAATCACAGATTGTTTCTTCCCCATTTTTATTACAAAATTTCATACCAGCTTCGCAAGGTGTTTTCACGGGTTTACAGTCTGACATTCTGAATCTTGCTAATATTTCATTGATGTATTTTTCTTGATCCAGCAATACTTTATCCCCATCTCTTGTAATATGAAGACCAACACATTGACTTGCCGGACCAATATCTTTCATCTCAAAATGTTGTTTCAATGCCTCCTTGAAAATGGTTTTTGTGCTTTCTTCAGAAGTAAACAGAATTAAATCATCGACCCAGATGGCTACAAAAGTATTCTTTTCATCATTATAATAGACACAAGTATCCGTTTTTGACTGAACCATACCTAGTTCATGCAGGACAGAACTTAATTTCAAATTCCAGAGTCTGCTGGCTTGCTTGAGTCCATAGATAGACTTTTGCAGCTTACATACTTGTGATCCTTGTTCATACTCTTCAGGCTGCTGCATGTAAATGTCTCGATCAATCTCTCCCTGTAAAAAGGCAGATACGGCATCCATCTGATCAATGGCCAGCCCATATCTAGCTGCTAAGGCAAATAAATAACGTATAGTTGTATACCGGACCACTGGTGAGTATGTCTCTTCATAGTCTGTGCCCCATCTTTGTGCATACCCTTTTATGACAAGCCTGGCCTTATATCTTGTAACATTTCCAGTCTGATCTGTTTTTACTTTAAACACCCACTTATATGGAAGAGCCTTTTTACCTGGGGGCAAGTCAGTTAACGTCCATGTTTTATTTTTCATCAAGGAAAAGTATTCCTCGTCCATGGCCTTCTTCCATTCTGAAGCTTGTGGAGATGTGAGTGCTTCCTCGACAGTCTGTGGGTCAGTTATATCAGTAAATAAACACAATAAGCCCATTTTGTCCTCATTTCGCTTATTTTGTGATTTTCTTGTCCTTAATGTTATATTACTGTGACAATCTTGTTTCACAGGATATGGAGGATAGTAAGTTTCATCAGGGTCGTCAGTTTCATACTCACTTGAGTCCTCATTTTCACCTTTGGTACTTAAGTCTTCACCGGACATCACAGGAACAAAAGTAGGTAACTTCTCGGTGTTCATTTTATCTTTCTGACTGCCCAAGTTTGTACTCTCTTGTGAACCGGAGCTGGTAGTGGCTGCTTGACTGTCTTTAACTGAAACATTGGTTTCATAATCAATTAGTCCACTGCCAATCTTATCACAGTTCTCGATGAAGGCAACATCTCTACTCTTGACAACTTTGTGTGATTTAGGGTCCATAAAACGATATCCCTTTGTATTATCGCAATAGCCCACAAATATCATTTTTATTGACTTCTTATCCCACTTTTGACGTTTCTCCTTTGGTATTAAAACCATAGCTTCAGAGCCAAATATTTTCATATGAGATAAGTTGGGTTTCTTACCTTTCCACATTTCATATGGGGTTTTACCTTGTAGTGACTTGGTCGGGGAACGATTTACAATATATGCAGCTGTTGCCAGAGATTCGGCCCAGTATTTCTTCTCTAGGTTAGCATAGAACAGCATACACCGTGCTCGCTCGACCAAGGTCCTGTTCATTCTTTCCGCCATGCCGTTCTGCTGTGGAGTATATGGAGTAGAGGTCTGATGAATTATACCATGGTTAGATAAGTATTTCTCAAAGTTGACATTGCAGTATTCAGTGCCATTATCAGTACGAAGTTTTGTTATCTTATGATTCAATTCATTCTCTACTTTCAATTTGAAATCTTTAAATGTCTCTAAAATATTTAACTTATCTTTCAGAAAATAAACAAAGATCATTCGTGTGTAGTCATCAATATAAGTGATAAAGTATCTCATACCTCCGAATGAAGAATTCTCCATGGGGCCACACAAGTCAGAATGTATTAGTTCCAGTGGCCTTGTAGCTCTAGAACCAATATTTGTGAATGGCGTCCTTGCTTGCCTACCTTCCATACAGTGAATACATGTGACATTACTTTGTTCCTGAGTCAGAGTCACACCGTCGGTACAACTGGGTAGTTTCTTCACATCTGAAATGTTTAAATGGCCCATTCGCAGGTGCCACAAGTAAGTGTTATTACTATTCTGAGAACTGGAGGCTAAATGTGCAACTTCGTTACTGGAGTCTATGACATATAACTTGTTAGTCAATGTTGCAGTGCATACGACCTCGTCCTTTCTATTACGAACTTCACAACCCTTGTCATTGAAAGTAACATTGTGGCCCTTGCTCGCAATGGTGCTAACTGAAAGTAGATTTGCAGCTAGACCTGGAACATACAAAACATTGTTGACTTGTATCACTTCATCTTGACCTGTGTGTATATCAACACAACCAACTCCCTTCACGGCTAATGGCTCTCTGTTAGCTACAGTGACACTCTTTATAGATGGCTCGGTGACATTGTAAATCCAATCCTCTCTGCATGTCATATGAATAGATGCGCCTGAGTCAAGAAACCACTTATTGTCACAGGTGTTCTCTTTAATAGTCACTGAAAAAGCTGCTACAAAATTAGAGCTCTCTCCCTTGTTTTCAGGTTGTTCCCTGGGCAGTCTGCAATGTTTTGCAAAATGGCCAATCTTGTTACAATTGTAGCACCTTGGTCCCCTTGATTTGAACGACTGCTTAGTGTTTGTGTAGAAAGCAGTTGACTTTGATGGGTTAATCTCTTGTATAAGTTTAGATTTTACTGAGTCAGCACTTATTTGAATACCAGAACTCTCTAATCCCATGATCATTGGCTTGTATTCGTCTGGTAGGCCTGCCAACATTAAAGTGCCAAGCCACTCATCATTAACATCAAAACCAATATTGCGCAGTTTGTGTGCAGTGTTCATGATTTTACTCACATAGTCTTCAACACTATTGCTCGACTCCAGTGTAGTATTTATGAGATCTTTGAGTAGACCCACTCTTCTAGTTAACCCATTGTCATCAAAAGCCTTTTGTAGATTCTCCCATACCTGTTTTGCCGTCGTGCATTCCTGGACATGTACGTAATTCTGAGGATCCAATAACAATATGAGTTTCGCCTTTGCCTTGACGTCTTTAGCAGCATCCACAGGTTTGTCATCGGGGCGTTCGACACAGCACCACAAATCCTCGTGTTCCAAATAAGTTTTCATACTGAACTTCCACGTTGCAAAGTTTTCTCTTCCAATCAGTTTCTCCAGATTAAACATATTGGAACCCATCTTGATCGATTTCTTCAACAAATTAAGGAATTTACACCGTGATCGTTAATTTTTCTGAACTTCAAATTCAAATTGCACCGACAATTTTTACTGATTGAAGTCAAATTTTCTTCTCTGATATTTCCACTGTACCACACCGGAACTACGCTCTGCTACCATAAAGGAATATACTGCGTAGTTGTGGTAAATAATTAAAGCCTTTTAATTATGTACAATCAGAGTTTTTTATTACGATCTTTAGCTTACAAGAAACAACGTGACGAGCAGAAACGAAAAGTGACATTAAGACAAGTGGCGCCACACGCGCCTAAATACAAAACTAATTTAGTTGCGTTCCTATTCACGCTAACACTGCTATTTTAATATTAATTCATATCTTTTAGAGCAGTTTTATTTACAGAATAAAATATTAGTCACGGGCGGGGATCAGACAACACCTGATAAATGTACATTACACTCATTATCTAGGCAAATTAAAAAGCCTTGTACAAATTTACAAGGAAAACCTTAGTTGGGCTTTGTATTAAATTGACAATAGGCTAGCATTACCATAGTGGTTGGTCTCTAGGGAGACTTATATGACATCACTAGGTATGTGGACTGCTAATTGTTTGAAACTATTTGGCCGGGATTCAAAGGGCTTAACTAGAAACATACACAGTCAAATCATCAGTCAATTCTTGCTAGAGTTTATAGATCTTTAGCCCCTTTCCGGTTAATTATTATATAATAATATTATGTGCCTAATTACCGGCCGGACAAAAATATTTATCCGGCCGGTACGATATTGACTTTACAATTATTACTCGAAAGTGTTAGTTCTTGAAGTATTTACCTTATCATGCTTTAGCCAACCATTGACCGCTGCGTCCAATTTCGGATCACCGCTCTTACACTCAGTCATCTTTAAGTAATGGGTGTAACTTCTTAAGTTTTAAATAAAAACTCCTCAATTCGGTAGACTGAAACGCCGGATTTACTGTCTTCAAAAAAGAAGTTGAAGGAACTGGCTTTTCTTTTATTATGGCACTCTTTTAGTGTTCTAAAACGTTAACAATTAGCGGAAACCTGCGTCTTCGTGTAATCTCGTACATAACTTCGTCAACTATTTTTGTTGAAAGATACTTTGACACTGGCTTGACAGATTGTCAAATGACAGTTTTCAGTGTGTTCCACTTTAATAACGTTTTGCGTAACGGTATTTTTAACGCCGTTATGAATAACGACGTTAAAAGACAATAATAGTTTCATGATTGGTCAGCATCGGGCATATTTATACTAATTTCAGTAATCGCAAAAGTATTTAGTTTAGTTTTTCTGTCCAACCCAGTTTGAAAAGTTCAATTCATTTCATATTTTTTAATGATAAGAATGATAACTAATAAGTAAAATCAGCAACGCCTATAGTAACTCTAGTAGCAAAGTTACACAAATAAACAATGAATAATGTTTTTTCCAATGAAGTTTCATTTCCATATATTTGGGGGGTTGTGGAGGACTATTGTTTCAATTAACCCTCGATCCCACGTAATTCTTCCCTCACCAATACAATTAATGTGCTTTTGAAATTAATTGTAACATTTTAATGATAATTATCATATCATTAATTCCTATTGGAACAAACTTAATACAAATTCATTACAATGGACTCTAGAGGGATTCACCCGCGACCTCTAGACTCAAGTTTTACTTTTGGTATTTGCGTGGTGGAAGTTCCTTTTGGTTTGATGACTCAAGACTAAGTACTTCCTAACGGTCGCTCCATATGACCATTGGAGAAAAGGGTGGCATGCATGCATTTTGACGTCTGCCTTGAAAAGTGGTAATACTGTCGTAGAATCATAACATGACAACAACCAGTGCTACTACAGAACAGATATAAAAGCAAAATAAAAAGTCATAGAAGATAATGTGGCGGAAAGCTTGTTTGACAAATGGTCTTTAAAGCTTTGGGTTTAGGTAAGTCCCGGATTAGACCAGAATTGATGATTTGTTTTTTTCAGAATCTGTAGGTGTTTATGGAGTTGTTAGACCTTATTTAGACATTCTGCAGTTGAATGCAGAGAATGTGAATAAATGTGGAGTGTGCGGCGCTCATAGGTACTTGTGTACAAATGAGTTCTGCATAGCTTCCTCCTCAAGTCATATTTCTTTTTCAAGTCATTAATTACTGAAGGTTATGATATCATTGGTATAAAATATACCACGACGTTCTTAGCAAGTTTATAGGAGTGGTTTACCACTGTGCCTTCAAGTATTTCAGTCGTAAAGATTGGAAGCTATTGCCTGATCTCGGCTAAGAGGTTCATCATCATCATCCTAGCGCTTATCCCGCTCACATGGCCCTGCCATTGCCTTGTAGTCCAGGGTCAAGTTTGCTGCTCCTTCTTCTCCACTTCGCACGGTCTTCGGCATCCTATGTAGTCAGGCCATTGGCAGTTGGCACGCATGTCATCTATCATGACGTCACATCATCACTTCTTGGGCCTACCCTTTCTTCCGGGACCCTGCGGTGGCAGCATGGCGAGACATTTGTTTCTCACGTAACTGGCTCTCGATTAGGAGGATATAACTATTTAATTACCCAGTACATCCGGTATAGTCAGATAAACCGTTACGATTGGCCTTCATAGTCAAAAAATAGATTAAGGACATTATTATTATACAATTAAATGTCCAACCGGCCGCACCTTCACCTACATATATCCCGAGTGCTACGTCACACGGTTGATTAGGAAGCGGTTTGTCCAATCAGTGGCCAATCACATAATTGTAATTGTTGAGCGGAACCAGCCACTCCAGGGGCTCTGGACATCCTTCCCTCTACGTCCCGCGGACCAGTCGTTGTAAAACATTTTGTTTTCCAAGGGGAACATAAATCATTGATGGCGTTGTTAGATCCAAATTTAGCGAAGTTTTTTCAATGGAATCTTTGGGTCGACTTATTGAATCTTAGTTGTTACCAGCGGCTTTAAATGCTTTTTCAAGATTCCTGTTTTATCCCATGAGAGCATTTAATCGGGATAGTAAGTAATCTTATCACCTAAGCCAGCCCATACCCTGCTTGTATACCAAATTTCATCAAAATTCGTTCAGTAGTTTCAGCGTGATTGACGGACAAACGTCCAAACTTTCACATTTTTTTAATTAGTATGATGATTGTGCAAACTGTGAAAACAACAATATTTATCAAAACATGTTTTCGTAAGTTATAATGTCAATGAGGAACAAAAATACTTTGTTGTTTTTAAACCATCCTGAAAATGTCACGTCTAGTTTTGCAGACTTTATTAAAACTCTAGCTCACCGATTGACAGTTTTCACCTTTTTAAGGGGTTAACAAGTCGCTTTTAAAGACCCTCGTGGGGTAGACGAGCAAACTTCTGAAAACAAGGTACCGGTCCCTCCCTTTTCGATTCCCGGGTAGGGAAAACACAGCCCGGGTTTGTGATCTCCAACCCGCATTTGTCAAGCGTAATGATTTTTGTAACGAAAACATGATTTCAAATTATAGAGGCCCTTGCCCTGCAGTGTGACATAAATAGGCTGACACTTTACTTTCATAGGTATTGGCTCGAAATGTGTTTTCTTGCGATAAAGAAAAACCAACAGCCCATAATAGCAACACCATACAAGGCAAACACCAACCACGCCTACATCGCCCAATTTTACCTTCACCTTCACTAAAAACCCAATTAAAAGACCAACACCGTCTAATCAACCGCACGATGAAAGGCACATACTTACCTATACCTATGCTTCTTATAAACCAGCTACTTGACTTTACTACGTGCACTGTAAATAAAAATAACCTGAGTAGTTGGCGTAGCATTGACTCTTGGGCGGGCGGCTCGGGTCGCCACGTATCATAAAGTTGAATATAAACCACGTATCATATTTAATTTGGTAAAAGTTGTCTTTTGAAGTGACGTAGCCCGTGTTGTGTTGTGAGAATGGATACTGAGGACCCAAATAAGCTCGCCTCTGTGGAATTCGAGGTGTTTGGACAAGTACAAGGTTTGTAGAACTTGTACATATCGACTTCTATATTAGATTAATTGTTTTTACTATGGGCTACATCGGAACAAGTTCAAATATGCTTTGGCAAGAGAGAAGTTCAAAAAATAGTCATTTTAGAATGTCACTGTCTTTCTAACTCAAAAACGCTTTAACTGAAAAAATATTCCCTTCAGACATTCCGCTTAGCTTCAGTCTCGCTGACCAAAATGTTTTTTTTATCAACACTTACAATTTTCGTAACAGGAGCATCACTCACAATTTTCATTCTCAAGAGATAGTAACTAATTCCAGTGTTTTTGACATTCCGTCAAGGCTAACCATTTTTTAATTTGTAACTTAATGATTAATTTTTCTCATCTCATTAAATAAGTTTAAAATTGATAAAGTTGTTCGAGAAAATTCGGAATCTACAAGTAAAGAACAATGCTTAAAAAATTATAAATTTGGCGACGTTTGTTGAATTTACGTTTTGATGGAGAAGAAATACCTCACAGCCTCTAGCAAGTTGCAATCTGCTTTAAATGGTATCAGTCAGTCACCTAAGACGCTAAGTTGGTGAAAGAAATAATAGGAGCCCTTCCTTCCATCCAAACCTCCAATAGGTTAGGTAAAAGGTTCATTATTTTTTACAAGTTTTACATTCGGCTTTGACCGCGTTCCTTCACATGAGAGCATTTAATCGGGATAAAAAGCATCCTATCACCTAAGTCAGCCCATACTCTGCCTATATTCCAGATTTCATCAAAATCCGTATCATTGTTTCAGCGTGATTGTCGGACAAACATCCAAGGAAACCAAACTTTCACATTTATTATACTACTATGTAGTATGACAACTTAACGAATTTAAGATAATAGTATTTCTTCGGATTATAGTGAGAGTATGAAGCAATATATCGGCAGCTGATCAGCTTATAATTAGAAGTTCGCTCGCTCATCTGGGTCGATGTCAATGGGCGATCGTGATGCGCCGACAGACAGACGGGCGTGACGAAGCTTTTTATATAGATCTATTGCACATTTAGTGTAGTGAAATTAACGTATCCTTGACCTTCATAGTTGGAGCTTTAAAAAAATAGCACCCGATAAGAGATCCCCGCCGGTGCTCTCGGGTTACGACTCTTGTAGAGTCGTAGTATCCCGAGTAATAGCTACTCTTGCCATTGCTTTTTTTACTGTCTGGAAATGCTTTTACTTTTTCCCTCTACCGTGGGGCGGTATGTATGAGTGTGTGCATCTGCGACCCTTGTGCGGTTGTTGATGCGCTTGAGAGCGACCCTCTTGTTTCTTTGCCTACCTATAACATAAAGAGCAAAATCAAGAAAAATCGTCAGGTTAAATGTCTCGGAGGCTAAGTGGTCAGAGCGCTTGCCCAGATTGCAAGAGGCGCTGGGTTCGAATCCCGCCTGACCCTACCTTACCTGAGATCAGATGATTTTTGCTTTGTTTATCATTTTGAAAATAAGAAATTGCTCCTTCTACAGGCTGCTACTTCACAAAGTACTGCAAGGAGCTGGCAGAACAGCTGGGCGTGACGGGCTGGGTGAAGAACTCGAAGAAAGGCACCATCGTCGGCAAGATACAGGGGAACAAACCGATTATGGATCACATGTTAGTATATTTTTTGAATGTCACAGTTTTGTTTTTCGATATTCTTTTAATTTATTTATTTATGTTGAGGACTCAGGTTGACGACCCAATTTTGTTGACTTTTTTTTTGGTTCAAAAGTAAAAGTTATTGTAAATTGGGAACAGAGGCAGTGCTTATAAGAAATCATTAAAGCAATGATTGAAGCTAAATTTTGTTTTGGGTAATCCAGTTGTCAATTAGATTAACATTATTTTTTCGTGAATTACTCGTACATCAGTTTGAAATTCATCTAGGCTTGTACACGTACCCAGTGAAAAAAACACTGCTACAAAGAAAGCATTTCTGATTGCGAAATTGAATGCGAAATGAAGGCACAGGGAATTTCCTAGTCAGAATTGGAAAGTTTCCAATAATCCAATAATATTTAAATTAGCCGGCATATGGCAACAAGCTTGATAGTTCCGTGCCAAAACATCGCCTTACGAAGCGATCAACGTCTATTTAGCAATACATTACAGTTGTTCATTCCAGTAATATTTCACGTCGGTAATTATCATGATTTGTTTATTGACAATGTTGGACTTCCCATCTGTATAAATTGAATAAGTATCATCCTTGGCCATTGCCTCGGGGCCCAGAGTACGGGACAACTTTGATCCTGAATTGACCAGCCTGGTTATTACAAAAGAGTGACCATCGTCTGACCTCTGTAACCCTTACAAGGGAAACCAGACAGGGAACATAGTCTGGACCAACGGCTTAACGTGCCTTCCAAAGCAAGGAATCATCATTTTTATCGGACTATCAGGTTAAACAAAAGTGAGAAAACTATCGTATTATCAATTCTATTCCCAAGAGGGTAAAAGAGGGTATGAAAGTTTGTATGAAACTTTGAAATTTTTTTACCGATCGGGCTGAGACTTTGCATGCTTAAAGCTACTATGATGTGGCCAATCCGTAAGAAATAATATTGACAAAGGGAATAAAATAGGTGATGAAAGTTTGTAAGAAACCGTAATCTACGGGAACGAAATCGCGGGCGGCCGCTAGTATACGTATAGGAGTAAAATGTAATGTTATGTTTACTTCCCAGGATTGATTGGCTGAAGACGACCGGTTCCCCTGGCTGTAAGATAGAGAAATGCGAGCTGACCAACTGGGAGTATCTTGTTCGACTGGATTACACTGATTTTAGCATACGATTTTAAGATAATTACTAACGTAACTTATTGGGCATTCGTGCTTTATAACATGCTTATTTAATAACAAATTTTTATACGTATGATATTTTGAAATGGAGGAACAATATTGTCCTTCCTATTTATTGATTTAATCGACATATTTTTCTCCAAGAATGGACGTAAAACATCTTACGACCATTTCAACATTTATTATTTAATTTTATCGTTAGATCTAAGAAGTGTGTTTTGTATAAATGTGTTTTTTAAAACTACTCTTTTAAAAAGTTGTTTTTGTGTATTTTATTTCCTTAAAACATTAAAGTATTACATTTATTCAAGTTACTTAGATATAGCACACCCACCCATGATTATAAGAGCAGTAGAGCTTAGTGGAAGTTCCACTCAAATGAGCCGCTCGTCTGGCGAAGTACCTCCCCTCCACCTTACAGAAGACCACACTGAAATAGCTCTTTGTACCTGTTTTGCTATGTTCCTGCTGGCGAGTAAGGTAGCCAGAGCTCAGTTGGGTAGGTGGGGTCTTTAAGGCCGGCAACGCTTTGGTGATACCTACCTTTGGTGTCGCGGCTGTGATTGTTTACCATCAGGCAACCCGCTACCTCGTTTAAAAACTCCAAAAAAACCCCCTGCTAAAAAAATACAATGAAGAAAAATTATGGAAAGAAGACCAAGGAGTGCGTAACCGGATTCATGAAAGGCGTCGTTCTGTTATTTTCAGTCTTGCTAATAATAATAAAACATTATTTAGGTAAGTGTGAATGAAAGTTTGGCGGCAATGCATTTTTTTACAAAAACACGACGTATATTCGTCATGGTGTGTCATCTCATCGTCATCTTTAATGTAAAAAATATTGCAGGTGTGGCCACGCCGAACTTCAGTCGCATTTTTCGCTTATTATAGTGTGTTGTTTCTATAATTACGATAATAACTTAATAAGTCTCCGATCCGACAGATGCGGCGAGACGTGTAAATAACGTAATCACTCAATATTTACAATGCAAACAGATGCAATCTCTCTGTGGTAGGTACGTAATAATACATTTTTAGTCATGTTGTTAGTTCGTGATTTAATAATATGTGTTTTAGTGCGAGTTATCAAATAACACACGGATTTAAGTAATAAAAAAGAATTAACATCATTTTTACTGATTGCTTTATGGCACGTTTTTAAGTTGTTACTATACATCTTTTGCTTATAAATAAATAAATAATACTCTTCCGGCCGTTTTCGACCATGGCGGCCGATCTTATGATCGAACCAAGGGTCGCGGATTCGAATCCCGCTAGGGGCAAATGTTTTTGTTATGAACATCGGTGTTTGTACTCGAGTCATGAATATTTATAAAGGTATTTAAGTATGGACGTTCCCTTGCTTCTTATAGTACTAGTTCTCGTAGTCCCGTAGGCAAGGCAATTGGTGTGATAGCCCCAAGAATTTGTTTATTAGGAGCCATGGTTCCTTTAAGTCTTATTTGGTGTCAAATTGAAACTCCTAGATTGGGGATCAAAATATATAGATACGACAAAAACCCCAATAACAACACTAGCTATTCAACATTTGACTGCGATAACACGCGTAATTCACGATAGCCCTATCTCTGGACCAACTCAATGAATATACAACCTAACCTCAACGGCACACGCGATTATCAACCTTAAAACTGATGTCTTTAAGGGTCATCCCAGAAGCTTTGTTATGGGGGCAGTTCAGTTGCCCGGACAAGGACCTCTGGTTTCTTCCAAGACAATAAATTATTCGCATCTATTCTCGGAACGAAGGAAATGATTTTAATCTTATACGCTAATTAATTGGTGTTATCAAAACAATTATGCTGGGTTTATTGAATAATATCATTCATTGAATTGTTTTTTATTTACTTTGAGAGGAAATTGTTACTATGACCTCTTGGTGTCACGAGACGTCTGATGATAAATAAAATTAATATTGGGGTCTAGCTATATTTGAAATGATGGAAGTTTCGAAGAAGTTGGTACCTACTAACTTCCTTTAAACGACACATAATATAGTTCAGTGTGTATACTGAACTATATGTGAAAACATGTGTATGTTTTCACAACTTTTCGGTCTAATGTTTAAGAACAGAGGTCGCGTGTTCGATCCTTGCATAAAATATAGGAATAGTCAGCGTACCTATGTATAAAGTGATACTCACGGTACTCAAAAAAAGACGCATCCAAGTTGTCAATAAACTTGTTGCGTACGGCCACCTTCCCTCAGACTCACTCACTCTGTCATTCACTTCATTCTTCACTCTTCGTCGCTCGCGCTGTACACACGCTCTCTTAAAATATGTTATTATTAAGTGATAAATTTAAGTAACTTGTGGAGTCAGACAATACAGTGTTATTAAACAGAGAAGCATCTTTTCTTTCATTTAGTCAACAAACTTTCCATTTTGTTGACAACTCGTTTGCATCTGTCGACTTTTTGAACGATTATAATGGTGACAACAACATGATTTTTGTATCGATATTAATGGCTATATTTGGTTGCGTCTATTTATTTGAGTACACTGAGTGCCGCTATCAGACGCTGTCTGTTCTAACTGGCTCACATCAAGTTTATTTTTACCACAGAATCAAATCAATGTTCGAATATGTGAAGACATTGGATATTTAATTATTTATTTATTTAAGGACAAGGAGGAAGGGCCACATTAGAGCTAGTGTAGTTACTTCTAAGGTCCATATGTGACCTAACAATTAGCGTCTCGTATAACAGTAGACGTAGTGTTATTAGGCATAGAATTTAAATCTACGGCGTTAGGCATTTCTTTGTCATTGCAACTGACATGATTTTAATTGTATCGTAACATCAGGTTAATCAATGAAAACCATTAAATACAATAATGTGTTGATTAAAAGTGTATGCAAATTACAGAGGCGTATCATCAATGAAACAGCATATGAATATTAATTAAACTGTTTATTACGTACTTACACAGCCACTTAACGGTGACTTTAAGATGCTTATAACAATAATATTTACATAGGTACATACAAGTTATCCTAACAATACCTTGTACAGTTAAAGAATGACTTAGAATAAACGAAACGTTGCTTAAACATAACATTTCGTCCTAAAATATACTGCTTTATACAAAAACTAAATTAACGTTACAAACTGAACCCGGCATTAACACTTCTTTTTTTCTTAATTTTACGGGCAAAATACTGTATAATGAAGGAAACACCAGATATTGATCCGAAAAAATATAAGGGAGACAGTAACAAATACATATGTAGTAAATAATAATATGGAATGTCATAAATTGAAAAAATATGGATTCACCAACACTAAGCGGTAATCTTCACACATGTATGAAATTTCTTTGAATCCTACCGTACCAATTATTAAAATAACATAATTTCTTATAAAATATCATTGTCAAGCAGATCAAGCGTCAGATTTACCAAAATAAAAATTTATTATCGTAAAAATCATTACTTAAACATTTGTAAATGCAAAAAAATTTAGTCTTCTACTAATAAATACATCTACATCATATTATTATCTAATTTAATTACCAACATAAGATTTGGTTTATGAATCGCAAGCTATGTGTTTGTATGTGCAAAGGTTGAAGATCATAAATAATGTAAAAATCTTTATTTATTCGCCTTATTTCCGTACCTAATAGGATTGTTTAAAAACAAGAACCACTGCTCTATCGCACAAATAACAAATGAGTTCACTGGGTATCTGAACTTTGTATAACTAGGCAACAACACACTCTCCTTTAGCAATTATAGTAGAAATCTTTACAATTGATCAATTCTTAAGGCTCTAAGTTATCAACAGTCAACTTATCTTTAAAGGTCAATCCGAGTTTGAGGTTTCATTTATCAGATTATTTTTAGCGATTTTGTACCAAATACGTTTCTATCTAATTAATATTATCTTTGCCTACAAAAACAGTATTTCATTATAACACAATTTATAGATGCTTGTCAATTTTTGCAGCAAGACTTAGTTTTAAAGCATTTAACGTTACTTCTTTCTACAACCTTATATAAAACTCGATCGCTATTTGTTTGGTCGCATGAAGAATGGAAGACTTCTTTCTCTAAAATAATAATTATTTTATGTTAGCCATGATCAAAATGAGCAGGCTAGCCTAAAGAGATACCATTACTTTATAGCATTGATATTTCGTCCAACTCCGTGGAGAGACAAGGTTCTCTTATTTTCAAAGGGTGTGGAAAGCGAATGGTGAATTCCCTGGTATAGGTGTCTATATAAGATGGGTAATTTTTCGGCATAACAGTTTTTTATCATCTATTTAATTCATTAAATCTAATAGACTTCGAGTTGCTAACTTGCTAAGATATATACAGAAACGGCTGTTACAAGATTCTTGGTATACTCGTAATTTTCTAGAGCCTACAGTAAAATCCGTAACAAAAATCCGTAACAAAACAGCTAGAATGGTAACAATAACAAAGTCCATTCAGTAAACCGTGGCTAGACTTTCTCTTCTGGATTCTGTAAAGGTAAACTCGCGTCTTCTGGTTTTCTCGTCGCAGCGGCCGCTAGCGCCCTCTTGTGGCGTTTCTTCGTGCGTTCTTTGTGGAAGAACAGGCGGAGGTAGTGGCAGGGGAAGACCACGCACTCCCCTGCCGGTTCCTCGGCGTCGATGTAGACTCCTCGGACCAGCACCGAGTTGGAGCAGTTCAGCAGCATGAGCAGCACGATGCTGACGATGTGCGAGCACCAGTTGCTGAGCTTTGGTGTTTCTGGTGGGGAGAGAAATACTTTAGTCTCATTATTTAAAACGAGAAAGGACGGGAAGGATCATTTCTCCTTCCCCCACACAAATCCTTACGTTAAGGATGTGATAGATCTGAAGTTAGCATTATATTTCTGTAGGTTAGTTAGGTCATTTGTATTTCACAACCTGAAGAGGTTTTTAATGGCTCCTAATGCCTAGATGAATACCATTTGCCGCCATAATAGATGTGGTCACCCGGAAATGTTCACGTAGGCAGTATACTTAAACAGAGGAGGCAGCAGTATTGCAAATGTTGAGCAAGCTTCCTTTAGTACCCCTTACAGCCAAGGGAGCTGTAGGCACTTGCTCCTAGCCAAAAAATGCCTTAAAAACTCACCAGGAAAGAAGTAAATATCCAACATGCCCCAGAAGCCTCGCCACACGTTCACGACCGCTATGAAGGAGACGAAGTGGTACACATCGGCCAGGAGCAGTCGAGGAGCGCCGTGCAGTCGAGCGGTCACCCAGCGTATCAGCGCTTGGAGAGCAAATGCTGCTATCACTACGGAGTAGCCTACAGTCTAACTCACCAGGGAAGAAGTAAATATCCAGCATTCCCCAGAAGCCTCGCCAGACGTTCACGACCGCTATGAAGGAGACGAAGTGGTACACATCGGCCAGGAGCAGCCGAGGAGCGCCGTGCAGACGAGCGGTCACCCAGCGTATCGGCGCTTGGAGCGCGAACGCTGCTATGACCAAGGAGTAGCCGACGATCTGTTGGAGAGGGTTTGCGGTTAGGGTTTGATGTTCTGCTGTAGGTTTGAGTAATTTGAGCCTGTATGCTGTAGAGCGTTAATCCGTTTTCATTAAAGATAAAAGGGTATCATTTTTAGAGCGGGTTTCAGCTTTGGTAGTTAAACTATATGTAGATATAGGCTGTTGTTGTCGAAACGGCCTGAAACTAAACCAGTCGCCAATATGACTCTGTTGTCTTACTGTTTTGGGATATAAAAACTGAAATGCTGGTAGAGCCGCCAAAGTGCTATCTAAAGGCTTTCTCTTCAGTATAGGGGTTTAAATTACACTGCCATATGCGAGAGCTGTCTTCTCCGAAAAAAAACCAGCTAACATTTTCTATGGTCAACTATATATAACTATATAAGCCTAAAACGTTTTAAGGTCGTAAAAATGCTTAAAAACATAATAATAATTACAAAATAGTATTACATTTTATCTTTTAAATATAGCTCAAACTACACGAGTTTAGTTTACATAAAGTAGCACAAACTAATAGACAGACAATACGTAGAAGGCGCCGGTAAACCTAGATCAAATAATGGCGTTTCCTTATCGTAATCTCACTTAACTCGACAATAGGTATTAAATATATTAAAGGCTTTACGAAACTAAACTTAACATTGTACGTTTCTGTTTATTTGTGTGCATTCTAAATGTGTATGTTTAGACAACAGTGGAATCAGCCGTAGATAACGGATAGAAACAGGAAACAAAACGAGGACTTTCTAGGAATAACAGTACCTATAGTTGATATTAATTTAGACATAATAACAACATAACAGTCTAGTTTATATACGTTTGGCTAGTTAGAAATTGAGGTTGCCGTAGGAAGAACCTAGTTATTTTACTATGTAGTAATATATTCAGACAGAGATTTAGAACAATGACATGTAATTTTTAAGAGAGTCTGTTTTGATTATTCCCGTTATAGCTAAGTGTCGAAACACACTAGATCTAAAATACACGACCGAAGTTCGGCGGTAATGCTTTTTCTGTACAAAATTACGCGACGTAATTTCGGCATGGTATGACCACAGATAATATAAAAGAAGTATGACATCTCAAATACATTGCAGTCACGCCGAACTTTGATCGCGTTTTTTCCGCCTAGTGTGTTTCTATACTAACACAGCAAATGCTTGATACTTTGTACACGAATGTTTTTGATTGTGGAAATGACAACACTTTTATCGAGTAATGATTATTATCTAACGTTATTACTTACAAGATTTAGTTAAGTCAGTTAATCCCTTCTAGAAAATATGACAATGTTCGTATTTACGTTGATAATAATATTACAAGTAAGACACTAATAAAAGGGGTAATTGAACTCAAACGTGTTTAACATAATTCTTAGTTGCACAACGTTCACAAATATTTGCCGTTCAATAATAAGGAACAACGATAAGCGGTGAAAACAACTCATTAGATCTACTATTGGAAGCTGGTAGAAATTTCTTTAAAAATAAGATTAAATTTGTCATTCGTTTTAAGGCTTATAAGTAATAGCCCTCACATTATTGGTTAAACCCTATATGAAAAATAATTTTAGGGCCATAACTCTTGAAGTCATGAATGAAATAAATTATGAACAAGATTCTGCAAGTTCTTTGGTAGGTACATTGATGTAATAATGGAGAACTTTTCTTGAATTAATAGTTTTTTGGAGGTTTTACAAATTTCTTGTTGCATAACATGATGGGATAGCAATCTGTCACTACCAAGTTTTCAAGCTTTTAAAAATTGACAATTCGGTATCATGGCAGCTTTTACGTGGCACAGTAAGAAGTGAAAACATAATACATTCAAAACTCACTTTAAGAAATTATACATGCAAACAAGAAGTTATATTTGCTTTACTTTGCTCCGGGTAAACAAAGATCTTATTGGCACAACAAATGCAACAAGAGTTGGAATCCATTACGTCTATATTTAGCGGGTTGGAATTATCCAATTCGGCCCCAAGTGGTCCTTAGTTTCAGGAACCAGCGGTAACGAGGTAAACGGTCTCAAGCCGGGCTTGTGTTTACCTGAGTTGAGTCAGTTTGTTTGTACTGAGAGAACTGCTACAGATCTTGAAGGTGATATTGAGAATGCGTTTTGGTCCATCATTATCATCTTAGCGCTTGTCCCGGTTGCATCCTAGGCCATTACATCGGAGCCCAGGGCACGCTACGGCTATGACCCGGAATTGACAAGCCTGGTTATTACAATAGAGCGTCTGTCGTCAGACCTCCACAGCCCACACAAGGAAAACTAGAAAATTTGGATCATAGTCGGGACTAACGCCTTAAAGTGCCTTCCAAAGCACGGAATTGAGAATGAGTAATGATCCATTTACGGTTTGTCAAGTAGTATGGAACAAGTAACACGCGGTCCTGGATTTTCAAAGGTTTATGTACAATTTATTATAAGTATAGATTGTACAGATTGTACGTACAGTACATGTATGTAGTGCAGAAGTCTTCCCATTTTCCGGTGAAGGAAGATATCGTGAAGAAACCTACGCTCGTGTAGCCTCATCAACTCAATTCAATCAGTGAGTTAAATTAAGAAGGCAAAGACAAACCAATCCATTTATTCCAAGTCGAGGAATACGACTAAAGGAGGATCTGCATCAGTCAAATCTTCATTAATGTAGTAACTTCCAAGATAATAATATGTACTAATTCCACGTGGAGCGAATAGCCAAGAATTGGCTCAATGACACAGCCTGGTATTGAACGTAGAGCTCATTACCCTCTTACCGCGACCTTGCATTATGTCACTTCATGCTAAGCCCATTATGCTCATTGCAATACTAAGAAAACGAAGAAGGGAAAAAGATGTGACAAATAACGGTGTTTCTGTGGTATTAAGAATGTTAAACCAATTCTGGATAAGTATAGACTTCTTTTCTACCCGTTATTCGTTTTATGACCATCATTGTTATTTTTATTGATAATAATGTCTTTAAAATGTGACATGGTTTCATTAAAAGTACTTAAGTATGTTATCTTCATAAAATACGATTACAAGGTCATGAATTCGCATAATAAGAACAACTGTACCCGAATGATCTGAAGACATACAGTCCACACTAAAATAGATTCTTCTGAGGAATGAATGGAAACTGAGCAAAATGTATATTATGTTACCGGCAAAGCATATAATTGAGGTATTCTATACAATACCTAGGTAATGTATTGAATACCTGAGGCGTTCTGGCAATGTATGAAATACTATGAATTAAATTTTCCATTTCATACTTTACCAAGGTAATCTATGCAATGCCTAGGGATTTTTAGAGTACCAGTTGTGGCACAGGCAATGTGTAAATGAATCGATCGTGGTCTTTATTTTCAAATGTTTTGCATAATAAAACCTAACTAACCTACAAACTTTGGACCGGAAGACTAACTTGATTGATAAAAAAAAGTAGGTTAGGGTTATTTTTTTTTGTAAACCCTTTAAAATGTTTGATTTTAAAAATCATTTTTATAATATACAAATCGATTTAATGGAAACTAACTCTATGTTACTAAAGGTTGACGAATGTTTAATCGTTTCGTTACTTCTCGAATGATACCCAACATTACTATCCACGTTCCACTCATTCCTTGCCCTCGTATTGCGCACATTACCGGCTGCGTATTTGGTATTGTATAGAAGACCTAGACAAAGTATAAAATACATAATATTTCATACATCACCTATACGTTTTTGGGATTCTATTCATTGCCTAGGTATTGTGTGTAATGCCGGATTGTATAGATTGCCGGTAACATATACATAATACTAGCGGCCGACCGCGACTCCGTCCGCGTGGATTTCTTTTTTTCGAAATAAAAAGTAGCCTATGTTCTGTCTCAGGGTCTAAAGATTGTCTGTACCAAATTTCATCAAAATCGGTTGCGAGGTTTAAGCGGGAAAGCGTAACAGACAGACAGACAGACAGACAGAGTTACTTTCGCATTTATAATATTAGTTGGGATTAATAATCAAATACTAATATTTTTGTTTCGAAGTGTCAACCTTAAATTTTGCAATAAGATGAAACCATGAAAAAAAAACTGTGCAATAAACCGACAAAAAAAACGTTAAACTAATAGTTCACAAGGTCTATCCTTGTCCATGAAAACACTCCGATACAAAAGGACGTCTAGCATTTTTATTGTATCCATCTTTCCGCATTTGGGTCATATGTACCTCGCCATTGAGTCAGTGACCATTTGCGTTAAAGCAATTGGCGCTTCCTCCCAACCTCTTAGCCCCCCATCTAGAAACTTGAGACGAATACGCTATTTCTGTAGACCCTATGTCGAAAGGCGTTGGGCTGATTATTGCTTGATTTGTGATATTGATCACGGTGCTATCGAAATTTATTTGTTTACAAAATCGGTTAACATTATTTATTTTATAGTTTATATTGTTATTCTTTTAACACGCTATTTATGCGTACCCCTAATCAAAAGGCATTCAGGCTTCAGCAGATTATTCTTTGGTCAGAGATATTTATCACGGAGCTATCGATTTTTTTGTTTACGAATCGGTTAATACGATTTTGTAGCACTTATTGTTAACCAAAAACTTGTCATGTCTTCAGAAAATCCTCCTAAGCTTGGTCTTTTACTATTGAGCCATCATGCATAATGTGATAAATGAAAAAAGAAATTGAAAAAAATATATATTATAATAATTATTATCTTAAGAATGATCTTAAGCTGTCTCTTCAATAAAAATTAAAAATAGATTTCACTACCTACTGCGTCTGAGGCATGCTCTCGGAGACTCTCATTGTAATGATTACAAAGCTATTCTTGGTTTTGTTTACACTTTCTTGTATCTACAAGTGTTAAGTAAATGATACCTATACTACAACATAACACAATAGTGCAAACATTCGTCTATGTCACATCACGTGTAGAAAACATCATAAAAGTAATAAAACCTAAGCTATTTTATGACGTTAAACATACGCAATGAATACCTTGGGTTGGGCTTCCCAAATCTCTGTAGGTTTACCAGTAGGTCATACAAATAAATAAATGTAGGAAAACATCACAAGTGATGTGAAAAGGGCAATTAGTTCTTCTAAAAGTAAGTAGATTGAGCACTTCTGTTAGGGGTCAGTTAAGATTTTCGAGTAAAACTAAATTTCTGGGCATTGACTTGCCCAGAAATACGGTCACAACAATATGTTTTAAGATAACTTCACTCCAAATACTTTTACGCACTCCAGAAACAAGTTTCTTTATTAGTTTGAACGCGCTTTTCTCAGGAACTAATGGTTCATATTGATAAAATATCGTTTGTATAGTCTATAAGTCGAGTAATATAACACCATCTCTACGGAAACCGCATTCCGCGCGGACGGAGCCACTAGTAATCTAAAAGACATTTAAACCAACTCACCAGCGAAGTCCAGCAGGACTTAACCTGGTCTTCGGGGAAGAGGAAGATGTCGAGCAGAGCCCAGGATCCTCGCCAGACGAAGACCACGAGAGACCCCACCACGCCGACGGAGAACACGCAGTCCAGCACGTACAGGACCGTCTCTCTGCTGCTCTGTAGATAACAACACTCATTACATATGTGTAGAAACAACATTTAACATTACAATGTTAGTTGGTTAGAGAGATTGTATCCTTAGAAATGACCCTAACGATCGATGCAATAAAAGAAGAGGGCGCAACGTTGACACACTTTAATTTGGTTCGATTACCGGGTGAAGCAAGCGAATTTTCAAAAATCTTTGAAAGCAGTTTTCTTTGTTTTCAAAAATAAAGAAATGTTTCGTTTGAGCAAATATTTTTATCTACAGTATTAGTATTTCCTCTTCAGCTGGCATTACAAAATTCCATCCTGTATAATGTTTATTGCGAGGTGCAGTATTACAAAATATACTTCTAATAAATTTAAAGGTTTGTCCAGAGAGTTCGATACCTGTACTGGACAAACATTATTGTGAATAAAAATGTCTGATTGGTCTGCGAGTTATATGGGGGTCGATTTCCTACGATCGCGTAGCAAAGCTTGGGACTGCTTTAACTTTTCTTTTAGATTTTTGCGTTTCTTTTAGATTTTTGCGTTATCAAAAGATTTTGCGTTGTTTGTTTGGATAGCTGGTGGTTAAAAAACATATTAATAATTGTACATAGATTGGTATGTACCATTGATGCAATTAAATGTTATAGGCGCACAATAAAGAACGTCTAGTTGAATACAAAAAAAAATTGGTTAACAAAAATACGCGCATGCATGCACATAAAAACCACATACTAACATCTCATACAAAAAAATTTCATGCCATTCATAACAAAATTATGAAAAAGCATAACATTGAGAAAGCTATTTCTTTCTTTTGAGATTATGTTCTTAAAAGAAATAAAATATAATTGTCATGCATATTATGTTTAAAGTTTCAACATTTGACCAACATCTGATTTAATTTTGAACGGGATAGTTTTCATCTCATAACTTCTACGAGTTGTTACATTCATATCAACAATAACAAGTGCACCAGTTCCCGCTCGTAAGAGGAACTCTACTGATAAAATGTTGAGGGATTCATAATGTCAAAACAAACTGATAAGGCAAGTTAAGGATATTGATACTTAGGAATCTATTACACATCGACTCTATTTGAGACTTAATGCAATTTGTAATAGTCTTGGGGAATAAACACGGTCAAACTAGGTCGTTCTGCGTTTGTTAAGATTTATCAACTTTGGCAACGGCTAGTCATCGGATGGGTGGCTAAACATTTTCATTCCATCCCGAGCTTCCACGTGCTTCGGAAGTTATGTTTCGCCGTAGATCCCGGCTGCATGAGATACCTGTCGGGTTTTAGTGGGTAGTCTGGCTCTTACAGGAGTCCCACATAACCCACATACCGCCCCATGGCAGAGGATACCCTCTGAGTCAAAGCATTTCCCGACATTAAAAAAGCAGTGGTTAAAATCCGCACTGGCCCTTCGAGGTGGGCTATCCAAGGTGCCATTTCGCATTCCACACTTCAACATTCCGAACTTATATCTCCATTCCGCTCACACAAATACTTCGTGTGCGGGATGGAGATAATTATAATATAATTATAATTCGCTACGAAAGCAATAGCTCGCGCTCGGAAAATGGCGTCTTGGCTAGCCCACCTAATCTCTCCCTATCCATCCATAGAGAAGGCCTGTGCCTCAGCAGTGGGGACATTAATGGATTGATAATGATGATGATGAATAAACACGATCTACTCTAAGCAATGGAATGATTACCGTTCATTACGCATGCTAGTATGAGAGGAATCTATGTAATGACTACGCCGTAGCAAAACACTCGTAGCCTTCGATAAAAGATACTAAATAACTACGTTTAAAACATGCCAAAGTTGCCAAACTACGAAAGCGTTACGAGTTATAAGTTACAGTTAAAAGATTGCTACTACAAAAAAGTTTTAAGACAACCAACACTTTGATTAGTTGAGTGTTTTTACGTTTTGGACTTTATTAAGTTACATTATTAGATATGCTAATTATTAAAATGAATTCAATTTACAGGTGATGTTGGTTATATCAATTATTTGTAACGATTTTTGCAATTTATTTTATAGAAATAATATCCGCCAATTAATGTCCCACTGCAGGGCAAAGGCTATTATCATTTGAAATCATGTTTTCGTTACAACGATGGGGTAATTAACCGACTTCAAAAAAAAATAGGAGGAGGTTCTCAATTCGTCTGTAATTTTTTTATCCCGTATTCATTGTAAATTATCCATATTCAATATGTACAAGTGGCATTAAGGCAAACTTTCCAATAACTTTAGATGAAGTATTACAAAACAAAACATTCACTTAACACCGCATAATAGAGAATTAGTGAAGAAACACACTTAACGGAAAACAACGCGATCTAAGTTCGGCCGAAGTTAATTTTCTATACAATAATACACGACGTAATTTGGCCAATGTGTGCCTCCATTTGAAAAACTCGAACCTACATTGCGGGCGTATTCCGGCAAAATTCGGTTGCGTTTTGGCCTAGTGTGATTCTACAATTCAACAATGTGATTATCAGGTGTACTCAATTGATTAAGATGATCCTTACTTAATTGCAACTGACAATTATGCACAAAAATTTACCTAAAAACTCACGTGTCTATTGTCATAGTTAAATGATAGAAATGTTATATCATTACTGTGGTTCAACTGTCTGTATAAAAGACGTGTTTCTACGAGTTATCTGTTGTTAGCTCAGTCTTTGCCAAGCGATACCAGTATTGACGTTTTGTCTCGGCAAGATTTGTTTACTCCAGTTTTGCTTATTAAATTAATTAATCTGGTTTCGTAGAAAATTAACACTGACACAGATATCAGTAGTAAGAAATATGTGTGTGGATACCGAAAAACAGAACAGTAATCATTTTCAAACAACGCAAATACACAGAAGATGAAAAGTTAAAGCTTAGTAAAAAGTTTTTACTTAGTCAACAACGTAAAGTTTATGTTTTCAATTTATTCTCATAGCAAATAGGTTGTGTGTGATGCTTTCAATTCAATGCAAAATATTGATGAGATTAAAAAGACATTAAAATTACGTTTTTTGGTACAATTTAAACTTATTAGGTGATATTAATATGATATACAGTAAGTTGGGTCCGTAGTAGTAATAAAATGAAAGGAACGCATAGTGGAGCCTTAAAAACTAGTAGTAAGAATTAACTTTTAAGACAGGATAACTTAGGAATTGGCAATTAAGAAGAATCAATTAGCCAGGTTTTAAGTCAAAAGTGCAAGTTGGTTATGCGTTTTCATTAAAGTAGCTGTTCATGTGAATTTTATTTATGTCATCAGGAATATGAAGTGACTGAAGTGATAGTTCAGTATGGTGGACATAAAAACTTGAGACTCATGACTCATGACCAAGAGATTATATTCTGGAAATTCTGATAAGTGATCGATAAAGAATAACACTTTAAAGTTCGAATTTTACGTTCACCTCCATGCTTCATGCACATCAGAAAATGTTCCAAAGCCAATACCAACCGTCCGGAACATAGTCGGCACATAGAAATAATCCTGCGGCGAGTCCACCGCCACCGCGAACGGCACCGCACAAATGTTCCTCAGGGTCCTCAGAGCCGCCAGCGACAGCGTCGCAGCTGCCGTCGTGGACAGCAGAGTCCGGGCAGAGTCTCCTGTGCACTCGTTGAGGAGGTTCCACGCGCCCCGCCACGCTCCGACACACGCCACCCCCGCCACACACGTGCACAGCCGCGACAGTAAGTAATACGTCAACCTCCCTCGATCAGGACTAAGGAACTTCGCCAGCTGCGATTGGAACACGCACAGAAACAAGTCCACGCACAGTCCGAAGGTGACGCAGGCGGCGGCGCTGGCGACGGGGCGGTCGGGGAGCACGTACAGGTCCATGAGGGTCCACGTGGACTTCCAGTAGGTGACGACGGCGGGGGCGACGACGACGCTGGCGAACAGCGCGTCGGCGCACTCGAGGAGGGCGGCGTACGCGCGCGAGCCGCTCGCGAGCGTGTCGGCGAGGCCCGCTGTGCTTCCGCGCATGTCTGCTGGAGGAGTGAGCCCCGCGACGGAACGCCACTGTAGATTACAACGAGTAATTGCATTATCATGCGTGACGTCGCCAGCGCTGTTTGCCCGCGGATTCCCGGTGGATCCTTGCGTGATAAGAATGTGAGGAACTGATTGATGGGCGCTGGACACGCGCTGCGGTGATATGAGGTCCTTAACTAGCTAACTAGGATGATTTGGTACAATTATAGAGCAAAATGTATCAGTTTGTATCCTAATGTATAAACAAACCGTACCTATTGTAATTTTAAACTTTCGATTATTCGTCCACTTGATACAATGATATTCAAGAGAAGCGGCACATTTCTATCTGAATGGGATCGCTAATGGCCATTATCAAACATTAAGATCACATACAAATTTCAAACATATAGAAGAAATGGGAAGGACTATTAACAGAAACAGTAAATATTATAACAACTTTGAAGAATAATGAGTCATCACGGATAAGGACTGGATAGAACAAGGCCTCCAAATTTTAACTATGAAATCCAAACTAAACTGTCCTCTAAGTTCAGAAGCTCTAAGCAATAAGTGTAAACCTAAGGCCTGAAAGAAGTCAACATCAATACATTACCATTCTACAGCGTTAGCACAACGCACATCCTACTAAACATCCTGGGGCGGAGCGCACAGTCGCACCATAACTTGACCAGGAGCACTAGAGCACAAGGATACAGGAGCACAAGGACACAAGAGCACAGTAGCACAGTAGCACAGGAGCACAGAGCACATCACAGAGGTGGTGGATCACCAGCTCGGCGGGGTCGGCGCGCACTTGACCTGTGTTCCAGTTTGCGCATACGCATCTACTCCGCTTGAGTGTAGGGATGCCACTTTCTATAATTTTTACCAACGTCCGTATTTTCCACGGTCTTGTTCTTACTCGCAACATAAATGTAGAGTAGGCAAACTTGTGTGGATTAACTTCTGTTATGAATATTCTTCAATTCACACATATTTCCAGCTTGCAGTCAGGACACCCATTTGCACGTCGGCTAATTTTCTTTTACTCAGTATTATCTGTTTTCTGGTCTGGCTAGTCCCTCTACCACGATCAAAGACAACATTAAAATGTTCTTAATCCATAATTAACTTCTGGCTTCTGAGATTTATACTAACAAACTTGAGAGTTATACTTACGAACCGTCAATAATCTGAGGAATGCTGTTTCCTCGAGAAAAACCCACAAAAAAACTCGATAGCTGCCCCTACAATCCACTTTTTTTTTTGTAAACATTCCTTCCTATACACAATGTGTTATTAAATATTGACTTAAAAACATTCCTTCCTATATACTCTTAATGTTTGGGCTATCACGTGTCCTTACGCAAAACATGCGTTCTTTATTATTGACGGTAAATCCGATGCTTCTCTCTCGAGACAACCCTACGCACGACGGTGGTTTGAAGTTTCACATCCTGCACGACGCTAAACGGTCTTCCAATCGCGTCGATCCCAAATATATCTACATAGCGCGTCGTATGACTATGTACCCAGCCGCAGAGATTTACATAACGTATCATTGTTTTATACTCGGGATTAGTAAGCATTAAAGTAAGTAGGAAGTAAATTAACGGACAGGACATGTTTGAGTAACCTTAGAAGATATTCTTCACCGTAATAAAAGTGTTAAGATGATAACAGCACAGAAATGTGTAATGGTTATGAATGATAGCAGGCAGATTTGTAGATTATCATAAGTAATTTTTAATTAAATTCTTACAGCCAAGTGGTATACTCGTATTTTTATGCAATACTGCTGAAAAGGTGGAAACTTGCAATTGCAAATATTTTTTTTCATTTTGTGTACGATAATATGTTTGTTGGAGAGCTCAAGTGCCGTACTTTCTTAGTTCTATGTTGATTTCATGGATGTTAAATATGCAATTAAAAGATGTTCCTTTTTCATAAGAACTGATGAAGTCTGATTCTCACTCTATTCGATACAGTCAGTTTCGCACATGACATAATCCACTACCTTGAGGTCTGATATAAATTTTAACACAGCACCGAGTCATGGTCCACTTTATTATCCACTTTGGTTAATATGGTCAGCGGTTAGGAAGCCGCTGCGTCCCTACAGGTTCGATTTAGACGATTACGCGATTACTGTCAGGGTCATGTGATTTATGCGCATAACTGTGCTTACGTTTGCATCGCAGACATTTTAGAAGGTCAGGGTTCAGATGATGGGATACTCAATCTCGATACATTTATTGTCAGTAGAGGTTTAAGAGTAGGGCGGGGATGGCGACGGCCCGAAGCGCCACAAGACCAGACAGAGACCCTTTGGCAGAGAATACTCTTCGCACAGTGAATCCAAATTGCGAAACGGACAGAGCTGCAAATCTCTTAAAATCAATCGATATGAGAATTTAGTTATTTTCTATCAAGAAAACTTTCTTAATTTTAGAATCTCCCTGCTCCAAGCAAACCTATTTTTTCTTAACTTGTGATTAATATTTATGGCCATTCAACGCGGTAAAAACAGAACCACAAAACGAAATCCGAGTAACAGCCAATTTTGGCCAAGAGCGCTGTTGTGTGTTTCATTTTCATACAATGATCACGACCCTCAGTATTGAGGACTACGACTCAAGGAAGAAGCATTTTTAAACAATAAAAAATAGTGAGAAATTAATTATAACTAATCCTTTTCATTATATTTAAAAAATACAAAAATTTACAAAAAAAGACGTAAAGTCTCCGAAAACGAGAATAAGTTTAATTCAATACTTACGGTAGTTTTAAACCTGGTCGTGAAGAGATACGTGGCTTCCTTCCCGTCGGTGACGAGGAAGAACGGTGACGCCAGCAGATTCCGCGCGGAGCGAAGCCCGGTGAGGCAGAATATGAGCAATATCGTTAGTGCAGCAATCAGCGCAGGCCTGGAATTAATAATAGAGATGTTTATTCATGACTCAAGTCAAGACGGCCTGCGACTCCGTCCGCGTGAATTTCGGTTTCCACACACAAAGTGTTATTCATATTGTAGCTTAAAGCCTTCCTCAACAAATGGACTATCCAAAACAAAAATATTTTTTCAATTCGAGCCGTAGTAGTAGCCGAGTAGTTCCTGAGATTAGTGCGTACAAACAAATTCTTCAAATTGATTATATAAAGAAAAACGAATTTCATATTTTTCTTTTTTCTTGGTTGCGGTAAATTATCGGGGTGGATGGCACAGATCATCTCACCTATGATGATGAGTCTCATCGGGCACCAGGGCTGCCACGACGGCGTCGAACAGCCCCCAACCGCCAGGCCAGTGCATGATGCAGGCCAGGATGAAGATGTACGTGTAGAGACGGGATAGAGCCCTGCGAACATAGCAACTCACCTATGAGGATGAGTCTCATCGGGTACAACAGCTGACACGACGGCATCGAACAGGCCCCAGCCGCCCCGACAGTGTATGATGCAGATGTGCGTGTAGAGACGGGACAACGCATTGCGTACACAGCAACTCACCTATGAGGATGTGTCTCATCGGGTACCACGGCTGCAACGACGGCGTCGAACAGCCCCCAGCCGCCGCGCCAGTGCATGATGCAGGCCAGGATGAAGATGTACGTGTAGAGACGGGATAGAGCCCGCTCTCGCAGCCAGCGCCCCGCGCCGCCCGTGTGGCCCCACGCCCCGACTGAGCGGGAGAGTAGGTACGACCTGAAATGAAATAAAGGAATTCTTAACAGCATTTTGAAATATATAAAATGGTCTCAAAAATAGTCCGAAAACGTTCAGAAGGATATTTTTATGAGCCAGCCGGAAAGTGCGAGATATTTTGTCTGCTTAATCGCTTTCTTTTCGCGTTAAAAGAAGCTGGCAACTTGAAAGTACCTGTTCTTATCTGCAAAGTGATAATATCTAAGGAAGGAGAGGTAGTCCGGCCTGAACTTTATGACGCCCCATGTGCTCCGCAACACCGGCACCACCAGCGGAGCCAACATCAATGTCGAGAACACTGCGTCTCCTGTCACCTACGAACCCTTTGATAGAGCATTCTTACCTGCATAGTGTAAATGAGACGTGAATAGTGATCCCCAGCAAGAATATCTGCGCGTAGGGGAAGTAGTCTGGCTTGAGCACCATTACGTCTCACGTCCGCGCCACACCGCCACCACGAGTGGAGCCACCACGAATGGAGCAACCACCACGCTCGAGAACACTACTTCTCCTGGGACTTCTGAACTTTTTAACACAATCGAGAGTATTCCTACCTGCATAGTGTAAATGAGACGTGAATAGTGATTCCCAGCAGGAATATCTGCGCGTAGGGGAAGTAGTCCGGCTTGAGCTCCATGAGGCCCCATGTGCCACGCCACACCGCCACCACGAGTGGAGCCACGACCACGGTCGAGAACACTGCGTCTCCTGTGAGAAAACAATAAGTAACAAGGAATTAATATATCTACGAGTAAAATAAATAACTATGTTAATTAAGGTGGTTCCTAATCGGATTTACTTTATTTCACTTATCCTCAGAAACCCGGACACAGAAATATTTATTAATCGATTTCATCATCATTACCTGCCTGTTTCAGTCCACGGATGGACGTAGGCATCCCCAGAAAAGCGTAATGCCCATGGCTGGCCAAGTAGACTGGTGAACACAATGAACGATAAAATACAGCGCATTCCATTACCTCGAAACGAAACTGTAGACGACTTGCAGTAGAAAATGAATAAAGCTTCGGTAAACGTAAAAAAAGCTATGAACTTTTATTTACAACATTAGTTCATGGCGCATATATGAAAAATAAAAACTAAAATTAGTAGTTTACAATTACACAAATAAAAAACAACAGCCGACTGAGCCTCGTGAAAAAAATTGACAGATAACTTTTTAAAGTGAGAGCGCGCGTCCTTCGCACTCGAAGCAAAAAGGTTTTATACCTGCATAAAGATTTAAATAAATTAAAATTTAATATCACATTTCTCTCTCAGAAATTAAGAGACGATAACTACTCATAAAAACGAGTAAATACCTAATATTTAACAACATAGCATAAATTTTTTTTTCCATAGTTTAAAATGCATAGGTATTTTAAGGAGAAATGTACAAACCTGCGCCATAACCGAGTTCGTTGCAATCACAGTCAGTTTCATCTGGTTCACTGCTGGTGTCCACTGATATTTTCTTCTCAGCCTTCTGTTTCACCACTGTTACTGTTGGCCTCTCTGGTATAAGGTTTTCTGAAGCATCGTGGGCCATCTAAAACGAGCGTTTGCAAATTTATTTACAAACAAATAAATAAAAATTATTTTAAACTAAAAACTAAGTACGCAAAACAGACTTTGACTAAATGAAAAAAAAACAATTGTTTATCTCAATTTAAAAAAAGAACAATCCGCGCTTTGCGTGTCATCCAGTCTTAATAATTTAAAAAGAGGTTTGAATTATTTTTAAACAGAGGTTTTAGTCTCTAATATTTATAAACTATTGGAGAGTAGGTATTTAGTAAATCGATTTGAATACCTATGTAGTTTATTTTTAGACCTAGTAGCGGAACAAGGAATGGTATTTTTTAAAATTAATTTTTATTTCACACTTGTCAGGATTCTTAAAACATTTTTGTTCAAGTGATCGTTATTTCGTTTGAGAGTATTTCTATTATTGAACTTATTCTGTTCTAAATACCGAATATTACTGATGATTTTTAAGACCAAACGAACATTTTTGAATGTAGGTATTTTGTCAGAATAAAAGGGCTTTTTAGCCTTGCTGTCGATCGTAGATTAAAAGTTTATCGACTTGTTTTAAGGACACTTCAATTGTACCTTTTATATTTTTAACTTCAGGTAACAGGTCATAAGGACAAATCCCTTCTTTATATAATATCGCTGAAGAGAATGTTTGTTTGTTTGAACGTTGTTATATCAGAAGGTTCGAATTTCAAAAAATATTTTAACACTATGAGTGCGAAAACTGAAATCCACGCGGAAGGAGTCACGGGAGGCCGCTAGTTTTACATATAAGCCTTAGTATATTACTACTAATAAGTTAGTAGTACTACTAACACTAAATAAGTAGCAGTAACAGAAACATACTATAATCATTGAAAGATTGGGATTTAAAGTGTTAAATTTAAGAATTAATATTAGTTGTACTGTTTAGCGCCATTAAACCATTCATTTTTAACCTTAACAGTTTAACTCACCATTTCCACATTAGTAGTATCCATTAATGGTAATTTTATTACAATATAATATATGCTCGATGTAAAAAAAGACCCAAGTTAAAATAAATAAATATTAACAAAACTCAGACACGATATCACCTCTGATTAAAATAAATATTGATCTTGTTAAAAGAGAACCGTTTAAATACGAAACCAAAAATTGTCTGGCTAGAATGCTGTGCATTAGAACAAAGAGGTTGAACGCACTTGACTTAATGTCACGGATTAGAATTTATCTAAATCGTACGTTTATTAACAAGTTAGTGATAAGTGATCATGATCATATACGGACCAATACAACGTATGCTAATCGTCTGAATAAATATTAGATTATCTAGTAATGGGACCGTTAGAGGACTAAGTACTTTATGAAACTATTCTTATCTCCTTAATAAAATATAATTAAACGCAAAACGTATAATAAAGTTATTACACCGTTAATGTGGCAATAAACATAAGTGCGGATGGTCTGATAAAATGACAGGCTCTGTTTAAATTATAGGTACGAGCACTGATTCAAAGAAAACCTTTTATTTGACTTACATACAATAGAGCTATGAAAACTTATTTCACAGACGGTTAAATAGCGTAACTGATTATTCACTGCTTGTTTACTCCATCTCATAGAAATCTAAATTTTGAACACTTGTAGGCATCTATTTCGATGAGATAATAAAGTAATATTCCAATCACAACAAATTATAATAAGCCATTAAAAACAACATCAAAAGTCCTTAGCTCGTAAGATGAAAAGTAAGAAGTGGTTTAGCATCAGAAGTAAGGAATTTTTCAAAGAAAAAAAGGTCTTCTCTGTTTCCACAGAAATACTAATGAAAGCGCCGCCAATTTTTTTTAGTTAATTGTAACTGCTCGAGACTTAGCTGGGGCACTGCCGTGCACCCATTTTTTCATATTTTTCATATTAATTTTAGATATGAAAATGAAAAAAATCTCTGTTATGCACTAAAGAATTAACAGTTATAGTCTTAAATATTGCTAAAAGTTGCCACTTTTTTGATTATGGCTACTTTTACGTTAGAAAAAGTATTCAAAGTTATTTAAAAAAAATAGACAGAAATCTAAACAAATAAATATAGGGACAGTTAGACAGGAAATTACTTTTTATGTATTGAAAGGGTGAAAAATATAAAATGGATAGCAATCACGTAATATGTAGGTTTTTTTAAAGTTATATGTAAGCAAACGAACAAGAGCATCACTTGAAGGTAGAAAACCGCTGCCCATCGACATCAACAACCGCACATGGGTCGCATTATGCGTTGCATGCTTTTAAGACCCCATACCCTCCCCAAATGAGCTCTGGCGACCAGGATAAACATAGCACAACAGTTACAAAGTGCGTCTTCTGTAAGGTAGAGATACTTCCCCAGACGAGCGGCTCCTTCGAGTGGAAGTTCCACTAAGCTCTACCACTGTGCATTTTATATTCGAAATATTAGATGACACTAATAAAAGTTACCTACTAAACCCACCGGCAACAGATAAAAAAGGTCGGTCTGTTGTCGGTATTTCTACTTTTTTTATCGCTGGCGTCATTTATCGTATAGAAAAAAAAAGCTAAACTAAAAACCCGATCTACCAAAAATAAACTAGATATTATTTATTCCATAAAGACCTCGACCTCGGTCTTCTGTTCAACAACAAGTAGTAAAATGCATAATATGCAATTTAAATCTATAAAATACCTATTCTAAAAGAGATAGTGACTAGTATTCTATGTGTTAGATATTAACACTGAAATAAGATCCAGTAAAATCACTAACAATATACCTAATTAGGATAAGATTATCACCTTGAGAAAATACCATTTAATTTTTTATCTAAATTGATGTTAGCTTGACAGCTAGAAAATGTGATGTGGGTGATGGGCTCAGATCCGTTCAGATCAGTTCTCAAAAACAAATGTTGTGGCGAAGGGGTATTAAATGTAGCTTATGGTTTGAATCCCGCGTACTAATACATTTTTTCTTCTTAGTCGCATGCTGGAAAACCGTCCATCAATGTTATAAGCAAAATTGGTTAAGAAGAATAACTCACCTCCTTCATTACAATATTCCGAAAAGTATCTTCGCAAAAATATAGCTAACACATAAAGTAATTCAAACTACTAATTCGCGCCAAAAATATTTTTCTACACCAATTTATTTTTAACTCTCATAAATAATATACTTTTTCTGTTCTAAACTTAAATTAAAATTATCTTTTTTTTAATCCATCACAGGTCAAAATGTTAAACAGTATGCATTTTCAAAAAATATCGGCACAGGTCCGTCAATATAAGACATGCAAAGGATACTGGCAGAAAATCACGACGAAGAATAAAATGTAAAGCGACCTTGATCATTGCAATGAAAGGGAAAATGGCGGTAGGTACTGTTTAATTGCGAATATTTTCCTCGCGATCATCTTGTTTTCTCTGAAATAACTAATGAATAGTGTTCTACACAGTGAGATAAATTTCCCCGGGTGAGAAAATGTTTTTCTTAAAAATAAATAGTATTATCTTATTACTAGCGGTCGCCCGCGAATCCGTTCTTCTGGATTTCGGTTTCCGTATAGAGTGCTTTCAACACACCCCACCATATGGACGGTTCATACTTGGTAGAAAAACATTAAAGGGTGCAAGGATTCTCTCTTAATTTTCTGACACGCTCGAGTCACTTCAAAAATCCCCGCTTGGGCTCCCCCACCGTATAACTTAAAACCTTTCTGTCAAATGGACTATGAAACACACAAATATTTTTTCAATTCGAACCTTAGTTCGAACCTTAGTTTGACAGGCCCGTTGGTCGAGTGGCTAGAGACCCTGGCTACAAAACGAAGGGTCGCGGGTTCGAATCCCGCTAGGGGCAAATGTTTGTGTGATGAACATCGGCATTTGTACTCGAGTCATGGATGTTTATAAAAGTATTTAAGTATGTCTATCCGTTCCCTAGCTTCCATAGTACAAGCTTCGAGCTTAGTTTGGGGCTAGGCAATTGGTGTGTTAGTCCAAGGCATTTATTATTTATTAGTTTCTGAGATTAGCGCGTTCAAACAAACATAACAACAAACATCATACAAACAAACTTGATAGATAGAGATACACATGATGACAATAATTACTTAATTTATTGCAATGTTTTCGTTAAAATTCTCCCGACTTCTGTGTGGTAGTTGCTTAATATTTATTTTCATCAACTGTAGGTGCTCAAAAACGACATAAATACAAGATATTTAGCACATTAAATACCCAAAAGCCGATTTTTTAGTATTTGCTAGTTTACGCAGTAAACAATAAGGTTAAATGCAACGAGCATTTTGTGACATCACTTTGTAGAGTCATTGTACATCTCATGAGAAGTACAAAACGTACTTCTCATGAGAAGTACGTTTTCATTTAATATTTTATTTGAATCTTGGATTTTTATTTTTATAAATAAGATAGTTAGGTATTCAATACTACGTTTCTGAACATGAAATATTCAACAAAAGGATAAAAGGACGCTAACTTTATATTACAGCTTGAACTTGTAACTTCTTCTCGAAACTTCTTTTTAGCTGTCAGTTCTGGTTGGCATAAGAATAAAAGTTAAGCCGACAACACTTCGAAGCCGGGAAATTCCGGTATGGGTTATTAACTCTTATTAAAATGGTACTTACGGAATTGAAAAAATGGTACTTACCGAATTGAAATAACGGTAACCGAATCGTATAGGTAATACAGTATGAAAATTAATCGGTTCCTAGTTTTCGCGGGAACTGCATGACTGGAATCGTTCGCGATCGAAACATCGATTTAAAATATATCTCTCTTAGAAGTTTTAAGTTCCAAGACGTTGACGATTGGACTTAATAATATCTATTGCAGGTATAATCTTCTCTCTAGGAAGGTGCAAATGAAACAAAACAACACTTCATAATATAATGTTTATTCTATGTCTAACTAACCAGTCTAACAAATATAATAGTTTAACGTAACAATATCCGATATACATGAGCAGCCGTTTGTTCAATGTACAAAATGAAGGGCAGTGAAGACACATATTTATCAATATAATATTGGATTTACACGTTATTAAAACTAAAAATCATATTAAAAACCTATATCCCTAAATCATTTATATTGAAACTTGTAGTGAAGGAATTTAACATAGGGTTATAGTGCGAAGCAATAGTTTTCAAGATTACCTTTTTTATGTAACACCCACGAGCTGACACATTGTTATTTAAATTCACTGAATCGTTTTCTAGTATTAAGATAGTATTTAAGAGGGTTCGTCCATTGGCATTAAAAAAATTGCAATATTGTATTTATAATCGGGATCGGGAATATGAATCGGGATAATTCGCATACATACTTCACTCATTATTAGTTTACTTAGGTTCTTGATTAGTGTATAAAATGAATCACACAACGACTCTCTTAGCTTATTTAAGAGAGTGGTTTGCCATTGCCTTCTCCATATCACACACAGTCGGAGTGTGTAGGTTCCTCACGATGCTTTCCTTCACCGTGCAGCTGATATCAACTTAAGCACATATGTAGATTTTTGATGTGCGTGTGTTTGCCCGGTTTGAAACCGCCGACCTCACGCATGAGAAGCGGCGCACTTACCACTAGAATATTACGGGTATAATACAAACCAGCATATCCTTAATTTCTGCAGCTGTTATCACTTTTATTGCTCATCAAGCAAACGGAATGTTTGACTCGCTTATCACAAGACTCAACGTTAGCTACTAAGCAACTAGCTTAGTGTCAGTTACTATGCAGCAATTAAACATGATCCTTTAATGATTCAAGTGATATATGTATCCCAAAATAGAAGTTGAGTACTGCACATTAAGATTGTATTAGTGATGTTATGTTAAATGTTAAGTCTTTAGAGAAAGTGCTCTCTACTAATAATATTATTATCTATAATAATAATACAGTAAACACACTGGATTATTATTATTAGGAGCCTGTAGTGTCCCATTGCAGGGTAAAGGCCTCCGTATTCCCTACCCCTCTTTCGGTCTTTCGCAATAGTGTTCCAGTTGGTAGTAAATGAGTCAACCTCATTTCGCCACCTCCTTTAAGGTCTACCAAAGGGTCGGTATCCATTCAGGAGATATTTTGGCCCAATGCTGATTAAGCATGTGGTAAACATGACCGGCCCAATCCCACTTCAGTTTTGCAGCCTTCTTTGAGACGCCTGTCAATTGCAGACAGTCACCAAAGTCCGGGAGCGTATGAGTTGCCTATACTGTCTATTTTTCACCAAGTAAACTGCTCTCCGTGACCTTTGGCAAACTTCGAGGTCGAACTTTTGACGATTTTAATGAAGTTGAGATAATTTCATTAATTAATATTTTATATTGTTTTTAATCGTAACGCACGTGCGTTTTACTCGAACAATGATAGTGCCATTTACATTTTCATTGCGTCGTTTGAGAACTGCATAACGCAGAATGAAGTGATTCTATGTTTAATACATTTTCTAACGTGAGTGAACTGTTCTGGCGGATTATTTAACTTCTCTATTGTAATCTTATTACGTAGTATGTATTATTTCAGGCTGCCTCCGTGGTGTAGTGGTTAGAGCGCTGTGCTCAAAACTACAAACTCGGAGGTCGTGGGTTCGAATCCCGCGGGGAAGACTTTCACTTTGTGTTGGTTTTCCCAGTTTGGTTAGGACATTGCAGGCTTGAATCACCTGATTGTCCGATAAGAATGATGATTCCGTGCTTCGGAAGGCACGTTAAGCCGTTGGTCCCGACTATGATCCAAATTGTCTGGTTTCCCCTGTGGTTACGGAGGTCAGACGACAGTCGCTCCATTGTAATAACCAGGCTTGTCAATTCAGGATCATAGTCGCAGCGTACCCTGGGCTCCAAAGCAATGGCCGAGGATGCAACCGGGAGAGGCGCTAGGATGATGATGATGATGATTGTAATCTTATTACGTAGTATGTATTATTTCATTCCAGCGGTGACATATAATTTTAGGTCACCTTATTAGTATTCATTTATTATATTTCTGTAGACACTTATTCAAAATATTTACGAGCCAATAACATTCTTCAAAATTGTTTTCACACTGCGCAGTAATACGCAGGCGGCCGCTATATTGGTATAAATATATTATACCTATATATAATGTAATTTGTTGTTTTAATAAATATGTTATACCTATGTATAAGCTATATTGTGGTAAAGTTTCATTCAAATCACTTCAGTAGTTTTTACGTGAAAGAGTAACAAACATCCATACATCCATACATCTATACATCCACACATCCACACTTACAAACTTTCGCCTTTATAATAGTAGTAGGATAATATTTCTCTCTACTATTTTAATACTACAGTAGCAAAGCAAAAACAGCATTATATTCTTTAAATTCAACAAGCAAAACGGAAACATGTTGTTTCAAATGTAACATAACATAAATATAGAGCGTAGAAGATAATTACAGGAGTATCTATGTATATAAGGTGTAACAAAATATACTGCAAATATTTTAAAGGCGAATCGTTTAGTGGAAATGTTATAAATTTTTCTAGGATTTTTTTTTCTTCATACACTAGTTTCCGAGAAAATCAACAAAATAAATTGAGTGAATAATTGGGAAAAGTACAAAATTTGTTATATGCAAGACAGCTGGTCGTGTCTTATCAGTGTAATACAATTACTACACTTTGTCCTACCCCAAAGTGGTGGAGAGGGGGCGAAGCTTACAGGACGAAAAGAACAAATTGGTCAATGCAGAAAATGCAAAATTTGGTAGGCAATAATTTTGACTTTTTAATATCTGATATTGATTACATTGCCATTAAAGAAAAATGCACTGATGTTGACCCTGTGGTAAGAGAAGGAAAAAGAAGAATGTATGATGATGCGAAAAAGAAGGCTAAGCGAATGGTTGCTATTGCTAAAGGTAGAGTCCAAGATAAATTGTACGAATCCCTTGAAAGTCCACAAGGTCAGAAGAACCTTTACCGATTAGCAAAAGCGCGAGAAAGGGATGCAAAAGACATAGCATACATTAAGTGCATAAAAGATGATTGTGGAAGAGTTCTAACAGATGACCGAGTGATTAAAGAACGTTGGAAGGGATATTTCGAAAGGCTAATGAATGAAGAGAATGACTGGGCTGGTGAACTTGAGAGTTTACCATGCGATCTTGGTTTGGTCAATGAAGTGAGCACGGATGAGGTAAGAATGGCAGTAAAAGGTATGAAAAATGGTAAAGCAGTAGGTCCAGATGGAATACCAGTAGAAGCATGGAAGGTTTTGAAAGAAGATGGATGTAAGTGGCTAGCTTTATTCTTCAATAAGTTGTTAACGGAAGAGGCGATCCCAAATGAGTGGTGCAGCAGTTCGCTGGTGCCCATCTTTAAAAACAAGGGTGATGTACAAGACTGTGGCAACTATCGAGGAATAAAGCTTATGTCACATAGTATGAAGGTTTGGGAGAAAGTGATTGATAAAAGAATGAGAGGAGAAAGTGAGATCACCCAGAATCAGTTTGGTTTCATGCCAGGACGGGGAACAACGGATGCAATTTTTGCATTAAGACAACTCTGCGAAAAATATCGTCGTGCGCATAAAAACCTCCATATGGTTTTTATCGACTTAGAAAAGGCGTACGACCGGGTTCCCCGAAAAGTTCTGTGGTGGGCTTTAAGAAAGAAGAGAATACCTGAGAAGTATGTTAGGCTTGTGCAAGCGATGTATGAAGGAGCGCGTACACACGTTCGATCTGTTGCCGGAGTTACCGACGAGTTCAGTGTGGCGGTCGGCTTACATCAAGGATCGGCGCTAAGCCCTTATTTGTTCCTCCTGGTAATGGATGCCTTAACATCGGACATACAGGAGGAGGCACCTTGGTGTATGCTGTTTGCCGACGACATTGTCCTCGTCGGGGAAGATGCAGCTGGGGTACAGAGCAGACTGGGAAAATGGCAGGAAAAGCTGGAGAGAGTGGGCCTTAAGATCAGCCGCACTAAAACGGAACATTTGTTTTGCGATTTCGCTTCCGCCTCCAGTATTTCCGGAATTGCCTTAGATGGTGTATCCCTTCCAGTCTGTTCGGATTTCAAGTACCTAGGCTCACTCATCCAGAACGATGGCGATATCGAACGTGATGTAAAAAATAGAATGAATGCAGGATGGATGAAGTGGCGACAGGTCTCGGGAACAACTTGTGACGCACGGATGCCCCTTAAACTTAAGGGGAAAATCTACAAAACTGTCATCAGACCTGTCGTAATGTATGGATCTGAATGCTGGGCAATGAAAAAGATGGACGAGAAAAAGGTGCATGCAAGCGAGATGCGAATGCTGAGATGGATGTGTGGAGTAACCCGGCTGGATAAAATTAGAAATGAGTATATAAGGGGAAGCCTGAAAGTAGCACCAATAACAGAGAAGATCAGGAGTGCAAGGCTGGCATGGTATGGGCATGTTATGAGAAGGGAAGATTGGCATGTCACAAAGAGAGTGATAAATATGACTGTGGATGGAAAGACGAGCAGAGGAAGACCAAAAAAGAGATGGATGGATTGCGTGAAGTATGATATGGTCGTGAAAGGAGTGAATGTAGAGTTGACGGCTGATTGAGTGGAAGCAGAAGACGTGTTGCGCCGACCCCGCCTAGTGTGGGATAAGGGCAGGAAGATGATGATGATGATAAAGAATTCGCCCTTAAAATATTTGCAGTATATTTTGTTACACCCTATATTGGAGCTTGTAGTAAAAAAAAAGTAGAGGCACACATCTGTAATCTTAATTGTGTATTATGAAGAGAATAACAATTTAAAAAAAATACACATATAATTTTTTAACAGGTATTTTTTTTTCCTTGATGGTTAATTTATAAGAAATGTAAATATATATTAAAAAATAATTAAAATACTTACCTATGTACGATCAAAAACCACAGTTAAACACAGCAATGAACATAGCACACGTACCGTACAGATAGTCCGATCTAACTAAACATTAAAACCTTTAAATATTTGCGACAAACAACATAAAAACCAATTGCAATTAAACAAAATCGTAAAGACACAAACTCAAGATACGCTGGTAAATTGCTTTACCATACTAATTTCGCGAAGGTGACATTAAAGTTACCTACTTTTCCTGAGGTTAAAAGCCTATCTTTTTACTTCGAAGATCGAATTACAGATTCAATGCAACTATGCCTTTTAGTATACCGTGGTTGGATGTAAATAAATAAATATCAAATGTCTCCCAGTTTAATTAATCTTACTGACCATCTTTGCTAGATTACGCTATAAATGACAATACTACAGACATCTGTAAGTTCCAAGTCCAAAACAGATTTTAAACAATAACGATATAGTATATCTGTATGGGCAAATAATATTTAACTAGCGGCCGCCCGCGACTCCGTCCGCGTGGATTTCGATTTCCAATATCCTATGTGTTATTCTGATGTATAAGCTATATTGTGGTAAAGTTTCATTCAAATCCATTCAGTAGTTTTTACGTGAAAGAGTAACAAACATCCATACAGCCATACTTACAAATTTCGCCTTTATAATAGTAGTAGGATAAACAAGCTGGACAAATAAGGATCGTAGTCGCAGCGTACCGTTGGGTCCACAACGCACAAAAGAAAAAAAAAACTGTTTAATCTAACTATGCAGAATAAACTTGAATAAAAACGAAGTTGCAAAGTCAGTCTAAAATTTCTTTAATAATCTAGGATTGCCAAGATCTGCAAAAAGCTCATTTACGGATAGAGCCTCAAAGACTGCTCTGGAGGCTTCTTATGGGATTTAGATAGGACGGGAGAGGGAGGTTGAGCATTGGACTGGAATTGCTCCACGTCCTAACCATTCGCAGGTTAGATGACGAGGCTTGACGCGAGCCGAAACGTCTGGCGCTTAAGTGAGCATCGGTGGCCACAGTCAGTCTCGTTCTCAATAATGCCTCTATCTCCTCTATTGATCGGTGAAGCTATTGATTCCTGAGTTCTACACTACTCCACATTCCTTTGGACTCGTCCACTGGCTTATTTCTCATTATATGCAATATGATTTAAATAAATTTGTATTATGATAAAATAAAAGTGTTTTTCTACAATGACACAAAAATCCGTAGTAAATTATTCTGATTCTTGATCTGGTCGATTTCATTTTATTTTTAATAGCGGTCGCCCGCGCCTCCGTCCGCGTGGATGTCGATGTTCAATAGCCTAAAGCCTTCCTCGTCAAATGGACACAGAAATATTTTTTGAAATCGGATCAGTAGTTCCTGAGATTAGCGCGTTCAAACAAACAAACATACAAACAAACTCTTCATCTTTATGTATAAGTATAGATTGGTTTTTAAAATAATCATTTTGTTAAGCTCAGTAACTGTCAAAATTAACGAGTTGCTTAAATGAGTCATTAGAGAATTGTATGGAAATGAAATTTTCAGTCACCTATCCGATCACTGGCCTCTGCGAAAGTTGCTTAACTTTGCTACCACAGACCTTGTGCAATAACCACTTCGCCGTCGAGCTCTTTACCCACGTATAATAGTGAGGGAAAAAGGCCATTTTTCTTGGACACTCATATGACAACGTCTTCGGCACCGAGGTGATATGGGTAATTGGGTATGTCTAATAGAATATTTACTGGAAGCATTACCGTATCGCAAAGATAGGTAATTTGCGAAAAGGGTATAAACATAGGTACTATACCAGAACTCCAAGATCACATTCCCGCCACATTGTTATTATGTTTTATGAAGTAAAAGTATAAACAAACAATCACTCTAAGCCAGCAATAAACAACAAATGCTTTGACCGTGAACCTGTATCTATTGAAAAACATCTTACTCATTTTGATCTAATACGACACAAAAACCAGCTATTGTAAACCTTTTTACGTAACACTCAATTCTTTGATACACGTTTTCTTCTAATGTTTTGATAGATCGATTTCGAGCGATTTTTGTGTCGCTTCGATTAACTTTTTACACTGTTCTAGAATGTGTATTGTACGGCAAAAATTATGGAGTTTTTGCGCCAGGACTATTTTTGTTTAAATTATAGGAATAAAATAACTTTTTACGATAAAAAGAAGTCTAGAAAATTCTATGAAATGTTAATAAAACCTGGTTCTTATTACTTGCTGTCAAATTTGGCTTTTCCTTGATTGATAACCGCATTCGTATTAGTAGTGCTTTAAAGATTTTACATCCTAAATTCTTTGGAACAAAAAGTGTGAACCAGTGATTTAAATTACTTATTGATCAGTTCAGCCAATCAAGGTAACTGTTATGATATTGTCCGTGCTTTGGAAGAAACGTAAAGCCGTTGGTCTTGCGCCTGATCTCTCTACGGTCGAGTCAGATTGCTGACCCACCGAACTATGAGAGTGAGGGAATAGGGAGTGCACCTGTACTTGCGCACTAACTTGTGCACTATAATGTTTCCTGCGTCCATGGCTGATTGTAAGATCAGCCGCCATGGTCGATAAAACGGCTGGAATGGTATTATTATGAAATTGTCATCAATTAAAATGTCTTCTCATAATTACTCGAGAAATTAATTAAATAAAACAAACATGAACGGAAACATCTCGCGGTTTATTCATTGTAATAGATCTATTAATAGACAATATGTTAAACCTTAATATACTACGAGTTTATCTGCTTAATTTGATTAGATGAAACAATCACCGTATGAACATTTTTATAATAACTTATTAAAACGATAATATTTATTACTGAACTGTGATAACAATGAAAGCATAATGCGGAAAAAACATGAAATAGGCAAATATTTATACATAGTTAATTCAGAGATCGTTCACGTTATGAAAAGCGCGACGTCTGCCCATAACAATGGCATTACAAGCAAAGAAAGTATGTCTGATTACCTATGACGCCAGTTATACAAGACCATATTTAAGTATGGCATAAAAAGTAATTAAATATTTAACAACATCACATACCTAGATGCTTAACACATAATCTTACTCCGTGGTAAATAGCTTAAGCACTTGGGTTATTGATATCAGTAAATATATTAGGAAATACATACATAAGAACCCCCCCCCCCTCAAAAAACCAAGCCACAAAACCAAGGGTCGCGGGTTCGAATCCCGCTAGGGCCTAAAGTTTGTATGATGAACATCGGCATTTGTAGTTGTGTCATGGATGTATATTGAAAGTGTTTGAGTTTGTCTATTCTTTTTCTAGCGTCCATAGTACAAGCTTCCAGCTTAGCTTGGGGCTAGGCAATAGGTGTGTTGATTTATTTATAAACACACACAAAAAAAAAAAAAAAACACTCCGGCCAGTACAAAGAACACAAATGTTCGTAGACACAAATGTTTGTCCTGGCGGAGATTGAACTCGGAACTTCTTGGAGTAAAAATCAATCACTTAACCGTCAAATTCACTACATAAAAGAGTAATTTGGATGTTCTCTCATGTGGAACGTCTTAGTCATGCCGAAATGGATATTTAGTTTAAATAAACTGCGATGTCATTCGTGCTTCATTTGATGAATGGAAATCGCGTAAATGAAAGAAAACTTTACGAGTACTTAACGTTCGTAAATTATGTCATTTCTTGGTTTTGATAGAGTGAATATATATTTTCTGAACTGTTACATGTCCGAAACTTAAATACGTGAAATGAAAATCTAACTAATGAATATCCCGATTACAAACTAATCTATATAATGTTTTAGTCTCACTATCTACTCACAGATTAAATATTTTGTATCGAATTTTGTCTGTTTCACATAAGACGATTATGGCAAGTACTTAGATTGTTATTGTTGATTATTGCAACAAATTAGATTAATTAAAAATTCCTATTTAATCTAATGGGAACATTATTACCATCGAATAACGATGATTTTTAACGAAATGTAGCCTAAGTTCAAGTGCTTGCCCTATATGAAACAAACTACTTTTAAATATTGTCCATAACTACTCTATCAAACAATCTATCAACTTCTTGAGTAAAACAGTGCCCAGAGTGTACAGTCAGACATATAAAAACATCGCGCCAACCGCCTCACGTACTTTTTACATAGAACTAAGAAAAGTTTAAAGTAAGAAGCGTTCAGCTTTTTAACTACCATACAAACAAAGACGTTTTTATTTAAGTAGAAAAACGATTTCTATGCAAGGGCCAATTATCAGCTTTTTCACAGATTTTAACAAGAAAGTCGAATAGTAAACTCCCAGTGTTGTTTTGTTTTGCTATCCGAACCAAATGAAAAACTAATTGCAGATGTATTTGAATAATTATTACATTTGACTGTACACCACTCGAGCGATAATGTATGTAAAGGTACTTAGATTTTATAAACGTCATCAGAAAGAGTAGGAAGACAGAAAACTCACTTTATTTTAAATATTGCTTTAGTTTTACTGTTAAAAGTTTAAGGCTATTTCATCTCATTGTATTTTAATTTATCATTTAAATACTGTTTTATCTTATATGTATATGTAAGTATATTATTGAACAAACGTGAGTGCATCAGATTCTGCCAACGTGAATATATGATTTCTATATAATCGCATTACATACTCAAACTGTTTGTATAGAATACAATTGTAATAGTACCTAATGACCACATTCAAAATGATAACTGAAGGATTTGAGAGCAATGGAAATAATAATCTAAGTAAAGGTTTCTTTTTTGTTTACAAAGAATGTGTCCCTATAGTTCGAGAGAAAATTTCACCTAACAATAAATTATCACATGAAGATTCAAAGATTAATGGCAAAGAAATAGTAAAAGAAGTTTAGATTAAATATTCACAGGTGAATTATGACTTTAATTTACAATGTCGCACATCAAATGAAGATGAAAGAATAAACATAAAATGATAAATGCGCAATCATACATGTCTTAAACATTATAAAGTTTTAGAAGTGAAAAAGGTCTAACTACTTCAACATCATTCTTAATCTTAACAATATAACACCGACATTACTAACAATTTCTCTCGTCGAGAATTCATTAACATTTATCTACAAGACCACACACAGTTTCAACTTCAAACTCTAGTGTTTTATCAATAAGCTCATTTTAGATAACCATTCTGAGAACTATAGGGAAATTGAAAACAACTTTGGTAACGCTTTTATTATATCGTAGAAATGTGCGTTTTCCGTGATATGTTGAACAGTAACGGTATTTTTAACATTCATTTATAAGTTATAGGATCGTGAGCACATTAAAACATATTTCTTTTTTTTATTCTTGTCATTGATATATTATGACATACTCGATTAAAAAGTTAAAATATTAAAATTTCATATGTTCCATTTTGTAAAGGCATAAGTAACTTAATATCCAAAAACCTGAAGCTTTCACCCTCAATATATATTGGGTAGTTTGTATTCAATTTACCATCATCCATTACTCTGTTCGCTCAATCTTCCCTTCCTCTACTCAAACTGAACCTTCGATGGAATTTGAATCCTTTCTTCTTCTCTTGTCTTTCCTCCGATTTCCCTTCGGCAAGATTATCAGCACTTTTGGCAACTTGTACACTTTTTCTCCTATTCTTCATTGATTTAACTAGTTTGTAGAACTTTCCTCTCTTCTTAGTTGGATCTAGAGTGAGATCTGATAGATCTTCTTCTACTTCGACGCTAAACTCTGATGATATGTCTCCGAGATCTTCGACGCTGTGGCTCTCGATCTCTTTGGGTTGGGGCACGACTAGTTTACTCTTGGATGTGTCTGGCTTAGGTTCTTCGGGGGGCGGGGGAGCATCAGGATCAATGCACTGTAAACATAGAGTTTGATTTGTTATTTAATTTATATAGATTTATACTTGTATGATTCGGAGCTTTAATAAGAAAAGCAAAATAAATGTATCTTATTCATAACTGAAATAGAGATGAAAAATATTAATATTTAAAACGTCTTATAGGTTTTTCTTACAATTGTAAGGTACCCCTTTTAAAATCCCTTTCATTTCCGACCCTGCGGAAGTAGTAAAACTCTGGACACATTGCTTTTTGCAATTACAAAAATTCCCGTTCAATCAAATAAATACCCAAGTTAAACCAATACATGTCGGCAACTTGAGGAATCTATCCCTAGACCCAAATAATGAGTTGTGAACCTCTCAAGACCGGGAAGAGTCCCGTGTGTAATTGGATTTGCGAGTAAACTCCGTCCTTTGATCGGTAACGACTAAGGATAATGAATAACATCAAAGTATCGAGAATGTGGAGTCTTTATTTCGTTATAGGTATTACGTAGGTACCTACATTTTTATTTAGCCTTTTATATTAAGTAGATTTGTTGTACTTTGGCAATTGTCATTTTACTGTAGTAACATGGAAATTGTGACTATTATTTAAACCATTTCATCATTACACATTTGAAAAAAACATCAGTCTTATGAGACGTAAAATATAAAATCTATATCTATAAAACTCAAAGGTGACTGACTGATTGACTGACTGACTGACTGATTACATAGTGATCTATCAACGCACAGCCCAAACCACTGGACGGATCGGGCTGAAATTTTGTAGGCAGGTAGATGTTATGACGTAGGCATCCGCTAAGAAAGGATTTTGATTAATTCAACCCCCAAGGGGGTAAAATAGGGGATGATCGGTAGTATGAAACTTTGTCAATTTTAAACCTATCGGGCTGATATTTTGCATACATAAAGCTACTATGACGTATGCATCGTCTATGCAAACATATTGATAAATTCTAACCCCCAAGGGGGTAAAATAGGGGATGAACGTTAGTATGAAACTTTGTCATTTTTAAACCGATCGGCTTGAGACTTTGCGTTCATAAAGCTACTATGACGTAGGCATCGCCTAATTAATGAGATTGATAAATTCCAACCCCCAAGGGGGTAAAATAGGGGATGAACGGTAGTATGAAACTTTGTCAATTTTAAACCTATCGGGCTGATATTTTGCATACATAAAGCTACTATGACGTAGGCATCGCTTAATTAATGAGATTGATAAATTCTCACCCCCAAGGGGGTAAAATAGGGTATGAGCGGTAGTATGAAACTTTGTCATTTTTTAACCGATCGGTTTGAGACTTTGCATTCATAAAGCTACTATGACGTAGGCATCGCCTAATTAATGAGATTGATAAATTCCAACCCCCAAGGGGGTAAAATAGGGGGTGAACGAAAGTATGAAACTTTGTCAATTTTAAACCTATCGGGCTGATATTTTGCATACATAAAGCTACTATGACGTAGGCATCGCTTGATTAATGAGATTGATAAATTCTCACCCCTAAGGTGGTAAAATAGGGGATGAACGGTAGTATGAAACTTTGTCATTTTTTAACCGATCGGTTTGAGACTTTGCATTCATAAAGCTACTATGACGTAGGCATCGCTTAATTAATGAGATTGATAAATTCCAACCCCCAAGGGGGTAAAATAGGGGATGAACTTTAGTATGAAACTTTGTCATTTTTAACCGATCGGGCTGAGACTTTGCATTCATAAAGATAATATGACGTAGGCATCCCCTTTCAAAGATTATTTCAAAAATCCACCCCTAACGGGAAAAAAAGTTGATATAGAAACCAAAATCCACGCGGACGAAGTCGCGGGCGCCCGCTAGTAAAATATATAGCTTATTTAACCATCGCTTTCTGCGCTTCCGTGAAACTACCAAATCTTATGAAAGTCTCATAAGATTGGGTAGTGACACGGAAGTGAATTCTGCACCAAAGTAACCAACATTTTATACAATATACTAGCTTTCCGCCCGCTGCTTCACCCGCGTTGAATTCGTTTATGTAGTATATTGTAAACCATATTTTTGTTTTCCCTCGACAACATCAAATTTTCCGGGATAAAAAGTACTTTAATATTTAATCAGGACTTCTAACTTTACGTCTCCAAAATTTCAAAGCGTGAAAGCGAAAGAAACAAACAAACTAACTCACTTTCAATTTATAATATTAGTAAGGATATCATATTACTGGCCTATCGGAATTCAAATAGGAATAAAACCCCTTACATCAGCCAGAGAGATCCTTTTCGGCGGCACCTGTTCCGGATGCCTCCAAGGCTTGTGGTAGGGCAGGTCTGTGAGCGCCTTCCATCCCGGGTACCGGCGGGCTGCGGCGTGGAGCTGGTGCACCAGCCGAGGAGCCAGTTGAGCTGTTACCCTGGGTAAACAAGTTTTAATAATAGTAATTACCGGCACCGGCCACAAGCCTGCGGTAAAGCACAAGCCCTAGAAATAGGAGATGAAATTTTTCATAACAATAAAAATAATGATAATAAGAGCGTAGGGTTGTGGCGACCCCATCGCCCATTGGTGAAAGTTGAAGCTCTTCTTCGCGGAATTAAAACTTCCATCAATGCAGACAGTCACCGCAGGGCAGCTTGTGGCGAGCTGTTGGTGTGTGGCGACACCACGGACCCGAGATCTCCCGGGGAACTTTACCATCTTTTTTTTACCATCTTCTCCCTCTGGCTTGCCTTTATTATGCCGTCTAGAGATGAGCGCAAGAGCTATATGCTCACAGATTGGAAGTGAAATAATCTTAAGATGCGAGTTGTTGAGGTGGGCAACCACCAAGCAGAAAACGGTATACACCTCTCGATACCATGAGCCGACCACGACAATGTTGTTCTCGTGCCACCCGCGACTGTCTTGATCGCTGAGAGCAGCCAGTAGGAGGCAAAGTCACCGTCTGCTAGGAGAACGAACATTGAGACATTTGTATGGCAGATGTCCGTTGTCTGAACCCATAGCCAGTTAACCAATACATCGAACTGCACTTAATAGACTGGATTTTGTGTTACTTTTATTTTTGCAATAGTTCTTGCATTTGCCAGTTGCTGTCTTTGACTAGATCTAAATTAAGTCTACGAGATAAACCCCGTCAGATGTATCAGCTAGAAGCTATTTTAAATGAGAGATTACCTGTTAACGAGCCAAGCGGGCAATGCTCCTCTGGGATCAGACCGGGACACGTAGCCTAGCCAGCTCCCGCCCTCTGGCGGTCGAGTGCGGACCACGAATCCCGTCAGAAGTGACATCGCTCTGCGAAACAAAAGAGGTTTGTGATACAGGATAAAAATAGGCCTCCGAAATTATTATCATCATCACTACATCAGCCTATCGCAGTCCACTGCTGGACATATGCCTCTCCGAGGGCTTCATGCTTTGATTTGATTTTGATTTGCCTTCAAAATTATAAAGAAGATTATTTTGAAAGATTATTGTCTATGTGTTTTTTTGCTGCTTACTGAATGCCTTAACTCTTTCCTGTGCTCTTAATAGTTGAACGTAGTTATGTGAAAACGCGTTAAGAAAACATCTGTCATAAGTTCTAGGAATACCAACATTCGGGTGCTGTTGCCAAACCTAGACCCACTGAATAGGTATAATCATCATCATCCTTGCGCTTATCCCGGTCGCATCCTCGGTCATTGCCTCGGAGTCCAGGGTCCGGAAAGCTACGTGAGTATAATATAGGTGCTATATTCTTTCAATAAATCTCTAATAGGTAGTTTGAGTAGGTTCCAATGTATCTTCGTTGAATCAATAAAGTTGGACATCCCTTAGCATTTTTTCTCACATATTTTTTGTTTTGTAACAAAGACAAAAGTTTGCAGCCAATAAAACATTTGGGAAAATATCAACATTTGAATTATTTGTTTGGTCCTCTCTGGTAAATCCGATTAGTTAATTCAGGCGAAGTTTTGGCGGACACAAGACAAATATTTGAGAGGACAGCCACGTTGTTAATTTATTTAGGTCAGAATCAAGCTGGCTGAATTGAATTAATAATTAAATATGTTTTGAACTTCCAGATGGACATGACTACAATTAAAGTATTTTTGTAGGTTTCCATTTTCAGCAAAGACTTCCTTAACTGATTGCTGGAATGTCACTTACAGCTATTGAGCCTCCAAAATAAAATTAATGAGGAGTAAAAGCAAAAGCAATGAGCAGGAACAAAAAGATAAATGCGTTAAAACTTAACGTACTTTTCCGCTTTTAATGAAAATTATTTTTTTCTTTATTTTCAACAAACATACATCTATTCTTAAAAGATTTAAATGAAACCTAATGCGATAGTGCAAAAGGAGACTGAAACAATCCCATACAACCCTGGGCCCAGCATGTAACGAAATGAAAATAGTGTCATTTAAAAGGTTCAAACTTAAAAACCAATCAGTGAAAATTCTGTAAGTTTCCGCAATCTGAGAGCTGAGATAATGGAAGTTTAGTAAAAGTGAGGTTATGTTGCAATCTTTGACTGTCAGATGCATTGATTTAAATTACTCAATGTTCAGATGTTATTTAAGCACTCATTATCGGACAATCAGGTGATTCAAGCCTGCAATGTCCTTACCAAACTGGGAAAAACAACACAAAGTAAAAGTGATCCCCGCGGGATTCGAACCCACGACCTCCGAGATCGTAGTTTTTGAGCACAGCGCTCTAACCTCTGCACCACGGAGGCAGTTACACTAATAATTTTAATAAAAATAAATGTAAAATACTTTTAGTCTCATCACAACACATTTAAAAGTATTTAAATTACCCCCGTTACTGAAGAAGGATCAACAATTACAGATGGGTAACAAATAAGAGTTCTGAAAAAGAAGAAGGAGAAAAAACGTCAAACAATAAAACAGTTTATTTTATTTTAAGTAGTATTTTACATATTCGTCTTCAATAATTAGTAAAATATCGTCCAGGAATTGGGCAGGAGGAAAAATGTCATGGTATCTAGCCCAGCTAAGATACCATATAATGGTCATAATGTGAGCACAGTAGCCTACAGTTCGTCGGAATTGTTTCATCACTTAACGGTCGGTGGCCTAGTGTATTGCACTGACCAGTTGCTATACCACAATTCACACAGCGATCCATCTTTATAACAATAACCAATCCGCAAGCCGGCGATGAAATCCAAAATAACAAATCCAAGAGTAAACGTGCGTGCGATCTTCGGTGTCCAATGTAAAAGGTCATATAAGGTAGGCTGGTTCGGAGTCCGTAAAACAAAGCAGTGGTCGTTGAAAATAGAAAATAAGGAGAAAAGCAATGGGAACGCATGGAAAAACACGATACAAGTGACACATTGTCAAGTCACACGTCAATTAATTTGAAATCGAAAATCATAACTAATAATCATTCGAATAATCATTCGTACAATCGATTATTTCAGGAAAACGATCTTTTTCATATTTCTCAGTTTCCAGATTGAGAATCAAGCTGATTTTTGGCATGTGTATTTACAAAAAAACGACTTATTTTTAGACCAAATTCCAAGTCATTACATGCTGGGCCCAACAATTTCATTCTCCTTTATGTATTATCGAATACCTATCTCATTATTCTATCTATGCTACTCGTAACTAATATGACTCTTTAAGAGATTCACACTTGTAAATTCTCACGTGTAAAAATATAGACACACTTTAAAAGAATCTATATTATATTTGGTAACTTTTTGCTCTATTTTTTACCTTAACCTTTCTTCATAGGTATACTGCAATTAGTGCGACTAATGTTTTAACACAAGTGTGACAAATGTTAGGCTAAAAGGAACTTAGATTATTAATAACCCACACCGGGTGCGAATTGCCAGCATTCGCGTAACACCAGTTAGGTCCATATTTAATTTTAATTGTAAGGTGTCGGTTGCAATAAGCTGAATTAATGTAATAAAGATATTTACGAAATTATACAAACTCACAACGCCTAACTTCTTAGATTACGAAATAAATTAAACAAAGTCTGCACTTTTTATGCCAATCCAATTGGCAAACAGGCATTTTATGATAAGAAGAAACACTATTTTTGTTTTGTAAATACATTTAACTTATAGCATTACACAGATCAATTATCATTTTGTAAACACGTTTATGCAAATAAATATTTTATTCTATTAAGAAAAACACGTGACACAAAATGTGATACAATAATGATATAACCCGACTTTTCATCTATACCGACAAAAAAGGTCATCAATATTGATCAAAAACAAAGTGCGACTCAAAAACGAAACAACTGTAATTAATAAAAACAAAGGGGAAACATTTTAAGAAGTCCTCAGCAAAACTGTCAAATAAGTTTTCCCATTTTCGCGGATTCTCACAATTAATTCTCGAAGAGGCGACATATTTAGCACGTAACGCAAGTCAGCTTTGCGAAGTGAAATGTCGGAGAGAACGAGGAAAAACGGTGTCTATGGAACGTGGATGAAGGAATTTGGGTTAAGTGATGTAATGCTGTAACCGCAGTCTTAGGAATGGAACATATGAGAAAATTTCTGCTGAATTTCTGATTTGTAGAATAGACTACGATATTTGATCAGAAAACATGTCAATTCTCCAACTAAAGTTGCATGAATGTCTTTTCCCTACAAGATCAAGTAATGAAAATATGCTATGAATGCGACGCATAAAATGACGTCACAACTGGACTTACGACGCTTTATATAATTTTTGGTGTGGGCGAAAATTCAGCAAATGACCAAATAAGGCAGCCGCTCAACGCTCAGATATTCTACTTGAAAGACAATACACAAAATTGGTCTACGAAAAAACTCCTATATTATTCGAAGTTGGGATCAGAGTTTGACAAACTAACAAAAACGGAATATTTGCGTCTTAAAGAACCAACCTTAAAACAAACAGTCACCCACATTTCTGATAACCACAAATAAATTGTGGGAAAATGTCAACGCAGTGTTTGACTCCCATGTTATCCGAAGTTTGATTGCCGAGTTATCTTCGATACGGCATTTTCCAGACACGATTGCTCAAGTAAGAAAATCAACGACTAAAAACTATTTCATTCTCGAACATAAAGTTTAAGTCTCAAACTAACTCTTAATCTTTCAATCCGCTACAACCAATTTCCCAACCGCAAACTAAGCAGTTACATTGAAAAGAACCACAACAAAACACCATCAACAAAAGTCTTTAAGCACTCCGGCATTGAAACTTATCCCTCATTTCGACGCCCCACTTTAATCGACTAAAATACCCCCTCCTAAGCCTCTAAGTAAACCCCTTCACAAAAGTACTTCTTTGGAGACAGGCTCTATTCTTCAGCATTCGACTCGCAGCTATCACTTTCACACCCTCGAATCGGACGTAGGAGTGAGTGAGACGCTATTATCTTATTTAGCACCGCTATATTTTAATAACGAAGCAACTTATTCCAAGTTTTCGTGGGAATTTCATTATCAAGTCGATTGCGCGGCACCGCCATGAATTAAGAGAGAAAACGTAATTTGTGAAGTTTAATGTATAAATAAACAATTAGGGTCTTTATAGAATGAAAATATAACGTTTTTATGCTGTAATAAATTACAATAAGATGCTAATTCTTTCCCGTGGCGTTAAGATAAAGTAAGGTTAAGGGGAGATAATAGGAATGCATTTGTAATAAAGTTGTTCTAACTACTATATCCATGGTTGTTGGTTGATCGTAAACATTATTGCATAGATACTTAGACGAAACATAATATTAAATCATATCATGTCGTCTATCATCTACACCAATATTATAAAGAGGAAACATTGCATGTAACGAATAAAATCAAAACGTAATGGATCGATTTCGAAAAATCTGTTTTTTTTTAAATTAATGACCACTATTATAACTGTGTAACATAGGCAACACTCAACAAAAAAATTACCCGTGCGAAGACGGGGCGGGCGGCTAGTATGCTATAAAACTCAAAGCTATTTCCGAACAAAGGTAGTGGAAAGTTTTATCCGTAAAATTTAATTCTTACAACGGGGACATTGTGTGACCGAGGTAATTTGGCGTAAAACTGGCAAAATCACATGCTCGGGAGATTTTCAATTAAGATTAACGATTATGAATATTATCCAAGTTTTAATCACCGTTTACGAAAATGAAACGCAGGTTGGCTACACTACGACATCTATACATTGAAACTGTAATCAATGTATCATGACTAGCGGCCGCCCGCGACGCCGTCCGCGTCGACGTCGATTTCGGTTTCCGCACACATAGTGTTTTGGGATAGCTAAAAGCCTTTCTTGGAAAAATGGACTATCCTACACAAAAATCTTTTTTCAATTCGGAGCAATAGTTCCTGAGATTAGCGAGTTCAAACAAAGAGAGACGAACTTCTTAGCTATCCATGGATTCTCCGTGCGGGTGCCGGGTCCATCGCGTGGAACAGAGAGGAATGTCAGTCGGCGCCTGGGACTTTCGACCCAGCGTGTCGGTTTAAGGGGGCCCTTTATAGTATACTAGCGGCCCGTCACGCGGTTTCACCCGCGTCCCGGGGGAACTACTTCCCGTACCGGGATAAAATATAGCCTATGTTACTCTGGGTGAATGTAGCTTTCCAACAGTGAAAGAATTTTTCAAATCTGCCAAGTAGTTTCGGAGCCTATTCAATTCATACAAACAAACAAACAAACAAACAAAAAATCAAACCTTTCCTCTTTATAATATTAGTATAGACTAACGATCACCTTCACCGATGACATTCCTCTCCCTTCCATAAGGTAAAAATATCTAGTTCCAAATCCCTGTTTTGTTTATGTACAGACCTACTCAACAAACTCTTCAGCTTTATTGTATTTGTTTGAAACGTATTCTATGAAACAATCTATTTTATGACAATCTGGCTAGACCGATGAGATATCTGCAGCTCGGGGTTATGAACTTGAAGACTTGTTTAGCTATTATTACATTACAGGGTCAGGTTCCTATACAGAATTAAACTACCATGAAGTATGATAACTTGGTTGCGTAATATTTGTGCTTTTATTAATAGAGATACTAATATTTGGCGAAAGTATTACAGTTTTTATCAAACAGATTTACATCTACATATTTGTTTTATTTACTAATACACAAACCTACTTACTCTGGCTTTACTTTTACTGCAGAGTATTTTTAGAACCACGTGTAAAGATAAATAAATGTGAACTTTGAAAAAAAACTGATCAAATATTAGCACTACGCTCAAATTTTCCGTTGCTACAAGCAGATGATGATCAACAAACAAATCTAAAAACGTGTCGTGTCCGATTCTGCTTTGCATTAGCTAAATAATGCTTAACTCTCCTAGCAGCTCCTTTTAAGAGTGATGGTGAGACTCCACCAAGGCCAAGATGTGTACTGTGAGATTGACTTTCTAATAACCAATAATAATTAAATTGAAACATCTTATCATCCTGAACAATCTCATCAACATTTGCGTGTCACATAGTTGTGCACATAGAAACCGCCTGGCATTATATTTCATGATTTACTATTAGTAAATTTTAAGCCTACAGTAAGTAGTTTTCTTATCCATTTTTTTTTACAATTTTGTTAGACTGGACTAGACTGGACGCCTGCTAGGTCATGGATATTGCCCTTAGTATGATATAAATAATAAGTGCACTTACAGGAAAACCGTGAGTCGCATGGTGCACTAGCTCTCCAGCTATCAGATGACACCCCCCATCTTTACTATGCTTTTCTAAAGTCTTACTACTATTATGAAGGCGAAAGTTTTTATGTATGGATGGATGTATGGATGTATGGATGCTTGTTACTCTTTCACGTAAAAACTACTGAATGTATTTGAATGAAACTTTACCACAATATAGCTTATACATCAGAATAACACATAGGATATTGGAAATCGAAATCCACGCGGACGGAGTCGCGGGCGGCAATTAAATAAGTACCTCACGAATCCCTTCCTCGGGGGGTAGTCCTTGTGGAAGACTGAGTGGTTGAGGATCATCTTCTCGTCGCCGGTGTCCAGCCAGGAGCGCTGCAGCACGAAGTCCCGGTTCTTGAGAGGAGCAGGGCAGGACACTGCAGAAAAAAATATTATTTAACTTTTATATATTTATTTTAAAGCATCTTACATGCTTATTTATACCTTTATCTATAAATTCTGAGGAGCTCGATGGCGCACTGGTAAGCGCGCTCGACCTGCGATTGATTAGTTAAGCAACTTTGGCAGATGCCAGTCATCGGATAAGTGACCGAAAAAAAAATCTCGAGCTCCTCCGTGCTTCGGGAGGCACGTTAAGCCGTTGGTCCTGCGCCTGATCTCTCTACGGACCTGGCAGATTGCTGTCCCACCGAACAAAGCGCTAAGTCTATACATAGCTATCCTGCGGTCATACAAGAAGACCTATTACGTCTCACACTGTTAAGTGTAAATGTTCAATACACTAACCACAACAATTAGGTACGCGGGAAAATGTCTACCACACGTTTCTGGCCGGACGCGTCAGTGGGTAATTGATGATAATTGATTAGTTAATCGAACAATTTAAGCAGCCAAGTTAGATATTTCATTTTGAAACCCCGCATTTACAAAACGAGGTTCAATTTATATTTTGCAGCCATTAAACGTTTCAAACTGATTAAAAACAAAAGAAGACAATGTACAGACAGCAGCACGTCAAAGTAAACATTTTGGACTTTGTAACGCCTTTATGTCAGGGACTTAAGCGCTATTATTGAACTGTAAGTGTTTTACCGCGGTTGTCGATACTTGGGTAGTAAAAGAGAAAAAAGGTCTGCGAAAATAACTTAAACCTTTCCCTGATTTACGTCCGTCATTTGATATAACGATTGCGACGTGCCTCCCTTGACGGTTCGGAAATTAGTGGAAATACCGGCCAGTGAAGGAAGCTACGAACTCGCTGCAGGAAACTTACATTTCCCATTAGATTGATCGATCGATTGGTGAAAGGTTAGGTAGGTTACTGCTGGGCTAGCTGAGATGCAATTTCGCGAGATTGAAACTATCGCTCTGGCATGCATTTTTTTTTTTATGTCACAGGCTGCAAACGATCTAGCGGTTCGCTAGATGGTAAGCAATCACCGCCGCCCATGGACATCCGCGACACCAGAGGTATCGTTGATGTGTTGCCGGCCTTAACCCCATACCCTCCCCAACTGAGCTCTGGCAACCTTACTCACCAGCAGAAACATAGCACAACAGTGACGAAGTGCTACTTCACTGCGGTCTTCTGTAAGGTGGAGGTACTTCCCCAGACGAGCGGCTCATTCGAGTGGAATTTCCACAAAGCTCTACCTCTCTTTTTCTCTATGACGAATTGGTATCTTGGCTAGCCCTCCTGAAGTGCAAATGAAAATATTTTTGCATCTTTTAATTAGGAAAGTTTGGCTGGTTACTACAATAGCTAAATAATATTGATTGTTACAATTGCAGCCATTTTAATGACATTCAATTTAGTATATAAACATACTAGGCCGAAAAAAAAGCGTAATGTTGTATAGAAAATTAACTTCGGCCGAACTTCAGTTGCTTTTTTTCCGTTAATTGTGTTTCTACACTTACTGATCGAAAATGAATAAGGATGATGGTGACAAAAAAAATAAAAAAAATAGATAAGTGACAAAAGTGGATTTGACTTAATAATATTGCATGTTTTCGATGAGTTTTTGATAGGTAACTCAAATAACTAAAGACGCGCAGTTTTGCATCTTTTAGTATAGAACACACACTAGGCCGGAAAAACACCACTGAAGTTCGGCAGAATTTCGCCTGCAATGTTTTGTACCTACCTAGATGGAGGATAATGGATGACACACCATGCCGAAATCACGTCGCGTAATGCATTGCCATCGAACTTCGGTCGCTTTTTTACCGCCTAGTTGTTTCCATACTTAACAAGAACATACAACTGCGAAGATTTTCTAGTCAGTAGTTAGTACTATTTTAAGCCAGCAATACACGGCACTCTTTTTATAAATCCGGTGATTAGGTACTACTACAGCGAATAAAATTGCTTTAGGTACCTACTTTCCAGATATAAAGCCTGATAAGCTATTGTATTTTAGTTATGAGGGACAACCTGTTGCTTCTTAATACAATCAGGTTCAAAGGACAAGTAAGAAGTCAATGGTAGGTACTTTATGTGAGATCGGGCGAATAATACTGATTTTATTACTGAAATAAGTGAAGGTAAAATACTTTTTTTTTTAGCCTCAGCTAAGTGATGGAGTTTTGCGTAATACTCATAGTAGTATTATCATCAACGAAAAAATTTTGGTATTTAAGCACTTAATAAGAGTTCATTGCTCCAAATATGCAGACCCTTTTTTATAGGTATTTTGTATTTAACGACATTTCAATACGTTGTGGCAGATACTTTATGTGCCTACACGACTTATCAGTGCTATAATAAACCGCCATGCCGACCTACATGAAAACATTTTCTACTGAACTAAACTTTAGAGGGAAACCTCTATGCAAAAAGGCACTGCCGCCGCCGCAGACGCTCTTACTACACACAGTAACATATATCATATGTATGAATTTGTATATTAAAAGCGACAGAGTTCACTGGTGGTACCAAGCTGGAAATTTATCATGCTTCGCGTAAATGCGTTTGAAAACATAAACAGGCATTTGAAAAGCAGGCAAAGAGCCAAGTAAGTAAAGCTACCGCGACGTGCCATTTTATTCAATTTGTTACACTATAGCACCCAACACCAAATCCATAAGTTAAAATATTTTATTTTTCGTGTTGCATTAAAACAAAACATACATGGAAATGAGAAATGTGTTTCTCAGAAGTGTAGGTGATAAGAAAAGCTAAATATAATTATAAACCCGAGTTAAACAAGAATTTTATTTTTAGAAACCTTATTTACGAAACTTATGTTTAATTTTATTGCTAATAAAAAGTTGACAAATATTTGCAATTGTCTCACTCACAGTTTAATTAATGTTTAGTGTTCCTTAATTTAATGATTGCAGAATGAAATACTGCATTCGCTACTACATGTTTGTTAGGAAATATTTGTGGAAATACTAGTTACAAATTTTCTGAATTGCTTCCACATACCTACTATTTCATGGTGCATTTGTAATAGCCGAGCCATTTGCGCAGCGTTGTCGTTCTAATCCAATATACGAAAATGTGGACCGAAACTGTATTTATGTCAAAAATTTCTAGTCAAAGAGCTTGTGACCATTCAAGTGACGGTCTTCCTGTGTGACTAGAATATAATCAAGTATCTAGTAACTAGGGCTCTTAGTATGTTTTTCCTGTAATAAGAGCATTAGCCATGACCTGGCAAGAAGCCGCTCTGCAATTATGCAAAGCCCCCAACCCAGTCAACCCGTACATTTTTGGGACATAAACTACTTTCTGAGTGCTTAAAAATAATCAAGGATGTCGTAACCTAATCGTCAATCTTGTATAAAAAATCCAGGCGGTTTCATTGAGCATAAGGCAGGATGTGACAGGTGAATATAAAAGAGCACAGTTGATAAGATTGTTAAGGCGTAAATGTGACGCCTGCTTGAAAGACAACAGCTATCATTCCAAATCCAGCTATTATTCGTTCACTCTAAGAATTTTACTCTGAGTAGTTGAATCCGGATTTTTATGTTGGTTCAAAGCATTTATTGCTTTTTAATTTCGATAGAGATCTACGAGTATGAGTTTAAAGATTTTTTAAAAGATAGAGGCAACACTGTAACAACACTGTTACAACATTTCAAACATAGGTAGATTCCTTTGATCTGCAGTCTAATATTAATAGCCTGGTAATATATGAGTACATTTATAAGGCACGGTCGCCCTTGGGACGGCCCGTATACATCTAAACACCTGTTCGCGATTCTCCGTGCCCTTCCCAGCCGCGAAAGCCTTTGAAAGCTCAAATGCAGGCTAAATATAGCCTATTGAGTCATGACACGGTTCTACCTCCAGAAACATTTCATCTTAAATTTTCACTTGAAGAACTGTGTCAAAGTTTGACGACCGATTTGATGGAATAGCTAAGAAGGTTACGGTTTCGTGGATTCAATGAAATGAAATTAAAAAATGTATTCAGCAATTTGATTCAATAAGTAAATTCTTTTGCTATCGACACTTTTTTTCGCCCTACCAGCGCCTTGACGTGAATGGTCTGCTGAGAAGAGACGCCTGCACAACATTATGTGCATAAACTTAAACATTATATCAGAGAACTCAGTTAGGTACATCCGGAGTCTGTAGTTAAGCCCCAACTCGCTACACACGTATCAAATGGCTGTTCCACTGAAATATGAGAGTGAATAGGGGGCACCTGTGCTTGTGCACTCACTTTAAAAACTGGTAGAATTATCTCTATGTGTACCAGTATGGGAACTTCGGATATATTTATGTAGGTATTGCTAAAGGGCACAAAAACATGTTAAAATGCATATGCATATCATTATGCTTATCATATGATAATGGATGCAATTTAACATGTTTTTCTGAGCCTGGGCCATTCAAAATGTACTTACTCAAAAACATCTTAACTACGAGTTTTAATTTGTAAAGTGTACGTAGGTACTTAAAATACGACCGCTGAACACTTAAACCCTATTATCGATTTTCCACCCTAACTTCAAGCCCATAAAGTTTAATTTAATACGCTATCTATTTCACGGCTTAGTAGTTAGAACACCACTTAATGAAATTCAAATTGGGGCCGTTAATTTTACGGTAAAGATCAATTAACGAATCGTTAACACGTCTTTTAATTGTTAATCGTTATCTTCGATGTATAAATTAGCAGAAAGTATTTACTTTTTCGTTTTACGTACCTGACAATGTATTTTTTTGAGGAGCTCGATGGCGCAGTCTTTATCGCACTCTGTCTGCGGTTGCTAAAGTTAAGCAACATTCGCAGATGCGCTGCCTGCTTTTATAAACCCCAAACCCTCCCCAACTGAGCTTTGGCGACCTTACTCACTAGCAGGAACATAGCACAACAGTTATGAAGTGCTACCTCACTGTGATCTTCTGGAGGGTGGAGGTACTTCCACAGTTGATGTCCAATTGTCCATGGGCAGCGGTGATCACTTACCTTACCATCAGGTGACCCTCTGGTTAGTTTGCCTCCCTATCACATTTTAATAAAAGGAAAACAAGAAAATCTGGTCGTTAAAGTTTCTTACCCTATTGAAATAAAGCAAACAACCAATAAATCTAAAATTTCCTATTTTTGAATATTCATAAAGGTATTTGGATGAATACTTTTGACCAAAATGTATATTTGGGACAAATTCACACATGCATTCTTTTTTTTTATGTCAGAGGCGGCAAACGAGCTAGCGGGTCGCCTGATGGTAAGCAATCACCGCCGCCCATGGACATCAGCGACACCAGAGGTATCGTTGATATGTTGCCGGCCTTAACCCCATACCCTCCCCAACTGAGCTCTGGCAACCTTACTCACCAGCAGAAACATAGCACAACAGTAACGAAGTGCTACTTCACTGCGGTCTTCTGTAAGGTGGTAGGTACTTCCCCAGACGAGCGACTCATTCGAGTGGAATTTCCACAAAGCTCTACCTCTCTATAATTGTATAAAAATTAATTTCCAAAGTATGGAGCGTTCTAAAATGTGACCTATTAACTTTGTGGCAAATGTACGATGACCCATAATAATAATATAATAGATATTCTGTGGAGGCATGTGGCTTAAATGATGACAAAGCGACACTTCGCGATATTGTATCGATTGCACCGTAGCGTCAGACTTGACCGCATTCACGCTAATGCGAACCGTAATGGACGCATTACCTACTTGGCTTGAGACTCGTTTATACTCGGATAGGTTTGAAGTCAATTCAGCGGTGATCCAAGTGAAATTATGCAGCCTTATTTACATATACGTACGAGAAAAAAAGTAAAGTCTATTAATGTCCCACTGCACGAAAAAAGCCTCCATCATTTGAAATCATGTTTTCGATAAAAATTACAAGATACAATTATAGATTTTGGCTTAATCATCACGCTTGCCAACTACTGGTTGGTGATCACAAAACTTTGCTGTATTCAGGGAAATTAACACAAATTTTACCCGACCCAGAAAAAGAACCCAGGATTTGCAATGAAACGAGCCGACGCCCGTTGCTTAAACCACTAGACCGTCTTTTGACGAACGAATAATTAAAGCCTCAATAGTGTCTCCAAATGTTCGTAGTTAAACACTCACATGATAAACCATAATGACCTCGCGAGATGAGTATCGATTCTGCACGAGCTTCAATTAAAACCAAGTTCCTGAGATTTTAGCGAGTTCAAACAAACAAACTCTTCATTAGTATAAGTATAGATTTTATACTATGAAACCTCAAAACACTCGTATGACAAACCATAATGACCTCGCGGGATTAGTATCGATTCTGCACCAGCTTCAAGCGTCAGACAAGCGCGCCACTTATGCTAGCGTAATGGATCGCGATGATTCGCTTATCCGCGGCAAATTGCTGCCGATACCCGCAACTCAATCATGGACCTATTAATCTTATGAGGTGACGACGACGCCTTAAGGTGTTGAGCGACCTAATTTTCTCCTCCCCCTTAATAAGATCCCAAGCTACATCTTCAAAACTATAGAAAATTTTTAAATATAAATTAGATTGTGATGAAAAATTAACCACATACGAATATGCGCAACGTTTTCGCCGTAAAAAGTTTGAATCGTATCGAATTTATATTGGTATTATTACATAACAATAAACTAGCTATGTTATCCTCCAGTTTTCTTTCGTAGTCACAGACCCATTCATTCCAGTTGACCTGTTACCCAGTATAAACGGCACGCCTACATATCTACACAAAACAATATTTTACCTGTAGCGGGAATTGAACCTGCAATATGTCAAACGGAACCCTTTCCATGGCACCATTTCTCAACACAAGCGCCCCGACGCGATTGAGTCGCAATAGGAGGAAAAATACAAAAATAAAGAAACTTTCACAAACTGAAGCATAGTCTTATCTGTCAAGATACTATAAATTAAACGCATTTTCCTTATTGTTCCTCCAATTTGTAACTTAGAGTCTTTAAATAAAAATGGTGATACAAAGCTTTAAGTATTCAATTGAAAACAATACAACTAACTTATACTTAAAGTTCGAGGCTTGTAAACTTTTACTCGTAATGTGTCCGTTTTAATTAGTGCTGAAATCCTTTTGCATACTGCAAACTGAAAGCCTGAAATACGGTCAACTTCCGCTGTTATACCTCTTCAAGCTGAGAAACCTACGTATAAGGAATAACGTGAAAGGGACATCTAACCAGAATAACTTTAACAATAGCACCTGAAACGTTAGTTTGAGCAAAGATTTACTTGGACAAATGTTCACTAGACACGTTTCAGAGTTCCCCACCAGGCAGTGTTCAATATTGTATTCTGTTTTAATAAATAGAACTTCTCAATAATAATAATAAATAAATATTTCACAACATCACATACATTGATCTGACTCCGTGTTAAGTAGCTTAAGCACTTGTGTTACAGATATCAGAATCAACAGTGGTATCACAAATATACATAAATAGATACATATAACACCCAGACCAGGACAAACAGACATGTCAATGTCAATGGTCGTCTTCCTAGCGTTTACGTCGTTTCTGTGCGCTTTGACCTTGATCCAGGATTTGGCGAGTCTGGTTGTTACAGTGAAGTGACCGCCATCAGACCTTCATAACCCATAGAGGGAAACCAGACCGATTGGATCATGGTCACACATTCAGATCTAACTGAACTAAAGTCAGAAATTATCTGAATGTGCAGGTTTACTCACGGTGTTTTCCCTCACCGTCCAAATCCATGGTCGTAGGCCTGGATTCCAACCACGGATCACACGTATGTGAGGCGCCGTACCACTAGGCCAAAACACATTTATCAAATACGTCACACTTACTACATTCACCATCCGGTTGCTACGAGTGAAGCGCTTTTGATGCCTCGTACAATCCATAGACTACCCTTCCTGATTAAAATCCTGTCTCGCTCCCGACAGTTTATTCTGAGTCCCTCGGGACGCACGGGTTCATCGACGCGAGTCCCGGCCGTAACTGGGTACTCCCTAGACAACAATTCTGGCCTATTGCCACGAGCTGGTTATATGTGAAAAATCTTAGAGTTATTGAGAATCAGGGGGAAGAATTTTTATTTATTTTAAGTTGGCAGTTACGAAGTTGATTTAAATTTCTGGTTGAAGGAAGTACCCAGCTTCAACTTGTGTTATAGAACAGCAGAATTTGTAGAAAACATTAGAACGAACAACGAACGAACATTACATGTGATAAATTGGCAAAATTATCATTTTGAGTGTACTCTGCGAATGAATTAAAAACCAATTTATTCGTATAGTAAGTAATACCAATAGTTAACAAACCCGCCAAATTTTTCGATACCATAGGGCCTTATAATGGGTGCATCCCTATCACTACATAGTATAAAACAAAGTCGCTTTTTCTGTCCCTATGTGTGTTGTATGTCCCTATGAACGCTTAAATCTTTAAAACTACGCAACGGATTTTGATGCGGTTTTTTTTAATAGATAGAGTAACTCATGAGGAAGGTTTTTATGTATAATATCATACATTAAATAGTGGACAAGTACCACGGGCGAAGCCGGGGCGGGCCGCTAGTAGATAATAAAAATAAAATTGGTGTATAACCCTATGGGAATTCCTATGAGAAAAAAACCTTTCCTCCACCAACCATTCCTCAGTGCCATCGAGCGAATAGCACTGAGGGTGTGCGTAACTCATACCCCATAAAAAAAGGTTGAATTGTCACAAGGATATCCAACGAGAATGAAAATACAACATGTCATATATTTTCACGGAATACCGTTGTCGAGTTACCTGTACCCTGATATACTCGTACGTACAGATAACCCGATCGATCGGCCAGGCTCCAATTAATTAACAACACTTGGGGATTCAATTCAGACCGATACAAACACACATGTTTCTGCACACAAACGTTTCGTATTGTGTGCGAACCCGTGTCCTTTGCTGCAGTACGCAAATACAATGTGTTTTCCATTTAATCGCCTCGATGGTCTAGTGGTTTAAGTACCGGGCCGTGATCTCGAGGTCCTGGCTTCGATTCCCGGGTCGGGCAAAATTTGTGTTGATTTTTCTGAACACAGACCGGGTTTGTGATAGCCAACCCGCATTTGGCAAGCGTGGTGATTAAGCCAAAACCCATCTTTGTAACGAAAACATAATTTCAAATGATGGAGGCCTTTGCCCTGCAGTGGGACATTAATAGGCTGATACTTTTAATGTGCTGAGACATTATAACCGTTCGCAAGTTACTTTAAAAAATTAAAACCCAATATATCGCCACATGAAAACGATGTGACACCTCCCACGAGAGAATCGACCTTCAAATATAAAAGACAGGTGGCATGAACACAATTACCTACACGTCTTAGCTTTTATTTGTCGTTTTATTTGCCGAGGTTGGAGTAAATACAATATCCACGAAAGATGTGCTCAGGGACCTGAAATGTTCTGTTAGTATTGCTGTTAGTTTTCTTTATTCACGTAGGCTTTTGAGATGTACTTATAAATCGTCTACATTTATGATCCTACCAATCAGCTTCGGAAAGAATTCCATCGAGATACATCGACAAGAAACTCTACAGTAGCTCTTTTGAAATCGCAAAGAATCTTATTATTTCCTTGTAATAAATAAACTCGTCTAATTTGTTCATTAAATAATGGTCATGAATAACTTTTTCCATGTAAATTCAATCTTTAAAGTAGATACGAAATTTTTCCGGTGTTAAAAGCAATACTCTAATACTCGTCGAAAAATCCACAACTTCACGAAATTTGGCCAACCATACACGTCGCCGCAAAAAAAATATTTTACACTATTAGGTACATTACATAAGTTAATGTGTACGTTTATTCATGCACTCCAATTTGTCGTGAATACCTAATGGCTTATACGCTATGATAGCATAATTACAAACTTATTAACAACAGTTCATTATAATAACATAATATATTATTAAACTTATTAAGGCATAAGATACTGCATATTTTAGAAAGGTCTTTGGCCCAGACAAAAACATTACATTATTAAACGAACTAAGGCATACGAGACTTCATATGTATAATGGAATGGTTTTGTGCCCAAACAGAGAGCCCTAAATGAACAAAATTTCGGTCCATAGAACGTCTAGGTAAATAAACGCCAAAAAAAACGAATAGAAATCAAACATTGTTATAGAAATAAAGCTAACGAAGAAATTGAGTTCTTTCAGCATTCACTTAGTAACACGATTCGTAAAAGATAATAACACTCAGATGTATCTACGAGTGACGTTGGAATTGATTGAATTACTTTCATTCCGCCCACACGCGACTGGGAGGTATTGGCAGATATTATATGTATTAACGTTTAATGTACGGACAACATACAAAGTTGGATATATACTCAATACAAAATGCAATGCTAGAATTTATTTGCGGAATCATTCACATTAGCATGTTTTGAAAGGTAATATAACGATTCCACTTTATTTAAAATCACAGATATTAATAATAACATCGTGAATCGCTGTTGAAAAGTAGCCGAAACATCGGGTTTTCCTGTATTTTAAAATATACCGCGATTTAATTCGTTTAAAAGTAAGTTTTATTTCATTGACTACCTTGTTTTATTTACAATTGAATTAAGCTACTCATGTACGTGCAAATTTTCATTGCATTAAATTAAACCTTAAAAAGCTTCCCACCGTTTTCCCCCTGGATTAACGAACAAGTGCGTTCCATTTACGCCCGCGCACTAGTTTAAAAAACAAAACATGTTTGCAAACTTCTCGCTTCGTTCCACTGTATTCTATGCGGTGTTTTATTTACTTCGCTTGGAATGGGGTGCTCTTAGGGTTGCCAGGCAAGTAGACTTTATTTATTATTTCATGTCCGGCAAAAAAGTCAATTAATTTTGGTGATTGTTACCTTTTTTATTCCGAAATTAGCAATGGCAGCAACTTAAAGGAAATAGAGTCTACTCGTTTTACTGCCGGGCAAGGGCCTCCATCATTTGAAATCATGTTTTCGTTACAAATATGGGTTTGTGCATTATCACCATGCTTGCCAAATGCCGATTGGTGGTCAATGTCAAAGCCAAAAAAATTTGCCCCACTCTGGAATCGAAACAAGTACCTCTAGACCACAGCCCGTTACTTAAACAACTAGAAAAATGTTAAATATGAAGATCGTATGACCTTTTATTGCCCAAATATATTGCCAAACCCACGGATACATACATGTCCGTCAGGTATGAAAACCTGACAACCCTACCCCTTATGAACTAGTTTCTGAATCTTTGTTTTCACGTCTGCACTGAAACATGCTGCTTAGCGGCGTTAGTCGATAGATCATAATCTGCAGTTTATAGGTCAGACGCTAAGGTGTGAACGCTTTTCATTTATATAATAAAGTTAGATCGTGGCAGGTTATCTGTTTTAGTTTGTTACGATGGCGCGTTATAACTAGTTATTGTATGGTATGCAGTTTTGTTCTTAGGCGTAATCGTATATGTCATACATACTTGTATGTTTTAGCCAGCTACCATTACGCTCTTGAGTACAATTTTCGATCGTGAATCGATCTTCTTTATTTATAATATGAAAAATTATAGTTATAGATAAAGGTTACATAATACAAAGCATTTTTAATGCTTAAAAAGAAATATACAAAAAGTTACGTTCTTGATTATCAAATGCGAAAATATATTTATTTATCAAGTGAGAAGTACATACTTTGCGAAATCTGTTAAAAATAACACCAACGTATAAAATTCCCTTGCGGACAAAATATTTGCTGGCGTTGAAAATCTGCTCTCCCGCGCTAAAAGCCTAATAACTATAAAAACACATGCTTCCAGTGAACCAAGAAAGTGTTTTACATAAACGTTTATTTGCACGAGACATTCCATTGTTACGAAGGTACCTAATAACTCGGAACAAAGACTTTACTTCGACCAAGCGGAATAATGGAGGAAGAAAAATTATTCATAACTTTAAAACAGGGTTCATTGTCGCTCCCTTCTTATTGTAACTGACGCAAAGTAAAGCGGAATCCATTTAATTATTACTTCCAAATAAAATCCTGGCTCAACGTCGCGGTTTGTGGGAGTTTTGTTTCTAAATTGCTTCGTAACATACCAGTTTGGCGGAACGCTCGTATTTTGGTAGGGAAGTTTTCTAACTTTACTTAGGTAGAGTATAGTGGAACTTCCACTCGAATGAGCCGCTCGATTGGGGAAGATCTTCCCCACGCAGAAGACCATAGTTAAGTCGAACACTGTATTTGTTATGTTAAGTTTCTCTTGGTGAATTAAGTTCCTAGGGACCAAGTATGGATCGTTTGCTATATCTAAAGTGTTACGAGAGCATGCTGAAGAGACCGCCTACAAACATATGGGATACATATATGCTTGGGAGCCACGACATTGGTATAAAAACTGGCTTCCAATTCAATGCTGGGAGGGCAGAGCCAGTTTAGTGCCTTGTGTGTAGCAGAATCTTCATAATCGGGTGTGGGGAATTCCGCAAGGATTTAAGAGGTGGTATAAATAAAAGTTGTGAAGTCTGTCCGTCTACGGGGATGCGTGAGAAACCGCAAAGGGTTGGGTGGGTAGTGGAAAAAACTTTGGGAACGGGCCTTACATGCTTTGCCCTTTTGACGATTCATAGTGCTTTTCTGAGGACTATTTGAATAAAGTATATTTAGCTTTAGATTTTTTGATTTTACACATGCCTGCAGATTTAACTGGCCTGCAGCTGTGGCTCGTCTCAAACCGTACAAACCCTCAAGCTATGGCACGTTTGTGTTTACTGTTCTCCTACGTCAATATCTAAGTAAGTACTCACTGGCATAGTACCCCACGTCGTTGTTGACGTTGATGTGCCCCGCGTCCTCCGCCGCCAGCATGTGCGTGTCCCACACGGACCGGTACTCGGGGTCGTGCAGCACGTCAGAGACCTCCGCCACCACTGAGGCTCATACTCACTGGCATAGTACCCCACGTCGTTGTTGACGTTGATGTGCCCCGCGTCCTCCGCCGCCAGCATGTGCGTGTCCCACACGGACCGGTACTCGGGGTCGTGCAGCACGTCAGAGACCTCCGCCACCACTGAGGCTCATACTCACTGGCATAGTACCCCACGTCGTTGTTGACGTTGATGTGCCCCGCGTCCTCCGCCGCCAGCATGTGCGTGTCCCACACGGACCGGTACTCGGGGTCGTGCAGCACGTCAGAGACCTCCGCCACCACTGAGGCTCATACTCACTGGCATAGTACCCCACGTCGTTGTTGACGTTGATGTGCCCCGCGTCCTCCGCCGCCAGCATGTGCGTGTCCCACACGGACCGGTACTCGGGGTCGTGCAGCACGTCATATAGCGCGTCCGGCTCCACGTCAGCGAACTCCGCCACCACCTGGGAACAATGTTTATGGTTAGAGCTTGATTTGATGGTTAATAAGTTAGAGATCGTAGAGGATATAACGCCTCTAGTAATGGCTAGAGCGCTATGCTCAAACCTGGAGGTCGTGGGTTCGAATGCTGGAACACCATCACTTTGTGTTGGTTTTTCCAGTCCGGCTAGGACATTGCAAGCTTGAATCACCTAATCGTCCGATAATAGTGATGATTCCGTGCTTCGGAAGGCACTTTAAGCCGTTAATCCCGGCCTTGAGCCAAATTGACTGATTTCCGTTGTAAGGGGTACAGAGGTCAAAAGAGAGTCGCTCCATTGCAAAAACCAGCCAGCGCAGGTTTCCACCGCGCCTCTTAACTCTCAAGAGTTTATATCCCTCCTGTTTTCTTGCGTAGATGGAGGCGTACTGCTAACCATTATCATCCTCACTACGGACAATGCGAGATTCTCGTAGAAGTATACACGCAACTTATCCGGATATGCTTTTGTATGTCAACTCATAGATAGCATTGCGGGCCGGCGGCATTTTCCCATTTTATTTTATGGTGCTCGAAAAAAATAGCGTTTTAGCCCCTTAGTTATTTATCTATTACACACATGTCGCTGGACCTGATAAATATGAACACTCAAGATCTTATGACTCTACCGTGTCCTCAGAAGGTCACGTTACAAAACACTTAAGTGCGTCTGGCACCAGTCGTAAGTGAACAGAGGCAGACACGCTCCTGAATAATGTATCTTGATGAAAGAGATAAAACATAACATGAATCATGCAGGCACCTCAGGGGTGTCATGAATATAACATAGTTTCTCATTCCCTTTTACGTTTATATTGTTGAACCCTGACCGTAAATAGCATACATTGAGCGACCTACCTGTTACAAAAGTCTATTGTGAGGCTTAAGATGTACAAGTGGAAACGATAGAAAAATTATACGAGTGTTTTGCTAAAGGGCCTTGCGAAAGGGTTTTGTTTTGTGATCACCGATACGGGAGGCTTAATGGTAGCATACTCTCAATAAGAAGTACGGTATTCTGAGAGAATAGGTTCTGACTAAAATAATATTAAGGACCGTAGAAGTAAATCATCACAATCGTCTGCTAGGCTGGCAGGAACTGGATGCGAGTCGCCGAGGATTGGGATAATAAAGATCCCTAGGAGAGGCCTATGTCCAGCAGTGGACTGCAATAGGCCGATGATGGTAATCGTCTGCTTGTTGCAGTGTGTGTGTCGTAGAACTCCCCAAGAATGTGGGTCTCGTCAAATAGTACCAAGCGTGGTATTGGGCGGTGGTGTAGTGGGTTGGTAACCACAGTATTATGAAAGATATTTAACAAAAGAACGCTTCTGTCTGTGAAATCTTAAGTCTAATTTTCAGGATCTAACTACCTAGTCAGACGTAATAGAAAGTTGTATTCAGAGTAAATGATAGAATTTCACCTATTCATGACACTGTCATGAATAGGTGAAATTCTATCATTGTCGTGTGGAGTTGCTGGACTTCCATCGACCGCGTCCCCAGGTGGTGGATAGGGGAATGCCCCCCAGATATGGGAGGTACTAGGGAAATCAAATACCTAGCGCGAACCAAAACCAGCAGGCATGGGCGTGCCTTAGTCTTCGAGATGCGGCCTAAGGGATCTTACCCCGACAGAAAAGGCAAAGCTGTGGATCAGCGACAATCTATGAAATGGCGGAATATAAAACATATCTACCCCAGGAGGGTACCACAAATCGTGGAGAATCCCTCCCTGAACTCGGCTCCCCTGAGCGGAGTTCAGGCTGCCCCTCGGATTCTGGGGGGGGCACATTTCGCTCTAAGAATGTGATTCTGAAAACGAATAACCCGAAACCTAATCTCACACAGCAGATCTTCCATAAGGGACTCTTTACAAACAGACCTAGATCCAACTCTTACAGTGGTATTCCACCGGAGATACCTGTAACTAACACCCAATCCCTTGACACTATCGACAAGGAATGTGACCACAAAAACAACCAAAACGACTCTCAAAACTGGCAAGAAGTGAACAGTCGCAAGAGACTGCGAAGTAGCCCTAATATGACTTCGCGATCTCAGAAACAAACCAAACTAAATTATTGGCTGGCAGCACCATTACCGACATCAAATATGTTTGCAGAACTCGAAACTGAAAAGGAATTAAAATCAACAGACCAAGTTACACGTCAAGAAGTAAAACCTCCACCTTTCTTCGTTGACAAGGTTAGCAATATCCAGCCCCTATCGAAAATGTTAGAAGACGTGGCACATTCCGATTACGAAATCAAAATCTTACAAGGTGAAAGAGTCAAAATTCAGGCTAAATCTCCCGAGTCGTACTCGACCATTTATAAAGAACTCAAAAACAGAAACACTGAATTCTACACTTACCAACCTAAACGAGAGAAAAACTTCAGAATAGTACTAAGACGCATGCATCCCTCAACTGACACTGAAGAAATAAAACAAGCCTTAGAAGATCTACACCACAAACCAAATAATATTTGGAATGTCAAAAGCAGCAAAACAAAAAAACCTCTTCCAATGTTTTTCATAGACTTGCAACCAAGTCCTAACAATAAAGATATCTATAGCATCAGATCCCTCCTTAACTGTAGTATAGAAATTGAACCACCAAGACCAAAACGATCAATTCCTCAATGTTCCAACTGCCAACAATATGGTCATACGCAGAAATACTGTCACAGACAACCTAGTTGCGTGAAATGTGCTGGACCACACCATACGGCTAACTGCCCCCGAAAAGAACGTTCAGACAAAGTGAAATGTGTTCTCTGTGAAGGTAACCATCCTGCGAACTACAAAGGCTGCATTGTCTACAAGGAGTTGCAAAAAATAAAATATCCCACCACAACGTCCAATAACCGTATGCGTAAAAACACAGAAAATGTTACCAATGTTACCAAAATAAACCAAAGGAATATTGAGGTTAGCCCAGAAAAGTCATATGCAGCAGCTGCAAAAAATGACCAAAAAACAGAAACAAACAGAGATGGCACTACCGAACATCACATAGTGGATATTCTTCGAACCTTTAACAACTCAATACAAGCTCTTATGAATCAAATGCTAACAATGACTCAGATGTTAGCTGAACTCATGTCGAAGTTGTCGCATACGCATCCATAAAACTATGCGTATGGAATGCCAATGGCCTGTCAAATCACTCTAACGAGTTAAAGATTTTCTTACAAACAAACAAAGTTGACATTCTGCTGATTTCTGAGACTCACTTTACAAATAAGAGCTTCTTTAAAATACCTAACTACACATTGTACCACACGATGCATCCAGATGGTAAAGCACATGGAGGATCAGCCATACTCATCAGATCAAACATAAAACATCACCAGGCACAACCATTCCAAAAGAACTATATCCAAGCCACGAGTGTAGTCGTGTACGACTGGATTAGCAACATCACAATATCTTCGCTTTACTGTCCACCAAGACACTCTGTTAAGAAGGAACAGTTCGATGAATATTTCAAAACTCTTGGAAATCGTTTCATAGCGGGAGGCGATTATAATGCCAAACATACTTTTTGGGGCTCCAGACTTACTCTACCAAGAGGCCGTGAACTTTTTAAGAGCGTACAGACAGGAGCTTTGAACGTTATTTCAACAGGACAGCCTACATACTGGCCCTCTGACCAGAGAAAGATACCAGACATAATTGACTTTTGCATCACTAAAGGTGTCGCAAAGGACAACATATCTTGTTATAGCTGCTGGGAGCTTTCATCGGACCACTCTCCTATTATCGTGGAGATTGGATTAAAAGTGGGAGTGACAACCAAAAAATGTACATTGCACAGTAAAAAAACCAACTGGGACATGTTTCGTATTCTGGTAGACAAGGCCTTTGACGCAGCAATCGCACTTCGAACGGAAAACGACATTGTGAATGCTGTGGAATTTTTTACCACTACTATCCAGAGTGCGGCGTGGGATTCAACTCCTTTAATTCAACATGGCCCAGCTGAGCAATATATACCTCCAAATATTCTGGATAAAATTCGTGAAAAAAGAGATCTTCGCAAACTATGGCAACAAAACAGATGCCCCGATACGAAAAAACTATTAAATCACAAAATAAATAAACTTAAGCATCTCCTTGATCAAGATAGAAATGCTGGTTTCCAGGCATATCTTAAGGATCTAGATGCCACGTCGGCTACTGACTACTCTCTGTGGAAAGCAACTAGGAACATCAAGCGACCTACAACAATATCCCCACCACTGAGAAAGGCGCATAATTGCTGGGCACGTAGTGACCAAGAGAAAGCTAATGTGTTTGCTGAGCATCTATCAAATGTTTTCCAACCTCATCCCTATGAAGGCCCAGCAGAACACGAGAAGAAAGTAGCTGAATATCTGGAGGAGTTGGAAACAGAGGACTCTACGCTAATAAGATTTACAACGAAAGAGGTCAGAAGAGTAATACAAAAGGCGAAATCAAAGAAATCTCCAGGATATGACCTAATCACCAATAAAATTCTGCAAGAGCTGCCTGACTCTGGGTTAAAAATAATTACTGCAATTTATAACGCCATAGTTAAACTGCAACTCATTCCACCGCAGTGGAAAACTGCACAAATAATAATGTTATTAAAACCAGATAAAAAACCTGAAGATCCAAAATCATACCGACCAATAAGCCTGTTGCCTATACCATCAAAGATACTCGAAACATTAATACTACAACGTATCATGCCATTAGTGGAACAGCGTGGACTGATACCTGACCATCAATTTGGTTTTCGCCAAAGACACGCCACTATAGACCAAGTGCACAGGCTAATAAACGAAATAAATAATTCTTTTGAATGTAAAAAGTACTGCGCGAGTGTATTTCTTGATATATCGCAGGCTTTCGACAGAGTCTGGCATGAAGGATTATTATTTAAAATAAAATCTTTGTTTCCGAACTGCACCTACAGGATCCTCAAATCTTTCTTAGAGAATAGATACTTTCTGGTTAGTCACGGAGAGGCGTTTTCAGGTCTTTGCAATATTAATGCCGGCGTCCCTCAAGGAAGCGTCCTGGGACCGTTACTCTATCTAATCTACACGTCTGACCTACCAACATCAGACTGTGTAACAACCGGAACCTTTGCCGACGACACAGCCATTTTGTCTTGCCATGAGGATCCAACAGAGGCGTCAAAAATGCTACAAGATGGTATAAACAATATTTCAATGTGGCTTAAGAAGTGGCGAATCAAAGCGAACGAAACTAAGTCGATAAATGTTACCTTCACTTTAAAAAGAGGTGTATGTCCACCAGTAACGCTTAATAACGTCGAGATTCCACGTGCGGATCATGTAAGATACTTAGGCTTACATCTGGACAAGCGGCTTACATGGCAAAAGCACATATTTACCAAACGCAAACAACTGGGATTGCAAGTCAGGAAATACTACTGGTTAATTGGTCGCCGTTCGCAACTATCAATGAACAACAAACTTCTTTTGTACAATGTTATGCTTAAACCAATATGGACCTATGGTATCCAATTGTGGGGGACCGCCTCTCATTCTAACATTGAAATAATGCAGAGATTTCAGAACAAAATGCTACGAATGGTAACCGACGCTCCATGGTACGTGACAAACGAACAGCTGCATCACGACCTTCAAGTACATACTGTCAAACAAGAAATTCTGCGTCACACAAAAACCTACAAAAAAAGAATCATAAACCACCCAAATCGCTTAGCGAAAGTCTTGATGGAGGAAACTGGGGCAACTCGCCGCCTTAAACGGAAAATGCCCCAAGACATACTTACGTAAATGTCAATAAAGTAAAGTAGGATGTGACTGTAGTCGCATTCCGAGCATGCCATGTCAAATCCCGACCTACCAACTACTCAATGTCCAGAGAATGTGACAGATCGTAGTTATATCAACAACAAAAAAAAAAAAAAAAAAAATTCATGACACAACAAACTTTCCAAGCAAACAATTCACATAATAGTCTTCTAGTCATTAAAAGCTTTCACTTCGAACGTAAAACCTTTTCGTGATTCAATTCACAATGGGCCCTAGGAAATTTCCATTTGAAGACGCACGAGTCGGTTAGACTCTTAAAGGATCGAATTTTAGAAAATCCCATCTTAGCGGGTTCGCGGCTTCAAAGCCTCAGGCTGCTTTGATGAATCGGGGACAATTCGATTTGGTTTATTAAGTGCTGGGAAGATGAAACGTCTGTTGAAAGTCAATAACATGAGCTGAAAGTCAAGGGCTTAGCCTTAAGACTCCTTCTTAAGTATTTTACGGTTTTCGTGAAATTTATCGTTTAAATAGGCGAAGTATTAAGAGGCGGTTAATTGTTTCAAGATGCGGATAAAACCTTTGGGAGGACTTTAATACAGTTATAATTATTGTGTAACTGGCCTTATTCGCCAGGGGAATTTAGCGGTAAACCTTACGACATCATGCGATAATCTGCCATTTTTTGAATGTATATTATCCCCGATACATACAATGATTACGCGCTGGATAGGTATGGTGTAGAAGTGAGACCCCAATCGTTTACTTTGATATAAAATATAAAGTTTTACATTGGTATGAAGCATCTTCGTCGGGGCCTCGATGCGCAATGGCGGGATAAAATTGACAGATTGACATCAATCTGTCAGTTTTCAGTGGTGCCGGCGTTAACATACAATATGTGTACCTATACAGGGTGGAAAGTTGAAATGGGTTTTGTTCGGCAGGTACATTAACCGTTACAGTTACAAGAAAACGTTGTTAGGCAACCATCCATAACTTTTTGAGACATTTTGACCTACATTCACAGATTTTGGAAAAAAGTTACAGTCAGCAAAAAAAGTGCTGAAACTGACAAAATTTTTTTTTCATGCCAATCGATCCTATTTCATGTAAGGATCAAATGACCCTATGGGACCATTTGAGGTTTGAGTACTAGAAATGTCAGAAATCGCAAAAAACTTTTCCCATACATTTTGTACAAAAATTCCAAAAAAAATTTTTCATGCCATTCGATCCTGTTTCATGTATGAATCAATACTTTGTAGCAGACCATTTAAGGTTTGACTACTAGAAATGTGAGAAAAAGGCTTCGAAAATTTTCAGTACCAAATGTATGGGAATAGTATTTTTTGCGATTTTTGCCATTTCCAGTACTCAAATCTTAAATGGTCTGATACAAAGTATTGATTCATACATGAAACAGGATCGAATGGCATGAAAAATTTTTTTTGGAATGTTTAGTACAAAATGTATGGGAAAAGTTTTTTGCGATTTCTGACATTTCTAGTACTTAAACCTCAAATGGTCCCATAGAGTCATTTGATCCTTACATGAAATAGGATCGATTGGCATGAAAAAAAAATTTTGTCAGTTTCAGCACTTTTTTTGCTGACTGTAACTTTTTTCCAAAATCTGTGAATGTAGGTCAAAATGTCTCAAAAAGTTATGGATGGTTGCCTAACAACGTTTTCTTGTAACTGTAACGGTTAATGTACCTGCCGAACAGAACCCATTTCAACTTTCCACCCTGTATATACCTCATACATGTGTAGGTACATTCCTAAACCTCTAAAGTACTAAGATCCAGCTTATTCAGTTAGCTGATTTAAATTACGATGATTTTCATTAAGATTGACGTAAGCAACCACAGCGCCCCTAGTAAAGTTTCTAAATGTTACGCACCCAAAAGAATAGTTTTAAACTATTATAACTTCCTCAGAAGGCTTTCATAGTTCAAGTTTAACCAGTTCAAGTTCTATTTTAACCCGAACCGCTCCTGTCCGAAAGGGCAAAGGGAAAGGACTGAAGGGTCAGTGAAGACGACCTTTCCTAATAGGCATAAATTAAGCTGCTTTTAAGTAAACCTGGTAAGGTGGAAGTTGGAATAAAAACAGGATGAAATGAAATATATTCCTCCTTCTTGAGTCTTATTCCCATTACTGAGAGTTCAGACTGTATATATATAAAGTCTATGCTGAGGGTCGTCATTTTGTATTAATGTAACGAATGTTCGCACGAATTTCGAGGTGTTCAATGGCGCAGTGGTTAACCCGCTTGGCCATGAATTGCAAAGTTAAGCAACTTTCGTAACAGCCGGTCAACGGATGGGTGTCGAGCTCCTCCGTGATTCGGAAGGCACGTAAAGCCGTTGATCCTGCGCCTGATCTCTCTACGGATCTATAAAACTACGGGTGCCACTGAAATTATCAATCAGCGTTTCTCTACTTTATTGTACATCTACGAGAAGTTTCCTCTTGAATTACTCTACCTGATAAAACAATCCGAATAAAATTACAAATAAACGGACAGAGTAGAAAGTTACTTCTTTTATATTATACTAGCGGCCTCCCGCGACTCCGTCCGCAATGATTTCGATTTCCAATAGCCTAAAGCCTTCCTCATGAAATGGACTATCCAACACAGAAAGAATTTTTCAAATCGGTCCAGTAGTTCCTGAGATGAGCGCGTTCAAACAAACAAACATACAAACAAACTCTTCAGCTTTATATATTAGTATATAGATATTAGTATAGATAGTGATATATTTCAGTTTATACATATGTATCTGTATCTGGAAGCTAACTAAGTTGATATATTAGCATGCCTAAGCACAGGTGAAATATCTATTCTAAGTGTTGAGAAAATTGAGAAATAAAAGGGTTCTTGAGGTGAAATAATATATATAATGACAGTTAGAAGGAGAAAATTTAAGTGTCACAAAGACATATAAAAACAAGTAAAAATGGAGAACTTAAAAAGGTACAAAAGAAGTTTAAATACAAATAAAAATAATAAAACAATCCGCAACACTAAGGAAGAAAAATCTGAAACGACCGATCACTGTGAAGGTTAAGTCCAACGGCTTTATGCGCTTAAGGGTGCTTACATAAACGTCCCGGGTCTTGAAATAGGACCCTACCGCATTACAATACATTTATTTTCCGTGAAATTGATATGAGTGAACACTTTCGTACGTGAGTTCTTAGAACTGTCGTCTCGGGTAACAAACAATCCATGTTATTCTTTAGCATGCAACCTTTTTGGCCAGCCACCTGGTGTGTTGTGTTTAGAGACCTTGACCACGAAACACGAGGGACGTGGGTTCGAATCTGGCTAGGAGTAAAAGTTTGATATGGAAACCTATGTACATTCGTACTCAAGTCATGGAATTTATTAAAGTATATAGGGTGTAACAAAATTTACTGCAAATATTTTAAGAGCGAATTCTTTAGTGGCAATGTAATCAATATAAGATATTAAAAAGTCTAATTTAATGCCTAACAAATTTTGCATTTTCTGCATTGGCCAATTTGCTATTTTCGTCCTGTAAGCTTCACCCCCTCTCCACCACTTTGCTTTTGGGGCAGGACAAGTGTAGTAATTGTATTACACTGATAAGACACGACCAGCTGTCTTGCATATGACAAAATTTGTACTTTTCCCAATAATTCACTCAATTGATTTTGTTGATTTTCTCGGAAACTAGCGTATTAACATAAAAAATTTACTAGACAAATTTATTACATTTCCACTAAACGATTCACCCTTAAAATATTTGCAGTAGATTTTGTTACACCTTATATAAATGTGTCTATCAATTCGTTTCCTAGCATCCACAATACAAGCTTCAAGCTTACCTTGGAGCTAGGTTGTTGGTGTGTCAATCCAGAAACTAAAATTAACAATCTTGGTAAAACACGGCGTTCGATTAGGAATAAAAACCTTCTCGTCAAACTTGACGTAACTACATAACTATAAGATTTTAGACTTTCGCGTTGCATTATATCACTAATATTATTTAACGGGAGTAAACGCGATATTAATTATGTAGTATATGTATACAACTTACTGCTTGACGTTTCGGCTGCGTTACAACAAGCGTGTTCGCAAGCGGTCAGTCCGTTTAGTCCGTTTAGTCCCGTTAAATAATATTAGTGACTACATAACTATTTAGAAAAAAGAGTACTGCGATTGTAAAAAATATTAGTAGTAGTGTATTGCTGAAACAAAATAAAATACTATTCAAAATAATCCTACAACTATGTACGTACATACGTTATTGCTACATTATGCGTTTCAAAGTTGCCCCGTGCAGTTGCGGCTTTAGCAGCTAAAGCCGGGCTCTCATAATCTTCATCCACGCGCAAGTATGTAAGCTGCCCGCGAGCTAATGGATTCCAGTTTGAAGAGCGCTAATGCTGGCTTTAACCTCGCATGCCTTACTGATAAAGTTAATACCACTGCATTTTCAGTGAATTCTTGAAAGATGAGTATTATCATGAGCTAGCGGCCGCCTGCGACCTCGTTCCTTGAATTTCAGTTTCGTTACTTAGGCTGTCTAACCATAACCACTAATGGCGGTTGAAGTTTCATCAAAACTTAGATAAAAAAGCCTCCTTCCACAAATAGACTAGCCAATACAAAAATATTCATATTCAGCTTTATTATATTGGTATAAACAGGGGCGGCGTTAGGGTAGGGCGAGGCCGGGCGACCGCCCAGGGGCGCCGGACGAAAAGGGGCGCCGCGCCGCAGGCCGCGGCGCCCTTTTTCGTCCGGCGCCTCTTTCTGATTTTCTATAATTTACTACAGGCGCCCCCTTATAGTTCCCTCGCTCATTGAGTAAGGCCTACTGGGTGAAAAAAGACAAGAACCGTGAATGATATTTTTTTTGATTTCAAGTTGCCTCACTGGCAGCATGAATTGAAAGAGAACTCAACATAAAAAGTATGATGGTAAAACAGAACAACATACCAATTATTAAATATCAAGATATGTATTTTATTAGGTAAGATGACGTACATAACATACATTCGCGGACATTACCGCTCGGTTATTTAAGAAAATTTTTGCTTGAGCAAGTTTATGAAACTGCCCTCGACGAGCCTATTGTTTCTCCCACTCACAATAACACGTGTATATGTAATAACTCTTGATCCAAATTGGTTTGAACGCGCTAATCTCAGGAACTACTAGTTTAATTGACAAAACTTTTGAGACTTTTGTGAGAGATAGTCCACTTACCATTTGTCAAGGAAGGCTTTAAGCTTTAGTATAACACTGTGTGCGGAAACCGAAATCCACGCGGACGAAATCGCGGGCGACCGCTAGTATACCTACTTATAATAAAACAGATTCCTGAAAAACCTGACCTTGACAAACTCTGTAGTGATCTCCAATTTTAATTAACTGTGGATTCTAAATCATATATCGATGGTTATATGTTGTGTGATGAACTCATAAGCCTGAAATCCTTTTTGCCTGATCAGAATGTAGCTTCCCCTGTTTATGTTTTAAATGTTATTAAAGACTAGCGGCCGCCAGCGTCTCCGTCCGCGTAGGTTTCGGTTTCCGCACACAGTGTTACAATAGATAGCTTAAAGCCTACCTTGACAAATGGTAAGTGGACTATCCAACACAAAATATTATTTTGTCAATTCGAACCAGTAGTTCCTGAGAACAGCGCGTTCAAACCAATCTGGATCAGGTGTTGCACGTGTTATTGTGGGTCAGCCATAAAAGATAGACATATGCTGTTAGGGTATATTTTTTAGAAAATTTTATGTAGAATATTTCCTTCATACATGATTTCTATGTGACTTTAACCATTAAGGCTGCACACGCGACGAAAGCTTAAAAAAAAACCGGCCAAGAGCGTGTCGGACACGCCCGTGAAAGGGTTCCGTAGCCATAAGATGGGCCAACCGCTTGACACACCATTTAGTAAAGGCAACTGCACTTCATAAGTTGGTCGAGCTGTATAAAAATAACTATGTATGATACAGAGTTCGCTATAGTTTTCGTTGAAAGTACTTACTTGGAGGTTTATAGAACATTTTTTTCAGAATTTTTGAAATAGTGTTTCAAAAGTTAAGGAGGGGGGGAAGCTCTAATTTTAACTTTGTATTAATATATCTCGAGACTGGGGTGTTTGATCCACATAGTTTCAAGGCAATTTTTGTTGTATTTAGAAATACCTTTTTAACGATACCCCACACGATGGGGTAAGGCGAAGTTTTTTTTTCGAATTTACTTTTCGTTGTATGGGAGAGGGTTAAAAAATAATTATTTTTCGCTGATTTTAAAAACCAATTCTTGAATTATCAATACGCATCTCTTCACCAATTTTCGTGGCAATCGGTGCAGAAATGGCGGAGAACGAGCCAGGACAGACAGACAGACAGACATGACGAAACTATAAGGGTTCCGTTTTTTGCCATTTGGCTATGGAACCCTAAAAATGGGGTAATTTCTCCCGCTTTCCCAACATTTCCCTTCACTACGCTGCTCCTATTAATCGTAACGTGATGATAAGTATCCTATAATATGCCCAGGAGTATGAAGAATAACCAAGTTTCGTCAAAATCCGTTTAGTAGTTTTTGTTTGTATAAGGAACATACAGACATACAGACAGACAAAAATTTTACTGATTGCGTTTTTGGCATCAGTATCGATCACTTATCACCCCCTGATAGTTATACTGAAAATAGATTTTATGTACAGAATTGACATCTCTACAGATTTATTGTAAATTAGATAGAACGTTTTTTTTTAAATGATGGTTATTTTATTGTACCTATTGCCTTTCTTCGTACCTATGTACCTAGGTAATTGAATTGTAGTTAGGGGGCGCCGAAGAAATCTCGCCCAAGGGCGCTTGTAGTGCTAAAACCGGCACTGGGTATAAATAACTGTCATCTTTAACTGTCATTCTAATAAAGATCTCATTCTGCATCAAATGATGAAGGAGTTGAAATAATAATTTATTAAACACACAATTTATTTATTATTCAAAATACAATGATTTATACATATATTATAATTGGTTCATGTTTTTCTTGACTTTATTATCAACGACTTGTAAAGTTATAATCTGATTCCTAATAACGTTTGACGATGCTATAAGTACAGCAACACATAGAGCCGCTCTTTCAATACAAAAAAGAATAAAATTCTTTGTCTTAGCGGTGAGTAAAGATCTAAAGAGAATCACTAGACCGATCAGGTACCCATCGGTGAGGTAAAAGCGAGCGTTAATCGATTTTAAATAACTAAATAGATTAAACTTCACAGGCTTCGGATGAGTACTGAAGTGATAAAGTTAGCTTTTATATTTATACGGTTTTATCTTATCGCGTTTGATTTTATGGACGCAATCGTGTCTGTCCACTGCCGCCCACTCATGTTCTCGTCATAGGGGATATACCCACTTGAACGCTGGGCCATCTGACGATCTGTACATAAACAAAACAGGGATTTGTAACTAGATATTTTTACCTTATGGAAGGGAGAGGAGTGTCATCGGTAAAGGTGATCTTTAGTATACTATAAAGGGGCCCCTTAAACCTACACGCTGGGTCGAAAGTCCTCTCTGTTCCACGCGATGGAGAATCCATGGATAGCTAAGAAGTTCGTCTCAGTGATCACCGCTGCCCATTAACATCAACAACCACACAAAGGTCGCAAATGCGTTGCCTGCCTTCAAGAGCTATAGTATATAGTAGGCTATATATAGTTTAGTACCTATAACACAATGTGTGCAGAAACCGAAATACACGCGGACGAAGTCGGGGGCGCCCACTAGTGATAAATAAATGCGGTCGTTTCCGACACCCATGAGACAGACATTGGGAGTAGATACTATTCAAGGCCAGTCCAAGATGGTATCGTGTCTCATTTGTGTAACAACTCCTTTCAAGTAATATTCGCAAGAGCTACAAGTATACCTACAAATGCATAGTAATGCACGCTCAAGTTAATTCTGAAGCAAGTGTTTAACTTCTTAGTTAGGAGATAACAATCACAAACTTGAGCCCCGTGTGTTGCACAACCTGTAGGAATTTAGTCAATACAGTAGAACTTATTTAATATAGGAGTCTAATTACGAATAAACAAATTACTCACATTTTTTATTTATTCATTATTCGCCTGCCCTGTTCCCAGTTTATCTGGCGTCGGCACAATCAGTTTTATCCATCTACGGTAGATATCAAATATAATTATTTCTAGGTCAACAGTCGGGTATGTCATATCCAACTTATTTCCATTACAGAACTGAGATGGGGCGGAAATACGAAACCACGCATAGACAACCTAAATGTTCCACATATTTATAATAGACAGTAAGATTGAAAGCTGAGTTTATGTTCTTGGCATTTCTATTTCCTGAAACCAACCCGAAACTTAATAGAGTAACAAACCAAGTTGAAATGAAAATAGAGAAAATGCTGAAAATCATACTAATATAATAAATATGAAAGTTTGTTTGGATGTTTGTCTGTCGATCACGCTGTAACTACTTAATGGATTTTAATGAAATTTGGTACAAAAGCAGGGTATAGGTTGACTTAGGTAATATAAATCTTTTTATCCCAATTAAACGCTAATTTTTTATTGAATTAATGGAATAAAACCTAATTCCGCATAACGCGGGCAAGGCTGCGGGTAAGTACTAGATCTAGATAAGTATGAGATACAGAGACACATAAATATTCAACACACCCATTTCAATAAATCCAAAAGAGCACTCATTCTGCTTAAAATAAATACAAAATCAATATCAGTGAACCGTTCGCTAGATAGCCAGTAGAAACATTTAACAATCTTGTACAAATAACCTTCCAAAGTGAGGATTTCTGCGGACGTCCGTAGAGAACCTAATAAGAGCAAAGCCGGTGGAAGGAAACGTGTTTCCAATTATCTGCCAATTGCCAAGTCGCCTTTGAGACGGAATGAGAGAAAATAAAAAATACGTACATCGCGAAGTTAAATATCAGTTACCACAATAAACGAATTTTTGTAGAGCTATTGAATTAAATAAGCAGCCGTACAGTACAATACCACTTATAATGTTTTCTTAGGTTTACGCAAAACGTCGGGTTTTCCTGTAAATATGTAGTTTGAAGAATATATCCGTTTAAAAGTAGTTTTATTTCATGAATACCACTTATCTTTAAAGATTATACTGGGTTACTATTCAGTTAATAATCGTTTAAAGGAAATGGGTTATTCACTCAAATAAAACCCCTTGACCCGGGCAGATACAAAGTCATAGGTATATCATTTAATAAATAAATAATATTAAATACATTCCTTGGACTAACACACCAATTCCCTAGCCCTAAACTAAGCTCGAAGCGTACTCTACGGAAGCTATGGAACGGATAGAAATACATACTTTAATACTTTTATAAGTATCCATGACTCGAGTACAAATGCCGTAGATCACACAAACATTTGCCCCTAGCGGGATTCAAACCCGCTACCCTTAGTTTTGTAGCCAGGGTCCCTGACCACTAGACCAACGGGCCTGTCCAGTAAGTATATATAACATAAGATACGGCATTGCCTGGGCTTTGTTGTTGTAGATGTTTCTCCGCCTTATAAATTATCGTTACCCACATAGAAAATCTATTACACATTGCTTTTACTGCCCGGCAAGCCAGACTAGCCTTGCAACATTGAATGGCTCATTCATCACAATGTCCTTTGCAACAACCACAGAGGCATTATTACAACGTATAGAGTAGACTCCTCGATGAAACATTTTCTTATACGCACATGAACAACAATTGACGTCTATTGTACTACATATTTTTATACATAACTGAAAAAGTGCCGTCTTATGTTTTAAAAGCATGTATTTAATGCATACCTACAAATCATTACAGGGATAAAGCTAGTGGTGTGTTATTTCATTGGTGAAAAGACAAAAAATAACTAAATTATTTGCCCCTTCCTTCCAAGCTGACGCACAGATTCTGTTCTCCATGTCCACTCTATACGTAGGAGAATACCTCAATGGCAACAACAGAAGAATCTTCTATCACACTAACCATGCCCGATTAGGCAAGAACAAAGAGCTTTAGACGCAAGTAAACGGTGCATAAAACGATCAGCAACTCCCATTATCCGTTTTCACATCGCATAAATTGTTCTGAAAGAGATTAATTACAAAACGTTGATGTTATTTTAAACAATAAAGCTTACCCTTTTAGGTCGAGATTCGCTTTGACAAATTACGCCAACTGTGGCAGTATGCGCGACGAATATGGAAAACGTACGTGTTTACTCGACGTTTGAGTAATTATCAGTGGGAAGTGACACTTCGCGACGAGCTTTGAAGTCGAAACACGTCTGAATCCTCCGGGACAAATTACACACGTACGGAGGTAAAAGATTGTGGAGTTTCCTCTCTCGAACATTTTCCGGAGTAAGCTCCTTATCACGTGACGGCAGCGGTTGGTTTTTCTGCAAGTTCAGTTCGCAGGATTGTTACTTGTGTTTTTTGGGTGTACTCTGTTGCGAAATAACGGTGCTTACTTGATGGCAAGGTCATAACAGCCTGTTTACGCCCTTTGGTCATGAACTTGGGGTAGACATTGAAGATATTTAAGACTCTGACAACTAAGTCAGAGACCCTGGCTACAAAACCGAGGGTCGCGTGTTTAAATGCAGCAAAAGGCAAAACCAAATGTGGTTTTGTGTGATGAACAACGGCATTTGTACTCAAGTCGTGGATGTTTATTAAAAGTATATAAGTATGTATCCGTTCCCTAACATCCATATTACAAGCTCCAAGCTTAGTGTGGGGCTAGGCAATTGGTGTGTTAGTCCCAGGAATTTATTTATTAATGTGACACTTTGCGATGAGCTTTGAAATTAGTTCGCAGGCTTGTAGCCCGCGTTTTTGTGCCTATATTTTGGCAGATAACGCTTCTTACTTGATGACAAAGCCACAACAGCCTGCTTTACCAGGCTTGTTTCCCCACGTTTTTTATTATTGAGGAGCTCGATGGCCTGCGGTTGCTAAAGTTAAGCAACGTTCGCAGATGCCAGTCATCGGATGGGTGACCGAAAAATTTCATCTCGAGCTCCTCCGTGCTTCGGAAGGCACGTTAAGCCGTTGGTCCTGCGCCTGATCTCTCTACGGTCGTGTCAGATTGCTGTCCCACCGAATTATGTGAGTGAAGGAATAGGGAGTGCACCTGTGCTTGCGCACTCACTTGTGCACTATAATATATCCTGCGTACCTGGCTGATCGTAAGATCGGCCGCCATGGCCGAATACGGCTGGAGGGTATTATTATTACCCACGTTTTTTATGTCATTTCTGTAGCCAAATAACGTTGCTTACGTGATGACAAGGACGCAACAGCCTGCTTTACGCCCTTTTCACGAGGCGACAGTTGTTAAGTCTCATATTCACGTACTTTGAATAATATCGTGTCCTTTCCTCGGAACAGAAGTGTTTACTTTGTAAGCACATTTGTAAGTTCCATTTCACGGAAAAATTTCTCGCATTGCGGGGCTACTTATAAGTGCCTTAACTGAGGTAACACGTAGTTAAATAATAAATCTTAAAGCTTTTCTGTTCAAATACCTCTTCCATCTAATACTTATTGGTTTAACTATTTTATAGTTTAACAGGATGCTAACTATGTAATACACAAAGTTTAGTAGTTCATCAGGAAAACTTACATATACGTTTCGTGGTTATTTCGGTACAAATATTCGCGAAATAGCAATAATGTGTGCGATAGCAAATAACTTATGGCCTCCAAAGTATAGTTATGATAGAAATATTTAGTTAATATCATAGCTGGGCACCGTTAATAAAATAGTTAACTTCGTTAATCGTTAATCCGCTACAAAAAAAGTTAGCTTCGTTAAACGTTAAAGCTTTACATTTCGGAAGAATTAACGCAAGTTAAAGTTAATCGTTAATCCGTTAACTTTGTGTAAAAATTCACTTTTATATCGTTGCGTTAGTGATCTTTTAAAACCTGTTGGTTGGTTTAGATTCTGGAAGTTAACAGGTTAGGAACCATTGAGGTATTACTTACTACGTATGTCGTATAGAGATGACATCACGAAAAAAATTTTCTTACCCGCATTGTGGTCCATGGACCACAAAGTTGCAGTATAATTTTCTTTTTTTTTACCATTTTTACATGTACAATCATTATAAGACAAAAAATAAAGATGGTGGCGAATTATAAAATAGATAAAAAGACAAAAATATCACTGAATTATCCGGCCCCTTTCCTCCAATTTGACGCAAAACTTTTGTTCGCGGTGTCCACTCTACACGTAGTAGTAATACCTCAATATGTATTAGGAACAAAACAAAATACTTATATAATTCAAATAGTTCAATGTGTAATTTAATCGTCGGACATAAGGTGCATATTCCCTTTCATAAACATTAACATGTTTAAGTTCTTGTCTGAAAGCTAGGCTCGTTTTGGTGTTTAAATGTCTTTATCCGTGGAAAACAGACGTTCTACTGCAGCGCTTGAGGGTATAGCAGTAGGTACATATTGTATTTAATAAATAGACTTATAAATATCAATTCCCCGAGGAATGCAGCATCGTTGAACGAGTCTTTAGATTTCATGTCCAGCCACATTTTAAGGACTGTGCGCTTTACTCTTTAAAGACATGGAGCTCTTTGGTTTCTCCATAGACCGAGTGACAGAATTAAAAAGTCTTCCACGTCATCATCGTTGTTACTAGTATTGCTCCCTCTGCCATTTAAACTGCCATGCGCCGCGCTCGCCGCGCCCGGCACTGTCTTAACCTGTTTTTGGCGCCTCATCCCGCGGTGCCGTGCGGTTAAAAATAGTCATTGGATTAACGATTAACGGACTTCTGCATAATTAACGGAAGTTAACATGTCCGTTAACATTTTTTAAAGTTAACTTAAAAGTTAATCCGTTAATCAAAATGTTAACTTCGTTAATTAACGATTAACGGATTAACGAGTTAATGCCCAGCTATGGTTAATATACATAGTTGGCAATTTAGGTTGGCAGTAAAATAAATATATTGCCAACCCTAAATATTTATATCGCAAACATAACGTATGAAATATAAGAATTCATTTGTTATCTGTAAGAAGATCCTCCTCATATCTCAAGTAATATCTGAGTCATAAAGCATAATCTAATAAATTTTCACGTACAAAAGTAAATATGAGTGATGGAGTAACTACATATTATGTTAATTCGTTTCATTTACATATATACATATTTATTGAAGATATTAGGGAAAACGTCTTCCTTCTGTATTCGGGAATATTCTTAAATGTCTTATTACATAAAGATACGAACAGATTCCCATGTCACAGATATCTGGAATGGCCTACCCTTTTCAGTATGGGAAAATATCTCCTAACAAAAGGCTGCTTGTTTTTGAAATGGGGCGGGTTATAAATCATTCTCTCTATGACGGTTGAATGAGATGATGGCTGACAGATACGTCAGACTTGTGAACAGGTGACACTTTGTGAACTTCGTTCAACGCCTATACTCATATTTAAACATATAATTTGATGTATCACTTGAGATTAAGTGGTATTGGTAAGTAAGTATCGATGCTCTGGTGGCCTCGATGGTCTAGTGTGGTTTAAGAACCGGGTCGTGATCAAGCTCCTGGGTTCGATTCCCGACGCGGGCAAAATTTGTGTAGGTTTTTCTGAGTACTGTATTTGTGATCACCAATCGGCATTTGGCTAGCGTGTTGATTATGCCAAAACCCATCATTGTAACGCAAACATGATTTCAAATGGAAGAAAAATGTATAAATGGAAGCTTTTGCCCTGCAGTGGGACTGTGGGACATTAATAGCCTGCCTTTGGTAACCTAAAGTAGAATAAGTAAAGACTTATTCTACTTTAGGTTAATATCACTTGGGATTAAGTGTTGTACATTAGTAGTAGAGTAGTTAGTTAATTTTCAAAATTATTAAATTGTAAGTGTAACTAAAATTGCAAAATTGAAATGTTTACCATAATGTATGACTTTTATTTAAGTAACAAATAGGTGGCGGTTAATAATGCAGAGCAGCTGCAATCTAGTTTTCGTGAAAGCAAGGAGGAAACAAGCCACAAATTGCAGCCCGCCACAAAATTGAGGGTGAGGGAAATTAATTTTCAGCCAAGAGAAAATGACTGGCCAATTTATCATTACTCGCTACTCAATGTTGTGCTTACATTTAAAACATTCTACATATTTTTAACATAGTTTTCATGAAAAGCTCTTCGTTGGATTAGTGGTTTGACGGTCAGATTGTGAACTCATGGTTCTGAGTTCGATTCCGGGGACGGATATTGTGTATGTTTTCTAACTCATATCGGGTATGTTATCAAGATTGAAGAATGCCGTTGTGTAAATTTAAAATTTAAGACTTCAAAACTGCAAATTAAAGCGAAAATAAAAATTTATGAAAATTCTTACTAGATCTTCCCTCTCTGTAAAGGAAAGGATAATCTCCAAAACAAAAAGAAACGTCTCGTAAAGGTAATCCATCAAAACCTTGTGTTGTGTTTAAACATTAACATCAAAGGGGCAGAGCTTTAGTCTTCAGCGGCGAATGCTATTAATAAAATATATCGGATTATCAGCAGGCCCTGTGATCCACTTAACCTTCACAATTTTATTAAATTACGTGAATATTTTAGGTACAACGTAGGGTTTATTTTCCCTTTTGGAAGCAGAATAATGATTTCATAAAATGAAAGGGTAGCAAATTTTATAACGCACAGGGGACGGTGTACAGCGGTATATGTATCGATACATATTCAACAAGGTATGAATATGGAACATACACTACAAATAGAGTCGGTTTGATTCTCACCGGGTTCGATTGTTTTTGGTTGACACAGAATATTTTTGTGCAACCAATTTTGAAAATACATAACGGGTAGTGTGTAGTGTACACTGGGCAGTTTCAATGCCATATAAAAGTTTGTAGTAAGTTGCAAGTAAGTTTAATTTAATTAAATTAAGCCTGGTCATCATAGTTGAATGTAATAAACAAACACTATAAAATTTAAAAAAAAGAATGTTTACAAAAATAAGTACGTGACTCATAGAAAATAGAACAAGTACATACGAGCACAACAAAAAAACTAAAACAAAAAAGAAAAATACAACAGAATATGTTACTGCAACAATCAAAAGGGTCAAGGCTTAGCGTGTGATTTTCAGCCATCACCCACGTTGCACAGGTACACAAAAACACAACGAAGAGAAAGAAAAACGGATAAAAATAAATTAATCAATGTCTAGCGCTACCCTGTTCCCTTCTCGCGAGATGACAGAATACATTAATTACATCATCATCAGCTGGTTAAAGTTCTCGCTGCTGGTACGGGCCTTTCCTAATGATGGATCCCAATCGGGCTTAAAACCATCTTATTGAATTGGTTTGGATTGGTGCTTAACTAAGGACATATTCTCCCGTACCTATGTGTCGAAAGAAGCGATTAAAGGTTAATTTTTATGCGTCACATGGTAGTGATGGTAAATGATTATCAACAACTGCACAAGAGTTGCATATGCATTGCGTGCCTTTAAGACCCCATACCCTCCCTAACTGAGCTCTGGCGTCCTTTCTCACCAGCAAGAAACACAGCACAACATTTACGAAGAGCTGCTTCACTGTGGTCTTCGGTAAGGTGGAAGTACTTCCCCAGACTAGCGGCTCATTCGAGTGGAAGTTCCACTAAGCTCTACCTATCTTAATTTTGGTCAGCCATCCAATGACCGGCAACAAACGAGGACCGTGACGCGTTAACCACTGCGTCACGAAGCGTGTTTAATTTACGATTTAATGTATTGCATAATAGCCAGTGACCCAAAACGATAATATCGATAAACTTGCTATCGATGTTTGTACATCCCTAATAGTAAGCACTGTGCAACAGTTACCGGAATCCTGGGAGGTGTAATAAAACTGGAGCGAAACATTACAGGCGTACCCAACATTTTAGTAAAGATCCTCTATTAGACTATACATTTATTTTAACAGCCCTGCTCTTTGTACAGCGCCGAAAGTAATGCTAATAGTATTTTATTATCGCTATGCTGTTTCGTCGGCCTTATGTCGAATATGGCCGGAATATCGAGGCCTCAAAATTCGGACAAGGAAAATTTAACAAATAAGAAGACAGAAAAACTGTGTATTATTTTAACCCAACTTGGGTTGACGTCCTCCTCTGAAATATTTATAAGCTGATAATTAGGTACTTGGCAGTTTATATGATTTTCCTTGAAAATCAATACAAACCTACTCGTACGTTTTCAAATCAGAAGACAACCCTTTTTAAATAATATTCGCAAAATACGAAATCAATTTTGCAAAGGTTATAAGAATAAACATTTAAACATTCTTATGTTGTCACTTGCGGCCGCCCGCGAACCCGTCCGCATGGATTTCTAAAATATTTATTCAATTCGAACCTAGTTCCTGAGATCAGCGCGTTCAAACAAACAAACAAGCAAACAAACAAACAATCAAACAAACTCTTGAGATTTATTATGTTAGTATCTAGAAGTTTAGATTCGTAATCAATGGTGGATGTGCTACGAAAATTCTGTAGCTACGTTAACATCGCTACGAAAAGTTTGTACTTTAATACATATGTATTATTATGGACCCAAATTACGTGAACTGCATTTTTTTTGTATCGGTGATCGTTAGTATACTATAAAGGGGCCCCTTAAACCTACACGCTGGGTCGAAAGTCCCAGGCGCCGACTGACATTCCTCTCTGTTCCACGCGATGGACCCGGCACCCGCACGGAGAATCCATGGATAGCTAAGAAGTTCGGTATGGTGATAATTTTTGCTTACTTTTTAGGTACTTTCCTACACAAATCGTACAGTCTGTTATACCAGGAAATTTTGTCGTGAAATAGAAGTAAAGGCACTTCCGTATTTCCGGGAAAAGTGCTCTATTACTAGAGTTACTTATTACGCAAGTAAAACCTGGCTAAGGGTGTAAGGCTCTACCAGTCTGCTCTTTAAGTGAGAGTATTCCTAGTTTTAAGAGCCCCATGATTTCTTCAATCCTTACCAGCACTCACTGACAGAAATATAGCACGACATAAAATATGACGCGAAGTAATTTGATCCGTCGCACACATACGGCTTCTTTGAGTATTTATTTGTCGAAGCTCATCAACAGTTATCTGAACTTGAACCAATTTATCGCATCATTGAATTATCAGTGTGACAATCGCTATCTCCCTCTAACCTTGGAGTTAATGGGTCTTATTTTCAACTGTTCCATATAAAGATTCTACATTCTCGTTTTTTTTATGGCAGAGGCGGCAAACGAGCTCGCAGGTCGCCTGATGGTAAGCAATCACCGCCGCCCACGGACATCCGCGACACCAGAGGTATCGTTGATGTGTTGCCGGCCTTCAAAAAGAGAGTACGCTCCCTTCTTGAAGGCCCTCATGTAAGGCCGACTTCTCCGTTTAATTTTTTACGTAAGTAGAGCATAGTGAAACCACAAAATGTGAAACACTTACTTGATTAATTAAGTTATTACTTATTGATTAAGTCGCTCATCTGGCGAAGTTCCTTCACCATACCAAAGACCGAGGTAAAGTTGCACTCATAATTATAATTTCACGCTTATTGCGCTTATTAAAATTACTCCTTATTCTGCACTGTGACGTAAAACGATATGAAAAGTGGATTTCGTGGATTTCGGTTTCTTAAAGTCTTTCTCTACAAAAAGACTTTCCAAGACGAAAAGATTTTTTAAATTCGAACCAGTAGTTTAGAACCTGGAATTAGCTCGATCAAACAAACAAACAAGCAAACAAACAAACAATCAAACAAACTCTTGAGATTTATTATGTTAGTATCTAGAAGTTTAGATTCGTAATCAATGGTGGATGTGCTACGAAAATTCTGTAGCTACGTTAACATCGCTACGAAAAGTTTGTACTTTAATACATATGTATTATTATGGACCCAAATTACGTGAACTGCATTTTTTTTGTATCGGTGATCGTTAGTATACTATAAAGGGGCCCCTTAAACCTACACGCTGGGTCGAAAGTCCCAGGCGCCGACTGACATTCCTCTCTGTTCCACGCGATGGACCCGGCACCCGCACGGAGAATCCATGGATAGCTAAGAAGTTCGGTATGGTGATAATTTTTGCTTACTTTTTAGGTACTTTCCTACACAAATCGTACAGTCTGTTATACCAGGAAATTTTGTCGTGAAATAGAAGTAAAGGCACTTCCGTATTTCCGGGAAAAGTGCTCTATTACTAGAGTTACTTATTACGCAAGTAAAACCTGGCTAAGGGTGTAAGGCTCTACCAGTCTGCTCTTTAAGTGAGAGTATTCCTAGTTTTAAGAGCCCCATGATTTCTTCAATCCTTACCAGCACTCACTGACAGAAATATAGCACGACATAAAATATGACGCGAAGTAATTTGATCCGTCGCACACATACGGCTTCTTTGAGTATTTATTTGTCGAAGCTCATCAACAGTTATCTGAACTTGAACCAATTTATCGCATCATTGAATTATCAGTGTGACAATCGCTATCTCCCTCTAACCTTGGAGTTAATGGGTCTTATTTTCAACTGTTCCATATAAAGATTCTACATTCTCGTTTTTTTTATGGCAGAGGCGGCAAACGAGCTCGCAGGTCGCCTGATGGTAAGCAATCACCGCCGCCCACGGACATCCGCGACACCAGAGGTATCGTTGATGTGTTGCCGGCCTTCAAAAAGAGAGTACGCTCCCTTCTTGAAGGCCCTCATGTAAGGCCGACTTCTCCGTTTAATTTTTTACGTAAGTAGAGCATAGTGAAACCACAAAATGTGAAACACTTACTTGATTAAGTCGCTCATCTGGCGAAGTTCCTTCACCATACCAAAGACCGAGGTAAAGTTGCACTCATAATTATAATTTCACGCTTATTGCGCTTATTAAAATTACTCCTTATTCTGCACTGTGACGTAAAACGATATGAAAAGTGGATTTCGTGGATTTCGGTTTCTTAAAGTCTTTCTCTACAAAAAGACTTTCCAAGACGAAAAGATTTTTTAAATTCGAACCAGTAGTTTAGAACCTGGAATTAGCTCGATCAAACAAACAAACAAACTCATCAGTTTTATTATATTAGTAAAGATAACTAGGCCACCAAACGTTCCCTGCTAATTAACGATAATATAATCCCCCAACTGATAATTATCAGTATATGAAATTATATGAAATTATAATTACACCAACCAGTTCGAAATCTTGTGGCCCTGGCGAAAAGGCACTAAATTGAATACAATTTATGTTGCTAATTACCTCCAAAACAGCAGCATTCTGTCCTTTTACAGATTAGCCGCCTAAACAAACCAAAGAGACAGTTCCCAGGCAAATGTTTACTCTCAAGTTCTCTCCCGGCGGCCGGAATCGATAACATTGTGTTATTAAACCACAAAGTGGTCTGCAGACTATTTAAGTTCTACTGCAGGACTCATACGGCTTTAATTAAAGATGAAAACTGAGGGTTTATTATTTAGAATTGGTACGAGTACTGTATATGTAAGTGGTTATTGGACCATCAATTTTGCTTCCATCAAGAGAATCGATGATCACTTAATGAAGCTATCAGAAACAAATAAAACAAAATCACTTCAATGAACAGACTGAATAAAGTGGTCGTTTCTAAAATGAAATAGAGGGTTTAGCTGTCATGGGCTATTCCAGTGACGAAACCAGCATTATTTCAAATGACTTAACCCAACACCACAAATTAAGCGGTGACACGCAATCGTGTAAGTACGTGTTAGAATTGATACGGTATTGTTCTTTATTGGTGTTAATTTTATATTTTTGTCATTGTTAGACGTGAAATTTTATCTGTATATAAGCTACGTTACTACAACTAGTTCTAGATCAACTTTAATGTAATTTTCTATTCATCACATAGGCTGTTATCTGGCGGATAGCTACGTGAGTTTCGTATTAACATTCTGTCAGATAACCTTCCAGGAAATTAACTGGCAGATATGAAACTGTAACCGTCGATCTCGTAAATCTAACCTTACTAAACCTTGTTGTGACAACCCGCTGAAGAAACTAAAAAGCGACAACAAAGAACTACAACCGCGTTTACAAACGAAATCAACAAACCTTGACCGTGCGGAGGGCGCCGTGCGCCGCGTCCTCGGCCCAAACCTTGACGCCTTCCTTCTCGTACTCGAGGGTCCAGCCATCTTCAGAGCCGAGGAGGTTCTTCAGAGTCTGGAAGTCGGAGTCGTCCGCCACGCGCGCCTCGCCGCGACTCCAGCCCGCGGCGCCCATCCGAAACCAGACATCACAACACGACTGCAGTACGCACGGGGGAACTCGCGGGGAGTCGATGGTACGCGCATGCGCCAACGCCGCCATTCCTTTTTTTAATATTCATAAATTATGCCGCGGAGATGTCGCCCGCCAGCGTGCGGGTGACATCACGAATATGTGAGTGGATTTCCGCGTTCTCTGATTGTTTCTTCCTTTTTTATTTCGCAGATTTAACGCTCAATTTCATTTTGATTTTTATCAATAAATAAATTAACAATAAATGTAGCCACGACATTCCTTACTTTAAGTATCAGCTGTAGGTACCTAACTGCTTTCATTACCGGCTAAATGTGTGACGGATTTTTTAACACAGCGCGGTTTAATAAAACACCAATCCGCATTTTGGCAAGCGTATTGATTGTCACAGAATCCATTATGGTAACGATAACGTAATTCGGACGAAAGCTTATACCCGTTATGCGTATCATTGTAAGCTGATACTTAATTTTTATACTATAAAAGTCGACCAGGAAGCTAATATAATGTAGAATATGACGATGATACAGCAGAAACCGCCCAACTCGATCATAATAAACCTTCATTTAAACCGATGTCAAAACGTACGTTTAGGTCTAAATCGTGAAATGTTTCGATATAAAGTGATTAACGACCCTGCATGTGCGTTTATTAAATCCGGGACGTTACCCATTGCCCGTCACACTTTTGTAACTTTGGACTACCGGACCATTTTTATATCTTTGCAATAATTTAGATTGGATTTTGATTATTAAATACGTGAGCTACGAAATGCAGAATCGTCAATGTAACTTATCCATGGTTTTGAAATATTGAATAGAAAAGCCATAGGTATAACTTTGCCATTTTTAACCACAATTTTTGGTTTACTTGTTGTTGATTGTTACCTGAATAGAATGATAAAGTATGAGAAAATGATGGTTAAAACGATTAAATTATAAAACCAAATGATCTTTATTCCAATATTTTTTACTTATACAGAGGTAGTAACTACATATTGTATTATATACTAGAAGAAACAGTGGATACTGTTATATTAGCAACACTGCCATTCGTTGCTGCTTCAGTTGTTACTTTATCTGTTACAGTAACAGTACTTGTCTCGAGTGTAGTATCTGTTACGTCTTCAGTAGTAAGTATTTCGGTAGCTACTTTATCTGTAACAATTACAGTAGACGTTTCTATTGTGTTGTCGGTAACAACATCGGTTGTTAGCATTTCACTTGTTATTTTGTCTTTATTTGTTATAATAACAGTGGCTTTCTCTGTAGCATGAGTGACTTTATCAGTAGTTGTTGTTTCACTGGTAACTTTATCGGTTACAATATTTGGTACTTCGTCAGTTACTTCTGTTACTGTAGTAGCTCGATCAGTTTCGTCGCCAACGACATTTACTGGAAAGTAAACAAGTTTTGAGAGATCATAAATCACCGGTCATAAGATGTTTCGATTGTTAATAATACATCAATATAAAATCAAGCAAAAAAATTGTGATACTGTATTTTGTACCTGGTTTGCTGTCGCTGATAGCGTCTGACCGTAAAGAGCCATGTTTGTCCATTCTTCGTGCTGGATTCCCACTGAAATAATGCATATAATATATCTATTGTCAAGAGACAAGTATAATTTTTGAAATAATAAATATTGATTTCAGATAATTATTTCTCGTTGCAGACAAATCAATAGCAAGCAATTCTATACATGCCTTTAGCAATATTACGCTATAAGTAACTATAAAGGAGGTATTTCTGATGCTTTTCTCTAACAAATACACTTTCATTTCATTCATTTTCATTTCATTTAGCTCGAAGAACGATCTTTCCTTTTTGCTCACGAGATGACGTCATATTCATAACCTTTTGACAACACTCCGAAAGAATATATATTGAACACATTTCATCAATATCCTTAACAGCAGTTTTAAAAAAAGAAATATGATTATTTCATAAGATATTAATTATTCTCAATATGCTCTTATATAAGGTGTAACAAAATATACTGCAAATATTTTGAGGGCGAATCGTAAAGTGGAAATGTAATAAATTTGTCTAGTATATTATTTTTGTTAATACGCTAGTTTCCGAGAAAATCAACAAAATAAATTGAGTGAATAATTGGGAAAAGTACAAATTTTGTCACATGCAAGACAGCTGGTCGTGTCTTATCAGTGTAATACAATTATTACACTTGTCCTGCCCCAAAATCAAAGTGGTGGAGAGGGGGCGAAGCTTACAAGACGAAAAGAACAAATTGGCCAATGCAGAAAAGGCAAAGTTTGGTATGTATTAATTTTGACTTTTTAATATCTGATATTGATTACATTGCCACTTAAGAATTCGCCCTTAAAATATTTGCAGTATATTTTGTTACACCCTATATATTATAAGCATCTTAGAATCTTAACCTACCTATAAACACTTCAAACTATTTATTGTGGTGCAAGGAGATATTTTCGATTCCACAAGTTTTTTTGGGATTAAAGTCGAAAAAAACTTTGGAGATTCGTCCTTTCACTCAATTACATTCCATGTTTTATTTACTCACATTACTTCCACTATATTCTTGGTGATGTTTTTGTCGCCCACCCGGAAAACAGCCTGGTAAACTCCATTGTATTCCTCAGAATATTGGTCGATACGAATAATTATTGATGAGGGTGTTGCCTTCAAGTAAACTCAGTGTTATTTATTTAAAAGCAATAAATGAAAATTAACCTGAAAAATACTAAAATCTCAAAAATAAACGTTAATTGATATTTTTTTATATTGTTATCTCATCAATCAGAGAGGTAGAGCTTAGTGTAACTTCCACTCGAATGAGCCGATCGTCTGGGGAAGTCGAGCCTCCACCTTACAGAAGACCGCAGTGAAGTAGCACTTCGTAACTGTTGTGCTATGTTTCTGCTGGTGATTAAGGTCGCCAGGGCCCAGTCGACTGCCTTTAAGAGCCCATACTCTCCGTATGGGGTCTTTAAGGAAAACGCATCTACGACTCTTGTGCGGTTGTTGATGTCCATGGGCAGCGGTGACCACTAACCGTCAGTTGACCCTCTAGTTCGTTTGCCTCTATTTCATAGAAAAAATCTCGCTCATTCAAGATCATAGGGCACAGTGGTCAAAAATTGCTTAAGTAGATAAGACATCCATCTAAAACTGTATTTTCGACTGGATAGACCATTATATCTAAGATTTCTTATGGCCAGTAAAATTGTGTAATAAAAAGATTTGAGTGGAATACCTCAAAGAATCCTACAGACGTGTCGTCGCCAGATCCAGGAATCGTATTATCGTTTTGTTCTGCGTCCAAGCCAATACCATTTGCGAAAACCTGAAAATATTTTGAACTAAGGAGGCTGTCATATCAGGCAAAACGGTAAATTAGCACGCAGCAAATAAAGAATTGAATAAGATGGATCAACCTGCAACCTGCAACATTCTCTTACGTTGCAGTAACTTGTGCATTGTAAAAGCAGTATTGATACCTACTCAATTTGCCTTGTATCTTAATCTCCCTTTGAGATCTAAATCATTTTGGATCAGAATCAAATTTTGAATTGGTTCAAATACTTGTAGAATTTCCTTTTCACTTACCTTTTCTACAGTACAAGGCTCTGAGCAAGTATACTTGACCTCTATTTCAAACTCTGTTTCTCCTTTGGGCGCGTCGACTTCCTTATACTCTGGTATCGAGACCTCTGACGGATAAAACTCATAATTAATTTCACCTTCTTACCGAAAAGGAGTGCAGCTTGTTATTGCTATTGTTCAATTTTTTTACTTTAATTAAATAAACAACTATCTACTATTTTGTAATAGAAATCTACTATACTTACCAGTACTAATTTCGTTTCATTTAAATAACATTCATAAGTAGGTACAAATTTAATAGAAAACCAAAGCATTATACCTGTTCATGAATAGATTTATGGAATGCAGTTTAATTTTGCTTACATATTGCTTTTTTACCATTTTTTTTCGTTACCGTGGCGTGCTTTCCAATATTCTATATACATACATACATATAAACAGTAATAAATATTCTCACCTGGTGCTGTAATTTTTTATTTCATTACCATGAGTTGTTGTTGGTAAAAAGTTCTTTCGTTCTTTCTATTTCATGTTTTTAGTAATGTTACTTTTTTATATACTTACAACTGTCTGGAAGGTAAAGATTAAAGATTAATTTACATTAATTTGTTTCTTTTAAGCTCTAGAAAAGCAGCAGTTAATATAATATTATGAATAAATTCTCACTGTCTATAACAGCCAATATCCTCTCGTAGATCGCGCCGTCCTTTTGGAATCGCCCTCTGTAGACGCCTGCATTCTGATCTTCAAAGCTACAAATATTAATTAGAGACTTTATTTTACTAATATTATAAATACTCATACATGCAAATAGTACGAGCTGTAGAAGCCAGTGGCTTAAAAAACCGATAGGCTATTGATGATATTAATGATTAAGAGATGACTCAGAGACAGCAATTACTGATAGATTATTGTAAAAAAATAAGGCATTTAAAAAGGGCAACTGTCGAGTTTCCTCTCGGCAGAAACTGCCTTCCAAATTCGTGGTAGAGACATTATTATTGAACTTTTCTTTTTTTTAAGATTCATACACGGATCTGCTTAACCCACCTGGGGATGTTGAAGATCACCGTATCAGACTTGAAGGGCTGCACGTGAGAAGAGGATAGCACGCTCTCTCCATTTCGCACGATGTCAGTCAGATTGCAGTTGGGGCAAGTATATGTTGCATTGGCAGAGACAGGGGCACCCTCTGCATACGACTGCCGTAGCTCAGACGCCTTTAGAACTAAACAGACATAGAAGAGATTTTTTAAAGGCTGCACGCTAGTAGAAGATCACACGCTCTCTCCGTTTTGCATGATGTCAGTAAGTTTACAGTTCGGGTATATGTACGTTGCGTAGGCGGAGACAGGAGCGCCCTCTGAATACGACTGCCGAAGCTCAAATGCGTTAAGAACTGAGCAGATATAGTTGATATTATCAGACATAGGAGTTATATTCAAGCACTCCTTGCAGAGCACACATTTTTGAACACATAGGTACTCTAAGAGCACAGTAGATATTTTAAGTAAGGGTGAAGAAGAGGAACGTATTATCTGTCGCCAAGCAAGTGTTTCAGAGCTTATTTGAAGATGGCATGGCGTTGCAGGGTTAAAGAAAGACACGCCAGAATGAAAAAAAAAATATTTTTCATTGGGATATTGGTATCTTTTTTAACTTAAAAAAGTTTGTAGTAGTGGTTTGCCTTTTTGTTGTCTTTGACCACATATTGTATTCAAATGGAACCCTTGCACTCGGTCAGACATTAATTATCAATTTATTCTTAGTCTTACCCTTTGCTGAAATTGGGAAGAAAATATCATCACTAAAATGTTGCTTTTTATTTTTATCGTTATCGTTATCAGTGTGAAAGAGGATGAAATTAGATTATTTTATTATAATTTAGACACAAACAAAACTCGATAAAATTAAAGCAACATACTTACTTTCATCTAGAATTATAAGTTATTATTTTTAAGACAACATGACAAATGCATCACAACCTTGAACTCTAGTACAAGTCTTAGTGTATTTAAATAAGTGGCATTTTCGTTGCCACTTTATAAGTCAAGAACGGGCTCATCTATCTAAACAAAATTGTCAGGGTTTGCTTGGACTATTTAGTGGATGGTTTATGTGAAATTTCCACAAAATCGGTCGAGTGGTTCTTCATTTAATACACGTAGCCAAGCACGTTACGGGCCGCTTGTAATTTTATGTACTCTTCAACATTATGGCAAACAATCATCTATTCCTACCGCATAATGAACATTCGTATGGATGTCAATTTCACGATCTGAATGTTAAACTATCAAACACTACGATTTATCTGGTGGACAAAATATTCCTTTAAATATTCCTCTAAAATTGCATTCATAACTTCCACAGTGAACGAACATATTAAGCGACTGATCATAAGCCGAACTCCACCCAAATTACATTAGTTACAATCCTACTCTGAAATATTTCTTACCTTTTTCTGTAATATAATTAAATCGTATAGTAATTGAATAGATACTAAGAAACTGTTCATTTGTCATCCACCCCACCCCAACTCACTAATAGTTTGTTAACCTTAAGAAAGTTATACGTCCTTCCAAAAATTTAAGACCTTTGTAGCTAATATGATTAAAGATTAATAGCTTAACAGCCTGGAAAATGTATTGTATTTATTCATTATTATAGCTTTAACATTTAAACTTTTAGCAGGGAATGAAGATAACTCCAATTTTTTATAGGAAGGCAAACGAAAGAGGGCCTGATAGTAAGTGATCACCGCTGCCCATTGCCATCAAAAACCACAAAAGGGTCGCAGATGCGTTGCCTGCCTTTAAGACACCATACCGTCCATAACTGAGATGCAATGTTGTACAATGAAATGTATTTAAAAGTCTGTTTTCATAAAATACCTAATGTAGCTATAAAAAAAACACTATATCCAATATAGAAATAAGAAGAAAATAATTGAATTTGAATTTGAATTTGAATTTAATTTACCTGGAGCTGAAACAAAAATAGTGTATAAGATTTATGTATTCACAATACCTACTTTACTTTATGAAATGACTCGCTCGTTTTTTAAAAGACAATGTAAAATTACTATAATCTGGTAAAATATAAATATTCATTGCCTTAAGTACCGGGCCTTGATCTCGAGGTTCTGGGTTCGATTCGAACAAAATTTGTGTTGATTTTTCTAAACTCAGCCCCGGTTTGTGATCGCCAACCCTCCATTGGTAGCCAAAACCCATATTTGTAACGAAAACATGCTTTCAAATGATGGAGGCCTTTGCCCTGCAGTGGGATATTAACAGGCTGATAGTTTACTTATTATATTTTTTGAATACACACCTATTATTTTTAAGATGATAAACTTTTCTTCGACTCCCTCTGAGTTGTCCATGACCAGGAAATAGGAACCGAAGAATTTCCGCACCAGTACACCCAAGTTAAGGATGACGGTTCCCACTCTAAGGTTCAAAAGTTAGTTTATAAGATAATTACTTAAGTATTTTTAAGAACCCGCCGTTTCGACTGTTCATAGAGCAAGCACAGGACGAACTACTTTACACGACCTACAGGCTTTCTAAGGTTTTGAACAATGAGTATAGAAATACACTAAGATGAAAAAACGCGACCGAAGACCGGGGTGACCACGCGCCTGCAATGTCTTTAAATGGAATATGACACACTATGCCAAAATTACGTCGCGTAATTTTGTATAGAAATTTAATGCTGCCGAACTCCAGCCTAGTTTGTTCCCAAACTAACTTGAATAATTTGAACAGGAAACCTCAGTCAGCCCCGAAATTCCAACCCAAGACTTCTCATGCGGTAGCAGCGAAACTGATCTTTTATAATAACAGGAGAGATAAAGCTAAATAAATAATTGGACTAACACACCAATTGCCTAGCCCCATACTAAAGTCGAAGCTTGTACTATGAAAGCTATGAAAACGGACAGAGATACTTTAATTCTTTGCATGACTCGATTACAAATGCCAACGTGCATCAAAATTTTCCCCTAGCGGAATACCCGCGACCCTTGGTTTTATATCCAGGTCCTCTGACCACTAGACCAACGGGTCCGCCTTCAAATCAACGCATTGAAAACGACTTAACAATCACAAACTTACCCAGTGTTCTCGTCGAATGTAATCTTCCAATATCTCGGGTTCAGATTATAAACATTCCAGTTAGCAGACCTCAGCCTTATGTGTTTCGGTCTGTAGTACTTCGCGTTAAATTCGACGACCACCCGATTGTTTATTTGCCCCGTTGAGCGTTGCACAACTATGTCGTCCATACTTATGTTGAATTTGACGTTTGATCTCACTGAAACAAAATTATCCCTACTGGTAGCGATGAATGGAAATAAAAATCCAAGTATCCCTACCGGTCCACGCTGGTTGATCCCAACCAGATGGAATATTTCCATATATCCAGATGGATATTTTCAATGTATTTCTACCGGTAGGGATATTTGAATTTTTTTTTCCATCTTTCCCTACCAGGGGGGATAGCGTGCTAGGAATAGACGGCACAGGCGGATCTTTTGATGTGAAATTCAGAAGAAGGGTTTTTTAATGTAATCGGGTGGCAAACGAACAAGGGGTCACCTGATGGTAAGTGATCACCGCTGCTCATGGACATCAACAACCGCATAAGGGTCGCAGATGCGTTGCCTGCGTTTAAGACCCCATACTCCTTAACTAAGCTAGGCGACCTTCTTCACCAGTAGAAACATTGCACAACAGTTACGAAGTGCTAAGCGGATCATTCAAGTGGAAACTAAACAAAGCTTTCATTAAGCTCTACCTCTCTTAGAGTGTAAGTACTTCTGTGTTACGGAGTCTGCACATTTCCTTTGGACATCAGTCAAAATAAACACAATAAAATTGATAGCCTTAGTTTCGAATCAAACCGATTTAACATAACCACAGATAACATATAGAACATAACTAAGAATCAATACGGTATTTGACTGACAGGTCAAACCACTCACATTTATTCAACTTCAAAAACGTAAGCTTGTATTTATTTAAGGCTTGTAGGGAAAACTATATGAAATATTAAGCTATGACGTCACAAGTAAGTATTGTCCAATCAATACTTTTTTAGTTTCAATTAACTTTAATAAATATTTTGTTAAAAGCGTAACAGGAACTGTGGCATAATGTTTGGTGCTTATTTCTTGATTACTTCTTTAATGTAATATTTTCATAATTAATTTTGAATGCAGTCCCAATTAAACTGATCTTCTTCCACCCAGTTATTTAACATATTTATGTAGGCAGTAATTTAATTTCATCTCTTACCAATTTTATTTCAAATCGGATCTTACAGAATTGCTTCTCTATAAATGGAGACATGGTAAAAACATGGTTGAAAAAGCTTTCCAAAAGCTTCGAAAGCTTTTTCTGTTACTCAAATAATGTATAAATAAAAACATGAAAATGCTCACATAATTGTATAAACGGTTCGGAATGTTTCTTTTCTTTTGTGTCAGGATTAATCCATGCTACTGAAAATTCCCCTTCATAATGAACTTTGTAGGAGGGGTGTGTTCCCGGTGGTTCAGGCATTAACTCTCCTGGGTTTATGTACACGTATTCATCGTCACTCGGGAGAGAATTAGGTTTAAGATAGTGATGGGGCTGAAATAATAAATGAAATTATCGACCTATTAATGTCCCACTGCAGGGCAAGGACCTCTTCATTTGAAATCATGTTTTCGTTACAAAGATGGGTTTGGGCATAATCACCACGCTTGCCAAATTGCGGGTTGGTGATCACAAACCGGGGCAAGAGTTGAATTTAGAAAAATTAACACAAATTTTGCCCGACCCAGAAACCTACTATTCACTCTCTGTTTGACCCTAAGGTTGACTGGTAGAGAATGCCATGAGGCGTAAAGTCCGCCTTTTGTACAATTTTTATATCGTGCAATAAAGTTTAAATAAATAAATAAATAAATCGAACCCAGGACCTCGAGACCACGGCCCAGTACTTAAACCACTAGACCATTGAGGCGTTCAAATAATAATAAGTGTTTTTTATCATTAATATACAAAAACCCAAGATGCACACACAGTCTCAAACAAAAGTAACACACAATAAACTGTCACCAAAAACTTGGCAAATCTATGTTTGTAGGTAAAGTCAAACTTTTACTTTATAATTTACTAATTGAACCTTTTAATTTTAATATTTATGAGGCACTTGTCGTCATACATACACCAGTGCCTAACAACATTATACTTACTAACATCCCAACTAATATTATAAATGCGAAAGTAACTCTGTCTGTCTGTCTGTCTGTCTGTCTGTTACGCTTTCCCGCTTAAACCTCGCAACCGATTTTGATGAAATTTGGTTACAGACAATCTTTAGACCCTGAGACAGAACATAGGCTACTTTTTGACCCATTCCAACCCCCACTTCCCCGAAATGAGGGGGTGGAAGTTTGTATGGAAAATCTAAACTACTTGTTTGAGAAACTCTAAACCCTTAGTAAACTTGATGCTTAGTTGCAAAAGGATATTGCAAAATTCCCACGGGAACGGGAGTTAGCGGGAAAAAACATTCGTATAATGAAAACCGACATCCACGCGGACGAAGTCGCGGGCGGCCGCTAGTAGGTCATAAGTTTTCATTGTTACTAACCAAAAGGTCTTTGTAATTGTCTTTATTGAAATAAATTAACATTATACATATTAGTTAAGGTTGTTTACACTCCCTTAGTTGGGAGTGTTCAAAAAACAATCAAATTGACAACATTTAATTTTTTATAAGGTATTATGATTAAACTAAATTATCACAGAAAAAATGTTTTCAATTTTTTGTTCATTCGGTAACTAAAAAGATATTTCGTTTCCAAATTCAATGTTCGTCGGACCTACACATAGTCAGTCTGAGTCTCGCTTTTGCCATCGTGAATTAAAAAAGAAAAACATACATAAGTTTAACACTGTATCTTGTCAAACTGACAGAAAACTGTGCATGTGTGTCTATATTTATCATACAGTGCTGCCAGATTGGCAAAGCCCCTGGCCAACTAGGAAAAAAATCATGTTTTTTAATATTGCGAAAAAATAATAACTCAGTTGATGTAGTACCCGATTGAATTTCATAACTTTATAAAATCTTACTAAGATATTATTTACGTTAATTTAAAGCACTAAATGTGTACTTAAGTGGCACTTAAGGTATTTGCATAATAGACTGAGATCCCAGAGCCCCCAGACCTACGTCATTTTAGCAAAGCTGAAATTTTGAGGATTGTTAGTATAATGTGTTATTAAGAAGGTATGCGCACCCACTAGCTTGAAAGTGGGGCCGTTTCTCAGGTAGCACGAAGTAAAGGTACAAAAAAAAATAGCTAACCTACGTCAAAGTAGCAAAGATCGTTTTCATATATGTTATTGAGTATATTATGAAGAATTAAAATTGACTATTGCCGGACACTTTCCGGGGGCCATTACTTTTACCAGACGTCTTGAATATTATTATAAAAATTAGGTAAACTACGTTATAGTAGCAAAGCTAAATTTTATATATGTTATTTAAGGTATAATTTTAAGACCCTTCGTATACGGACAGACCAATCCGAAGGGCCCTTCGTCCCCCCAGACGCCATTAAACTTTCCCTGTGAGTGCGAGAGTGAGGGCATTATTCATACGCATGAATGTAAGTGACAACACTATATTGTTCCAACCAAAGATTTTGGAAAAATCAATAGATAATCCATATGTCAGGTTTGAGTGAAGCCACCAAAACTTCAAAAATTCACCTAACTTTACACCTATAGTGCCGTGCCTATCGATACAGTCCTCGAGCCAACAAGACGTTTTTCTACTAAGAGATTTTTTTATTTATTAATATGAAAATACTCAACATAAATAATAATCATTGAAAATGTTCATCATTAAGTGGAAAAGTGTAAAGAAAAGATACAATGGGGGCGTTTGGGCGAAAAAAGCGTTTGCAAGCGTTTGTAAACAAAATGGCGATTGTTAGCGCAAAATGGCGATTGTTTAGCGGTAACACAGTAAACTGACAGTTAGCAAACACGTCCTGGCCGAAAACTGTACAGTTTGCGCTAACAATCGCCATTTTGTTTACAAACGCTTGCAAACGCTTTTTTCGCCCAAACGCCCCCAATATTACACGATTCAGTTTAACAAAGGTAATTTAAATTTATATTATCTTAAGTCGACCCGTACTCGGCACATCTCTTCGCCTGTATCTCTGTACAAAGATTGTTTCTCTCAACAGAAGTCGATTAAAATTATTAATTCGTAGATTTAGTGCAAGTTCTTTATAGACATATACATATCTAATAACAATGCATTGTATTGTGCGTGGATGCAGATCGCCAGAATCAGTTTCCACAAGTGAGTACATGATTATATATTTTCATAATAAATAAAAGAATAGAATGTGATTTCTAATGCCAGAAAAACTATTTCCACTACTTATATACTAGAAATCGACATTATTACAAAAGTAAATTTGAGGTCGTAATCGATCAGGCGCAGGACCAACGGCTTAACGTGCCTTCCGAAGCACGGAGGAGCTCGAGATGAAATTTTTCGGTCACCCATCCGATGACTGGCATCTGCGAACGTTGCTTAACCTTAGCGACCGCAGGCCGAATGCGCTAACCACTGCGCCATCGAGCTCCTCAGTAGATCATAGACTACACATATAAACGGAGAGTCGATATCGATGAATATCGGTACGCATGTACTGGAATCCCTAGTTCATCCACGTCATAATGACGTTTAGACGAATTTTGTCGGGTGTCTGGTATCTTGCTCTATCACACTTGATTCATATTGAGGAAAAAAAGGACAAAAAATCTGTCAAATCATAGTCTCCATCTAGTACTTCCAAAATCTTTGGTTCCAACAGACTATGCACTTATAGGCACCGTGCAGAAACTATAGAGGGCGTTATATACGAGTAAGTAAGTATATTGCGACATTTTTCGGTGCGATGTTAATGAGGAGTTTCACCGGCAAAATGTAAAAAATATTGATGCAAGTAATTTACCACCGTGTAAATCAGAATTGCTTCAACAGTTTCGACAGAGAATTCAAGTAACAATGAAAATGATGATGAAGATGATTTAAATATTCGATTCGAATGTGAATTTGATGGGGGAAGTAACAACTCAGACGATGATGATCGTGATAATGAAGATGAATAACTACGAAAAAATTTTTTTTCAATTTTAAATTGTGAATATCTTAACATTTAAAATAAATTTTATAGAGAAAACCATATAATATTTTATAATTCTATTCTTGAAATAATACCCAAAATAATATTCCCCATCTTCCTAACGCTCCAAGTATTTTTAATATTCAATATATTTTAAATTTTTAGTTCAGTAGCACGCGTTCAATTTAATATAGTGTAAAATCTTTTGGAACAATATAGTGCTGTCACTTACATTGATGCGTATGAATAATGCCCTCACTTTCGCACTCACAGGGAAAGTTTAATGGCGTCTGGGGGGACGAAGGGCCCTTCGGATTGGTCTGTCCGTATACGAAGGGTCTTAAAATTATACATTAAATAACATATATAAAATTTAGCTTTGCTACTATAACGTAGTTTAACTAATTTTTATAATAATATTCAAGACGTCTGGTAAAAGTAATGGCCCCCGGAAAGTGTCCGGCAATAGTCAATTTTAATTCTTCATAATATACTCAATAACATATATGAAAACGATCTTTGCTACTTTGACGTAGGTTAGCTATTTTTTTTTGTACCTTTACTTCGTGCTACCTGAGAAACGGCCCCACTTTCAAGCTAGTGGGTGCGCATACCTTCTTAATAACACATTATACTAACAATCCTCAAAATTTCAGCTTTGCTAAAATGACGTAGGTCTGGGGGCTCTGGGATCTTAGACTATAATGTTTTTCCATTATTATTTTTTTCGGAGGGAATGTAATGACGCACCATGTCGCCGCGGACTAGCTAAGCCCGCGACCGTGTGTGGGGCTCGGGCGCACAAAATAAGCGATACTACCCACTAAACCCTTCCGGTTGCCCCTTTCGCTCGCATCAGGACGGATCGCTGCCAGCCGCCGAGTGGGCGGCTTAGGGAGTGTCCGGGTAGCATTTATGTGAAGTTCCGTCATTATAGATTATTTTTTAAAATCATCCGACGATGACATTGACCTACGCTCTTTTAGAATATGTAGTTAATAATTAATTTATATTACAAAAACGAAAGAAAATAAATGAAAAAGAAATTTCTGCCGCGATTTTTCGGCCTAAGACTTAGACAATAATTTTGCGACTCTAAAAAACTTACATGTTTCTGGCCAAATTTATCTCCCCTTGTATAACGCGATGTACAAACTATTGCATGTAATACCATTCCCTTTTCTCTCTTCACTCTACGATTACTAAACACGTAATCTCTTAAATCAGTATGTATAGTCTCGTCTTTAAAGTCCCCTGAAACAAATTGTTTTTTTTTTGTCACAAAATTCCATAAATTATCAAGGGAACAATTTAAACGCTCACCAAAAAATTTGTTTATACCCTAAGACTTACACATACCAAGTAAAATAAAGTAACACAATCTACATATCTATACTTATAATAAATCTGTAGAGAGGTCAATTCTGTACATTAAATATACACTTCTCATCAAAAAAATCGAAACACCTCGCAGTTTATGATTTGATTAGGATTATCAGAAAAATGTGTATATTTAGGAATAAATGTAAAATGTAATTTAATAGTGAGTAGTATGAGGTTTTGAAATCCTAATGTTAATGTTCTAAATTCAAATTAATTCTTCATAGGTTTCGTATTTTGTATAGTGAGTAATTTTAACCCTGTTTGGAATATGAAGGAAATGGGTAAAACAACACGCGTAAATGAAAAAAAATTAAGTAACGTTTATTTAATAACTTGTATTCCCTCCGCGAGCCCTTATTACTGCTTCCATGCAGTTCTTCATCGATCGGATGAGAGTCACGATCACATGTTGTGGTATATTGTCCCATTCCTCTTGGATTGCATTTTGCAGCTGGCTAAGTGTTTCTGGGGCTGGATCTCTTGCTCGAATTCGTCTCTTTAATTCATCCCATAGATGTTCAATGGGATTCATGTCCGGGCTTCTTGCTGGCCATACCATAATGGAGATACCGACTTCGGTAAGATAATCTCGCACGACGCCCGCAGTGTGAGCTCTAGCATTGTCGTGCATGAATATGAAGTCGTTGCCAATAAAATGTGCATAGGGCATCACATGAGGTTCAAGACACTGTTCGATGTACCGATGAGAGTTTAGTGCAGGCAGCCGTGGCCCAGACACAAAGGCAAGTTCTGTCTTACCGTCGGCGCTGATTCCTCCCCAAACCGTCCACGAACCGCCACCATAGCTGACCTTTTCTTCAATGCAGCATTGTGCAAAGCGTTCTCCATCTCTTCTGTAGACCTTGTTCCTTCCGTCGTTACCATACAGCATAATTTTACACTCATCAGAAAACAGTACTTTGCTCCACTGAAGGTATGACCAAGTTAGGTGCTCGCGTGCAAAGTTAAGGCGCGCTCTTCGATGGTCTGCAGTTAACTTCGGCCCATTCGCTGGCTTATGCGGTGCCAATCCGCGTTCCTTCAACCTTCTTCTTATTGTAGAGTCACTTACAGCTACTCTTCGTACAACGCGAAGCTGCTGCTGCAGTTGAAAAGCGTTAAGGCGTCGATTTCGTAAAGAAGTTGTGACAATAAATCGATCATCTCGCTCAGAAGTGACCCGATTCCTGCCAGATCCTGAACGGCGCGTGAACGAACCAGTCTCCCGATAGCGTTTGTAGACTCTATGAACAGATGATAAGCTTAGATGCAATCTTGCAGCCACAACACGCTGACTAAGTCCAGAATCCAGCAATGCCACCACTTGGGCGGCTTCTGCGGGCGAAGTATCCATATGTTTTAGAAAAAAAAGTTTTTTCAGACGTCCCAAAGTCACAGTAAATGAAATAAGAAACAAAAAGTTTAAAGGCAAGCGCTAATTTTTAGTTTTTAAACGAGAAACGTACTCCAACCCTAAATACACATTTGTCTCAAAACAGTGATTAATTTCATTTATAGGATAAACAAATGAAATTCTAATTTCGAATTTTGATTTTTCTCTTCTTACTGTAATGACCAAACTGCCAGCTACACAATAATGTTTTTTTTTTCATGGAACTAATTCTCTTTTGTAAAAAATAAGGACAAAAACAATAAAAACGAAAGTGTTTCGATTTTTTTGATGAGAAGTGTATTTTCAAAATAACTATCAGGGGGTGATTAGTGATCGATACTGATGCCAAAAACGCAATCAGTAAATTTTTTGTCTGTCTGTCTGTATGTTCCTTATAGAAACAAAAACTACTGGACGGATTTTGTCGAAACTTAGTACAAATATTCTTCATACTCCTGGGCATATTATAGGATACTTTTCATCACGCTACAATCAACAGTAGCAGCGTAGTGAAGGGAAATGTGGGGAAAACGGGAAAATTTACTCCATTTCTTAAGCTTCAGTCGCGTGTGCAGCCTTAATGGTTAAAGTCACAGAGAAATCATGTATGACAGAAATATTCTACATAAAATTGCCTAAAAAATATCCTTTAACAGCATATGTCTATCTTTTATGGTTGACTCACAATAACACCTGTAACTCATGATCCAAATTGGTTTGAATGCGCTAAGGTCAGGAACTACTGGTTCGAAATGACAAAATCTTTTGTGTTGGATAGTCCACTTGCCATTTGTAGAGGTAGGCTTTAAGCTATCTATAGTAACACGGTGTGCGGAAACCGTAACCCACGCGGACAGAGTCGCTGGCGGCCGCTAGTAAAAAATAAATTGCTACTATATCATAAAAAACATTTTGAATACCAAATTTTGGTAACCAAATAAATATACGCAAACCAAAATATATCTAATCGCTCGCCAAAATGGCTAAATGCTTACCAAAATGACTAAATGCTCACCAAATGTTGTTTGCACTACAATAGTATCATGCAAACCAACAGTGCAATTCTAATAAAACAAAATGGTTTCCGATTGTTCTAATAGTCGAGTGCCGTAAGGTTTATACCTCGGAATACAGGGCCAGTCAATGAATCTTACACCCTGGCCACAGCCCACAGCGGTGCGACTTGCGATGCGTCTTGCGCCAGCGAAAGTGGCGAGCGAAAAAATCAAATAAAGGAAATTGTATGAAGCATGCCACAGCTACGGCGGCGAGATGCGCGGTGCGAACGCGCGGCGGCCATACCCACGACTAGGGCGGCCGTCGCCGGCCTCGCCGCGCCGCTCGCCGCGCCGCTCGCCGCGCCGCTCGCCGCGCCGCTCGCCGCCGTAGCTGTGGCTAGACCCTTAAACCTTGAAAATTTGCCATATTTTTTAAGATAATCTAACAAATTAACATTTAAGTTACTCTGCACATATAATTTATTACAATTAAAATTAATTCTTTCACGGCAAAACGGAGCGACAAATTGACGTGATTTTTTAAGTGGAGATAGTTGAAGGGATGGAGAGTAACATAGGCTACTTTTTGACCCATTCCAACCCCCCACTTCCCTGAAATGGGGGGGTGGAAGTTTGTATGGAAGATCTAAACTACTTAAGTTAGACGCTTGAAATTTGGCATGCAGGTCCCTTAGTAAACTTGATGCTTAGTTGCAAAATAATATTGCAAAATTACCACGGGAACAGGAGTTAGCGGGAAAAAACATTCGTATAATGAAAACCGATATCCACGCGGACGAAGTCGCGGGCGGCCGCTAGTTATATTTTAATAAATATCTTCATTTAAACAAGGCCCCTGTACGTCCTGAACGTGGATATATGCAAATAATATAATTAGCCTTAGAGCCCACAAAAACTCCACAGAATAAATAATTGTTTATAATAATTTTAAAAAATGGAGAGCGCGATTTTTTTTATACACTTTTCTTTATTCTATTAAAAACATATTTTCAAGATTTATATGTATTAAGATTCATTGACTGGCCCTGGGTTCCGAGGTTTTACCATTTTAATGCCTTACGGCACTCTACTATAAATTTTCAAAATTTTTTTAAATAACTTCCAAAATATATTATTGTCCAACTAAGAATAAGATTACAATCCTTTCGTTATTTTATTAATATGTTATGTACCTTTAACTATAAAACTGAATTATTTGGTACTGTGACTTGATTGATAAAAAAGTAGGTATAATCTTTGATATTTTAAGTCTTTTTATAATAATATGGAAAGCGATTTTATGGAAAATCATCTAAAATATGTTAGTTTTTCAATCGTTAATTTATTTTTGAAATATCACTACTCTAAAATATTTTTATTAAAGCAATAAACAAGTAAATTCAGTTAAGAGAAAAAAAAATCATATTTGGTATTCAAAAAAAATTAATGGTTAACCATTGACATACAAAAACCCAAGATACACAATCAATGTCTCAAAAACGTCCCCAAAAAATAAGCGCAGAATGCAATATATTTCAAACAGTCTTGCGTCACCCGCGTCATCGCAATTTTGAACACTCTCTTGTGAAAACAATCTTAGCTAATCTGCATAAGGTTTAATTTGCGAATAATAATGTTCATAGATAAACTTTGAGTTTTTGGTGACAGTATTGCCTGTTACTTTTGTTCGAGACTGTGCATCTTGGGTTTTTGTATATCAATGTGGTTAACATTTAGTTTTTTAGAGCAAAGATTACCTAAAAGAACGTCATAAAATAAAATATTGGTACCTAGGTAGTATCTTTTTAATGCCATTGTGGCAAATTTGGTTTAAAAAAAATTTAACGGCGTCAACTTATATTTTTGGGATGCAATAAAAAGACAATTTGGATATGGATTTCGAATTTTGGTTTTCTGTAATATTTTAGCTGGCACAATTTGGTGAGCATTTAGCCTTTTTGGTAGGCATATCGAATTAATTGGTGGTAAAAAGTGTATTTTTCTGGTAGGCATTTAAATACAAGCCAATTATAAATGCCTTGCATTAACACACCAATTGCCTAGCCCCAAATTTAGCTCGAAGCTTGTACCAGACATACCTACTTAGAAACTTTTAGAGTCAGAATTATTCCAAAGCAAAGTGGTTGACAAAGTGGAATAATTCGATGTTCATCACACAAAAATTTGATCCTAGCAGGATTCGAACCCATGACCCTTGGCTTTGTAGCCAGGGTCTTTGACCACTAGACCAACGGACCTATAACTATAGATAGATTATCACTATAGATTTTTTTCTCTAGTATGGAACTTCTGGAAAAAAGGTTCATTTGGTTGTTTTATAGGTACTTACTTGGATGACCTAAAAAGATAAATCATTCAAATTGAATGAGTGTTGAAAATGTTGTTTACAACTAACCTACATAAAGATTTTATTCAATGATTAATATTGAGAGGATAATTTATTTATTTATTTAATTTGGTATACCAACAACATGGCACACAGAAACATTTTAAAAGACTTATTTTAAAAATACAAAACTTTTGTATGCATGTCAATAACAGGTATACACAACATTGGCCACATATAACAACGAAGTTAACAAGAAGTAAGTACCTTATATACATAAACTTACACATATACATATAATATCGATGCCTAACGGCCAAAATGGCCTAAGCGACATTTTTTGCGAAATCGACTTATATATATCATTGGAATCGCCTTTTTTTTCTCCGTCGTTCTATCTAGGTTTCGTCACTCTGGCTCGTAGTTTTTGTCGGTTATGCGGTTGGTAAATTAAGGCTCCAAGCCTTAATTTTACGTCCTAAGCGCCCAATATTTTAGGGCTTTTTTCATTCTGGTGGTTAGAAAATATAATATTTAAAATAGTTACTTAGACAATTTGGCTTAAAAACAAAAAATAACAAAAATGTCGCTTAGTACTTTCGGGCCGCGAATTTCAAACATAAAATATGGCGCTTAGGATTATTTGCCCTATCACATATTTCTATTCATTGTGGCGTTTATCCCATTTTTCTCCCAAAATACATGATCCAATTTATGGGTATTGGTATCCCTGGTCGCAGACTTCCGCTGGTACAGGTTATCTGCGACACCCTGTGTTTTTAATATTTCGCTAACACTTATACTTTTTCGTCAATCACTTCTTATGTTGGCTTAATGTCGGTTAAGCAATTTTATAAAATTACAGATGCACTTAAGTCGCTTCTGGCTAACATAAATTTTTTTGGTAAAGGCGGTTACGACATTCTTGCTGTAAAAAAATAAATCCATTTGGGCTCAAGCGACAAAAAACACTCTTAGATGAATGATTTTTAATACTTTAATGAATACATCTTGTAGAGAAATATATTTTACATTTACACCTAAAATTTGGAATCTTAGGAAGCAAAACCCGGCTACTTATGATTTTTTTTCGAAATTTTTCATCTTTAATCCTTTCTCCTGTAAAGTTTGGTAAATGGCGGTTAGGCCTTTTTGGCCGTTAGGCATCGATATATATATTTATATATATAAACATCGATACCAGCTATGTAAAAACATTAAATACAAACTTAAATATAGGAACGCAACAATATAATATTAGGATATATAATACTAAACATGAACTAAAAGTGAAACACAAACACCTTAAACTTAAACTAGACGCTAAAGCCAAAGTAAGTCAATAAACTTTTTTTGAATTTATTGACTGAATCATGATATACATATATCAATGTCAGAAATCTCACCATTAATATTGTTGTATTTAGTACACATTCTAGGCAGCGGATGATGCAGTCCCAAATTAGTTTTGTAATGAGATATATATAGGAGTATCATATAATCATAATAATAACACAGCTTCACTTACCGCTTAGAATATCTAAAATATAACGGTGTAATTAGTATAATTAAATCAAAGAATTGCTTTTACTCAGGAACTCTTCTAAATACTTGAACCGAATGCAGGTCTAAATAAAATACCAATACGTAAAGTACCTATGCGTAAAAGCCGATGGAAAGAATAATTCCACACTCTTGGATTTGTGTAAGTAGTAAGTAAAATATAATTTCTTACCTGGAACGGCTAAAATCGAAACAATATTGTATTATTTAATTTTATATTAGAAATTGTTCTGTTTTTTATGGCTTAGCCGCAAAACGAGCTAGCGGGTTCGCTTGATAGTAAGCAATCAACGCCGCCCATGGACATCGCGACACCAGAGGTATCGCTGATGTGTTACTGGCCTTTAAGACCCCATACCCTCCCGAACTGTGCTATGGCGACCTTACTCACCAGCAGAAACATAGCACAACAGTCACGAAGTACTATTTCACTGTGGTCTTCAGTAAAATGGAGGTAGTTCCCCAGACGAGCGGCTCATTCGAGTGGAATTTCCACTAAGCTCTACCTACCTCTCTTACAAGTGAATTCAGTCTAGAAAAGGAGCTGTGTAGAAAATACCTTGTAACTATGCGATGCGTGAAATCAAAGTTAGAATTTTTCAAAGGCAGGATTGGATGAGGATCGTTAAGGGCTTTTTAACTCATACACAACCAAGTTGTTGTTAATAGTTATTTAGTAAAACACTTACCATCAATTATTTCTGTAAAATAAAAAAATAACAATACAGTTTTAATACTTGAAATTCAAAATAGGAAACAAATAATTATAAATTAGAAATAACGTCTTTGACAATTTAACTTTTATTATGAAATAAGCTTATTAACAATTAATTGTTATATAATTATATTATAAATAAATTGTTTGCACGAACACACCAATTGCCTAGCCCCAAACTAAGCTCAAAGCTTGTACTATGGATGCTAGGGAACGGATAGACATACTTAAATACTTTTATAAACATCCATGACTCGAGTACAAATGCCGATGTTCATCACACAAACATTTGCCCCTAGCGGGATTCGAACCCGCGATCCTTGGTTTTGTGGCCAGGGTCTCTAGCCACTCGACCAACGGGTCTGTTAATATTATATGTGTATATTATGGCATTCTTACCATCCCCTGCAACAAAATGACAAAAAAGATTTTTAAATTTTCTTTAAAGTTCTGTGAACCACAGATTTGTATTTCTGACTTAAAACAACACTTTGCACATATAAAACGAAAACGATATTTTACTTACTTTCGTAATCTGAAAAATATTCACAATCATTAATCTAGCACTTTGATCGAAACACTCATAATTAGGTTTAGTGAAAAATTATTTTTTAGAATTTAAAAAGTTATAACTAACATTTTATGTGGGCAATTGGGAAAAAATATGCGTAGGAAATGGTAATTTCTACAGCTCTTATTGACGTTTACAGAAGGTAAGTTTGTTTACGGGAGTTTGAAAGTAGGTACGGTTGCATTAACCAATCTTTTGAGATACTAGCGACCCGCCCCGACTTCGCACGGGTGCAACTAAGTTTATTAGTGTTTCTCTACTTATGCATGTATTATACATAAAAACCTTCTTGAATCACTCTATCTAATAAAAAAAACTGCATCAAATTCCGTTGCGTAGTTTCAAAGATTTAAGGGACATAGGAACAGAAAAAGCGACTATGTTTTATACTAAGTAGTGATGATCTCTTTAAATTTGAAAATTTTCAAGTCTTGTCGTTCCGAAAATTTCTGGTAAAACACAAATAAATACTTACCATCTTCATCTATAAGAAACAGAGTTAATAAAATTGAATTATTCAACAAAATTGAAAGCAATGGTATTTGATTGTTACATTATATTCGCCATAAACAAGGAAAAAAGAAAATAATTAGGATCATGAATAAGTATACTTACTTTCCACTGCATACAAAACAATAATAATGTATAAAATTATTTCTTCAGATAACCTTTATGTGGAAAAGGGGATTCATCTCACACAATAAATAAGGAAAACGAGTAGGTACTCGTAGATACTACTTGTTTTAAAGAGATATCTTAGAGAGTCAATAAGTCATTAGGGGTCTCAGGTTTGAGCCTTGCGCAGTCAAATCAATCAAAATCAAATCAAAATCAAAATATACTTTATTTATGTAGGCCTCAGTGAGGCACTTATAAATGTCAATGATATCACAACATAATGAATCTACCGCCGACTTCGGAACGCAGTCATCTACCGAACGCAGTCAAATACAAGTGATGATAATAGCTTAACGTGTATGTTTGTATGTTGACATGCATTGATATAATTAGTATGTCTGTCAAACACGTCGACGGAAAATCGGAATCTGTAATTAATTACAATACATTTCTAGAGCAGCAAAGATAAGGTTAGGATTCCCCGAAGAAACTTACCAAAGTTTGCTGTAATTGAAGATAAATACGTGTTATACGTTTTTTCATTCATAATTCCGATGAACTATTGTAATTATAAATGTCTCACAACATCACATCTGATCACAACTTTGATCTGACCCGTCTTAAGCACTTGTGTTACCTATAATATGTATAGATATCCGAATCACAATGTTAATTCAAATAGGTATATGTAGGTACTTAAATGGATACCACTATGTGAGTCAGTCGACACCTTTGAGTTTTATTTATTAAGCTTATTAGGATATATTGCCTGTGATTTGGATAAGACCCTAAACATGTTTGTAAATTAAATGAATCTACACTTCAACATCTACCTATATCTACACTAATATTGTAAAGAGGAAATATTTGTTTTGTTGTATGTTTGGAACAAACTCAAAAAGTACTGGACCGATTTGAATAATTGACTGTTGGCTAGCAACACTATCCCCGGTGAACATAGAGTACTTTTGATCGCGTAAATGCGGGGGAAGGGGGATATTTGAAAAAAGGAATTAGGCGCGGGTGAAACCGCAGGTGGGAGGCTGGTGGCACGAGAACCAGTCTCTCCCACCATACGGGTGGTAAAGAAACCGCAGGGTTTTAGTAGTGGGACGAAGTCTCGAGCCCTATACACGACTGCAGGTCTAGCTAGCCTGCGTTACCCTTAAATGTGTTACCCTGCGAGAAAAAAAAAGGTGGAAGGCTAGTAAATAAATAAATAACATTAAATAGTTAGTAAATAGGTACTCACGCCAGAGGTCGTTAGCAGGCAAACCCTGGTCGATGGTCGGAAGACTGAAGATGTAGCCGATTTGGCAGGGGTTCCAGTGGTCGCAGACTTCCCGATCTGGGTCCATTTCACGGACAAACGTGTAACTCTGCAATACAACCACATACCAACATTAGGAACATTAAACTGATCACTAGACAAGTAGCTTAAGCAGTTGTAGAAATTAGTACCAACAATGGTATTACTCGTACTAATGGTATTGTGAATAATGGTATCATTCATATAGTTTCTGACTTTAGTTCAGTTAGATTTGAATGTTTAACCAATGATCCAATCTGTCTGGTTCCCCATTAAGGGTTACGAAGGTCTGATGGCAGTCGCTTCACTGTATTAACCGGACTCGTCAAATCCTGGATCATGGTCAAAGCGGACTTAGCACAGAAACGGAATAAACGCTAGGAAGAATTGTATAAGTAGGTATAATTAATACGTTTATTCAAATAGACACAGTGAAACACCCACACGAACAAAAAACAAAATGTTTCATGTATATTGTGTAATAAAATCAAGTATTAAATAAACTCCTCACTACCTTTATTAGGGTCGTTTCATATTGCTGTCCTACCGACAGAGACGGATTAAGACTACTTGATGCCATAAGCAATCCACGACTGTGGGCCCCCCTATCCGTATGTCAACAAGAATTTGGTGCTTCTTCTGGTGCCCCCCAGGCAATTAATTGCTTAATTTGATTAGGGGTTAATCCAACACTGCCTACCGACCACCCTCGTACCTAGCTGATCGTTAGATGAGCGCCGTGTTAAAAAACATCTAGCTTGAGAATGTTATTCACCTATCAGAAATGTATCAAATGTACATATTGTATTAATACACTGCTTTCTAAACAGCAGCAGGTACACACCTTATCAGGGTAATAGCGGTAATGTACTACAACATCTTCGGTGCCCTCAATGGCGCATTTCCTTAAAGTATAGTTGAAAGAGGTGCGCTCGCTCGGGGCGCATCCCACAATTGTACTGCCATTTCGCGGGAGATCTGGACCTTCTATCTTATGTCCTGCGAACATTCCATACTTACTAGTACTTACTTTATTATTAATATTATAAATGGGAAAGTGTGTCTGTCTGTCTGTATGTTTGTCTTTCTTTCACGGCAAAACGGAGGGACGAATTGACGTGATTTTTTAAGTGGAGATAGTTGAAGGGATGGAGAGTAACATAGGCTACTTTTTGACCCATTCCAACGCCCCACTTCCCTAAAATAGGAGGTGGAAGTTTGTTTTAAAAATCTAAACTACTTAAGGTAGACGCTTGAAATTTGGCATGCAGGTCCCTTAGTCAACTTGATGCTTAGTTGCAAAAGGATATTGCAAAATTCCTACGGGAACGGGAGTTAGCGGGAAAAAACATTTGTATCATGAAACCGATATCCACGCGGACGAAGTCGCGGGCGGCCGCTAGTTACAAATAATTTCATCCTCAACCTGATGCAGTCCAGTTAAGCAATTTGTATCGAGAAGAACAGGCCAAAGAGGAAATAAAATTCCTCGTATGAGACGATAGAATTCCTCCTTTTAGGATTAGACTCCTCTCAATTGCCATTTTAACTCCCGTCAAATTGGAATAAACGATATTTTCATTAGACTCCTGTTTATACGGGATGATAATTCCTTTCATTTTGAGTAGGAAAGGTGTAAAGCATCAATGTAGGAACAACTGTATTTAACAAATCCACTCCAGTCTCCACTTACTATTGCAAAAGAAGACCTTATTGCCAGCAACATAGAGGTCCTTATCTTCCGCGCTCAGACAGGAATCGTACAAAACGGGCGAAGGTTCTATATCTCCCTCGCATTTTAATACGCCACTACCATCAGGTTCTATCGGAGATCGGTTTGATGGACAGCGATACAGCAGACCTGGAAGAAAGGAAACCCATTCGATGAGACGAATGATGAATATGAAAGTCAATAGTGTGCAAAGGAGAAGTAGGCCAAAGAGAAGATGGATGGATTGTGTGTAGGATGATATGAGTGAAAGAGGTGTAAATGAAGAGATGACGAATGATAGGCCGGTATGGAAGAAGTAAACATATTGCGCCGACCCCAAATAAACTGGGAACAGGGCAGGCAAATGATGATGGCCAAAAGGTAGCTCTTTGTTAATACGAGTATATTCAGGATGGAATTTTGAAATGAGGTTTGAAGGGCAGGTACATTTACTGTTACAGTTACAAGAAAACTTTGTTAAGCAACCATTCATAGATTTTGAAAAAAAGATACAGTCACCATAACAAATGCTGAAATAAGCAATTTTTTTTCTTCACAATCGATCCTGTTTAATTTAAGGATCAGACGACTCTATTGGACCATTTGAGGTTTGGGTACAAGATGAAGAAGAAGAATGTCAGAAATCGCAAAAAACTTTTCGCCGTTCTCCAACTCATATTTTAAGGGCTTGGGGACATTTGTAAGAATTACCTCGTTTAATGATAAGCGGAGGCTTGTTCCTGATTTCTGCGATGGTGACGCCCTTCTCCCCGTTCTGCAGCGCGGTCATAACACGCTTGTGTAGTGTTGTACGACGTTCTTGTTCCGAGATAATGTACGGCAGTAACTCCTCAGATAACACGTCGACTTTCTTCTTTGATTCCGCATTCATCTAGCAACCAAGATCAACATTCACATACATACATACATGGATCCGACTCCGTGTTAAGTAGCTTAAGCACTCGTGTGGCAGTCATCTATCAATACTAATATATAAAGCTGAAGAGTTTGTTTGTATATTTGTTTGTTTGAACTCGCTAATCTCAGGAACTACTGGTCCGATTTGAAAAATTATTTTTGTGTTGGATATTGAAAACAGAAATCCACGTGGACGGAGTCGCGAGCGGCCGCTAGTCGGAAATAACAGTGGTATTACAAATATACTTAAACAGATACAAATAACACCCAGACCAGGACAAACAGACATGTTCATGCACACAAATGTTTCTCCTGTGTGGGAATCGAACCCGCGACCTCTTGTATAAAAGACAACGTCTTGACCATTACACCACCATTTATCTTGATTGTGTGTTAAAATACACGGGAATACTGCTCTGCATTGGATAACCTCCACCCACGCCGCCAGATTGTGCCTTAGTCGCTTTTTAAGTGTACGAAATCAATTTTCCGAACCGGCAAACTTCAGTGAATCTAAAATCACTTGTTCGTTACTTTATCATGAACATCAACAACCGCACAAGGGTCGCAGATACATAGATGCGTTGCCTGCCTTTAAGACCCCAAACCTCTCCAACTGAGCTCTGGCGAAATGAAGATCTATGAGCAGCTTTAAATAATAACATCGTTTAAAAGTTCAACACTCAGCGTCATAGAAATGTGATTGTGGTCGTCAGCATTTTGGTACAATAATGAGCTATCAATAATAATTTACTTACACGATCTGCATCTTTGTTGAATTTTATCCCAGTTCCGTCCTGCGTATTACAAAATATTTTAACATTGTGTAAAATATTTTTTTTTATATAATATTTAAATTAAAATTAATTAATAATTTTATTAAAATAAATTTACAAATATTTAACTCCTTTAACGTTTAACTCCTTGACAAATGATAACTCACGATAGCCTGCCGGCGGACAATGTTAGCGAGGTACCGGCCCCTGCGAGTAGCAGGCAGAAGGACACTGCCCAGTTCCACCACATCGCCTATCTGCAATTGTGTTAAAAACTTTGTATACAGCATTTTTCTTTTTTTGCTCTTCTTATTCTTCTCAAATCTGAGCGTCACTCTTGTCAGCGAAGCACCTTCGAATTGTCCCTGGACTCCGCCTCTCTTTTATCTGTTGCAGATAGAGGCTCCAAGAGAGGCTTGCTTTTGAAAGAAGAAAGAAAGAAAGATAGAAATCGTTTATTGAGTGTAAACATGTACATCAATTCAACACAAATATAAACTCAAACTTAAAAAATAAAACAACAAACAAAATCAAAATAAATTATACACTCAAAAGGCCAGTGCTCAGCATATGCCACGTGACGTTGCACGCCCCATGCCATGGCGCTGGTATTCTGCACAGGCCTGGTGGTAAGAGGCGAAACTGTGTGCAGACATAGAAGCCCTGTCATGCTGAACGCAACATTACAATAAGGATACTAAAATAATGCATATAATGGACACTATATTATTATATTGGCAATTTACAATAAAATACATGTTATGAGGCGTTTACTTAACTATGGAATATATATAAAGAGAAAACTGCTCTAAAATAAACTAATAAAATGTTAATTGCACATGAGTTACCCGAATATTTATAAAAACTTCAATACTTATTAATAATAGGTACTTAATGATAGGTAATGCTTAATGATAATAACAAAATTTTGAACTTATAATAAAATATATACCTATAGTAGATTACTTTGGAGATCAACTGTCTATATAATTTAGTAATAATATAACACTAACACATACCTATTTGCAATAGAGGACATTATGACTGAGTGGTTTACACATAAATTGTATGAAAGGACAAATAAACATCTAAGTAAAAATAGAATGATCAATCTAATGTCATAGTGAGGCCTAAGTTTAACGTAGAAATAGAAAAAACAAATTCTTTAAAAACAATCATAACTCGTGGGAAAACATAGTTTATATAGTCATTGCAACAAATTGCTATAAAAGTTAAGGAACAACCGGTAGGTATTGCAAGTTGAGTGACAGACTATAATTAAAAATGAAGAACAATAATAAAAATAAAAAAATACGTTTATAATATTATTGCGCAATGCGCTAAAACATTAGGCTTCCTGGCGAAGAGCATTAGCGCCGAAAACCTTAGTAACGTCCGAGTCCGAGCGGAGACGATGTCGAGCCATTCCCTGGTCCTGCCGGGCGAATATTTTACCCTCACGCGTCCAGACGTAATTCCAGTCGCAGGTCGCGGCCGCCTCCCGCGCCCTCTGGAACAGCTGGCGGTGAGCTCGCGTGAGGCGCTCGTTGATGTAGAAGGCGCGGGCGGGCCCCGGCCGGCAGCGCCAGGCCGCCCGTGGACAGGTTGCGGCGCACGTTGTGCGTTATGCGTGTTCACACAAATATCACAGTAAAAATATTATTTTCATAGGACTTGGTACCTACTTTCGAAGGTAATCACATTTTTGAGCAGATTTTTGATTTAGTAAAAATGCATATTATTATATAGGTAATACAGAAATCTGATGACAAAATAGATTCTATTCAAAAAAAGCACTTAAATTCTGGTATAAGTATTCGCGTGTTATGAATGTGAGGTTTTATCCTTTAACCCCATCCATCACCAATGAGATATCCAATAACTACTTACAAGAAACTTACCGGTGGGTATGTTCCTATCACTAAACTGAGAAGACAAAACCATAAAATATTTCTCAGAACCATCGTCCGATACCTCTTTCAAACAAATCTTACTTTTAGTATAACAGCTTAAGTTCTCAGACTCTTAATTGCTTTGAAAATCGGCTTAAAAAATAAATTAATTGGCAGTAAAAGACTTGATTGCCAGTTATTTATTTTTTATCGATAAGGCAAAATATGTGTTATGGGATTAGGTACTTTTGACACGAAACCCGATTGTTAGCAGAGCAAAGATCTTTCTGTTTTTTTTTTTTTTATAAAAATAGGTATCTCACAACATCGCATACATTGATCTGACACCGTATTATGTACCTAGCTTAAGCACTTGTGTTACAGATATCAGAATCAACAGTGGTATTACAAATATACTCAAATAGATAATATAACACAAACATAAAAGCATAAAAATGTTTGCCTTCACGGGGATCGAACCCGCGACCTCTTGGTATAATAGTCAACTTCTTGACCACTACAACACCAAGCTATAGGTATATAAGTTTTTATTACAATAGAGGCAATCCTTTTATATACGATTATAATAAGTTATTATAATCGCAGATAAAAGAATAACCATCTCCAAGAAATTTCAATTACGGCTGTTAGTAGAAAGGTACACGACTGATCTACGTAAATCATTTGTTTTTCTAAAACAATAAGAGCAAATACCTAGTTGAGAAGAAAGGTTATTAGCATATGAAAAAGACGACGTCATTGGAAATTAACCTGTCAATCACACAACAACAAATGCCGTATGTAGAAAATACCAATTCATATTACTTACATAATCTGAATTTGTAGTAACCTACATTATTTATCCTACTACTATTATAAAGGCGAAAGTTTGTTTGTATGGATGTATGGATGTTTGTTACTCTTTCACGTAAAAACTACTGAATGGATTTGAATGAAACTTTACCACAATATAGCTTATACATCAGAATAACACATAGGATATTGGAAATCGAACACGCGGACGGAGTCGCGGGCGGCCGCTAGTATTACTTATATATACTTACGTGTAGACCCAATTACGGAACTAACTTAAAATATCAACTATTCTATGAATTGACAAACATAAAATGTAGAACGAAAACTAATTTTAAACCTTGTAATAAACTAAACTTATGTTTCCTTCAACCAGAAAGAAATGAGTCAATCGAAAAACTGCTAAAGATAATCTTATCCGTTGTAATCGCATTTGCTCACAAAATGTTTATTTTTCGGGGAATGAACCTACGACCTCTACCAAAGCAGCTATCACTCAACACCAAATTGGTGAAGTCCCTCACATATTGCAAATATAATTACCTAATATTTTCCTTGAGTTGGATTTGTTGACTTATTCGTTATCATATCGGAGCGTTGACACGTTTCAACATTTTAATGACAACAGCAATAATATTTATAAACTAAGTTTGATATTACATCCAGTCTCATTACCATTTTTCATAATATTTATAGGCTCCTTCAGTGATTCGTCCCACAACACGTTCGACCCAAAGGGACGAAACACTGAATTAAAAAAATATATTTATTTTTCGTTCTGGATTCGTATTTCCGATTCCGATTCCGTCGTTCGTTCCATATTACACCCAGACCAGGACAAACAGACATGTTCATGCACACAAATGTTTGTCCTGTGCGGGAATCGAACCCGCGACCTCATATAATAAGTAGGAACATCTTGGCCATAACACGAAGCGGGTCGTCTACCAAAAAAAAATGCATAAGCAAAATGCATAGATAGGTAAGGTATAGATTAATGTAGATATACCTACCTACTGGAAGGCAAGTTCAATGCCTTGTAATTACCTACTTAATAGATATCGATCATAATGGATTATAATTATTGTTACTCAATCTTCTATGTATTAAGTCAACTCGAACAGGTGAATCGAGTTTATATTGCATTTGTATACCTTCACATCAATCTTATCTATTTCCTTTCATGCAGTAACGAGTGCAGTGTGCCAATTATGTGAGTAATTAAATTACTCAAGACGACTTATATTATAGGTATGATGATGTAGAGACGGCTATATCATTAACTTATTTGTATGAATGACCAACTAATAACCTTAGTAGGTATATTTTGAGTGAAGCAGATTTAAGCACTCCGCCTTGCAAAGCCTTCCAAAACTATCTATAAAATCAACCGGTTTAATTACCAATTACAGACAGAATGCCATACAAATATTGAATGTATAGGTATAAACTCGTTACTAAACTAAACCAGAACCGTACGAGAATCATTCGCCAAATTGATTTGAACCCAACACTCAAATTTTATTGTGAGCCACAATAGTTTTAAAAGAAGAAGGTACCTATATTTTTAGGTAAAAATATTATTTCCCACCTTTTTTGAATACTCAACGTGGTTGTATAAAAGAAAATACCTACGTACTTTAAAAGTTGATTCATAATCCTACACTTTTATTAAAAGGTGTCTAAGAAAATCAACGTCACGGCTCTAATAGCCAAACTTAATGCTAACTGGCATCCTTTTTGGAATAATCAATTTTTTTTATTTTTTACTCGTCTTTGTCAATCTTAAAATTAAAGCCTAGTTATTTTTTGTGAAAACGTTAAGGTATACTACATCAGAAAACATACGCGCGTTATAATATTACCTACCTACATATTTATGCAGTATCTGTAGCCAGACCGTTAGATTTCAATAACACAAACACGGAATACAAATTGGAGAGGAAGCAATCAAAATTTCAAAAACCATTTTCCCTGTTCGCCACACGACATTCAAAAACCACTTCTATTGCTTTAGCAATATCAATTACTATCACGTGGCACTCAAGTCAAGACAGATTGCCGCAATAGGCTTAGCTTATTCAGCCTTATCGGGTGCCGGGAGAATCCCAGCAACAGGAATCCCCTAGCACTCGAGAGACAATGCACCTTTAGTATATAAACCGTCGGTCCTGCATTCAAAGCACACACAAATCGACGCACTCACATCGAGCACTTGTTACCTATACTTTTTATCTCTTCAAAACAAATATTGCAAGATGAAGACCATCGCAGTCGCATTCTTGGCTCTCGCCGCCATCTTCTGTCAGATTGAGGCAAAGACTTTCACACGATGCGGCCTGGTGCAGGAGCTGAGGAGGCAAGGGTTCCCAGAGAATAAACTAAGAGACTGTAAGTACGAACATCTATTTCAAATCTACAACTCTGGTAAATTTTGGTTGTAAAGGTTTGAATCTCATTCGCACTATAAAACCAGTTTCACACATGCAATTCATAAAAAAAAATTCTCAGAACCAGATTTCAAGTACAATTCAAACTGAATAATATTTCTTTAATAACTTATGCATGAAAATTACAATACAAAAGGTCAAGGCGTTAAAAAAATATGTTTGATGCTCGATTAATATAATAAGCTACCTTTTCACCTGACAGGAAAGAAGTACCTATAAAACGAAAATTTCAGTTATTTGTAACAATTTTAACTTCAATTATTAATTTGTTATTATCGGGCAAGTCAGTCACAAAGGTAAAATACTTAGCTACCAAGTAACACATTATTATGTAGGTAAATTTGTTTAGGTGTGGACACCTAAACAATTAACACAAACTAAAAATTCTGATGTGGAACTGGAGCTGGAGCTCCACTTCCACATCAGACCAGATCCTGCAAACACGACTTATTTCCTCCATTTTTAACTAACTTCATGTATCTTCCACAGGGGTATGCCTGGTAGAAGCGGAGAGCAGTCGCAACACCGCCAAGGTCGGTCCCAAGAACAGCAACGGGTCGACCGACTACGGCCTCTTCCAGATCAACGACAAGTACTGGTGCAGCAATACCAGCACTCCTGGAAAGGACTGCAACGTTACCTGCGCACGTAAGTGTTGTTACAAAAATTTAATGCGTTCGTTCCTCACATGTAGTGGTTCTGTCAGAAACGCCCACAGTATACTCATGAAAAGCATTGATTTATGCATATAAATATTTTAATACTTTCGTATAAAACATATTTTATATATAAGTAACTACCTATAACTGTCTCTCCGTTACGCTTTCCCGCTTCAACCTCTCAACTGATTTTGATGAAATTGGGCACTGACAATCTTTAAACCTTGAGAAAGAACATAGGCTACCTTTTATTGCGATAAAAAGGATCTGAAATCCAAGCGGACGAAGTCGCGGTCAGCCGCTAGTAGTGTTATACTACAGCTTCGAGCCTTCGTCGTCAAATGGGATATCCAACTCAAAAATATTTTTTCAATTCGATCCAGTCGTTCCTTAGATTAGTGCGTTCAATCAAGCAAACTTATATAAGCTTTATTATATTAGTATAGACAGGACTGTGGTCACTCACTTACCATATCTCTAACAAGGAATATAATTTCAACCCTGATTCTTCTTACAGAGGTGACAACCGACGACATCACCAAAGCCTCCACTTGCGCCAAGAAGATCTTCAAGCGCCACGGTTTCAACGCCTGGTACGGTTGGAAGAACAAGTGCCAGGGATCCCTTCCCAACATCAGCGATTGCTAAGCATTCATACACTAGAAGTCATATTCAAATAATAGTCATATCATCATCATCATCATAATCAGTAGAGCCGTCTTTTAACTATTAGAGGCCCTGGACGCATGGGCCTTTAAACCTCTGGTTTGGAAATCGTGGGGCCCTGGTCTGGGGTCCCCAATTGATGGCGGGGCCCTGGGCATGTCGCCAGTGTTCCCAGTGGGAAAGAGGGGTCTGATCAGCCTATCGCAGTCCACTGCTGGACATAGGCCTCTCGAAGGAGCTCTCCAAGCAGCCCGATCCTCGGCAACTCGCATCCAGCTCCTGCCAGCCATCTTGCGCAGATCGTCACTCCACCTGGCCTGAGGGCGTCCTACACTGCACTTTTTGGGACACTTGCTAAAACGCGGAATTCACTCCAGAACTCGTTTACCACGAATTATTAACCATTAATGTCAGGCATATTTATTTGGATCTTATTTTAAAAGTCAATTAGGTCTGAAATATCTTGTTCAATACCTATATTGAAGGTAAATACCAAATACCGGCTACGTTTATAAACTACTGTGTTATCACTATGATTAATGGTGTGTAAAAAATGTAAATATTCTACTTTGATAAGTACCACATACTATACATACCTATGTTATTCGGTCAAAATAAAGATAATTGTTATAATGTTGCATTTAAAATTTGTAAATAAAAAATATTTATTAGTACCATAAAAGGATTTTACATGCCCACCTACAATCCCTGCTACGATTAGTAGATAATGAATTAGCAAGGTACTTTAATTTGACATGCCATTTATAATAAAACACTATTAAATTATTTATACATTTGAGAATACATTTTTGTTTTCTATAATTTATGGATAAGCGCAATTATCAAAAATATAATAAATATAATGCATTTTCCTTGTAAAACGCTTAATATAGCTAAAGCCACGTTATTGCAAAATTTACCTTTTTGACAACATAATGAACAATCAAACACATGATTTGGCACTAAAATATTATATTTACAATATTACAAAGTTTCCTGGTATTTAGCATTATCTTAAACAATAAACGACGACACATTTCAATGCACAATTGAGTTTCTATGCACATACTATGGTAGGTAGGTATATTATTCATTTCAAAGTTGTTTACAACTTCTACCATCAGTAATTTGTATTGTTACTGCATGAGTGTAATACATTTTAAATATGCCCACGTCGTACTTTAAAGCACTCTAAAATCGGCACAAAAATTTGAAGCGACTGTCGCTTCTTATCGCAGCGACAGCATGTTGATTGAAACCGTCATTTCAAGCAAAATAATGCTACAGTTTCCTGGTGTCGGGCATAACAATTTAAATCCATGATGACTGGCCATATATTATAACTTTGGCTTCTTTTACAAATTTCTATTACGCAGACGATCTTCTATTCTTTTCTCAGCTTCCATTGCCTTCTTTATTAAGGCATCTTCGACTGATTTTAACTGAAACAAAAACAAAAAAATATTCAATTCGCAAATAAAAGCAACATACTACATGGCTATTCTCAAATTCTCAATCATCAGGCGCCAACATTATATTTCAACTAAATACCTCATAGATACCTCACACATATAGGATTAATGAAAAAATATTGTAGCTACCTGGTACCCCAATTTTTTTTCTATTCTCGTGTGAAAATGTTCATGTGGTTCACAGAATACATCTACTCCTACCATCTTACCAACTCCCAACAGTATAGTGCTTTTACGGAAAAAAGTGGCTGTGACATACTTCGGATAGGAAAGGATTCCATTTTTGCAATTTGGCTATGGAACCCTAAAAAGAAGTATCTTGTATTGGCGCAGGACGGCGCGATTTAATAATATTTTGAAATAAAAATATTTAGTTGCGTGTTGAGAGTTTGACGTTTAGTACTTAGATGAAAAAAAAACAATTAACGCGCGTAAAGCGTCGACGAGTAAAATACGGTGCAGCACGGAGGTCTTGAACAAATGAGGTCGCATTACGCAACAACATATCTTAATATTATTCAGTGGGATACCTGAGCGGTGAAGTCTTGCTTGATCTGGGCGAGGTCTTCCACGCCGCGCGTCTTCTCCTGCTCGTACTGCGTGGTTAGTTCTTTGATCTCCTCCGTGCGCTGCTGGGCCTTCTTGGACCGCTCGCGGCATTTCTTGTCCTTCTCTTCAGCCTCGCGGAGAGCGCTAAAAGTAGAATATGGAATAAATTATTTGCAGCCCCAGCCCGAATGTCTTACTGCATAATTTAAGATAAAGAAATACAAAATTAAAGTGCCATTTCCAGAGGAGTTATGAGACTGAGTTTGTCCGCCGAGCACGCAGAAACTACTGAACGGAATTTGATGAAATTTACAGGCAGGGTATATTATGGGCTTACTAAGGTGATAAGGTGATACTTTTTATCCCGATGAAATGCTCCAATGAGAAATAACAGGAATCTTGATAACAGGGGTCTTTGCCCCTATACCGCGGGTAAAAACTATTAAATAATAAATGAACCAACCTCTGTGCAGTAGTCTTGGCCAGCTGTCGCCTCGCCTGCGCCTCTTGTCTTGTCCTCGCAGCGTCTTCACGAGCTACTCGTAGCTCTGCTAAAGCTGCCTCGAGTTCACCAGTCTCAGCGTTGAGGACTTCAAGTTCACCCTCCTTGCTGTCTGCGTCTAGATCGCCTGCTGAGTACTCTCTGAAAGAAGGAATGTAATGGTCAAAATTATGAATAGCAACAAAAGCCAGTCTTCCATTAGCCAACTTAGGATGATATTAATACAGCTTACAAATAAATGCACAACGCTTCTGGGTATAAACCAACAGCAACAATCGATGTCGATAAAAATTCTAATCAATTAGTACGGTGGATGTCGTAAATTTTACTAAAAAAGTCCAACAAACCCAATACACAGGAAGTCCGAAGACGACCAAACGGCTTAACGTATTTTTTCGAAACATTGTGAAGTAATTACACTGTCAGAGACTCTGCACTACATTTGTAATAAGACTTGGGATTTGCACCCAGGCGTGGTTTATTTTTAAACAAGCTGCCATCTTTTCTATTCTATCCTTTTATCCCAGTAATAATAATATTCTGAGAGCAATGCTACAGAAACTTACTTTAGACTCTCTGAAAGCTTCATAATCTCATGCAGCAGATTGTTAGCCTGATCCAAGCTGGGCTTAATAGTCTGCAAGTTCTTCAAGCTGCTCTCCTTCTGCATTAGCGTTGCCCGGAGCGAGTTCAACTTCTCCTCCGCCTCTTGAACATTCTGCGCTGCCTGCTCCGCTTGAGCCTTTATGTCATCAGCATCGTAGACCCTCAGGGCTCTCTTACGAGCCACTTCCGCTAGCAGTGCATCTCTTAATCCCTTCTTCTGCTCAAGAACGACTTCCACTTGATGATTGTCTTTAAGAACTGCCTCTAACTCTTGCTTGTCTTCGTCGTGAGCATCCTTTTCTTGCTTTAACTCTTCTTCGTACTGTTTTATTTCATTATTTAACTGGAATTTATAATAATTGGAATGATTATAGTGCCAATAGATTGTTTAATATATCAAATCCCATAACCATAGTTGTTATTTTTTATTTAAGTGGTTATTTTATTTTATATCTGTTAATGCATATTACCTTTTCAAGTCTCTCTTCTCTTTTTCCTTTCTCTTCAGCTTGCTCATTCAACATTTCCAGAAGTCTGTTCTTCCTGTCTTCTAATGCTTTTACCTTTAAACAATTTTTATGATAATCATTGCAATAAGTTGGGTAGGTAACTTTATTACATGTCTTTACTACGAAAATTGATATTGATATTTTTATTTTTTATTATTTTTAGGTATCTATGAAGTCTTACTTTAGTCAATTTTAACTCACTACCTATATGTATAACAATGTAAAGACTATTATTCTCTTATAAAAATATAAAAATCACACAATTAATTTGAAAGAAAAAATGCTAGTCACCTGATCAGTCTTCGCAAACAACTCCTCCTCAGCCGGTGCAATATCCCTCAACCGTTCCTCATTGAAGACCATTAGATTAAACAGCAGCAACAGGATTGAATGTGACGTGGTTGCGGTTGGTTGGAGGAAGTGCGTGATGCTGATGGTTGCGTCGACTTGCGGCATGACCGAGACGAGGTGGTTGATCACTCGGGTCATGTTGATGACAGGAAGCAAGTCCCAGTAGTACACGGTGTGGTCGTTGCGGTTCTCCTCTGGTGGAGCCTTTTGAATTTGAGAAAATAGAAACTTAGTAAAAATATTTTTATATTTTTAAGTTACATACATGAATATCTTAATATAAATTCTATAATGAATCCAATTCAGCAAATGTGCAAAATCACATTTCCTCATGAATCACTACTGGAGATTAGAGAGAGATATAATCAAATTAAGATAGAGTAATCAGGGCAAACCAGCCATGAGAAACTTACTCTTGTTCAATCTAGCACTCAATTTTGTGACTCGGCTAGACTCAAACAATATTTTGTATTGGGCATAGATTGCTATAGACTCAAATGGCTCACCGCTAAAACAGCATCTCTATCAATACCGAGGCGATCAAACACTTGGAACAAAGCACCCATAACATTGTGCGGCTTCTTCAGGTCCGCGGCGGTGAGCGGATAGTTCGGGAAGTCGCCATTCCAGTTGCTGATGAAATTCTCCACAGTGAACGCTTGGGCTGTAACAACACGTAGAAAAACATAGCTTTTGTTTCGTTGTTTACAATCACAGCTACTTTTATGAGACCTCTAAGTACATCTCACGATATCTATAGAGTACAGATAATTTTTTTGCAACATTAGAAGACTGTTAATCTTGCATTTATCATTTTGTAAAAAGGTAAAAATTTTGGAAAATGAAGCGATCTTACCTCTTTCCATTTTTAGCTACTATCACAGAAGTTAACACTTAAGACACCGTAACCCGTTAAATGAAATTGAACAGCTTGATTGTATTCCAGTATTTTAACACAAAATTACCACTATTCTTCGAAAGAAACTCAAATTAAAGCAAAATTCACTTTGTAAACTTTCAACGGATCCTCAGATTTGAAAACATAAACATTTCTTTGACATTACCAAAACATGGCACGAAACGTTTTTAGCCGATAAAAAGAGACACGAAAGTTCGTCTCCCCGAACTAGCAGCGTCTTGGGATAACTCAAGCACGCATTCACGAAGGACTCCAACTCCAACTTTTTCACAAAACACATTATGAAATTAATTTTATACTAATAAAATTACTTTAATAAAGTTTTATTTTCGGTGTTTGCACCTCAAACTTAACAAGGTGCCAATGCCGTACCTAACCCGAAACGAAACGTCGAACAACCACTTCGTTGTTGATTGGTTGTTGACGTTGTCATGTCAATCTGGTTAAACGTCAAAACGTCATCCCTTGAGAGAGAGAGGTTTTGTTCATCAACAATTTGTAAACCCCCAGTTATTTTAAAATAAAGAGACTTAGGTCTCTCCTAAACATAACTTAAAATGAGGATTACAAACGTGAGACGTGGCAGAATTGCCCGAATGGGCGGCGGCTGTGCGGTATTATTAGTTTTGATTTATGCCCTACACAAATGGTCCAGTGAAAATATGACTTCAAATAACACGGACGAAATATTAAATCCGGCTGAGCAAGTTGGATACTACAAGTTCCACCGGGATGTGTACCCTACGCTGAAGACAGGTGAGCATTGTAAATATATACTTGTTTTATTTAATGGTTCTTACAGCCACTGAAGGTATTAAAAGCCGGAATACAGTTAGTTGCCCTAGTCAAGTTGCCGGCGTGTCTACGGCCTAGAAGCATTGTTTTCTTACGTCACTTTATATCCTAAGATTGAAAGAAAGCGAGTTTTACTGACGACTTTTATGACTTGGCAGAATTATGTGATATGAAGTTGAATTTCCCTAAATGACTAGTTACAAGCTAATGACCCTAAACTTACGAAATTCAACAACAACTTACCTGAACTCTATTAGAAACCTACTTAGCTGGTTGATGATTAATACTTATTATAAAATACTTATTTCTTTGAAAATGTTTGCAAATTAAATCACAAATTCTTTACACAGATGCAAACTGCATGGATTTTAAAATCTTTTGCAACTAATTGGCACATACAAAATAATGCATAATATGCAAATATAGCCAGGTGTTCTTTGGCATTGTGTAAAAATAATTCAATAAATAACTTGCATTACAATCTTAATTTTGGCACCATATGACTATAAATCATTATAGTATGAATGAACACTTTGGTTTAATCTTATTGATTGTAAGACTACCTACTTCTATTTGTAGAAATAAATAAAAACTCAAAAGAACATAATTTCATTTTTGAATCTTATATTTCCATAAGAAATAGTAGGCATATAAAATGCGAGTATTGTTTAATTTTGTTAAATTACAACACAGAGATTTATTATTATTATTAGTTAAAAAAATACAGAGGTGTTCTGTGTAATTTCTGTAAGTCAGGTTTATGCCAGTGGCTATTGGAATCAAACATTGAAATGACACATTTTTTTATACTATGCTCTTAAGCTGTTAGACATTCAGATCATCATTGATCAACAACTTATATATTGAAACCATATTTTTCCTTGTTCCTCAAACAGAACTAGAAAACTTCGAGCCTAAAGTGAAGAAAGTAGTAAAAGGTCCTGGTGAGGGAGGTCAGCCATACCACATGTCACAGGAAAGGGCAAATGACATAGCAGAGTCGGAGAGTGAATATGGGATGAACATAGCTGCATCTGATGATATCGCTATGAACAGGTATGTTCCAAGGTTATTTTTAGGTATAGGTTATCAACAGATTTTCCATATTTCACCTCCAGGTATAGTATAAACTTGACACTTTTATGCTACATGTTTGCTTATTGCGTATTGTATAAAGTATTTTAAAACATATATTTCATGTATAACAGTACATCACAGTGATCTCTGGGCCTCGCCATTCAGACAAGTTTTGGAACTGGGCTGATTGCCATTGTTAATTTTTAAATGAGACTGATTGTCTTCATTATCTATTCTAATGAGCTAACATACTCAAATTCAACGGAGAATAAAAAATAGTATTCTCGTAAAATTCAAATTGAAATGAAATGAAACCATGAGAGACATAGTTTTTTTAGATAAACAATCTAATTGTTTCCAAATGATGTAAATAATTCTGTTATGTTATTTTTATTAGTACACAGAGAGTTGAAGAGCAACACAGATCTGTGATAAAATGTACCCTCCCAAGGCCTTATGCTAAAAATCATCAGAAGCATACTAATTATTTTGTGCTGTATAAAAAATTAAGTAGAAAAGAGCTCTCGCTTTAATTAGAAATGCAAAGTAATCGAATTATCGCGTCACATTAAATGTTTCGTTTCTCCAAACGAGGCGATCAGACCGAAAAAGTTGTCTTACGATATTTACGTTATAAAAAAAGAAGCAAATATTTTTATTTTTATAGGCTTATAAATTGTCAATATTTTGTCTATTCTTAATGTTTTAAAGCTTAAGAGGTTGTTTGTTTGAACGCGCTAATCTCAGGAACTACTGGTTCGAATTGAAACATTGTTTTGCTTTGGATAGTCCATTAGTCGAGGAAGGCTTTAAGCCAGTGTTGCCAACGTAGGCGATTTTTCGCCATTTAGGCTACTCAGAACGAAAATCGGCGACGGAAAAATCCAAAAGGCGACTGGTCGCCGATTAGGCTACTCGACTCCAGAGCTTTTTGACTACCTACTTGGGAAAAAAAAGGTAGAAACTCTGGGAAAATATACAAATAAAATGTTAAAAATAACCATGAAGAGGATTAAAAGAGTCGCTATTACCACTCAAACCAAATATATTGACTATTTCAGTCAAAAATTCATCGAAATTTCGATTGTCAAAGTTTTTAACTGTCGAAGGTCTGTGAAATTGACTCTCATTCTAAACAACATTTTATTTCAATTTAATCATTTAGAGAGAGAGAGAGAGAGAAATTTAGAGATTTTGTTAATCTTACTAGCGGCCGCCTGCAACTTCGTCCCCGTTGATTTCCGCCAACATTGTGTTATGATATAAGTAGCTTACGCCTTTCTCGACTATTCAACACAAAAATAAAGCTTTAGATTCGTTTAATTAAATAAAAAAATCATTACAAATTCTTCAGCTTTATTATGTTAGCATAGATTGATATTTTGGTGTTTGGGCTACTTTTTTAGGCGACTAAAATTGGAATTGGGCGATATTAGGCTACTTCATGCATGAAAAACGGCGACATTGGGGCCAGCACCGTTGGCAACACTGCTTTAAGCTATAGTACAACACTATGAGTGCGGAAACCGAATACCCACGGCCGCTAGTTGACAAAATAAAAAATGATTTTATCAACGAATTCATAAAGCAGGAATATGTCGTGTCGTGAACAAGCGTCACGAAACTAGATAGCCACTCTTTTGTTATGGTTACTCTTTTATTGTATGCCTGCGTTTGTTAATGAATACATCACCTTTCCACTTTACATTTATTGAGTCTGTAAATATAATATTTTTTCCTTAGAACATTAAGGTATTACAACTACGTATAGAGTGGACATCGAGACCAAAATATATGTGTCAACTTGGAGGGAAGGGGGCGGATATTTAGGTGATTTTTTTGTTCTTTTATCTATAAAATGAGCCGCCATTCGCTTTATTATTACAAGCTTTTTGTCCTGTAAGGATTGTAAACGCTTTGAACACAAGACGGTTTTTTTAGATAATAAAAACAGTACAATAGGCGGCAACTGTTGTCCATGGACAACAGTGCGTATAAGAAAATATTTCTTCGAGGTGTCTAGGTGTAGGTATACTTAATACCTCAATGGCTGAGAACTACATTTTCTTCAACAGAACAATTCCCGACACACGGCACGATGAGTGCAAGTACTGGCACTACCCGGAGGACTTGCCGAGCACGTCCGTGATCATCGTGTTCCACAACGAGGGCTTCTCCGTGCTGCTGAGGACGGTCCACACGGTCATAGAGAGGTCGCCGCCCAATGTGCTGCACGAGATCGTTCTGGTAAGATCTAGTTGCTAATTTTGTAGCCATTTTCAGCCACGACGGCCGATCATACGATCAACCAGCCAGGTACACAGGCTATATTATGATACACAAGTGAATGTGGGGTCGGACATATCTGTACCGGGCACAGGAGGCGCCTGAGAAGCAGCCGGACCAAAAGCGACAGCTCGAGGCCAGCATTGCAGCCCCCTAGGGGGTTCGCGAAGACCCTGGAGCGACAATTGAGTGCGCAAGGAAAGATGCACTCCCTATTCCCTCACTCTTATAGTTCAGTGAGACAGCAATCTGACCACGACTGTAGCCAGATCGGGGAAAGTCCAACAGCTTAGCGTGTCTTCTGAAGCACAGCGGAGCTCGAGATGAACATTTTTGGTCACCCATCCAATGACCGGCTTTGCGAAAGTTGCTTAACCTCTGCAATCGCAGACCAAGCGCTTTAACCACTGCAAGCTCCTTAATACTTGGTTACTGGCCACACGGCATGATGAGTGCAAGTACTGGCACTACCCGGAGGACTTGCCGAGCACGTCCGTGATCATCGTGTTCCACAACGAGGGCTTCTCCGTGCTGCTGAGGACGGTCCACACGGTCATAGAGAGGTCGCCGCCCAATGTGCTGCATGAGATTGTTCTGGTAAGATTAAGTTACTTATATTGTAGCCATTTTCAGCCACGACGGCCGATCATACTATCAACCAGCCAGGTACGCAGGATATATTATGGTGCACAAGTGAATGTGAAGCCGGACATATCTTTAGTGCCAGAGAAACAGAGCGACAGCTCGAGGCCCGTACCGCAGCACCATAAGGGGCTCGCGAAGACCCGGAAGCGACAAACGAGTGCGCAAGCAAATGTGCACACCCTATTCCCTCACTCTTTCAGTTCGGTGAGACAGCAATCTGACACGACCGTAGAGAGATCAGTGGCAAGACCAACAGCTTAGCGTGTCTTCTGAAGCATGGAGGTGGTCGAAATGAACATTTTCGGTCACCTACCGATGACTGGCTTTGTGAAAGTTGCTTAGCCGCAGCAATCGCAGACCGAACACTTTAACCACTGCGAGCTCCTCAATTCTTGGTTACTGGCCACACGGCACGATGAGTGCAAGTACTGGCACTACCCGGAGGACTTGCCGAGCACGTCCGTGATCATCGTGTTCCACAACGAGGGCTTCTCCGTGCTGCTGAGGACGGTCCACACGGTCATAGAGAGGTCGCCGCCCAATGTGCTGCATGAGATTGTTCTGGTAAGATTAAGTTACTTATATTGTAGCCATTTTCAGCCACGACGGCCGATCATACTATCAACCAGCCAGGTACGCAGGATATATTATGGTGCACAAGTGAATGTGAAGCCGGACATATCTTTAGTGCCAGAGAAACAGAGCGACAGCTCGAGGCCCGTACCGCAGCACCATAAGGGGCTCGCGAAGACCCGGAAGCGACAAACGAGTGCGCAAGCAAATGTGCACACCCTATTCCCTCACTCTTTCAGTTCGGTGAGACAGCAATCTGACACGACCGTAGAGAGATCAGTGACAAGACCAACAGCTTAGCGTGTCTTCTGAAGCATGGAGGTGGTCGAAATGAACATTTTCGGTCACCTACCGATGACTGGCTTTGTGAAAGTTGCTTAGCCGCAGCAATCGCAGACCGAACACTTAAACCACTGCGAGCTCCTCAATACTTGGTTACTGGACACACGGCACGATGAGTGCAAGTACTGGCACTACCCGGAGGACTTGCCGAGCACGTCCGTGATCATCGTGTTCCACAACGAGGGCTTCTCCGTGCTGCTGAGGACGGTCCACACGGTCATAGAGAGGTCGCCGCCCAATGTGCTGCATGAGATCGTTCTGGTAAGATTTAGTCGAATTATTACTGGGTGTAATAACTAGTCCTATATTAGTCATTTTCGGACGGCCGCGGCGGCCAATCATACGATCATCCAGGTACACAGCAGCAATCTGACACGATCGTCGATCGAGATATTGGGGCAAGACCAACGGCTTCCGTGCCTTCCGAAGCACAGCGGAGCTCGAGATGAAAATTTTTGGTCACCCATCCAGTGACCGGCTTTGCGAAAGTTGCTTAACCGCAGCAATCCTATGTACTAATCGCAAACCAAGCGCGTTATCCACTACGCCATCGAGCTACTCTATACTCTGTATATATACTGACCATACGGCACGATGAGTGCAAGTACTGGCACTACCCGGAGGACTTGCCGAGCACGTCCGTGATCATCGTGTTCCACAACGAGGGCTTCTCCGTGCTGCTGAGGACGGTCCACACGGTCATCGAGAGGTCGCCGCTCAATGTGCTGCATGAAATCGTTCTGGTAAGATTAAGTTGCTTATTTTGTAGCCGGTTTCAGCCACGACGGCCAATCATACTATCAACCAGCCAAGTACGCAGTAGGTACTCTAGGGGTTTGCTAAGTCCTCGAAGCTACGAATGAGTGCGCAAGGAAAGATGCACTCCCTATTCCCTCACTCTTATAGTTCGGTGAGACAGCAATCTGACACGACCGTAGAGAGATGGGAGCAAGATCAACAGCTTGTGGTGTGCCTTCCGACATTCGGAGGAGCTCGAAATGAAAATTTTCGGTCACCCATCTGCTGACCGGCTTTGCGAAAGTTGCTTTACCGCAGCAATCGCAGACCGAGTGCGTTAACCACTATGCTATCGAGCTACTTCATACTCTCTATACTGGCCACGCGGCACGATGAGTGCAAGTACTGGCACTACCCGGAGGACTTGCCGAGCACGTCCGTGATCATCGTGTTCCACAACGAGGGCTTCTCCGTGCTGCTGAGGACGGTCCACACGGTCATAGAGAGGTCGCCGCCCAATGTGCTGCATGAGATCGTTCTGGTAAGATCTTGTTGAAGTATTACTGGGTGTAAGAAATTTTCGGTCGGCCAAACATATTATGATCATCCAAGTACACAGCAATCTGACACTATCTTAGAGAGGTCAGGCGCAGGCCTATCAGGTTACGTGCCTTCCGAAGCACGGAGGAGCTCGAGATGAACATTTTTGGTCACCCATCCGATGACCGGCTTTTGCAAAAGTTGCTTAGCCTCTGCAATGGCAGATCGAGCGCGTTAAACACTTTGCCATCGAGCTCCTCAATACTTGGCTACTGGATTCGCTGTGTTTTTTGTGTCCGTTACTTAATTCAAACCAATTACAATTATTCCATTCCAAAGATAAAACCAAATGCGATACTGATTAGGTTGCGGATTGTTAAAACTAAATGACCTAATTAAGATTTCTTGATCACAAATAATCACAATATTTCAACACGCAACATGAACTATCGTATAAGTACGAAAAACGAACTCTATTGCATAAATATTTTCCCAAAGAACAATAACACGGTTGCCGCCAGGTGTGTAGACATTCGTTGATATACATTTATTATAGTTACCGTATCGATCACATTACTTTCAAATCGAATGTTTTGTCAACACGTTCACAGGCGATTGGTGTGAAATGCCCTTAATGATTTATGCTTACACACATTTTATTGTTAATGGTAATAAGTTAACTATTATGAACCGTTCAACTGACAATACACGTGCTTTAAGTGATATTCGAACCATCCGAAACCTTTAATTAGAAAATCATACATCCATTCTACTGTGTAGTTCGCATTATGTTAAAAGAGCACTAGAAAACAGTTGGGGGGTGTGTTTGCTCAGAGCGGGATGCAAGATCGAATGATGAACCAATGGCACTCGGGTTATTATGCCGTCTTTGCCGCCCCTGCACCTCAAACATCCAATGAGATCTTGAGACAGCGCTGGCGGTTAAGCTGTGAAGTAGGCTAGTAACTGGAATAATATAATGAGAGATGACACATATTCAAATGCTAAAAGCCCTTTAACCTTCACAGGTCGACGACTTCTCCGACAAGAAGAACTTAAAGGGCGACCTCGACAACTACATCAAGAGATGGAACGGCAAAGTCCGTCTCATCCGGAACACTCAGAGGGAGGGACTGATCCGCACGAGGTCCAGGGGTGCTCAGGAGGCGACCGGTGACGTGATAGTGTTCCTTGACGCACATTGCGAGGTCAACGTCAACTGGCTGCCGCCTTTGCTGGCTCCGATTTATAGAGATTATAGGTGAGTCTTAATTATTAAATCTTCTTACTTAAGAAACCAGCCTGTTACAGTCCACTTCTGGACGAAGGCCTCCCTAACTGGGGGGCTATAGTCAACCCTGATGAAGTTGGTGGCCAAAGTATGGTGAGTGTAAAAACATGACAGAATGCTGCTGCCCATCCCCCGGAATATCCATTAGTCGCTTCTTGCGACCCTATAGGAAGAAGTGGGATAATACTACTCTAGGTCTTCCTAGTGCAAAGTCCGTCTCATCCGGAACACACAGAGGGAGGGACTGATCCAGGCGAGGTCCAGGGATGCTCATGAGGCGACCGGTGACGTCATAGTGTTCCTTGATGCTCATTGCGAGGTCAACGTCAACTGGCAGCCGCCTCTGCTGGCGCCGATTTAAAGAGATTATAGGTGAGTCTAACTTATTAAGCCTTTGAAATCAGCCTGTTCCAGTCCACTTCTGGACGAAAGTCTTCCATTTGGGGGTAATTCCCAAAGTCAACCCTGGCGAAGTTCCTGGCCAAAGTATGGTAAGTGTAAAAACATGACAGAATGCTGCTTCCCATTTCCGCAATTTCCTTTAGTCGCTTCTTGCGACACTTACAAGAAGAAATGAGATAATAATATGACTTACAGTTTCTCAACATGTCATTATGTTAGCATTTACATACACTACACAATCTCATTGAAAATATTATTATGTTAGTCAAGTTACCATTCTTGTATATGGTTCAAGGCCTATAAAGACACGGAATTCAACATTGGTTAGACATATTAGTTTTGCAAAGTAAATGTTTATTTATTTGTTCACAGAATAATGACAGTTCCTGTTATCGACGGCGTCGACCACAAAACGTTTGAATACCGTCCAGTCTACCAGCACGGAATAAACTATAGAGGCATATTTGAATGGGGCATGCTCTACAAAGAGAATGAAGTACCAGACCGGGAATCAAATAAGCACAAGCATAGATCGGAGCCTTACAAAAGCCCTACACACGCCGGAGGCCTATTCGCTATCAATAGGAGATATTTCTTGGAGATCGGAGCGTATGACCCTGGTCTTTTAGTATGGGGTGGGGAGAACTTCGAATTGAGTTTTAAGATATGGCAGTGCGGCGGCAGTATTGAGTGGGTACCTTGTTCAAGAGTTGGGCATGTGTACAGAGCATTCATGCCTTACTCCTTTGGAAACCTTGCTAAGAATCGCAAAGGGTCCCTCATCACTATCAACTACAAGAGAGTTATCGAAACCTGGTTCGATGAGGAACATAAGGAGTACTTCTATACTAGAGAACCGATGGCTAGGTTCCTGGATATGGGTGATATCAGTGAGCAGGTTGCGTTGAAAGAACGGTTGAAATGCAAGGACTTCGGCTGGTTCATGGAGAATGTGGCTTATGATGTGTATGACAAGTTCCCCAAGTTGCCGAAGAATGTTCACTGGGGTATGGTGAAGAATAAAGCCACTGGCGTCTGTCTAGATACGCTAGGAAAAGCCGCGCCTGCTTATATAGGTAAGTTATTTACATTTCACGTCGGGGCCTAAGTTCGAATCCCGGATGGGGCTAAAAAAAATTCCGCATTTTTTTTAGCTCACAAAGACTTTTATTTCATGTCGGGGCTTAAGTTCAAATACCGGGTTGGGCTGATATTTTTTCGGCATATATTTTTAGCTTACAAGATTTTATATACTTTGCTTTGCAACATCTTTTCAAACAGTGTGTTTTATTAATTCGTTTATTGACCGAAAGTGAGATTTCTGATTTACTATCCATCCTGCCCGGGATGCGAAATCAGGACCTCTAGCTCAATTGTTGCGAAAGCAGTCCAATTAAAATTACCTAGTATTCGATATTAGTTACAATCAAAAGTTTGTAACTGCTTCCAACCGATCGTAACCATGCAAAAGTGTTTGGGCGATAAGAAAACCTACCTAACTATATCGGCAACGTTAACGTTCTGCTCGCGTTTCTATGACGTTCTTATCAAAGTATATTTTGCATTTCACATTAATCCGTATTATTTGGCACGAAATTTACGTGAAATTTGCATTAAAGATGTAGTTTAATGTACCAGTTGTCGTGAACGGCAACTTCAAATATCTTAAGACTTTTTACATGAAAAAAAAGCACTAGTTTTATTAAAGTGAGGACAGAATTATTATGTAGCGAGCTCCGACAGATCCCATATAGTAACTCTAGCGGCCGCCTGCGACTCCGTCCGCGTGGATTTGGATTTCCAATAGCCTAAAACCTTCCTCGTCACACGGACTATCCAACACAAAAAGAATTTTTAAAATCGGACCAGTAGTTCCTGAGATTATCGCGTTCAAACAAATAAACATACAAACAAACACTTCAGCTTTATATATTAGTATAGATGTTACCTTCGCGCCTGCAAATATCGTTTCGAACGATTGTTGTAGTAGGTAATACATCAATGAAGAGATAACGCAGCATTGAGCGTAAAGAGAAATACGTCAGACCCACTGACGGTCTGGGTAGCATAATGGTCAGATCGCTTGCCCGGATCGCAAGTGGAGCTGGGTTCGATCCTCGCCTGAGCCACCTTAGATTAGATGAATTTTTCTTTGTTTATAATTTAAATAAATAAAAGCTTGTAAATGCTACCTCCTCATAATATTATTCTGCATCATGTATCTTGCTCTCGTAAAGGCACTACGATTGAGGCAAAATAAAGCGACGTCAGAAGTCATAAAAGTAGAAAACATATACTTTACTCCCGATTCTGTGTGACAAATTGAATTTGCTAGAGTTGGACTCTTCTACAATTAATTTAAAAAAACAATCTCTTATGACTAAGCCTATTATATTCCAGGTACATCATCATGCCACGGCACCGGTAACAGTCAGCTGTTCCGTCTGAACGAGGCCGGGCAGCTGGGCGTGGGCGAGCGCTGCGTGGAGGCCGACGCGGAGAGCGTCAAGCAGGCCATCTGCCGCCTGGGGACTGTCGACGGGCCCTGGAGGTGAGGAACTCATGGCGAGTGACAGCGACATCTGTTGAGTTGTATAGGAACTATACTCCTAATGGAGTCGCCACAAGCTTGTTTTTACGCAGTCATAGGTGCAGGCTTTCAAGACCTGCAGCTGTATGTGGGGCTCGGGACTGAATCAGTTCCTCACACTACCCACGAAACCCTGTGGTTTCCTTCGCCTCCATTTGTAAGTAATTAGGCTCGATGGGCGCTTTAGCTAACGAGGTTATCTAACTAAGACATTGCATGGGTGAGCACTGCGTGGAGGCCGACGCGGAGAGCGTCAAGCAGGCCATCTGCCGCCTGGGGACTGTCGATGGGCCCTGGAGGTGAGGAACTGATGGCGAGTGACAGCGCCATCTGTTGAGTTGTATCTGAACTACTCTATGTGGCGATGCAGATGGAGTCGCCACTTCGTCGTCTTTTTTACGCAGTCAGTTGCAGGCTAGCTAAACCTGCAGCCGTGTGTAGGGCTCGGGCCTGAATCCGTTCGTCACACTACGAGGCCCGATGGGCGCTCTAGTTAACAAGATTCCAGACATTGTATGGGCAGGCATATGCTTTTTTTTTAATATAATTTATGTTAAACATAATTACGAGTATTGATCTTGTTTCGGACTGGCATGGTTAATGGCTTGTCTAGGATACAATATCTTATCTACCAGGGTGAGCTGCTCCTAGTTGTAGCCAACAAAGCCGCACTTCAGCTGTTAGCCTTAACATATATAATATTCGGTTCATCCCGTGAGAGCATTTAATTGGCATAAAAAGTATCCTATCACCTAAGTCAGCCCATATCCTGCCTGTATACCAAACATCAAAATTCGGCCAGTAGTTTCAGCGTGATTGACGGACAAACATCCTAACATACAAACTTTCTCATTTATAATATTAATAAGATAATAAGATTAACGGGCCGATGCTGACACTTTCGTATTTGCTCTCAGGTACGAAGACGAGCACAACCAGCTAGTGCACCGGCTGCACGGGCACTGCCTCACGCTGCAGCCGCACGCGCGCACGCTCGGCCTCGCGCCCTGCGACCCGCACAACACATACCAGCAGTGGACCATCTCGCACAAGAAGCCTTGGTGAGGAGTAGACAGTAGTATAGGGAGATAGGTAGATAGAGTATAGTATAGTAGACTTATAAACAACACAAGCAGTTGAACCAGTGTGGCTAGGGGGCGACGTTTAACTTTAATCAGTCTTAAAAAATTAGCCGCCATTAGACTAGCCAAAAAAAACCTCGTAACAAAAAATCACAGGGTGACACTGGGGCGGTGACACTGGGGCAGTGGACCATCTCACACAAGAAGCCTTGGTGAGGAGTAGACTTGCTGTAGTATAGGGAGGGACAAGGGCGGATCCAGCTTTTCAAAATTCAAAATATACTTTATTTATGTAGGCCTCAGTGAGGCACTTATAAATCGTCAAAGATACATGTACAATATAATGAATCTATCACCGACTTTCGGAGGGTGGCATATTCGTGGTCCAGTCATCAGTATAAATAAATCCATTAAATGTCCACGTAAGTCCTGGAAGCATCACCACCGTTACTACCCTGGATCCGCCTTTGGGGAGGTAGCTAGGTAGATAGAGTATCGCAGACAAATAAACATCCGGCGGAAACGGACCATCTCGCATAAGAAGCTCCGTTGAGCTGTCCTCTCGTTCTTAGGTTACGCCACATCTAAAGAACGGCACAAATGATGAGATCTCTAACGGTTCACGAGCTGCGCGCGTGCAGTTACTACCGTTTGTTCCGCCTCTCATACGATGCTTGTATGGAGAACGAACCCAACATGCACGCGGGCAGCTCGCGAGCTAGGCATTTGTGAGATGTGGGACGCATTCTAAAGTACGCGCGCACGCTCGGCCTCGCGCCCTGCGACCCGCACAACACCTACCAGCAGTGGACCATCTCCCACAAGAAGCCCTGGTGAGCTGCATCTAGATCCAGTAGTGTAGGAGGGAGGAGATAGGTAGATAGAGTATTGTAGACTAATAAACAACACAGGGAGCGGAACCAGCGGTGTGACTATGGGGCGGCCCGCCCCGTGTGTCACCTTTAACTTTAATAATGAAACATCACCCCGTGACCATCCCCCTCCCTCTGGATCCACCTTTGGGGAGGGAGCTAGGTAGATAAAGTATTGTAGACTAACAAACAACAGTCGCAGTGGAACCAGTGTGGCTAGGGGGCGGCCATTATCTTTAATCAGACCTAAGAAATAACATGTACATGACACCGTGACACCCCTCTGAATCCGCCGTTGGGGAGGGAGTTAGGTAGATAGAGTATTGTAGACTTATAAACAACACAAGCGGTGTCCCCCCCCCCTCCCCTTGGATCTGCCTATGGGGAGGGAGCTAGGTAGATAGAGTATTGTAGACTCACAAACAACGCTAGCAGTGAAACCAGTTTGGCTAAGAGGTGCCCCGTATGACACCTTTAACTTTAATGAATCCCATTAAATTGAAATTTCGCGTGAACCTCATGTTTTCAAACATAATTTGTAATAGAGAAACAAATTTATCAATCTATCTTCTACATAATCCTTGTGTTGACATAACCGTAGGATGTTACAACTACTACCTACCTATCTCAAAAATTGGATTATAGATAAATTTCATAATTTGAAATTGCAAGTTTTGCAATAAGCTCGTATTAAATGGTTTGATAATAAAAATGATTCAGTGAATATTTTTACAAGTAAAGAAATGTGTGGCATGCAATCTTTTTATATAAAGGATCACAAATCAGTTATGTCACAAATACTTATAACAGAAACTAGCAAAGCAAATTAACAGAATATTTTTTTAATTAAATTAACAGGTGGAATCTCGACATGGTCCTTTTTCAATAGCTTTTTTACTTAACATAAAATATATTGTTTTTTAAAACATATTATAGCGATATAGTAGTTTTAGCTCTGAAGTATTGAAAAGATAAATTAAATGACGAGACGTAAGGGAATATTTTCCGGGTTTTTGTTTATTAAGTCTGATGGCAATTAATTTCATACAAAACCGGACCTTGCATAATATATCCAATGTGAAAATTTTAGTGATTAGCGCAATAATATTATTATTAGAATAAAAATTATAGTGTAAAATTTTGTACATTGTGATGATATCTAACTGCTCAAAGCATAGGATTGTAAAGTATGTATTTATTTATCGTAGTATCTTGAATCTAAATGTTAATATTAAATGTTTGTAGGGCAAAAAAAACCTTTTTTAAATTTGTGAAAACGATGTAACTATGTACTGGAATTTCTCAGCATTTCATTAAAACATTTTCTGTATTCCGATGCTTATAATAAACAGAGCCTTCATCCATTCAACTCTGTTTAATTTTAGTAATAGGTACCGTTACAATATTTAGTACATTATAAACACTTTCATTTCTCAATTTATAATTTGAAATTAGTTTTCAAACTTTTTAATCTTTAGAAGTCCTTTAAAATCTTTGTAAGTATTTAAGCAGTTTCAAATTATTATAATGGCTGTATTTAAAAATATAATAGAGGCGGTTTGACCCCACATAACTTTTTGTTGATTTTTTCTTGTCGACTATTATAAAGTTGCTTTGTTTAATTACTGAAGATTACTTTCCTAAATTAATTTAATACTATTGGTAACATGATTTAACAATGCTCAGCTGGCCAATATTAGAATCAATGCATTTATAATAATAGTAATACATATCGCAATCTTCATTTCCATTCCTTCTAGTAAATAAGATTTGTATCTATGTTATATCATGTAAAATAATGTTATAAGCTGATATGACCAAGTATTTAGAGATTGCTAAAAATAGTATGCGAGTTATTTAAAGTAGTTGGAATTATCAATCAGTGGATAAGTACCTTTGACTGTAAAGGTATTCATCATTCTCGCGTCCATATTAAGGTACCTACAGGGTTCGTTTTTCCATGCAAATAGTCTGCGAGTTTCTTTTTTTTATCTTACTTACATTACATATGACTTTTTGCCACAACTGGTAGATCTATAGAGGGTTGATAACTTTCTTGGCCGACTGTACCAATGTGAGTCCACAGAGGTTTTATTTTAGAATAAAATAAATATTGTAATTCAATACGATATTGAAATTAAGATCAGTACACAACACATATTAATTATATGTGAATCTACAGATGATTGTAGGACCCATGTATTGGACTATTGGACAGTTTTGGTTGACAGATTCCATACAGAGATTAAAAAAGGTATTTTAAATGAATTGCTAAATATTCGGTCAACTCCATTTTCCCCATATCTGTTTTAAGTCAGGACTATGAAATAGTATCAAGATAGGAAAAAACAAGGCAAAATATAAGATTTTTTACTAACTTAGAGAAAAAACATTGAAAATTTATGTCATGAATTAGACTGATAATTGAATTAAGGAAACCTAGATTGTACAATTCATGTAAATAAATTCACATAATAAAGTGCTAGTTTGATTATCAGAAAATTTAAAGACCGATAGTTCATTTAAGACATAAACCTATTTTTTTCTCCAGAATATTAATGAAATCAATGTTTATGACTCTTACCAGAACTAACAGTTTCATAACTAATGTGTACACAAAAACTAAATTATTAAACTATGAAAGTTGAGTCATCACTTTAGTTTCATCCATATTTTTTCATTATTGGAATCACAGAACACATGATAATAATTGGCTGCAAATATTGAAAAATTATAAGTTAACTAACCTACATTAAGGAAAATTATAGTTATTTTATAAAGTGACTTAACATGCGATATAAACATAAATAACACCTTTGAGCCATAGAAATAGTTAGATAATATTTTTTTGTATAGGTAGGTTTATGTATTACTAATATGAAAAGTTTTATGTCTAATTTCTATCGGTAAATAAAATATAATGATAAGAAAATTAGTTATGTTCCCTGTATGAAAACTTTACGAATGAAAGCTTGCTTTTATACAAAATATATAAAGACATATTATATTAAGGGGTTGTAGTTAAGCAATAGTAATCCAGTCCACCCAACCTATAGTTTAAGACATTATTTATAAATATTTAGGTGGTACTTATTGTATGTATATTATTTTAATTTGTTCTGAGAATAATTGTATGTTGTCACTTAAATACATATGTATGTAAGTCAAGTATAATATAATTATAATGTTAGGGTACTTTATTCAAAAAGCAATATTTTATGTTTTACTTAAATGTGTTTATCTCAGATTCGTTTTCGTTCCATTTTAGTTGTCAAATTATTTTATGACTTAAATTAAGTATAAATAATAAGTAAAAAATAAGATTCAAATCTATAAGTTTGTCTAATAAATTATTTATATTCGTTTTTGTGGTTTTGTTATTTATTCTATACCCAGATAATAACATGGTCATTAGATGTTATATCAGTAGATTTAATTTAAATCGAATTCCGACATCACTGAGGATTCCCAGAGATGATACATAATGTAGCAGTAAATCATGCCAACATATTGGTATTTTGGGTATTCTGACATATTTAAACATAAATGACTTAAATGTGATTTAAAAACAAATGCAATAAAAATTGGGTACTTACATTTTACAAAAATGTAGAATAAAAGTCGTGGAAAACTGTTGTTAAATATTTATTCCATAATTTATGCAATTTAATAAATGCTACTATAGGTACGTATTATGTTAACTAAGCAATTTTTGTTTGATCTCAAATGTTCTTTTTTTGTTGTGCAACACTGGTCTCGTCAATGATTTTGAAACTTCGTAATCCCGTTTTTAGCCAACATTAAAAATAGTATTTCAACATGAATCATCAATTTCTCAGTGTATTCTTAGCTAATAAAAAATGCAACAATTTATGTTAAAATCACTTCTATTTTTAACATATTTTAGGTACTTGAAATGAAGATAAGGACATTAATGAACATATTATTAAGTGTTAGCAACCAAGGCACAGGGCGCAAAGTTAGTAATAATCAAAGATTGTCATTAGAGTTAGAGTTTATCAAGATTGTTCAGATTAAATATGACCAACTGTACATATTATGTTTTATATCAAATACATACAGAAAAGTGAATATTCAGAACTTAATTTACATATTCTATATCAAAATGCAATGACAATTACATTAAACATGTCTCATTGTGGCAGTTGCTTCTCATCCCAATTACTAATTCTTTGCGTGACATCCATTATTGACCAGTTAGGAGACTGAATGTCAGGAGCTAGCCAATTAAAATCATCTAAACGGTCCCAGTTGTTCACCTTCTTATCTAATGAAGACATGTTGAAATGTTTCTCCAGATCATTATAATACAAATTGTATGGGGCAGTCCTTATTTCAGAACAATCTTCAACAATCCCTTTGCTTGTGACATGAAGGTAAATATCACATCTAATAGAAGTGTGCATGCGGAGCTGCTGACAGGCGGCGACTATTTTACAATTGGTGCATTTTTCGACAAAAACTGAAGACGTTACCGGTCCACTAAGAACAATACAATTATCCAAGTTATTCATGTGTAATGTTCCCATAACACCTTTTAATACTACAGTGCAGTTCTTGAGATTACGCAAGGCAACGTCTCGTTGGAATAGTTCATCATTTTCAAGCGTAAGCACTTTGTTGTCTTGAGAATCAAAACCAAATAACTTTTCATCCCATTTGTTGCTGTCTGTTTTACCGGCCCCATCAGCATCATCTAAAGAACTCTGTTTCTCAGTGTGGGACTTAGGTATTTTCTTTTTAGAGAAGCCAAATTTCTTACGAGGGACATACCTTTCTTCCAGTTCATAGCATTTAGTTTGCAGGTTTTGAATTATACCCAAATACTTGCGCATGTTAAATTCTTTCAGGAAAAAGGATGATGTCACAACATATTTCTGTAAATCATTGACATCTCTCTTTATATTGTCAAAGTGGGATGGAAGGATTTTAGCCTCCATTGTTGGTATTTGGGACAACATGTCCTCAATGTATTCTGACTTTATCTTGAATGCGCCTGAAAAGAAGTCCTCATTTTCATCGCAAGCATCTACTTCTTCCCTAGCCTTGTGTGCCTTTTGAAGCTTTTCTAATCGTTGAGCGTCCCTCTTGCTCAGTCTTTCTAATACACTACTTTTGTCACTCATTTCTTTAGCAATTCTTCAATCTTCTTGTTCAATTCAGAGTCTGGTTGTGCTGCTTGTTTTAAAACCTCTAAAGTATCCTTGGAGAACTTTCTAGTATCTGTGTGCTTGGAGTTTTGTTCAAACTGAAAAGATAAAAATAAATAAATTAACAATCTGAATATAAAAAAAATTATGGATGGTTTTATTATCAATCTAGATGATCAAACCATGATGAAATTAAATGGAAAGAATTCAATGGGAATGATTTATTACTAATGCTACTAATTATTTCTAGAGAAGTAGAACATGACCCAATATTTTCATGGTGACTGAAGTTTTTACTCTGGAATCAGTACATCATTAAAGGGTTTAGACTACACAGCAAAGATTTTGCCCACTCAAAAAATGTACTGTATCAAGTACAGCATTTTTAAAGAGTTATGAGTTAAAACAAAGCACACAACATGTACATGCAAACCCATCCCTAGGACAGACAGATCATGTTAATTCAAACGTCAGTAACCACAAATATTTTTATAGAAAATAATATTGACCTCTTTAAGTAGCTCATCATTCGGTTTGACCACCTTGAATAGGGCCCATGTGAACCCTCCAATGGTGACCACCCAAAATGTGGCCCTAATTACTACGCTCATCTCACCGCTAGTTATATTTTCCCTTCCTGAGTCCAAACTTTTAGGTCTAACTCCCTGGTCTTGTGGTCTGCAATTTTCTCACCAAGCAAGTAGTAGCCTTCCAGAACAAAGTTATAGTTCTGGTACATATACAGTCGGAAATCTGAAAAGGAATATAACACCATTTTTTAAATCTTATTCATTGGAAATTCTAATTAGATTTCTGGGTAGCTTCAGTAATCCACCTAGAAATCTATTATTAAAATATCAATATACTATATTGTAGTTTTAGAACAGTACAGTAGATGTTTCAGAACGGCTTTGCTTGTCTTTTAACTACTTAGCTTATTAATTTACTACCATAACTTAAGATATAGCTTGATAAAACTATAAAGGTTTATTTAGATACTTCTTTTGCCCACATTGTAAGTGAAACAAAACCGGTTATTTTAAACAGGGGCAATTGTCCTATAGAGTTCAATAAACATAATTATATTACCAATTTCACATTGTGTATGAACATGTACTGCAACATGTATTTATTTATCACAATTCTTTGAAAATTTGATAAACTTATAACTGTTGTTGTTAATAATTGTATAAATTACATTGATGATGCATCTGGTTGCCCAGTAACGCAAAGAACATTTAGCAAGATAGCCCAACCACGGAAATGTCGGAAATATTTTTTTTCGATTTCAAAATATCTCTATACCTAATTACATATTTGATGATATGCGATAATTTAAATAACAAACATTGTTAATAACAGCTTTCTTTGTTCATCAATTTGGACTTAACTTACCTCTTTCGGTGTTGAGTCGGAACCACAGACCGTAGGAAACAGCGATGCCTAAAGCTTCTGCAATAAACACAGCCTTTAAAGTATTCCCAACAAATCGTTTAAATGTTGGCTTTTTCGGTTGTTTAACAAGCATAATAAAAGGGAAAATTTAGATTTTTCATGAATACTGCAGCAGGCGAGATGTCCGCCTGACAAACGCGATGACGTAAGGAAAAAATCCATAGACAACTTACATTTAGTTTTAAATTACCGCACTGGGTATAAAACAAATTGGCTTTACTGAAATAAGAGGGCATATACAATAACCCACTATAGGCAGAGTTTTTATTATTTCCTCGGTTGCCTCGAGACTTCTGTAATTAGACTGGCTTAAAACGGTTTTTATTGTACGGACTACGTTAACTTACTAACTATAAAATTCACAAAAAATACGATGTAAAAAATTCCACCAAAAAATGAAACTAGTTTAGTCAGGTGGTAAACAAAATCACTATTTATTCATATTTGTAGTCTAAAAACTGGTACTAACATTTAAAAACAACACTTTATAAACAATACTATTTAGACGTCGACAAACTGTTATGGTTAGTTTCACTACATTGGCTTCTTCAATTAAACTTATTTCTTTCGTTCACTGTTTTCTTCATTCTCTTCGGTTACTTCTGAAATAACAAAAAAAGCGATTTTTTATTCGCTGGAATGTATTTTAAATTTTCTTTTGTTTTAATTAGTTAAAAAAAACAAGAATATTTTTTCCATTTTTACAGCAACGACACATAATGCATTGGACGGAATGGCGTGGCAGTGGTGCCAAAAAATAGAAATAGTTATCAATGCCTAAAAGTGCTGGTCATTAGTAAATAAAGACGTATCATTATGTACCACGCACCATTCAGACAGATTATAAACATAACTTTTTTTTTTCTTTAAGTCGCTAAAAATAAAAGCTAGAACCTTCAGCTATCTCCTCGGTGCATTCCTCAGAGCATTCTTCCACCGCCGACGTTTCCTGTGTCCAGCAATGCTGAGGAACCAACTTGTTCTTATTTCCAGAGTTCTAAAATTCAATTTTAGACGTTAATTAGTTTTCATTTACGTGCTAATTTATGTATGGCCTGTAAGCAAAATAGTCCAAATATCAAAACATACTCACGCCACTAGAGTACTTTCCCACCGCAACCCCGTCTACGAGATGGTATCGATATTTCATCCTGTACCCTGTCCGTGTCCCGTCTTCGCATGGACCGTCGCATGGCCACTCCTCCCAAGCGGTCATTGGACAGCTGCCCGATTCCGTTTCGATGATTTCTGGCTCATCGCTGTAAAACAAAATTAAGGTCTAGAACAGTCTTTCCCAAAGGACAGTTCATATATCTGTCCTATTTTATTGAATATAGGGGGCGCTAAAAAATGTTTATTCTCAAAGTGGGCAGTACACAAAATAAGTTTGGGAACCACTGGTCTAGAAGATAACGTTAAAAAGAGATAGATTTAAAGTAAGTATAAAAAAAACCTTTTTGGTGTAGTGTTTGATTCTGGTTGATTATATTCAGGTGGATTATACTCTTCTTCTTCTTCGTTTCCGCCTTCTGCAAAGATAAAGTTTTGTACTCATTTTAACTTGATTCGGACAAGAAATACTAAGTTATAAAGGATAGTAAGTAAGTAATACCTTCTTCTTCTTCTCCACCATTCGTTCTAAATACCGGAGCTTCTGTAGTACATTCTGGATTTGGATATGTCCGTATAAGGTCGAATCTGACTCTTGCAAATGGTTTCTTTTTGCCTTGCGGAAGATCTGCAACTATCGCCGCAGACGCAATCGGTTGGAATGGCGATGTTATCTCATTCGACGACTGCCAATACACAATTTTGTACAATTTAGCATACAGGCACCTAATGTCAAAATAATGTTCAATGAATCATAATACATTGGAGATCCCTGACAGAAGCTTATGTCCAGCAGTAGACTACGATAGAACTTACACAAGCTTATATTATTTATGATGTTTCATTTAGTCGCATTCTTGAATAATCTCACCTCAAAAGTTTTCCCGCTATCCGTCCCCGCATCGTACGGATATAAGTTAAGGCTCACAGTTGGGGCCCATTCACTTCTCTTGTCCAATGTCTCTCTGCACAGCTCCAAGTTGGCTACCCCAAGGAACCAGTCAGGAGAAGGTATAATCCCCGTCGCTAGGGAAATTAAGTGCTTGTCACTGTTTGCTCGGAAGCTGGTGACTGTCGTCATATCCGTCTTGGCTGGTGCTGTGGCCTTTATGATGGTGCGCACTGCTTGACCTAACTGTAAAAAAAAATTGATATTTTATACATGGGTTCAAAATCGTATTTATTTAAGACTTTTACTATTTTTGACTTAAAAGTAAATTCAAAGTTAAATCTGGTTTTCCATCGTGTTACTACGTTCCACTAAAATCAGTGAATCAAGTCATTTTATTATGTCCTGACAAACTTATATACCTCTTTCTGTATCTCCAACTCGAGTTCAGTAGTGTTCCCTTGTTCCGCGAGCATCTTCAAGCCTCCACTAGCCTCGGCATTGTACTTGTACACGCTGAAGTACTTGCTGTGCGAGGCTCCCACCACGTCGCTGAACCGGGCCAGGCTTTGGTCCAATGGGAACATTGTGGGATGGGTGTTGTACGACCACATACCGCTGAATGTAAGCTGTTGAAGAAATAAGTTTTATGTCTAATCCTTTTTTGAAAAATGGAGAAGTTTAGTATTTCGTCGCCTTAAATATTTTTAAGAGCGTATGAAATAGTTACAGTCCTGTGAGTAGTGTTTTTAAGAATACAGAGATGATAATAATGTACCTTTTCTTAAAGACCATTGAAAAGTAAGCGAGATACCTATATAAAGAATAAAAAGGTTAGTAGTGAAAGAAAGAGAATACGAGAGTGATGGAAAGATTTGCTGGTGTTATAATAGATTTGGTTTTGTCTGCCTCGACGCTATGTACCTAAGTATTTTATTGTTGTTCGTGTAATCTACACGCATTATTATGCGTAATTATTATTTTTGCTGTTAAAAAAAATACAAGATGTAGTAAAGAGTTTTAAAGTTGTTGGTGTGGATGCACTGCGATGCGATTACGAAAGCTATTAAAAGTAATCCTAGTATTACCTGGTACCTAGCCTCCTCACAGACAGTGCAATTGTCATTTTGCATCGGAAGTATATCATCAGCGTCTCTGTTGTCTTCACAGACCCTCTTGGAAAGCGGCCCTTCGTTCGCATACCATACATCCGGCTTGAGAGCAACGGTTGCGTAGATAGTCACGCACTGACTGCCCTTGCCCGGCGCTATCCATAAAGCCTGAAGTAGTAATTAAAAATGTATACCATAATAAATATTAATATCTATTTACTGAGGGCCGTAATCATTGTATGAAATTAAACTCACAACAACTCTATTGGCCATTATTTATGGATGGATTTGCCGTTGCCTTCTCCATTTCACACACTTACTCATAGTGTGCAGGTTTAATCACGATGTTTTCCTACCGAGTTACATACATGATAAGAAGAAGCTTCATTTTCGGAATTCTTTTACGTTAATCTGTGGCCGCGGTGACCAATTTAATGGACGATCTAGTAAGGACAATGGTAGTTCTGAACAGAGCTAACCCTTCACCCTTGGAGTCTTGGAATTAGTTAACAAAGACAAATATTGTGGAGGGATACCTACTAATAAGCCTACAATTAAGGAAGGCTTACACTCCCGTCCACGTGTCTAAGATTTACTAACCTCAACCGAAGTTTTAGGTGTAATATCATTCTGTATCACAGTATTATTACACGGAGGATGTGACTTCCCACTCGGTGAGTTCGGTGCTGGGTGCAGTCTTCCTGGGTCCAACTGCCTCGGTCGTCGAGGATTCTTTTCATTGTACGCTTCATCTTCACGAAGCCAAATTGAGAATCCTATGAACGTCGTTTTGTTGTCTTTCGAAAACAGCCGGACTGCAATTTGAAAGTGAGTGTGTTTATAAAATCTGAATGAATGAGTACCAACATATTATTGAATTTTTTATCATGTAATAAATGGCGTCATGATCGAAAATACAGTCTGGAAAACAAAATAGGTTTGTTTAATTACGGTGCAATTTGAAATAGTCCTACTCGACTAGTATTTCAAAATAGTAATACTTCAATATACCTAGTAGTAATACATAATGATGAGGCATACTATTATGTTCTTATGTTCCTTGGTTAGAAATATCTGCATGAATATACCTACGCTTTAATTAAGAATTAAGCTTTTTAATAAATTAGTCATCTCTACTCCAGCTGTCGCGAGTTCAAAGTTCACTGATGACAAAAATCAAATGTAGTCATCACTACGACTATTTTTGTTTGGACTGGATGTAATTATGTCGAATTTGGAATTGAGGTATTATTTGTAACTTTATTTCATAAAAATGGAGCAGTTACATGTATCTATCGATTCATCTAAGCTGTTGACAGAAAAGACAAAAAATATGTTATCAATAATAATAATTACCGTTATATTTCCGATGTGGTATGTACAAATCCGAGATACTTTCTATTTCTATTTGGAATCTGTCATCTGGTGGTAACGATTCTGTATTTGTGTTGAAAGGACGTCGATCGCAAATATCTCGGTCGCATAAGCATACTTGTATAAGTAGCAAGAATACACAAAATCCTGAAATCACATTTATAATGTACAATTAGCTTTTTACCATCTGATTATTTAAAGAAATATAAAAGACGAGTTTTGAACAAAAACCAAAACGCGAAAGTTTTATTAAATTCATTGTACAAAACAGGGATCAAACTGCACCGGTAAATGTTCAACCCTACTGTACGCAACAATAGCGATAAATATTGAATTAAAATACTTACCGAAGTAAAAAATATCTGAAGTTTTATGTCTAGACAGTTCCATAATGTGCTATACTAACTTATATACACTTAAACTAACAGTGAAAACGTATATCCACGAGTTTATAAGCAGAATGTAGATGACACTCAATTGGCTGCCACTGCACAACTGTTTCATTAGGGATATTTAAATTGTGTGTCACAGTCACACTTCAAATTATCTCCTTTTAGCCAATTTAGCTGTTTATTAATGGAATACGATGTGCAAAAGTGAACTTTATTGCTTTAGTCTGTATTTATTCTATACAAGTTAGAGTTTCGGTGTCATCTGATGCAGATATTTTTTGCTGAAGGTGAGCATAGCTCGTCCAAGTTAACCCATGTTCAAGCCTTTCGTGAATCAAACATATAGAGATTTTCTTCTAAGAATGCAAAATATGAACGCCTCGATGGTATAATGGTTCAAGTACCGGGCCGTGGTCTCGAGGTCCTGGGGCCGTTTCCCGGGTTGGGCAAATTTGTGTCAGTTTTTCCGATCACAGCCCGGGTTTGTGATCACCAATTATCAAACGATTTGCCCTGCACTGGGACATTAATACGCCGAGACATTAATGTAATAATGTAATTCTAATTTTACTCCTATCGTAACTTTTGTTACGATTATTTTTCGTACCTGCAGCAAGTGCAGGTTGATTATTTATTTATTTTCTAAAAGGGGGCCGAAGTGGTCGCCATGGCCGAAATTGGTCGGAGGATTTTCTAAAGTTAAATAAAACACAACATCAATGACATATTATTTTATTCCAGTACAAATATGAACACGCCCTAATTAAAATGTGTAAAAACTTCAGAGTATTTCTCGTAGAACTTAGTGATTAAACATTTTCTGTAACTCCCTTTTCTTTGTCCACGGTTGCCCTGGCAAAACTGCTGTCATTATTCGTTTTTCGGCTGAGAAAAAAAAGAAACATTATGTTTGGCATTTTATTAGATACTTGTCTAAAAGTTAAGTAATTTAAATAATTTCGTCACCAACCGTTCAAGTCTTGTTCGCCTTCTAAACACTTTTCTTCGCAATCCTTGTAGTCAAATGTTTGATAATTGACAACTTTGCATGGCTTAACAATCTCTTTGACTCCGTGCTGAAAACAGTATAAAGTAGAAGAATGAAATATTTTAAAACTAGCGGCCGACTCCGTCCGCGTGGATTTCGATTTCCAATATCCTATGTGTTATTCTGATGTATAAGCTATATTGTGGTAAAGTTTCATTCAAATCCATTCAGTAGATTTTACGTGAAAGAGTACCAAACATCCATACATCCATACATACAAACTTTCGCCGTCTATTACAAGCTTTTGCCTCGTCAGCTTTTTCTTTTTTAAAGTTATGCTTCGTTTCTTTACTTTACCCCGGATTGAATACCCTAGTATACATTTCTGCTATGACTTACACGACTAGGTTTATGCTCCCTAACCCTCCACTTGTATCCTTTGATGATCCCATTGACGCAAGCTCCTTCACATTTGCTCCACCCCTGCCATGCGGGAGGAACACACTCCTCTAATTGCACTTCTTGGTGATGTTCCACTTTCTTCGGCTCTTCTACTTCTGGTTCTGGTTCTGGTTCTGGTTCACTTCTTTGGCAAAAAAATATAATTAATAGCTATCTACTTCTCTTTTCAAAATGTTTTCAATCTCGGAATACATTTATTTTTATAAAAATATTATGAAATCCTGTACACTCTTTAATTACGCTATGATAGCTTTATATCCTGGCCTAAAATAAATGCAGATGAATGGAGCGAGAAAAGCGCTGCAAAATAAATATGTAGCTATAGCTATGCTTGACCCAAAATGACTTTTAAAATTGAGCGCAATCTGGATGGATCTAAAATGAAACGCAATCACAATGAAGACAAGTTTCACAAAAAAGAGTAAATTGACAATGATAAGAACGATGCCATAATGTGAACTTATAAACGCGATTATTAGAGTAGACATGTAGGATGGAAAAAATAGAAATAGAGAGATGATATAACTTGGTAGTTAAGTCTCACCCCCCGGAGTCGCTGCTATCAAGGTCTGGGTATTGATACCTGGATGGTTCTTCTGGTTGGGACGATTCACTGCTTTCGCTATTTCCATCGTCACCATTTTCTTCGCCCTCTGATTCTCCAGTAGCACTTTCTTTTATTTTGAAAAGGAATTATTTACTATTATTACCTAACTAGCTTACTACAAATAACACACATAAATAGCAACAATAGTTATACATAATGATTAAGGACCCAAAGAAGGTATTTCTTTGGGGTATGAGATCCTTACTTTTGTATTTTAGATAGTCTTACGTCGTAAACTCATTTGTTTTATTTCTTACCTGTAGTATCACTTGTTTCTGCACATTCCTTGTGATATGTCCTCACAAGTTTAATATGTAGCCTTCCGAAAGGATGCAAATCTTTCATATCGGTTTCGAAAAATGGCGAGTTTTTGTCGTACGAACTCGTTTGAACTCTGGTAACAGTGTCTTGAGGAAACGTCACAATATTTGGTGACTACAATAAAAATAAAAGTTAAATTAATGAACCTACCTAAGCAAACAGTTACAACAATCAAACGAAAAATGTAACTCTTTGACGTTACATTTACAAAAATCTTCATAAACAAAACAACTCGTATCAATATTAATTTTTCTTAAACATTTTGAGACTTACTTCGTAAGAAACACCGCTATCAGTCCCAGCATCCCACGGGAACAAGTTCAGTTCTCTCTCCTGAAGCCAAGTATTATCAGCTTGGCAGAGCTCAAACCGAGCTACGCCCAGAAACCAGTCCGGAGATGGGTATATCCCCACAGCTACTGATATCATGTGGTGGTCTTTGTCGCTGCGGAAGAACGCGTATGTAGGCAGGTTCATTTTAAGGTTGCTATGACCTTTGCCTTTTATCAGGGTTCGTGCTCCATCGCCTATCTGCAATCAAGCATTGAATTTTAACCAAGTATTTACTTACTTACTGCGTAGCGACGTAGCGACCCAAAGTGAGTCTTGACCTCTGATAAAAAAACGTCCCCACCTCAGTCTTTCCTGTGCCCTCTCCTACCAATTTTAACCGACTATCGTTTCATCGTTTATTATTATAGTGCACAAGTGTAATATTAACAGAGCACCCTGGAATCGTCAAAGATCGATAGAAAAGTTAAGCGGTACAGCAATATGAGCCGACCATAGGAAGATCAAGCGCAAGACGATAAGGGTCGATTTTACCTATGTGTTTTACGAGGTAAAGGGATAAAATACCTACAGAAGACAACTCTATTCTGGCTGAATAATCAGAAAAACTCAACACTAAAGCAATGAGGATATGCAAAAAATTATACGTACTTTTGCGAATATTTCGCTTTCCAAAGCGCTCGTATTCGCATATTCAGCCAACTGGCGTAAACCATCAGACGCCTCCACGCCAGGTGACCATAGGATGAAGTCGTGTGTGTGTGACGCTCCCACTAGATCACTGTACCGGGGCACCCAGTCGTTTTCAGGGAAATACCGAGGGTGGGTGTTGCGGGACCATATTCCCGTGAATGATATCTGCATAGAATAACACAATAAAAATAAATGTAATCCTCGATGGACAACGTTCTTTTAGATAGAAAACGCAACAAAGTGAGGCCTACTATGTTAATTTCTTTGTAGATGATGCTCGAAGGAAGAATTTGGCAATTTGACTGCATTATCGAAAAACCAGGAGTTGTATCAGTGCCCCGACTGCGCAACTATTGCAAGCACTTGTCGCCTTTACCTCATACTTAGCTTCGTCACAGATCTGACAACCCTCGTTCATCTGGAGAGCCAGGTCATCCGGCTGCCTCATATCTTCGCAGATCTTCATCGTCAGCGGAGCCCCATCTTCATACCAGACGTTGTCATTTTCAGCTACCATTGCTCTTAAGGTGACGCAGCCATTGCCAGAGGGTGGGGCTTGCCAGTACACCTAGTTTTAAGGTACCAAAAAAGAAACCATATATATTTTTTATTTTCATATATCTTATGGGGAAACTCCACAACACTGTAGTAATCATCTAACTAAAAGTTTTCAAGGACCAAGTTAAACTTTGGTCCTTTGATAAAAGATTCGGGAAAGGTCCTTTAATGATTCCAGGAGATCACCGCATTAGCAAGTGTTAGTCTCTTATTGGTAAATAATATGCTTACGTCTGGTTACGTCTTTCTTATCATCCAGTTCAGAATATAGCGAACTTGTAGCGTTTTATGCGGTCTACATAAATATTTGCAAAATGTATACAAAAATGCCAAAAACTGTCATGCCTCATCGTTTCACTAAAATTAAAGAACTGCCTGCTTACTTCTACGGAGTCTTTTAGGTTGTTTGTTAATTGTTCGACAGAGTACAAACAGCGATCGCTAAACTTAGCGGTGTTCTGGCTCTGGGGCCTTATTTCTCCTGGGTGCAGGGACATCATTCTCCGAGGGTTGTTTGGCTCTGGCTTGAGGTCACCTTCCGCCGATATCATAAACCCGGTAAAGGTTGATTGGCCATCCGTCGAAGCAATTTGAACTGCAAAAACAGAGGGAACGTTGTTTTAACTTGATTTTGATACGTTGCCTACATCATAAGTCGGAGAAACTCAAATACGGAAGCCTTTCTTTTTATTTGAGCGCTGAATTCGAGTTAAGTTTTAGACGCCATCAGTTTAGTACAAAGTTCTTAATTTAACATATAATAAATACTCACTAGTGTACAGTTGATCAGGTAAATAGGCTACATGACCACCGACTAAATTCAAACTAAACCGACCATCAGCCGGGGATGATTGAGAGGTGGTGCCGTAAGGTCTTCTATCACAACGAAAACTTAAGACATTATACTTTAAAATAACTAACATAAATAGGACAAGCCACTTTAAAAGGACAGACTTCATTGTTATTAATTATTTCACAGACCATTATTTGCAGTCTACGAGACATCGCCTTTTATAGTTTCTGAGAGACCTAAATTAATGTATCAAATAGCTTCATGCTCGCATTTCAGTTTAAATTGATTGTTAGCCCTATTCAGCATACATTAGGTACAACTTTTATCCTTTGTAAATCCTTGAATCAAGATAGGAATAAGACTAATTAATTATAAGAATATATTAAAGTTGTAAATATTTTTGAGTTATTTTTTAATCAACAAAATATTAAATATTTTATCTGGTTGTTTAATAATGGGCAATAGTTTTATAGAATACCTACCATTTGATTGTGTCCCATTTGAGAAGTATTGAAGTAGGTATCGACGGATTGTCTGCAAGGTCCCTAAAAATGACTCAGTTTAATCTATGGTTAGTTGTCATATTGTGACATACGTCAAATCAGTAATTTCGTGTCGTATTTTTGAGGTGTGGTGGTGGAAGTTGTGATTTGCATTTCCTATCAAATGGTGGCTAAATGTCTACAAAGCCAATAAAAATGCCGTCGGCAACTAAAGAGAAGGATTCTACCATACTAAAGATCGCTGTGGAAATGCTAAATGCGCCCGACAAGGTGCCACAGTTGATTGAATTCGATCAGAGTCAGCCCTTGTCGAGTATCATACAATTACTTTGCAAGCCGTGGGGCCTGCCTGACCCTGACAATTATGCGCTGCAGTTCTCTGAGAGCAACAACCAGAATTACATCACTGAGAAGAACCGCAATGAGATTAAAAACGGGTCCGTTTTGCGTCTCGAGCAATCTCCAGCCAAAACAGTGCAGGACATCTTAGCGAAAATAAACAAAGGAACAGAGCCTGAACAGGTCGCCGCGTTGACGAAACTCTCCACTCTGAGCAGTGATTTGACGTTCGCTCTAGAATTTATAAACAAGAAAGGCCTCTCATTGATCATAAACAACATTGAAACAGGAAGGTTCAAAGGTAACGCGCTCAAGTACGCTTTAGTAACGTTTGTGGAGTTGATGGACCATGGTATCATATCCTGGGACATTTTAGAGAACCAGTTCATTAACAGAGTGGCCAGTTTCATTAGCAATCAGACAAGTACACAGGATCCTAAGATAATTCAGTCATGTCTGTCAATCTTGGAGAATATAGTCCTCAATAGTTCTGGTAAAAATGCTCATGTTGAACAAGAGATCACAATACCAAGCTTAGTGTCACACTTACAGAATCCATACCAGGACAGTGTCATTCAACAAAATGCTATTGCACTTATCAATGCTATATTTACTAAAGCTGATCCCCCTAAGAAGAAAGCCATTGCTGCAACATTAGCCTCGAAACAGGTCCGTAGTGTTATATATGAAAATCTAATTGGAGCTGGCGATTTTTCAAAGAATACTTCCAAAGATGCACTAGGTACAGAGTTGGGACATCAGCTCTATGCATTACAAACATTGATGTTAGGCTTGTTGGAGCCTAAAATGAGAACAAGAGCCGATTCTCAGGAGCAGGAGTCGCAGGAAAAAATAAAGGAACTAAGAAGGATTGCATTTGAAAATGACAACAACCCAAACAATTTTGAAGTCACCACAAGAAGACAGCTGGGAAGTTTCTCAAAAGACTTCAAAAAACTTGGCTTCAAATGTGAAATTGACCCGATCAAGGATTTCAATGAGGTGCCACCGGGAGTATTGGCTTTAGATTGCATGTTGTACTTTGCTAGGAATTACTCAGAGGATTACACAAAGATTGTTTTAGAAAACAGCTGCAGAGCAGATGAGCATGAATGTCCCTTTGGCAAAACAAGTGTAGAGTTGATAAAGCAGTTGTGTGACATACTTCACATTGGCGAGCCTCCCAGTGAGCAAGGCCAGACATACTACCCATTATTCTTCACTCATGATCATCCCTTCGAAGAGCTGTTTTGCATTTGCATTGTTTTACTTAATAAGACATGGAAAGAAATGAGAGCAACCACAGAGGATTTCATAAAGGTTTCCAGTGTGGTGAGGGAACAAATAAGCAGAGCTTTATCATCTGCTCCTAAAGGCATTGACAAATTTCGACAAAGGATAAACCAGCTCACTTATTCTGAAATAACCCACATATGGCAGCAGGAACGTAACAACAGGGAAGTGTGGGAGTCACATGCAAGACCAATAGTTGAATTGAAAGAGAAAATAACACCAGAAATCATTGATTTGATTCAGCAGCAACGATTGGGTGTTCTCGTTGGAGGTACAAGGTTCAAAAAGTATTCTCCCCGAGCACAAAGGATAAAAGACAAATTCTGGTATGTTCGTCTTTCACCGAATCACAAAGTGATACACTATGGAGACTGCGATGAAAAAAGTACTCCCAGTTTAGAAGAGTTGGGTAGCAAATTGCCTGTCGCAGAAGTTAAATGTGTGGTTGTTGGTAAAGACTGTCCTCACATGAAAGACTTGAAGGGGAGGAAGATCAATCTTCACTTAGCATTCTCTTTGATTCTAAAGTCTGCTGAGACTCCATCATTAGACTTTGTTGCTCCAGATGAGCAAATATTTGACTATTGGACTGATGGTATTAATGCATTATTGAAGGAGAAAATGTCAAGCAAATCATTTGAGAGTGATTTGGAGACCTTGTTATCAATGGATATCAAGGTTCGACTCCTGGATGCTGAAGGCATTGATATACCGGAAGACCCTCCTCAAATACCAGAGGAGCCTGATGATTATGACTTTCATTATGACATCTAGATAATTTAAGGGAAGAGATTAATACATGTATTCTAGAAAGATAGTTGACATGAACGATGTGCTGTTATTAAAACATACTTCTATACATATTGCAAATATCAGTAACAGTGGTCCTTATATGGGTTAGTTTACATTTCATTTCTGTCTGACTGATATTTTAGTAGAGGTGTTTCTGTATTTTTCAAAAGCAATATCATGTAGGTAGTATTTTTATTTTTAATTCCTGGTTCAAATACATTATAGGTATGTAGTGTTTGTCAAGATATTTTTGTCAGCTAAAATTTTTATTGGGATATTATTCTGTCCTTGAAGTAATACAGTTTCTGGAAGTATCAGTAGTTACAACTTAGTAACAGACCCATATACCCCTCCGGCCGTATTCGGCCATGGCGGCCGACCTTACGATCAGCCAGGTACGCAGGATATATTATAGTGCACAAGTGAGTGCGCAAGCACAGGTGCACTCCCTATTCCTTCACTCTCATAATTCGGTGGGGCAGCAGTCTGACACGACCGTAGAGAGATCAGGCGCAGGACCAACGGCTTAACGTGCCTTCCGAAGCACGTAGGAGCTCGAGATGAAATTTCCCTCAACACCCATATACATGGATATTGATATAGCAAGTAGTCTGCAATCAATAATTGAAAAGCAAGAAAAGTTCAGAACTACTCCTATTTTAATGTTAGTTTGTCAGGCTATAAACAAGCCTAAATTTCAAATTATTAATGTGATTGGCTAATTGGCAATGTGATCTAAAATTCCTGTGCCAGTAATTAGCATACTTGACTCTTATGCATTTGTATTTAAGTGGTGACGATTATGACGAATGCTAATTTATAGTAGCATCCTCCTTCCATATTTGGAGCCTTTATCTACCCATCACTTCCGCCTTTTGTCTAACGAACGGGCTGCGTACAGTCAGATAGATACAGTCAGCGCCATATTTATGGGCGGTTTGACTGAACCGATCTATAATAATATGAAGGTTTGAATGTCGACTTTTGATCGGTTAATAGTGTTGACAACAATATAGAAATGTATGAACCGATATTATTGGCTATTTGGTTGCATCTATTTATTTGAGTACCCTGAGTGTCACTATGTATCAGACGCTGACTGTACGATTATAATTTTTGGTTGGCTGATTTGGCGTAATGATAAGCATGTAAGGTTGCGATTTGCAGTACAGACTGGACCTGAAACTAAACAAAATATTGTGAAGCCTGCGCCTGTGGTAAAAGCAAATTAGTTTTTATGCAACGGGCTCTAATGGTTTCTCTCTTTTAAATTCCAATTTTCTATTTTTTGTAAAAAAGTTGTAACTTGATAAAACAAGGTGTGTAATCAATTTACTTCAAATCCGAGATATTTTAAAGATTTTTTTCAAGTATTACGTCTTATCTATCATCTTCCATAAATGTATAAAAAGCAAATCATTGTAAAAGACTTTACTTTTTAAGATTTAAGAAGCACAAAGTATTTTAAGTTTTATTATATTAGTTAAGGCTATTAATCTTATTACTATTTATAATTTTAAAGCAACATATATATTTTATCAAATTCCTAATATTGTATTCTGAAATTCCATTGTATGAAAAGAGTACACTATGTATGACTGATGTTTACCTACTTCCATTATGTAGTTACATAAGTTAGTATTGTGGCCATATTCCAATATTATATTTTATATACCAAAGATCACGTATAACGAACAAATGATATTTAATGTGTATGTACAAATAAATGTTTTATTTGAAATCTATTATGCACTTTCATTTCATGTACATATTTTCACTACCCATTAGTGTAATTCAAGACGTTTTACATTAAAAATGATTATGGATTATCTTTAAAAATCATAAATTATTACATTGTTTCGTTACCATTAAATTTGAATTAATATTTAAATTCAAACAACATCGTTTTCTATCCTATTCTAATATCAAGCCTGAAAGATCAAATGAAATGGCAGCGTTTGAGTCTTCCGTTCCCGGAGTGGAAACTTGAACCAATGGCAGAGCGTTATGACAGCGCTCAAACGTCCCGTCCAATCACTGGCCTTTTAGGCCGCGTTTCCCGCGCCTTCTAGCGTGAGTGTAAGATCTACCGGCGCACATGAAACGTGCGATCGTAACAAAAAAATCGAATTTAAGGAACTTTCTCAGTATTTGTGTGTGTAAACGTGTTCTGAACAATATTTGTGATCATCAAAGCCCAGGACAAGAACTATTTCCAACCTAACGCGCGACTTAACGCCAAACGAGACGCAGTGTGGGAGCTCCCAGCTAGGTGCATCAGCAAAGTACCTCCTGGACAAGACGTTCGTGGCTAGAGGTAAGAGTTTCTTTCTTTGGTGGCGGACTTCTTGAGCGTTGCGGCCCATTCGATCTTTAGCCAGGCTGCATCCAAATGGGCAGGTAACGTCTTCCTGTCACATACATAAACAATACATTGTCACGAATATATTTACGGCGTCTTTATAATTAGACAGGGATCGAGATCGATTTTTTTCCTATTTTACTTCTACTTACTGCTAGCGCCATCTATGCAAAAACCAATCAATATTTGTAAAAAACCTTTCTGGAGCATATAAAAAAAATCAAACAATGCTATGTACACTGTAAAATATTTTTTGTTTTATTATAATGCAATTTTTTTGCTGTATGTTTTGTATTTAGTCGATTAAAATAAATAAAAACCCGCATTGTACATTAGACATTTACTCGAAATAATAAAACTTAACACTACAAAGGTAAAAATGAAATCACAAGTCGACATTTACATGTTTATACATTAAGTAGCTACTGCATCTTGGACACCTCGAACTTGGTGTTTATTATTTCCTCATCGGAGTCTAGGAGGGGGAGGGTGCTGGTGGGAATGGTCTCTTCCACCCAGCGGAGATCCGAGTCAAGGGTGTTGTACCTTGGTACATTGTATAATTTAGGTACTTTGTGGTGTTTTTCCCAACTGTCCCGATACCGGGACAGGCCGTGGGGGTAGTTGGCACTTACCCGCGCCGTTTACGAATCTATTTTTTATTAGGTAAAAACTACTAGCGCCATCTCTTCAAAGTTGTCAAATGGTAGGGAACTATAGGAAAATTAAAAAAAAAAAGATTTTTTTTTTGCAAATTTTTTGGAATTTGTCGAAATAAAAAAACCGAAATGTACATTAGACATTTACTCGAAATAATAAAACTTAACACTACAAAGGTAAAAATGAAATCACAAGTCGACATTTACATGTTTATACATTAAGTAGCTACTGCATCTTGGACACCTCGAACATGGTGTTTATTATTTCCTCGTCAGAGTCTAGGAGTGGGAGGGTGCTGGTGGGAATATTCTCTTCTACCCAGCGGAGATCCGAGTCGAGGGTAGTGTACCTTTACATATGGTATAACGTAGATACTTTGTGGTGTTTTTCCCAACCGTCCCGTTACCGGGGCAGGCCACGGGGTTGGTTGGCAATGACCCGCGCCGTTTACAAATCACATTTTTTGTAACGTATAAACTACTAGCGCCATCTCTTCAAAGTTGTCAAATGGAAGGGACCTATTGCAAAATTAAAAAACCGCAATGTACATAAGACATTTACTCGAAATAATAAAACTTAACACTACAAAGGTAAAAATGAAATCACAAGTCGACATTTACATGTTTATACATTAAGTAGCTACTGCATCTTGGACACCTCGAACTTGGTGTTTATTATCTCCTCGTCAGAGTCTAGGAGAGGGAGGGTGCTGGTGGGAATATTCTCCTCCATCCAGCGGAGATCCGAGTCAAGGGTGTTGTACCTATCTTATATGTAATGTAGGTAATTTGTGTGGCCACGTGTGTTGTTGGTCGGCACTTACCCGCGCCGTTTACGTATGACATTTTTTGTAACGTTTAATCGACTAGCGCCATCTCTTCAAAGTTGTCAATTGGTATGGTAGGGCTAGGGACCTATTGCAAAAGTAAAAAAAAAGTTTTTTTTTGCAAGTTTTTTGGAATTTGTCGAAATAAAAAACCGCAATGTACATTAGACATTTACTCGAAATAATAAAACTTAACACTACAAAGGTAAAAATGAAATCACAAGTCGACATTTACATGTTTATACATTAAGTAGCTACTGCATCTTGGACACCTCGAACTTGGTGTTTATTATCTCCTCGTCAGAGTCTAGGAGAGGGAGGGTGCTGGTGGGAATGTTCTCCTCCACCCAGCGGAGATCCGAGTCGAGGGTGTTGGTAGGTTCGGGACGTTCGTTGGCGTCGTCACCGGTACTGCTGGGGCCTCGCATCTTGACTCCGTACGCGTCGTTCACGAATTGCTCTTCCTCTTCTGTAACAAGGATTTGATTCATAAATGGTTAAACTGGGGACGTGACAAATTCATAACACTACAAGGGTGAGACTCCACCTAAGCTAAGATGTGTACTGTGTCGTAAGTAGCCATTAGGATATCAAGACGAAAAAACCCAATAGGATAGAAGACCAAAATCCTATTGGCTGCTTACGACACATCTCCGCTCCACAGCACACATCTTAGCTGTGGTGTAGTCTCACCCTGAGGCACACGAACGTCTCACGGGCTACTTCATACTTTCAAAGTATTTTTTTAAATTACATCTGGATACTTTTAAGCAAGTAAATGAATTTTGATGAAAATAAATTTAATCAGGTTTATATATTTTCTTATTCATTCATTTATGTATTTATATCTTAACTTAAAACGTATTTGCAAATCACGCGATGCCTGTGAAACTGGAAGTCACTAGTTAAATAAAAGTTAACAAGTTCGATACCGACGGGGTGTGTCGGTATCGAACTTGTTAACGTGACCCATTAGTAGTGAAGTTGCAACATTCCCCATAGCAGTGAAGTAAAGTTTAAAGACCTCGAAGAAGTCGCAAATGTTGAACACGACTGCTGTGATAAAGAAAACTGTCCGCCAAGAATAGTACTGTCTTCCTCTGGTTGTCTTAAGAACAACAAAGGAATATTCCAGGGAGATAAAACCAGGACGATGATGATGATTATGATGATGATGATGATGGCGTGTACTGACCGTCATCGTCCTCTGCGTTGTCTAGTAGCGGCGTGAAGGCGTAGCGCTGGTTGTTGTTGGTGGGGCGCCACAGCAGCATGATGACGCACAGCACGCTCGCGAACAGGATGTGCCAGTACGCCTCGTCCATCCACACCTCCTTCCAGTCCTACAGAGAACGGACATTAGAAATTTTACTACATTGACTCAGTGCCGTAAATAGGGCGGTGCCAGCGGTGCCCAGGCACAGGGCGCAGACCCTGGAGGGGCGCAGAAATGACCGACTTTCAAGAAAAAAAAAAAAAAAGGTCGCAGCTTTGTGAGCTCGCACCCTGGAGGGGCGCAGAAATGACCGACTTTCAAGTAAAAAAAAAAAGGGGCGCAATTTTGTGAGCTCGCACCGGGCGCATATAAGGCTATTTACGGCACTGCATTGACTTATAAATGTTACAGGCCAAACCCGGTTTCGGGACAAACTAGTTTTGCCTAGGGTAAACTAGTTCTTATTTATTTATTTATTTATAAAAACTTTATTGACCACACAAGTAAAGGTACAAAAGGCGGACTTAACGCTAAAAGCATTCTCTACCAGTCAACCTTTAGAAAAACGAAATTCTTCGCGTATAGGAAGAAATACATGGAAAAGGTATATATGTACCTAAAATTGAGAAATAAACATACTTATAAGGGTTTAAAAAGTAACCACGAAAACTACTTGCTTCCGCGAAGAACTAGTTTAGCCTAGGCAAAACTAATTGGGCCTGAAATCGGATTTGGCCGGTAACATAAATATCAATTTCCGCTGATCATCGTATTGAATTGGCTCGATTAAAATATTATTACGAGAAAAAATATTTTCGAAATGGAAATATTTATGGTGAATTGGTATCCCAAAAGGAAGAATCATTTAATGGAAAAAAAGAAAAGAGCATTTTTGCCGTGTGGACGTCCGCTTAACTGGTGGAGGTTAAATTTTAAGCCCCGCCCACCACGGTTGTTCATTGCACTTTAACGCAACGCAAAAAGAACTTTAATTTGTAACTTACTTAAAATTTAAAACATCTCGTATTAAAATTTTAATAGCTATGTATTTGTACTGTAATAAACAATATGTACTCACTTTAATACAATCTAATACTCTGTAGGATTTGATTGAATACAGCATGAACACCACGGATGATATCACAGCGAATATCAGTGTGTTCGTGAAGTGTCTGTATAGGGACAACTTTATTGTGTTTCTGAAAAGATAAAATTGTAAACAGTTGTTTATTGACATGATGAAAAAAAAACATTTGTCTCGTTAGACAAAATTATAACGGGACTAAAAAAACGGGTCCATATTTATAAGTACTCAAGTGCTTACTGCTTGACGTTTTGGCTGCGATGCTGTAGCCGTGGTCACAATCGAGCGCGTGGTTCGCTTGTTATCAAGTACATATTTAAAATTATATAACTTTTAGTCCTTTTATAATGTTGTCTAATTTTATTGCAACGCAAATGTTATAAGTAATATTGGTTTAGTATCTCTGAAATTTTAGAAAAATAATATATTTTGTTCTATTAACAGTGTATTGTTCAAATAATAAAAACGACAGCAGCAACAAAACACACTTCATGTGTGACTCCTTAGTTAAAACACGCCTGGCGTGTTTATTTGTGTAATACCTAGTGTGTGCGTGTGTTTCTGAGTAGTAGCGGCTATTTTCCGAGGTAAAGGGTGGACCTTATTGAACGTGAGAGATTCGTTACTAAAAAAAAACAGTGGAAACGTGCGTGCATTCTCGCGAGCGCGCGCGCGCGCATGTGTGTGTGTTGATGTGTGTGTGTGTGTGTGTGTGTGTGTGTGTGTGTGTGTGTGTGTGTGCACGTGTGCGCGGGACTCACCTCCGCAGCTGCAGCGTGCGCATGGTGTGCGCGAGCGACACGAACACCCACCAGCAGATGGCGCTGTCGAGCAGGGACAGCGGCGCCTCGGACAGCAGCAGGACGCGGTTGGAGTCGTGTGTGTGAGCGTGTGTGAGTGTGTATGTGTGTGTGTGTGCGTATGTATGCACGTGTGCGCGGGACTCACCTCCGCAGCTGCAGCGTGCGCATGGTGTGCGCGAGCGACACGAACACCCACCAGCAGATGGCGCTGTCGAGCAGGGACAGCGGCGCCTCGGACAGCAGCAGGACGCGGTTGGAGTCGTGTGTGTGAGCGTGTGTGAGTGTGTATGTGTGTGTGTGTGCGTATGTATGCACGTGTGCGCGGGACTCACCTCCGCAGCTGCAGCGTGCGCATGGTGTGCGCGAGCGACACGAACACCCACCAGCAGATGGCGCTGTCGAGCAGGGACAGCGGCGCCTCGGACAGCAGCAGGACGCGGTTGGAGTCGTGTGTGTGAGCGTGTGTGTGTGTGTGTGTGTGTGTGTGTGTGTGCACGTGTGCGCGGGACTCACCTCCGCAGCTGCAGCGTGCGCATGGTGTGCGCGAGCGACACGAACACCCACCAGCAGATGGCGCTGTCGAGCAGGGACAGCGGCGCCTCGGACAGCAGCAGGACGCGGTTGGAGTCGTGTGTGTGAGCGTGTGTGAGTGTGTATGTGTGTGTGTGTGCGTATGTATGCACGTGTGCGCGGGACTCACCTCCGCAGCTGCAGCGTGCGCATGGTGTGCGCGAGCGACACGAACACCCACCAGCAGATGGCGCTGTCGAGCAGGGACAGCGGCGCCTCGGACAGCAGCAGGACGCGGTTGGAGTCGTGTGTGTGAGCGTGTGTGAGTGTGTATGTGTGTGTGTGTGCGTATGTATGCACGTGTGCGCGGGACTCACCTCCGCAGCTGCAGCGTGCGCATGGTGTGCGCGAGCGACACGAACACCCACCAGCAGATGGCGCTGTCGAGCAGGGACAGCGGCGCCTCGGACAGCAGCAGGACGCGGTTGGAGTCGTGTGTGTGAGCGTGTGTGAGTGTGTATGTGTGTGTGTGTGCGTATGTATGCACGTGTGCGCGGGACTCACCTCCGCAGCTGCAGCGTGCGCATGGTGTGCGCGAGCGACACGAACACCCACCAGCAGATGGCGCTGTCGAGCAGGGACAGCGGCGCCTCGGACAGCAGCAGGACGCGGTTGGAGTCGTGTGTGTGAGCGTGTGTGAGTGTGTATGTGTGTGTGTGTGCGTATGTATGCACGTGTGCGCGGGACTCACCTCCGCAGCTGCAGCGTGCGCATGGTGTGCGCGAGCGACACGAACACCCACCAGCAGATGGCGCTGTCGAGCAGGGACAGCGGCGCCTCGGACAGCAGCAGGACGCGGTTGGAGTCGTGTGTGTGAGCGTGTGTGAGTGTGTATGTGTGTGTGTGTGCGTATGTATGCACGTGTGCGCGGGACTCACCTCCGCAGCTGCAGCGTGCGCATGGTGTGCGCGAGCGACACGAACACCCACCAGCAGATGGCGCTGTCGAGCAGGGACAGCGGCGCCTCGGACAGCAGCAGGACGCGGTTGGAGTCGTGTGTGTGAGCGTGTGTGAGTGTGTATGTGTGTGTGTGTGCGTATGTATGCACGTGTGCGCGGGACTCACCTCCGCAGCTGCAGCGTGCGCATGGTGTGCGCGAGCGACACGAACACCCACCAGCAGATGGCGCCTCGGACAGCAGCAGGACGCGGTTGGAGTGTGTGTGTCACGCCATCTGGTGTGTGTGTGTGTGTGTGTGTGTGTGTGTGTGTGTGTGCACGTGTGCGCGGGACTCACCTCCGCAGCTGCAGCGTGCGCATGGTGTGCGCGAGCGACACGAACACCCACCAGCAGATGGCGCTGTCGAGCAGGGACAGCGGCGCCTCGGACAGCAGCAACACGCGGTTGGAGTCGCCGGCGCGGTGGTGCAGCCGCAGCCACGCGTTGATGGCGGCCAGCGCGCCCCACAGCACGCCCGTGCCCACCACCCGCTGGAGGGCCGGCCCGAGCCGCGGCCTGGCCGGAGGAAACATTTTTAAATAAGTATAAGCAGGCAGAGAGAGTAGAGGACGTATGCCCATTGCCCATGCCCCCATATGAGCCGATGCAGTTGAGGAGGACACAAGAAGCAGTCATTTGGCTCAGAATCGAGCGGCCTGGAGAGCTGTGGCAAGATTTACCCTGCAACGGTCACGTCCCTCAGCCATGAGGAAAAGACGAGGAAGAAGAATAAGCAGACCCGTCTTTCCCACTGGACGCAGTGGGCACGTGCCTGTGGGCTAGCCAAGACGTCACTTTCGCGAGCGCGAGCTTTCGCATTCAGCATTCTCCATCCTGCTTACACAAATACTTCGTGTGCGGGATGGAGATATAATTCGCAACGATAGCGATATTTCGCTCTCGCGCAATGGCATCTTGGCTAGCCCACTAGCGCCTCGAGCGCCCGCTTCGCCACCGACACCCACTCCGCGACATGTACGCTGCCACGTTGCAGTACCAACTCACTTGACGATGCCGAAGCCGAGCGACACGATGATGACCAGCATCCTTGCGCTCGCTTCGCCACAGAGACCCACTCCGCGACATGTACGCTGCCCCGTTGCAGTACCAACTCACTTGACAATGCCGAAGCCGAGCGACGCGATGATGACCAGCATCCTTGCGCCCGCTTCGCAACAGAGACCCACTCCGCGAACATGTACGCTGCCACGTTGCAGTACCAACTCACTTGACAATGCCGAAGCCGAGCGACGCGATGATGACCAGCATCCTTGCGCCCGCTTCGCAACAGAGACCCACTCCGCGAACATGTACGCTGCCACGTTGCAGTACCAACTCACTTGACAATGCCGAAGCCGAGCGACGCGATGATGACCAGCATCCTTGCGCCCGCTTCGCAACAGAGACCCACTCCGCGAACATGTACGCTGCCACGTTGCAGTACCAACTCACTTGACAATGCCGAAGCCGAGCGACGCGATGATGACCAGCATCCTTGCGCCCGCTTCGCCACCGACACCCACTCCGCGACATGTACGCTGCCACGTTGCAGTACCAACTCACTTGACAATGCCGAAGCCGAGCGACGCGATGATGACCAGCATCCTTGCGCCCGCTTCGCCACCGACACCCACTCCGCGACATGTACGCTGCCACGTTGCAGTACCAACTCACTTGACAATGCCGAAGCCGAGCGACACGATGATGACCAGCATCCTTGCACCCGCTTCGCCACCGACACCCACTCCGCGACATGTTCGCTTCCACGTTGCAGAGACGAACTTCTTAGCTATCCATGGATTCTCCGTGCGGGTGCCGAGTAAAGCGGCTTTAGTTGCTAATATTAGATCTTGGTAATGCTAAGTACTTCAGTAGGTTGTAGAGAGATTTCGCTGGTATACCTCTCGCACCCACTTCCACAGCATACAACCGTGCTGTATAACCATTTTTAGTCATCTCGTTGGTTAGGCCATAATACTTATTTGTTTTAAACGCGTGATCTTTGGGACTGTTTGTCTCCCATGAAACAGTAAGTTCTACCAACAGTACGCGCTTAAGTTTCCTAGAATAAACGAAAAGGTCTGGTCTAGACGACGATAACGCAATGTCTTCTGGAATAGCGTAGTGCTTTTCATACGTGTCAACAACTCACTTGACAATGCCGAAGCCGAGCGACACGATGATGACCAGCATCCTTGCGAGCGCTCGCTTCGCGACAGAGACCCACTCCGCGAACATGTACGCTTCCACGTTGAAGTACCTGCGGACAAAACAAAGGTCGTGACTTCGATTCCTATTCGGTGAAAAATAATGTTATGATATTTTATTTGCAAAACGCCATATACTTAGTCCACCTAATGGAAAGCCGATAGTTGGAGCTTATGATTAATTCTGTTAACTTAACAGTAATATAGGGATTAGGGACCATGGTATGCTGTCATTAGTCAATGTGGTGTTTTGATGTTTCCTACAGAACACAGACAAACAGAACTAGTCAATACCGTGATCGGTATTCCCTATGTCTTTATTACTTTTTCTTTTTAGGGTTCCGTAGCCAAATGGCAAAAAACGGAACCCTTATAGTTTCGTCATGTCTGTCTGTCTGTCTGTCTGTCCTGGCTCGTTCTCTGCCGTTTTTGAACCGATTGCCACGAAAATTGGTGGAGAGATGTATAGTGATAATTCAAGAATTGGTTTTTAAAATAATCGAAAAATAATAATTTTAACCCCCCTCCCATACAGCGAAAAGTAAATTCGAAAAAAAAACTTCGACTTACCCCATCGTGTGGGATATCGTTAAAAAGGTATTTTTAAATACAATAAAACTTGCCTTGAAACCATGTGGATCAAACACCCCAGTCTCGAGATATATTAATACAAAGTTAAAATTACGGCGTCCCCCCCCCCCCCTTAACTTCTGAAATACTATTTCAATAATTCAAAAAAAATGTCCTGTATACCTCCAAGTAAGTACTTTCAACGAAAAGTATAGCGAACTCTGTATCATACATGGTTATTTTTATACAGCTCGACCAACTTATGACGTGCAGTTGCCCTTACTAAAGGTGACTTAAGCGGTCGGGCCATCTTTTAGCTACGGAACCCTTTCATGGGCGTGTCCGACACGCTCTCGGCCGGTTTTTTTAATTTTTATCTGTCACAATACCTAACGGAATCATAATTAAAAAGCATTTACTTAGATCGATTTTTAAAGCCTTATTTGCCAACTTTTGTCGCAAAGAAGTACAAATGTAAAGCCACTTACCCAGTCCTATTGATAGCCGAATACACGGCATAATACGTAGCGCTCTCGATCATTCCCAGTATGGCGACTCCTCCGATCCAGTACTGGATCCGAAGTAAGTCTCGCCATTGGAGGCCGCACACCACCAGCCAAAGTGCGCATAGGACGGTGTACACTCCGCACATTACGCCGAAAAACTAGAACAAAGAAATATTGTTTATGGCAATGCTTTGGCTCAAGCACTGCCCAATTATAAGGGTGAGACACCGCACACATCATAGCTTTGGTGAAGACCAAAGAACAGAGAACTGGGAGCTGTGCGAGAATACATGTTTTTCAGCTCGGGCTAGTCAACCAAAGCGGTCATGTATGCGGTTAAATCTATGGTAGGTACTAGAATGGGCTCTGCGGGTTGCAGACTCACGACACGCTGCCCACATCTCTTGTATCGACTGCGCGTCTTCCGCGAACAGCTCACATCTCTGCTTCCAGCGTGCCATACAAATATTACACATCTGCTGAGCTGAACTCGACTAACTCGCTAATTTTTTTTACATACTAGCGGCCGCCCTCTGGATTTCGGTTTCACAGCACAAAGTGTAATACAATAGCTTAAAGCCTTCGTCGACCAACTTCGTTGGACCATCCACAACAATTTTTTTTTCAATTCGAAGCATCATTTCCAGATTAGCACGTTCCGCGTTCAAACAAACAAACAAAATATATAAAAAAAACTCTTCATCTTTATATTTTTAGTATAGATTCACAGTCAAACAGGCAGTTGAAAAACAATTTGAAGTACACAGGTACGTAATAATATTACACTTACCACCAAAAGCGGCCACATAGCAGCCGATAGGTACCCAGATGGAGCAAGCATCTCGACCTGCATGGAGCCCTTGAAGTTGGGCGTGCTGATCACCGTCATGTCCAGTTTGTACACGCCCTCCTTGTCCACGGAGAGAAGGGCTGGTGTTTTCTGTTGACATAATAATTATACACTTTTAGCAAAAAAGAACATGCAAAAAAGGTTTTTTTTTACACGTTTTTTTTTTTACCTTTTATCACTTCAACCATTCCATTTAAAATACTTGTCCCGTTAAGGAAATCAATGGGGCAGAACAAGATTACCATCCTAAGAAAGTTATCTTCATCTACACTAATATTAAAAAATCGGCCAAGGGCGAGTCGGACTCGCACACTGAGGGTTCCGAACAAATTCTATTTTTGACGTATTAAAAAAACTACTTACTAGATTTCGTTCAAACCAATTTTCATTGGTAGTTTTTATGGTAATGCACATTATATATTCATTTTAGTTTTATCGTCCTCTTATTTTAGAAGTTAGAGGGGGGGGGGGACACATTTTTCCACTTTGGAAGGGACTCTCACGCAAAGTATTGACTTTAAAAAAAATATATTAGAAACCTCAATATCATTTTTGAAGACCTATTTCGTAAAAAAGTGGCTGTGACAGACTGGCGGACAGACAGACAGACATGACGAATCTATAAGGGTTCCGTTTTTTGCCATTTGGCTACGGAACCCTAAAAAGTGGAAAGATTTGTATTTTTGTATGTAAGGAATAAGCTCAAATTCTACTGGTCCGAGTTGAATAATTCATTCACTGTTGGCTAGCTACACTATCCCCGGTGAACATACTTTTGGTACGGGAAGTAGTTCCCTTGGGATGTGAGTGAAACCGTGTGCACCGTGCGAAGCTGGGGCCGACCGCTAGTAAGGAATAAAAATTAAACCTCAAGGACATCAATTTCAAATTCGAACGAACTTAAAACTTTCAAAGTATGACGTCATAAGTACAGTTATGGGAATACCCATTATATGCCAACAGTTACTGTAGTTATCAATAAATTAAAGCCCCTATAATCAGTTACAGCCTTAATAATCTCCCTCATTTTATGGATACTCGGTGTGTCACGTTTTACAACTTATTGCCAGTCGAGATACGAGTACTTTTCAATACTTGGCAGTAATGGAAAGAACTCTATTCTAATAATCTATTTTAGTAATTTCGTCAAGAGGTACGGTATATTCGATCGAAACCTTATAAGAATAACAAAACATTACAAATATTATCAGGTTGCATCCTCAGCCTGATCGTCGGAGCCCAAGGTACGCTATGACCCACCATGATACTGAATTGGATAATGGGCTTCCCGCGCGGATTGAGCCCATCTTGACATTGGAGCGATTTCCATCAGACCTCCGTTACCCTCGCAGGAAAATCAGACTATTCTTGGACCATGGTCGGGACCGACGCATTAACGTGCCTTCCGAAGCATGGAATCATCATTCTTATTAGACAAGTTGGTGATTCAAAAATGTGCTCCCCGCTGGGTTTGAATCTGCGATTTCCGAGTATGCGGCTCTAAGTAACTATGTTTGCCAGGGGGCAATACTAAAATTAGTGTCATAATCGCACTTACCGTCTCCCTGACCCCTGCATCTTTGCTGACGTCTTGCGGCGGCGTCTTGTCATCGTAAAGCACGATCGCCTTGCGGTCGTGGCAGTAGTGCGTCTGCTTGACCACCGCGCCCGGCTGCACTAACGCGCTTGCATTGCTCGGGTCGACAGATCTCTCAACTTTGTGGCTCTGGACCGGCGCTGAGCATTCGACTATTTGCTGGAAAAATATTTTTTTTTATTTATATATTAACAATTTAAAATATAGACACCAGGTATACAAAGCTTGCAAGACTTCAAGATTTTTGCTGACTGACTGGCTAATTGGGCTTGAGGGTGTGATCAAGGTCAAATGCAAGTCTATCTTAAATAATAAATAAATTTAATAGACTACGTAACCCTAAAAAAAATTGGCCAAGTGCGAGTCGGACTCCCGCACTGAGGGTTCCGTACAAATTCTATTTTTGACGTATTAAAAAAACTACTGAATAGATTTCGTTCAAACCAATTTTCGTTGGTAGTTTTTATAGTAATGTACATTATATATTTATTTCAGTTTTATCATCCTCTTATTTTAGAAGTTAGAGGGGGGGGACACACTTTTTTCCACTTTGGAAGGGTCTGTCACGCAAAGTATTCGCTTTAGAAAAAAGTGATAATAGAAACCTTAACATATTTTTTAAAGACCTATTCATAGATACCCCACACGTATATGTTCAATGAAAAAAAAATTTTCAAGTTTCAGTTCTGACCATAGGGACCCCCCGCTTTTTTTATTTTTTTTCTATTTTCTTGTAAAAACCTTGTTGCGGTTCACAGAATACATCTTCTCACCAAGTTTCAACAGTATAGTACTTATAGTTTCGGAAAAAAGTGGCTGTGACAGACTGGCGGACAGACAGACAGACATGACGAATCTATAAGGGTTCCGTTTTTTTGCCATTTTGGCTACGGAACCCTAATAAATAAATGCTAGCCCAGAGGCCACTTTGACGATTATGCGCCAACGCTATCATAGCGACTTATATCGCTTTGTCGGGCCGTTTGGTGTAGTGGTCAGAGACCCTGGCTTCAAAACCAAGGTTCGCGGGTTCGAATCCCGCTAGGGGCAAAGGTTTGTGTGATGAACATCGACATTTGTACTCAAGTCATGGATGTTTATATAAGTATTTAAGTATGTCTATCCGTTCCCTTGCATCCATAGTACAAGCTTCCAGCTTAGTTTGGGGCTAGGCAATTGATGTGTTAGTCCAAGGTATCTAATTATATCTCCACCCCGCTCACACAGATCGTTCGTGTGCGAGATGTTAATAAAAGTCGCGACAAAACCGTTAGCGAATATTTGTTAGTGGCTAGCCTACCTGGCCATCAGGTTTAGGGCCGTAAGTTCGTATGGGGCGAGAAATTTCTGTGTTCAAAGGAGAACGGCAAACTGAGTACCACTCGTAAAACTAAGCGTTCCCAGAACTAACTATATAGGATTTAAAGGTAATCATGAGACGAACATTTTTCAATTTGAAGTAGATTTTTAGAAGCTGGGAATAGCCGGAAATCCTTGATTGTATTATCTTATAAAATCCCTGAAACAAAACGCCGGTCATCGAACATGGAAAAACAGAACGCATTTGACGTTATCTGAACAGCGACTCTTTAGTTTACGTTTGATAATTTGATAATGTGTCAAAATTGATCGGAAAGACATCGGTCAATTGATATTCATTTTCATAATCTTTATTGCATTCTTGTTCACAATATTTGCCGTGTTATGATTTGTTAAATGATTTGCCTTCAGTTGAGCACGCAGATACATACAATAATAAATATGTTGTATACAATAATAAAAATGTAATATAATAATATTACAATAGATGTGTGTAGGTTGAGCACCTTTGCTCCTGCGCTGTCAGCTATTCTGCGAAAAGGGACTCTTCGAGTGTGATTTGTGTGATTATTTGCGAGGACTTTCTAATATATACCAGAATGTTTTAGTATTTAGTGTGGGAACTTGCTAATGCGGTGATTATTGAAATATGCGCGCCTATCACGCATACATCGTCATGTCCAATAAGACTCGAATGAAAATCTTCTCAATATTGTTCAGCGCTGGATTTATCTTATCTTACAAAGAAGAGAAGCATAATATTATTTTAGAGAAATAAATAATAATTATTACATAATGATGTTGGTCTTTATTTTCCTCCTTGTTTTATTTGTTTTGAAAAAGCAGTGACTGTACGTTGATCTATCATAAAAATGCTTAACCACCAGTAAGGTGTTCCTCCACCCTACAGGTTTATATTAGTTTGCGCAATGTTGTACAAAATAATAAGCAATAACAATGGAGGGTCATCAATGATATTTAAAAAAATATCATTGGGGCTCATATTTAGTACACTTCAATTTGACAGGTTTAAAAACTGTTTATAACGCCACCTGGAGAACGAATTTGACGTTGGCATTATTTGGGACAGAACTATTGACATTTTAGACCAATAGATGTCGGTGCTCGTATATTTAATATACTCCATGGCAATAAGGTCAATTTTTGCTTCCATTTCAAAGTGACAGTCAGATGGTCAAAGCCTTAGTAACATTTGGGGAAATGGCAATTCTGTGGATAATGTAAAAGTTGCATTGGAGGTTATGTTTGAAATCATCTTTTTATCCCCAGCTTTAAAAAATATGTTACCATTACATTTTTTGATAAGCATCATTAGAGGATTGATTTTCTAGTATTCACTTCTTGGAACGCTAAGTCTTTATGTGGTACTGGAAATACATGGGATTCTGCCGTTCTCCTTTAGTTATTTTTTCTCTTATTCGTATTTAAAAATACAAAAATACGAATACGGGTCGTCTACAAACAAACATGTTTTTGCGCGTGGATATGGACACTGCCGTCACTACAAAGATGAATCAATTCAAAAATGCTAGTGGGTGGTGTTCACCTTCATGAGCGACCGTGTGCACCAATTAAGCCCAAAATACATTTTATACTAGAAACCAGACAACCGCATTAATGTGTAGTGACGACCCACTTGGTTGAGTGGTCGCGGGTTCGATCCCCGTAATGGACTAACATTTGTGTGCATGAACATATCTGTAATCTGTAAGTATGTCCTGTTCTGGGTGTTATATTTATTAGGTATATTAAAGTGAATTTGTATCGAACTTAGCTTGTTGCTAGACAATTGGTGTGTTAAAAAAAACAAAAAATCTTAAATTAAATGTTATTACAATTTGTAAATACATATTGTATATTTGAAAAATAACTTATCTTAAACAGGTATCTAGACATGTTGACATGTTGTGTTCTAACTTTTTCAAGCTCCTTCTGCAATCTTTTAAATGTGTGGATTTATTTATACATTTAAAATGTATTATTTAGTTCTGCTTGTATCCTCAACCTTACAATGTGGTTTCACGCGAAACCGGCATAAGTTTATCTTTATTTGAACATAGTTATCTGCATTACATACTAGGAAATCTATCTTATCAATAGAAGTCAAGTGAAGTATTATTGACCAAAGTTTGAACCTGTTTGCACCTATAAATGACTATTAAGTGCATTCACACACAGCTTAAATAAAAAACTAAACTAAAAAGTGTGAAGTAACAATGTGACAACTTTTAAGTGTAGAAACACTACACACTAGGCGAAATTAACGCGACCGAAGTTAGACTTTACAACACATTTTATGTATTTTAAATGACCTACATTTATGACGAATTATGGTGAAATAACGCCCAATTTATAGTATAGAAAATGCATTATAGGTAGTCAAGCCGGAGTTCGGTCGCGTATTTTTGGCCTGGTGTATTAATACATTAAGAATAAACTAGCTGCGTTTATTAACTTACTTACTTTGCCTAACCAATATGGAACAAATGAATGATAATACAGACAAAGATAATATACAGATAAAAGTAACAGACCCAACAATAGCATGATTAGATCAATTTGATAACAATAGTTATTGATTAGTACACTATTCTATGAACCATTTGAAATCTATACCACTATCACTGCTTTAACTATACCCCTATAATTATTATTTATGGAAAAATAATAATAAATAAATATAAATAAATATTTCACAACATCACATACATAGATCTGACCCCGTGTTAAGTAGATTAAGCACTTGTGTTACAGACATCAGAATCAACAGTGGTATTACAAATATTAAGTATATTTGTAATACCACTGTTGATTCTGAATAGATATATATAACACCCAGACCAGGACAAACAGACATGTTCATGCACACAAATGTTTGTCCTATGCGGGGATCGAACCCGCGACCTCTTGCGTAATAGGCAACACCTTGACCGTTACACCGAGCGGGTCGTCAAAAAAATGTAATAACTACTGTCAGTTCATGATGATTGATTTAATAAATGAATCAATAATATAGTTTACATTGTTTTATCTATCAGGCCCGCTAAATAAAATATGTTTTTAGGTATTTTTACAGTGACGTGCTTTTCAATAGTTAAAATAAAATGGATAATCTTAAGATACTTCTTATATGTGACGTAGTCATAACATCAGTATACAATTCAATTCTATAAAGGTACATACACTCACAACAAAATCATTTATTTATGTATTTATTTATTTAATCTTTATTGTACTACACAAAATATTGTACAAAAGGCGGACTTAATGCCTCATGGCATTCTCTACCAGCCGACCTTAGGGCAAATCAGAAAGTGAAGTAGGTAGTGCTGATCAAAATTAAATAACTATACATATACATACATATATACATACATACATACAATATACATAAATTACTAATCATCTTACTAATGTTAAATCATTTTGAAATAACTTACCGTTTCAAAGTAATGGAAGTAATCTGGTGAACATAAAAATGGTGACCAGTGGTATGACACTGTCACATTGGCTGATTCCACTCCGCAATGTACTGGAAGCAATAAAAAAAGCAAACATGAATACCACCGTTTGTAAACATTATGATGTAACAACTGCGGTACATAGACACAAACCATTAATATGAATATTACAATGAATGTATGAATGGTATGTAACAAGGTTGATACTCTATGAACGCTCAAAATTAATCTTTACTTTCATAACAAACTTTGTATATTGTATTGAAATTGGAATTTCTTAAGGAACATTATGTCATTTTCTAATAAGATTTGAGTTGTAACATATCCTGATACAGCTGATATTTAGTATTTTAGAGTGAATGTAAAATACATAGGATGTTAAAGCCAGGTTAAGAAAAAAACAAACTATGTACCTAAACATGCTGTGTTTTTTTAATTCTAATAAATGTTTATTCACAACATATGGCTAGCCATATCAAGTAGAACACTATTGGAAAATGAAATAGATGAATACTTCTTTCTTAATATGAACCATTAATACTTAAAAGGAACAAAAATATTAACATGTTAGATCAATACTTACATACTATAATCAGTTTCGAATTTTTAAACAAAGATTTTGCTAGTTGAAATTCACATTCTCCCTGAAATCATAAAATAAGTTGATTAATACGAATTTCCTCAATTAGGACAAGGATAAACTGATAAAACATTCGTTTTTAACTATAGGCGTGTAAAATGTTCATTAGTTCAGAGCGATAATAATACATTATCAGCCAACTATACACGAAGGAACAGCATTTTAACTACTTGAATTTTAAATTACTTAAATAGGAACATTAAAGCTGATAAGTTAGTGAAAAAGAGTTTTACCCCGCTCAGCGGTAAATCCCATTTCCCTACATCGGAGAAACTAAGCGACACTTTAATCACAGCGGCTAATATTAATAAGTTACGGAACATTTTGATGAGATCATAAAATACTTTGAAAAGTGCGGATTATTTTATATGCATTAAATAATTTAGCCACAGCATTTTCATTCGAAGAAAATAGAAACAATTTTCACGAGAAGTGGCGAGATCGTGACGCACGATATTTTTTTTTGTGCTGTCAATGTCATACAAAACTTTTTTATATGACTGCGTTCATATATTTCAATTAGGAAGGAATTCATACATACAATAAATTATAAAGATCATTAAAAACAACCATTAATTTTTTACACCGAAAGTTTTACTTTGATCTATGATCTCAAAACATAAAAATGAGTCTGGAAAGCGTTCATCATCTTTTTATAAACGAAATAACATCCCAAGCACTTGCCTTTGCCTTGCAATATTGTTTATACTATCCTTTATTTGTTACGCACATGTAATTATCGGTAAGATGGTATTTGAAATAATTATTAATAATTATAAAAAATACCTATTATTCTAAATACTTTTCAATACTCAAAAGAGTATGTCTCTATTCCACTGCAAATTAAAAAATAACCATCATGACAGCATTGACAGCTTTGTTGTCTGCCATTGTGACAGCAATTCCCTGACATGGTTGATTTCGTGTCAAAATATTTTTGTTTTGTCTCGTTTATTTTCCTCTAAAACTCGCATAATATGTCATAATTTCGATGTTTTCTATTTATTCAATCATAAAATTACGAAAAGTAATAATAGTAAATACGAGAACTTATCATGTTTTGATGATACAATTTCCATAGTGTGGTACTCTGTTCGTCATGTCAGATTGCGCGTTAGTGGCCAATGTAAACGAACACGATGCGAGTATGGACGTGGGAAACGACAAGTCTCTCTTCGAGCCTACTGTTGATATGATGGTAAATGATTTCGACGACGAGAGAACATTAGACGAAGAAGAGGCTTTGGCGGCGGGGGAGCAGCAGGACCCCAAGGCTGAACTGAACAGTCTGCAGCGCGAGGGTGATATGCCTTTGGAAGAATTGCTGGCGCTCTACGGATACGACAGAACCATGGACAAGCGAGCGCCGGAGCCCGCGCCCGAACCCGTACCTGAAGAAAATGAGAAAACCGAATCAGCATTACAACAGTTGTACACTGAACCTGCCACTAGCCCGGCCGAGGCCACCAGGTGCCTCCGGTCTGGGTCCAGACCTCCCTCAGAAGAAGAGGATGACTATGACTACAGTCCCGATGAGGACGACTGGAAGAAAACCATCATGGTTGGTAGCGACTACCAAGCAGGCATTCCTGAAGGTCTTTGTAGCTATGATGACGCACTCCCATATGAAAATGAGGACAAGTTATTGTGGAACCCTAGTGTTCTCGAGGAGAAAGTAATAGAGGATTATATGAGAAAAATATGTGCTATGAATTCTGGTACTGGAGTGGATGCTGTCCCAAGAGGGAAGCAACTTCGTGATGACGAAGAGGCCTTGTTCTTACTCCAACAATGTGGTCACAATGTAGAAGAAGCTTTAAGACGGCGGCGAATTTCTGCGCAAACACCTGTACATGCAAGTTTGTGGTCTGAGGAAGAGTGCCGTAACTTTGAAAATGGTCTCAAAGCCCATGGCAAAGATTTTCACTTAATAAGACAACACAAAGTACGAACAAGATCAGTTGGGGAATTGGTGCAGTTCTACTATATTTGGAAGAAGACAGAAAGACACGACATATTTGCTAATAAAGCTCGGTTGGAGAAAAAGAAGTACACATTGCACCCAGGTCACACAGACTACATGGATAGGTTTTTGGAGGAGCAGGAAGCTTCAGGGGCAGGGGTGGTACGGCCAGCGTCACCCTCTCCGATGATGGTGTACGCTCCCTCACCGGCTGCCCAGCCTGACCCTCTAGCATTAGGAGAGAAGGAGGTCTTCTCTCAGATGAACACACATACCTCGCCATCACGAGCACTTTCAACAGAAGATCAGGAGCCGGAAGCAGGTTCCTAATATATGTACCTGGCATTGCCATTTGTCGTAGCGAGCACTGTTTGTATTACGATTATTTTGTATGGTGTAATTGTTCCCATGCATGCAATGCGACATAAATGCAAATTGCATTATTTCTGTAAGCAATTGTCAGATGAGATTGTCATCCAGCTATTCATATGCAAAAATGTTTTTCAGGGAGTCTCTAGGAATGAATACAGTTGAGTGTATTTTGTGGTTTCAAAAACATATTGTTGAAAATATTTGAGTATTTGTTCCACAAATATTTGATAAAAATGATAAAGGCAATAAGAAATATTGTTTTTCCTCAAGTAGATGGAAGTATTTACAAAATACATTTATTATTGTTTCCTATACAAAACTCTAATTCATTGTATTTTTCATTTACCTAAACATTTGCATTACATGTTGTTATGTCTGTTTTTGATTTCAGTATTTTACGATATGACTTCTAATAATATTTTTACTTTCTAATTATGTAGAGCTGGCTATGCGCCATCTTAATTATTATAAAATTATGATAGATAACATTTTTTTAAATAATAATTATTATTAATATTTATGTTAGTTTTGCATGCATGATAGATCTAAAAAATAGCTCAGGGACACAAAAATTTTAAACTTATTATTATTTTTATGTTTTTTTTTTTAATATTAAAGTTATGGGAGGCAATGAAGAATGTTATTGGTACATTGTTGGCAAACCAATGGTAAGCCCAAATACAATGTGGTTCTTTAAATGAGCCTGCCATACACTACCTCATTTCTTTATTAATTTTCGCATCTTTTTATCTTTTAAGTCTTCCAAATTGGTCTGGTTTTGGCAACATTTGCACCACAGCATTCTTCGCCCAGCATTGGTATTTCAACATGCATTATCATCAAACCATTACACATTAGGTCATACTAGGTGTTCCTGATCTCATTCATAGCATATAATTCCTTTATTCATGAACTGTTTCATGTTATTCTTACTATTACTTCTATTGTACTAATTTTATGCAATTGACTGAAGAGAATTTTATATGAATGAATGACCGAATAAATTAGAAATTGTATTAATTGTATAGAAAATATTTTTAATAGGAAGCATATAACAGTACAATGTAAATAAACTACTAATTTTATGTCTATGCTCATTTGTGGATAGGGGAATTGTGCTTTTGAAGTAAATGTCTGTTATACCTTTTGTGATGGAGGGTGTAAAAATTGTGAGGAACATGATTTAATAATAAACAGTGCAAATCTAAATGACTTCTTTTATTTTAAACTTGCCCTAGATTGTAATGATATGACGGGTTCAATAATGGCGCCCAGCCTTCAAATCCAAAGTTGGACAGGAAATATTTTTTTCTAGTTTATTTGTTCAGAAGGCCTCTCATTCTGGAGGCCAAGACACACTTCGGGTCGCTGAGCCATGGGAGTAAGTAAGTAAGTATTTGTTCAGAAAACTTTGCAACTCTCCGTAGTGCTATTACATACCTACATCCTTCCTGATATTACATACTTGCAGTGCAGCGTCTTGAGGGCTGAGCCTGATCTCTCTTTAAAAAGTCCCTACCAAGCTTCATAGCTTGGTCTATCTCATGAAAGAAGGTGTGTAGCATGTCATAGGCATAGTATGTGCTTAGGCATCACACTCACTCATAAGTCGCTGCATAAGTCTTTAGTGTGATCAGTTAACGAGAATTCATGAACGTAAGTTCATCATATCTTTTCATGAACTACATATAATCGACACTTTGCGGTTTTACATGATGTGGAGGAGAATAATGCTCATGTTTTTGAGGTTAAAAACCTAACAGTGAAATTTTGAGACTGCGGAAACTTGGATACATAAAAATAATTTGTTTAAAATGTTTCCAACGGCTTTGAAAGTACCCTCAGAGTCATAAAGTATCTTTTGATTCTAGGATCATAACCACATTACCACAGATAACAAATGATAACATTTTCCATTGAAACGTTTGAATAGTAATTTTAGTATTGACGGGTCACTGACGTTAGATTTTTTGTTTGGTCTTGACAGTTTTCTGGAGGAAAATTATTGTATAAAATTATTGCTTTGAAATAAAAAGTTAACAGAGGTTTCAATTATATCTTGTGGCTAAAACTATTTAGCAGTTGTTTTTTTTATAATACTATAGCATTTACTTAGAGATTCTGTCTGATTTTACAAGAATATCATTTTATTTGTGGAATAATGATTGTAACCTCTGAAATGTCTGCTAAAGAGATTTTAAATGATTTTAAAGAGAATTACGGCAAAGTCCGCAAGCTACTCGACGAGGACAGCAAGAATGATCCTGAGAATGAACCCTATTTATCCAAATATAAAGCAAAGGATATTCTCTCTAATATGTGTGAAGCACTGAAGAAAATCTTAAACTCTGAGTCTGATTTGGATTTTGTTAAGCTTCATGCAATGTTAGGAACAGTTCTGCTAAACATAGGCGTCATAGATATGGAAACAGAGGAGCTAACAGCTAGTGAGAGAGTTTTAACCGAAGCTGTTGACTTGTTGTCTCCAAATGGCTCTAAACCTGAAATAGTAACTACAATGATAAACATTTACAACAATCTAGGCATTCTTTGGTCGAATCGAGATGAACCTACTCAGGCTAAAGGATATTTGTTACAAGCAAAAGAATTGTATGAGTCATTTAAATGTACACTTCAGATGCCGTTGCCTATCGAGCAAGTTGTAAGCAATTCAGGAGAGACTGATGTTGGTGATTTTATGGTGTTGGAAAAGGCTCACATGTTGACACTTTACTACCTTGCCCAAGTCTTTGGCTCTCTTAAAGAAAACTTAAAGTCGGCTATATACTGTCATGCTACCTTAAGAAAGCAGTTACAGTACTCTGACTATGAGCCAATAGACTGGTCTTTGAATTCTGCAACATTATCACAGTTCTTTGCTGAGCAAAATGGGTTTTTCCAATCGAGGCATCATTTGGCGGCAGCGTCTACGATTCTGGAGCAGCATGAGGAGAAATTGATGTCGTCTGAGAGCAACGATGAGGCGTTCCAGGCTAAAGTGGAGACGTTTAAGCATCGGTCGGCAGATGTGGCTCGTTGCTGGGCCAAGTATTGCCTGTTGTTGATGACTGCTTCAAAGGCAAGGCTTATGAATGATGCTGAGAGGTTTGCGGATTCTATTACAGGTTTGTTTTACATATTTATTCTTATCCATATAAATTTCTCTATTCTATAATAGGCTTTTTGTAACATTTAGTTTTGCTTTATTAATTTTCATACTGGATATCATTTGCTTTACATTATTGTTATATTTACCAAGGTATTTACTGATAAATATAATAATAAACATTACTGTTGGCTCTCGCTAACAATCTTAAAGGTACTAGCATAGGATGACTTTTGCTGTCACTTGCTTTTGATTTCATTAAAGTATGAGTTTAGAGTCTGGAGAATAAATATAAAAAAATTATATAGTGTTAATATTGTATGTTTACATGCCTTTCCAGATATGTCAAACTTGACGATTGAAGATGATGAGAACATCTGTGCTGGAAACCCCAAGAATCTAGTGTTTCCCGACCTGGACGTTTCAAAGTATGAAAACAAGGTTGTTGACAAGTTCCTGCTCACATACCAAGATGCGAGGGAGGTGTTCTTGTGCTGCCAAAATTGGCTTAATAAGGCAAAAGAGTATTATAAATTGGACACTTTAGCATCAGACTACATTGAACTGATCCAGGTTAGTAGATAAAAAATTTGAAAAGGAAAAGATCTGTTCCTTGTTTGGTCAATGTTTATCTTAGTGATGTGAAATTGTTTTTACCCCAAGTTTCAGACAATAATACTCATATATTTTACCTTCATTGTTTACTCCAATGAACTTGAAATCCCTTATTCATTTTATAAGTAGGTACTATTGTTAGAAATAGGTAGATTAATATTTGTAACGATTTGGAATTTCCTTGTAGTTGATCAGACCCGCGTCATCGCAATTTTTAACACTCCCTTGTGAAAACAATCTTAGCTTATTTGCATATGGTTTAATTTGCAAATAATAATGTTCATAGTTTGACACATAGATTTGCCGCGTTTTTTTGTGACAGTATTTAACTGTTATCTACTCTATTTCGAGACTGTGTATCTTGGGTTTTTGGGTTTTTGTATATCAATGTTGTCAGCGTAAAAATTAAATATTAATAAAAAGTTTTAATGATCTGTTTGTGTTTAATTCCAGGACAGTTCTCAATCATACAGCTACCTAGCTTTCTTCGAAGAAGACGACGAGCGCCGCGCGAAAATGCACAAACGTCGCATCGACATGCTGGAAGATCTCATTAAAGAAATAAACCCTACTTACTACTTGCAGTACTGTAGACAACTCTGGTTCGAACTCGGGGAAGTTTACTCCGACATACTTAACATAAAACTGGACAAAATGAACAAGACAAAAGAAAAGCCAACACCACACGCTTTGAAGAAAATAAACATGCTCTGTGAGAAGAGTATTGAGAATTACGATCACTTCTTAAATTCAGTCAAAGATAAAAATGGTAAAATGCCCGGGAAACTTGATTATGATCTCATCCGACCAGTAGTTAGCGCTTACGCTTTTATAGGAAGGAACAGTATGAAGAGGATTGCTGTAGACAAGCCATCTAGGTTGTACAATGTGCAGAAGAGTTTCGATTCATATCAAGCTGTTGTGGATATCTGCACGTCAGACAAAGATGCCGCAGCTATGATGCATGAAGAATTCAGTTTGTGTCAGGAGATGGTCAAAATACTTCCTATAAAGATAAAAACACTTGAATCTGATCTTGTAGGCTAGATGCTTACAATGATCGCTTCATGAAGATCGTCGTTTGTTTATCGAAAATTCAAGGTGGCAATGCTTGATCGTTTTGAGGTCAGAATGCAGAATGAAATGAATGTTGCAAGAATAAAACTGAATCATTATGACACATTTGGGCCACATTTGGAATAGGTACAGTTTACTAAAAAAAGAGGAAAAATCCTATGCTGCAATAATGTCCTTTGTATTTTTATTTACTTTTTGTTTTGATTTAAGACAAAAGTAACCGTGTTATAGAATACAAGCTAGATGGCTCTTTTCTTAGTTATTCACTTTCTACGCCAGACGTCGTCGTATATAAGAAATTCCATCGAATCCCATTTAAAAACATACTTTTCAGTGGGACCTCTGGATGGATAACACAAACATGAACACTTGTCTGTTTTTTAAGCTTTTTTATTTAATGTAAAACACATGGCAAATAAAGCTATCTTATAGCTTAACCACAGATAACATAAGTGTAGCTATATCGAGCTTTCTGATATTTTGTCTTATATAAAAAGACGGCAGTTTTGTCCAGAATAAATTGACTATACTTCTATTTTTCAATTAAGAAAATATTTATAGTGTTATAACTTATAATCTTGTTAGTACATGCCTAAAATAATGTGTATATTTAACTATTGTGTTAAATTGAGGTCAGCGGTTTAGACTGTAACGATTTATTAGCGGCCGTCCTAGGATTCGCAAGAAAATTATCCGCGTCCTATTATATTTTGTAATGTTATACGAAATAAACCTTCCTATTTCAATAAAACATTTAAAAAATCCGTTGCGTTGGGTAAAGATCTGAGCAAACAGGAATAACGCAATGTGATTATGTATCTATACCTACTTCCATACTCGGTTAATAACGCTGAAGAGTTTGTTTATTTCAACGCGCTCATTTCAGAAACTACAGGTTCGATTTGAAATACTATTTTTGTGTTGGATTGATTCCCATTTGTCCAGGAAGGTTTTAAGTGTGCGGAAATCGAACCCCCACGCGAACGGAGTCGCGGGCGGCCGCTAGTTTTTAATAACACTGTTTAATAAATCGGTGCCCGGTGCATAGACTATACATATAAACTCGGTGGTCGAGTAATTTTTTGTTGCAATTTTGACGATTAAAAGTGCTTATACATATATAATATTTTGATTTTTTTAAGGCGACAAATACATATTGTAAGTAAACACAATCAATACGCTCTAGTCAGTGGCAGGCAAATGCTTGTCCATCACTTTTTTACTAGCGGCCGCCCGCGACTCCGTCCGCGTGGATTTCCTTTTTTCGAAATAAAAAGTAGCCTATGTTCTGTCTCAGGGTCTAACTAAAGATTGTCTGTACCAAATTTCATCAAAATCGGTTGCGAGGTTTAAGCGGGAAAGCGTAACAGACAGACAGACAGACAGACAGACAGACAGAGTTACTTTCGCATTTATAATATTAGTTGGGATAGTTGGGATCAAGATCTTTCATTCGCAACCAGAATCGCCACAGCCAATTAAATTAAATACCTACACGCATTTATATTTTTTCTGATTGTAAACTAAATTATCGACAAACGAATAAAAAATAATTAAATAAATTATTTCGCAAACCGGAAAAAATATTGTTGCTTACTTTCTTTATTAAAATGCATAAAATGCATTACGTTTATTTATTTTGTGCAAAACTTTTTACTGTTGACTACAGAATAAGCAAAGAAAAAATAAAAATATCTTTATATTTTTACGACATTAGAGAAAGTCTGTGCCTACCATTGTTATGTAGGTACATACCTCGTTTACAAAAAATCAGCCAAGTGCGATTCTATTTTGGTCGTATTCAAAAAACTACTTACTGGATTTCGTTCAAACCAATTTTCATTGGTATGTACATTTTTTTTATTAGTTTTATCATCATCTTACTTTAGAAGTTAGAGAGGGAGAGAGGGGAGGGGACACATTTTTCCACTTTGGAAGGGTCTCACGCAAAGTATTCACTTTAGAAAAAAAACGATATTAGAAACCTCAACATCATTTTTAAAGACCTATCCATAGATACCCCACACGTATATGTTCAATGAAAAAAATATTTCGAGTTTCAGTTCTACCTATGGCGAACCCTTGGCGAACCCCCATTTTTTATTTGTTTTTCTATATTCGTGTGGAAACCTTGTTGCGGTTCACCGAATCATCAAAGTAGTTTTATCAGTGAAGTGAAGTGAAAAATATTTTTTGTGTTGAATAGTTCATTTGACGTGGAGGGTAGGTATATTTAATGAGAGTCAATTTGGCCGACCTCCGTTAGTTAAAAACTTTGACAATCGAATCTCAAATGAATATATTGACTGTAATAGTCGATATATTTAGCTTGAGTGATAATGACCCCTATTTAATAATTATTTTTTACAAATTAATTTCTTTTTCCTAGAGCTGCATCTTTTTTCCCTGTTTTTGCCCAAGTTAGTAGTAAAAAAGCTCAGGAGTTTAGTAGCCTAATCGGCGACCAGTCGCCTTTTATATTTTTTCGTCGCCGATTCTCGCTCTGAGTAGCCTAAATGACGAAAAACCGCCTACGTTGGCAACACTGATCAACGTCTCAAAACCGTCACCATCAGAAAAGTGCCAAATTTAAATCTGGCACCCTTTTCAAATAGTCTTGCGTCACCCGCGTCATCGTAACGTCGGTGACAATGCCGAAATGCGCAATAAAAAAATGTCCAAATGGTACGCTAAAAATGTTAAAAAAGGACGGGATTTCTTATTTTCGGTAAGTTAAAATGTTTATAGATTCGTTTTAGTGGATTTTATAACTTAATAAGCAACGTAATATATTATTTCAATTTAATTTGTTTCAAAACGTCAGTCTCCGGCTCCAGTCAAACACGGCAAATTCCAATGGCCATTCTTTCATTGTCAGAACGATGCATTACAATCCCCTTATATTTTAGTCGCATTATAAGAAGACTCTGTTCGTATTTCATTTCAATGGAGACTTTTTTTTGATAATGTTTTAAATATATTTTTGCACATATTGTTTGGAAATTATAACGAGTTCATTTCTAACCATCAATTATATTTATTATATTATAATTAGTGTCCGACCGAAGCTTCGGCTTCCGCCACCTTCGGCCAAAAAATCCATCTTCGGCTTCGGTCGGAATGTTTCGCCGACCGAAGGTCCGAGCGACCGTCGAACTCGAAATTAAACACCGTTGTAGTCGAGTCGAGGGGGAAAACAACTTCGTACGTGTATTTTAACGAGTGCTTTGTTTTGAATTTGTGCTTATCAATTAAATTAATAAAATAATAATAATAATAAATGTCTGGGACTAACACACCAATTGCCTAGCCCCAAACTAAGCTCGAAGCTTGTACTATGGAAGCTAGGGAACGGATAGACATACTTAAATACTTTTATAAACATCCATGACTCGAGTACAAATGCCGATGTTCATCACACAAACATTTGCCCCTAGCGGGATTCGAACCCGCGACCCTTGGTTTTGTAGCCAGGGTCTCTAGCCACTCGACCAACGGGCCTGTCAATTGCGATACATTACAGTCTAAGAACCCGCTATACAAGGACCTTCATGGATTTTATGCACAATTTAACATGGCAATAATTATATAGCTTAAGCGTTGCCTAGTAAAGAGGGATGCCGGAATATGGCCAAGAAGTGCACACGATCTTCCATTTTATAAAAATTGCTAAAATATTCGTTCTTAATTATTCGCGCTATTTGTATGTCGCTAAAAGTTGGGGTTAATATAACAAAAATTAAAAGAAATTGAACTATTTATTAACCCCACCGGAATTGCGTCCTTTTGACAGATATGTGTAAACAAATCTATCTACGCCCTACCAGCATTGAAGTAAAGCTCAAATTCGTGTGTATCGAGCCGACCCGCGGCGGGCTCGTGTGTGTTAAGAGTTGCCACTACAGAAATATAATTTCAGATAATCGATTATAAGAGAATATCGAATATTATCACGTTGGTGGATCTTAGCTAAAATAGTGTCATTATCCTATTTATCTTTTAAATATTTTATAATCTTAGTAAAATATTTTCATGAAACGTATATTTAAGGCTGCATTATTTTATAAAACTATATTAGAATCGAATAGATCTAAAATCGAATATCGATATTTTTTACGCAATGGAAACACTAAATTAACTGCCAATTCAACTGTCAAAGTTCAAAATATCAAAAAGTAATTGTGTTTTTCTTGCATCAACAAAGTGATCGGTTTTATTTCGTGCGTTTAACTAAACAACTTCATCATGAATACTGACTCCGACGATCCGGGTTCAGCCGCAGCAGTTAAACAAATACTTTTTACAACCTTCAACAGCTAATATGGTGGAAATCGTAGATTGTATTACTGATGGAAAATAATGAATATGCATTTACCCAAAAACACTGACTTTTTTTAAACCCTTTCTTTCGCCAGTTAACTAATGACTATTTACTCTATATTTCCATAGTACTTTCATATGTGTGCACTGTGAGCCTGCACTTCTATGGCCAGCCGGCGTCCCCCTTTCAGTTCCTTTTGGTATATTTACTTTACTCTATGGTTTGTTTGCAAGACAGTCATAACCTCATTAGCTCTATCGTTATTGTTACATTTATTTTGAATTTTCTAATATTTTCTAAACTGTGAATTTAATGTATTACCTTTACTTTTTTATTAAGAAGTGTTTATTTATTTTATTAATTAGTCTTGTTTTGGTCTAGTCAGGTAGAACAAAGACATAAAGAAAATGATAAATTTTTACCATTAGGTAGGTAAATTACAAAATCACAAACAAAATCAAGGCTTGTGGCTTTAGTATATACCTACCTACCTACCAAGGCTGCTTGATACTTTAGGCTATAGTATATATGAACCTTATATATATGTTATATCTACCGACAACCAAGCGGACGGCGTCGCGGGCGGCTGCTTGTTTAAGATATAGGTATAAGGATAAATTAAGGGGTCGAAGACGAGTTTTATAACTACATAATAATTTATTTCTCATTCTTTTTTTTTAGTTTTCCTCGTGATCCAATACAATGCGCAAAATGGGCATCACTCGTCAGCCATCAAAGGCGTGAAGATTTTTTTAAGCCGAATAGATCAAGCGTCATTTGTTCAGAACATTTCTTGGATAAAGACATGTATGTTACTCCAAAAGGCATACGACGTCTTCGTAAAAAGACAATTCCAAATGTAGTGGTAAGTAACTTTAGTTACTATATTAGTATCGTAATTTTCAAATACATATTTATATTATATAGTTATAAAATTTTATTTTAAATGCTGTATCTATATACAGGGTGGTATCTTGAAATGGGTTTTGTTGGGCAGGTACATTAACCGTTACAGTTACAAGAAAACGTTGTAAGGAAACCATCCATAACTTTTTAGGATATTTTGAGCTACATTCACAGATTTAGGAAAAAGTTACAGTCAGCAAAAAAAGTGCATCGAAAGGGACGGGACAACGGGACGGGACGCGGACGAAGTCGCGGGCGGAAGGCTAGTATATTTATAATTTTAATGTTGTTTACAGATTGAATTGCCGGATACTGAAATCTACACGAGTTCATTGTTTCACGAGCAATATGAGAATGAGTTCTCTCCCGAATCTCCTGCTTCTTCCGTTAGTACAGACTCAATTTTAGACTCACCTCGAACAGTTGTTTTAAAAAAAGAACTCGAAAAATGCCGCATAAAACTAATTAACAAAGATAAAGTTATAAATAACCTAAGAAAAAAAAATGCAAGACTCGTTAAAAAGACCATTTCGTTAAAGAAAGTATTAAACATTTTAAAGCAAAGGTTTAATGTTAAAATTAGAAACAAAGAAAAATTCATCAGATCTCGGGCTCAGGCGGGAATTGAAGCCAGCGCCTCTTGCAATCCGGGCAAGCGCTCTGACCTCTAAGCTACCGAAACTGTTAGTAGACCTGACGAATTTCTCCTTGTTATTTGTTTAATGCTAAGAATGCCTTATCTCTTCAATGTTATAGTAGGTAAGTTACCTACTACAACATTCGTTTGAAACGCTATTTGCAGGCGTTTTCTAACGAAAGAAGAGATTTTTCTTGTAACTTTTTGTATATTTTTTTTAGCATTTTTTAAATGCTAGGTATTATTATACCTGTTAACTATAATGTTAAAATTAGAAACAAAGAAAAATTCATCAGATCTCGGGCTCAGGCGGGAATCGAACCCAGCGCCTCTTGCAATCCGGGCAAGCGCTCTGACCTCTAAGCTACCGAGACCGTTGGTAGACCTGACGAAAAAAAGCATTTAAAAAAATGCTAAAATAAAATATACAAAAAGAAAAGGTTTAAATTAGACTCGCGCGTAATTTCTTTTTACAAATGTCACCCCCTTCCATCCAACATTTCCGTGAATCCTTTAAACGGCGCCGGCGTGAAATCGAAATAAAGAAACTCAGTTTCCGATTTATAATATTAGTAAGGATAAAAATCAATCAACAAATTCATCAAAACAAAACAACAACAGCAATATAATAAAATAAAGACAATTTTGATTTGAGATTTGATTTTGTGGTACTTTGCTAAATTTCCACTCGCCATTTTCATGTCTTTTTTTGTATTATTAATATGTTATTGTTAAAATTGAAATTCGGTTTTAAGAATGATCCTGTAGAACCTGGATGAAAATGTTTAACTAATTAAGTACAATAAAATAAAGTGTTTTATTAAAATTTCTTCGTTTTGACATGCTGTTTACCCAACTTATACATTACTAGCGGCCCGTCACGCGGTTTCACCCGCATCCCGCGGGAACTACTTCTCGTACCGGGATAAAATATAGCCTATGTTACTCTGGGTGAATGTAGCTTTCCAACAGTGAAAGAATTTTTCAAATCTGCCAAGTAGTTTCGGAGCCTATTCAATTCATAATACAAACAAACAAACAAACAAAAAATCAAACCTTTCCTCTTTATAATATTAGTATAGATAAAATATGTATATTTAACATAGGTAAACATATTTAGAAAACAACAATATAATCAACTCGTAAAACTTATTTCATCTATGAAATAAAACTACTTTTTAACGGATATAATCGCGGTATATTCTTGAAACTACATATTTAACCTAAGAAAACATTATTTCATCTATTATGTTTTTCTAAATATGAAGGTTTATTAAATATTCGTCTCCACTCCAAGCTTTGTTCTACTTGCGAAATTTTTGTACACTCCCTTGTGAAAACAATCTTCACTAATCTGTATTCGCTGGGTGCGAAGTATAAGGGGGAACTACGAAACGATCGCAGCGCGCGTCATGGCCAAAAATGGAACTTTCTGTGGCGGACGCTGTCACTTTTTACTAGCGAGATTTGCGTTTTTAGTAAATAATTAAATAAACATGAGTCACAAAGCTTGCTGCGTAGTTAATTGCAAAAACAATGGCAGAAATAGTGATAAAAATTCCTTCCAATGTTGTTTGTTGTTGGAAAATGATGTCGTGTGTGATTGGTCGGAATCCAGTTTTTATGATTAATTTGGCCAGGTTTAACTGAAAGTACATAAATAAATAAATAAATAAATGCCTTGGACAAACACACCAATTGCCTAGCCCCAAACTAAGCTCGAAGCTTGTTCTATGGAAGCTAGGGAACAGATAGACATACTTACATACTTTTATAAACATCCATGACTCGAGTACAAATGCCGATGTTTATCACACAAACATTTGCCCCTAGCGGGATTCGAACCCGCGACCCTTGGTTTTGTAGCCAGGGTCTCTATCCACACGACCAACGGGCCTGTCAGATAAAAGGATGGATTATTGAGAGCGCAAGCACTCATAAATAATCGTCTGATATTTAAATGAAATGCGTTATTCGATGAAATTTGCTTATTTCTTTACTTACCTACTTCTCATGACGACAGCTATGAAAAATCCTTACACCCTGGCCACAGCCCACAGCGGTGCGACTTGCGATGCGTCTTGCGCCAGCGAAAGTGGCGAGTATAGATGCGACGCCGGTTATTAACGATTTTAACCGTGCGGGTAAATATGCATTTTTCGTTAGAAACGGTTAATAACCCGCATTTTATGCATTTTACGGTTAAATTCCACTAGATTCCGCTAGATGTAAATAAGTGTTTGTATAATAATAATCGTAATAGATTGTATATTGGACGCAATTATAAATTAAAGCGACATATAATTTAACATTTACGTTTCGTAGTATTGGCGTGAAAGAGTAACAGACATCTATCCATCCATCTATTCTTACAAACTTTCGCATTTATAATCTTAGTAGGATTAGGTAGTAGGATAACATCTCAAATGAATTTTATTTATCTTTTGAATATCGATTTTCTCTTCACAAAGGAAAAAAACTATACCCTTTTTAGCTGTCACTGTCAGATAACTAACCGTTAACAACTGCATTTTATCGGTAGCTAACCAAAAATTTGGTTATTTAACGGTAGCTAACGGGTTTTTTTACAACTATAGTGGCGAGCGAAAAAATCAAATAAAGGAAATTGTATGAAGCATGCCACAGCTACGGGATGCGCGGAGCGAACGCGCGGCGGCCATACCCACGACTAGGGCGGCCGTCGCCGGCCTCGCCGCGCCGCTCGCCGCGCCGCTCGCCCCCGTAGCTGTGGCTAGACCCTTAATGTAGGTACTAAGCGAAATCTATTGATTGTGCCATTTTAGACGAATTTTTAATTTTTCGTCTAAAATGGCGCAATCAAGGCTTATCCTACATAGATTTAGAATATTTATTTAAATAAATATAAATTACAATATTTAGTTAAAATTGATCGTTTGTTAATAACTCGTCGTAAGGACAGCCGGGCATTTCACATATCGGCCACCGTATTTGCAACCGCTAATTGGCTCTATCATCGCGCACTCACTCAGCGAATAAGGTATAATAATTTGCATGTTCATAGTTTGACAGAACCTTCAAACATAGATTTGCCGAGGTTTTGATGACATTATTGACTGTTACTTTTGTTCGAGTCAGTCTCGAATGCACAGTCTTGACGAGACTGTGCATCTTGGGTTTTTGTATATCAAAGGTGCCTATGTCCTTTTTTTTAAAAATAAAATAACATTGCTTTGTAGTATTTACATTTCCAATTATTATAAAATGGTACCACCAACCTAATAAGCTTTTCCAAGATTAACCTCATTATGATTCGTACGATTTCAAATGAAACGTGAAACCACACATCGTGTTCTTATGATTGCAACGAGATAAGGATAATTATTCTGCTAATTTCCTCGGTACAGTATAGTACCAATGCATAATTGCACATATCGTGCATTATCGGTGACGAGCCGTTTGGTGTACCTAATGGTCGAGAAGTCGGCTACTACACCAAAGGTCGCGGGTTCGATCCCCGCACGGTACCTACAAACATTTGTGTGCATGAACATGTCTGTTTGTATCGGTCTGGGTGTTCCTATGTATAATATGTATGTATTTACAAAAAAAGTATATAAGTACTGTTTATCCGTTGTCTGGCGCACCCATACCACAACCGAATGCTTAGTTTGGGGCTAGATGGCGTTGTGTGAATAACATAGAAGAAAAAATATAGATATATTTTTTCCAGAGTTAAAGGATATGGTCAATTCCTGCCTAGTGATGGCCACGAATGGCACAAAAGCACAAAGTATATTTTCATTCAACATCAGTGTTATTATGCGGTAGTGACTTAAAATGTTAATAAAGATTGTTAGACGTTAGTACTTATTTACAATTGCTTTGCTTGAAATAGCTCCAGGGTCCACTAGTGTTCTACGGACCACAGGACAAGAACCACTGCTATACACACATAATAAGTATGTGTCTAAGTGTCTTCCTAACTACGATGGAATTACTGTAATAAATAAATAAATAAATAAATAAATGCCTTGGACAAACACACCAATTGCCTAGTCCCAAACTAAGCTCGAAGCTTGTACTATGGGAGCTAGGGAACGGATAGACATACTTAAATACTTTTATAAACATCCATGACTCGAGTACAAATACCGATGTTCATCACACAAACATTTGCCCCTAGCGGGATTCGAACCCGCGACCCTTGGTTTTGTAGCCAGGGTCTCTAGCCACTCGACCAACGGGCCTGTCGAATAGAAAAATGTAACAACTACTTTACTACCATTATTGAATATCGAAATAGAATCTTTTTTTAGAACTGGTTGCATAATATAGCAAAGTTGTTGGTTTTGGTCCCGCGCCAAATGCCCAAGATCACGGACTCGGGACATGATCGCCCGAAAAATCGATGAATTTTAATGGCTTCCCTTCACGCGGTATTTGAAATTCTAACAATACATTTGAGCATTGTCTTGAGCGTTGCGTCATTGTTTTTGCTGGTAATTTTTTTTATACCTACTTATTACTTTTATTGACAGGCCCGTTGGCCTAAAACAAGTGTCGCGGGTTCGTACCCCACTAGGGGCAAATGTGGGTGTGAAGAACATCGGTATTTGTACTTTAGTCATGGATGTATAAAAGTATCTAAGTATGTCTTTCCGTTCCTTAGCATCCATAAATACATACAAGCTTCGAGCTTACTTTGGGCCTAGGCAACTTGTGTGTGTCACTCCAAGGCATTTATTTGTTGTTATTATAATTTTATACTTAAAAAAAATAATTCTCTACCAGAGAAACTCCGCCCTGAGTGTTTATGGGGTGACAGACAACCAACTACTACAATTAATTACTGCTTAACTTCTGCCAATCAAAAATCCTAGGAAACCAATCTTGGGTAACCATGCCAACATTTGACAGTATAAGAGCAGAAAAAGATACGCCCCGTTTTTTACTTTATTATTACAACGTGAATAACGGCTGTTCTTGGTATAGGATAGCCGTTTACCTGTTATTGACTACCTACTTACCGCTTCCCCTTTCGCTTCAGTAGATGTATGAGTAGAGAAAATGTACCTAATCTACTGAAGCTTAGAAATTATTTCAATTCTACTAGTGTACAAATATCAAATAATTTTTAAAAAATGGACACAGATAAAATAACCACGGATACGAAAAACAAAAGACGTTGTTATAGGAACCATATTTTTAATTTATTGTCTAAGTTACCTACTTATCTAAAACAAATCCAATTGTATATTCACTATTAAATTAACATTCTATAATCTAGTGTAACTTCTCCTTATCTTTCCCACTAAAGCTAGCCTTGATTGTCTTAAGAACTAAAGTTAGAATAAGTTTTAATATAAAGGCTAGTACAATTATCGCTACTATGAAAGCTGCCGCTACATCTAATAGTGTGTATTCGATGAATGTGAGGTCCCTTGCAGCTGTGTGTAGGGGGTCGTGGTGCCCCCACCGGATGACCCTCTCGGTCCAGTAGACAGCCGTGTCCAGCGGCTTCGATTCCCGATCGTGCCACATTTTTGATACGCGCCGAGCGCTCAGCCGCATTCTGGCGAGAAAATATACTTAGGTTAACTTAAAATGTATTTCGATGTAGGTAAATGGAATAATGAAATGAGGGTGGACATTATAAATTAAAGACTTAAATAATGATAGCATATTGTCGAAACGAAGAGATCGTTAACCTGCTGGCCATGAGAAGATTCAATATGAGCCAAGTTTCCCTACGAAAGTTGCAGACATAGAACAGATTTATCTGTTGGGTCAATTATATCTGTGTTCTGTAGTTGCGATGCCAAAGAAGACAAATAGTCTGGCACTTTCGTATGGTATTTACACGAAACAAAAGTTGTTAGTCCCTCGAACACGGTAGCAATAGTTTCAGGAGCCATAGAGAGACTCATCACAAACATGGTTTTTAGAATCGATCCGTGGACCTAATACCACAACATAAATTATTATGACAATACCCTTTCTTCAAAACACAGAACTCCTTAGTTTCAGCTTATTAATGTCCCATTGCAGGGCAAAGGCCTGCATCACTCATGTTTTAGCAAAGATGGGTTTTGGCTTAATCACCACGCTTGCCAAATACGGGTTGGTGATCACAAAGTGTTCACTAACTCGCCTTTGGCCCGCTCTTAGCCCTGACATACCGACACAATAATTAAGAAATACATATAAGATCTGACGATTTCGTGTAGGTACTTCATTGCTCCATTTGCGGATACTACCGTTACCGTAGCCAACAGCTGTGCAGTTTTCAATATCTTTTTTTACCGCGAGCATAGCGGTATCGGAAATCAGTGCGAGGAAATAATTTGAGGTTTGATTTCCGTCGCAAGATTAATGTTATAAGGTCATCTTTAAAAGTACGTATCAGTATCAGCCTGTTAATTTGTATCCGCTGCGGGCAAGCGCGTCTTGCCCACTGAGCACAATGCCCAACGTGCCCAGGGCCCCGTGATCGATTGGGGCCTCCAGACCAGGTAGGCTAGCCAAGATGCCACTTTGACGAATTCGTCAAAGTGGCATCTCCGCTACGGGCCCAGGTGCCCCACGTTTAACAAACAAGGGGTTTAAAGGCCCAGGTGCCCAGGGTCCCATTTAATGGGCGAAAGACGGCCATTATATTGTACTGATGTGGCGCGCGGGAGAGTATTGAAACAACTATTATGTTCGATGTCACGACTATAATGAATAATATGCTTACTTACAATGTCTTAAATACTAACTTATATCTAGCCTAATGTGTGGGTGAGGTGTCACACACTACAATATTCTTTAAACGTGTATTATTTGAAAACCTACATGAGTCAGGTGGGATGCGGGCGGGCATTAGTGCAAAATGTAAATCTTATTGATATTTATTGTTCTTTGTTAAGAAAGGACAATAATTCTTCGTTGATTTTTTATGTGTTTGTTCACGAGTATTTATTTAACGAAGTAAGGACATCGTTTTTACAATAAAATGACAAAAACAAGAAAGACTGTGTATTTGCTGCACTCAAAAACACAAGGTGTGCATCGACATCCATATGCCTCATCCTCATGTGATATTTTTATACATAGGTAAGAGGTAGGTAAACATATATTTACCAAGTATTACCAACGAACATACACATTGGTTAGTGACGGGGATGCGTAAACGCAAATGCTTTTCATGCGTTCTCAGGTACCTGACTATTTGGTCGGAGGTTTACGGATTTCATCCCCTAGTAGGTAACGCTTCCTACCTGTACTACCGACCTATAGGTTAGGTTAGTTATAGGTATAAATAAATGATAGAGACAATGATCATCATTTTAGTTAGAGAAAATATAGCATAAAAAATACTTTCGTCAACTCTGACTTATGTTGACCTAGATATCAAAGATCTGTGCAAGCATAATTTTATACTTATAGCAAATATTACAATAAGACGGATAAAGCCGGTTAAAAGTGATTGAAGTAACAATCCATTCCCCTTTTTAATGGGAACGGTGCCCTTGTCGGTAGATAGAACAGAAAAGAATCTACAAACTACATTACCTACCGGTTATGGTAGGCCATAACACATACATATTTTTGCGGGCAATAATCAGGGAGAACGGAGAAGAAACATTTTTTTTGTCTGATTTATGGAAGTAGGTAGGTACGCATAATTATTGAGTTTGTCGCGTGGAATGTATGATTTCGATCATGTTGATCTGATTTATTATGTTAATAAGCGAATAACTAACATTAAACTATGCACACTAGCACATGCAATAGTGCGTTACTATATTGTATCATTAGTTACTTCTCTGAAGTTCTCTGTATAACATAACCGAGATCAATATAAGTACCTAGCTACCTACCACTTTGATATCATTCTGAATAGTGAAGACTAGACACCGTTTCCGCATTACAGCATTTTCTACCTAGACGTGTACCTACATCATTTGAATTTTTTGTGATGGTCTAAGTCTGCATGTTCATTCACCTACCGGGTCTTCTTAAAAAACGATCAAAAATGTGAACAGTGATAAACAATTAATGTAATTAGACGACCGCTTGGCGTAATGGTCAAGATGTTGCCTATTACGCAAGAGGTCGCGGGTTCGATCCCCGCACAGGACAAACATTTGTGTGCATGAACATGTCTGTTTGTCCTGGTCTGGGTGTTATATGTATCTATTTAAGTAAGTTGTAATACCACTAATGATTCTGATGTCTGTAACACAAGTGCTTAAGCTACTTAACACGGGGTCAGATCAATGTATGTGATGTTGTGAATATTTATAATTAATCACCAGCGCCCAACAAAGATATCAAGAACTTAAGGACCGCAGCAGAAGTGTTGTCAGCATTTAAAACCAAATATAAAAACGGCTACCAAATTTCACAGCTGGCAACACTGCTTACCAAGTAAACTGTCCATCCAATTAACCTGCGAGTGGGCGAATGTCCGGACCGAAGCCGGACAATGGCGGTTGACATCGTTTATGTAATTGCACCGATGAAGTTACAATGACGATTTATTGCATGACGAATTGACGTAGATGGGTGTAATGTAATGCTTCATATGTGACGGTGGAGATGCGTTACATTAATCCTATTATGTTAAGCGTTGAAGATGCAAGTATATTTGGTCCTCTTTCACGTGCATATTCATCGGATAAGGCTAATACTTTTTAGTAGTGATAGTTCTTATAGGAATTGCACCAGCCAGAACAACACTTTAATTAATCAGAATACAGTTATTTCTATTGAGAATACAGTTATTTCTATTCTGAGTTTAATTATTTTCCTCGCAAAACAGACAAGAATCACGTTTCGTTGGGATTTAGGTACTGTAGTGAAGCTTAATGCGAATTTGATTGCCTAGCTTACACTTGACCTTTTTTCCGCGTAACAGAAATGTTTCGAAGAAAGGATATGATAGCTAGGGTTCTGACACTGCATTATATACTACCTACATATAAACATAAGTCTGCGTGCTTCTGTTTCGGTATTGCAAGTCATGGTGATACGTGGTGCTTACCATCGTGAGAACAAGTACCGACTTTATTCCAACTTTCCAATAGCCTAGAGCCCTTTCCTTGCCGTATCTGGATTTTAATTAAGAAATGCCTTCGCCATACTTCGGCCCGCTCTAACATAGGACTGAAATGTTCGACGGTCACTTCACATAGCGTACATTGGTAACGAAGAACATACGTGACACCAATCAAAATAATGCCAACATATTACTTTACTCTATGATAATGCCACAGTTTTGTGGTGTCAGGGTGAATAGCGATTTAAATCTCTGAAAGTATAATATGTAGGTATATATATCTTACTCAGCGCTCAGAGCCTTCTGTATCGCCGCCCGCAGCGATTCCTCCGTGAGATCAGCGTACGACACGGAGACTCCGAAGCCTATCTCTTCAGCCATGGCTCCATTGTACGGCTGGTCTCCGAAGAACGGCACCACAACCATAGGCTTGCCAGCTGCTACTGCTTCTGTCATGCCAAGTAATCCACCGTGGCCGATGAAGGCTAGCACTTTCTTGTGACCTGTAAAGATTGAGGAATAACGTTCATTTCTGCAGGAGAACTTTCGAAAGGACTCTTGTTTAGAAACACACGAGAGTTCGGCCGCCCGCGACTTCGTCCGCGAGGATTTCAGATCCCTTTTTTTCGCAATAACAGGCACGCCTATATGTTCTCTTTCTCTACGTCTTAAGATTGTCTGTGTCAAATGTCATCTAAATCGGTTGAGAGGTATAAGCGGGAAAGCCTAACAGACAGACAGAGAGATTACTTTCGCATTAATAATATTATTAGGGATGGAGGATGACACACCATGCCGAAATAACGTTGCGTAATTTTGTGTAGGAAATGCATTTCCACTAAATTAAGGTCGCGTAATTTGGGCCTTTTGTGTTCCTACTTTTTTTTGCAAAAGTGCACTTAGTTTGGGGTTTGTAAAGGCAGGTAGGTAACGCATCTGCGACCCTTGTGTGGTTGTGAAAATGTTTATGTCCATGGGCAGCGCTGATCACTTACCATCAGGTGACACTCTTGTGTTTGACATATTGAAACCCAGGTCTCATATCGCAGAGGGCTTAACCAAATGAGTAACAAATAAGGTCAATCTTATCTTCTCCCCATTGACATTGATGACTTCATGAGCGCAATTATGTTTTGATAAAAATTTAACATAGAACCAGATTATCATAGTTACATCCCCTTATCTTTAGACGATAGATACTAGATGATAGAATAAGATTAATAGGTAATGCTTTTAGCAATTAGAATTATCTAATCTGTTTGTAAGTACCAGACAATTCACATTTGAATATAAATTTATATGAAGAATTCATTGTTCTTGATATTTTATTAATTTAAAAAGTAGGTATCTACCTACTTTTTTATTTTTATTAATTAAACAAATTTTATTATTTTTGAAATAAATTGTTCTCAATAAACCTTCTCGTTCATCATTTGTTTCTTGAAACTGCTAAAGTAAGCAAGTCCAAAAATAAATATTCGAATAACATAATAAGTATTATGCTTGCCAGTAAAATACGTCAATCAAGTCAAATTGCGGAACTCAGTTTAAGAATACAGTAAATTGAAAGTCATCGGCGTTTGACGAATATTAAATGAAGTGAGCAGTGAGGATGCCTGAACAATATCTTTGTAAGAAGGAGGAGCATTTTAACTGGCTTTGTGCTTGAAAGATTATCTTTCAGTAAGCAATGATGAAGCATGGCAAATCGGAGTAATTTGAATAACAACACGTTTTCCACCTTGAGACTGTTTATGTTGTTAATTATTATACTTGGTCTGTTTGTGTAAGTGTAACAACCACAAGGAAGTTATTACTTGGTGGAACACAGAAATGCTTGTGCAAAATTTCCAAATTGGTATTTAAATCGATTTTGATCTGGATTTGGAAATTTCAATATAATAAGAGAAAATTATATTTTATTATTAACTATAAATGTAGAACTGCACGCTCTGTAATCTAAAAGGATTATCTTGGTTTTCCTCATTATGGATTAATTATGTATTAAGAGCGTACAGTTCGCAAACTAGCTTAATTATTATCTAATTGTTATTTAAAGATGTTTAGATGAAATAACTCTAAGTGCACTAAAGAATAACATTATGATATGTAAAGTGACTTTTATTACAGTGTTCATCATTAAGTGGCCACTTTTAGCAACATTTAGAACATGGTCAGATATCTTTATGCAAGAAAAGCAGGTATTTAAAGTAAACCCCAAAAAATCAATAGTGTTATTCTTTACTGCACTGTAAAACGTTTGTTTTGTAAAGATACCTATTTATTACAAGTAGGCATACATAATAAAATAAGTGCACTTGTTAATATGTACTTACTTCCGTGCCGCCTGAATAAAGATTACAGTGACTGCACTACGAAGGAATGACGATCAAACTTTTATTTTGGCCCAATGCTGAATTGTAATTAGGTAAGGAGGATGTGTATAATGTGTACACAGGTGAAATGTCAAGTGAATAATGTATAATGTACCTATCATTGTTAACTTGTGTATGTTGCGTACGAATTTGGAAGTTGTTACTGTGTTTTCATGAATAGAAAAATAACTTAGCACGGTTGTATGCTGTGGAAGTGGGTGCGAGAGGTATACCAGCGAAATCTCTCTACAACCTACTAAAGGACTTAGGATTACCAAGATCTAATATTAGCTCGTTACTGGAAAGAGCAACTAAAGCCGCTTTACTCGGCTCATACCAAATATGGTTGGGAAGGGAGAGGAATGTCATCGGTGAAGGTGATCGTTAGTATACTATAAAGGGGCCCCTTAAACCTACACGCTGGGTCGAAAGTCCCAGGCACCGACTGACATTCCTCTCTGTTCCACGCGATGGACCCGGCACCCGCACGGAGAATCCATGGATAGCTAAGAAGTTCGTCTCTAGGTATTTCGTTACATAGTTCGTACATCAGGCCAGCATCATTGTAACCAGGGTTGGACTCAGGGTGGGCAGCAGTCAACCTAGCTCCCCTATCCTGGTATTATTTTAGTAAGTTAAAACAATGTGATTGGGTACTGTCTATCCCGATTAAATGCTTCCATAGGATAAACCGAAATTGACGCGGACGAAATTGCGGGCTACCGCTAGTGATACATATCTCAGTAGGCAATACATTATTGTATGATATGGACATAAACGGAGTGAACTTGGAGTTGGCGGCTGATATGAGTGAGTAGAAGGAGCAAGATGTGGCGCCAGAGCCGTCTTTTAATCGTGTGCCCCCCACAGCTTGGTATGGGGGCCCCAAACGATCGCGGAGCCTTGGGTATGTGCCCATTGTGCTCAGTGGGAAAGAAGGATCTGTGTGGCGCTGACTGTGACATGGGATAAGAGCAGGTGAATGAAGATGATGATGACAAATTGTACTTACGTAGCAACTCGTACTGCGGCAGCCACCTGACTTTCATAATATTCCCCAGCAGCGTGCCTTCTTCATCACTGTCCTCATACTTCCAAATGACCCGTTGTTTCAGCTTCGAAAGTGCGTCCACTATCATCTGTTCCTTGTAGGGCGGCATGGTGGAAGTCCTGATGAGGGAACCGAAGCTGAACAGCACCACGCCCTCTGTCGACTCGTTTATGAACTTCTCCATGTACTGGGGAAGATGAAGAAGTGAATCGTTAATAAGGAATACTATATACCCTTCCTTTGTCCGAATTTAGGATACGCTTGCATTGGAGTCCCTGCCACTAGACTATGGACACCTAAAGCTGTGTAGTAGTCGTACTTGCCGTAGTGCACATAAACATCAAACATGAACATTTGGTTTATCTGGTACACACGTGCAAACTTAGTTGTTGCGTATCATGCAACGCAACTTACGTCCGTGCGTACACGGCTTTTTGGGTATGGCGATGTTGGAACCTCACCTTACCGTACTCCGCAGGTTTTGTACGTCTGCTCATGACTGATGAACTGAAAGTTACTACGCCTAAGATCGATACTGTCCGTCAGATCTCTTTACCCAAAATCACGGATATTTTAGAACAGAAATAGTGCTAATGTCTTAGCCTTAAAAAACATAAATGTTATATTCATATAATATGTATATTTTTTATACACCCACTTCGATCAAAAAACGGGAAAATTGCAATGTGTACGTAGATGACTCGTTAACTAAAACCCCGACGGTATTGAGCTATGGAGGAATATTACAAAGTTATAAGTCATATAATTTCTCTAAAGCAATCTAACCAGCTCGGACGAGAAATCATCAAGCCTCTCGCAATAGTGGTTTCTAAACTATTTAAGTGCTGATTGCGTCTGGGAAGCTAGGGCCTGCTTATATGACTAATATAATAATATTGGTTTTATTACCAGGTCTGAAATAATTATTATTACACAGTATAATATACACAGTCAGTAGGTTCTCATATTGTATTAATGTCCATTTCAGCTTAGATGATCCCGGTGACAGTTTGCCTCCAAAGGAAAATTGACACTATTATAAAGTAGTAAGACCCAACTAAAAATCATAAAACACCTCGTGGTTATTGCCTTGAAATAAAGTTTAATTTTGTATAACAAGTTCACTTGTCACAGGAGCATCTTAGCTGAAATGGGTTAATGTTTTGGAATAGGTAAAGTATGTAATACAGACTCATACAGACTAGACTAATAAGCCCAGATATTAGATTGGTTATCTTAGCTTTGAAATGATTAATGCGTTCACACCTAACATTTCATATCCGACAAACATTTAAAGATAATCTTGTAACCTACATACTACATACCAATACTTATTTTAATACCAATCTAGTGTAGGTATATGATAATTTCTAATGTATGTTTTTTTGTTTCACTTTTGAATTTACCTTGTAAGTAAGATGCAATTGATTTGTAACCAATACATAATTAAACATCTACATCTAGGTACACTATCTACCTCTACGCTAATCTACACTAATATTATTCAGAGGAAAGATGAGTATTTTTGTATGTAACGAATAAACTCAAAAACAACAGGACCGATTAAAATAATTATTTCACTGTTGGCTCTGAATGTTATCTGTTGGCTAGCTATACTATCCCTGGTGAATATCGGGTAATTTTGATTCAGGAAATGTGAGGGGAAGGGGGGATATTTGATAAAAGAAATACCGCGCTGGTGAAACCGCAGGCAAGTTATGTACTTATATTTTTTAAGTACCTAACAAATCTATTATTGTTTCCACTGCAAGGCATGAGTTCCTTTCCTATGTTCCGTACTGGCTTAGCGTCTATTCGTGTGCATTCATAAACTGTATCGATCGCATTTTCTTGTAATCCTATTTTATGTGCCCGGGGAATGTGAGTTCAGGCCGAAGTCAGTGAAACTATTAAATTAAACATTAGGAAATAGGTTCTTCCTGGTTGTAGCAGCGTTTATGCCAATGAGGAATATTCTTATAGGGATCGTCGTTCAATATGGATACATATGTAATTATAAGGTAGTTATTCATTCCGTTATGCACGAGGGTAAGATGTGCATTGTGCAGTCTTAGGGTCTAGCCACAGCTACGGCGGCGAGCGGCGCGGCGAGCGGCGCCGCGGCGAGGTCGGCGACCGACGGCCGCCCTAGTCGTGCGTATGGCCGCCGCGCGTTCGCCCCGCGCATCTCGCCGCCGATAGCTGTGGCATGCTTCATACAATTTCCTTTATTTGATTTTTTCGCTCGCCACTTTCGCCGCCGCAAGACGCATCGCAAGTCGCACCGCTGTGGGCTGTGGCCAGGGTGTTAGGGCAGCCAATAGGATTAAGACCTTATCTCATGACTAATCTCAGTCAGCATTCAAAATCATTTTGGCTGCTTACGGCACATCTCCGCTTTTTCGCTTTGATGGAATCTCACACTGATGGTTCTCTGCTCTGCTCTTTACGGTTACAAGTATTGTATTTGCATGTGCTTTTATATTTGGAGATTAAACTTTATTCAATTTATGTGCGTCTGTATCACAATTTACTGTGGCTGTATTTTGCGAAGGCATTGTTTCCGATTCATACTAACGGTGATTCCGATCATTTGCCAAAATATTGATCTATTGAAAAACTTAAACGGGATTTTTGTGATTTTAGGGCAACCCAGGTAGCAAGCATCTTGTGTTATGCATAGTAAAGGATCGACCCTTTTACCTATGCAAACGTAAAAAAAGCTGTAACGGGTATTCCCATCATCTCAAATCGTTTATGATTTTTTTGGTAGAAAACGGTTTGACGCATAGGTATGTATCCTGTCCACGACCCGAAATTTTAAGACCAAATGAATGAAGGAGTAAAAAATTCCTGTGTTACTTTTATTTAAAACATACCTAGATCTATTTAGTGATTTAGTATAGGTACCTAGCCTATTATGTAGCCTAGTATAGTTATTTATTTTTATGAGTCATTTTGTTCATTGAAACATTATGTTCCACTTTTTACGACAAAACAATAAAATACGTATCGCGTGACAACAACAACAGTATCGGGTGTTTTGTTACCCTATATTACCTATAACATTTTCGCTATGTTGTAATCATAATATTTTAAATACATCTTGTGTGTTAAAGAGTAGAAGGTACGTTACGTATCTTGAAATATCAGACAACAACAAATTCATTGCTTCAATCAAACATTGTTTTAGAAGTACCTATATTCATTATTCAGGTACAAAATACACGCACACAGGAATTTTGTTTATCTTGGATGGGATTCAAACCCATGATCATTCGCGAATCATACTGAGTCACTCACTACTAAATGCGATATCATCAATCTAATATTAAGTTTAGACTTACCGCCGGAATCACAGTCCTTTTGTTGTTCAGATGCATGCCACCCACTTCCACTACACCGGGAATCAAGGGTCTTGCGCCGTTCAGGGTGTGGAACACATTCACCAACATCAACGAGGTGTTCTTCGCCAGCTCCTGCAGGTCAGGTATCTTCCTGCCAAAGTGCCTCTCTATTATCTCCTGCTCCTTCACCTGAACCGCGTGCCGGAACCAAAGCTTGAAGAACACGTTCAAGAAAGTATTTTCCAGCCTTTCCAAGAAAGTCATTCGAGGCGTGAAATGCGAGCTGACCACGGGAACGTAAGACGGGTTATCGGTCAACCCCATACGGTCCGGCGACCAGTGCATCAACGTGCTCGATAACAACGCAACAATAGGCACTTTCTTTCCGTAAACATGAGCCAAACCAAGCATGCAGTCACTGTTGAAGTTTTCCACTAAAATCACATCGTACTCCTTCCGCAGGGCTTCGGCCAGCGGAGGCCAACTGACTAACTTCGAGCACACTCCTAACGCCATTTCACTGAGAGGATGGAAATCCAGGATTTGCTGAACTATATTCTCAACCCCTAACATCTTTAAGAAAATGTTATTCTGCTCGTATATGGCTAGATCGATGACTTCTATCCCCAGCCCGGCGATACCTTCGAGACTGACGTCCGTGTAGTTTTCCGGGGGATCCTTGGTCGGGAAGAAGGATACCACGGTGACATCGTGTCCCCTCTCAGCTAGCTTGCGGAGCAGCGGGTCGAAGACCATCTGATGGCTCTTCCCCGTGTGAGGGAAGAGGCCGAGTACTCGCGCCGCGGATGCATTGTCGAACGAGAGCGCGCCGAGGGAAAATAATATTGCGAGTAAGCGCATACTACCGCTTGTTGTGGAAGCGAGGAGGTTACTGTCCTAATGGGAAGCGCGGCAAGCCGGCAAGGCTCGCCCCCTATGCCGGCATACTGCGAGCGATATCAGTAAAGTATTGACGCGACAGACAGACTTCCAATGCGTGCTTTCTCCGAAATCTCCGCGCGAGATGTATTGTCGTGCGATTTTGCAGACATTTGGTCTTCTTGCGCCACGGGAGATGATCTGCGGGAGACGGGTCACTGATATTAGCCACCTTGTTCTTTCATTTCTATTTCTGAGAAGCAAAGATCACACGTGTACGTACATAGCTGTTACTTAACACAAATCCATGGGGTGTAAAGGGATCGATGTAAAAATAAATCTTCGTTGTTGCCGGTGTAATGATTTGCTGATACTAAGTGTTATTTCTATTGAAAATTTATCGGATAGTCATAATCTGTGGTCCCAATATTAAAAACAAGTCTTATCTCATTATCTGCATTGCTAAATTTGAGACTTGATTTAAGGAAAAACAACGTGACTTAACCTATATTCATTGCATGTATACTTATAAATTAGATAGGTATGTTTAACGCTTCTATACCTACCTAATTAAACTATTTAAAATTTGGATCTACAAGTTATCGTGTGTCTCAGCGTTTATTTATTAAGGCAGGTATCTATTTACTAAAAACTTTGCAGGTCACAATTGTGAAGAATGTTATTTTAATAGTTTATTGATCTTATCTTGGAGCATTTACCTACCTATCATTAATTATTTTTTCGCCTTGTCCAGCAAGAAATAATTAGTATTATGCATTTACACCAACGAAAGTCTAGATTACTCGCCTCTGTTAAACTAACTAATACTGGATCTATCCCAAATGGTCTAGTTTCCATTGTAAGGGTTACAGAGGTCCAGGTCAGACGACAGTCGCTCCGTTGTAGGTAATTACTAGGCTGGTCAATGCAGGACCATAGTCTCAGCTTACCCTTGGCTTCGAGGCAATGGCCAAGGATGCAACAATGATGATGATGTCTTGGATCTTTCCCAAACCTGAGTGATGGATGAAGAGGAAAATTAAATAATTAAATAATTATTTAATTTTATATTAATTATTAATAATTAAATTAAATACTATTGGACCACTGACTCTGACTCTGATGAGTTCGTTTTAGGTCTTCATTACTTTATCGTAGAATACATTATACGATATGGAACGACGGTGATAACATCTAATCTATACTTACTAGGTTATACATTCTATATCGGTGCATATTACTCTAACTAATCTAATAAACGCAACTAGGTACGAGTGTTACGGGGCATCACAGTCAATTGTTAAATCGACTTGACATTGGGACGCAATCAATAGATGAGGCATAATCAATCTTACTGGAAATGTGGTGGATGCTGGTTGCAACCATTGAGGTATTTATTAGGTACCACTACGTATAGAGTACCTAGACATCGAAGAAATCATTACAGGAAAAAAAAACAACATTATTAAATCACTAATTAATGTAATTTGCTGAGCTGTCAAATAAATAACTGAAAATTGTTTACACATAATAATTTATGCAAAAGTATGTAAAAAAGTATGCAATGGTCGGTTTTGACTTTTGCTTGTTTTTTGATGAATCTTGTGTCGTAGAGACCTAAGACAAAACTGCTAAAGTACATAAACTAAGTAGACTATCGCGGATTCGCAAATAGGGTAAAAACTTTCGATTTCCATCGTGCCGTGAAAAACTTATTGAGGCGCTGATAAGCGTAGCGAACTGAGACGATAAAACGAGATCAATCCTTTCTATTATTTCCCTACTTTTAGCGACGTAACTGTTCTCGATGGTTAGGTACTACACAGAACGGTTAAATTAGTTACTAGTGCAACTGTTTTGTGATTACCTGCACACTTTTTGATTAAAATTTTAAAGCTATCTGGCAGATAGGGGACGCTACGTCCAGCTTTGGACTGCATCAGTCTTAGGCTCGTATTAATAAATCACACTCAACTCTGATCACGATATTAAGCGCGAATTTGAGGTGCTGTTTTGTATGAGAATGACATTCTCAAGATTGAGCTCAGAGTTGAGTGCGATTTATTAATACGAGCCTAAGTGTCAAAATCAGCCATCAGTCACTCACTGCGTGTTCGGTTTGACACAATGTATTTTCCCGACTTGGGAATAAAACCTAGCACCTCGAGACCATAGGCCAGTAATCAAAACCACTAGACCAGCGGCTTTTGGCGGGTTTGGTGATTCAGCTAAAACCAATAATTGTCATTTGTATAATTTAACTAGTTTTGTTTGTATTTGAATTTATATCATTCACTTAATGTCATTGGCATCTGCCGTTTTATGTGAATTAAAATAAATAAATAAGTTACAAAACGTGATTTCAAATGTTGGAAGCATTTGCCCTGCAGTGGGACATCAATGGGGTGGAACTATTACAGCCCACTTCTATTTATTAGTAAGTAGGTACTATAGTGGATACCTCTTCTAAGTAGGTACTATTTACTCGTCTGAAATCCCTTGTCACGTAGCATGATCTCTATCGTTTACTAACCAGATCATTAATTAACATGATGAAGTATTTTCAGCTTGATACGCTTACTTGTTTCAGCTAATCACTTAATGATGGAAGCCCTGACGTAAGCAAAATGTTATAATACAGATAACCTATGTCCATATACCGGTTAATATTAATATATTATTATACCTAAGTGTTGTTTATCTCGTTGGTCACGCCACGAAAGGTTGATCCAACTTAATCAAGATCAAGTGTTTTCTAATACGTAAACTATTTTCTAGAGGGTACAACGATGAACCTACATCCATCCGGTGCTATACATAGGTATGTAGGTTCCTACATTTATGTTTCCGCCTGGTGAGTAAGGTCGCTAGAGCTCAGTTGGGGAGAGCATGGGGTCTTAAAGGCCGGCAACGCATCTGCGACCCTGCGGTTGTATGTTGATGTCCATGGGCAGCGGGTGATCACTTACCACCAGGTAAACCTCTTGTTAGTTTGCCTCCCTATACTATACCAAAAAAAAATGTATGATATGTTAATCAGTCAATCTAATGTAGGCCGAATGTGGATAGATAAAGCTTATCTTAACACTGCACTGACATCTCATATTAAATCCAAAAAATCTGTATCTGTACAACGCAGTGTCTCGTAAATGATAAGATTAGATTATGTGATATTTTATTTTCAATCGATCCTTTAAAGTTAGTCATTATAAAAATCTGACTTATAAAGATATTTTTATCTATTGCGTTTAGGTAACAAACAAGACCAGATAAGTTAGTAGATAATCACCGCAGCCCATAGAAAACATTACCTACTTTACGTTAGTAGTTCTGTAATCCTACCATGGAGAAAAATGGACATCTAAGACTTTAAGTGGTTAGCAGATCATTCACTTAGCAGTCAGAACAGATCATTTGTAGGTATTCTGTGTTTAGGACTGCCTTTGCCAGCTGCAAATATACAGGGCCGTCTTTCACCTTTTCGAGGCCCTGGGCCTCTTAACCTTTAGTTTGGAAATCGTGCTGGGTCTGAGGACCCCAAGTGTAGGGTCTGTAGGCACCAAACAATCGCGGGGCCCTGGGTCCCAGTTTATATGTAGAGTCTATGGCCCTCGGCACGTGCCCATTGTGCCCAGTGGCACAGTAGGTGGGAGAGATGAGTCTGCAAATATACTAAACAATAACTAAGAAAGGGAGGAATTCCACGTGACGATACGAGCGATGAATATAAAGGTGAACGGTGTGCAAGGAAGATGGTAGACCGAAGAAAAGATTGATGGATTGTGAATGACATGACATGAGTGAAAAGGATGTGAATGACTCAATGACGAATGATAGGCTTACATGGAAGACGTCAATGTATTGCCCCGACCGACCCCAGATAGATTGCGAACAGGGCAGGCAAATGATGAAAAACTAAGAAAATACAGTCTGGATCTGTCTCGTGCCTGTTACAAAAAAACAACAATATTTGTTGGATCTCACAGTCACACAAACACAGTGGTAAGTACCTACTATGCACCATAACATACCTAACTGATTAAAATAAATCAGCTTTGAGTTGAGGTATAAAACAATTCTCCTAGCTTCCTCGTCCATTTAAAGTAAAGAGTATCATTATTGTACCTAATTGGCATGTAAGCACTCTACATGATGTGCAATTTCGATAATAGTAGCCTATGTAGGTACTTAACTTTACCTTATTGTTACTATGTAATAATTAGTAAGGTAGTTAGTATATCCTATCTACCTTTACTAATACCTATAATAAAGCTGAAGAGTTTGTTTGTTTCAATGCGCTAATTTCAGGAGCTACTGGTACGACTTGAAAGTATATTTTTGTTTTAGATAGTCCATTCGTCAAGGAAGGCTTAAAGCTATAGGTAGTTTAACACTATGTGAGCGGAAACCGAAATCCACGTCACCTCTTGTCTGTAGGGCCCCAATGGATCGCGGGGCCCTTGTGCCCAGTGAGAAAGGCGGCTCTCACTGTCAGCTTCTTGAATAATTTGGAAACAAACGACTAAATCGATGCGCTACTTCTGCTATCACTAAAGATCAAATCAATTTACGCGGGCAATGACAAATTAACCTAATTTCCGCGCTATGCCGTCGCACTTACGTCACACATATAGACGAAATGTTCCTAGTTCCTAACCAGAAAAAGTTCGCGACCTAAATACTAATTCGCGATAGACCTTTAAATGTGGAACTTGGCTGTTATTCAGTCTGTCCGACTGGGAACGCGGGCTGAGGTTCAATGACCACTGATAAATATAACAACACACTACTGAACCAGAATAATGAATAACTGGCGTTCCTCGATAAGCGTTATAGAATACCTAGATATTTCATCTCGGAACAAAGCATCTCTGATCTTATTCATTATCTTAGCGTTGTCCCGGTTGCATCCTCAGGCTTTGACGATGATCCTTAATTTATAAGCCTCATAATCACATTGGAGCGACTGTCGTCTGACCTCTGCAAACCACCCAAGGGAAATCAGACAATATGGATCATAGTCCAGACCAACAACTTAACGTGCCGCGGGATTCGAACACAAGACGTCCACGTCAAACAAAGCATCTCCAATATCGCTGAATGTCGGATAAAACAATTTATTCAAATCAAGGTCAGGGTTCAGAAAGAATAGTCGGCTTGTTAGACAAGTCATTGATTACTTTTCGAGATGAAAATTGAAGGTCAGACCAGTTAAGAAGTCTTATCAATTGGAGGGTATAAAACGTTGAATGTATGTGTGGGTGTCTTATATTTATTTATAAAACTAGTGAAAATATGCTGAAGAATGGATATTTTGAGAATTATGCATTGTAAAATTTTTTTGCTCTCTTTTAAAGAGCGAATAGTTTGAGTGATTTCGTGACTGTTTATCAAATTAAGTTTAACAGGAGAAAAAATCGTCTTGCAAAATTTACAGATTAAAAAAAAAGATAGGTCCTGAACAGACAAAAACTGTCGCGAAATGGCAAAGGGCGTAAGAAAACATTACAACATTAAAATTTCTGTTTATTTACCAACAAAGCAGACATGGTTGATAGAACAGAGACCATTTTAGTAGAAAATGTATAAACTATTGCTTCAACCTTGCAATACCTTTGTCAAGATGACTAAGAACATTGACTGAATTAATCAGATAATTTCTATATATGTATCAAGATTGACATTATAATTTTTTTTTAAATATTGAATTTGGTTTCTTTGACAGGGTAAGACACAATGATCATAATTAATAATAATAATGCATCATAAAAATATGTTGTGCCAATTTTTGGTAGCACCTTCATATATTTAATTTATAAAATTTTCTATAAGTCCATTCACATTCTGGAAATCATATATAGTACAACTGTTTGGTATGGTTCATTGGAAAACAATAATCATAATGTTGGTGTTGTTAAATATGAAACTTTATTACCAAAATACTGTTCAATCACGCAAAGTTTTCAACTTCATAACAATCCACTTGTTCGCTTGACACAACTATAAATCACTGACACTAACAATAAATTATGACTTATTCCGGATAACTCAATGAGTAAACAACTTATGCAGCAATCAACACCACAATCATTCTGAAACAAAACAAAGTCGAATTTAGCACTTATAAAATAATTACAATCAAATTGTCAATAAAAACATATAGTTAAAGGTAAAATAAGCATGTAAAATGCTTAAAAATAAATATACAAAAATGAAATTGTTACGAAATTAAGAAAAATAAATTAGTCTGGTGCACCAATATTAAATATTTTAGATGCTTTTTGGAATTACCCTAAAGGAAATAAGTACAATACATTTTTCTTCTTTTGTTGCTGTAATAAATTTAAAAATCATATCACATGCCACAATACAATACAAAGTATTTCTGAATATTTTATCACCTATTGTGTTTCTTTCTACATTAAAAAAATCTTTGTATTCATACATTAACAATCTGGTTATTTGTTTTTGATTTTTGATTGTATTTTTAATTGCACAAACCATGATTTACCAAATAGAAATATTATGGGAATATAGTTTTGGCCATAAAGTGATATATTAAGGTCCTGGTAACACCTGCTTAGCCTCATAAAAAAAGTTTTCATCGGATAATTACTCCAACTTACCCATAAAGATATAAGAAGAATGACAACAAGTAGAATGCAAGCTTGATCCAGCCTTCTCTTTGGCAGACGGTCAACACATCAGCATTCATGATGCTCGTCGGGTCATATAGGCCAGGGCCAGACATGACTGGCCTGGTGGAATATCTGAAATGAGAGTAATGCTTGGTTAGAAAACAATGATACCAAATTTGACTTTTCACTTTTAGTTTTGTATGACATGAGTATAAAAGTCACTGCTATTATTAAATATCATTGGTGTTAGTGACTTTAGCTTTTGAAAACCAAAGACATTTAATAACAATTTGATTACTCTCATAGAGATGACTGCATCTGCTGGTTTGCATTATCTTTCCTTATCAAATAAGTAATCAGATTCCTTTCCTTATCAAATAAGTAATCAGATTCTAGTTATCATTCTCACAATTAAAAAAGGAACACATATACGAAAAATTACTTGTTTTTGAAGTTGTTAACATATTTTTCGTACAATTTAGCAACTGCAGCTTTTGTTTAAGTTATAAAAACGTATTTTTAATCAGGGTGTTATTCATAGAAAAGATAACCTTAAATCTTACCTGTGAATGTGATACAGGATTAAAGGAATGTTTATCAGTAAAGAGAACCATTCTCCGGACAGTAAGAACAGTAAATTTATAAGCAGATGCAGTAAATACTCTGGCAGGACCAGCTGAAACAGAAATTAAATAGTTTAATTTTTGCAAGTCAACTTGCGATCTAAAGACGTATGTTTACAGTAGAGATTACTGACTGGATTGAGGCTGTTGCACTGGTCTATTGGATTTTTATAATCGGTCTTTAATTCATCGAAGGCTATGACGTGGAATATGGAGAAAAATATAAGAAAAGCGTCTACAATTAGGGCTATAATGTAAGAAAACGCTGGGAAATTAAACGCCATTTTGACAAAACTGTGGATTTCTGACACATCTGACAGTTCAGCAGTGACGTATTTTTTCTTAATAATTTTCGAAACGTTCGTAATTAAATGTCTTTCCCTGAAATCTATTTTTGAAATTGTTTAATTTAGATACATAGGAATGATAATTACGTAGTTTTGATTTCCTCATATTAAATATAATGTTAATAAATAAGACGATTAGAATAAGTTTATTTAAAAGTGATATAAAACAAATTAAATAATTATATGAACGCCGCTACTTAGTGTCACCGAATGACAGATCACCAGCTCATATAGGATAATAAGCGACTAAATCAAAGAGCTATTTCACCTAGATACTTGTCCATGACAAATGTATCGTGAATGTAATAAGTTGTTGTGACATTTAATATGATCGGTTAATATTTTTGAGCATTTTGTATGACTTCGTAGCTGAATTTCAGAAACATGATTTATGTCTTAATATAAGTTGAAAAGTTACGTGAAATGGTGTAATTTATAAAAATGAAGTACCTATGTTTAATAAGTGCTTGTGCTTTTGGCATTGCCTATTGTTTTGAAAATGATTTCAGAGGTTTTGATGATACCATACTTTTTGGAATAAACTGGCCGGGTTCTCCAGAAAATCTAGAAAATCTGGTCGAAAGTGAAGGAAATAAACCTCAGGTATGTACCTGACGTAAACTGTCTACAGACAAATAAAATTACTAGAAAAATCTTACTCTTTACAATTGTTTTTACTGTGGGACTAATGGACATACATAACAAATTTTGACATCTATTTGTAGAAGATATTAAGTTATTTGTTGAAAATGTAGGGAATGTTAGTGGTCTTGTGTTGTGTCAAGGGTAGTAGATGCAAATCTTAGTTATAAAAACTACCTACACATGAGATTAATAGTGTTTCTATCTAGTGAAAATTTATTCATAATTATGATTATGATTGCAGCTTCAGAATAAAGAAATTCTCAAAGTAACTACATCAAATAAGGAGAAATATGAATGTCACATACCTGAGTTGCAAACAAAAGAATCGGGGAACATTGAAGAATATGATGGGCCTTCTCCAATAAATCTTTTGAAACCACTGTTTGCTCAGAAAATATGTTCCTACCGGCTAGAAAGTTACTGGAGTTATGAAGTGTGCCATGGAAGATACATCAGGCAGTACCATGAAGAAAGGGAAGGTATTTATTTGGCTTTAATAAACCCCTCAATTTCTAGATGGTGTTAGTTAGTAGATAGCACCATTCACATGCGTAAGGTCGGCGCTTTTTGAATCCGGTCAGGCACTTCTAGTCAAAATCGATGTGCGTTATTTCGTACCAGCTGTACAGTGAATTAAAACATTGTGCGGAAACCAAATCATACTAAATGTGTCAAATGGAGAAGGCAATGGAAAACTTCTCCATTAAAATTGCCAAGAGTTGTTGCCAGTAATGAGGAACTCGACTTAAGGGAGAACTCACTTCATTCATTTAGCATGTTAACAAATAAACTATTTTCTGTAATGAAACAAAATTGTTCAGAATGTTAAATAATATGCCTTTAAAACAAATTATTCTGTTTTATTGGAATGTTAACAAAAATCTTATAATTGTTAGTATATTTCAAAAAAAGGTATTTTAATGTATAACAGTAAAATGTTTATTAATTAACTGATTAAATATTCCAGGAAAGCAGGTGAAGACGCAACAGTATTTCCTCGGTCACTGGAGCCCTGAGAAGCAGATGAGACTTGAAGCTGAGCTGAAAGCATCACAGGAGACCAAAGAACCACCAAAGACGACTAAAGTTGAAGGACTTACTCTACCTTATGTGGAAATGGCGATGGATGATGGTAATTTTTGTTTTCCACCTATCAATGAACCAAAATGTTATTTATTTGTTTTGAATTATAATTAAACGGTAGATGGCAGGTGTAACATTATCTTGTTAATTATGTAAATAAAGGCAGTATTATTATTATTAACATCAAATTAAAAAATATATATTTTGCATTGCTGCAAGCGAACTGACCACAGTTCGTTTTAAACTCTAAAACTGCAAATCTGTTTAGCCTCATTAAAGTCTTAAAAAAGTTGTGGTAGTCCAGGGTGGGTTTAAACAATAAGAAACTATGGAATACCCCTTATTTTCTCCCACAAACTGGTCAAAAAAAAAAGGTTAAGTAAATGCAACTAATTTGCAGCTCTTAAATAAATCAATTACAGGTACAGTATGCGATTTGAGCGGGAAACCACGCGTCACGAGGATTCTGTACGTATGCTACGCCCACGGGAAGCACGAGGTGTACTCCTTCAAGGAGACATCCACCTGCGAGTATGAGATCATCATCCTCTCCCCGCTGCTGTGTGAACACCCTCAATTCAAACCGAAGGATGTCAGCGAGCTGGCCATCGACTGTATACCAGTAGGAGACGCTCCGAAGAAACCGAGGAATCTCCTCAAAATGGAAGTGGACAGTCTGCGGTTCCACCATCAGACGATTAAGTTCTTGAATCATGTAAGTCAAAGTCAAAGTGGTTTATTTTGCAATTCGATTTACATAGAAATTCTTTTGCACGTCATATCTTTTTTTACCTACCAGCGTGCTTCAATAAGTTTTGAGTTTGGCACTTGTTTTGATTGAGACTTGTTTTGCTATTGTGTATGTCCAATTTAGAGTGACTTTAGATTGTTTTAGTTTATGTCTGTAGCTTGTTAGTTACAGTACCTGTTTTTTTTTAGTCTGTTGAATAATTCACGTAGTGACAGAATACACTACAAAACCTTTTCTCCCGCCAAATTAGGCAAAATTCAAAATGTGTACTTGAGTTATGTGCTAAAAATATAGACGGATGTCACAGTTGCCAAAACTTAAGCACATATTTATCCCTAGTCACCTTATTTAATTCTACAATATTCTTTGATTTTGTGCCTGTTTTATTTTGTAGAAAAAATTATCTCTTTTCTTTTGAGTATTGTTGCAATGCTAATGATATGTTTATTTTGTAGTGTAGCAATCTTAGTTGCTTCATTAACATTTCTGTTGCCTCAGGATAAGGAACCTAAGGATATTCTAGCTGTATTGAAAGTTGAAAAAATTGATAAGGTAAATATTCATTGCACATTTGTTCACCTAGTCTTTTTTATTTGTTCGCACACATTCGTGATTATGTAACATCTTGATAAATTTAAAAAGGGTTAAATAAACTGCTAGTTGTTATAAAAATGATGTCTTAAAATAGAAAAAGGGCTTCCCCTGAAGCTGAAAACCAAAAATACGTATAGTAAGTTAAGTTGGTACTGTCCTTAAAAGTTTGATAAAAGCATGCATGAGTGATTGTATTATGTATGGGAGATAAATTATATTTGTTTTAGTGCAAACTATGTCGAATTTGAAACTATTTTATTTTATTTTTACTTTAGAATAACACATAGGCTATAGCTTATATAAGGCTTTAGGCTATAGTACATACCTATGTATGTGGAAACCGAAAACCACGCGGACGGAGTCGCGGGCGGCCGCTAGTATCTAAATAAATTCCTTGCACTAACACACTAATTGCCTAGCGCCAAGCTAAGGTCGAAGTTTGTTCCATGGATGCAAGGGAACGAATAGACATGCTTACCTAAATACTTTTTATTTGGCAAGAATACTTAGGTAAATGAATACAAATAACACCCAACATATTATTTATTTTTCTTTACCGGGAAAGCAACCCTAAAAATAGAATGCAATACCAGGTATTGCATTCTATTTTTAGGGTTGCTTTAGTCTAAGCATTGTCATAATATTCTGTTGTACCATATACATACTCGTTCGTGTACCATATTATGTTCCTATAGAGTAGGTAAAAGTTAATAAAGGCGCCTCTACAGCTAATAATTCCACAGCACACGTGAAATCGTTGGTACATATTATTTGAATTTAAACTGTTTTTCAGGACGGTGAAACTCATTTGAAATTCGAACTGCATCCGTTGAATGAAGACGAAGATGTCGGCGACGAGACTCCAAAACTAACGCAGGCGTTGGACAAACCGCCAGTTATAACGGATGACTCGCCTGTCAGAGCGTTTTTGAACGGAGAAAACTGCCTAAATGGGGTGAGTTTATTGTTGACAGGTTTTAAGGGTTTCGTAGCTAAACGGCAAAAAACCGAACCCGACTACATGACGAATCCATAAGATTCGTCATGTCTGTCTGTCCGACTCCGCCAGTATGTCACATCCACGTTTTTTCAAAACTATAAGAACTATTCTCTTGCAACTTGGTAAATTGATGTGTTCTGTGAACAGCATTTCGATTTTTGTACAAAAATGGACTGGATGAGCTAGCGTTTTAACATTGACTTTTACTTTCTGAATTCATTTCCACTGACCCATTCGTCCTTAATATATTTGCAGTGTACTTATATTGTTACACCTTATATAAAACCACCTACAGCTTCATTAAACAATCATTCCAGGGTGCCGGCTGGTGGAAGTACGAGTTCTGCTACGGCAAGCACGTGGTCCAGTACCACGTGGACCGCACCGGGGAGAAGACCACGCTCCTACTCGGCCAGTTCGACGAGCAGGCGCATCTGGACTGGATCAAGGAGAACAAGGGGAAGGCGCCTAAGTCAGTCGGTGAGTTACCTACTTTCATATTGGACCCAATGACAGAAGGCGCCTAAGCCAGTCGGTGAGTTACCTACTTTCATATTGGACATTTGGACCCAATGACGGAAGGCGCCTAAGGCAGTCGGAGAGTTACCTACTTTCATACTGGAACCAATGACAGAAGGTGCCTAAAACAGTCGGTGAGTTACCTACATCATATTGGAACCAAAGGCCGAAGGCGCCTAAGCCAGTCGGTGAGTTTCCTACGTTCATATGGAAACCAATGATGGAAGTACGAGTTCTGCTACGGCAAGCATGTGGTCCAGTACCACGTGGACTGCACCGGGGAGAAGACCACGCTGCTGCTGGGACAGTTCGACGAGCAGGCGCATCTGGACTGGATCAGGGAGAACAAGGGGAAGGCGCCTAAGCCTGTCGGTGAGTTACCTACTTTCATATTGGAACCAATGGCAGAAGGCGCGTTAGCCAGTCGGTGAGTTACTTATTTCATATTGGAGACCAATGATAGAACTTAGGTGAGAGCCTTGGTTGTCAACAGGAGGTAATGGGAGGCAGTCGCCTCCTTCTGCGAGGAAGTTATGTTGCAGAAGGAGGCAGCGGATAGGGACCGGGAGGATGATCTTTATACCGCCCTTCTGGAGGATCAGTTCTCCTGCGTGCATTGCATAGGCTGCCCTTGCCATGTCTAGGGTGTCTGGATTGGATAAAGGAGAATAAGGGGTAGGCGCCTAAGCCAGTTTGATATGGAAACCAATTATCATCATCCTCCTAACGTTTATCCTTATTCTGTGCGGGGTCCGCTTTGATCCATGATCCAGGATTTGGCGAGTCTGGTTATTACAGTGAAGCGACTGCCATCAGATCTTCGTATCCCTTAGAGGCGAACCAGCCAGATTGGATCATGGTTACTCATTCAGATCTAACTGAACTAAGGTCAGAAACTCTCTGAATGTGCAAAGTAACAAACAAACTTTTCAGCTTTATCATTTTAGTATAGATGAGATTTATTAATATAAAAATACATTTCTTTTTCTACAGACCAGCGCACTTCAGTATCGCACTTGTATTCCGGCGGTGACATCTGTGACAAAACTGGAAAACCTCGACAGACTGAAGTCAAGCTCAAATGCAGGGAGAACTCATCTAGTCCTGCACAGGTTAGTAAAAAAACATGTTTGTAAAAATATATGTATTTGGAATTTATTCAAAAAATCAATGTATGTAAATTCAGCTTGAAAAAGTACCCATTTTGACATTAAAACATTTTTGTAGTGTATTGTATGTAGTTATCTAGTTCATAGATGGCGCATTATTGACATACGGCTTAATTTTTTGTTCACATGACAGATATCACAAAATTCGTAATTTTCGTCAATAATAAAGGAAGGTTAAATAATGAACTTTCGAATCTACATATTTTCAATTTGAACTCTATTTCCAACTCTATAAGTCTTAGTATCGCATGTCTCATTTATCCCCAGGTTTCTCTATACCTCTTGGAGCCTCGCACGTGCCACTACATCCTCGGCGTGGAATCACCTCTTATATGCGATATTCTACCGCTGGCCGACGATAACGGACTTATTAAGTAAGAAGAAAAAAAAATTTTTTAGTTGGATATAAAAAAATATATATAATGGATGTTATATACACACTAGGCGGAAAAAACGCGACCGAAGTTCGGCGAGACTACACCAGCATTGTATTTAAAATGGATGATGTGCTGGCACACCATGCTGAAATTACGCCGCGTATATTGTATTGAAAATTAACTGCGGTTGCGCTTTTTCCGCTTAGTGTGTTCTTACACTAAGGGTTCAGAAGTTGACAGTTATACCAAGAGGTCGCAAGTTCAACCCTGTAATGTACAAACATTTCAATAAATAAATTCATTGGCCTAAGACAACAATTGCCTAGCCCCAAACTAAGCTTGAAGCTTGTACTATGGGTGTTAGGGAACGGATAGACGTACTTTAATACTATTATAAACATCCATGACTCAAATACAAATGACGATGTTCATCACGCAAACATTTGCCCCTAGCGGGAATCGAACCCGCGACACTCGGTTTTGTAGCCAGGGTTTCTAGACCAACGGGCAATTTGTGTAGAAACTTACATTTATGTTTATGTTTCAGTTTCTGTAACATACGTACTTTTTCTACTTATCAAAGAGATCAATCTATGTAATGTTGCCAGATATTTATTACTAGCGGCCGCCCGCGACTCCGTCCGCGTGGATTTCGATTTTCAATATCCTATGTGTTATTCTGATGTATAAGCTATATTGTGGTAAAGTTTCATTCAAATCCATTCAGTAGTTTTTACGTGAAAGAGTAACAAACATCCATACATCCATACATCCATACATCCACACATCCATACATCCACACATACAAACTTTCGCCTTTATAATAGTATATTAGTAGTAGTCCAACAGTGAAAGAATTTTTCAAATCTGCCAAGTAGTTTCGGAGCCTATTCAATTCATACGAACAAACAAACAAAAAATCAAACCTTTCCTCTTTATAATATTTGTATAGATTATAATATCTTATTTATTAAATCCAGGTCCGCCAAGCTGACCGGCAAGCACGACACGGTTGTCGAGACAGAGCTGGACGTGGAAGACGACGCGGGCGAAGAGAAGATGCCGCAGTTTGCTAACGATTAGTTGTAAATTAACCAAAATTAAAATAAAGTATTAATAAGGATCTGCGTTTTTTATTTCGCTCATTGAGGTATTTATATTACAATTATATTATTGAGGTATTCGTAATCCCGTCCGCGTCGTACCGAGCCGATCGTGGACTACGACAATTATTGTTGCCACGGACCACAATTCTTCTACGTAAATATTTGTTCGAGCGACCATCTGTAAACGTAGTGTTAATTACTCAATGATTTCGTTGTCATAGGTAGATGATCTTGCAAAAATCTATTTGTTTTGAACTCTATTTAAATGTCTATAAGTGTCAAGATCGCGTGAGACCACTGGCGGATGCCAACAGCATAATCAGGGTGCGTAGATAGGTTGTTACTTTGACCATTTCCGTCACAATTGCATTCCCGCTTGCCTAGCATCTTCGCGAGCTGATTGGAATCGAATTTATACTAATTTGAACTCTATCCCAATGTCCATACGTTTTTATATCGTGTGCTGCCTCTGGCGGACCCTGATCATCAGGTCAGGATTAGGAGTTACTAATTAATTAAAATCAATGATTAATTAATAGGATTCTCATGTTTCTCATTACATTTAACAGTTGATCTGCCATCCAACTACTGTCGCAAAGGGGGCAAAGGACAGTCAAATTACAGTACTCGAAAACTCAAAAATAATTTTATAAAACTGCGAATATCTCGAAAACGGTGCGTCCTACGTAAAATCTGATGAAATTTTGAGCCCCCCTTATAGAATAAACCCCAATAATGTAAGTACGATCTATACGATGGACATGATGATGATGATGAATGATGATGATGATGATATCGGTACTCATCCAAGACAGGCCAAGTCCGTCCAAATATGACTTTTTATATCTACCTATAAGCAGGACCGTCTATAATCCTGGGCAAATGGGCCTTGAGACCCTTGTTTGGTAAACGTGGAGCCCCCAGAACCTGGTCTGGGGGCCCCAATCGATCGCGGGGACCTGGACGGGGCGCGCCGTAGAAATCTCGCCCCAAGCGTTGTTGGTAGAGTTAAAACCAGCACTGGTCGAAGTAGTAGTTAAAAGTCGTACTTGCTGCCTATTTTAAAGCGAATTAAATAATTATATAAATATTTATTATATAAAAAAAAAATTAAATAGGACAAGCAAGCATTTTCATCATTAAAGTGCGTGTGCGCCCAATGGCGGATGAAATTCTTAAGACCTATACGATTAACATGATGATGATGATGATGATGAATGATTATTATCATCCAAAGCGATCAAACTCAATGAAGGTTTTTTTTTCTAAATTATAAAAATCACTAGGTGTTTATCAACATTATCAAGAAATCCGCCATCAAAAAAGTCAAAAATAATTTCATAAAACTGCTAATATCTCGAAAACGGTGCGTCGTACGTAAAATCTGATGAAATTTTGAGCCCCCCTCTTAGGAAAACCCCAGTAACATAAGTACGATCTATCCGATGGACATGATGATGATGATGAATGATGATGATGATGATATTGATATTCTTCCAAAACGGTCGAGTCCAATCATGACTTATAAGGGGTTTATCAACTTGATCAGTAGAATCACCGTGCACCTACTGTCGGTCGCAAAGGATTTAAAGGACAGTAGACTTACAGAAAAAATCGTCAAAACAAAGTCAAAAATAATTTTATAAAACTGCGAATATCTCGAAAACGGTGCGTTCTACGTAAAATCTGATGAAATTTTGAGCCCCCCTTATAGAATAAACCCCAATAATGTAAGTACGATCTATCCGATGGACATGATGATGATGATGAATGATGATGATGATGATATTGGCGATAATTGACGACCCCATTCAATTCTGGACTTATATTAAAAATAAGAAGAAGGACCGACGTCCTGTCGGTACTTATTTACACCGAGGGGAAGAAGTGACGGGTCAGGCTGCAGCTGACGCCTTTGCCGAATACTTCAGCTCAGTATTTCTTGCCGATGAACCTCTCTTGAATCCATCTGATGCCGCTCGTGCAGCGGACATGTATGCTGACGCCACTTCCGTTTCAATCGGGCAAGTTGACGTATCAGATTTAAAACGTGCAGTAAAGCGCCTTAAGCCGAGATCTGCGGGTGGTCCCGATGGTATTCCCGTATTTTTGGCAAAAGATTGCATCTCAGTTTTCGAAAAGCCACTCGTGTTTCTTTTCAATATGTCCTTAAGACTTGCCGCGTATCCTGCAACTTGGAAATTAACGAGAGTTACCCCAATCCCCAAGGGAGAAGCAGGTAACAATATTTCGAACTTCAGACCTATTGCAGTTCTCTCTGTCTTTGCTAAGATCTTCGAGGTAATTTTAGGATATCATATTAATGAGCAGGTTAGATTTTTGTTGAATGACTGCCAACATGGATTTCGGAGTGCTCGATCCACTACTTCTAATCTTGTGGCTCATGTGGACTACGCGTACGCTGAAATGGACGCAGGAAAGCAAGTTGATACTGCCTATTTCGATTTTAAGAAAGCTTTTGACCTTGTTGACAATGATATTTTGTTGCAGAAATTGGCAATTATGGGCTTTACACCTAAACTTCTCGATTTTTTCTCTAGTTACCTACGAAATCGATGTCAGTATGTAAGAGTCGACGGATTTGTGTCCAGTGAATATTACACAAGATCTGGTGTAAGTCAAGGCAGCACCTTAGGACCAACGTTGTTCCTTATTTATATCAATGATCTGCCGAATAGTGTTGGTTCATCAAAATGTCTTCTCTTTGCCGACGACCTCAAGTTGTGTTTAGGGATTAGTGATGCATCAGAGTCTCAAATCTTACAAGAAGATATTTTTTCTGTGGCCGAATGGAGTAAACTAAATCGTCTTCCATTGAATAGTGACAAATGTAAGGTTATTACGTATACACGCAAAAGATGTCCTATAAAGACGGTTTATGAACTGCATGACGCACCCATGGAAAGGGTAAGCGATATTCGGGATCTGGGAATAACAATGGACTCTAAATTGGACTTCCATAAGCATGTGTTAACAGTGTGTAAAGCGGCAAATAAAATGTTAGGCTTCATAATAAGAACATCTGGACAGTTTGACAATCCAAGGGTCGCAACTGTGCTTTACAATGCATATGTCCGCAGTAAGCTTGAATTTTGTGCCGTTGTCTGGGATCCACATGAAGACAAGTACAGTCTCATGGTAGAAAAAGTACAAAGAAAGTATGCTCGATGGTTATACAAGAAAAAGTACGGCTACTACCCTTTCTTGTATCCGTCTTTTTTTGTATCAGGGATGGTAGATATGGATACCCTCAAATTCAGGAGAATCATCCAACTTTTGAGGTACTATCTGGCAATACTGCGGAACAAAATTGACGATCAGTCCGTTGTGAATAAATTCGGGCTTTTGGTCCCCAGACGTCGCGTGGGGGACGAGGCGGGAGCTGTAGCGCCGCGGCGGCGCCCGCGTCTTTTGTACCGACCCGTTGCTCGCACTAAGCAGGGTGCCAACGCGCCTACTATTCGTGCTTTAGTCTTGATCGGGGACATGCTTGCTCGACACCATGACATTGATTTATTTGCTGACCGTCTGATTGATATTTATAATAAAGCTCGTAAATTTGTTGATGACCTGACAATGTGAATTGAGACATATTTTTTATTGTATTTTAAATTTTAATTTGTTATATTTGCTTGACATATTTGATTACAGTTTTAACTTTCAATTTAGGTAGTTATTCGACTTTTTGCTTGACATGTTATTATTATTATTTGCTTGACATATTTGATTATTGTTTTGATTTTAGATTTAGGTAATTACTTGACATTTTGCTTGACATATTATTATTATTATTATTTGCCTGAAATATTTGAATATTGTTTTGACTTTAGATTTAGGCAATTTCTTGACATTTTGATTGACAAAGTAGTATTATTTATATTTTAACTACTGTATTATGTTATGATGTGACATTAACTGCGCTTGTTGGCATTTTGGACCTTCTGTAAGCCACCAAGCTCCATATGTATTTAAATGAATAAATGAATAAATAAATGAATAAATTGGTATTCTTCCAAAACGGTCAAGTCCAATCTTGACTTTTTATAACGTGTGCGTCAAATGGCGGATGAATTCCTTAAGACCGATACGATAAACATGATGATGATGATGATGATGATGATGATGAATGATGATTATGATCCAAAGCTATGAAGTTCATTTAAGGCTGTTTCCTACATTATAAAAATCACTAAGCGTTTATCAACTGTATCAAGAAATCCGCCATCAAAAAAGTCAAAAATAATTTTATAAAACTGCAAATATCTCGAAAACGGTGCGTCCTACGTATAATCTGATGAAATTGTGAGCCCCCCTTATAGAATAAACCCCAATAATGTAAGTACGATCTATCCGATGGACATGATGATGATGATGAATGATGATGATGATGATATTGATATTCTTCCAAAACGGTCGAGTGCAATCATGACTTATAAGGGGTTTATCAACTTGATCAGTAGAATCACCGTGCACCTACTGTCGGTCGCAAAGGATTTAAAGGACAGTAGACTTACAGAAAAAATCGTCAAAACAAAGTCAAAAATAATTTTATAAAACTGCGAATATCTTGAAAACGGTGCGTCCTACGTAAAATCTGATGAAATTTTGAGCCCCCCTTATAGAATAAACCCCAATAATGTAAGTACGATCTATCCGATGGACATGATGATGATGATGAATGATGATGATGATGATATTGGTATTCTTCCAAAACGGTCAAGTCCAATCTTGACTTTTTATAACGTGTGCGTCAAATGGCGGATGAATTCCTTAAGACCGATACGATAAACATGATGATGATGATGATGATGATGATGATGATGAATGATGATTATGATCCAAAGCTATGAAGTTCATTTAAGGCTGTTTCCTACATTATAAAAATCACTAAGCGTTTATCAACTGTATCAAGAAATCCGCCATCAAAAAAGTCAAAAATAATTTTATAAAACTGCGAATATCTCGAAAACGGTGCGTCCTACGTATAATCTGATGAAATTGTGAGCCCCCCTTATAGAATAAACCCCAATAATGTAAGTACGATCTATCCGATGGACATGATGATGATGATGAATGATGATGATGATGATATTGATATTCTTCCAAAACGGTCGAGTGCAATCATGACTTATAAGGGGTTTATCAACTTGATCAGTAGAATCACCGTGCACCTACTGTCGGTCGCAAAGGATTTAAAGGACAGTAGACTTACAGAAAAAATCGTCAAAACAAAGTCAAAAATAATTTTATAAAACTGCGAATATCTTGAAAACGGTGCGTCCTACGTAAAATCTGATGAAATTTTGAGCCCCCCTTATAGAATAAACCCCAATAATGTAAGTACGATCTATCCGATGGACATGATGATGATGATGAATGATGATGATGATGATATTGGTATTCTTCCAAAACGGTCAAGTCCAATCTTGACTTTTTATAACGTGTGCGTCAAATGGCGGATGAATTCCTTAAGACCGATACGATAAACATGATGATGATGATGATGATGATGATGAATGATGATAATAATCCAAAGCGATCAAGTTCATTTAAGGCTTTTTTTCCTACATTATATAAATCAATAGGGGTTTATCAACTTTATCAATAAATCCGCCATCCACCTACTGTCGCAAAGGAGGCAAAGGAAAGTAAACTAACAGTACTTGAAAAGTCAAAAATATTTTTATAAAACTGCGAATATCTCGAAAACGGTGCGTCGTACGTAAAATCTGATGAAATTTTGAGCCCCCCTTTTAGGAAAACCCCAATAACATAAGTACGATCTATCCGATGGACGTGATGATGATGATGAATGATGATGATGATGATATCGGTATTCATCCAAAATGGCAAAGTCCAATTATAACTTTTTATATCTACCTATAAAGCAGGATCGTCTTTCACCTACTAAGGGGCCCTGCTTGGGCGCATGGGCGTTTAAACCTCTTGTTTGGTAAACGTGGAACCCCAATCGGTCGCGGGGCCCTGAGCACGGTAAAGTAAAGTCATCATTCCCTATTAATGTCCCACTGCAGGGCAAAGGCCTCCATCATTTGAAATCATGTTTTCGTTACAAAGATGCCAAATGCGGGTTGGTGATCACAAACCCGGGCTGTGTTCAGTAAAATCAACACAAAATTTGCGCGACCCAGGAATCGAACCCAGGACCTCGAGACCACGGCCGGTACTTAAGCCACTGGGCCATCGAGGCGTTCCTGAGCACGGATATGAGGTAAATAATAAAAGCACAATATTGCTAGTGAATGAGTTCTTGCAGTAAGCCGACGATATTACCTTATTGGTGTACAACTGTGATTAAAAATAATAAAAAATTATAGAGTATTGATCTGGTCTTACTGGACTTTTATTTTGTGTTCCTCATGCATGGAGACATTTACGACAATGTCTGTGCTATACCACCCCACTGGCGATAATCGGGATGTATTTTTCTCATTTGTCACCAGTGGTGATAAAGCCAGTGGCCACAACTGGGAAAGCATGTGCTATACGTCACCACTGGTAACAATCGGGAATATTTTTCCCTTCATCCCCAGTGGTGTCAAGGCCAGGGAATAGACGGTATTTTTCACGACAGGGACAAGAAAACAAAGCTTTTTTTAACTTGACATTTATTTACATTCATATCAACAAAACGGGTGTTGTATAAAACAGTTCTTTTATTAATTTTCTTCATACCAATTGTATACCTACTAATAAGGGTGCCTCGAAATTGTGTAAAAATAAATTTGCTTCCGTATTTAGGATATGCTGGTTTGTAGGTACCGTGACTCGTGTTCCGCCGTTTTCAATTTGATAAGCATTCTTTCAGTTATAGAAATGATGACCAAATTTTTTAATAAAATATTTTTAATACGTACAAAGATTATAATATGGAATTTTAAATTGAGAAGTCAAACATTTACACGTTTCTACTAAACTGCGCTATTATTTTTATTAAGATAGCTTGGCTGGTTTATTAACCCAGCCAATATGTTAAATAATTTTTAAAACATCCAGTTTTATTTTGAAAGTATGATTTGGTCAGCAATTCTAAAACCGCAACAATACCAAAATTGCCATTTGGCGTATTACAAAGTATACAAGTCGGTTTTAACACTTTGTAAAGATGCGTTTGGTATTTTTTTCATATCAAGAAACTAATCCATGAAAAGCTTTTATTAGCACTAACTATTTATATCCATTTCAAGCTTATGGCAAACATTTGGTAACCACATAGTTACGAAATACGATCAACCACAAAATCGTCCCAAAATTATTAAAACAAAAAGACAGTTGATTTTATTGTCTCTAGTTCTAAATAAGATAAAGCCACTCGAAATTTTGTTGTTGACAGTATTTTTTAAAATTTCACTTTTGTTGTTGATTATACATAATTATACTTGCGAAACTGATTTTAAACTTTACAATTGGCTTGAAAAATACCGGTATTGTACCGTTAACCAGCGGTAACGAAACTAAAGCTGGCTTTCCATCAGTAAATTTCCCCAATAACTCCAAAAAGACCAGCCACGATTTTAGTGTTTTCCCATTTTTAGTACAACAACAATAGTGAGGTTCTGAGGTTTCTTGTCTAAGATACCTAGAAAATGTAGGTAAAAAATCGTCTTAATTTTTATTTGACATTTATCTAGATCACACCTTAACAGGCTAACGCGCGGTCGTGTCCAGGATTATAGCGTTTTAATAACGTTACCGAAATAACGTTATATATTCCCAATGTCAAAATCGTTTTAACAATACATCCCTTTATAATAATTTATAACTTACAACAAGAAAAAAGACAAAAAGCTGTTCTCACGAGGTTTCACTATGAACTCGCTAAAGGAATCACAAGACAACTGAATAGCGCAGTCATTGAAGCGAAAAATATGGTCCAACCTCCGAATTTTTTTACTGTGATCCGATTTGCATGAAATTTTGGAATTAGTTTCATTGTACCCTTAAATTCAAAAGTGAAAATGATTTGAACGCCGCAACTACCCCTGGAGTGGTTGCCACCCCATCTCGGGGGTGAGTATTTTTTTTTTAAGATAACCTCGGATATCGATTGTATTACTAATTTTAAGCAAAAAATCATCTATAAAGTTTTTCGATAAATCTAATACTTTTCAAGGTATTGGCAATTGAAAATTCGCAATTTTGTCACGTTTTTCATCGGTTTTTTGCAAATATCTCCAAAAATATAAGTTTTATCGATAATGTTATGAGGAACAAAATAGTAGCTGGTAAAAAATTTAATAATTTTGTTTACCCTAAAGTTTTCTATGTGCAATATTAAGATATATATTAAAGATCGTAGCCGTTTTTTATTTTGTCTGCAATTTAATCGATTTGGTCAATGTCATCTAGCGGCGAGCAGATGCATTTTATGGATTCTCATAATTAAGAGTTTTGTAGTGCTTGAAATAAGCTTTCAAATGAGTACAATTAAAAGTCTTTTGCACGTAAAATAAGTAAGCTGTATTACAAATAAGAGGATCATCGAATGCTTTTTCTTGTAAATCAATGGGTTTCACAAGTGCCATTTCCAAGCTATTCATGCTATCAAAATTTCTAAAACAGCATTGAAAAGGTAATTAGAAGAACTACAACATCCTTTATTGCAATATATATTTAAAAACGTTTTTCGAAAACGGTGAAGGGTTAAAGGGCTTAAGAGAGGCTGTAATTGTCGCTGCCACGCGCTCTTTAAACAATCATATCTCCGTCAGTTTTTGTTTAACAGAAATAACAAAATTACTAAATTTTTTGGCAGAAAAATACCTAAATTTTTTATCCCTACATTTTTATACGCATCTATCGTAATTTTTGAGATATTATGAAAAGAAGGTGGGATTTTTTAAAATATGAGATTTTATATTTTTATTTTAATCCTGTCTATTTTGAAAAATATGTGTCCTTATGCAGCCAAACTGATACAATTTATCAAACACTTCATAATAAAGTTAATTCTTGGCGGAATACGAATAATTTCAATTCTGGTGGAAATGGCACTTATGAAACCCATTGTTTTAAAAGAAAAAATATTGGATGCTCCTCTTATTTGTAATACAGCTTACTTATTTTACGTGCAAAAGACTTTTAATTGTACTCATTTGAAAGCTTATTTCAAGCACTACTAAACTCTTAATTATAAGAATGCATAAAATGCATCTGCTCGCCGCTAGATGACATTGACCACATCAATTAAAATGCAGACAAAATAAAAAACGGCTTTGATCTTTAATATCTAACTTAATATTGCACTTAGAATACGTTATAATAAACAAAATTGTTTAGTTTTTTACCTGCCACAATTTTGTTCCTCATAACATTATCGATAAAAGTTATATTTTTGGAGATATTTGCAAAAAACCGATGAAAAACGTGACAAAATTGCGAATATTCAATTGCCAATAACTTGAAAAGTATTAGATTTATCGAAAAACTTTATAGATGATTTTTTGCTTAAAATTAGTCTTCCTATCGATATCCGAGGTTATCTTTAAAAAAGAATACTCACCCCCGAGATGGGGTGGCAACCACTCCAGGGGTAGTTGCGGCGTCCAAATCATTTTCACTTTTGAATTGAAGGGTGCAATGAAACTAATTCCAAAATTTCATGCAAATCGGTTCACAGTAAAAAAATTCGGACCCAAAATGCTTCATTGCCTGCACTAGAATCACTTGCACTGAAGTAACATCTATTTGGGAACTTATTCAGTCTACAATATTGTCTTTCTTCAGACATCAAAAACTTGACTAAAATAAACTAAGTAATTAATAAACCCATCTGGATAAAATATTTGTTTTAAATATAATATAATACTCAACTAAATTTATAATAGTGACGGTCTACATCAGTTCTTGAATAGACAAACATAGTAAACATTTAGTATGACAACTAAATCAAGCGACTTTCTGCTTCATTGGTCATATTATTTCAACTCATTGGCACAAATGTATAACAGAAATCACGACACAAATTATTCTTACATAATTTTTCTTATGTTCCACAATATCGTAACATACACATAGATTTATTTTCAAGTAAAGAAAATATTCTTAGAATTTATTTTTTTCCATATATTGAGCGTTTATTATTAGGAATTCAAGAAAGAAGGTAATACTTAATTAACTTTAAGAACTTCAATATTTCTATCTAATTGTAAGATGTGGAAAGAAAATAATATTACGCACTAAAAATGGTCTTGTTATGTAACTATTGTATTATATTCGAAATAATATTAGATTGACATAGTTCGTTACCGTTCAAAAAGGATTGAAGTTTATTAAAGAACTAATGTGAACAACATTGAAACTTTTGGTAATCTTCCCTGTTTTTATTTAAATTTTACAAACACAATACTATTTTTAGTGTCGTAAAAAATATTAGAAAAATGTGAAACAATGTGCCAGAGTTTTAACTCGAAATATTTGTGAACGAATACGATAATTAATCATAAAATATGCCATTAAGTAGGTAATGAATTAATACCCAACTTATGAAAATAGTAAATTAATTATCTATTATTTAAATACTTAAAACTAACAAAATTTTTGACTAAAGGGCCAGTGTTCGATGTGTTACAATAAATTCAAAGACTTTTCGACTGTAGCAATGTACATCGAATACATAAACAAGCACAGTGGTAAATACGTAAGTAGTGTTTTACGAATAACACATAGATATCTCAAAATTTACCAACATTATCTGAATTCAAGTAGGAAAATGAATAATAGATGATAATGTTGTTGTGGCAACGTTTCATTCTCCAAGATTGTAAGTAATCCACTCTCTGAGCCGTACTTTTTCCGAACTGGCCATCATTCTATCATGAACCAGTTACTGGATATACTAGTGCACAAGCGCGCCCCCTCTTCTCTCACTCTTTCGGTGGGACAGTAATCTGACACAACCGAAGAGAGAGTAGACGCAGAACTTCCAAGATAATTAAAGTGTTGCACTTTCGTTATGATAATTAAATAATGTTTGAGATATCCATTACATCTTTGGGTGACATTTATACACAAAAAATATTTAAAAGTTTAAGTACACTATTGATAACATGTAGGTAAACAATAAATACACTGATCACTTTGAGATCATTTTGTTATTCTAACAACTTACAATTTTAAACAAAAAGACTACGACTGAACTGACAATGGCCACACTCTTGATGTATAATCAACTACGGTAACACAAAATAAAGAACAAAAATCTAACAAAATTAATCCAATAATATAATAAAGTTGTTCTATTTGAACGTACGGTAAATTAAAAATATAAGCAATACTTATGCGGTAAGTTGATACATCTCTTACTATCGATCGGTACCGTTAAATGTTACTCGTTAAAAAACGGTTAGACTGTTAGATATAACGTAACGTGAGTACGTTAATACGTTTTTGTTATTTCTTCGGTACCAAATCTAGCGTTTCCGAAATTTATTGTAAATAATTTAAACGCTTTTCAACTTATGCTTAATGTGACTAAAACTTAAATGTTAAAAAGTAACTTTTACAATATAATAATAATAAACAAAATTTGGGGAATACTTTGGAAACGATAAATCCTTTGACACAAACCTTAACCTTAATACATACTTATTAGTTAACAACTGTGCACGGCCGACCGAACTTAACTATTCTCAGTTCAAGTGCACCGAAACATCACAACAAACGTTCGGGAATCTTACAACCTCATTGCAATAGTTCTTTATTTAAAAAAAAACTTTTTTTTTTAAATTCACTAGGAACCATTTCTGGAATAGCAGGTTAGTACGGTCTCGATAGTTCTTTGGAACGTTTCAATTGAACTTTGAGTCTCTTTGTACCTATTTGGAAGCCGTTCATTGCCTGAATGGCGGCCTGGGCGGAGGCCGCGTTGTCGTACGAAACGAAGCCGAAGCACTTGGAGAGGTTGGTCTGTTTGTCTATGAACACTTTCGCAGATATCACGTGGCCGAACGGGAGGAACGTCGACGCTAAGTCGGTGTCCGTGAACTCCTGAGGCAGGTGGTATATGAACAGGTTCCCGCCTTCTGGTCCTGAAATGAGATAATTATTTTGTTAATTTAAGAAAATTTGGGTTACTTTACATGTCGGGCAATATCAAGCTCTAAGGGGTAATACATGCAATAAATGGAAACGCAATCATAATAATCCGACTCGAAGGACCATTCATATTGCATTTCCATAAGGCTTTAATAAGAACTGTTTCGAGTGTAAACTGCGATACTTGGGACCAAAGACTAGGCATCCCCAGAATGGCGCCAACTCAACCAAGCATATTCTGCCTACCTTCAACCTGCTTCCCAGCGGCGGCGGCGGCAGCCGATCCCAGAACCGAGCTCAAATTGAAATGGTCAAAGAGTCAAGTCACAAAGTAGTCTACTAAACTCAACCAGGCATATTTTGCCTACCATCGAACTGCTTCCCAGCGGCGGCAGCGGCGGCCGACTCCAACTAAGTGTGAAAAGACCAAAGAGTCAACTCACAGTACGTTCTTCAATCGACCAAGCATATTATGCCTACCTTCAACCTGTTTCCCAGCGGCGGCAGCGGCGGCCGACCCAAGTACCGAGCCCAGTGGCGCCGCCGCGAACGCGCTGCCGAACTGAGCGGCGTAAGCGGAGCTCAGCGGCTCGGCTGTAGACCCTGCGAAATGTAAGAAGAGAGTCAGATACGTACTGGAAATATGCTTATTGTGATATATAAGGTGTAACTAAACATACTGCAAATATTTTAAGGGCGATTTATTTAGCAGAAAAGTAATAAATTCAGAAAGTTAAAAGTAAATGTTGATAAGCTAGTTTTCGAGAAAAACAACAAAATCGATTGAGTGTATAATTGAAATACTAGACTACGGAACCCTAAAAAGGACAAATTGTTCTTATGCCAGACAGCTGGTCGTGTCTTATCAGTGTAATATAATAACTACGTTTAGGCGAAGCTTACTGGACGAACAGAGCAAGGTGGCTAATGCAGGATATTCCAAATTTGGTTGGCATGAACATTGACTTTTTATTATCTGAATTTATTACATTTCCACCAAACAATTCACCCTTATAATATTTGCAATATATTTTGTTACACTTTATTGTGTCCCGGGTTAGTGAAATTTTGTTTGAATAGTGTAATTTCAAAGTGTATGATTGAATAACGGGGTCAATTAATTTTAGTGCCAGAAACAATACATTTTATTTGTTGTTAATTGAATTAGATAAGTGGCGGAGATTCCGTTATTATGACGTTAGAATTAAAGGCCAAACTTAATCATTGTTTTAACGTATTTAATTACATGAAAACTAGAATGTTTGAAAGCAAAGTGTACTCGTATATTTACGCTAAAAATAGTAGGTAATTGAAACAAAATCATTAATATTTAAAAAACTAATGGCATCTCCAACCAAACAGAAGTTCATTACTAAATTGTATTTGATACTATGCAAATTAAATTGTATTGCTCTAAGTAATTAACTCTTACAAAAATTATACAAAGAACAATAATATCAGAAACACACGACATCCGTAAAACAACAGTATTTTAGTAGTTATTTAGCACTTTCATGCAAAAAACAAAGAACGAAATGTTAATATTACACGGAAAGTTAATGTCGCAATCATAATAAGCGTTTGTACAGAATTGCTTCTTTACAACCTTGACTACGCAGTAGGTATCGCACAATAATCCTTGTGGACAAAATATGTAAGTGATCCACTATGACCACCCAATTTTAGAGCACCTAAAACTAAGTAAGTATCTGGCCAGGTCCTATCAGTGGTTTGCCAAAATATCCAGTAGGTCCGCCGAAAATATTAATCGGTGAACAAATAGAAATATGCCATGCGGTGAAATTAATACGGGTGCTCAAAAATTGGGTGTTCATGGTGGATTTCCTCAACAAATGCGTAGCTTCGCTTATACTGCGACTTAAACAAATTCTACCAACAGAAAGAACAAAAGATTAAGAAGACAGACGGGTCAGACAGAAGCCGCCGTGAAAGTCACTCAAACATTTCAACACAACATTCGATTAGATAAAATAACATTGTAACAACAGCTTCATGTCAGAACATTGCATAATAAATCAAATTATTTATTAGTCGTTTGACATGCAGCTAAGTTTTCTTAGTTTTTAACATCTGTCCTAATATGAGCAACCAGCGTTGAAATAAAAGAAATATGGAAGTTTTTGTGAGTTTTACGATTTTGTATTCAAAACTGTAAGTTTCAGCCGTTATTGGGACAGATAAGCCAATCATTATGACATCATTAAACAAAGTATACAAGCATCCTGCCAAACAAATCGAAATCATACAAACAACAGTATTTTATTCAAAACAAAATATTTTTATACAAAACATGTTTTTAAACAAAACTTGCACAGATCACCGCCATGTTGTCGGTTTAAATAATTAAAAAGGCTATGCGCAAGCAAATGCAGGCTCTACCTACAATGCCAACATAGAAATCAAACCAAGCCGAACCTACATGATGTATCGATGCACCTCACGAGACAGACTGAATCATTGATATTCTAAGTTTGTATCCACACGTCATTGTGCGTGTTGCCTTTTTTAATTTCCTGCCACGCAAGACAATGGTCGGTCTTGGGCACTATTCGTATATGGAAAAGTTGTGACCATTTATGTCCTATTTAATGCATATTACGCTTTATAATGTGCCAGCGGGGACTGTCAATATCTGTCCTTTATATTATAGTAAGGATATTGAAGTTTATAACACTGTAGGTTATAAATAGGTAGTAGGTATTAAACTATTGTTAAGCATCAAAATGGCCAGTCTGTCTCGTTCAGTAATCTTTGAAGCCAAATATTCATTCCATGTAAAAACACACACGTTCTGAAACCATTGCATGTTTTACCTGTGATGTTAGTCTTCCCGAGAAGACCTGAAGTGTGAAAAATGTTCATCGTTAATTAACGGTATTTTTTAAACTTTTTTCTCAATATAAAGTCCAACCTGAAATAGGAAAGTTTGCGGACAAAAAGGTCGTAACAATTTTTCATGACTTAACTTATGTGGTAGGTACAGTCCAATTACAGGCCTAGCACGGGACGAACAATTAGAGTTGAAATTTATTGAGCTTAATTGTACTGCGGAGGACGAATTTGGCTAAAGGACGACCGATAATAGAGTAAAAGAAATGACAATTAAGCCTGGCAGTTTTGCCCGCAGTCTGGTTTCCCATTTGGTCTAGTGTAGCTAGACGTTTTAGACCACTAAAAGAGACCTGACCTGACCTGTCTAGTAGGTATGTTTAACATTAAACTTTGGATATTTATCTTCATTCTTAGATATACCTACCTAATAATTATATTGTATGGGTAAGGTAACCATATCAATTTTTTTTTAAAGAGACTTTGTAAATATATTTTAATATCAATTATTGGAATCTTATTTTACAACTTCTTTTACTACTGAATCCATTCACTTTTAATTTACGTTTTTATTTAAGAATATACTCAGTTGCAAAAATCAGCTGCAGAACCCTCTAACATCGCCTCCAAGCTCGGTGTTACCAACATCAACACACAGGACCGAACATATTTATTACAATATTCGCTCTCGCACCTGGCAACACTATTTCCGCCGGCCATAATGAGGACGTTCCGATGCAAGCGTCGGCCGAGTCGTAGGTCGGTAATGCGGCAGTTTGCTTTCCACATGAAGGAATTAAGCATCCGTCACGGTTGGAACGGGCTTTTTCTGTCATGTTAGTACCTTTGGGGGTACGTAAAGTTTTAGTAGCGCGTGCGGGGTGTTAAGGAGTCCGTTTACATGTTAATTTTCATAGGTAGAGGAACTAAATATTTTACATTCAAATCCAAGAGAAGTACGTATGTAACATAAAAAAATATTTCTGGAATACTGCTTCGAATCTGGGGGCACGGCAGTGCCCCCGCCAAGTCGAGCGCGATTCTTTATTACTGCATTGTACTATTGTATGATAAACAATGATTTTCGAATGTGTTGTTTTAATTATTATTGCGATGAATACTTAGATAATAATATTATCAAACCTAAAAAATAGTTTCGCATCCCCAGAGCTACCATGATAAACTGGAACTTTTTCAAAGATAATATAGTTAGTGCCAAGACACAAATAAACCTATTCCATCAATTTCGAGACTCACAAAACTGACAGCACCCCAGATGGATGATTCCCTGAACAACCGAACCGAACAAACTTAAAAAAAAACTTACAAACTTTTTAAAACTAATCCGTTTCCATTTACGTTCCAACTTCAAATATCGAAATCGAATTCACCGGCGGCAAAACGCAAGAGAAACTCGTGTAACGTTCCGTTTCAATGTTTGCGTTGTTAATCTCATATTCTCATCGGAGAGGAAGACTGTTGACCTACAGTTCGATATTTACATAGATAGACACCCGGATCGGTCCCGGCTATTATCAAATTTGGCAAATCAAATCATGCTGCATAACTTCGTTACGAAGGTTTGTCACATATTGAGTGCTACTCGTAGCATAATATTTGTTTGACGTTTGCGTTTCACACAATACTATATTTGTTGGCTCCATAGTAGTAATTTCCTTTACCATGTTTCCGTTTTATTTTTTAGAGTGAATAATATACTCTACTATTATCATAATAAATATAGGTACGTTTCGTTTTATTTGTTAGAGTGAATAATATACCCTGAAAAATAAAACGAAACGGTACCTATATTTATTCACTCAGGATAAATATACCTAAGCATTCATGTTCTCTTTGCTTTGTGTGTGATATTTTAACTATTTAGGTAAATTTTAAGTCACCGCGTGCTTGTAACATCTACATTATTTTCTTCTATAGTTTATCCTTGCCCTCAATACTTTTAAACTAAAGTAAGTACTCCTTCTTTGTCTAAGCATAATGAACGTGACATTGACGTAATGGTTCCTAGAGTTATACTTATGGTTTTAACGATAGGCATTAACACCGATAGATAAGTTATTTAGCTTCGACTTCGAGTGCTACTTAACTTAAATGTTTTAGGTAAATGGTTGCCTTCTTAGCACAATAGACGATAGATAGATATGCAGATGGATGTCATTGACAAAATCATTTATCTAGGAAGATACGAATAGTCAGCACGCACATGATATCAAAAACTCATTGCCGCCTTTTCCGGCGTCAGCTCTTCTTCTAGGCAGATACAGACCCACCTGATAGGTATAGGCTTCAGAGTATCACAAAGGATATGTATATTATACTAGTTACTAATCACTATGTTTTTGTAGTCCTTATAAGTACATAGTCGTTATAATATCGTGGTGTATCTCCCAGTATAACTACTTATTAAATTATATTTTATATAACTTTGCCTTATGTCCTAAACATACTTCCGGTCCGCATTATACATACTATAAGTCAGTAAACGCAATATCACCACTAAGGGTGAGATTCCACCAAAGCTAAGATGTGTGCTGTTTGCTGTGTCTTAGTAGACAATCGGATTCAAGCTATGATTGATGTAAAAAAGTAAAAAGTATCAGCCTATTAATGTCCCACTGCAGGGCCAAGGCTCCATCATTTATTTAAAATCATGTTTTCGTTACAAAGATGGGTTTTAGCTTAATCAGCACGTTTGCCAAATGCGGATTGGTGACCACAAACCCGTGTTGGTCAGAAAAATCGACACAAATTTAGCCCGACCCAGAAATCGAAGCGAGACCAAGGCACGGTACTTAAACCACTAGACCATCGAGGAGCGAGGGATTGATCACGTATTTATGCCGAAATCCTATTGGCTGCTTACGACACATCGCCGCTCCACAGCACACATCTAAATTTTGGCGTAGTCTCACCCTGTCATCACCCAAATATCATTAAAACGAAAAAAAAAGTTCCCAAAACTCACACAACTGCGGCGCCTGCGGCTGCGGCGCTGCGGGCGCGATCGGTGCCGCCTGCGTCACCACGGGCTGCGTCATGGCCGCCAGCGCCGCCAGGTTCTGCACCGAGACCGGCGCCAGCAGCCCGCCGAGCTGCTCCGAAGCCCCGACGGACGACACCGCGCCTCCGCCCAGCCCTGCGCCGTTGAAACCGATGTCTTGGTAGTTCACGCCTGAGCGGGGTGGGGGGTGAAATAAAAAGGTTAACGAACGAAAAAATAAACAAATAATAAAAATCAGAATGTAAAAATCAATGTAGTAAATGAAAGATATAAAAAATACTGGCTGAAAATAAAATAGTTAAGAACATGTATTCAAAAGAAAATAAACGATAAAAATAAAAATAAGGTAACAAAACTTAACAATAAAAAGTAGTAGGAAACTTTTCGGATCTTATTGGTTGGCAAGGTTGTATGCACACAATCAGCAAAAATATTCATCCCTCAGTAAAGCAGGTTCTCCATCAAAAAGTTTTGGTAATTTGCCGAGAAGGTGGTCCTGTATCACTGATGCTCGCGAAGTACGTCGCCGCGCCCGCCGTCCGGCGAATCTTCTTTACTGTACACTACACACCTTGCAGCAGCGTCGAGCCCTGCCCCTGCAGCAACTGCTGCTGCAGCCCGACCGCCTGCAGCTGCTGCAGCAACTGCAGCTGCGTGGCTGGCGACAGCGCCACCTCGCTCGCGAGGTACGTGGCCGCCGGCGCGACCGGCGTCGTCATCCCCCAGAGGCTCGCCTGCATCACTCATACACTACGCACCTTGCAGCAGCGTCGAGCCCTGCCCCTGCAGCAACTGCTGCTGCAGCCCGACCGCCTGAAGCTGCATGGCTGGCGGCAATGCCGCTCACGAGGTATGTTGACGCCAGCGCAATCGACTCGCCTGCATCACTCATACACTACCCACCTTGCAGCAGCGTCGAGCCCTGCCCTTGCAGCAACTGCTGCTGCAGCCCGACCGCCTGCAGCTGCTGCAGCAACTGCAGCTGCGTGGCCGGCGACAGCGCCGCCTCGCTCGCGAGGTACGTGGCCGCCGGCGCGATGGGCGTCGTCAGCCCCCAGAGGCTCGCCTGCATCACTCATACACTACACACCTTGCAGCAGCGTCGAACCCTGCCCCTGCAGCAACTGCTGCTGCAGCCCGACCGCCTGCAGCTGCTGCAGCAACTGCAGCTGCGTGGCCGGCGACAGCGCCGCCTCGCTCGCGAGGTACGTGGCCGCGGGCGCGATGGGCGTCGTCAGCCCCCAGAGGCCCGCCAGCATCACTCATACACTACGCACCTTGCAGCAGCGTCGAGCCCTGCCCTTGCAGCAACTGCTGCTGCAGCCCGACCGCCTGCAGCTGCTGCAGCAACTGCAGCTGCGTGGCCGGCGACAGCGCCGCCTCGCTCGTGAGGTACGTGGCCGCCGGCGCGATGGGCGTCGACAGCCCCCACAGGCTCGCCTGCATCACTCATACACTACCCACCTTGCAGCAGCGTCGAGCCCTGCCCCTGCAGCAACTGCTGCTGCAGCCCGACCGCCTGCAGCTGCTGCAGCAACTGCAGCTGCGTGGCCGGCGACAGCGCCGCCTCGCTCGCGAGGTACGTGGCCGCGGGTGCGATGGGCGTCGTCAGCCCCCACAGGCTTGCCTGCATCGCCTGCAACTTCTTCTGCTCCTTCTCCTTCTGCGTGTCGGCGAATTTCACGACCAGCGGCGCCGAGCAGCCCTCCATCGTTTGACTGTGGTGTAGCGCCTGGAAGGACCAAGTTGATATTTTTATCAATGTGTTTAAGAAAAAAAAATCTTACCATAAAGGTTTTTATGGAGTAGGTTTTATACCTGTAACCTGAACGTTGTTTCATGAACTTATTTGATTTTTTTTTGTTTAGCATGTTTGAGCTTATTATCTAAGGCCTTCCAGATGGCGAGCAGTTCAAGTTGCATTAGAAAGCTTATAAGGTTGTTACTCTAGCAGCATCACTTACGCGAAGTTGTGGATTGTCATTTATAACATAAGAAGACATATTATGTAGATACGTAAGTAAATATTCTACCTTGATTGATACTCTACCGCTTATAAGAATATAGTATTAGTTACCAACACACATCCTACGAGTCACACATCAAACCAGTGTATTTGAGTAGCCCTTAAACATATTAACCCCGTGCAAGTGGGTCAACCCCCTCGTTTGTATCAGTCCGTGAGGTCGTGTACGTTTGCGGTCACCAAGGCGGCGAAGTCTTGCGGTCACAGCGCTTACGCTAGCATAGCACTTATGTAGCGTAGTGTAGCGTGGTGTAGCGTGGTGTAGCGTGGTGTAGCGTTGTGTAGCGTAGCGTCCATTCCGTGTCTCGGTATGTTGACGACTCGCTTTAATTGCAAAAGCTATGGTAGCTTAGTGTTAGTGGTATGCGTGATTACATTACGATAGTGCTTGTGTTAGCCAGTTGTTTATTAGCTACTAGCGGGTCGTTCCGGCTTCGCACGGCTCTAAACATGAACTTTAAACAAATTTTTTTAAACCAAATAATAGAATAGCCTATGTTATTCAGGGATAATAAAGCTTTCGAATGGTGAACGACTTTTTAAAATCAGTCTAGTAGTTTATGAGCCTATTCATTACAACTGAACAAACAAACTTTTCCTCCTTATTATATTAGTATAGATTTATACAAGACAATTGTGAAATAAGTAGGTACATTTCTTGAACTGTCAACAGGGATCTAACAGTCATTATAAAGATTGTTTCTTAATCTTGATTCAATTATAAACGGCGATGCTTATTGGGATTCAAAACCTCAACCATTGGTTCTATGGCCAGCCAGGTTCTTTCACCAACAGACCAAGCGGGTATATTTGTAAAAAGCTGATAGATCCGATAACTCGTAGAAGTTATGGTATCTTCCGTGAAGAATTCAACACAATATCTCCACATAACTGCGACACAAAAAGCTTCTAACCCATTCTAAAGGGGCGTTCAATAAATCATTCATCCCATCTTTAACCCTTTACACATACGACTCGTATCCTTCAAGACGACGTACGCAATTTTAAATTTGTGAATAAATTATTTTACGACATCGTATCAAGACGTAACCCGTCCACCACCCTTTCCCTTTCGTCATTTGAAAGTGGAAGTGAATTCTGGATATTTGAATGATGTAGAGAGTAAAATTTAAGGCACCATGGTTTCTGTATCCATTCTTATTTATAAATTGGATACCTTTTTCAAGAAGTTATATCGTAATGAATGGTTGCCGTTACTAAAAATTTTAATTATGACACAATGTGTATAAGTACTTTTACTTATTTTATTAAAACCGAATTTAAAGTTGGTTTTTCGTGAAGAATAGCTTCTGTGGTTTGTTGTGGTACATCATAAGCATCTGAATTGAAATTGTTAATAAATTGTACTTGATTGAATATACGTATTTAATTTATTTTTGACTCCATATCCACCTGTTGAGTCATTTATTTACCTACATAAGGTATAAAAAACATTCTCACCCAAAAATTATACAAACACGGCTACTTCGTTTAGTGAGATTGACTGTCAGCTTCTGACCGATACTACTGTCTTGTGTTCCAACAAAATTGATTTCCCACCGAACGTTCGCAATGCTAGGTGCACCTTGGCCATAAAACAACGTATAAATCGGCCTTTATTACGACCCCCATTATATGTTTACTGCATAGGCTCTATCCACGTCTTGAATTGTTAAGAGAATTACAAGAAACAGAATTGGCTATGTCTTGGAATCATTCAATCGTGAATACTTAGAAGCTGTCCACTACAGTGTTGTGGTTAGCCAGTGTTGTTTTAACCTTCAATGATTAGTGTATAGCCATAATACATTCATTTCATAGCATATGTATTTCTGCAGGCGGTTTTCTATAGCTAAACTAAATCGATGATTCCTTACTTTTCTTTATAGCTTTCTCGAAACTACTTCGACCGTACTATTGTGGCCATGATCAAATATCTTACTGCTTAGGTTTTTATATGTTAGATACTGAAAATTAACAATAACTTTACTTGCGCGATGCAAGATTCTAGAGATATAATAAGGTTCTATCTCAAATTCTTGAAAGTGCGATCATGAATAACATGATAAAGGACAGCTACAGATATTAAATTCCTCGATTGGGAGACTCTTACCATTGCAAGTATCAGCCTTTTAATGGCCCACTGTTGGGCAAAGGTCTCCATCATTTGAATTTATGTTTTCGTTACAAAGATGGGTTATGGCTTTATCACGACGCTTGCCAAACGCGGATTGCTGATCACAAACCCGGGCTGTGTTCAGAAAAATCCAATCAAGGCCCGGTACTTAAACCACTAGACCATCGAGCCGTTGCAAGTGAGACTCACTATTACCTTGACTATGGGGATTCGGCATAAATCCCCATCGGGGGTGGCTTACGTCTACAGGAGACTTCGGACGGCTGATTACGATGGAGACAACATAATGTGTTATAGTCTTACCTTGATCGCCGCAATAGCCGCTTGCTTGGACACAAAAGTGACGAAAGCGCAGCCCTTGCTCTGGCCCTGGGCGTCCCGAAGCACCGTGCACTCCTCAATGGCCCCGTGCCCAGCGAAAAGCGACCGTACGTCGTTCTCCGAGAGCTTCTTATTCAACATGCCGACGAATAGCTTGCGTTCTGTTGACAATGAGAGGAGAAAAGTTAGTACCTAAACTTTAGAATGAGAAAGTATCTATGTGACACAATTAAGGTATTTAAGGAAATTGCTTTCCTTATGTTAGGTTTCTTTTTGAGGCAGGATGGGTAGAATATGCTTTAATAAGTCTATTTATGATGTAATAAATCAAAAGTGAAGGGAATCTTCTATGTCAAAAGCAAATTTTATTTATAAAGTGGAAGTGTAAACGCTGCCTAAATACATCCAGACTCCGAATTTTGCTACGTGGGTGTTCTCTTAAATTTCAATTGAAGCAGTAATCATAAATAAGTGCATACTCAAATAAAAATTGCATGTTAAACGATGGTCATCAACCTTATAAGCTAATTTCGTTTTTTGCAACTAGTCTAAGATCCCGCCATACAAGGACCTTCATCGAGCTGGTTATTGGATGAAATATTTTTTATACACAATTTTACATGCCAATAATTATATTGCATATGGGTTGCCTAGTAAATTTCAGTCCAGGATAAAAAAAATAAAAAATAATGCATAAAATTAAAAAGTTATTGAATCAAAGTTAAACAAAAATAAAGATTATTTCATTATGAACACGGTGGTACAGGGTTGCCTCCAAAAAATCAGTCCAGAATTAGGGTTGTCGCATTTTGAAAAGTGAAATATTGCCGCTATGAAAAAGAGAGTACGCGTGCTATTTGATAGTGCAAATGACAAGGATAACGATAGACTTGGATATTCTGTGTATCATTTTGGAGTAATTAATTACCAAACTGGAAGAATAGTGTTGTAATTAAATTTTTAATTTTTTAAGTCCAAATTAATCATATCCTGGACTGAAATTTACTAGGCAACCCATATGCAATATAATAATTGACATGTTAAATTATGTATAAAACATGTTTCATCCAATAACCAGCTCGATGAAGGTCCTTGTATGGCGGGATCTTAGACCAAACGGAGTAAATTCTCTTCTCAGACTTATTTTACGTTTAGAAGGCAAATTCAATTTGAAAAAATCTTTAACTGCACAATCTTTAACAAGGAGCCTTTAATCTCTTCATTTAACGTTACCCCATTTGACAGTAAACGTCAAAGATATAACCCAGCTTCGCTGACAGACATTGTCTTGTCCAGGACACGGATCTAAAGTCCATCAAATATTCACGGTGGCACTCTCAACATTTGCATCGGACACTGTTCCTCTACGTTGCATTGTGTCACCAAACATCGGGCGAGAGAAATCCTTATGATCCTGAAATATGTAGTGCCCGGACCGGGAGGAACCGGGGGAGAGGGGTTAAGTGCGAATTTACGACAGTCCCGCCACAGGTTATAAAGCATTTTTGCCGCCGCGCATACCAATTCCGATGCTCAGATGAATGAATATCAATAGATGAAGGGAATCATTTGACAGTTATGCTATCCTTTTCCTCCTTATTATGAACTGGCGGCCGCCCGCGACTTCGTTCGCGTGGATTTTGGTTTATCCCATGGGAGCATTTAATCGGGATAAAAAGCATCCTATCACCTATGTCAGCCCATACCATGCCCGTATACCAAATTTCATCAAAATCCGTTATGTAGTTTCAGCGTGATTGACGGACAAACATCTAAACAAACAAACTTTCACAATTATTATAATAATATTTTAATATATATATTAAGATCACGTCTGATAGAGCAAGATAGCCGACAAACGTACTCTAACCGTCTAAACGTTATGTGGGATGAAGTCAATATGGCGTGACCGACGCCGTCGTCTTCTGTTGAAAAACAGACTTAGGTGTAAAATTAGGTGAATTTTTGACATTTTGGTGGTTACACTCAAATCTGACATAGTGAGTAAGTATCTATGGTGTTCTTTCGTCTGAGTTCCGATGCCTTTAAACTTTAAGATGCCCGATCGGTAGAAACACAAACACGTACGTACTCGTCTTCTTCATAATAAAAACTTTTCCACTTTAAACAAAACTTTATTAAAACGTATGGATTTTGCCTCGGAACTTGACGTTTACATTCGACGAACTTACGTTTTACTTTCCGTTGTAAGTTCCGCCGGAGAAATTTAATAACGAGCTGAATAAAAATTCAACGGTCAAAATCTTTCATTCAATATGAGTCTTGAAAGAGGGAGGGTTAAATTTTGAAGAAGGATTTCTTTTATTCTATTTTATTTCAATGTGGAGATGCCGAATTGCGCTTGGTTGCAAATATTTAAAATAAACTAAACTAGAGAATGTACCACGAAATACTTTGCAACTTTGCGTCAATCCACGCACAAAACGCTGCATTCCCCACACCCCAGTACGAATCCCCTCCGGAGGCGAGTCGCGGGCAAAATTGAAAAGGTAAAGGCAAAGCAAGGCCGTCTGTTACAAATATTTCATGCCCGCAAAATCAGCACGCCCTGTGGAGGGGATTAGCATGAAAATGGCGCGGGCGAGATCCCCAAAATTCGGCGAAAAACCCGCGAGTTGAAGCGTGAGCACCCTCATTCCGACCGCTTTGCCTTGTAACGAGCACAACGGATGAATGTTTAAATTTTCTAAAGATCAACACACGTGAAAATCGGATCCGCGAATATGGTGCGGAATGTGGAGGCTTGTTTTCAATTGAAATGTGGTCTTTTCTTTGCGTTAAATTCACACCTTTTCCTTGCGATTGTAAGGGTGTTTTAATATTTAGTTTCAAAGTTGAGTCTGTAAACGACTGATTTATTATACTCGTATTAGTAAATACTGTTCAGAATTCTAACAATTTCATTAGTCATTAGGCAACTATTCCACGAACTAATCATAGGTAATTTTGCGAAAAAGGGGTTGATGTGAAAATGAAGAAAGACAAAAAAAAATATATTTAAAGATCTAATTATATTCTCACTTTAAGCATCAAGCTGTTAGGTATAAGTTAACATTATTTAGAACGCTACTTGTTGATCTAGAATAATGAGGCTTTTCCGGTAGGTACTACACCATACCGTATCAACTGTAAATACCTACGCGTGTTTCTGCCAAAAAACCCTCCCTTAGGATTAGCAGGCTAATTCACCTGGTCCCAACATTAACGTTCAGTTCAGAACGCTTCAATTCGCACACAATTCACGATAAGAAAGCGTCGAGAAAAGCGGAATTAAACCCTCGAACGAGCTGGAAATTTTACGGTAAACGTTATGTCTAACTAGATTGAAGTAATTTAATCATGGAAGCGGAAATAACGATTCCTTCGCGAGTAATTCAAACAAGACACTCCGAAGCCCGACGGTACGAAATTGTCCTAGAACAATTAATAAGATTTCGATGGTCCTTCGCGCCGGATCAAATGCTGCCTATAAAAGTGTGTCGATAATTCTTAATCTGAAGGCTAGTGCTAGTTGGAGTCGTTGGACATACAGAGTTTTAAGAGAGGTAGAGCTCTGTGGAAATTCCACTCGAATGAGCCGCTCGTCTGGGGAAGTACCTCCACCTTACAGAAGACCGCAGTGAAGTAGCATTGCGTAACTGTTGTGCTATGTTTCTGCTGGTGAGTAAGGTTGCCAGAGCTCAGTTGGGGAGGGTATGGGGTTAAGGCCGGCAACACATAAACGATATCTCTGGTGTCGCGGATGTCCATGGGCGGCGGTGATTGCTTACCATCAGGCGACCCGCTAGCTCGTTTGCCGCCTCTGACATAAAAAAAAAGACTTAGTGTAATCAATCAAAGATAGAAAAACTTAAATATCAGACGTACTTAGGAATTAAATTCAAGTTTACATTTCAATAAATACATTATAATAAGTCGGCATAAATTTGATTTGTTACTACAATACTATAAGTATCATGATATTACTTAAACATTATCTTTAAAAGCTATTTGCATATTAGATTACATTTCCAAAGTCATCTCAGAATTCTTTAGAATATACACAATAGCTAAGTAAAAAGCTAAAAGCAAAATGTGAACGTTTGACATAACAATACGTCTACACCGAAATTTGTGAGCCCCTCCGTTCATCCTCTTAGCAGAGATGCGCCTCTTTTTATGCTTCAAGTCATGTAATTATTCTGCAGAATACTCTTAAGAGTAAGCACGGCAGTGTTTAACGCCAAGTAAAGTTAAAATTAAATTAAAAGCATTTCATTTTAAATGAAATTCGGAAATGTGACTAATCGTAGATTGTCCTTACAAGTTAATATTGAAACGATGCGATCAAATGAAACCGGTTGGTCATATTTAAGTTTCCAAGTTTACACAGGTTGAGCATACGAAGATTAACAATCATAATTGATAGTAACCATCAAATGGTCAGTCGACCAACCAAAAAAGTAGTGGTTGGTAGTGACCAACAACTACTATTACACTTACTCTTCTTTGTAGACCAAAATCTGCAGAAAACTTGGCAAACTTTAACCCCGACTTTTCCAAATTCAAAACAAATATTATGTTACCGGGTTGATCGCTGCGACGGCAGCGCCACGTGTTTCCGGCGCGGGAGGTTACGTAAATTGTTTAACGAACGATGCCGTTACGGGCCCCGATGGCGCACTTAAGGCATTAACATTTTAAGCCGTTATAGTACAAGAGGTCACGACGGTAACGGACAGAGACGAAAAAAAAACGTTATTTTTAAACAATTGTTTGGCTTATACGGTGGAATTAACATTTATGATTATGATTATGATGTGAATTCAGTTGGTGGATAGATATGCAGCCTACTGATGGTAAGAGGCAAATGTGGCTTAAGACATTGAGAAACAAATGGCTGAGAAGCAATTGGTTGTGAGGATCGGATTAGGTTCGAAATGAAACGAATGAATGCTGGAATAATACTGGCTATATTGTCACATAGATCATCTTATAAATGTTAGTGACGCAAGTAAAAACGTCGCTCAATGTATTGTTGTAGAATTGGGAAGAACAACACGTCCTGATCGTTTTATCTCTCCCAGATAAGTTTCTATTACGCTTTTTAGAAGAAAGATAGACAACTCGTAATTCCTTATTACAAAATCAGCATGAAATAACGATGTTTAGTTCTTTCTTGTATTTTCATAGAATGAAAAACATTTATTGTCCTTTTAAATGATTCTAATTATACGGAATTAACGTAAACGTTTGACTTGTTTTTGTACAAATCATTAAGCACGCGTGTGACTCAAACTGACTATTCAAAACACACTTATGCTCTAAGTATTTTTTGTCATAAAATCTACCCATTATGTCACTGATACAAAACAAAACAAACAAAAAAACATCGCGACCTCCCGGACTATTAAGGCATTAACATTTTAAACCGTTATTTGTGCTAAGCACACAATTACTTGTACATTTAAACTGATTACGCCCCGCGTTTAAAGAGGATTCACTTTAAAATATTCTAATTAGTAGTCGTCTCCTTCGAGGCGTTTTCTTTGAACGCTAATGTCGCTCGTTCGTCGTACCTCGAGTTTGAGACTAACAATCTTCACGTAACCTTGTAATGTGACCGTATTTCCGAGGAAATTTTAAGAGCAATGGTGGCCTAGTGGTACGGACGACGCCTCACATACGTGAGGTCCGCGTTTCGAATCCGGGCCCACACCTCTAGACTTTTCGTAATCTATGTGTGGATTTGTGCCATTAGCTCGGCGGTGAGGGAAAACACCGTGAGGAAACCTGCGCATTCAGTGATTTCTGACTTTAGTTCAGTTAGATCTGAATGTGTAACCATGATCCAATCTGTCTGTTTCCCCTCTATGGGTTACGAAGGTCTGATGGCAGTCGCTTCACTGTAATAACCAGACTTGCCAAATCCTGGATCATGGTCAAAGCGACCCCGCATAGAAACTGTATAAACGCTAGGAAGAAGAAGTAGTCGTCTCCTTCGAGGCGTTTTTTGTGAACGCTAATGTCGCTCGTTCGTCGTACCTCGAGTTCGAGACTAAACATCTTCACGTAACCTTGTGATGTGACCGTATTTCAGAGGAAATTTAAGAGCGATGGTGGCCTAGTGGTACGAACGACGCCTCACATACGTGAGGTCCGCGGTTCGAATTCGGGCCCGCACCTCTAGATTTTTCGAAATCTATGTGTGGATCTGTGCCCTAATGGCACTCGGCGTTGAGGGAAAACACCGTGAGGAAACCTGCGCATTCAGTGATTTCTGACTTTAGTTCAGTTAGATCTGAATGTGTATCCATGATCCACATTACCATGATCCAATCTGTCTGGTTCCCCTCTATGGGTTACGAAGGTCTGATGGCAGTCGCTTCACTGTAATAACCAGACTCGCCAAATCCTGGATCATGGTCAAAGCGGACCCCGCATAGAAACGGTATAAATAAACGCTAGGAAGAAGAAGTAGTCGTCTCCTTCGAGGCGTTTTCTTTGAACGCTAATGTCGCTCGTTCGTCGTACCTCGAGTTTGAGACTAAACATCTTCACGTAACCTTGTAATGTGACCGTATTTCCGAGGAAATTTTAAGAGCGATGGTGGCCTAGTGGTACGGACGACGCCTCACATACGTGAGGTCCGCGGTTCGAATCCGGGCCCGCACCTCTAGATTTTTCGAAATCTATGTGTGGATCTGTGCCATTAGCTCGGCGGTGAGGGACAACACCGTGAGGAAACCTGAGGTGGAATTCACTAAGCGCAAATGTCATAATCTCACGGTTGTATCAACGGCGACAGTACAAAATTAGTGCTAAATTCCTACTGTCGCCGATGACACAACCGTGAGATTCTGACATTTGCGCTTAGTGAATCGCCCCCCTGCACATTCAGTGATTACTGACTTAAGTTCAGTTAGATCTGAATGTGTAACCATGATCCAATCTGTCTGGTTCCCCTCTATGGGTTACGAAGGTCTAATGGCAGTCGCTTCACTGTAATAACCAGACTTGCCAAATCCTGGATCATGGTCAAAGCGGACCCCGCATAGAAACGGGATAAACGCTAGGAAGAAGAAGTAGTCGTCTCCTTCGAAGCGTTTTCTTTGAACGCTAATGTCGCTCGTTCGTCGTACCTCGAGTTCGAGACTAAATATCTTCACGTAACCTTGTGATGTGACAGCATTTCCGAGGAAATAAATATATAACACAACCCTGTTAGTAGGTAATTACATTTAAAGTTGATTTAGGTGCACTTTGATGCATTTAAATGTAAGAAAGAGATGGTATAAATATTACAATGAGGCCTGAAAATGCAGGTAGGATCAAGAGTATCAAAAAAATATGTGTGACGTTTGTTATAATAATGGAAAAAGAAGATAGGAATCTCGATAGAACAGGCTGTGTCGAATTATACCTAAAAGATCAATTAATGGCTTTGAGAGACGTTTTTGCATTGCAATAAATTCATCCAACAATGTTAGTTTTCTTTTATTTTTATAATAAACATAAAATATTCAAACGTTTTGGTCAATTCCTAACGTTATAAACGCTAAAAAACCCGAAAGAGATATTGTGTTAAAACGACGAAAAAAAAAGACAACAACAAAAATGTTATCTTGTCTCCGCAAAAGGTTAATATAAAAGCCAAGTAAATGCTACAGCTCAGTAATAGCTTATGTCCACAGTGTTTTAGCTGAGGCGAGAACATTGTCTTTCTTTTTGCCCTTTCCTCGAGTTTGCCGCTTCTCAACTGTTAAAGAATTCATAATTGGCATAATAAATGGTTTTATTTTTATTTTTTACAAATGCCGCGACCGAGATAAGTGACCTAATTGAAATATTTTCTGGATTTGTCCGAGGAAAGACATATAATTTTGCATTATCAAGGGTCGTTTAGCAAAAGAGGCAGTATCCAAACTCAAAATATTATTTATTAAAATAGGCTAAACATTTTTGAACCAACTGTTCCAACTGCCCTGATAAATTTTGGAGTTGTCCATATATACGTTGTGCATGTGCATATATTGGCAACCACATTTTTAACCCATAATAATAGATTATTTTTAATTTAAATTTAATTTAGAATAAAAACGAAATGCTAGTAGAACGATCGAACCGATCTAGCTTCTTTTGGTCTAAAAAAAGTGTGGTAGTCCAGAAAAGGTTTATACAATAAGTAAATATGGAAAAGTTTCAAATAAATAACTTTAAACGGCAACTTCATTTCCTCACACAACTGTCCTATACCTGACAAACGTTATGACACTGACAGTGATACAAAGTTGACTGGGTCAGCTAGTTAAAAATAAAAACAATTGCAACACGCAATCTGCTTAATAATATGGTAAAAACACGTCCTCTGACCACTTGAGGACTTTTAACCTTTGAAGGTTATTAAGTAGCCTATTTATGCCACATCTAAAGCAGTGTGACTCTTCTACAATAAATGAGATACTTTATCATCCGCCATTACCGAAAACCTCCAAACGGTCGGCCGGCTTCACTCGAAGCGCTGTAATTGTGACAAAGTGCCTATATTTAGTTATTTACAGGCATAATGGAGGCGTTCGATCATTTACATAGAACCTAATTACTTTCAAAGCGAGTTTGTAAAGACATCATTTACAAGTGAGTTTAAACTACTTAAAACGAAGGTCCTTTTAAAAGAACGATTGAAACAAAGTAAGGCGATGACGCAATCTCCATAACGTTCCGATGGTAATAGTTTTCGGTAACTACGAGTATTCAGCCGGTAAAAATTGGAAGAACCATTTTGTTAGTTGGTTAGTGGGCCATTTTCTAAGATTTACTCGCACTTTAGTTTGACAATCGTTTTCGTTCTATTGAATTCACGTTAAGCGAGATTAGGAACAGAATGGAAAGATATTTATTTCGAGTATTATTGGAACATTATGAGAATTTTATGGGGCAAAAATGTTCATAAATTATACTCGACCATCAGCAATAACATGATTGGTATTTGATGGTTCATGTTATGTCGTGTTTTTTGATGAAATGAATTATAGCTTCATTTTACACTTTTCTTTTTCTCATCTTTACAAGATTAAGTGCACAATAAGGATGTTCAGAAAACAGTAATTTCGGTTGTGTTCTAATTCCCTACAGAAATAAACAAAACTACAGAACTCGAAGGTCAAATTCTTCAGAAATTACTTTTCGTCACGAAATAGTTTTCTCGCAACAAACAATAAACACGTGTATGAGTGGTTTCGAGGCGCATAATTCACTCCGCTCATACAAGCATTGCATGCGCGCAACTTAACGACGCATTGTCTCAACCAAGTTATGAACCTGTGGTCTTTAGCCTTGACACGCTGTGACAGTAAGGTACTTGTGCAGTTAATGGCATGTGTCTTTTGCAAAGAATTCAATGTCAGTTCGTGCCGAACATGTTTGTCTGACTTGATAGTGTAGAGACACACCAGGCTGAAAATACGCGACCGAAGATCGGCAGCAATGCATTTTGTGTACAATATTAAGTGTTGTAATATCGGCAAGGTGTGTCGTATTCCATTTAAAATGCATTGCAGGCGATGAGGCACATCTAGCCGAAAATACGCCATACTTCGGTTGCGTGATTTTGGCTAGGTGTATTTCAATCCAGTGTGCAGTGGGGAATCAAATTACCCGGTATTGTTGAATCATTTGTTGCAGCCGGGGTATTTTTTAATCGGTTAGATGGCACAAAAGCAGCATTACTGTATTTATATCCTGAAAGACTAGCGTGACTTGCAGGCTTAAGAAAACATAATGCTTAACATATCTGAGGTTTTAAATGCAATAAGATACCTAAAGTAGCAGCCAATGGCCGCCCTTTACCAAAAGCACGGTCTGTTGTCTCATGCATTCCGAGCCATCGCCTTCGACAGACGGCCAGACCACTCGATCACCATTACTGCTATCTCAATTACAGTCACATAAATACACGCAATCCATAACGCGAGCTAATAATAGTATCATCCTAGTCGTTTTCGGCTATAACAGCCCATCGTAAAATTAGCCAGGTATGCAGAATATGCATTTATCAATAGGTGACAGCTGCGTCTGCCAGCTTAAATGAACTCCCTATTCCCTCATTCTCATAGTACAGTGGGACAGTCATCAGACTCAACCGTAGAGATTTCTGGCACGAAACTAACGGCTTAATTTCGGAAATCACGATGCTTTCTGAGGCACATGGCTAAAACTGTCAACTTCTAAACTTCAAACACTATCTGAGCTACCTCAACAGGAAAACAGTCATAATTTTATCGGTACGACTCTCAAACCCAAGACCTCCAAAGTCTGAAAGTGAGACTTCAAGCCACTACGCGACGGAGGCAGTGAACCTTCACGACCTGTTGTCTCATACATTCCGAACCATCGCCTTCGACAGACGGCCAGACCACTCAATCACCATTACTGCTATCTCAATGACCGTCACATAAATTCACGCAATCCATAACGCGAGCCAAACAGAATAGCTTCGATTAGCTTGACATTGCAATGTGCTTTGCGTCCAGTTTTAAAGTCGACGGCTGCAAAAAAGTGTGGTTCGTTGCTTTCGAGGAATTGTCTAGTAAAGAGGAATTTCCAAACCACCATTTAGTCTTTTACTAGTGCCTGATGTCCGTGACAATATCAAACAATAAATTGCATTGAAATCATAATGGAGCAAAAAAAACTAGGAACATCCAACTTGTCTCAGGAATCAGGCCGGACTCGTACCCGTACCCTTCGCTATATGGGCGACGGGTGAGTGTACTAATAAAAATATGTATTAATCATACGGAGCATGTAAAATCTTAAAAAATATTTAAAAACCTAATTTTGTACATGCACCACTTCTTTTCTAACCACCACCACGACCGCTTTTCTAACTTATCTCCGCTATTTGCGCTGATGCGGATCCTTAAATAAAATCAAACACATTTAATTGTATTTAATTTACCTGTGTTATACTAATAAAGTAGTAGATAGATAGATAGATAGATAGATAAGACATTTATTTGCATCACAAAAAAACACACACAAACACAAGCATAAAACACATAATTTAAAAATACAAAATTGGTGATTAAAACTAGGGAAATAAAAGATAATACATAAATTGTTACTTTAAAATGTGTGCCCCAGTGATGCAAAAAGGCAAGAAACTCAGTGTTTCATTGCTCTACGTAATAGAGCAATGTACTGATTTTCAGTCCCTGCCCAAGAGACTTCGGATCGCAGTTAACGACACAGGCGCAACTACAGCGCTCCCGTCTGCCGTATGAATATAATACCCTCCGACCGTATTCGGTCATGGCGGCCGATCTTACGATCAGCCAGGTACGCAGGATATATTATAGTGCACAAGTGAGTGCGCAAGCACAGGTGCACTCCCTATTCCTTCACTCTCATAATTCGGTGGGACAGCAATCTGACACGACCGTAGAGAGATCAGGCGCAGGACCAACGGCTTAACGTGCCTTCCGAAGCACGGAGGAGCTCGAGATGAAATTTTTCGGTCACCCATCCGATGACTGGCATCTGCGAACGTTGCTTAACTTTAGCAACCGCAGGCCGAGTGCGCTTACCACTGCGCCATCGAGCTCCTCAAATATAAAAGTGCGTATGAATATAAAAGTGATTCAAACATGGCATAGTAGACAAAAATGGCAAAACAAGCGGCTACGGCTTCTGTTAATTTGTTTCGCTCTGAGTTCACAATTAGCCTCGTGTAATGTTCATTGCTCATATTTGCTTTTACACCATACGATAAATTGTTTAAATGTCTACCTGAATATCTTTTCTGGGTTTCAGCATTTCTAAAATAATCTCATAATAATAGTTATTGTAGGTATATGGTAAAATATTTTTTGCTTTACGGATCAATATGAAAAATGAAACTTATATGAACGACTGTACACTGGTATAGGCACTGGCTGTTTTTCACTAACTTACATTATTTTACTAGCGGCCGCCTGCGACTTCGTTCGCGTGGATTTATGGTTATCCCAAGGGAGCATTTAATTGGGATTTAAAATATTCATCACTTAAGTCAGCCCATACCCTGCCTGTATACCAAATTTCTTCTAAATCGGTCCAGTAGTTTCAGCGTGATTGACGGACAAACACCCAAACAGACAAACTTTCACATTTATAAAATATATTTATAAACATTTTATAATTATGTAACTCTTAGGAATCCCGGTTTTACTCGTACGGCCAGTACTGTGTATTTCAATTGAAATCGTAAAATGCAAATCCGTGTGACGTTATTGCGCTTAAACGACTCGTGACATTGCCACCGCCGAATGCCATCGCATAATAGTCAGGTAGATAATAAATTGTGTTCACCTACAAAAACATTGTTTATCATCGATATAAATATTGAAACAAAAAAATATATAGTCCTGTTCCTTTAATAAGTGAAACATATGCATATAATCTGAATAAGACTACAAACGTGCCTAAAATTTTCACTTTGCCGAGGACTCCATTAAACCATTATCTGATAAAACGTCATATCCATTCAAAAATGTTATTTTAACTCAAAACTCGCCCCATATCCTGCACATCTCCAAGCACTCCTCTTAAACTCGATCAGCGCTATTTCATCTAGACGCGTTCCGCGGCAAGCGTTCCGAACCCTGGGTGTTCCATATCGCAGCGTTCCATAGCGCAGTGTTCCATAGCGCGGCGTTCCCGAGTCTGGAATTACCGACGCTGCGCGGGCGGCATTGTCCCAGCTCTTATTTATCTCGCTTCCTTGTTCCAAGAGACTTTATTATGTACGCTGGCTTTTCAGCGATCCACCGAGTGACGCGACTCGCCTGGTTTTGTGTTGATATTAATTTGAAGGGATAGAGCTATGCTTTCCAGTTTTAATTTTTACTGTGATAAAATACGAGAAGTGACTTTATAAAAATCATTTTATGATGATATAGAAGAAGGCAGAAACTGATATTTTTATCAGTAATAAGAAGAGGGCACGTGAAAACGTCACTATATTATTTTATTTTCAACGGAAGACCGGCTTTGCGGCTTAAATAATCAAATCATGATAATAGCTCTTTTTTGTCAAGAACCCTCGGATTATAAAATGTTAATGCCAAAAAAACCGAAAATACCTATATTGCTGCCGCATTTGTTTGTGTTAAATCACGTGTGTTCGTCTTCATCGAACTCCTTAAGAGTCATCGATATCAGTTAAGGCCTGCCATTTCGCGCGAACAAATTCCCTACCAAGTTAAATTGAATGATCAATCGACAGGCACTTTACATTTTAACTCGAATCGAAAAGTGAAATTCGACGTTTGCGGTATAAAAGATGCTATCGTCGATCGCGTCAATCTCCAGATTCTCCTGGGGGATATCGGGTACCCGGTACCCTATGTTCCCCCCTCTCTGACCTTCTCCCGGCGTTCCACATTCAAATTTATTCAATTTTAGCGAGCGATCCGAGTGGAAATGAAACGTCTAGCGAACACTTCCTACTCTATTAGCATTTGTTGCCGTCTCGTCATTGTTATAGTTGGGGCCGGGATAGGGATGTAACACATTCATATAATTGTAAGTTTCCGATAAACGATATCAAATTTCATTTGTGATCCTAAATTCTTAACTATATTTATTATATTAGAATAAACAATCAGACATTACGCCCACAAAAGGTGCTCGTACAAACAGAAACAGTCATCTGTTTGTTTGTCGTAATGTATTCGATTTAGACTTTAAATACATACATACATATTGTCGCTCGCAAGTGCATATTATTTGAACAGTCTACAAATAAAGTTTAAAAATAATCAAAGGATGAATGTTTAATCAGTATTCGGGATTTAAGATATCATGGAAAAATGTGGACAATCGTTGGCTACATTACAACCCTTATCTTTTAGGTAGCATTGAAAACTAGACTATTAATTTAAAATATCCAATATACTTTATTGAATATTTTAAACGACAGCCCTCGCCGTCAAACCGCCTATCCACAGATAAAAAACTATCCGACAGAGCGCCGGCGCAGAATCAAAGATGAACCGATAACTAATGACAGCTGGGTGATAATCTTGGCTACTGTCATGCCGTCTTGAAATCAAGTCATCGAAACAATTACTGGTGTGCTGGGTAACTGGTTTAATTACTACGTTTACTGGTGGCAAATGCTTGTTGGATATTGCGAGACGCGTGTTTGTGTGGAAAATTCAAAGATGCTGTATTTATCATCGATCGTCCACGCGAAGTAATAAAGAAAGAAGTATTTTTAAAGAGTAAGCAAGTTATTAAACATATTTTAATGTGAGTTTTCATATATTTATTTCTTTTATTTTACATGTAATTAGTTTTGCCGATGATTGACTATTCTTTTTTTCTCTTAATTATTCCGTCATCGAAATTTCGATCGAAAATCGTCTCCAATAAAAAAAAAACATTTAACATTCAAAATTCGAAGTAATCGACTCGAATTAAAAGAGTATTCGAATGTTCTATCCAGTTCAATGAACTCCGATAATTGAAGGGAGGTTCGACTCAAACCTCTTTGGAAAAAAATTAAAATTGTATTGAAAAATTAAAAGGAAAAATCGGGTCTCCCGACGCCGATACATTACCGGTAATAGGTTCCGTGCTTCTGTTGACAGATGAAAAAGGGTGTTCCCATCGTATATATCTATTTTGTCGACAGGTACTCGTTTAAGATAATTCCCCAAGCAGAGGGGGGTGTTCGAGTGTCATCGTATATATTGCCACTTATTGTGTTACAAATAAATTCGTTTCTCCACGCATCAAAGAGCGAAAAAAGGGGAACGTAAGTTGTTACGAGGGATACCTGTTTACATTTCAATTTCGTAGTAAATTGTTCTATTAAAATTCTCGTATCGGGGAATGCTCGAATTTTGCACAAATGTACAGTCAACAACGGAATCGTTCAGCGGTGAAAGTAATAGGATTATTGCGAAAAGGTTCGTGTTTGTGCTTTTTTTGTATTACTTTGGTTCGCCGTGGCGTGAGGGGTGATTTTGCATTCCGAATTCTGATGGTTCTGAAGCGATCAATATTAATGTGGGAGCGAGAACACTTGAACCAAAAAGGCCAAGTTTAAGCCAAACTGTATGCTCCTTAACTTGGCCTTTTGGAGAGATTTGTTTTACCGGCAATCTGTACAATCCGGCATTACACACAATACCTAGGCAATGAATAGAATCCCAAAAACGTATAGGTGATGTATGAAATTTTATGTATTTTATACTTTGTCTAGGTATTCTATAGAATACCAAATACGCAGCCGGTAATGTACGCAATACGAGGGCAGGGAATGAGTGAAACGTGGATAGCAATGTTGGGTATCATTCGAGAAGTAACGAAACAATTGAACATTAGTCAACCTTTAGTAAGATAAAGTATGTTTCCATTAAATCGATTTGTATTTTATAAAAATGATTTTAAAAATCAATTATTTTAAAAGGGTTTACAAAAAAAAATAACCCTAAACTATTTTTTTTTATCAATCAAGTTAGTCTTCCGTCCCAAAGTTTGTATGTTAGTTAGGTTTTATTCTGCAAATCATTTGTAAATAAAGACCACGATCTATTCATTTACACATTGCCTGTGCCTTAACTGGTACTCTAAACAATCCCTAGGTATTGCATAGATTACCTTGGTAAAGTATGCAATCGAAAATATAATTCATAGTATTTCATACATTGCCAAAACGCCTCAGGTATTCAATACATTACCTAGGTTGTGTATAGAATACCTCGATTATATGCTTTGCCGGTAACATATATAAATAACCGTGAGAGATACTTGCTGACGCAGAGTTCCTTAGTGGAAAAGATCACAGTGACCCAGTGGCACAAATTATTTGAATCAACGGCGGAAAAAGGTGGGTAAATAATATTTAATGAAATAAAAGCTATCCACAAACTTGAGGATTACGAAGAAGAAGTAATAAAAAGCACATTCTCTTTGATTACACCTAGGACAAAGTACTTATATAGAAAGAAAGTAATATAAACCCTTCATAAATAACATTAAAAGACCATGAAAAATAAACGGGTGCCCATATGCCCGGAAAACAAATTCAAACGAAATCTGAGAGGCAGATTCGCGATATTATCATTGCCACGCCAACTTACATCATTTCTCGGGAATGGCTGTTACATTAAACATAAACACAGCGGTGGAATGAGACGAAAAGATACGAAATTTGTTGGAAATAAGTCGACAATGGCCCGCCATTGTGTTTGCCTGCCGAGCGGCGCTGCCATCGCGATAGTGGCGCCGCCCTAGCGGACGAACTACACACTGCTGGGGAAATCAAAGAGCAAAATGGTGTCTTAATCAGAATTACTCAAAGTTAAAGTATTCCTCATTCATGTAAGCCTCTGCGATGAACTTATAGACTATTTTTTAGAATTTAGCCTATTGTTCCCATGGAATGTATGTAGGTTCCACTCTGAAGTAAAATAGTTGACATAGCTGATGTCACACCCCTATTTCCTACTGGGAACAATGGGTCGTGCCCAGGCGCCCACGATCAAACGGGGGTCCAGACCCTTCACTTGGGGTTACCAAACTAGAGGTTTGAATGCCCATGTGCCCAGGGCTCCTAAAAGGTGAAAGACGGCCGTTGCAACGTTAATAGTTTATAATGATTCTTAATGAGTTCATCTCAATGAAGGTTGTCTAAACAGATAAGCAATTCCAAAAATGTTTCTTATTTATTTGCTGTACTTTTACGCGACGCTAAGATCATCCATATTAAATTTCCTTTTAGCTATACTATCGGCCCCCCGCGATTTCGTCCCCGTGGATTTCGGTTTCCGCACATATAGTGTTATATTATAGCTTGAAGCCTTTCTAGACAAATGGAAAATATTTTTTCAATTCGAACGTGTAAGCTCTGAGCGCGTTCAAAAATAAAAATACAAAAAAATTGTTACAAAAAATGAACAATAAGAAGATTTCGGCCCGAATGTCTCAAAAACCTAGTCAATCTATGAAATAAATTAAAAAAATGCATTAAATTATATTCTGCAATGTAATCTTTGTCGCTCTCCAAATGTTACATCCGTGTGTAGTCCACAGTAAAACGCGTGAGAAAATTAAGCAGGCTCATCAGCACTTTCCATTTCACTTGCCGTTACGACTGCGAGCGACGACGCGTGCGGCACAATAGGCGTGTTTCCACTGAGTCTGCTAACCGCTACCGTAGGGGTTGTGGTTCAATCTTGCAACGATGTAGTCGTTGGTGAGGAGCTCGATGACGAAGTTGTTAGCGCACTAGGCCTGCGATTGAAAAGTTAAGCATATTTCGCAGAGATGGCGGGTCATCGGATGTGTGATGTGCGATCGGAAAATTTCAGCTCGAGCTCCTCCGTGCTTCTGAGGGCACGTAAAGCCGTTGGTCCTACGCCTGATCCCTCTATGGACCGTGTCAGTGAGTGAAGAAATAGGGAGTGCTTGCGCACTCACTTGTGCACTATCATATTTCCTATGTACGTGGCTGATCACACGATCGGCCGCCATGGTCGAAACCGGCCGGATATTATATATAACGTGTCTTGTGAAGCACGGAGGTAGGTGCAGGATATGAACATTTTCGGTCGGAGATGTTGGAGACGGTGCTTTCGACAAGATTGCTTTGCCTTAACAATCCTAGACTGCGCGTGATAATCACTGCGTCACCAAGTTAATAAAAGCAATCCATAGGTACTTAAGCAGAAGCATAAAGTAGTAAGTAGATCAAGATTAATATCAAAGCTTGCGAATGCACCGAGTGTTGTACTCGTATTTAAACACCGGGACGCGACGCTCGGAGCGGGGCGGCGGAGCGCACGCGAGCTTATATCAAGTGTCAATATTTGGGATCACCGGCCATCCGAGCGAGACCGTGCTACAGTATATAAAGAGTCAGTAAGCCACTTTACTACGTGCGAGAGTCATTACTTTCGGTTAATACGTATAACGCTAGTCTTGAAGTAGTGTAGTGCCAGCCTAAAGTAGTCCTTAACCATTTCTTTCTATGGAAGTAGAGGAGATCAAGAATAAATTAAAGGATATTCCGGGAGACGGGCAGTAAGGTTTCTATGTTTTATCGTCCAACATACAGCGGTCACCAACTCCTATACCTTTCGCGTGAAAGTTCCACTATGCTCTCCTCTGCTTCTCTACATATACACCTCGTCTATCATCCAGTGTAAATGACATAAGGAGGGTGTCTACGATTGAAAATTCCGCTATATGGCAATACGTAGGCGTGGGGTCTAACTGGTATGATTGGTGAATTTTGACATAAAATTTGCAGATATGTCAAAATTCACCAATGACACAACACCTACACCTTCCTACCGCCATCAAGCGAATTTTTCATTTTCGAAAACCCTGACTTTTACATCGCTACTGCTTACTCAACATACTGTGGTACCCGGTCGATTCGTTCGGACAATTTCAGGTATCGAGAGCGGCTTAATTGGGGATCGACTCATCCCGGTCGGAGGCGCCCGCTACCAGACGGCGGGAGATAGCAATTGTCACATGTAGCGCGAATTTCATGGCTCTACTCAGGGTAAAACCTCAGGGTTTTACTGTCGGAATAATAAAGATGAATGCAGTTGAGAACTGATTTTCACATGATCGTGGCTTAGTCATTATGAATTTCCACACCGGTCTAAAGGAGCACACTCCTTTAAACCGGTGTGAAAATTCACCCGGGTGGTTTGACCACTACACTTACACCCTTAAAAGAGGTAGAGCTTAGTGGAACTTCAACTCGAATGAGCCGCGTCTCTGGGGAAGTACCTCCACCTCACAGTAGACCATCGTGAAAAAGCACGTTGTAATTGTCGTGCTATGTTTCTGCTGGTCAGTAAGGTCGCTGGAGCTCAGTTGGGGAGGGAATGGGGTCTTAAAGGCAGGCAACGCATCTGTGATCCTTGTGCGGTTGTTGATGTCAATAGGCAACGGTGATCACTAACCATCAGAAGACCCTCTTGTTCGTTTGCCTTCCTCTAACATAAAATGCTAACACACAAAGGCATATGTCAAGGAGTGGACCGTGATAGGCTGATGATTATGAAGACAAATCGATAACGGCCTAGATACCTCGTTGTGGATGCTAGTTATAGTAACTTGTAATTTATGCAGATTGATTCGCATATTAAGACAGCTCTTTCAGAACAAAATCTTAGTTTTATTTAAACAAGAGTAGTTTTGTTAGGACTTTCTCCTACATATACGGTAACTGTATGTCAAACTACATAATGTTCCTACATACTTCCCAAAGCCAAAACAACCATCGATAATAATCAACTCTAATACTAATCAATCGAACGGTATTATTTCTTTAGCTCCTTATTACGAGAAGACATTGACTAATCCCTTAATATCATATAAGAGATTAACAGTACTCTTACCACATTGTGTTAATGTAATAACTGTGATATTTATTGAAGAACGTTTTCTTTTGGGAATTAGTTTGTTTGTTTCTACGCGCTTTACTCAGAAACGACTGGTCCGATTTGAATAAATATTTTTGTTTTGGATAGTTCATCTGACGAAGAAGGCTACTTTATATACTTACTCGTATGTGGGCCGGAAAAGAAAACCACGCGGTCGGAGTCGCGGGCGGCCGCTGGTATACATTTATAGGCTTTCGTCCTGGCCTTCCCATTTTTTGTTCTTTTTAGAAAGAAATTGGAAAATCAAGAAGGTTTAACACCACCTTGAAATATACTCTTATGCTTTAAACTAATGGCATGCGAAATAAGTTTTCGATACCGCTGCAGTTAATTTATCAAGTAGGTATATTGATTCTACCTTGAACTGTATTTACCAACGTTTCAGGGTCCCTATATACATGCTTTGCAGCTGCTCTATACTGCTGTTCACATATATTGAAACATTTTACATTTAGCATTACGCCTGGTAAGTTATTATATTCATTCGTTATCAATACACTGTCGGTTTTGTGAAGAGTTTTAAAGACACAACCAGGGTTCTTCTGACAACGTACGCAATGTTGCATAGGTATCATAGGGTTTTAAAAGGTAGTGGGAATTTAAATCTAGCTAACCTGCAGCTATAGCTCCGTATATTATTTGCGTTCCCCGGCGTCAAGGAAAAAGTTAGCTATGTATGTTTAGTTTTTTATGAAATGTGTAATTGAAACGACACATGAAATAAAACTACTTTAAACGGATATAATCGCGGTATGATTTAAAAACCTTAAACCTAAGAAAACGTTATGAAACGACACAATTCCAAAACCTTACAATAATAAATATCCCCTCCGGCCGTTTTTCCACCATGGCGGCAGATCTTAAACCAAAACCTTACTAAGGCTCGTATTAATTAATCGTACTCAACTCTGAGATCGAACTTTAGGTGCTGTTTTATATGAGAATGACATATGAAATTCGCACTCAAGATCGATCTCAGAGTTGAGTGCGATTTATTAATTCAAGCCTAAGATAACTAAACGTATAGAGACGTTAAAAACAAGATGAATTTTCAATTTAAATTCATGCAACGATACGAAACGATGGCTGTGAGAATGAGAATATGCCACCGCATTATCACAATATGACGTTGTTTCCTCAATTTTAAAGTCTTCGCAGTACTGCTTTGTTTCATAACAGAGGGAAACGTTTGCATCTTGCGCAATACGAGCAGTAGGTATAAATCGAAAGTGAATCGTTTGTCACTTCGTTTTCTCACACAGTTCACACTATGGTTTTACAATTGCATCAGAGTTTTTCGATTCGACACTTGAAAACAACAAAGTCTTGCCATTTTCAACGGTGAGAAAACGTGGGAAATGTACTTACTTCTGTCTAGATTTTTTATTCTTGTTGGAATATTAACACCTAACATTTGTATTGACAAAAACTATTTGATGGCTGCAATTCACTAGGATAATATCATTTATTAGGTACTCATTTCGTTCTTACTCAGCGTGTACCTAAACTATTCTCTCTGATATTTTAGCGCAATTTGTTACACACTTAAAATGTTCTAGAAAAAAAAATGTCTAGATTTCAAGTAGTGACCAAACAGATTATGCTACTAACTCAGCCACCATGTTTTTACCACTAAGATATATCTGCTAAAGCAAGAAGCCACTAAATATTGAAATCCAAACAAACAACATTGTTTGTCCTTATTTATTAAATTTCAGCATTAATTAATCGGTGAACAAACCGACCGTTTCATGCATATTTTATCCTCAGTCCGGGCTGCCGATAAAAGTGTTCTTAATTAATTAAATGGTTAATGTATCGAGTGTTGTATGCATTATAAATAGTCTAGTAGTAGGTATTATAGAAGCGAGAATACATGTTAGGCAAATACTCTTTAAAAATGGGTTTTTTATTCAAAGTTCTAGAGTAAAAAATACTTCATCCATAACCCGACATCACCTGAATCCCATCAATGAATCTGTTGAAGTGTCCACTTAAACAGATTTATTAGCAAGCTAGCTCGCAAATAATCAAAATAATCATTGTTTAATGATTAGTAATTTCAAAAACATATTTAATTTATTTAGAAATATTTATTTATTTATTTATATATTATTTATTTATTAGCCACACTTGCGGCCTACCGCGACTCCATCCACGTGGTTTTCGGTTTCGGTATACAGGGTGGAATCTTGAAAGGGGTTTTGTTGGGCAGGTACATTAACCGTTACAGTTACAAGAAAACTTCGTTAGGCAACCATCCCTAACTTTTTGAGATATTATGACCTACATTCACAGATTTTGGAAAAAAGTTACAGTCAGCAAAAAAAGTGCTGAAACTGGGAAAAATTTTTTTTCATGCCAATCGATCCTATTTCATGTAAGGATCAAATGACTCTAAGGGACCATTTGAGGTTTGAGTACTAGAAATGTCAGAAATCGCAAAAAACTTTTCCCATACATTTTGTACTAAAAATTCAAAAAAAAAATTTTCGTGCCATTCGATCCTGTTTCATGTGTGAATCAAAACTTTGTATCAGATCATTTAAGGTTTGAGTACTGGAAATGGCAAAAATCGCAAAAAATACTATTCCCATACATTTGGTACTGAAAATTTTCGAAACCTATTTCTCACATTTCTAGTAGTCAAACCTTAAATGGTCTGATACAAAGTATAGATTCATACATGAAACAGGATCGAATGGCACGAAAAATTTTTTTTGGAATTTTTAGTACAAAATGTATGGGAAAGGTTTTTTGCGATTTCTGACATTTCTAGTACTCAAACCTCAAATGGTCCCATAGAGTCATTTGATCCTTACATGAAATAGGATCGATTGGCATGAAAAAAAATTTTTGCCAGTTTCAGCACTTTTTTTGCTGACTGTAACTTTTTTCCAAAATCTGTGAATGTAGGTCATAATATCTCAAAAAGTTAGGGATGGTTGCCTAACGAAGTTTTCTTGTAACTGTAACGGTTAATGTACCTGCCCAACAAAACCCCTTTCAAGATTCCACCCTGTATACTATAGCCTAAAGGCTACCTCATCAAGTGGACTATACAGCACAAAAATATTTTTTCAAATCGGACCAGTAGTGCCTGAGATTAGCGCGTTCAAACAAACTAACTCTTCAGCTTTATTATATTAGTCTAGATTATAACTGTCAATAAACAGGAAGAAAGCAATAAAACTACCGGACAGCCAATGATCCAGCTTAATTACATACATTATCCCTAGGGATGTACGGACTACGGATATCCCGTGTAAGCCGCGGAATCCGCCAAGACGAACGCAAGTTCACTCCGACATCGGATTAGCGCCGATGGAACGGACACCTGTACTCCGAGAAAATATCCTACATCCGCAAATATCCGGAAATATCCGTTTACGCGACGGATAATGCCCTCGGGGTTAGCGGTGATGAGTTAATTGTGTTTAGAAAATTGCAAGGACTCTGCAGTGAGAGCGGGACATTGTTATTTTTTTATTAGGTGGAGTTCACTGTGCGACGAACTTCTTAGCTATCCATGGATTCTCCGTGCGGGTGCCGGGTCTATCGCGTGGAACAGAGAGGAACGTCAGTCGGCGCCTGGGACTTTCGACCCAGCGTGTAGGTTTAAGGGGCTATACCTTTATAGTATACTAACGATCACCTTCACCGATGACATTCCTCTCCCTTCCCAACCATATTTGGTACGAGCCGAGTAAAGCGGCTTTAGTTGCTCTTTCCAGTAAGGAGCTAATATTAGAACTCTAAGTCCTTCAGCAGGTTTTAGAAAGATTTCGCTGGTATACCTCTCGCACCCACTTCCACAGCATACAACCGTGCTGCATAACCATTTCTAGGTTTAGAAACACACTAGGGCTGAAAATACGCGCCCGAAGATCAGTTTGACTACGCGTGTAATGTATTTTAAATCGAAGTTGACACACCATGCCGAAACAACTTCACGTTTAAGCGTACAGACAGCCGAACTTACACCTGAGGGGAAGTTCCTCATAATTTTGTCCAGACGGTGATTGAACCAGAGAACTCTTTCTTTAACAGTCAAGTTTCAACCATTACACCAAACCAGTAGAAAAAAAAACATTTACTCGTTAACAAGAATAAACCTCTTACCAAAACCCCTTAATATGATAAACCTCTTACAATAACAAGATTACTCATTCAATCAGATGAATATAACATTAATTCATTCGATATAATCTTTCGTATTGAATTAATCACTGATCTCTTATAAAGGCGAAATGCTCGTATAATTCGATATTACCATTTAGCGGTCTAATGATACTCGTAAGTTGCCTGCAAAAAGAATGTTGGTATAATGGATCAATTACAATATATATGTACACATTTGTTCAAAATAGTCTGGTAATAGGATACAGAAAATAAACTTTTTTGGAGAATATTTTTTCATTTTACCGTTGAGATGGCTTAAATTTGATCGTATAAAATTGAAAAAATTAAGGCAAAATTTCGATTCATCGTGTAACTATACGGCTTAAGTTCTAAATGAGATTAATTAAGCGTTTTATGATGATCTATCCGGTTGCTGCCACAAGGTATTCCTCGAAACGCACCTATTTTGAGGCGCACCCAATGTGGCGCAACTAAACAATTCTCCTAAGCACACCAACACGTTTCAAAATAGGGAGGGGCCCTTTACTTAACAATTATAACAGTTCTCACAAACAGGGACTAACTTAACTTCATACCATAATCCGTTCAAAATATTAACCATTCACGACTCCCAAAAACAAATTCCGACACGCAAACTCAAACAATTCCCACCCGAACCGCGTTCGAAACGGTGTTGTACAAATTGAAACAGTATCGCCTGACTAGTCGTGCCTAGTCGTGTAGATACTAGTATCATATTGTGCACTAGTGATCCCCCGATACTGGAACAATTGCCGGGTGACGAAACAATAGAACATGCAGGGACGGCTAGCGGCTGCCGCGTAGTTACAACATGAATGCTTTATCGATCTAAGTGTACTCGGTGAATGCTGTACGTAGTGGCTTAGCTTGATTGCCATTAAGCACATAAGCTATTGTATTTGAGTATGACTTGGATAAACTGTAAACCATTGAAGGCATTTTCGGTTTTGAAGAGGTACAATTATTGAACAACGTAGTTGTAGGGTGCAAGGCTATATCAATACGACATACATATTTGCTCATACAACTATTAGGTAATTGCTTATAATAGCTATAATTAAACAAATGGCTTTGAAGATATTTAGGCTAAACAACATAACATAATATTATAAAAGTGGTTTTGTGTAATTGATTAAGCAAGCATGTAACAAAAATTATTGAGTTAATCCTATTTGTTATAGTATATTAAACCTTTAGATATAATTAAAGCCAATCCATCCATGTTTGTAGTTTAGCGCGCCTTTAGAACAAGCCTTCCTTATGTGCAGTTTTAAGCTAGATTGCATCATATTGCATGTGATTACAGTCCAAGGACATATTTGTCTTTGGATTCTTAAAAATTTTGATTGTGTTAGCTTCAGCCACAGTATAAAGGTACATTTCCAAGTCGGGCCGCAGACTGCAGACTGCAGACCGCAGACCGCAGACCATTGCAGCCGCGGTTGGAATAGCGACCGCAGGCAGCATTGCGGCGACCGCAATGGTCTGCGTTCTGCGGTCTGCGGTCTGCAGTCTGCAGTCTGCGGCCCGACTTGGAATTGTACCTAAAGCCACTATTAACAAGACAACTCGACAAAATATAATAACTTTACTTCCCAAACATAGCCCAGCACTAAATTGTATTTATATTTAACAGGTTAATAATATAAAGTTATTGATAAATCACATACAAACATTTGAGTCAAGTAGAGGTACGAAGTCGACGGTGCATTGTAATTTGTAACACGCCGCGCTCTTGTGTGTGTTAAGACATTACCTGGCACACAGTTATGTCTGTTGCCTATGTACACGTTAGGTGCGTACGTGTGTTTTGATTTGTGTATAAGTAATACTTTTTAAAAATTCAAAGTCCTGAAGCCACTTTAAGACTACAAATGAAAACGGCCATATGTTAAAGTGCTTTCACTGTCGATTAGTTCTTGACAAGTCGGTCGCCGCTTGTTTACAAAATACAAAAAAAATTAAGCAATTTAATTCTAATCAGAATAAACTATGCACAACCAACCAGGTATAACAAGAGAAATATTTACACAGTATAAGTAAAGTTTATAATTATAATTAAGAAAAAAAAAACGATACGAAGTGTCTTGAACTTCAAATGTAGTCACGAATAAATTACTAATAATTTACATGCGAGGACCTACTGGCAGATTATCTATCGCTTTCACGATAGAACCCCTGTTACTAATACATTTGCAAACGTGTCCAACATTAGCTGTACACAACGACGAGCATTATCAAAATGGAGCTGTTTATAGCACACCCGCTTTCCGAGGTGGACCACTTTGAGCACCCATTGTTTGAGCATCCACTACTTGATGACCTTGGCCTATGGCCTATGGCAGGCCTATCCGATATTTTTAGCAAACCAATAAATAAATAATAAAATATTTCCTTGGACTAACGTAACAATTGACTAGCTCCAGTCTGAGCTTGAAGATTGTAGTACCGTTCCGTTCCGTTCCCTAGCAAGACATATACATATTTATGTAAGTACTTTTATTAACAGCCATGACTCGAGTACAGATGTAAATGTTAATCACATAAACATTAGCCCCTAGCAGGATACGAACGTGTAACCCTCGGTTTTGTGGACAGGTTTTTTAATCACTAGGTCAGCAGGCCAGTCACTAATTATGACTTTGTGCCCAAAGCGGACTAGCCCAGGTGCTCAAGTTGATTAAAAATTGGGTGCTCAAAGTGGATTACACTCGCGTTCCGCCCGTGGGCAAACTGGGACAATTGGGTAAATTTAAATTTCGCTAATTTTACCATTATTATCATTCTCGTGTGGAATTTGTGCCTACTGTCTGCAGTTCTCAAATGCTCAGTACTATCGCGGGTTTAAATGTATTCAGCTTCGTTTTAGCGGATTATATCATTTCCTTTGTTTATGAGAGGGGAGCGACCGCAATCCATTGACAAATAGATATATCACAACATCACACACGCATCGATCTACTATACGTAGCTTCGCGAAAATAATATAGCTTGGGCTCTTGTGTCACTGATATTAGAATGCACAGAAAAAATATTAGTCTTGTGCGGAAATCGTATATGACTATGATCGGTTATATCATTGCTACGTGTAGTAATTTTTGTATAAGTGACTTTTGTAAGTAACTTTTTGTTCTTTAATGTTCACATTTTTTATTAATCAACGAACATATTAATATTTCTAGCAGCCGCCCGCTCCTTCGTCCCCAGGATTTCGTTTTCCGCACACATAGTGTTCATAGCGTTAAGCCTTTCGTGACAAATTGACTATTCAAAACATGATTTTTTAATTCGAACCAGTTGTTCCTGACATTGGCACGGTCAAACAAACAAACCCCTCAGCTTTATTATATTAGTATAGATTATTGCACATGACAACACATTTTAACAGTCCTCAAGTTGAATGAATAAATTCCAAAGACCCGGTCACTTGGCATTACTTGGCAACACCGCCGGAATGAATAATTACAACAGTCCAACACTGCGGGTGTTGGATTCTTGCAGCGAACACAAAACACAATCATTATTATGCAGATGAAAATACGCTTCCAGCCGTTGCATAAAGTCGACTGCGAATAATAACGTCGAGACGCGTATTGTATAGAATAAAGATATAAATATTGTTAAAATGCGAAGTGTATTCATTTTGAATGAATGCAACACCGATGTTTTTTGTGAAGTGAAAAAGTAGGCTATCTCAGTGATAGGAGAAGATTAGAATGCTTCAGCTATTAATAAATAAATTAATTAAATTCCTTGGACTAACACACCAATGGCCTAGCCCTAATCTAAGCTTGTAGCATGTTTACTATGGATGCTAAGGAACATTATGTACTTAAATATTTTTATAACCATCCATGACTCGAGTACAATTGCCAATGTTCATCACACAAACATTTGCCTCTAGGGGATTTCGAACCCACTACGCTTGGTTTTGTAACCAGGGGCTCTGACCACTAGACCAACGGGCCCGACAAATCTCAAATGAAACTATACGCACTGGAGTAGACCAGTGTTAATTCATAAATTGAGTTCTAGTTAAATTGGATATGTTTATAATATAATTACATAGTTGTTAATATAACATAGATGAAAGCAGATCGATCGTGGAGACACTTACCTGGATAGAAAAAAATAAAATTATTGTAAACTAGCGGCCGCCCGCGACTCCGTCCGCGTGGATTTCGATTTCCAATATCCTATGTGTTATTCTGATGTATAAGCTATATTGTGGTGAAGTTTCATTCAAATCCATTCAGTAGTTTTTACGTGAAAGAGTAACAAACATCCATACATCCATACTTACAAACTTTCGCCTTTATAATAGTAGTAGGATATCCAATGTACTTATGTAAAATATATGTACATATTATACAATACAGATTAACCTGGGTAAAGATTTCTATAGATATAGGGAAACTTGAAACATCAAAACTTCAAAAAACATTTACTTATCGCAATACATGTAACCCAAAGTGCTCAAAAAATACAAAAACGTAAAAGTATCCTATAAGGTACAGATGATAAGTAGCTGCACACTGTATCTTATCCAGCAACCTTATTACAATCACAGTAAGGCACATAACATGTTGTCTACACAAATATTGAGCTACTGTGCTTACGTACCCACTCGTTACAACCATTCTGTCCCTCTGTGGTGTAATTAAGATTACATGCGTCCTTTGTAAAGGGTGGAGGGCCACAAAAATTTCTACTGGCCCCGACCCACAATTTTACTCTTTGTCGAGCTTTTGAGATGTAAATATTTCGATTATGTCGCAGTGATTTTAGTAATGTCGCAGTGATTTAGTATGTCACGTTTAATTTTCCGGCGTCAAAACTATAAAGCACAAAAGGGACCTACTCGTAAAACAAATGCGACCGGACGCCGCAATGGCAAAAAATATTTTAATGGAATATTTTTATTATAAACATTCTGTAAGTGCGTCTTCACTATGGTCTTTTGTAAGTAGGGGGCAGTTCCCCAGAAGAGCGGCTCATTCAAACGGAATTTCCACCAAGCTCGACCGATGTAAAACTATAGTAAATATTTTGTCTGTTTCTAATTACACTTGCAACCAATTCTGTATATTATATTTAGTTGTAGCTACTCATAAACACTCGGTCACTCGTCTGTATTTCACAGTATTACGCGTTCGTTCGTGTCAGATTACGCATGCAAATGGTCGTTTAGGCTATTGTGGCGTCGTTTTCAGCCATTTCGGCAATTCTGATCGCTTCTATGACCCGATAATGAGTACGAAAGGTTATTTTGGGCCTATGTTAGTAGTTATTTTAGTGGAAATTGTCCAATCAGTTATTAAAATGTCCATATTTATTAGGCGGGGCCTGAGATAAATTCATGTAAGGATCGAAAAATATTAGGCTATTAAAATGTAGCCGACCAAATACATTTATTCTTGTTTCTACGCTGGAGTTGATTAATTGCTAAAATCTTGTTAGAATCTCTCTGGATTTTGGCGATGTCATATAACACTACCTGTGGGGTCTCTAGGGTCGTGTCAAATTGGGTATTTGACTGCATACAAAATAAATTATGACATTCTAACATTAAAGACGAAATCAAAAATTAAGCACAATTTTTTATCTCACAGTTACTATTGAGGTTTTAACAAATTATTACAGCTATTGAAATTAAAAGAGTATTGATTTGACACTACAGAAATTTGACGTCACAATTCAATATTTCATACATTTTTTCCTAGAAGGTTACGTTTTTGACATTTAAAAAAAGTAGGTGTTTTGACCTATCAGTCAACTACCGTATTGTTGTTCCGCCGAGTGCGAGTGAGTGTATAACGAATGCACTTACACTCTATACTAATGTAGATAGCCTATATACTGTAACTAGGAAGACATTGCAACTAGTGTTAAATAGATCTATCTGTAGTTAGACTAATCCGCGGGCTTCTACTCGCGACTTGTCAATTGCACGTTAGGGCTGCCACACACATCTGGGGGGCGATTCACTAAGCGCAAATGTCATAATCTCACGGTTGTGTCATCGGCGACAGTAGGAATTTAGTACTAATTTTGTACTGTCGCCGTTGATACAACCGTGAGATTATGACATTTGCGCTTAGTGAATTCCACCTCTGGTAGGCTAGCCAAGATGCCACTTTGACGAATTTGCCATACGCTTTGTAGCGATTTATATTTCCATCCCGCTCACATAAATAGTTCGTGTGCGGGATGGCAATATAAGTCGCGACGAAAGCGTATGGCGAATTCGTTAAAGTGGCATCTTGGCTACAGGCCCTGGTTGAATTTTAACTAATTGAGGTTTAAAAAGCAGTATTTAAAAAGATTGACGTTTTAAACCATTGAGATAGAAATAGTACACTTAGCATTTAATTAGTTTAGTTAATGTCTGCATCGGAGGCCAAGACGTGTGCAATTAAGTATGGATTGGCTCGAAACTATTATTTACCAATTTCCAGCCCCAATTTTCAGGATTTAGTTCATTGAAGTCAAAAAAGACAAAATGACGTATCAAGCTTGCATTCATTCCCAACAAGCGGGACTTTAGTGCAGGCCTTGAATACGTCATTACAAATGATATGTCAAAAGTCCCCATCGATCCCGCTTGTGCGTTGTTTTTTATCTGTACTGAAAATCTTCGGATCCTATTCCTAACCTTTCTGGTAGTCAAACCTCAATGGTCCCCATAGAGACTTTTACTCCTTAGATGAAATAGGATCGATTGGTGCGAAAAAAAATTTTGGAATTTTCAGTACAAATTGCTGAAATAGGTAATTTTTTTTTCATGCCAATCAATCCTATTATAAGTTAGGATTAAAAGACTTTAGGGGACCATTTGAGGTTTGAGTACTAGAAATGTCAGGAATCGCAAAAAAAAATTTCCCATACATTTTGTACTGAAAATACCAAATTTTTTTTTTCTCGCCAATCGATCCTATTTCATCTAAGGAGTAAAAGTCTCTATGGGGACCATTGAGGTTTGACTACCAGAAAGGTTAGGAATAGGATCCGAAGATTTTCAGTACAGATAAAAAACAACGCACAAGCGGGATCGATGGGGACTTTTGACATATCATTTGTAATGACGTATTCAAGGCCTGCACTAAAGTCCCGCTTGTTGGGAATGAATGCAAGCTTGATACGTCATTTTGTCTTTTTTGACTTCAATGAACTAAATCCTGAAAATTGGGGCTGGAAATTGGTAAATAATAGTTTCGAGCCAATCCATACTTAATTGCCACCTGCACCAGATAAACTACTCAACCCAATTTATTGTAATTGCATAATGTGGGCTACTCGAAAATACGACTTTCCTGCGGCTTAAAGTCACAATATCTCGACAGCGTTGCTTTGTAGAAGAAAAATGTAGAGATCTTTTAGGTAGACAATTTTACGATCTATAAACTTTTCCTGAACCATTTTTCGATAGCTCTTTTAGTTTCAGAGATTTAAGAAAAAAACGCAAATTTGGGCCCTTTGACCACGAATAAAAAACAACGCTCAAGCGGGATCGATGGGGAGTTTTGACATATCATTTGTAATGACGTATTCAAGGCCTGCACAAAAATCCAGCTGTGTGGGAATTAATGCAACCTTGAGTCTTAATTTTGTCTATTTTGACTGGATTAAAATAGGTAACAAGTACGATGTTGATCAAATGAGTTTGATACATTGTGAGACTGCTTTACGTTGATAAATAGTTTACGCCTACTAGATTAGTAGTGGTGGCTGTTGATTGGTCGTATTATCAGAACTCTTTAATAGGAGATTGTGGACGGGTGTTTTTAATGTTTTATGGATAAGTTTCTTCTAATGAAATCTGGCAGATGACTATAATAGAATATGAATTTCTTGAAGATCGTACAACACGGAAAAGTCTAGGTGGAAAGGAAGATCACGGACTCCGAAACTTTGAATGCAACGCTTGATTAAAAATAGTAAATACTTTAAATAATAATCGTTTTTCTCTTCTCTCTCTAATTGTATAAAACACTAGCGGCACCCGCGTCTTCGTCTGCATGGATTTCGGTTTCCGCACACACAGTGTTTTACTTCCTCGTCAAATATGGACCAGGAGTTACTTCCTGAGTTTAGCGTGTTCAAACAAACCAACAAACTCTTCAGCTTAATTATTGATTAGTAGGTATAGATGGTTTATATTGGACGACAATGACGATGAAGAGCTAATAATAGCAAGCAAGTTCCAAATAACAAAAGAAGTAGGTATTCTACTCACGCAAAGAATGTGTGATTATTTAAATATAGCTAACGTCGCCGATCGATCACTGAACCCGCATCTGACAAGCGTATTGATTAAGCGAGTAACATGCCTATTGTAGCATTGACTTCATTTTAATGGAGACCTTTCCATAAAGTAGGATATGAATAGGTGAATATATTTTTTCTTTACACAGTTACCGTCGTAACTGGAAAATAAGTTTGGTATATTTATTTTTATATTGATTATTCATATTTGACGACCCGCTTGGGGAAGATGTCAAGATGTTGGCTATTATACAGGACAAACATTTGTGTGCATGAGCATGTCTGTTTGTCCTGGTCTGGGTGTTATATGTATCTATTTAAATATATTTGTAATACCACTGTTAATTCTGATTTCTGTAACACAAGTGCTTAAGGCACTTAACACGGAGTCAGATCGATACGTGATGTTGTGTTGTAAAATATTTCTATCCTTTATTGCTTTCTTGTTGTGTTACAAGATCTTACAAATACGGAGATACAAACAAAAACCCTGCAAGGGCACTGCAAAATGTCTTACAAACTCTAATTTATTGCACACCAAAAATATAGGGCACAAAACGCAGATTTAATGCCTCACGGTACTTTCTATCAGTGAACCATCCATTCAATATCATTCGGATTCTGATTGTGGAGACGATTGTGTAGCATGAAATCAAATATGCCGTCATTATGAAACTACATACACATAAGTAATTGAATTTCTATTGCCCTGAATTAACGTTAAAAACCAAATCATACTTCGAATACCATGCATATTTACTGTTGCTGAAAGCAATCAAATATTAAACTATGCTTCTGTTTTTAGTGCTCGGGACAAATTGACGCGACGAAATTATTACGATACGATGCGCGTGAGTTTAAACGCGAACACGAAATACATTCTAAAGATGCCACAGTCTCTAGAAGAAAATAGTAGGAATTCCCATAAATACAACGTTGACAATATTTTAGTTTGCCTACGAAGTTACTATGATTATCTATTTATTATTACTGAAAGGTAAAGTAATTTGCGTGATGTAGACCAAATTACCAATTTAGGGGTATCCCTTATTTTGTAGAATGGTCGGCCTAGTTGGCATTCTGTGTGAATTAAACTCACGTTTAAAATGGTATTTTCTAGATCCACGCTCTAATTCCATGCATTGAAGCGAATATTAGGCCAATCAGCAAGCATGCTGGATGGTTCACCAAATTAACACTTTTACTTTACACCAAATAATTATTATCACTGCAGAACCATTTAAATTTTTAGGAAATTAGCATTTGAAGCAGAAATGAATAAGTACGAATAGATAGTTCTTCAAATCTCTGACTGAGGATATAAACAGCGAATTGATGGCGCAGACATTACGTATGAGAATATGGAAGGTAAAAGTCTGAGTTAAATTCTTCACGGTGATTTGTTGTGTTATATTCGGAGTCAAAGTTTCGTGGGAATAAATCAGAGCACCGCTGAAAGATACGCCGCTAGCCGCATTACATAAATCATTCGAACAGACATCGAATGCAGTCCCGCTTTGCAGTTTGCACAAGCACAAGGGTTAAGTTTTCTCGACGTTTAACATTAAAATCTATGCAAACTTCAAACACATATTTCTTTCATTTCAGTATATTTTTCAAACAGATAAATCTAAACTTTGGACCGTGCATTTAGTAAGAATACAGACTACAATTGTAAATCTCGGTCTCACATTAATCATTTTGCATTTAGCCAGACAGTTGGGTTGCAGTGATTTTGTATTTTATGATCTTCACTTAAGTAGTGGAAACTTGACTTATTTATGAATCTTGCTATTTAAAAACTAAGAATAGGTTTATTTGCCGTCTGGCTTTGAAACGTTATAAATAATACGGTTAAAATTTTAAAATATTTATATCTCTTACTACGGACTAGACTAGACTGTCAACTCTATTGTATTCAATGAAATACTTAGAAAACGAGACATAATGGGGGCGTTTGGGCGAAAAAAGCGTTTGCAAACGTTTGTAAACAAAATGGCGATTGTTAGCACAAACTGTACAGTTTTCGCCCAGGACGCGTTTGCTAACTGTCAGTTTACTGTGTTACCGCTAAACAATCGCCATTTTGCGCTAACAATCGCCATTTTGTTTACAAACGTTTGCAAACGCTTTTTTCGCCCAAACGCCCCCAATGGTTGAAGAAAATGTCTATTATTTATTAAACAATTTCATTGGTTGAATTCCTGTTCTCTTGTTTAAACGACAAGCCATAATTTAGTTTTACAATATCCTAAACACATGATGTTTTCAAACTGTGTTTCTAACTCGCTAAAACATAAACAGATCTCGTTAAAGTTTCTTATTGCACCAATTAAACAGTAAGGAGAAAACCCCCACCTTATTACCGTTTAAACACGTGACGGAATCAAATTTTACCAATTCCGAGAGAGGCGCTAATTCTAATTAGTGGCACAATTTGTGGGGCGGGCGCAAGCTACCTTAATCGAAGCAATTCGACTGTACCCGCTTGGATCCGTGTATAAATAGGTTCGACTGTACCTGCTTAGATACATGTATGAATAGGGTTAAGTGTACTTTGCTAGTAGATACTGCTTTGGGATCCCTTTAATTTACTTGATTTGAATCGTATTAGGTACGTTTCGATATGCTAATAAGCTCCTTATCAGGTTTTAGTTTCTGCGTTCAACTGTACGTTGTGTTGTATTCTGCTCAAGTAGATGCATATAGGTGATCCCCTTAATGCTTTATTATCCTACTACTATTACTATAAAGGCGAAAGTTTGTATGTGTGGATGTATGGATGTATGGATGTGTGGATGTATGGATGTTCGTTACTCTTTCACGTAAAAACTACTGAATGGATTTGAATGAAACTTTACCACAATATAGCTTATACATCAGAATAACACATAGCACGCGGACGGAGTCGCGGGCGGCCGCTAGTACTTAATATAATAAAGCTGATCATTTTGATTGTTTGTTTGATTGAACGCGCTAATCTCTGGAACTACAGGTCCGAATTTAAAAAAAAACCTTTTTGTGTTGGATAGATGTGACGAGGAAGGCTTTAGGCTATAGTATGTATATGTTACGGGCCATGTGATAAGCCCGGGCCGTATTAATAATTCCCGGTCTGTATTAATAATTCCCTACTCAATTGGGCAATGTGATAAAAATAGCGAAATTAATCACTTTTCCCGGCCATTATGAATAATTCCCAACCCATATTGGGCAAAGTGATAAAATAGGTTATTTGAAGTGTTTTTGCTAATTAAATCTTATTAAACTTACAATATTAACATGAAAAGTTAAAGGACACATCAATTGAACATTAAAAATAAACACTAAAAAAAGCAATTATTGATATAATTAACTTGCTACTTTTATTTAGATAAAAATATTACATAAAATGAAAAGTCGTTACCATGTGTTATGTTCGTGACTAGGGGAATTTTAAAAGGTCATAAAAAAAAATAACCCTAACCTATATCCATCCATTAGTCTTCCGCTTCTTAGGTGGTCTAAAATAGGTTAGGGTTATTTTTTTTTTGTGACCCTTAAACATTTCTTATCATAATGCCCGGTCCAAGTGATAAATACAAGCCATCTCAAACACTGATTTATTACATGGACCAAGAGGCGTCGGGAATTATTAATACGGGCCGGTCAAAGTGATAAATTAATCACTTTGCCCAACGCTCTTGGGAATTATTAATAAAGGCCGGCCCTTATTCATAATTCCCGATTAATCACGTTGCCCGTAACATATATACCTGTGTGCCGAAAACCGCGAGGACGGAGTCGCGGGCGGCCGCTAGTACTTGATAAATTAACAATTTTACACTTTCGTGAAGCGATCAGTCCCATGAGGTGTAGTTAAATGCGGGTGTTTGTAGCAAACATTATACTGACAATACTTTTTAAAGTATTATAGCATATTTACGTATATTATACAAGTATGACCAAAGTATTGATTTTCTCTTGAAAGGTTCTATCACCACTCAGACTCAAAACATTAATCGTATTATAAGATTTTAGACTTTCGCGTTGCATTATATCACTAATATTATGCAGTAAGTAGTATACATATACTACATAATTAATATCGCGTTTAGTCCCGTTAAATAATATTAGTGATTAATCGTATTCACGACATCTAGACTTTTAGACAGAGTGGCATTAAAATCTGAAAGAAATAGTTGTCTATTTATTCTTTACGAAACCCTTGAACTGGCTAACATGTCAATCAGACCACTTTAAATACTCCTGGCTCTAAGCCAGTATGTTATGGCCTGAGTGTTGTTTATTATGTAATATTTAATTAGATTGTTATTAATTTGGCTGATCATTCGTCTCAGCTACAATCACTAGCCCATTAATTATTAAATCAAATAGAATGTCGTCAGTTTGAATGAATTTATTTTTTATCTTCACTAATATAATAAAGTTGAAGAGGTTGTTTGTTTGTTTGAATGCGGTAATTTTAGGAACTACTGGATCGAAATGAACACAGTATGTGTGCGGAAACCGAAATACACGCGGACGAAGTCGCTGGCGACCGCTAGTATTGCTATAAGAACTACGAGTAGTAAGTTCTTCAAGTACTATTAATAATAATTTATTGAGTGTTGTATACAGAAGATATGTTGAAATATTCGTCAAACGTTACTGCATGTAAATACGAGAGATGGAAATATACGTAAAAAAAAAACTTAACTACATCCGAAACCGTCTAAATCTTAATTTCATTAACTCTGTATCAGCTGAGCTGCCGAACTGTTTGTCTAATAGTTGGCAGTATATTCAGAGTGTACCAAGGCGCTAATTCTAATTGTAATTAGTGGGCCAATTTGCGGGCGTCGCGGAGTGATTTAATCGAAGCAATTTGACAGAGTCACGTGCTTAATACGTTTGCCTAGCGATGTAGGCTCGTAGGCAGATGGGTTCATTTGTTCATAGTCTAATCGAAGGATAAAGAGCAGTGGAGGCAGTCAATCTAAGGATAAAAGAGGTTTAAGAGCTGCAGAGCGTCGCACTCTCGAATGAGCCCCTCGTCTGGGAAATATCTCTACTTTTCAGATTAACATAGTTTAGTAGCACTTCATAACAGTTGAGTTATAATCCATCCAGTAAGTAAGGTCTTGAGAGCTCATTTGTTGGCTTGAGGTTTGAAAGTCAGGTACTTAGATTTGACGAAATTACGAATTGTCTAACACCCATAGTCGTAGGAGTTAGTATGAATGAATTAATTGAATATATGGATGTACTTCGCAGTGATTTAATCGAAACGATTTGACAGAGACACGTACCAAATACTTTTGCCTAGTGATGTAGGCTCGTAGGCGCATGGGTTTTTTTGTTCCTAGTTTAATCTAAGGATAAAAGAGGTTTAAGAACTGCAGAGTGTAGCACTCGAATGGACCCCTCGTCTGAGAAGTGCTTATCACGTAGACTAGATATATCCCCGGCATTTGTACGAACTGTAGAGGTGACTAGAGTGAAGTAGCACTTCACAACTATTCTGCTATGTTTCTGACAGTGAGTAAGGTCTTCCGAGCTCATATATGGAGGGCATGAGGTTTTAAATGCAGCCGCAATGAATCAGTCATACATGTGTGAAACTAATTATTCTTTAATTGTTGTCCATAGTGGCTTTGACCACACACCAACAGGTAACCTTTATCTATCACCTCGCTCTAACATAAAACACTTCGAATAGCATCAAGTAGTAACACAAAACAGGAGATAGACGAGTATAACTCGAGAAGCATTTATTCTAAAACAGATAACAATAAAAAACCCAACGTTAATGGCTTCACGCCGCAGTTAAGTTTAAACGGATATGAGAAAGACAGTGCGACGGTACTCTGCTTGCATACTAATGCCTTCTCCGTTGTGAAGAGACTCGCTTTTAAGCCAACGACGTGTTTGAAAGGATATACGACCCTTACATTGCTACTAGATGATGTAAATATTGCCAGGTAAAAGAATGTAATATATAAAAATAAGTGTCACTTCATAACTCAAAAATGGGTTCAAACCAAATTTTCAGGGTTTGTTCGGACCATTTAGTAGACGGTACCTATATGTTAAGTTTGCACAAAATCGGTTGAATTGTTCTTCATTTAACACACGTGCAAAGCATATAAATACGTATTTCATCGCTGTTATGATGTTTTTATTTCAATCACAAAGTTCGGCATAAATATCATTTTGTATGATCTTATCTTAATGAAATAAGAATCGAATCGTATAATACAGTATCTTCCTATATAACTAAATGGAATTAAAAAGCAAGTTTTCTTAAAATAAAGCGCACCTTTATGAGCACTTCTTTCTTTCCGTTCGTTTTGTAACCTATTATCTTTAAACGTGATATAGTAAATAATTGAAAAAGGGTGACATTTTTCTACTCAGAGTTTATACAAACCTGAAGATTAAGTTTAATTTAAGTACACTCAAAAAAGAAGTGGTGGAAGTGCGTTAGACTCTCCTTTTTGGTGTGGACTTAAATAAAACTAACCTGTGCTCCCCTCCTTTCTTTCAACCGCACTCCCACTTAGGGGCCATCCATAAAGTACGTCACACTAATTTCATGAGTTTTTGAGCCCCCCCCCCGTCCTTGTCACAGGTGGTCACATTTCTGAGACCCCCCCCTCCCTAGTGTGACGTCACATGTTTTGCAATTTAACATCGAAAAATTATTAAATTAAAACAGCGGTTCCGAAATTAGTTTTATTACCATTTAAATTAAGTACTTTTTAGGGTTCCGTAGCCAAATGGCAAAAAAACGGAACCCTTATAGATTCGTCATGTCTGTCTGTCTGTCTGTCTGTCTGTCCGCCAGTCTGTCACAGCCACTTTTCTCCGAAACTATAAGTACTATACTGTTGAAACTTGGTGAGGAGATGTATTTTGTGAACCGCAACAAGGTTTTTTTTTCTTTCACACGAAAATAGAAAAAAAAATTAAAAAAGTGGGGGGTCCCCATAGTCAGAACTGAAACCTGAATTTTTTTTTTCATTGAACATATACGTGTGGGGTATCTATGGATAGGTCTTTAAAAGTTAAAAGGTTTCTTATATCATTTTTTTCTAAAGTGAATACTTTGCGTGACAGACCCTTCCAAAGTGGAAAAACGTGTCCCCCCCCCCCTCTAACTTCTAAAATAAGAGGATGACAAAACTGAAATAATTATATAATGTACATTACCATGAAAAACTACCAACGAAAATTGGTTTGAACGAAATCTATTCAGTAGTTTTTTTAAAACTTCAAAAATAGAATTTTACGGAACCCTCAGTGCGCGAGTCCGACTCGCACTTGGCTATTTTTTTATGAAATCAACATAGTATCAAATATTTGAAACAATAACAAAAAAATAAACTAATGAATATAAAGAAAAAGAAACTCAATCATCTTCAGTCCATGGACTTTGAACCCAGTCCTTTAAATTATTTATAACTGGCATGGCAATCACTTCACAGTTCACTTCGTTTTTCACGTCAGAAACATTTGTGGTGTCAACATCTTTTTCATCAAACGCGATTAGTACCTCTAGATTTTGAAATGTGATGTCACGAAACTTAGGACCCCTCCCACCCCTTGTCACACCATGTCACACTTTGTCGACCCCCTCCCCCCCCCCTTTACGTGTGACGTACTTTATGGATGGCCCCTTATGAGGTGCCAGCAAAACTACGGATATAACGGCAACATTCCGCGCATACTAACACCACGTCTGAGGCTCTAAAAGCCCCCGAGCTATTTATATTCTTAAGTGCCCTTCATCATCCTAGCGCCTCCCCCGTTGCATCCTCTGCCATTGCCTTGGAGCCCAGGGTACGTTACGACTATGATCTGGAATTAACTAGCCTGGTTCAATAAATTGCAATAAATTGAGCGACCGTTGTCTGACCTCCGTACTCTTACAAGGGAACCAGACTATCTGGATCATAGTCGGGACCAATGGCATAAAGGGCTTTCCGAAGCACGGAATCATTCCTATTAGACAATCAGGTGATTCAAGCCTTTAACCACTCGACTAAACTGGTGCTCCCCGCGTCCCTTTTAAACGCACTTCCACCGATGCAGTAGTTACCAGCAAAGCTATGGATATGACGTCAGCGTTTAGTTCCATGCATACTAATACCGGGTCGAGTCTCTAAGAGTCCCCAGCTATTTAAATTCTTAAGTGCCCTTATTAAGTTTAAACTCTTTAATTGATTCGGGAAACTTTTCGAGTCTCCAAGCGATTCGAAGTGGGCTCACGTTGGGTTCTTTTGCTAAGTTAATTGTCTCCGATGAAACTTTGAGAGGTCCCAATCGGATATTGCGATTTTTTAAACCATTGTCGCGTCGGTTCAGATGGAAAGAATCTCTTAATTAGGTTTAAAAGATGTTTTTTTTTTAATTTTATTTGGTTATTGAGCGTAAGAAGAAGCATTAAATAGTAGACTTGAGGATGCATAAGAATTATGCCAATCCTTCCAGGATGAGTAAAAAAATAGTATGGCGCTCGAAAGAATTTTAGTGTAAGTCCAGTTGGCTTTGACTTAGACTTTTAAAGGCCTACCATTTCAGATGACCACTTAATATTAGACAACATTACTCTTCTGTCCTACCATGAAGAAACTTAGCTAGGTTCGGTTTTTCATGTTATAGGAAGGCAAACACCTAATGGTAAGTGATCACCGCTGCCGATGGACATCAACAACCGCACAAGGGTCGCATATGAGTTGTCTGCATTTAAACCTCCCCCCTTCAATTGAGCTCTGGCCACCTAACTCAGCAGCAGAAACATAGCACAACAGATACGAAGCGCTACTTCACTGTGGTCTTCTGTAAGGTGGAGGTACTTTAATAGCCCGGTTAAGTCACTTATTTACAGGCAGTGTATTTCCTAATATCGCTTAGAATACGCGTCAAAGGTGCCCGAAGGTCCGTTGCTTGACACGGATTCCGATATGCGCGGGCGCAAGCCTCAGGTTATTGATCCTTGTTTGTTTCTTAATATTCTATCCGCGTGCGCGTGCGTTCGTCCTGCCACTAGCGAGGGAAGTGACGACGTCCGTGACTCTAGAAGTGTCGGGCTAAATGTAGGAACACACTAGGCTGAAATTACGCTACCGAGGTTCGGCAGCAATGTATTTTGTATACAAAATTACGCGACGTAATTTCGGCATAGTGTGTCATCTCCAAAAGTGTGTCATATCATGCACACGACGGGAAGTAAATTCAGACGCGTGAATTCGGTCGCGTTTTATCCGCATAGTGTGTTCCTACACTTGGGTGAGGGTGACGTAATGCTAGGCGTCTAGAATGACAGTTCGAGTTAGTTATATTGCTTGAATACCTTGATACAATGCCATTGGCAGTATCATTGTCAATCGTTCTGATTTAGACAAAGCCAATCTTAACGCTCAACAAACTACGTAAGTTTACAAAATCACATTCTTTATTCTTTCACGAGTAAATTTTATTTGCAAATCGTATATCATTAAAACCCTACGCAAGCACATCATGTACATGTCGTGCGTGCTACATTTCATATTGGCAAAGATAAAGACACAAAGCTCATTTACAAATCGGACATTTCCACGAAAGCCAATCAGCACGGACGGACAGCGGAGTAATGTCTACGTGTGTTGCGACGCGTCTCGAGCGTCACTATGGGTCGTTTGATGTGTGCATACGCCTGTGATCACCCTCGCTTCCGCACCATTACACTGCTAAATGTAGGATCACACTATGCGGAGAAAACGCCACCGAATTCACGCGGCTGAATTGACGTTCCGTCGTGTTCATGATACGACATACTTTTAAATGGGAGTTGACACACTATGCCGAAATTACGTAGCGTAATTTTGTATCTAAAATGCATTGTCGCCGAACTTCGGCAGCGTTATTTCAGTCTAGTGCGTTCCTACACTTACAGTTCAGTTACACTGGTAATGTGTGGATGTTACAGCTGATCACAATGTCTCTTAAGGAGGCAAACGAGCATGAGTGTCACCTGATGGTAAGTGATCACCGCTGTCCATTGACATCAACAACTCGCTAAATGTCACAGAGGCGTAAAACTTCTTACCATCTCCAACTGTGAACTCTGGAGACCTCATTCACTAACAGTACCAATCGGACATTTCCACGAAAGCCAATCAGCACGGACGGACAGCGGAGTAATGTCTACGTGTGTTGTGACGCGTCCCGAGCGTCACTATGAGATGTTTGATGTGCGCCCGCGTCTGTGATCACCGTCGCTTCCGCACCATTACACTGCTAAATGTAGGAACACACTATGCGGAGAAAACGCCACCGAATTCAAGCGGCTGAATTGACCGTCGTGTTCATGATATGAAATACTTTTATATGGGAGATGACACACTATGCAGAATTTACGTCGCGTAATTTTGTATCTAAAATGCATTGTCGCCGTACTCCGGCCGCGTTATTTCAGTCTAGTCAGTTCTAAACTTACTGTTCAGTTAAACTGGTAATGTGTGGATGTTACAGCTGATCACAATGTCTCTTAAGGAGGCAAACGAGCATGAGTGTCACCTGATGGTAAGTGAGAGCTGCCCGTTGACATCACCAACTCGCCAGATGTCACAGAGGCGTAAAACTCCTTGCCATCTCCAACTGTGAACTCTGAAGACCTCACTCACCAGTTACTCTAGTAATGTGTGAAAGAGATGTTGTGGTGTGTTACAGCTGATCACAGCGTCCTTTTCGCGTATCTTAGTATTCAATGTTATCGGGACTAAGGCAGGCAACAAGCAAGAATGTCACCTAATGGGAAGTGATTACCGCTGCCCATTGACATCAACAACTCGCTAAATGTCACAGAGGCGTAAAACTCCTTACGATCTCCAACTGTGAACTCTGGAGACCTCACTCACCAGCAGTACGACTCAGACATTTCCACAAAAGCCAATCAGCACGGACGGACAGCGGAGTAATGTCTACGTGTGTTGTGACGCGTCCCGAGCGTCACTATGACTTGTTTGATGTGCACCTACGCCTGTGATCACCACCGATTCAGCACCGTTACACTGCTAAATGTAGGAACACACTATGCGGAGAAAACGCCACCGAATCACGCGGCTGAATTTACGTTCCGTCGTGTTTTTATATGACATACTTTTAAATGGGAGATGACACACCATGCCGAATTTACGTCGCGTAATTTTGTATCTAAATTGCATTGTCGCTGAACTTCGGCCGCGTTATTTCAGTCTAGTGTGTTCCAACACTAACAGTTCAGTTACACTGGTAATATGTGGATGTTACAGCTGATCACAATGTCGCCTAGGGAGGCAAACGAGCATGAGTGTCACCTGATGGTAAGTGAGAGCTGCCCGTTGACATCAACAACTCGCCAAATATCACAGAGGCGTAAAACTCCTTACCATCTCCGACTGTGAACTCTGGAGACCTCACTCACCAGCATGCTCAGTTCACCTGATTTGTTTGTTTTATTCGTAATTCAAACCCATTAGTGCGCTCGGAGTATTTTCATACCAATGAACAAACCCCTTACGCCCCTCGACGCTCACTTATAAAATAAAACCTGGGGCCGGGTGATTGTATAAATGAAACACAAAGATTTTAGTATAAATATGAGTACAAATCGGACATTTCCACGAAAGCCAATCAGCACGGACGGACAGCGGAGTAATGTCTACGTGTGTTGTTATGCGTCCCGAGCGTTACTATGACTCGTTTGATGTGCACCTACGCCTGTGATCACCACCGCTTCTCAATCACTGTTAATCTGTTAATTTAATGTTGCGGTGTGTTACTGCTGATCATAACGTTCTTTTCATACAAACAATAAAGTAGTATCAGTCTATTAAAAGTTCCACTGCAGGGCAAAGGCCTTCATCATTTGGAATCATGTTTTCGTTACAAAGATGGGTTTTGGCAATGAAGGAGCAAAACAAATATTGACATCAGATGGTTAGTGATTGCTCCACAAAGGTTGTAGGTGTGTTTGCCTATCTATAAAATTACCAGGTTCTTCCCATTTAAATTCTGAAGACCTGTTCTGTTACGGGCAATTCTACTGTAAAATATAGTTGCTGTCTATCAAAACAATTCATTTATTTGACTCTTGTGTGTTATATCGATAGTTTCTCCCTATATATGCGTGGTAACAGTCGTTGACACAAGAATAAAATATAACACCAATACTACAATATCTATCATCAAAATCATCACAATATTACACTCGTAACAATACAATAACACAGCGAAACGAAATAAATAATACAGTCGAATATTTGTGACAGTTTTAACACGCATTTATTCATCTGTTGAATATGAAATGACACCGAATAATCCCGTGCCAAGTTTTCCGTTTATCTTCGTGGATATTTTATATAATTCCTCAGTAATTGTCACGGGAAACTCCTCTGTAACTGCGATTATACTCAACTTACCACCGATTTGAATATAGAAGTATATAAACAGTCTATAAATTATTTAGGAATATGCGTTCGATTATATGCCACCTAAATGTCGGCTGAGAACTTTCTCAGCCGACATTTAGGTCGCACTTATACTTATAAGTGCTCGGAAACTTATGCGCTAGGACTTTTGCTCTTAAATTCTATAGCCAGCCATAATCTGACTATGTTGATAAAAGGAAGAATTTACCATGTGAATTTTCTACGATCATATTATCAAGTGCCACGTGCAATCAATTCTGATAGAGATAAATAATACCTAATAATACATTTTTATTCATTTGTGTTTGTGTTGATAGTACGAGTAATATATAAGGTCCAATCTACAACTCCCTTGAACAAAGTATATACCAGTATTCGAAACTTTTAAGGGTTAACACTCAATATCCCATATCCGCTCCTACATCTTACAAATGACCCATGACACGACGGCTGAGATTCGCCCGAACTCGCAGGAAAATGGCGATAAATTAACACGTGAAGAATAATAAATTCTAGAGCACGTTTTATAGTTTGTCTCGAGACCGTTGAGGTGACCGTACATCATAGGAAAGTGGGATTGTGGACGGGAATAACTTACGCCCGCCCGGGAGAACGGGGTAAGTTAACAATTTAATATTTCACTCCGAGCTGGGAGAAAGAGTTTCTCGTATGCCGGTGGTGATGGCAATTTGTTGTACCCAATTGTGAAAAATATTCAATTGGAATTTGAAAGTGAAATACTTAATCATTAAGTGATCCCTTGAAATAAAATTATATGTCACAACTTAAATAGTCACACTAGCTCGTAAATTGTTTAGTATACTAATTTAAAACAATTACAGACAACAAGCTTAATTTACAGAATGTCCTTACTGCAATTATGTAATGACGAACCAAAGTTAATTTCAGAAATTAAGAACTATTTCAAGTGCCATTATAACAGCTACTTACAAAACTTTAAAATTGAGCGCCTTTTTATGGCAAAAGTAAATTCACTTGATACTACGATTTTGTAAGTTCATTGAAACGACAAAAATAAAAACGTACGACCAACGAAATATCGGCATATTTCCTTTGTCGTACGTTCCTTTTTTTGTATATGAATCCTTCAATAATTTTGGTTATTAAATTTCGCGTTAAAAATAAAACATTTTCACTTACTCATTTCTTTCATTGACAGCGCGAACTGTCGAGCCGTTCGTATAAGTTTTGTTAGTGAACCAAAATAGTTGACTATTAATAAATCACACGAAATCGTTAGAGTCGCTTGTCGCCTCGCATAGATCCGATGGTGTCTTGTTCTTGTTTACGTTCGACTATCGTCGGCGAAAGCTCGTAAATTTCACTTGAAAAGACAATTTTTACTTTTTTATTTCTCTACTAAACTGCCGATTGATTGCGTCTAGATTTATTATTTTATTCTCATATTTATAAAAAAACGAGTTGCGGCCTTTTCTTTGTTCTGTTGTGACTACCGCGTTTGAATTTTAATTGTGTGTAATTTTTTATTGCCTCATATTAGTGGGTGGAAACCTATATTAATTAATTTCTTTCATTTTGAGAACTGAGTTTCGTCACGTTTCTTGTAACTATGCTTTTGCTATTTAACCGTGTATTATTTGTAAATATTTTGAGGTCTACGAAGATAAGACGTGGAACATTATCTGTTCATGTTCTTTTGTTTATCGCCATTTGAAAAGTGAAAAGCGTTCCTTGTTTTGAAAAGAAAAAAGTATATCTTCTGTACAAATTCATAATTATGGACAAGCTAAAACAGGTCATTTATTATTATCATTCAGCGGAAAAAAGCAAGTTCTTTCACCACTTAAACAATGAAAGTTGTGATAGATGGCGTGTATCATAGTGTATCATTGTGAAATTTATTTAAACAAAAGTCAACACCATATTTTTAAACATGGCATTCGTACTCCTGTCATCATTTTTTTTAAGAAACTAGCTATTATGTTATATCTTAACCTCTATAAGTCATTCCGGCGTTTATGACGTGTAAAATTTTAACGACTACGAATAGTATGCTGGATATCTTCATTCTATTGTTATAAATAACTGCACTGGCGCGTTTCATCTGTTCGAGCCAATAAGTTTCGTCTACAAACTATTCGAAACTGAAAGTTTCATGTCAAAACAGTTATCTATACTGATATAATAAATCTGAAGAGTTTGTTTATTTGTTTGAACGCGCTTATCTGAGGAACCATTGGTTGGAATTAAAAAAATATTTTTGTGTTGGAAGGGTTTAAGCTTTAATTTAACACTATGTATGCGGGAATCGAAAGCCAAGCCGACAAAGTCGCAGACGGCCGTTATTTTCACACATGATTAATCATAATATTGAAATACTGTTTAAATAATCAAAATTTAATAACAGAACACTCTAACCTCTTGAAAACTACAATAATCATTTAAATTCAACACGCCACATGACGTATACAACGATTTTTTTACAAACACAGGCTTGAATCATATTCATGAAACATTTGCCATGTCGACGCGGCATCCACAACTAAATTGCTCTTCAAGAAGATTCAACTATGAAAGACGCATAAGGGAGCGTTTCCACATAAGCTGAGCTGCGCGATCTGAGTAAAAATTGACTAATCACATTGCTGAAAATACACATCTCATCTCTGCTCTGATTCTGATTAGTCAATTTTCACAGGTCTCTGCTCAGCTCCGCGCAGCTCAGCTTATGTGGAAACGCACCCTAAGAGATGAAACTTACGAAAGCTTAAGCTAACCACTCGGCCTGATAAATCACAATGAAACCGCAACTTTTCATCACTTGCACTAGTTTCAACAATAAATAAGGTCTCCGTTAAGGTGGTCTAATCGGATCGCGGGAAGTTTCTATTAAGTCGGTGACGCGCTTCGCGGTAATTGACTCGCGCCTCGGACTCGTTGAGGCCACGAGAACAGCGGGTACACAGTGTCGGATTAAGACTTCTAAGCCATTCATCCCCCCTATCCGTATGTCAACTAGAATTTTGTGCTTTTTCTGGTGCCCCCCAGACGTGATGCCCTAGGCGATTGCATAATTTGATTAAGGGTTAATCCGACACTGCGGATACATAGGCTGATGTGATAGCGACAATCGGAAAATAGGAGAGGTTCATAAATACGAACTTCTCCAATTTTGCCGATGATCCGCTTATCCACCGCCGCCTTTGACATTTGTCAATGTCAAATTCCTTAAGCGTAATCCCGTGGGTGTTGACAGAAATGACTAAAAGACATTCCAAGTGTGGCTATGGACATCTACCCCGAGAAGGCCTACGTTTACCTGTAGACTCAAATAGGCTCAAAATGATGGTCAGGTTTAAACTCATAACACTTTAAATGATGTAGCTTAGATTGATTTATACTTGATCTAAACTGAAATACTTATGGGGACACACGGGAGCTTTAAAAATATTTTTGGTCGATCAGTGGTGAATTATTAAATTACATTTTTATTTAACTATTGAAATTATTTCAAAAAGATTCTGCCGTGATGTCACAACAACACTACGCAAATGAATGGTAATCTCAGAGCTGATAGTACTTTTGATAATATCTACATACATAAATTATAATACCATCGAAACACTAATTCTCTATTCCAGGACATGGATAAATCCGACTAAGTTATGGGATCACGGCTCACGCATTACTCAATTATTTAGGAACAAACTTGTAGGAATCCAAAGGGCAACGCAACGTAACGTTAATAATAAATAAATCAAACTTTCCACCGGAACAAAACTTAGTGGCCCCCAATTAACCAATTATGTTTTGTTCCAAACAAAGTTCCAACCACATACAATATTCAGTTTGAAAAGCCAAAATTGCATTAACCTTTTTACATTAACAAATTAATAAGTATCAGACCACATGACGTACTCGTCCATCGATCTGATGTCTATTTAGTAGCCTCGCTTCAGCAGTTTTACATTGTAATACAAACAAAAAGAAAAACGTGCTTTTATCAATATTCTTAGATATTAAGTATAAAAGTACTGGCAGTATAGGAATTGCTGTAGGTCCAAAAAGAAAGCAGAAAAAAAAACATTAAAATAATGTCAGCCAGACATAAACATAGGTTTCAATATGGTTCCAATTTTGAATCAACAGCCGTTTCCTACCAGCCAGTTATCTATACTAATATATAAAGCTGGAGAGTTTGTTTGTATGTTTGTTTCTTTGTTTGTTTGAACGCGCTAATCTCAAGAACTACTGGTCCGATTTCAAAAAATCTTTTGGGTTGGAAAGTCCATTTGACGAGGAAGGCTTTAGGCTATTGGAAATCGAAATCCACGCGGACGGAGTCGCGGGCGGCCGCTAGTTATTTTATAAAAACGAAACTCAATTAAATAAATATCTAACCTTTTTAAGTGCAATAAAGTGCACTTGAAATCTCACGACGGTAATATTATTGCATTGCGTGGAAGTTTCTTTGTCGACTGTAATTAACTTTGAAACAAACATGGTAGTAAAGTGTAAGTGCTTTATGAGGTTGTTTTTTTATTTACATTAGCATGGCATAATTAGACTCCATTTAGTAGAAACAAAAATATTTCCTTAATACGATAAGTAATTAAGTGTAACTTGTCAGAAAAGACCATATTCGGTGCTGTCAAACTAGTCTGAAAAGGTCTGCAAAGCCCGAAGCTTAAAGTTAAAGTCTGTCACTTAATGATTACCTCCCTACAATGGAAATTATTTCCACAAAGCAAAGACCTTTTTAAACCCATGGTCTCCATGCATGCTATGATTTTTACTCGCTAGGTACTTTTAATAAGTGGATCGATGTGGAAGTGTGAAGTGGAAGAAAATGGATCTTTCGTTGAAAATGAAAAAAATAAATTTTATCTTACAACAGGGACAACGTTTTAGCAAATGTATGAATACTCATTTAGCGGACAGCGACATTTAATAACCATTCATTATCGTTAGCTAAAATGACATACATTTAATTACTAAATAATGTCCATTATACATGCAGTAGTAGCATAATTATCATGTAATTTAATTATATTTCGCTTTAGTAGAGCGAAATGGGGAAAGTTCCGAGGATATTAATTAAGTATTTTATACGTGGAAATACTAAACATTGTGGTCGTTTCAAACGCGAATGTTTTAGAAACGCTACTAAATTTAATGTCCTGTTTTACTGCGGATAGAAATTTTGACAAAAGTTAATTTATGAATCTAAAGAACCTTTCTATATGTTTACATAAAGCGTGTATGATTTCATACAAAATTGATCTCATTCTAATGTTTGAACGTTGCGATTGCGATACAATTTTTCTTTAAGAGAAAAAATGGAGGTCATTAGATCTCTACAATTAATTACTTTCGGAAGTTTGCTTTTGCTTTTGCAGCTTCTTTTAACCATATAACAACTTGATGTGCTAATGTACATACCTACTTTATAACCCGCAGCTGTGAATCACGTATCAATCATAATATCTCTACTACAATTCACCTCAAGATTTTTTATGGAAACTCACTGTTTATCCAGATTTGCTTTACATTAGCAGTGAAATAAACCAGGTGTAGGTTTTCCTCGCCAGGTGTAATATGGGTGGGACCTGCCACCCGCAGAGTCATTTGTTTTTAAGCCATCAGCTTGACCTGATAATCTAAAAGTAAAACTAAAATAAACTCATAGGAAAGATTTTCACGTTTGGACGCGCCAAAGCTCCAAGAGGGTTGAATTGAAAGGTGCATTAAAAATTATTTGTAAGTTATCTAAGATGTTTGAGTTGAGAACCATATAGCTGAAAGGCACACAGAAATGGTTGGACCAAAAGCTTGATGTCACCCTATCTCGTAAGGAAAAGAAAATACTCTATTTTTTTCTGCCTGCTATCACATACGAGGTATGCCGTAAATTTTATTTAATTATTTGTATTTGTAAGACCTCAGTGCCGCAAAGAGTGATTAAGGTCGCACTTAATAACCGTGGTCCTTTATTTGGCTGCCGAAGGAAACTCTGCTAGGAATAAAATAATGAATCACGACTTATATCTTTTTGACTGTGTTAGGTAACTTACAAGATTGGATACTTACATCGAAATAATTGCCTGTGTATACTAGACGGATCAAATGTTTAATTTTAATAACAAACAGATCGGTATGTTCATGTTGAATGATCGGAATGCTTATCAGTCGCCCGCGGTGACGTGACGTCACATCGATGACGTCGGCATCTCATCTATGACAAGCACGTGTTGACGTCTCATATTGTCACATTGCTTGCATTCAACTGCACCGAGACACGTGAGCTCTTACGTCAATCGAATTAAGGTTCATATTTGTAAGTCAAATTGAATGGCTAATGAGGTCAGGTAAGGTAAGAGTTCGTCTTTTAAAAACAATAAGGTTCATTTCTCTAAGGCGTTTTCAACGTAGACACTTATTCCGATGAGATGAATTGTAAAGGGTCGTATGTCAACCACATAAGGTTCAGGTGTTGCGTCTCAATGCCCGCTTATTATTTTCTTTACAAATACAGTCCATTCATTGAATTGTGATATAAGCTCTTATGTCAACGCAGTATAGTTCACAATACAAATGTATGCTGGCACGAAGTGTAAACAAATCTGTGACAGATTTGAATGTACTGGACTCTTTCTTATGTATGAAAAGGAATTGAAATGCAAATGCAAAAGCATTGATACCAGTTGGAAGTCGTGCCTTTGACTGAAACAATGTGAGAACGTGGCTGGCAAAGCTAATAAACACATGTATATACATAAAATGTAGTATAACAGACATATTTTAACAATGAAAATAATATGAAATATTATTATATGAAAGACGAAAGTGTTGTACTGAATGTAAAACTACATCTGCAATTAATCTTGGTCGTCGTTTTAATTCGATGAGTATATTCGTCACATACAAATCGTGATGACGATTAAAACTACATACTAGTTCGATTTGAATAATTCTTTTACTGTTGGCTAGCTACACTATCCCCGTTGAACATAGGGTACTTTTGATCTCGGAAACGTGAGGGGAAGGGGGGGATATTTGAAAAAAGATATTACGGTAAAACCGCAGGCGGAAGGCTAGTATATCTATATTTAAACAGTCCACATTGTCTCTCCTATGTTCGGGATACTGCATAATAGTCTCGTCGAACGCCCGTCAAAGGTGACGATCGACACGCCAATGTTCTAAATACCGTCAGCATTTAGGAACAGGCCTGTCTGCTAACTGATGAACACTATTTATACTGCCAACCAGAATAAGAGAAGCCGCGGAACGGAGTTGTAGGACGGAGGGAAAAGAGAGCTGGTCATTCATTAATTGTGTGAAGTTATTTGAGTTATTCCCATCCAGTCACCTGCAACTTATTCCCTAGTGGACCCGTTTTATATAGTACATTATTATATACTAGTTTTTTGCCCGCGTTATGAAGATTCCTATTTATCCTATGGGAGCATTTGATCGGGAGAAAAAGTATCATTTCACCTACGTCATACCATACTCTGCCGGTATTCCGAATGACATTAATAACCGTTCAGAAGTTTCAGCGTGATTGACGGTCAAACATACAAACAAACGAACTTTCACATGTATAATATTACATAGTATCAAGTATGTTTAGTATGATTTCAGTCAGGTCTCCTGTATGGACATTAGTACCGAATTTGGTTGCAAAAGCTTATGTCTGTCGCTAAAACGTTCTGTAAAACGTTGCTCATTATACTGCAGTATTCCTGAGAAATATCATAACATTACTCGAATCTTACCAAAATCTCCATTCCAAAATGTAAAATTCAGACTTACCTGTAAACAAAAGAAAGAAATAATGAAACATTGATCCAAAATATCAGTAGTAACGTTTAGTTATTGTCTCGAAGTTATCAATCTGCCAATAGATTTTGACAATGTATTAAACAATTAATTATTAACAAAATATAAATAAATAAATAAATAAATATTTCACAACATCACATACATTGATCTGACCCCGTGTTAAGTAGCTTAAGCACTTGTGTTACAGACATCAGAATCAACAGTGGTATTACAAATATACTTAAATAGATACATATAACACCCAGACCAGGACAAACAGACATGTTCATGCACACAAATGTTTGTCCTGTGCGGGGATCGAACCCGCGACCTCTTGCGTAAAAGGCAACATCTTGACCATTACACCAAGCGGGTCGTCAATTTTTATTGTAGACGTTTAATTTGTATAGAAGCATGGTGCTGTGATGTTTGTCAACATATTCGTATTTCGGGCACCACATTGGCAAGCTTTTTTGTTGAGGAACAATACAGACGAGCAACAGTCGTGCAACCAACATTATTAACACTGAACACGAAGATTTTGTTTAGAAACACACTAAGCGGAAAAAACGCGACCGAAGATCGGCCGAAGTTTATTTCCTATACAATATTACGCGACGGAATTTCGGCACAGTGTGCCATCCTCCACTTAAAATTCATCGCGGGCGTAATCCCACCGAACTTCGGTAGCGTTTATAGGGCCTAGTGTGTTTCTATACTTATGGTCATAATAATTGATTGAATTAATTAAACTGTTTTCAACATCCTGTCATTCGGCATACTGCTGTCAATTACGACTTGACCGCAAGCGCGGTACAGTGTATAGTCATGAGCACCAACATGTATACAAACACATTCAAATATGAACTTTACTGTTTTGACATAAGAGTCGAAGCGTATGACTAAGTGTAAACATGTTGGTGCTCATGATTGTACAGTCAGTTGCAATAGTAAGCGCTTGTAAATTCATTCAATAACATGTCAATGTAGCTAACTCGTATTAGCCCAGGGTTTAAAGGTGTGAGTGCGGTGACCGAGGATCAAGTTTCAGTTGAGGATTAAATCACTTCCACTAACCGGCATTGAAGGACCAAAATGTGAATACTAATGTGTATAGTCGAAACTTCTAAAGTAATTCAACTGGACGATCAAATTAATGTTAGTGATATTTTTGGTCACACAGCTGGATGTGACCACTTGAAGTGATTAATGAGAATATAAAGTGCAAAAGCTACAGTTTTACATAGTTTTCGTGGAACTCGACTGTAATTGCATCACTTCAAAACTTCTTACGGTATTCATTCACATTGTGTCGTAACTAGGGACTGTGTTCTACAAATATATTTTTTTGCATTCCGTGCAAGAAGCGCTGGGTTCGATTCCCGCCTGAACCACTTGAGATTGGATGAATTTTTTATTGTTCATAATTCAAAAAAATACATATTATTATGTTTAGTCCGCTTTTATTTACATCAACATAAAAAAATATTTTAACATCGTTGTTTCGTGATCTCTCCGACCTTAGTTTTGAACTCAGGATCCAAGGACGTAGCCTTAAAATTGCGACCTACTATCCAATAATACATACTACATACATACTCTACCCCCATACACAGCTCAAGTTACACCGGCCGTCTCCATATAACTAATGACCGGTGCGTCATCCAAGAGTTGTTGTTTTTTCGTGTATTTAAAGACAATGCCCGCTCGGAAACAATACTACATGTGTTCGTCTAATGGAGTCCTCTAATGCTGTTTTAGTGGGCTATTAATATGATAGCAGCCCGAGGACGGTATTGCCAAATGGTGACTTTTAGGTATACGATTTTATATTATACTAGCGGCCGCCCGCGTGGATTTCGTTTTCCGCACACACATAGTGTTCTATGTAATATAGCTAAAAGACTTAATCGTCAAATGGACCTATCCAACAAAAAAAGTTTTTTCAATTCGAACCAGCAGCTTCTGACATTAGCGCGTTTTAAGAAACTATCGGCTTTTAAGGTTTCCGAAACCAAATGGCAAAAAACGGCCTCACAGATTTACCATGCCTGTCTGTCTTGCTGTCCGCCAGTATGTCATAGCCACTTTTTTCTGAAACTATACGCACTAGACTGTTGAAACTTGGTATGTAGACGTATTCTGTAATCCGCATTAAGATTATCACACAAAAACAGAATTTTGTAAATCTTGAGCTAGTCAATAATAATAATATTCTTAGGTCCTGAAATTATTTCACCTGTATCTTTTCAAACCCCTACCACGGCAACACACAAGACATAAACACGTCAATGCAGTAATACTCGTCACTATTACGAACTAATAACCAGTCGTTACGAGCCCGTAAACCATTCCCGACTAATTTGTCGATGGACTTGACTAATGCCGTCGAATTATCTCGTCTGTTTTGTTGAGCTGAATGTTATCACGACGGCTGATCGCTTACAAGACAGTTTAAATAGTTAATGTGACCATAATAGCTGGAAGAGTTCTAAAAGGCACATCGCCAACTTAGTACTAGTTACGGGAGCATAATTTGTTATGCACTGCACCATTGTGAAAATTTAATAGGCACTTTGATTATAACTTTAACTTCAATAGTTATATTAACCTGCCAGAACTTGCCATGTCATTATGCATGGTACAGAACTAACTTTCAAGATCTCATCTTTCCAAAATCAATACATGGTTCAAAAGCTCAACCTTTTTGTTTATTAATTATTGTGAGATCTTTATTTAATACCATTCAAAGTTCGCCTGGCGTTTTTGTTTCAGGTTGCGCATTGAGCTTCAAATTCTTCGAAATTGAAACTTTTGTATGATTCCAACAAAGCGATTTCGGAATATGATGAAAAACTATTTAATGTTATAACAAAGCTTTTCAGACAAAAGTATATTTGACCCAAATTCATTGCGCAGAACCAGAGATATATTGCATTTTATTAAGTTTGCAGGGGCAAATGTTTACTTTGTTGACTTAAATATAAAACATATTTTGCCATCACACATATTTGGATTAATATTATTTAAACTATTCATTATTCCATACAAGGCACCTGTCTTAGAACGAATAAACTATTTTGCCACCCTCGACTTACATTTGGTCTGAAAGATTAGGTCCCACTTTTAGATAGCTTGAATATTTATTTACATTTGTTTGCAGTGAGTCGCAAATCCCTAACTTGTATGATGTCTAAGGCATAATCTTGTTACGATAGGTTAGGTATACCCTTTATTTTTAAAGTTTACCTATAATTATACCTAAAGTTTACTGAAACTAGGTTTCGTGTCGCTAGCCACACGTCAGATGGTATCTTCATTACTAGCTCAGCAGTGGCACATACAAGTAAAAGATACTAGTACAAAAGTGTTAATATAGACCCTCTAAATCTTAAACAAGGTAGAAACAAAAACAAGTGTAATTTACTTTAACATTTCACCTGGGCAATAAAAGTACGAAACGACCGGCGACTCCTAGAAATATCGTGTCAGATTGAAATATGTGTCGTGTGGGGAAAAGTTCACAGTTACAGTTACAAATGTTTTCGCGACAATGAACCTTATTTTTATACTGTTAAGGGTAAAAATTAACACGTTCTATATAGAGATTACAGTACAGTATTTGCGTGACGATGTAGTATTTGCGCATTGTATTTGCATCCGACAGTATTTCAATATGGCGGTGTTTCTTGTTACTCTTTAACTGTGTGTAGCATGTCAATTTACTTCACCAGTTACATGGCAACACTATTTAATACTAATTTAGTAGTAACTGTCATTATTACTGAAACTTGTAAAATTCAGACTTGGAACATAATTTTCATAATATAATTTTCATCAACTGGTAATATAATACGCATTTCGAGCATTGCGGCCAATCTTACGATCAGCCAAGTACTTATATAACCTTTATTTGCACAAGTGAGTGCGAAAGCTCACATGCACTCCCTATTGGAGTGAGGGACACTCTCATAGTTCGGTGGGACAGCTATCTGACACGACCGTAAAGAGATTGGGCGCAGGACCAACGGCTTGGGGTGCCTTCCGAAGCATGAAGGAGCTCGAGATTTTCGGTCACCCATCTGATGAACGGACTTCATGAACTATCGGGTCGGTGACCGCAGTATGGCTAACGATAAAACTCAAGAGCATTCTACTGCACATTAAGATGAAACGCGTACCTCAGTCGCTTCTTACGATAGCCACGGAAACTCACAAGGTAGAAATATTCTTATCCGGCATACAGATATCTGTTATAACATTTCAAGGAAACATTCTAAGTATGAATATTCCATTGCAAATTGGGTATAAAATTTCATCTAGTTCCAATAGTTCGGTTGCAAATGTACTTTCAAAGCCCGCATAGAACTTTTGAACGAGTTGTATTTATCGGTTTTCCTCTTGTTTTGACCGCGGAAGGAAACGGCAGTTGGACCGATCGAGCAGTTTGGGGGAGTTATTCAGTAAGTTTGTTTCCGAATAGTTGTCAAATTAATTGATATTTCGGATAATTCACTTCGCGAGAAGTAGACGCGAGTTTATTGATGCATGAAAAGAGTTAGGGTGAGATTCCACCAACAAGGAGATGTGCGCTGCGGTTTTGTGTCGTATGCAGCCAATAGGATTTTAGCATTAAAGTGAGCTTTATTAATTTATTAAGAAAATTTATCACGTGACTTTTTTAATTACACAACTTGCTTTGAAAACGAAAATTATTTCGGGTAAAGAACGACTGTCATTTGTTTATTTGTTGCTTCGCTGAAATAATAGTCGATCGAATCGATCGATATAACTTTTTACAGCGTCAATGTTAACATGTCATTTAATAAATAAACTAATAAAAAGTCCTATGTTCAACACCGCTGTTTTGGCGTGAGCGGTCACCGGTATCCTCGACCGGTGGGTACCGGTGACGTTGATTGATACGGACGTTACGCTGTTATCAATCAAACGCCGCCGACCGGCCCATACCGGACGTAATAACCGGTTTTTCGTGCCACCCTAAATAGTGTTTCGGTAAGCGCGGTACACATTTTCCTTTGTGACTGCTTTGGTAGACGAAAAATGCTTGATATTGAAAATTATAATGTTATTATTTTCTTATTTATGTAAAAGGTTGAAGGTGGCTGAAAAGGCTTTTGAAGGTCTGATATTATCTTTAGTGACCTAGACTTTTTTTAATAGAGAATTAAAGTTATCGGCTTGTTGGTCTATTTCAGTATTCATGTGCTTCTATGACTCAAAGGAATTGTTGGAATTTTTTTTTTACAATAGCATATTCTCGTTTCATAGCCATGCTTCAGAAATGTATGTATGTACATATGTTTGTATGTTATAAAAATCGATTGCAATCGTCTCGGGAACTGAATTTTGGAATTCAGGAATTATAACAGGAGAACAGTCTAGTTCCTAAGTGACAGCTAAAGTACCGACAACTTACAGGTGAGCTTAATATTTTAAGGGTGACACTCCAAAAAACCTAACATGTGTGCTGTGGAGCGGAGATGTTTCGTAATTTTGGACTTAACACGTGATTAATCACAGCTTGAAATCCTATTGGCTACTGACGACACAGCACACATGTTTACAACAACATTATGATATAGCTTTGGTGAGACGCCACCAAAGCTAAATCCTGTTTTTTTTTTAGGTCAGATGCGGCAAACGAGCTAGCGGGTCGCCTGATGGTAAGCAATCACCGCCGCCCATGGACATCCGCGACACCAGAGGTAACGTTGATGTGTTGCCGGCCTTAACCCTACACCCTCCCCAACTGAGCTCTGGCAACCTTACTCACCAGCAGAAACATAGCACAAAAGTTACAAAGTGCTACTTCACTGCGGTCTTCTGTAAGGTGGTGGTACTTCCCCAGACGAGCGGCTCATTCGAGTGGAATTTCCACAAAGCTTTACCTCTCTTAAAAATAAAAATATCTAATACTGTTGTAAAAATATCTCTCGAGAAAAGTATTAATTAGTAGAATAGAAACCTAGTGCACTTTGTACATTTAACACCTATGATTCACGATGACTAAGCAACAGCTATAGCAACAGAGTACAGTTACAACATGTAAGCACGTTTAGTTAGGTGCATACGAGTATATCGATGTCAACATTCACATTACTTATCAACTTATTCGAAGAAATACATCACAAAACAAATTAGTATTTAAATTACACAATAAAATTGCAACTGCGATCACATAACCAGGATTCGATTGAAAAACTCTGTAAACAGTTCAGTTTAAGTGCTTGGTTTTGGGCCAATCAGTCAATTTTTAACATTACAATGGGACTAAACGGGATATTATTTTTATCCCGTTGTGTGTGTCTACCTAAGTACTTAATGCTAGCCACTTCGCTTGTGACCACGGCTGTAGCATCGCAGCCGAACGTCAAGCAGTAAGTACTCAGGTACCTACTTATAAAAATAATATCGTTGTAATGTTGAATCAGTAATGACTGATTTTTATAGAACGTAAAATGAGAATAACTTTTGTTAAGTTTATTAAGTATTTTTTATCTATCCTATTTAGAATCTTCTTAATTAGATCTCAAACAATACGCAAATTAAATACCCGAAAATGCGCCATTCCATCGACCAATGCGGTACAAACAGCTACATTATCTTGCATCAAGAAAATTTATAGTTACACATTAAGTCATGAGTTACGCACAAAAGTGTTCCGCATGATGGATGGTGTCCATTAACGCCATAATAAAGCATTCCGAGCGCTCACCGTAGGTCAAGTTTCAATGGTTATGAATCGCTTATGGCTTAGTAGTGCGGTACACAAGGAAAGCTATGGGAGTAATGATCGATTGATGATTAATGTGCAGGAAGGAACTAAACAGAAGTCAATGAAATGTGAGCTTTCATCTGTATTATAGGGCTAGTAAGTGCGGAGTGAGAGACATCTAGTAAAACCCTGTCAGTATCAGCCTATTAATGTCCCACTGCAGGGCAAAGACCTCCACCATTTGAAATCCTGTTTTTGTTACAAAGATGGGGTTATGGCTTAATCACCACGCTTGGTTGGCGATCACAAACCCGGGTAGTGTTCAGTAAAATCGACACAAATTTTGGCTAACCCAGGAATCGAAACAGGACCTCGATACCACGGCCCGCTACTTAAACCACTGGACCATAACATAAATACGTTGTTGTTTGTATTAAACATTACTAAAACAATTCTAATAAATTCTCACATCTTGAGTAGGATGATTGAGATCTGTCAGACAGAATATCTTGCACTTATTTGGGAGAGCGTTGCAGGCGTTTAATTGAATATGATTTAAAATTGGATATACATATGTATATACGTTTCTTTAAAGCTATTCATGAGCCAAGAACGTTGCACCATCATTTTCAAATCTAGTAGGTTATAAAGATTCAGCAGGCTTGCAAAGCATTATGCTCTCTGTGTATCAATGAGAATCGTAGCGTTTACTTTAAATATTCAATTGTTTTATTCACTTTCTCGAGAGAGGTTTCACTTTTATACATAATCGTGCAGTTTTATTAAAATAAAATATTGTTTGTTCCCCTGCAGTGGGACAGTAAAGGCTATTAATAATAATAATAATTAAATTATAATTGTTTGTTACCATTCTGCCCAATCACATATTTGAATCATTATTATGAATCAAGGGTCACTGCCTATGAATGATCATTTACAGTAATCTGATACGAGGCGAAATAGTTGAATGAAAACCTCTTTACTATCAAAGTCTGTATGTAGAAGTGCAACAATGCTCGCATAGGATAACATTATTATCCGCCGGCTGGCACTGAGCCAATATTTATTTTAATTTTACGACAAATACCTAAGTTTTAGTGCTATTTTATCTTCGATGGTTATTATTAACGAAACTTTAATTAGCTGGTCAATAGAGATTAGCTAACGTGTGAAATTAGCTAATTAACTCTAAAATAATTGATGTACAACAGTTTTAATGGCCACGACTGATATCGATCGGTTTAGGAATAAATAGATTTATTCCACTATCTCTTTACATTATGAGATCAGCATTTTCTAAAAGGTACGTTTTTGAAAAACTTTAAACGAGATGGGCAAATGTCTTCTTTATATTTCAGTGCCTTATGCATTAAGACACCAACGCAGACGTTTTCATAATACAATATTTGTACTGCACGGGGATCGAACCCACGACCTTTGTTGTTAAAGTCACTTTTAGACATTACACGAAAATGATCGCCATAAATAAATTGAACAATTGACGTCACAACCTTAACATTAACAATTATTACAAATTAATAACCTTTTATATTTGTACCAACGAGTATTTTTAGTAATTTTCTGAATCGATTATAGTCAATTACATTTCAATAAGTAACTTTTGCATCTTTTTAATTACTTCGCGCTGTTTCGATAAGAGTTCACGGTGAATTTGAGAAGTTAATTAATTTTATCAGAGCTGTTATTGTCGACGAATAAAATTGTTTTAATTCATCAAGAACGATTGATTGCTTTCCATTACCAAGTTGATGTTGCAAATGATATTTCGTTTCTACGAAAAAAGTTAACCGTCTTCTGGATAGTATTTAGACAAAGTTAATTAAAAACAAATGCTTTTAAATGTAGGTTAATTTATGAATCTGTAAGCGAAAAAAATTATGAGAATCATTTTTCTTTAAACCTAAGTAGCACTTCGTACATATTTCGTTTCTATATTCATCATCATCATCCTAGCGCCTCTCCCGGTTGCATCCTCGGCCATTGCCTTGGAGCCCAGGGTACGCTGCGACTATGATCTTGAATTGACGAGCCTGGTTATTACATTTCGTTTCAATATTATCCTTCAATATTCGGAGTAGAACCGGATTGATAAAAATAATACCTAATAAATGTTTATTTCTTAGATTTTTAAATAGCTGTTCTCTTTCCATGGTTCTGGTCACAAAAAAAAAACAAAACACAGAAAACAAAAAGAGGTCGGTACAATAAAAACTCATCACAACATTATTAAGACCTCCATGGTGCCAGCGCTGTAATTGCGTCAGAAGAAAAATAAAGCGCGCGCCTCTGTGAGAGTGAAAAATTGGCGGGAAAACTTCACGCTGCGACCATGACGTATGTTAAGCTTTATTGCCTGTGACGTAGGGTCGTGGGACGCGCAGATTATAAACTTGCCACGTTTGATCATATGGGGGTTATTCCATTGGATTGGAAGGAACGACATTTTATGGGAAGGTTAGTGAATTAAAAAACACAACTGTTGTTGTGTATAAAAAAAATATATTTCTCAATTAATATTTCTGTCGTTTTGCCTTGCAAAATTGTGATACAATCAACTACTCAAGTTGTAACCATAATTCTATTAGCAATCAGGCCCATCCTCATAATTATTTAAATACTGGATCAAATCATTTGATTTATGTATTAATAACATAATTCGAACTTCTATAAATTACTGATCGATCGCCTTTCAGATACGGTTCGTAATTTCTCGCAACTGCTTCACCCTAAAATAGGTTTTAAGACTTAGACTGAAAAATACGGGGACGTATATCACCTATTAGAGGCCCTGGGCACATGGGCTTTAAAGCTCTGGTTTGGTGCTCACGTGGTCCCCAGAACCTAGTTTGGCGGCCCAATCGATCGCACGTGCCTATTGTGCCCAGTGGGATAGAGGGGTCTGGAAATATGTCTGATTGACCTTATGTGTAAACTATCCCTGCATGCACTATGAGTTAGAGTAGATACAATTTTACAGTAGAATTAGTTGTAAGAAAAAATCATTATATATAAGTGTATTGTGAACCGTGTCATTATAATGTAAGAATTGTATATCGCTGACTAGACCATCGGGCGTTTTGGATTCCTCTGTAAGCCCGTCAGTCATTTTGTATAAATAAATATGTACTTCCAATTCTCTCACATACAAACAGCACAATCCCGTACCGTCCATCACAATGGACACGCGTAAAGCGATGACAGCGCCACCGGGAGACGGATCGCATCTGCGACCGAGGACGCGGATCAAAATAATCCTATATTACGCTGCGATACGACATCGCACACGACGTGTGACGTCATCACTATACGAGTGTCGTCACAAGTTGATGACTCGTTACTATGTATCTGTTGACATGTAAATAAAACCTGTAGTTACTTATTATGGCCCAGAAGTAAGCAAGTAAGTAAATAATACCCTTCCGTCTGTTTCCATGGCGTCCGATATACCGATCTGACAGGTACGCAGGATACCTATATTATAGTGCACAAGTGAGTGTGCAAGCACTGGTGCACTCCCTATTCCCTCACTCTAATAATTCGGTAGGACAGCAATCTGACACGAACGTTGAGAGATCAGGTGCAGGACCAACGGCTTAACAAGCCTTCCGAAGCACGGAAGGGCTCGAGATGATATTTTTCATCAACAGATTCGTTGGTATAACGGATCTATTTCACATTAATTGTCCTCCTCAAGTGGTAGGAGGTTTTAGTTACCCTAGGCTGATATGTAAGTACACTGTACGGAAAAACCTATTTCATATTATCTAGAAAATCATAAGCACTGCACAAGTAAACTCTCAATAAATATCAGACAAACAAAATTCTTCTCGCCTCACCTCTCCTTATAGCGCAGTCATTGAAGCGAAAAATATGGTCCAACCTCCGAATTTTTTTACTGTGAACCGATTTGCATGAAATTTTGGAACAAGATTCATTGTACCCTTAAATTCAAAAGTGAAAATGATTTGAACGCCGCAACTACCCCTGGAGTGGTTGCCACCCCATCTCGGGGGTGAGTATTTTTTTTTTAAGATAACCTCGGCTTATGATTGGATTACTAATTTTAAGCAAAAAATCATCTATAAAGTTTTTCGATAAATCTAATACTTTTCAAGTTATTGGCAATTGAAAATTCGCAATTTTGTCACGTTTTTCATCGGTTTTTTGCAAATATCTCCAAAAATATAAGTTTTATCGAAAATTTTATAAGGAACAAAATTGTAGCTGGTAAAAAATTAAATAATTTTGTTTATCCTAAAGTTTTCTATGTGCAATATTAAGATATATATTAAAGATCGTAGCCGTTTTTTATTTTGTCTGCAATTTAATCGATTTGGTCAATGTCATCTAGCGGTGAGCAGATGCATTTTATGCATTCTTATAATTAAGAGTTTTGTAGCGCTTGAAATAAGCTTTCAAATGAGTACAATTAAAAGTCTTTTGCACGTAAAATAAGTAAGCTGTATTACAAATAAGAGGATCATCGAATGCTTTTTCTTGTAAATCAATGGGTTGCACAAGTGCCATTTCCAAGCTATTCATGCTATCACAATTTCTAAAACAGCATTGAAAAGGTAATTAGAAGAACTACAACATCCTTTATTGCAATATATAATTAAAAACGTTTTTCGAAAACGGTGAAGGGTTAAAGGGCTTAAGAGAGGCTGTGATTGCCGCTGCCTCGCGCTCTTTAAACAATCATATCTCCGTCAGTTTTTGTTTAACAGAAATAACAAAATTACTAAATTTTTTGTCAGAAAAATACCTAATTTTTTTATCCCAACACTTTTATACGCATCTATCGTAATTTTTGAGATATTATGAAAAGAAGGTGGGATTTTTTAAAATATGAGATTTTATATTTTTATTTTAATCCTGTCTATTTTGAAAAATATGTGTCCTAAAGCAGCCAAACTGATACAATTTATCAAACATTTCATAATAAAGTTAATTCTTGGCGGAATACGAATAAGTTCAATTCTGGTGGAAATGGCACTTATGAAACCCATTGTTTTAAAAGAAAAAATATTGGATGCTCCTCTTATTTGTAATACAGCTTACTTATTTTACGTGCAAAAGACTTTTAATTGTACTCATTTGAAAGCTTATTTCAAGCACTACAGAACTCTTAATTATAAGAATCCATAAAATGCATCTGCTCGCCGCTAGATGACATTGACCACATCGATTAAAATGCAGACAAAATAAAAAACGGCTTTGATCTTTAATATCTAACTTAATATTGCACTTAGAATACGTTATAATAAACAAAATTGTTTAGTTTTTTACCTGCCACAATTTTGTTCCTCATAACATTATCGATAAAAGTTATATTTTTGGAGATATTTGCAAAAACCGATGAAAAACGTGACAAAATTGCGAATTTTCAATTGCCAATAACTTGAAAAGTATTAGATTTATCGAAAAACTTTATAGATGATTTTTTGCTTAAAATTAGTCTTCCTATCGATATCCGAGGTTATCTTAAAAAAAGAATACTCACCCCCGAGATGGGGTGGCAACCACTCCAGGGGTAGTTGCGGCGTTCAAATCATTTTCACTTTTGAATTGAAGGGTGCAATGAAACTAATTCCAAAATTTCATGCAAATCGGTTCACAGTAAAAAAATTCGGACCCAAAATGCTTCATTGCCTGCACTATTAGAAAATAAAAAAGGTCATCGACCCAACTTTTTCCCGCTTAATAAATTTGAATTTCAAATTTAGAACATATCCAGGACGCGTTCGGCCTAACCCCGCTTCGCCTGTGACGTAACACGCAGACGTAATATCGTCCCTTAGGTTGGAATAACGCATAAGTCGATTTTAACAACTTTACAGGAGAAAAAAAAATTCATATTTAAAAGTTTTAAATTTTTCTATGAAGGTGAAGTAATAGTTATTTATACATATTTTGATAATTAAACTATTTAATATTTCATCTTGTTGACTGAAACTTCTTTTTTTTTGCCCTATCTGTATCATATGGCCAATGGTTAGACTAAATCTCGATTGTCTAGATGTTTAAGTACTGGGCCGTAGACTTGAGTTCCGGGGTTCGATTTCCGGGAAGGGCAAAATTTGTGTTGCTTTTTCCTAACACTGCGCGGGTTTGGCAACCTTGGCGGTAAAGCTAAAACTCATCCTATATTTTACCAATTTTCGACTTATGCGGTTTCACACGCTAAGGGACGTTATGTCGTCATTGTGGAATCTGGGAGATTTACAACAGCCACGTATCAAATCTTTGAGATTATTTTCTTCCGAGGGCCGTCACCCGCGCGGGTCCTAATCCTAATGACGTCATTATTTACGGCACGAACTTGGCAGTGACATTGTTGGGTTCATTTTTAATGTAACTGATGGATTTGCTGATGTATGATGGATGTTTTGGGTCAATTTGGGCATTAGTTCTGGATATTAAGTGGCCTGATGACAGATTTGAGAGTAAAATAAGAGGACCTAGGAATTTCCATCGAGTTATCGTTCAACTGTTGTGTCTATCTGCTTATAGCATTCCATTCGATGAGTGCTTCAGAAACTTACCTACAGAACAGATTTGTGGGATATAGAAAAATGTTTCCTGTGGGGTATAAGGTATAATCGCTTCTTGCTTTTAGTTAACAGGATTCTTTATAAAGAAAACGCAGATCTACCAACACCCAATCCTCTTTTCTTCGAAATGAACGCACCTACTCTTATTTATGTTAAGAAAAAAACTTTTACTTTTCCCTTATCCTTTTGACCTTTCGTCCTCATAAACCTTACGGACCTTTCAGTCCGGGTTCAGTCCCATACACTTACGACTTGGCGTATTCTTGTTGCGTATTCTAAATCCGGCGGCCAGACACCGGCGTGCTTCGAATACGCTTGCGACAAATACAAACCGGCATTATCAACGGATCATTTATCTTGAGACCGGCGGCGACCGTGATAGCAAGCACCATTCGACGTCCATTGACTACTTTCTACCACTAACACCCGTACGTAACCAAACCAATAACGCAATGGATGCTGTCCAGTGGTGGTAAACTCGTCCTCCTAGAAGCTTTTTAATTCAATTAGTAGAAACTGACGGTGCAATAAATTAGCATTCAGTTTGCAGTGACGCTTCGGGATGGGTCTTCAAGCATTTCCCACGAGGGAGAGAGGCCCGTATATCAATCAACAATTGGACGTTTGGCATACAGAGTGCCGAGTCGCCGTGTGATCTTATTTGACTGGGAATAGGGATGCTACTTAGTTTTTAAGAAACATTTAAGATGTTAGAAAAAAAAGCTTTAGTGTTAATTGATATTATGTAGTAATAGGGTATATTTTTATGATGTATGTATAAGTATTTATTAGTATTTTACAGTTCTTAGTGACTGCTTCACTTAATAACTCACTGTGTGAATATAAAACATGGGCCTTATTTTTTGTTACGTAATTAATGTCGTGAATTTTTAAGTAACAAATAATACAAATCCATTGATTTGGTCTTGTTTGTTGGTACACCCCTAAATAATACATTAAGTCATCATTCGAGTGCGGCAATTGAAATGCCTATCAGTGTAGTAAATATATCACGTGTCATAACAATTCTATTACATTTATGATCTTATTTTGTATTTAATGTTGTTGTCATAAAATATAGGTATTTCTTACATTATGTCGTGTAAAGATTCCTAAGGGCTATTTGACTCTCCAAGGGCAAGGTTGCATAATGTTCATTAAAATTAGACGCATACTTTGCCACTAGAATTTGACGTGTGATAAATATTTTGATGTAGTCTTTTGTAACAATATAGTAGATTGTGATGCAGTGTATTTGAGTGCGATAGGATGTATTTCTATGTAGTTTCATTTAGAGTAGACACCCCTATATAATGCACTAAGTCAGTGCAGTTGATTGAAATATCAGTGCGGTAAATAACATTTATTATGTGATAACAATCTGTAACGTCCACTTTAAATGAACATTACGCGTGTTGTGATATAACGTATATAATTTAGCTTGTTGGTGGTGTGTGGCGGTTAAATTGGTGCTGTGTTTTATGTGTCTTAATAGGGGAAGTAGCTGTACAGTTATCTAAATATACGTGTAAAATAGATGGATAAAATAGGATAAAATTATGGTACACTAGTTTTAGCCGCAGCTCTGCCCGCGTTGTCAAGATTTCTTATTCAGTAGTTTCAGCGTGATTTTGGGATAAATCCAAACAAACTTTCACTTTTATAATATTAGTATGATAGTATAATAAATAATGAGGCCTGTGTGAAAGATGTCAACGTATTGATTGAATGATGATGATGAAACAATCCATGAAGTAAGGTACCTCGCTACCTTTGTAAATCTACAAATTAATACTATAATCTGCTAGACTTATTTTTTAGGAAAAATTAGTTAGGCCCTTTTTGTTACCATGATGACAGTGCATTTGCAAGGTAGTAGCGAACTGTTTATACTGTTGGATCTGCATCTTATGTCATGTCATGATGAAACTGATTAATAATTACTGGTTTTTGTGCCGATTTTTTGGCAAATTAATTTATCTGTCAGATTTGACATGGTTTTGACGTCTGTCTTGCCGATATAGCAAAGATTTTGCAAGTCATCTACTCGTATACTAGTAGAAGAAGGCTTTAAACTATGTGTGCGGAAACCGAATAACAGGCGGACGGAATCATTGTCTATGGATAACATGGCTAGGACGGGATTTGACACCTAGATTTATTGCTTGTATTTTAAATATTATTTATTACAGTTATCTAATCCCTGTTAGTCCCACGGGCTTCTGTTACCACAGTGTAAAATAAACACACAAAGAGTCACTATAAATTATCACAGATAAAAAAATATCAACAGGTATACGCCCGCTATCAGAACGCATACATTACATCCTCGACCTCTAGGGGATGAGCGACGAATATGAAAAAAAATAATACATTCAACATAACTCTATTCCGTACGGGATAAGGTTGAAAATTGCACGTTAAACTAGCCCTATCCGGGAATCAAATGGACCGATAAGTAACTGCGCGTTATTATGTGCATGAATTTGCTATAATGACGTTAAATGTATTCCGGAAGCGAGGATAGCGGAAATATTTCACGTTAGTGTTTCTTGTTTTTTTTTTCGTGTTTTTATAGCTTCTTTTTTTTTCGCTGGCAGCACGATTGGCTCAATTACTCGCTGGCGTTCGAAATTTGAAATACAAAAACGGTTGATTGTTGTAGTTCGGTCTATTGTTTTTAATTTTTATTGTAAGTCAATGAATTTATTCGAAATAAATAATCCATTTCGGTAGCCTGCTCGGGTTTCAGTTTATTTTCGACCGAGAAGAATTCATACGTGTTTTTTTATACTAATACAATAAAGCTGAACAGTGTTTGCGTTTGAACGCGCTCATCTCAGGAATTACTGGTTAGAAGTGAAAAAAAAATGTGTTGGGTATTCCAATTACTAAGAAGGCTTTAAGATATTGTGAGGAAACCAAAATCAAGTAATCACGGGAGGCCGCTAGTAAGTAATAAACCCATAAAGCGACTTATGACTCATAAAAACAAATCTTACCAAAATCCGCAACATTCATTCAAACATCCATATATCAAAAATTATTTAAACAAATTCCAGACTTGTCGCCCTCAACCGAGCGGGTATGCGCGCGGGGGCAATAATTCACTATTTCCTCCGCCCCCTCTATAGCCCCCGCCCCCCTAAAGCGGCTTAATATCGGTAATAACGCAACTTTTTCGGGGGCCCCCTACGTAATTTCCCAGTCCTGAATTATAACTTCATGAATCATGGGCAACGCAGTATCGGTTTCAGGGTTCCTCTTGGGGTTAGGGAATAAAAAAGTAATTGTTTAGAAATCATTTTACCTATTTCTGACTCTACATTTCTTACTTTAAAAAAAAAACCCTTTGTTTGGTAAACTAAACAAGACGTTTAAAAAGACTCGATTAATTTGGTCAACTGCTGGGCCCTGGGCATGGGCCAATTGTGCCCAGTGGTCTGCTTATGATGCAGACAAAACGTATGGTCATTATTTGAAAAGCTCTGGAATATCTTTTAAAGTCGAATTAGGTCTAGCCAAAGCATTGGCTAGCTAAATACTGCCTAACGTGCTTATTTACGTAACTAAGGAATCATCTCTTCAAAACCTTTTCCTTTCACACGAAGAAGACTAAATGCGAAGAGAACTGCCTTATTTCCAACCATCCCTTCAAAATCTTTTCCTTTTACAGAATGAAGACACTTTAGGGCTTACCCTAAAGTGTCTTCACATGAGGGAAAACTGTGATAGAGAACCGCCCTATTTCCAAACGTTAGTAAAGTATTTCTCAATGTACATACGGAACATGGAATACCATAACGATCGTACTTATGCCCGATTAACAACATCTGTTTATTTTGCTCCGTAAAGATTTAATCATTAAAATAGTTTACAGTTTTCCTTTCCTCAATTTAAACGCGCAGTTGTGAAGTTTGAAATTATAAAATCATAATGTGCAGTACAGTACGCCGAAATTCGCTGTAATTTGTGAGTAAACAAATCGTTAATGTTATTCTGCCCTCACGCACACACGCACACAAGTGCCATTCGCCTACGAGTCACGCTGTGTTCCTGTTCCTGATTGCAAATCTCGATGATGTCACAATCGCAGCTAACGGACGCTTGATCGCTTTACAGCGCTGTGCTTTTTTGAACGCATTATTTAATTAAGACTACTTTTGGTGCTGCAATATTTCTTTTCGTGATTTATAAACGTAATATTGCTTGAAAATGCCTAGTAAATACGGGAAATGTGACAGGTGTCATAATGTCATTCAAAGCAGCGAGTTTTTGGTGTGCTTTGCATGTAAGATGAAAATAGATATCGATTGTGCTAACATATCGCCTGAGCGTTATCGCTCCTTTTATGCATTTGACCAAAATAGGAAAAAGTCATGGAAATGCCAAGAATGCCTCAGCAAGGGTCGTAAGACTGACAATGCCAGCACTCCACGTATTTCGAAGCACTCTGACACTGAGAAAGTTACGGCACTGTCCGACTGTGAAGGACCGGTACAAACTGAAAATGTTACCCACAGAGCACCTAAACAGCCACCAACTCAAACTTTATTAAAAGATATCACCGTGACGCCAGAAATTTCCATAAGTGATGGTCCTATTACCGCTGCCACACTTCGTTCTATATTGAAGAACGAGCTTGCAAATATGCAGTTAACTATTAATCGCAGTATGACGGAACAAATTAATAATATATTAGCTGAAGTTAGCGAGCTCCGCGAATCTGTGACTTTCTATAACCAGCAATATGAGGACATAAAAAGAGATTTAGAATCTAAAACAATTATTATAAACGCCTTACAAAATGATAATGATAGCCTAAAATCGACCGTGAAAGACTTAAATAATAGATTAAATTCAGTGGAACAAAACATGAGATCAAACAATGTCGAAATTAATGGAATTCCTGAAAACAAATCGGAAAATCTATTAAACACTATGACTCAACTGATGAAGACTGTGGAAGCGCCGATTGCTGCTGACGATGTTATCCAAGTAACTCGTGTAGCTAAGATCACCAAGGATAATGACAGACCCCGCACAGTGATTGCCAAACTCCGCTCGCCTAAACATCGCGATATTGTTCTTGCTGCTGTCGCTCGCTTCAACAAGAAGAATAATGAAGATAAATTAAGTTCCAAACACCTTGGCTATGCCGGAGCTCGCATGCCCGTTTTTGTTGCTGAACACCTATCGCCTTCAAACAAGTCACTTCATGCAGAAGCTCGTCGGAGGGCCAAGGAACATGATTACAAGTTCATCTGGGTTCGAAACGGTCGTGTCTTTGTCAGAAAAACTGAATTCAGTGATTCGATTCTTGTTCGTGACAAGGACAGTCTCAATTTAATTAAGTAGGTCGGTTGTGTTCGTAGCAACAAGTGATGCGATAGGGTCTGTTATAAAATTCACTATTTATTATCAAAATACTCGTGGTATTAGAACAAAAACTGCTGAAGTGTATAAAAACATACTACTAAATAACTATAAAGTAATTGTGTTCACGGAAACGTGGTTAAATTCAAGTGTTTCAAATGGAGAAATAGTAGATTCGCGTTATATCGTTTACCGCCGAGATCGGCAATCTTCTAGTAGTTCTAAGTCTGATGGTGGTGGCGTGATGATTGCCGTGTCACGAGATATAATCTCAACTCGGGTTTCACATTGGGAAACTAAGTTGGAAGACCTCTGGGTAACTATTAAATTGAAAATGAATGGCGTAGTTAAAACAATTGCAATATGTGCAGTTTATTTGCCACCACCAGCAAAACTAGAATCTCAGCAACATTTTCTAGATAACGTGGATTTAGTTCTTTCTAATGTGGATGATGTGGTGCTTCTAGGTGATTTTAATTTAAGTTTTATTGATTGGAAAGCAAACGAAAATTGTTCCTATATGACACCATTTAATTATGATAAAAATTTGGGATACTCATTGATTGATTTTATGTCATTAAATAATTTGTATCAAGCTAATAGTATTTGTAATAATAATGGTAAAATTTTAGACCTTGCTTTAAGTAATTTTGATTCTGCCTTTGTAACTAGCCCCAGCAGTCTTTTATGTAAACTTGACCCGCTCCACCCGGGCTTTTTATTTAATATTCCTTTTGAAAATTTTGAAGGTGCTGTTAACTATCTTGCACCAAATAAATCTGAACGCTACAACTTTCACAAAGCAAATTATGATGACATATTGTGTGAACTCAATAATTGTGACTGGAGAGAGCTATTTAAAGACTGTAATGACGTTAATTCGATGGTGTCAAAGTTTTATGCAATACTCAAAGAAGTAGTTCAAAGGTTTGTGCCCAAACGCAAACCAAAACCACAGACCTATCCTACTTGGTTTAACAAACAGCTTATTAAATTATTGAAAGAAAAGGATAAAGCTCGTAAACGCTATTGTAAATACCAAAATCCTCGTGATAAACTTGAATTTGAATTGCTTCGTGAGCGTTGTCATAAATTATATGATATTTGTTACTTGAATTACATGCAAATGATGGAAAATAATATTTGTCAAAATTCGAAATTGTTCTGGAGATATATAAAGGATAAAAGAGGAGGTGCATCTAGTATTCCGTCTTCTTTGTACTTAGACAATTATAATGCGTCTACTGGAAATGAGATTGCGAGCCTTTTTGCAAGTCATTTTTCCTCGGTATACTCATCTTGTTCACAAATGTCTCCTTTAATCAACACTACCGTTTCATGCTGTCATGATCGCCATCTCATTCGGGTGACGTTTTGTGAATCTGAAGTTCTAAAAGTTATTTCGAAATTAGACACGCAAAAAGGAGCTGGACCTGACAACATTCCACCACTTTTCATTAAAAATATTGGCACGACTATCGCCCTTCCTTTATCAATAATATTTAATGCCTCTGTCGTTTCTGGTGTGTTCCCAAACGAGTGGAAAAGAGCGAGAATCGTCCCAGTTTTTAAAAAAGGAGATAAATCGAATGCCAAAAACTACCGACCTATCTCGATTCTATCCTGTTTTTCTAAATTATTTGAATCCTTGGTATATCCCTGGCTCTACAATCACATTAATGATCACTTATCCGACTTCCAGCACGGATTTCGACGAGGACGCTCCGTTGACTCCAATCTCGTATCTTTCGTTTCTACTGTGTCAGATGAAGTGGATAAAAGACTCCAGGTAGACACCATCTATACTGATTTTAGCAGTGCTTTCGATAAAGTTGACCACACCATTTTAATACAGAAACTTAAAATGCACGGTATCGAGGGTTCACTGCTTCTTTGGTTCGAGTCTTACCTTTTGAATCGACCGCAATCTGTTGTTGTTAATGGTTTCGAATCCGACGTGTATTATGCTAGATCTGGAGTGCCACAAGGCTCCCATTTGGGTCCATTACTATTTTTAATATTTATAGATGATATTGTTTCACAAGTTAAGCACAGTAAAGTTTCATTATTTGCCGATGATTTAAAAATATATAAAACTATAACTACTTTTGATGATGTTACAAAGTTACAGAGCGATTTGAATGGCATCGTATCCTGGTGCCGATCCAATAGTATGTCCCTAAACCCTAGTAAATGCTACCATGTATGTTTTACCCGTAAGATCAAACCCTTGCTTTCTTCTTACAGTCTGGATGGAGTGGTTCTTTCGAAGGTCGACAAGATTCGTGATCTGGGAATCACCCTTAATGCTAATCTGAAATTCTCCTCTCATGTCGATGCCAAAGTTAAAAAAGCGGCACAAATGCTGGGGTTTTTAAGGCGCAGTACACGGAATTTCAGGTTAACACAAACTCGCTTAATCCTCTACAATAGTTTAGTTCGTAGCCATCTAGAGTTCGCAAGCGTGGTCTGGAATCCCGTGTACAGTGTTTTATCCCAAAGAGTCGAGGGCATACAGAGAGCATTCACGAGACATCTTGCATACAATTCGCACGAAATTTCTAAATATGCACCTTATGAGGAAAGATTGAACTGTTTCAAGATGCTTTCGCTTCATAACCGTCGAACTATTTCAGATCTGCTGTTTCTACATAAACTTTTGAATAATAAATTAAATAGTCAAGAGCTTTTATCCAAAATAAGTATTAACGTTCCGTATAAATATCCGCGGCATAGAATCTCCAAACTCCTATATATATCTCCTTACAAAACTAATTTGGGACTGCATCATCCGTTGCCTAGAATGTGTACTAAATACAACAATGTTAATGGTGAGATTTCTGACATTGATATATATCATGATTCAGTCAATAAATTCAAAAAAAGTTTATTGACTTACTTTGGCTTAAGCGTCTAGTTTAAGTTTAAGGTGTTTGTGTTTCACTTTTAGTTCATGTTCATCATATATCCTAATATTATATTGTTGCGTTCCTATATTTAAGTTTGTATTTAATGTTTTTACATAGCTGGTATCAATGTTTATATATATAAATATATATATATATATTATATGTATATGTGTAAGTTTATGTATATAAGGTACTTACTTCTTGTTAACTTCGTTGTTATATGTGGCCAATGCTGTGTATACCTGTTATTGACATGCATACAAAAGTTTTGTATTTTTAAAATAAGTCTTTTCAAATGTTTCTGTGTGCCATGTTGTTGGTATACCAAATTAAATAAATAAATAAATAAATATTTTTCTCAGTGGAAATTCGATACGTGCGATTGTTTATCGCGAACCGTGCGCGTTCTCGAATCGGTATCGGAACGCATTTATTATTCGACGTCGGTCCGGCTGAGCAAACACGCCGTGTTGTGTTTTGATTCCAACCGATACCGATAGTGATGTTACCGTTTTGTTTCGGCGAAAGACACGTTGGAAAACATTAGAGCATTAAAGATCCGATATGGATAGTCCGAAAGACACGGGAACAATCCCAAAAAGGCCTAATGCGAGTATGTAACGAGAATGTTTAAATTGAGGATGCCTTAGCAATATAGAGATACGAAAATGTCTTCCTATCTTGCAACTTTAAACTTTACGTTGCGTTATAAGTAGACAACATTAGAACGGGACTAAACGTAATATTTTTTTAGTTGTTTTTATATTTTCCCAGTTTTGTTAAGTGCAGCGGGCTTTTTATTAAAAAAAACACGCCTTGTGTTTTGATTCCAACCGATACCAATAGTGATGTTACCGTTTTGTTTCCGCGAAAGACACTTTGGAAAACATTGGAGCATCAAAGATATTCTGATAGTCCGAAAGACAAGGGAACAGCCCTGTTTTATCAAAAAAGTCGATAAACCTTTTTGATGAACAGGATTGTTGTTGAGAAGAGGAAGTAGAATGTAAAAATTAAGCATACGATATCAATATAGCGATACGAAAATGGCGTTCTTTTCCCGAGTTTTGTTAAGTGCTTTGATTCCAACCGATGCCGTCAGCTATATGGTACCGGTATGTTTCCAAGAAAGATGAACAGCCACGTATTAACAAAGACGTCTAATAAGAGGAAGAAGAATGTAAAAATAAGGCATGCCATATCATGAGAGCGATACGAAACTGTCGTGCAAAAGAAGTTGCAAAATAATTTTTGACTTTGACTTTGATGTCTTCCATTTTTCCCAGTTTTTTAAGTGAAGCGCACTAAAAGCGGATTAAAAAAAACACGCCTTGTTGTGTATTGATTCCAACCGATACCGATAGCTATTTGGTACCGGTGTAACATATCGTGTGTTTCCAGGAAAGACACATGGGAAAACCCTGGAGCATCCGGAATTAGTTACATAGATACGAGGAAACCACTAGAGAGATTATATACAGAATATATAAAGGCTTAAAACAGATTAACAGAAGCAGACAACATTGGACTTAAGTACATGGTACTTTAAACGTATAAACACACTTCGCGGAAAAAACACGACGGTAAATAATTATTTTTGACCGTTTTCGGCGATGTTGGTTTTTCTAACGCTATTTCCTAGGCTCATTCGAGTGGAAGTTCAACTAAGCTACGAGTATATTTATTGAGTTGTCCTATCAATCACTGATATAAATCAAGCAGTAAAGGTACCAAAGCCACCGACCGTTTGTGTCGTCAAAGGACGGAGCATAGTTATCATAACGCGTGTTAATAATGACATAATAAAGCTGCAAACACTTCCATTGTCTTTGCGTACCCGCTAACTTACTGCGGCTGTGGGAAACGTGTTTATACGACAAGATTTGTAATTTTAAAACTTTAAATATGATTGATGATCCTTTTCTGGAATGGTAATCTACCTAATCTTACATATACCAAATTTTGCAAATTTTGCAACTGTCTTTAGAATCAGGTAGCCTTCTTAAATTTTGCCTCCATTTAAGATTATTTCAAAATATTTTTTACCCTATTAACACATAGGTAATTATTGGCTTAATTTCTTCACACCTATCAAACTTTGCTTATTTATTGTTATTAAAGAAACATTTTTTAAAATCGTGACTTATCTTGTGTTGGTGCGGGCATCGATAAGGGAAAATTATTATATCATTAACTTCCCAAACTTAGAACTACTTACGGTAAGGTCAAGGTAAAGTATTAATTCGATGGATGCAGGCTGCACATTAATAAGGCCTACCGACAATAATCGTAATTTGTAAATCGCACTTCATTATTGTACTGTACACAGAAGGCTAATGCTGGTAATCGCCTACAAGGTCGCATTACACAACTCCGTCCGACCCGCGAAAATTGCATTACAGATAACCATTGACCGCTGGATATCGGCGATTGCGACACAATTTCTAATCCACGCGTCAGTGAAACTTCAAAATTGCGATATAAACGTTAAAACATAAAATTTAAGTTTTCCACGATTTCACTCAATAGGTCGTTTGTATAGATGCTCATTATGTTTACTTCGCATTCTTTGCTTCCTAATTGTGACGGAATAAGGTTCAATTTAGAATAGGATATTGGTTTATGTGCTTTGGACTTTAATGCGGATTATTATTTATGTGAAATCTAGCGTTTAGGTTTTACGATTATACCCAAGACCTTGGGCTATTTGTTGTTACTAGTAGTAGTTGTAGTACATGTCTCGGAGGATTAATTGTGATTGGTTCGATGTTTCTAAGTGATGATCAATCACTAAGTTTGTCGGATGATGCGAGTCTTTAGACTCTGTCAATCATGTAACACCATTAAGTATGACCCTGGATTGCAATTATGCAGTCATACTCTATATTGGATAAATACTGTTTTTGGTCACATTTATATGAGTCTGTGGGCGGAATACGTCACTTTTGCCGTAAGTAAGTAGTAGTTATTCTGTTGAGTTATTCGTCAAATTGGCAGCTTGATACTCGATTGATCAAACGGGACGACACATTGAGTGCCAGTGGTTTCATAGAAAATAAACAAAGGTAATAGAGTCTATGAGTAGGCGAGCCCAACATCATTGGCGAGATAAAATCGTGCAGGCTCCGCTGGCTCGGACACGTTGTAAGGATGGGTGAAGATCGGGCAGTAAAGCGAGCGTACCAGGGACGGCCGAGCGGCCGACGTCTAGTAGGACGTCCCAAATACTGCTGGAAGGACAAAGTCGAGATGGATTTCCGCGAGCTCCGAGTAGAAAATTGGGAGGAGGTGGCGCGGGACAGACCAAAATGGAAGAAATTATCATCGGAGGCCAAGACTCACTTTGGGTCGCTGCGCCACAATAGTAAGTATGTAGTAAGTAGTAAGTAATAGAGTCAAATCGAATGTCCCTAAAGATAATAACCTAAGGTGATAATCGCATCTACGGCTTTCAAACCCGTTTTTCCACGATGGCAGCCAGGAACAAGCTAACGCGTCCTTCTCAATGTTTTCATTACTAATACCTACCAGAGATGAACATGAGATAACAAAAATTAAGCTCGTCTAACAATATGATACAATATTTCTTTAGGCCTTAAGTAAAACAATATCCCACCGAAACGGGCTGAGTGCTACAGCACTTTGGGACCAGGATTACATAATTGGAAGGGCCTAAGTGAAACGATAATAACCAGCTTTGTATTTCAAGTTAAAGGTACACTTACCTTTAAAACATAGGTTATATTTTATGAAGGAGGTTGCATGCTGTTGTGTTTTTTAGTTTTTATTTGTTTGTAAAATTACGTTGTTATTTTTTTGCCACCATTTTAAATAGGTTTCAGGTTTGATTTAAATAATAAAATAAAGTTCGCTCTTCGAGTAAGCTGCAAAAATGCCAACCGTGCATTATTATTATATCCCATATCTAAGTTTAATTGAGTGTGCAGGCACAGGTGTGTTCACTCTCTTTGCATCTTCCTAGTTCGATGAGATAAGAGTCTGATACGACTGATAACAACTATTTTGGGAACAAATACTTCTAGGCCCTAGTCACTAAGTAAACTGTGAACGTATAAACCCACTATTCATAATGTTCGGTCTGTTTCAGACTGTTTTTTTTTTCAGTTTTATTAAGTATTCCAGTTACCTTAGTGGAACCTTACGGGCTTTAGTGAATATTTTATCTTTATCAAAGGGAAAGTCTCAAATGAACCATGTACAGTCATGAGCACTACAAGTATACAAACACATTCAAATATGAAATTTACTGCTTTGACATAAGAGTCAATGTGTAAACATGTTGGTGATCATGGCTGTACAAGGAGGCGCAAAGGTAAAAATACGATTGTGCTATCAAAGTACGACCTACAAACCATTGCGCCACAGTGGCAATAATGGCGAGGCGCTAACTACCACATTGTCCAGTATGTCGTACATTTAGTACCGTCGTGGCTGCACTGTGGCAACCTTCCGTCCGATTAGCGATCTATCGCAAACTGCCTGCGCACGCGCAGTCTTATTATTACACGCCACTTTATCTAAGCTCGCGTCGAAAAGTGTTTTTACTTATTTTTTTTTGTAAAGCTTTTTTTGTTAATAGCTGTTTTGAATATGAAAAATAAAATTTGAGTTAAGAATCAAAATAATTTGTGACAACATTTATTTTATAGGATTCTTCGATTGAATCGTTTTGCACTGGCAATAAATGTTGGATGTGAGGATTGAGGATGACTCAAACTTCCTTAATAACATAATTTAAAATAATTAATTAATTACGTGTTTTTCAAACTTTTGCATATTGGACTGCAAACCTAGTACAAGTTGTAAGCTTACTGTATAGACAAATGTTGAACAAACGTGGCGATTGGAAATACAACTAGGTGGTTATATAAAAGACGATTCATAAGTGCTTTTTTGGGGCCTATTTGAATAAAGTATATTTTGTTTTTATAAAATAATCAAATTGTAGGCATTTATTTAAAACTTTCTCGCTAACACTCTTTCATCCCTCAAATCAAAACAATTCAATCCATACCGGACTGACTCAGATTTATGTATTCTCTGTTAGTCTGCCAACGTCTTAATACCGCCTCCGGAACGTTGCCCAAACCACTAGACCGTCGGACCGATAAAAGTGTGTTCGGGCAAAATCGAATCAGCCGCGCGGCTATCCAATTTGTATCGCGATCAAATTACATTATCGGGTTTTCGCTGAATATCCAACGGATAAATGTAACAGTTAAATAACTACTAGAATCAGTTCTTTGCCCCCTCTTATTTTTACTAAATTTGCATCGTTAAGTCGTTTTAGTGCTTAACTTCACTTGTGAAAGCTTCTTTGATTGGTTTCCATTTGAATCTCTTAGCGTTGCAGAAGCTCTGTAATTGTATTGACTTTTCATTGGAATGGTATTTGCAAGACAATTGAAATGTCCAATTACTGTGTGATTGCAGGTAGTATTTAATTACATAATAATAAACCGTCATGTTTCAAATAACAATATTATTATGCTTATGAAGTTAGACTTAATTTTTTAAGCCTTACTTTATTATTTCGGATTAGCGGTAAAAAATATATTTGTAATCCTTATCATAAAAATATTTCTTAAAACATTTGCAACCGACGATACTTGGACTAAATAGGCCCCTTTGCATAGTACGAATAGCGTAAGTAGGATCATGTTAAGTGAACACACATACAAACTGTCTAAACATACATATACTATTTGTTATCCAAACGCATACGCGACTGTGGTCAGAGCTGCTTTGTAAACGAAGGTCATTGTTATGAACAGTTATTGGTCATAAAATAAAGGAGGAAATAACAAATTTATTCAGTGATAGACAATTGAAATAGGCATAAACATTATATTAGATGGTTAATTAATTGTAATTGTAATATTCTAATGTTTTATCTAAATTAGAAAATTAAAGTTATCAGTATTTCTTTAAAATATTATGCATACACAAATAAACCTCCTTCTAACTATATCTGATAAAATAAACCACATGAGAATTAGTTGCGTAGTTTCAAAGATTTAATAATAGGTACATAGGGCTCGATAGGAAACAGCTTGATCTCAGTATAAGATTTTATTACTAAGGTATACAATATACATATAATGAAAAAAATGTGACGCAATTGAAGAGGGCAAATTCGCGTCGTGATTCCTCTTTTGTAAGCAGATGGGCTGTTTACAACTACAACAAAATGATTTAGTTACATAAAACCTGCTGATTTAGTTCTGAGTTTAGTTAAAATCTCGTTTGGTCACTTGATATTCATACTCGTATAATGCCAACTATATTGTATCAACATCATAATACCTACACATTTAATACGCTAAGGTTACGAAAAATATCGCTTTCCATTTCACCTTCAAAATTCCGTACCAACCTTCCTATCATCGCGTGTGAGATTACATTCTGTTCCGAGATATCTCGATATTAACTTGCAATTTTTTCGCAAATCGTTTTACAAAGATGGCTGACGATAACACATCGGTTACTGTTACAGTTCACGTAATACGCGGAAATTGCGATTTAGAACGACTAGCCGGATTGATGTCAATGTCATGGCTGTGTACGCCATTATTTAAAAAAAAGAAATTAAAAAAGTTGGAGAAGAAAATCAAATGCATGAATCTACCTATGTTTGAAACGAAGTCAACATAAATCCGTGTCCGATTTTATTGATAAGCCTTTAATAAAAAAAGCAAATAAAAATAAGCAAAAAGAAAAACATAGTTCCGCGTGAATTTTCATTACCATTTCATACTTTTTTTTATTGTAGAAATTATATTTATATAAACAGCAACTGTCTAGTTTCTTACCGATTCTTCTCGGCAGAAATTGCCTTCCAAAACCGGTGGTCGAGTCATTATTACTCTATTTTTTTATGACGAGTATGTGCTTATATTAAGCCCAATTGAAATAATATTTTGATTTTTGATTTCGATACACTGTAACAAACAATCAGATTACTAGTAGGCGAGTTTCCTCTCGATATTTTCCTAGACCCAATGACTAGTGGTAAGCTTCTACGAATTATATTTTTTAATTTCACACCATAAATCGATTCCTTGAAAACAATTCTCATCAAGAAACACCCGTAGTAGTTGTAAAACAAGATGAAATCTCAAGTCAAGGCCGGATTATTTTTGTTTGAGAACGCTTAATCTTTTTATCGCCTCAGTAATCAAATTAGCTCTTAAACACTGCGATAAAACTATTCTCGCTCAATTTCTCTGACACCGAAACTGATAAACGACGATCTGTAAACAGCATGGACAAACAAACACGATGTTTTATAGTTACGTGTGGTATATCTTGGCTTAATTGGAATTTTTCTCTATTTAGCGGTAAGCATTTTTAGGAGCTGAAAAATTCAATTTGTGAGAAAATAAACGTTTAGGTTCCAAGCGACCCGTCCTGATGCGAGCAAAAGGGGAAACTGGAGGGGTTTAGTGCGTAGTGGGCGCTTATTTTGTGCGCCCGAGCCCCACACACGGTCGCGGGCTTAGCTAGCCCGCGGCGACATGGTGCGTCAATGCATTCCCCTCTATAAAAAAAAAAAGGTTCCAAATGTTCCTCTCACGAAACGTCCTTTTCCCAAAATTTTTTTTGTCCAAGTAGTCATACAGTATGACTAATTGTATGACTATTTGGATTGTATAACTACTTGGATTTTTTATGTCCAAGTAGTCATACTGTATGACTAATTGTATGACTATTTGGATTGTATAACTAATTGGATTTTTTATGTCCAAGTAGTCATACTGTATGACTAAATTGTATAACTAGTTGGACTAACCCTACCTAAAATGTCCCTTTCTACAATAGCGGATCGGAAATAAACGTATTTGTCTCGTTCAGACATTAATTTATTGTTTTTAAATTCATCACAATGTTCATTATGGAACAAAATGTAGCAAAGGTGAGAAACGGTGAGCTATTCTATTAAAAAGGGGTAACGAACTGCTCTATCATAAAATATGTTTTTTTTCCTGTTCGATTATGTTTTTATTATACTCAGAAGAAAGTGTCATTATTCAAAATATCCGAAAACATTAGGCACATGCAAAATTGCGAACCAAAACCAAGCCTCGTTACATAAAAATATGTTCCACCTCAACTTGCATTCTCACATCAAATTCCTCACAAATAAGGTTCCTATTCGATTACAGTCAATGAAAAGGCGTAGGTAATCTAGTTTTTAAATCTATGTAGACTTAAGGTTCAAATAAGGTCGGTATCGGGTGATGTAAACGAGTGCATAGAACACTTCGCGTGCTCGGATGCAACTGAATCGATTGTCGTGTCGCGATGTGGGTCACTTCCAATTGAAAGAAACGTAATAACATTTATTTTGTCTTGTCGAAGTTTGATCGGTAAATCTAATCCATTGATTATACATATAATTTTTTTTTTCTTTTATGGCAAAGGGGCAAACGAGCTAGCGGGTTCCTTCACAATCACCGCCCTTCGTGGAAATCCGCCTATAGAGTTATCATCGATACGTTGCCGGTCTTTAAGACCCCAAACCATCCCCAATTGAGGTCTGGCGACCTTACTAACCAGCAGAAACATATCAATTTTGCATTACAAGTTTGACGAAAACAATAATACACAAAAATATTATGCAGTCAAAAAAATATCGAAACTGCAATCTTTGAGCAGGAAACAATTTCTAAACCATAACACAAAATCAGTCATCAAATAAAATATTTTTGTAAACGTAACTCACAATAACAAATACACAGGATTCGAAGCTATACTATACACATACTATACTTCCAAGGCTTAAATGTCATTTTCAGTGTTAATAACATTTCAACTAAGCAAATGCGTATTATTGGTAATAGGCTTACATTTCGATCTCTGATAAGAGAGCGCTAGTGAACTTTGCGAGATTAATTAGGATAACATGAGATTGACTATTCGATACTTACATTATTAGTAGGTTCATGTTTGTAACCGTTCGTTCATACATATACACCTACTACTTTACCTACGAAATGCGAGTAAATAGCGTAAATCAACATGGGAGTACGTATTTACCTAATGCTTATTATGAAAATGTATGTGAAATATCAGCATATATTTTTATAATCATAGAATCATGACATGGATATAATTGGAGAGGTAAACATGTTTGTCGATAGGAAAGATAATATTAAAATCAACTTGCTGTGGTTACTGATTGATTTAACCATTTACATAGTTTAAGTATATTACGTCCTATATTTCCGAAAAGACAAAACATACAAATACACCGAATCAACAAACCCAGGTAATGTTACATAAACACTTCAAAGACATTCTCACCTCTAAATCTGTACCAACATAAGGTTCAAATTAAGTCGGTATCGGCTGAGGTAATCGAGTGCATAGAACACATCGCGTGCTGGGATGCAACTGCATCGTGAATCGATTGTCGTGTCGCGATGTGGGTCACTTCGAATCGAAAGAAACGTTGGGACATAATATTAATACCAACTACGCGTTATTTCGGAAAATGCCTTAACGCATACCCGTTGACCACGGGGGCAGTCTACGGGGTATGCAGGACTCCAGGCCTCAGAAGGAGACCCAACTACCTGCTAAAAACCTGACAGTGTCCCTCCGGTGCCTCAGAGAGTCGAAGAAATAGGCGGGTTGGCTTTAGGCTTTTTGCCCACAGCATTCACCGCAGTACGCGTTATTTCGACTATGATAACTCATCATACGATTAGCCAGGTACTCAGGATATTATACTCCTACTAGCGGCCGTCCGCGACTTCTTACTCGTGAATTTAAAATCGTGAGTGTTTGAGTGTACAAACACAGGTGCCATCTATTACTGATTACGAAATAATTTATTGGTATTATTATAATATACGTCACCGTGATATCTGCTAATGAACTGGAAAATCACGAACTTACCTGTAAACAATAGAAAATCACACATTAGTTAGTTATATTTAAATAAGTAATAAAAAATACACAAAAATGTATACAGTATAATTATTATACTGATTATACTGATTTTGAATAATTTCATTAGTTTAGTAAGAAAACTAATCTATCCCGCCAACCCTATGTATATTACGTAGTCGTCATAAATACGCCAACGTCCCCAAGTATAAGTAGGGTTGTAACTCGCGAGATTTTCCAATTGCGAATCGTCTTCCGGCATTTACTCGGATAATATCCGATATACGCGTTTTACCACACTTTGAGAAATATAAAACCGTAAAATTGAAATATCTAGGGCAAAAGATTCTTTATTACCTTCACAGTAGTGTTTACTTTAACTTTTATCGAGTCTGATATTTTGCTGTGTACGTTTAAACGTTATTGGTTAGTTATAATTGCGTTAGCGAGTCTGTAATACATGTGAAAAGTATTTATTTTAGAAACGATATATTTTTCTTATTAGCACACTTATGATTCCAACTTGAGTTATTACGCCTCTGGTACGGTACGTGCGGTTATGGTTGGTGAAGAAATAGTTTATTTTGGCAATTTAGATTTAACCAGAGACCAATGTATATCGTCCAATGTTGGACAAAAAAGTTGGCACAATTTCTAAAGAAAAAAAGTTAATTCTAAAACTTCCTGTATAAAACATCGTCAGAATGTATCTGCGTTTCTACGCATGAATGTTTCTGTATCTGTAACTCTAGTTCATCTACGTCTGGGTGATAATACTCGTAGGTCATCTTATAATTACCCTAACGATCGAGTTTTTAATAATAATGTCGCATCAATCACTAAGTTGTTTCTAATTTAACTTGTCAGTTTTATCTATTTACTACAATAATGCAGGTCTAAATTGACCATTGAGGATAGAAAACTGTTTTTAAAACCATCCCGTGTGGCGAGCATAAACCATCCACTCATAACTCAACAGCCCCCAGCCGACTCGGCCAAAAGTTGCCAGAGTTCAGCATTTATTTATCTTTTAATCAACGCTCTGGGCAAACAAACTTTCTGCATAATAAAATACACAATGAAAAATCCAATACGCGAGTATGGTAATACCAACGGCTCACTTTATTGTTTGCTTCCAGTTTAGAGTTTCCCTTCGTATGTTAATTATTACACAAAAGTCTGAAATTCAAGGTGGTCCAGTTTGAGCACCTTGTTTTAGAGCACCCGTTCGATGAGCATGTACGCAAGTTGTATGTATGTCCCTACAAGCACCTGGGCTAGTCTACTTTGAACACCTATTTATATCATTGGTTGGTGATCTAAGTGTATGCAGATGTATTGTTACCTTCCAAAAATATAAATTGTGGCTAAGACTCAGGGGTCGAATCAGCCAATCGACCAATAGGGCGGGCGCCGATACTTCTCCGCTTGGGTGTGGAGAAAACCGCAGGAGTTTAATGGGTAGTAGGACGAACGCCTTTTGCTCCGATCCCTACACACGGCCGCAGGCATAGCTTAGCATGTACGCTAAGGCAAGTAAATGCATTCTCTTGCCATAAAAAAGGCCAGTTGCTCCATGGGTGCTCTTAAACTGCGCCAAGGGTGGTCTTAGACTGCTCTATGGGTGCTCTTAACTGCTCCATGGGTGGTCAAAGTGGACCACCTTCAGAACTCTAAAGGCCACGGGCGGGATCGCGTGGGTTGAGGAAATGTTTTCAAGAGCTCCAAGATGACTTTGTGATATAACGTAATGGAAATTTAATTGAAACAAGACCTAATTAATATGAATTATTAACAGTGCCTTAACGAGAAATGTGTTACGTGGAATATGTTACTGTTACTTAAATTATATTTTAGTTAGAAATAGTAAGTTGAACCTCCCACATTTCGTATGTGGGAATCGACTTCATAATGTAATTTATAATTGTATAATATACAATGATATATTGGATGAGCCGCTTGGTGTAGTGGTCAAGAAGTTGACTATTCTACCAAGAGGTTGTGGGTTCGATCTCCGCACAGGACACACATTTGTGTGCATGAACATTGTTTAACATGTCTGTTGATTCTGGTATGGGTGTTATAATATGTATTTACATGTTTAAGTATATTTGTTACACAACTGTTACAAATAATCTTAAACATGTACACATAAATTTACACACACAAAAAAAAACAAATCATTAATCATATAACTTTAAACCGCGATCGCAAACCTACGTCCATCCATTCCCATCCAAGCCGGCTTACTATCCAAACTGAGCTCGAGCAGTGGGCTTTAGCTGTTTAAAGTTTAAAAACAATTCAAACAACACGAAAGAAAGTGTTTGTCTTCGTCGGAGACAATTTGCATACGTTTAGTTCCCGGCCGGAGTTCAATATTGATAGTGCTGTTATCCCGGACATGGCAAAGGCTTTCGTACAATGGAAGCGAGGCTATTGCACGGCTTTTTATACCGGAGAAGACGATTTCATCATCATCATCGGCCTATCGCATTCCACTGCTGGACACATTGAGGTACTACGTATAGAGGTGACATCTCGAACAAAAATGTTCCACCCGCACAGTGGTCCATGAACAACAAAGTTTTCGTCTATTTTTCTATTATTGACCATTTCTATAATCGGAAAATGCCGTGTTTTGTTTTAAAAACATGTACAATCATTATAAGACGAAAAATTAAGATGGTGGCGTGTTATTTCATAGATAATATGACAAAAATATCACTAAATTATCCGCCCCTTTCCCTCCAAGTTGACGCACAACTTTTGTTCGCGATGTCTTATACGTAGTAGTACTACTTGATAGGCCTCTCCTAGGGCTCTTCACTCAGACCGATCCTCGGCGACTCGCATTCAGCTCATGCCAGCCATCTTGCGCAGATCGTCACTACACCTGGCCTAAGGGCGTCCTACACTGCGCTTTTTAGAACACTTTTTATAACATTTTCTATTTACGATTGAGTCTTTTTTTCATGGGATTTTAATCCTAACTCATAGGTTGCAAAGGCAGGTGTGCAATGTAATGTGGGAGCTCATTAGGAAAGCCTAATTAAGAATATTATAAGTTTAAATCATGAATATAATCTATAAAATTTTAATTGCTTAAATGATGCATTCATTTGTTATTCAGTAGAATGTCTTCAGAACGAATGACAAAGAAGCTTATTAAAATGGCTTATGTACGATAGGACACTCGCCTCTCTTCTTCTGTTCCACAGTCTTTACTGATCCAACTATGTTGTTGCGACAAGCTTTAAACTTTTCGATGAAACAAAGAATACGGACGTCGTGAGTATATCTTAAGGAATGTTCACTTTTCCAAGTGTGATTGTGTAATGGATATAATATTATTCTGGATATTAAATCTCTTTGGTCTAATTGCTCGCAATGGCTGCATATCCTACTATAAAAAAAGAAATAGAAAAATTTCCTTCGGGTTAATAAATATGCTTCGTTACATTTTGGCAAGTTTTAGTTTTAAATTAAAAATGTATAAATGTCTTGTTAATAAGAAAAGAAGAAAAGTTAACGTTTTAAATCACCAAGGGAAAATGTCAAAATGGATAAAAATAAATCGATTTGGTTCAAGTTGTACAGTTGTGACTTCAAATTGTTCAGCAGGCCGTTTCCGAAACTCCGAATCTTTTGTTTCCCCAAAAGATTTGTAGTTGTTCTCTACTGAATGCACCGAGCAATTTCCTGCAATCCGGTTGAACGACATCCCAATACTTGGAGTGTGGCGACAAAACTTTACTGATTGTTTTCAGCCTACAGCCGAGCCTTTTCTTCTAGACAATAGTTTTAATCAGATTTCTTTGAAATGAAATAAATATACTCCTTGGACTAACACACCAATGCCTAGCCCGAAACTAAGCTCGAAGCTTTTACTATAAAAGCTAGGGAACGGAAAGACATACTTGAATACTTATTATAAACATCCATGACTCAAGTACAAATTCGTGGCCTTTGGTTTCGAGGACAGAGTCTCTAACTACGTACTAGACCAACTGGGCAGAAATCAGTTTGGAATGATAGTGAGTCATGTATGTTAAAAAAACATATTTGTTTGTTTGATAGCATGTTTCCACTAACGGTTAGTTATTGCCAACAAACATCGGTCGCGTATTTCAGTCTAGTCAGTTCCTATATACTACGAGTTCAGAATGAAAGTTTCTTCTTCAAAAAATGGGCAAGAAATTCAATAACTTGAGATAAAATCCAATCTTCCATAGTAGCATCTAGTATTTACTCAGCACATAGTTTAGCAAACAGTAGCATGGAAAAGTATTTCAAAATAGCATCGGGACGCAATCCAATATCGCATACTTCAGATGGACTATCAAATCCAATGCGATATTAAATTACGTATGTATCAGACGGCGGTGGAAATATTGTGCGATTGTGATTATGGTTGTAGACTTTTGAGTCGGTAAAGAATAAATATTTTTCTGTCGACAGTTATTCAAAAATCATAAAATATATTCCTCTCAACATCAGATCAGAGGAAGAATCAGATTCTTAACCACTAAGGACAAAAATGTGGTAAATTAGGTTCAGTTAATTGGAATCACTCATGATTAACGACTCATAACAATTAAACATTTCGTTTAATATTTAAAATATTATGTACGCGTTGTTACTTAAATCCACTTTCTATCAGAAGATATGATATCATTTGGACAGGGCTTTATAAAAAAAGGATAATGTACATTGTTAACATTATTCATTTTTAACACGAATCGTAATGTCGCAATTTTGGTAAAAAAATCCTTTCGAACTTTTCCCTCTTCTAACAGGCAATTGGTACAGCTTCCACACATTATATTACCCTAGCTAGATACAGCTTTTGAGTTTGTACTCATATGAGAAATAAGGTTCATCTTAAAGTGCTTTATAACTTTTCGAATAGTCTACCCAAAAAACTCGACTGGTCGACCACGAGCTTTGTCGACTTTACGTATTCGTGCCCCCTCGGAACCGCCGCATATGAGTACGTCTTTATTCGAGTACCTGCGCATATCGCGTCGCGTCCTCAGATAAGGCTCATCTTATAGCGCTCCTGGGACTGTTATCCTCGAGAAATGTAAACTGATTGGTCATGGAGCTAAAGTGTTCAGATGTTTCATGATACAATTTTGTGTTATCTAGAATATCGGCCGCCCGCGACTCCGTTGGAGTGTATTTCAGTTTTCGCACACATAGTGTTATACTATATCTTAAAGCCTCCTTCAACAAATGGACTGTCCAACTCTTTTTTTTTAATTTGGACCAGTATGTAGTTCCTGAGATTAGCGCGTTCATACAAACAAAAAAGTAAACCCTTCAGCTTTATTACATTAGTATGGATGGGGTTTATAACAAAAAGGCGTACCTATATGAAAATGATCAAAATGACTCAAACGATCACTTTAAAAATATAAAGAGATACGTATGGAAACTTAGTTACAGCACGATGTGAACATCGTATATCAGGTCCCCTAGACTACGGCAGGTCGGAAGTGGCCCACCGATAGAGATCTCCCATGTGACTGTAGGGTTGCCGCGCGCACTCCTCACGAAATAGTTTACTTGACTACTGAAATTCCTTCTGCCTACTCGCTAACTCTAATGCTATGCTTGGAATGTAGGAGTTGATTCTGGAAAAAATATTTAACTGCAAATTTTAAGGAAAAAGACCCCTAGAGATCTGTGTGGCCAATGGATTGAATTTGATTTTTAACTATTACGCTCTTATTAGTATCAAATTCATGTTTTAGTGTAAGTAAAAAAATATTTACCAAATAAGTAAAAAAAATTGAAGCAAAGGTCATACTTTATCGTCAGAGCAAGATCTAATCAGTGCTGGAAATATTGTTACCACAGGCTAATAAATTTTTGAATAACAAGGAAACAAACAACGCATGTAAAGAAAGACACCACTTTGCACTTAATTAAGCCAAACAAAGTGAATGCAGGGAAAATATTTAAATAAGAACAATAATTTCACACGTCGAGAACTCTTGACACTAAGTCACGTAAATTGTTAAGTGGTATACGTTTCTTATATTGTTATTTGAAACAATGGGTTTACTTCACAGAAGTATGAGAAAAACTATTAAGATAACGACAATTTGAAAGTACATTGCAGTTTCGCAAATGTTATTGAGTGTTTTGTTAAGTTAATAGCAAATTATGATTTAACGTATCAATGATATAAACATTTTGTTTTCTTGTTTAACAACTTAACAAATCATCGTTTTGTTCTCATGTTTCATTAATCTATTTATTGTTTCGTTTCGCGAATTTTTCAGCCACAGTTTCGTTAAATGTTCCTTTTCGTTTCATTCCTATGGTGCAAAGGTCACTTTGTTTTATTTCGTCTGTTTATAAGTTATGAATTCCTTAATGGCAATTCTTCTCTGTATCTGCACATATTTATCAAGACCTTCAATTAGTAGTAGTAGTAAATTAGTATCGAATATGAAGATTCGTCTAATTTTCTTTGAAATAAGTCAGTTAAACCACTAACTTCGACGTCCCGTCTTCACATACGATTCATGTTGAATTTTATCGTCCTCATTATCAATTCAGATTCGCTTATTTGTATTCTACTTTCGCCGACTTTGCATTTTTCACGTGAAAATATATATCGATATATCGCATGGCTGTGACATGTTAGTCTTAAGTATTTAAAAGGCTACTCAATCTTATTGTCAGAAAAGAGAGTTTAATTAGCGATCGTAAAAAGATTAATGAGGCGTAAAAATATAAAATTTTCTCGAGAGGAACAAATCTAGCGTTTTCTAAGTTAACGTGGCGTAACGTATAAACTATTTATTAAATAAAACTTCAGCGGTGTTTATCCTATTTTCATTGATTTGACGCGTAATATCTGAGTCATATTTGAACTTAAGATTGATTTACAATTACCAAATTTCGGATTAAAAAATGTTTTTTTTAGTATAGGGACTTATGAATTAGGTGTGTTTAGTTTAGTTTAAAGAGTTAATTTACGTAACTGTTCTTTTTCCAAAGTCACTATAGCAAAAGCGACAGTTTTGACACCAAATATGTTTAAAGTATATCAAGAGTAAAACAACTTTTTAGTTAAAACAACATCGTCTTCATATTGTCGCGAAATAGACCCAGTCTGCACTTATTTTCCAACTTAGTTACATACGTATCTTCGAATTTGCATATTAACACCTATTCGTGAATAAATTTAGTTCGTAAAAATATCTTCGTCAGTCAGTGCCCGTATGTTTTGCGTCGTAAATTTTACAGTGTTCAACCCACGGATTGATAGAGAACAGCTGATGTAAGAATTATTGGCAAAAATATTGGGAAACGAACGGGGTGGAGATACGACTTTTTCTGAGAACGATTCGTTAGCTTTTTTATCGCTTTGCAAAGAGATGGTTTACCAGAAGATAAGAAGTGACTTATTGTATGTTATTACATAATCAAATATTTCATTTGATGGTAAACGCCTCGATCGATATTCATCTTTGGCACAGACAATCTTTGGACCCTGAGAAAAAACAAAGGGCGGCAAAAGTTTCAGTTAAATACATAAATATTATATTATTATCAACATCTTATGTAACGGCACGAAGCGGTTAAACTAATTGAATTCATTAATTTACAATCAAAAATTAATCAAATTACAATCATCTGCAACATTAAGACCACCGTCATTAAGATTATCTTCCTAACATGTCAAAGTACCTTTTATCAATTAACATTCTTAACTCTTTAGTAACAAGTATATCTATTAGAACGATTTTCGATATTTATCGGAAACTACTATCTTTATTTTAATTATTCATTAGTCATATTAAAATGTTATTTGTTATCATTTGTGCACCATTTAAGTAATTAACTTTTTGGCTATGATTGGTGGCAAATCATACCTATAATAATTCGATGGGCCCATTGGTTTTTGTGGTCAGAGACCCTGGCTACGAAACCAAGGGTCGCGGGTTCGAATCCCGCTAGGGGCAAATGTTTGTGTGATGAACATCGGCATTTGTGATCGAGTCATGGATGTTTATAAAAAGTATTTAAGTATGTCTATCCGTCCCCTTGCGTCCATAGTACAAGCTTCGACCTTAGTTTGGGGCTAAGCAATTGGTGTGTTAGTCTAAGAAATTTATTAAGTTATAATAATTACTTAACTAAAGTGTAAGAGATTTGGAAGACCTTAACGGCTTACCAGTATATTAATCTCAATAACATCAGTCTATTATTAACAAGGGAGGCTTCAGGATACGCTGTCGTAAATTCAGTCGAGTCGAGCTAAGCATTAAACTAGGAGGAGCTAGGACCTAGATTATTATTACAGACTTAGATAGAATAGTTGCATACTAGAGCACCAATAAAGTTGAGTAGGTTGACGGCAGGGTTGTCAGAATTTCACTTTGCTGTTTAATATAATTTTATTACTAAGAAAGGAATAACATAGATGGAGAACCCAGAAAGTTACTTATGAAAAAAGGATTTGAGCAGATAATTTGTAATTTTTTTTCATTTTGCATAATACTATTCTTAAGTTGGCATGTTGACATTCAAATAATTTCATAGTATAAGTGTAGTCGGTGGTGTTTATTAGATAAAGAGATCATTTTCATAATTTATTACCAGACCTATGACTCTTTATTGCAATAAATACCTAATGGAATTAAGCGAAAGACTCTTTTGTGCACTAAAATAGGAATAAAAAATAAATTAAATTATTAAAAAAAATATTAACAGAATGAACGAATATGTGTAGTTTCAATTAATTACTCCATCAAATGCATAGTTATGATAGTTAATCACCAATTACACTTAACAGAATTTTAAAATATTTTATAGCTAATTACTATTATCACTAATGAACATATACAGAGGCTGCAATGCCTACAATAATGAATGTTCGTATGACCTTCAGGCTCGGTAACTTCCTCAAATAAACGAATGATTGACGAACAATCGTTTGAGGTAAAAATTTTGACAATCATTTTGTTTGTTGTATTATTGTGTAAGTTAGAATAAGTGGGTATTTAAATACTTTACGATATGGGTGGCATATTCAAATAAGGTAAACATGTATGGTTTATTTTGTATTAAACGTTATTTTATTTTTCGTGGTAAATTGTTCGGTATGTTTAAATATCAATTTATTTACAGATTCATTTAACAATTCAAAGTTTAAAAATAATGTAACATTACGAGTTTTTAATAACTTTAATTTATTCTCCATTTATTAAGTTTCGTTTCTAAATCATGCATTTATGTTAGAGTTAAAGTTTTTTTGCGTAAAAATTTAAATAGATTTTTTATAGATCATTTTGACCATTGGGTCAATTGGGTCTTGTGTGTATTGTTTGTAATCAGTAATTGTACTGATTACAAATAATACATTAAAAACCGTTTACGATTTCTACAGACACTTAAAGACGACAACTCACACGACAATGGGAACTAGGAATTAGACGACACTAATTCCTTATTCTCATTCTATTCCATCACTAGACACAACCCTACCTCACGAGTTACAGTGACGTGTACCACAGTGCTCTCGGGCGATGCGACACTCGCCGTGGTTAAACTGTTATGTGTACACGGCTGGCTTACCGCGCGCGGCGGAGCGGCACGCCCGTCGCAGCGAGCAATGTATCGCTATGTGTCGGGCGCATCGCTGGTTGTTAGCCGGTTCTGACATTTACATGTGACGATTTCAGTTATTGGTGAAGTCAGTTATTGGCGAAGTGCTAGTAGGGTAAAGTATGTATGTATAATATTTGACGTGCAAAATAATTTCTGTGTAAATCAAGTTGCAAAATAAACGCTTTGACTTTGGAGGCGGTATTATTTGTGACACAATTTAATTTCGTTAATGACTACGAACTACTTCTATAAATACAACATTTACAATTATACACTCGTTAAATATTTAAGGAATGGAAAACTTGGCTTATTTATAAATGGAGGTCCTATATATTTACAACACACAATGTATTTGTATATTGTAATAATTACTATTTAATTAAGCAGAACATTTAAGTGAACCTTTGATTTAAGCTTGACTTGGGAAGTTTCCATTGATGAACTGATGGCAGTTGGTTATGAAACCAACCTGACGATTGTAATCGTATCGTACAGTGTAAACCGCACTCTATTCGCTATTACTGATAGCCTCTTAGGTTAGAGCCAGTGAAGTAGAAAACTTGCAGCGAACAGATAATATTTCATACGTGTGTGACGGATTGAAACGTTCCGCGTAATGACTCCCATTCAATACACGTCGCTCTAAAACCATTCGTTTCTACAAGTTCACTTAACTCTGTTATATAGGAGTAGTTTAGAGGAAAATTTACTAGAGAACTTAGAGCTTAGTGACTTAAGGTTAAAAGCATCAGGTATTTGGCACTTAATAAAATGGACACATTCAAAACCATGACAGATATGAGACTTAATATCCTTTCGTAATGCTTTACAAAAGTGAATTTGCCAATGAATAAAATTTACGAGTGGACAATTTGACACTTTGCGGTTTTGGGCCAAATTCAAATCTGACACTTAATTTATTGAAGACATGGGTATTACACATTTCAATATATCCGTAAGACCGACGTAGTGCTTTTTAAGGGTAAGAGTGATGTTCTTTAAAAGAGGTGAATTACGTGTTACAACCCTGATGCAAATTCCAATTACGTAAGCAGTTTCTACTTAATATTACTTCTATAGATATCGTCAACATTAAAAGTTCTCGATAGACTATGACAGCTTTCTTATTAGATTAAATTAAATCACAATAAAATACAACTGTACCTGCCTGATCGTTTGCGATAATTGTGTCCTACTATGTAGTTTTTACCTGCGGCTTTTCCCGCGTTATCAAGATTTCTGTTTTCTTCGTGATAAAAATAATTCTATCATCTAATTCAGCCCATACCCTGCCTGAATACCGAATTCCATAAAAAATCCGTCCAGAAATCCAGTTGTTACAGCGTTATTGACGGACAAACAAATTTTACTATTTATTTTATAAGTATGAAGCATGTGATAAAAGTTCAAGCGTAGTTGTTCGCTGGATCCTATTCATTGCCAAGAGCCGTTGGAGAGGCCTATGTCCTGCACTGCATTTGCATCGGCTTAAAATGATGACCACTTTGACGTCTCCGGCTGTATTCAAAACCACCAGAATGTTATCATCCCACTTTTGTTTTATTCTGCCCTCAAAATTAATCTCAGCACGGCTTACCTACATTTCACGTGGATTAAACGTTTATTATCACCCATTAACCGCGCTAGTTGTAAATCCTTATCGTTGTACCAACATCCAACTGATATCTGTACGTACGAGTGTACCTAAGTTGACATACCATTAAGTTGAAAGCATTCGTTCGTCATATTGTTTTTTATTTGTTCGACGTGTTATCATAAACTGTATTTTTTATTATTTAACAGCTTTACTTAGTAATCTTTCTTTTTATGAATGCAACAAGCAAGGATAATTTGACTGATGGAAAAGTATGTGACGTGTCCGCGAACCTATTACCTAAACAAGCTAACATGAAATTAATCTTAAAAAGTTACGTTTCAATCTTCAGATTGACAGATGACTACATGATAATAGGAAAGGGCTAACGTATTTCTGTTATTACAGTAATATTCCACTCACTATTAGATGCACTAACTGCTTGTATCATTAACTAATGACATAAAAATAATTACGAAACATAACACTTTGTCTTGCATCAAATTGATAAAAAAACATCAAACTGTAGAGTTCGCTGTGGAATTCTCCTTGGTTGAGTAAATTCGTTAATAATAATGGTTGGATGTAGCTTTAAGCAAAGATATTTTGCTTAGACCTTTTTAATGCGTTATGTCACCTCATAATTACCAGCAATCGCATTCCTGTCCCACGTAATACACAAAACTTTAATTCCTCCACAAATATTTTTGAAACTCGATCTCAAATCAATGGCAAAACACGAGTCTTATCTTACTAACAACACGACTCATTTTCACCTTCGAAACACATCCTGACAATCAATTACGAGCTCTAATGAACTCGAAATGCAATTCAGAATCGAGTGGCATGCGTGAATCAATCGTCATACAAACCGTGTATGAGTAAGCCAGCCGGGCGTGTTTGCACGATGCCGTGTGTTGGGCATACCTAATATTTACAAAGCCTATGTACAGTAGGGTGGAGCGAAAAAATTTTTTTTTGAATTTCGTTTCTCCTGTATCACCAATGATTGACCGACCTTCTAAAGGGCTTATAAATAAAATTTCAAGTTCCTAGCTTTGCATCTTAAGGTGGCGCATCGTACTTGAAATTTAAAGTAAAACAACAAAATTTGTTAATTGTAAAGTTTTTATTTGAGACAAACTATTTATCAAAATGAAAATATTGTGGCTTGAAATTAATTATTATACTTAGAAATAGACACAAAATATTAAATTAGAGTATTGTAACATTCGGAAGATGAAACAACAGACTCTTCTTTTTGCTTGAAAAAAATGAGATTTTGTGTCAAATACTGGTATATCTTGCCTTGCGAATGAATTCATCTCTGGTCTACAAAAAGATGAAGAAGCCTCAGTTACGAGCTTGAACCTACGTTCTACTGCCTACTTGTGGCAGGGATACTTTACGATTTCAAATAGTTTGCTACCTGAGGAAACCACACTTGAAATACTGCGTCACAATTTTTCATGGTCTTCGGAGGTTCTGTTATTTTTTTATCTGACCATTCAATCAAATCATAATAATTCATCGCATTGTTTTGGTCATCCGGTAGATACGAACATCTTTGAATCATGTTTTTGTATATGAATTGGACCATATTTGCAAGAAGGTTTTGTTTTAATTTCAAACCAATTCTATTAGCGCAAGTCAACCACCGTTAATGTGAAAGTTTATCATGATCCTTGCAGGCTACGTTTTGTGGAACCGTACCTTTTAAAATGGCAGATCATAATATTTCTACAAGGAATACCTACTGTGCTCTTAGGGGATGTGCTCAAAAATGTGTGCTCTGCAAGGAATGCTTCAATAGTTTTGACCAGTGGTATTAGTACATATTTTGATCCGGTATTTATATGGGAATGGGTTCGAACACCTGTACTCGACAATCTTGGCATTTCTCTAGCATTTTCCCTATCGTCCTATAAAAACTGTTTCGTCCTGTAGTTATACTATCAAGCCTGGTAAATAAATGACGAAGTGGTAGTTCATTTGCAAGTAACAACCACACTAACCATTGAAATTGTCTATGGATGTTTTTGTAATAAAGATATCACTCCCTTTTTATGTTCTATATTTGCAGCAGCACAGTCACATCCAATAACTACCAAATGTGGCCGATACTCAAACATTGGCTCAAGAAACTTAATCATATCCCATATCTTGTATTTATTATAGCGCTCATTGCCCTCATTTTACGCGCTGACCCTTCAAAGTCTACTCTCCGACGATTGGTGACCAAAGTTGAGTCAATCAATCTCTTTGCCAATGCAACAATCGACTGTTGCCCTGAAAGCCAACATAACACAGGCCATTGCATTGGTTCAGTCCGATCTATGCAGCAGAGTTATTAAAAATTTGACCTCTCGGATTCGTGCCACCATACGAAGCCGCTGCGAATATTTGAACGATGTAATATGCCATCCATAATGGCTTAAATGGGTCTTTCAAATGAAATATATATTATATCATTAATATCTCACATACATCTTGTGTTATTCACTTTTAACCCGTCCTTGTTGAAAGACCCATTAGGAATTGAAGCCTTGTTCCAAATTTCAACATCAGTTCAACATCAGCTGCTATCAAATCACACAAATGTTTCCCTCTTATCTCTTATCTCTATTTTTAGCATTTTTCACTTCCAGTAAGTCATATTTAACCACAAGTAATAATATTTTATAATATCATAATACGTTGGTAACACATAATCACTTAGTTTTATTGAATCACCAAACAAGGGGCATCGCAAATCTTTTCGAGATTTGGGCATTTTATTGACGAATTATCAGACTTATTTACACTTGTCGTTACGACTTTAATTAGAAAGTTTAATGAAATTATGCAAAGATGAATAAGTTAACACATTTAAGTAACGTAAAATATAAATTTGTTACACATAGATACATAATAACATTTTGGTTCAGGTACGCGATAGACATAAAAAAAATATTTTTTTCAAGTTACCTTCTTAGCGCGCCACCTGAAGATGAAGTCGTACGATTTTGATTTTTTGCATGAATAAAGCTATTATGTATGGTCATCCATTAATGACACAGGAAAAATGAAATTCCAAAAAAAATTTTTTTTTGCCTGTTTCACTCCACCCTAATGTACAGGTACACACACTGTTTGGGGACTGGAAATTATTCGTGCGGTCTGCAGGTGAAATCGTCAGGTGTAGTTCGAAATTACAATTTCGACCAGTTTTTTGAGAGACTACGAATTGAAGTCGTCTTATTTTAAGAAGCGAAGTCAATGTACCTTTGCCATTAAAATAAAGTTCATGGACATGTCTAGCTCAATGACAGATTTCTAAGTAATCCTGCTTTGAACGCTAAATGCCGTAGGTTTGATCTATATAACGCAAAGAGCACATATTTCACTTGATGTTTTAAACGCTACATCTTCCCTTGACAGTTGCAATAATAAACAATATCAAAAAGTGAAATATCAGCCTATTAATGTTCCACTGCAGGGCAAAGCACACCATCATTTGAAATCATATTTTCGTTACAAAATTTATTTATTTTGTTTGGCACTGTCCTGCGGTACAACTAATACGACACAACAATACTTAGTGGTCCAATATTTATTATTTATCAATTCATTCCCCGTGTACACAAACATATCGTCACAATACGCAATAAAAATCAATGTCTCATCAGGACACAGTCGTCTGTAATTAAGCACCTTTGCGACCAAAGAGGCATTGTCAGAGCCGTTATCACGGTGAGAAGGTTATGTGTATGTGCTGCCCCTGTTTGCACAAGTGTGAGTTAAGTTGCGCAAGCGCATTGAACATGGTGGTAACCACTATTAATGTTCTATAGCGTTTGTCTTCTTTGAATTTTCGATTTTTATAAAAGTTTGTTTGAAAGGCTCGATGGTCTAGAGATTCGAGTACAAAGCTGAGACCTCGACGCTCTGGGTTCGATTACCGGGTAGTAGTCCAGTAATTTTAGCAATTTTGATCCACGATCTGCGGAATAATTCCTAGTGAGCTGAATTTTTGTATACACCTTTATTATGATATTGTAATGATGATGTGAAAAATCGACATTGATATCGTGCCGGCAAAAAAAGTTATAGGGGTCCAAACGTCACGAAAATCAGTTTTTCGCAAATATCTCGCGATCTATTGCTCAGAGGTCAATGATGGTTTCATAAAAGTTGTTCGTCGTAAAATTGTCTACAATAAAGGTCTCTTGCATTTTTCTGTGGAATTAACCGTTTTTGAAATAGAGACTAGAATGCACTCACATATGGTATTGTATACCGTACGCCGCATACCAAGGCATAAACCCTATTGTTTGTTTTTTTCCCTTTTTTGTTTGTATGTTTTTTGTAAGTATGATGTTCTACATATATAAATATAAAGGACTTGTAATACTAGTACAGTAAGGAAAATAGGAATATCAGCTATAAAAAAACTAAGTGGTACTTTTTTTTGTCACTTTATAACTCAATAACGGGCTCACCGATCCAAAACAAATTTTCAGGGTTTGTACAAACTATTTAGTACATGTTTTATGTGAAGTTTGAACAAAATCGGTCGTTATTTTAATACGTAGCGAAGCACGTACCGGGCCGATAGTAATGATATAGATATGCTATGTCCAGTGACGTTTGGACCCCTATAACTTTTTTAGCCGGCACGATATCAATGTCGATTTTTCACATCTTCATCACAATATCATAATAAAGGCGTATACAAAAACTCAGCCCACTAGGACTTTTTCCGCAGATCGTGGATCAAAATTGCTAATATTCACATTGCATATCTATATCATTACTAGCGGCCCGGTGCGTGCTTCGCTACGTATAAAAAGAACGACCGATTTCGTTCAAACTTCACATAAAACATATACTAAATAGTCTGTACAAACCCTGAAAATTTGGTTTGGATCGATAAGCCCGTTCTTGAGTTATAAAGGTACAAAAAAAATTGCCACTTTGTTTTTTATAGTTGATATTCCTATTTTCCTGAGTGTACTTGTATTACAAGTCCTTTATATTTCTATATGTAGGTCATCATACTAACAAAAAACACACAAACAAAAAAGGGAAAAAACAAACAATAGGGTTTATGCCTTGGTATGCGGCGTACGGTATACAATACCATATGTGAGTGCATTCTAGTCTCTATTTCAAAAACGGTTAATTCTACAGAAAAATGCAGGAGACCTTTTTTGTAGACAATTTTCTGACGAACAACTTTTATGAAACCATCATTGACCTCTGAGCAATAGATCGCGAGATATTTGCGAAAAACTGATTTTCGTGACGTTTGGACCCCTATAACTTTTTTTGCCGGCACGATATCAATGTCGAGTTTTCACATCATCATTACAATATCATAATAAAGGTGTATACAAAAATTCAGCTCACTAGGAATTATTCCGCAGATAAAATCTAAAATTCCTGGACTATAGGGAAAAATTTGTGTTGGTTTTGTGATCAACAACCCGCATTTGGTAAGCGTGGAGATTGGGCCATTCCCATCTTTGTGACGAAAAACATGCTTTCAAATTATGGAGGCCTTTGCCCTGCAGGACATTAACAGGCTGATACTTTTTCAAAAAGTTTGTACATGTAAGTTGATATCTAGACATTGTCTATTTTTAGTAAAAAAGATGACAATGGTTCAAAAATAATTTTAGTCATATCATGTGTGTCATCGCTCATGGGTAAACAATAAACATAATACTTTATCATGTTCTGATAGTTTAAGAAAGATAGCTAAATGGAAGATAGATGGTACATCCAAAAAAATTGACGATCATCTTCTGTTTAAAATACATTGCAGATGTAGTCACGTCGAACTTCGATCGCGTTTTTACCGTCTAGTGTGTTTCTTTACTTAGATCCGTATTTTGTATTCTTGTAGATAAGTCATTGGTGCCGGTACCCTAGTTCATTAACCTTTGTTAGTCACAATTTTGCATATTTTACAATGGACATACGTGACACTTAGTTACAGAAGGCAATTTGCTAAGGAGGTCGAACGTATATTTTTTAGTTAAGTTTTAGCATAGTACAGAAGCATTGAGTAAGTTTTAGGATAAGGACGTTCCCCTATGCCTGGACACACGTTTATAACTGTAAATACTTCATATTGGTAGGTTTTTAATCTAAACTAACACTTAGTTTACTTATTTACTAATCTAATAAGGCTGAAGACTTTGTTTGATTGAACGCGATAATCTCAGGAACTACTAATACGACATGAACAATTATTTTTGTGTAGGATAGTCCGTTTGTCGAGGAAGGCTTTAAGCTATAGTATAACATTATTCGCGCAGGAACCGAAACCACGCGGACGGAGTCACAGGCGGCCGTAAAGAAATACATTAAAAAATTAGGCTTTTCAAAGGCGCATCCAAGGTTATTTGTAGTAATTAATATTAATCGTTTGTCCTCTGCGTACCTATAGGGCACTAACAAAAGGTTGCAAGTATAATATTCATTGTCTTTTTGATTAATATTCATATTGCACTTGAAATATCATTGAAGGTGTGAGGACGACTTACACATAATAACAATAGGTTGTTGTTTACATTGTTATTAAGTACCTTTAGTACAACAGGTGTTTTGTATTTCACCCTTAAAAAGGTAGTTTTAAAACACAAACAATCAACACGATTTGAACCTTAGGTGTTTTTTTGGAATAAGGAAATAAATTAAAATGTGTTTTGCATCTAACTAACAGGTTAAAAACCTCAATTGACTGTCTGCTTTGGGTGAAAGAACTAAACTGAATGGATGTCGTGATAATAGTTAAGAAACATTGCAAATGTTTTTTTTTTGTATTATTTGCTCAAAAAATTAAAACCAGGTTTTGCAGAGAGTGTTTGTTTGTTTGAACGCGCTAATCTCAGAAACTACTTACGAAGAATAAAAAAAAAAAATTGTGTTGGATAGTCCATGTGGCGAAGAAGACTTTAGGCTTTAGTATAACCGAAATCCACGCGGACGAAGTCGCTAGTAATATTATATTAGTAGGGATGAAATATTGGTCGTTATCATCATCATCATCAGCCTATCGCAGTCCAATACGACATTAAACCGATCTAATCCTAACACCAATCATGTGAGCGGGCGGGACGTATTTTATACTGAATCATTATTATCATTCTCCCCTAGCATTAGCTCGACAATGTTTACACTGACAAAAATTCCTGCCGCTCCAACCGAGTTGTTTGTTTACCGTCGCGAACGATACAAAGTGACAATGCAACACTGGATTCTTTAGTTATGACAGAATGTAAACATTCCGAATGTGACATCGCGCGCCATCGCGGTCATAGGATACGCTCGTATAGAATTACGTGAGAAAATATTACGCGGTGATTTGTTATTGAAATCGCTTAATGTTTTGTTTGTTCCATAGTGAACCAAAAAGTATATTAAAATATCCGAGATAGTTAAATTACTCGAGTTTGTTAAAGCAATTGAAACCTAGATAAATCTAGATAGCTTATATCAGTAGAAATAGGCCAAAAAACTCAATAGACTAACAGCTGGCCTGAAATCTGAAGTGTATAAATATAAACTAAAAAAGACAATAATAATTATATCCTCCTAGCTGTTGTTCGGCTACGACGGTAAATCTTACGATCATCTGGGGTTGCAAGACAATGCCAAAAAATTGTAAAGTAAATTAAGGTTAACCAAAAAGAAGAAGCGGCACGATTTCAATATTTTAAAGAATACCGACTAATGTCAAATGATCTGCATATTTAAATTCTGCATTTCATGTTCAACTTAAACAGAAAAAATGTTCAACGAAAAATCATACAGAATTGTGATGTTAATTGCAAAACTTGAAAGACATTATTTGCTCCTAAAAATTAAAGTAAAAACATGAATAATACGCATGAATATCTAATTGCAAATTGTCGCTGAGTAAAATATTTTCATATATTTTGGTAAAACTTGTTTTAGAAGAATGAAAGCGAATACGCATGCCAAAGAGATTAAACAACTCGGTCTTCACAAAGCAAATATTTGTAACAAAATATTGATATTGGTCTAAGCATTCCCTATATGAGTATTGCAAAAAAGATTGAGCATATTTTGGATAACTCCATACTGAAACTTGTTTTCAACAATCGCGAAATAATATTGAATATAATAATAAAAACAACGCACAGATCCAGTTTATTTAGATCGGAATAAATACTATTATTCGTAACATCAATCAAGAAATGAATCATTTCTTAATGATGTAAAAACATTAAATCAAAGGCACAAAGGAATCTAAGTCGCATTAGTAAATTGTTGTAATTAAATTTCTGCCGAAAGAAATAAGACTTATTTTCTAGAAAAATTGGAACAAAATAATATTATTATGAGTTTAATTTTGGAAGTTATTAATATCGTTTCAAAACTGATCGCTTAGCAACATTTAATTTTTTGTTGGAGAAATATTTTTGACATCATTAATTAAACTTTATCATTAATATCATTACTAGCAGTAGTATAAGAACTATATCTATTAATTACCTATTTAATCATATCCTATACTTACTAATTATAAACGTGAAAGTTAGTTTGTTAGGATGTTTGCCCATCAATCACGCTAAAACTCGGATTTACAGGCAGGGTATGGGCTGAGTTAGGTGGTAGAATATTTATTTGCCAATTAAATGATGCCATGCGATAAAACAGGTAACTTGGTAAAGTAGGCAGAACCACAGGTAAAAACTAGTAGATAATAAAAAACCCAGTCCAATACATACAGGCATCTTCATAATTATACAGTAATTGTTTGTACTGTGTCTGAATCTGAAATGAACCCCAATCCTTTTGACCGTAACACGAAATCGACACGACTATTTCATTTAATCATTTATGAAAATTGATATTTCAAAAATAATTATCAGTAGTGCAATCAAGTAACAACATTATCGAAAGAAGTAATGTCAGATCGAACGACCGTACATTGTACATTATTGACGAGTTGGGAACTCGGCCAGACTAATTGATGGATACATTTATAATTGATTCACTTTGTTTCTAATTACTTAAGTGGATTGTTCAATATTCATCACTCTGTGGATGATCGATGTTACCAATACTTACATTGAATTCGATTAATGATACAGCTGAAATGTAGGTTAAATGATAGAAGTTTTAAATAGTGTTCATTAATTTATGTATAATGTGTTAAATCATTGTATACTTTATTTTGTGTGTATTCTTGGTTGTCGTAATGGATATAGGTATATATGTGGAAGAGGATGTTAACCTATATTTATCAATATTATACCAAACAAAAAGGCTTAAAGTACTTTATGTTCTGGTTTAAAGTTAATCGAACAGACTCAAATCTATAAATGTTGCATTCTGTACTTTTATTGCATCGAACTTTAGGGTAAATCATAAGAATGAAATCTATCTAATAAACTTTATTAAAATATTTCCCCTCCAGGTGGCATTAAAAAATCGACCCTGTACCTATAGTTTTAAACGTTTTGACAGTTTCGAACTGATATTGAAACGTCTGGAGTTGTTATTTTTTCTACAATTTATATTCAGGAATTCAGTTTTATCCATAGGATTCCCCATTTTCTACATAATAACTATCGCGTTCCCGTTTCGTCACAGTCAAGACAATGAATCAAGTCTGAATGTATCAAGTCATATCACAGGAGCTTATGCATGCGCCGTGCGTGCCACATCAGTTTCCGATTAGCGCATGCATTATTCAAAGCGTTTCCACTTTTTCTTTTTGTCTACACTCATATAGGTATATCATTCGATAAGTTTTCTGGCACAATGGGCTTCCGTTCCATTCAATTATCATATATATTCAAACGATGTTATAACCACAATTCCCAAAAACATCTAACTTAAGATATTTTTGGGAAGATTGACATGGATGAAGCCTTTGTTATTTCGAATCTTTAACTCAACTCTACATACAGTGAAAATATACAAAAATAGAAGAAGTCAAGCAGCGATTTCTAAGGGCCATATTTAATTTAAGGAAAAATGTATTGCGCATATAACATTTAAAAAAATATCTTAGCTGTGTTACATTTGTTTACAGGCTAACTTATATTCGCACTTGAATTCTAGACACACATAGATTTCTCTTCTTATGATCGTAAAAAGAATACGATTAAAACACGATTATCGAATCACTAATATTCTTCAATAATCAATCTTCATCGATTTCATTAATCAATCGTTTAACAGATTAGTGAAAATGTTCGCACTTCTCAAAGCCGTTTAGTCTGTTCATTTCGTAACCTCTGTTGCAATACCGTATTGTTTTTACGGCTATGTCCGCATATCGGTCAATGTCAACTACGCTCTCGATTTCAGATTCTGGTGAAAAAAAAAGGTTCAATGATGATTCAAGTGCGTAAACGATTCGAATCGGCAGTATTTTATTTTTGCGTTTTAAAACTTTTGTATATTTTGTATCAGTGTGTTTATTAGTATTTGTATAAAGCATTCGTTATTTAATTCTCGTACTAAACCATAAAATGTGTCATAATGTACTTATACTTGTACTTTTGTGTCTCCTAAGTGTTTTTGAAATTGTACTGTCCTGTGATTGTCAGAAGGAAACCGAGTTCTGCCAGAACATTTCGCATCTAATAAAAAAAAGATATAAAGCTTCAAATTAATTTATTGAGTTCTAATCCTGAGCGGGATTTCAAATACATCAACCCTGGTAAAGGTTATCCCCAACTCCACCACTAAAAAGCGATATCTTCATAAGGGTGTTACCACACCAATCGATCGACACCATCGATCGATGGTAGAATAGAATAGTCGACTTCGATCGATAGTTTCTACCAGACCAATCGATCGACTGTCGATCGACGGCATCGATCGATGTTAGATAGTCCACGTCGATCGAGCTGTTTCGTCAATCGATCAACGTCGACCGGTGCCATCGATCAGCAATCGATCGATTAGTTAGTCGACTGGTGTCCGTCGATGGCGTCGATCAATTAAAGCTACCACACCAGTCGATTAACATCGACCGATGCCGATCGATGGCGTCGATCGACGATGGATCGATTGGTGTGGTAACACCCTTAACTTCCACAAACAATCTAATAATCCAACATAGAAAAAAATATAATTCACCATACAATGCAACCGCATAATGCAGTTTCAAGCTGCATGTTGACGTCATCACACTGTCGTGATGCGCCGGCGTCGAGGATAACTGCATTTAAATATTTGTCACGACTGCATAAGGAAAATCGCGGTGAATTGTTTAAATAGAACATTATTGACGTCGAGTATCCTTACGTATGGCATGATAATTATGCGAGCACTATATGACTTAATAAATAAAGCAATAAATAATAAACATTGGACAATCGACATTTATCGGATTCCAGAATAATGTGGCTTGAGAAATTATCGATAGAATCACAAACATTATAACTTTATACTCGCATCATAAAATGTATATCCATCCATACATGAAATAAAAAACAAAAGTTTTCCACAACAAATTAATTAAAGATGATACTAATGATGAATCCCATCGAATTCGAATTACAACAAAGTTATCAAAATCCAATAACATCAGACATTAATTAGTTTTCGTTGAATTGTTAGGGATTCATCAAATTCTCGAGAACAAATTTCACAAATAAAGACATAAAGAGGCAGAATTCGATATTAGTTATTTAATTAAGCTTCGCAGGCAGATCAAATTTGGACAAGGCTTGACAAAGACCTCTCGAGTGTCTAAGATTAATGGATAATTCAGTTTATATTCAGCAGTGCGCTTGACAGATTCTGTGAGATATGTCACTAAAATATTCTTAGAAGGGGCTAAGACCTAATTCCTTAAAGGCTTTAGACGGTTAACCTTTAGTTGGTTTTGTTGATGGTTAAGTTAACCGTGGGTACTGCCAAATGTGTGAAATTTCTTGTAAGTATAATTTGGGATGTCGAGGATACAGCTGATTTCTCATGTTAATTTTTTTAACAGTTTTCTGTACCTCGGGGAAGTCACAAATGAGCGAACTCTTTAGCTATTGCTGCAACCGTTAATGAACTAACTGAGTAATACCCAGTTTGTATATCTTAGTTTAACTAAAAAGACACGTCAGTGCTCGTTTTTGGACAAGTACTAGAGCAAAAATGTCATATACCAACAGCCCTGTCACACAATCAATCTCTTTTAAGTGGAACAACTATGTACCTATATACCCTAGTTGTTTAAAACAAACACGTCAAACGCTCCGGTGTCAAATTACCACAACGCTAATTAGAAAGTTCAAGTCAGTACGTGACATAGGAAATCGCATCTTCAAAGCGTAGCGTCGGCTACGCATTTGAACTTTGAGTTTAAATCTATGACAAATGATATTTTCCGTCGGAAACTTTTCAGTTTGCAGTGTGGACTTGTGGAGTCCGAAGTTAGCTGTAAACACACCTGTGTGTTTGGGAAAAAGTGTTAAGCTGTTTTTACTACGCCCAGTTTTTAGAGTTCCGTAGCCAAATGACAAAAAACGGAACCCTTATAGATTCGACAAGCAATGCAACTTCAATCATCACTAAATTTAATAAGAAAAGTAAATTCATAAGGTGAAACGCTTAAAGATTTTTTTTTAATGTGATAGGGAGGCAAACGAACATTGGGATCATCTGATGGTAAGTGATCACCACTGCCCAAGGATATCAACAACCGGACAAGGGTCGCAGATGCGTTCCCTGCCTTAAAAACTCCATACACTCCCCAACTGTGCTCTGTTTTTTCTTCCATATTAGGTATACTATCCCTGATAAGTCAATAAGTTTTACAGGATATTACCAATTGTGATGTCATTGTAATTAATTATTCATGTCACACCGAATGTGCTAGAATGAGTCATCCAACTTTTTATTCTTGTAGAGTGTTTGTAGTAAAAGGTAATATCACAATATTTTGAAAGCTGTAAGGTTTAAATAATCAATCAATTACATTATGTGTAGCGAGATTTTAAGGAGTGGCGCCTTTGAAAGAGTCGCATATATGGCGAAACATAATATTAATACTAAGCAATAATCGATTGATTTCCAGTGATGTCATACAGCATTCTGTTTTCAGACCTATTTCATAAAACTTACAGAACCCTACCTTCTAAGAGAACAAACAACTAAACGATCAGTAATTACCACCACGTTATTATGTACGTTCACTCATTAGATTACCTCTACGAGATAAAACTGAGTTCTGTATACCTATCCGATGTATAGACACGAGTACAATCCATGTACACGTAACGCAAGGTTGGCAAATGTCAACAATAGTGTCACATTAATCCATTACTTAGCTTGCGTTTTATGCCTTCAACGATACAGCTGAATTGAATATGTACATCGTTTGCTTGTTTTATAAACGATAATTTTTATTGCTTGCGTAGGTGTTTAGGTACGTGTGAAAATATTTTGTATTAGCTCTAATGTAATTAGCATTCCAGTATGGGTCTCTAAAAGAACAGTAAATTTTGTACTCAAAAATACAAAAAACATACGAGAAGATTTCAGAAATAAATTGTGTAATCTATTAAAAGTCACTCGTAAATATACCTATATGAGCAAACTTAAAGAAATCTGCAAATAAGAAAAATTCTGAAAGACGGAAAATGGGAAATACTCGTTCCGTAACGTCTGAAGTCCACTAACCAACTCACTTTACGATTAAGTAAACGGTTTAAACAGTCCTTAAACTAAAATCACAAATGGTAAACCTTCGTCGAAATCCTAAAAAATCACCAATAAACTGCATTTTTCGCACACATAATTTTCCGAGAAAGAAAAACCCGCTCAAACTACGGCAAAAAAAAATCATCATCTCTCCCGACCTGGCACATGGTACGGAGTCGGGTTCGAAGGCGGCAGCCAGTAGGCGGCGCTGATAGGCGGGTAGCTGGAGGAGTTCCTGCCCCCCTTGCCGCGCGCGCCCCCCGCCTCGCCTCGCATCCTTCACTGCACAGACACACACATCACGCGGCCACGTGCGACCGCGGCGACAGCACTACTGTCGAGTTTGACTCGATCGTACGGAGACACCGAGCGCGCGACGACTGCGCGAGCGCATTACTCATTGCGCTAGGTGGATTTGTCGCCGGCCCCCCGCGTTACGCTAATAAATAACTAGTGTTGTATTGATTCCTGCTTCGTGCGGGACACCATCTTTTTTGTTACACAGATGTTGCCATATTTGGTTTTCGGAATAGGCCATAATAAACTTTAACTTTTGTTACTTCTATCAAGAAACAAATCACATTTTTAAGTTGATATTAACTTTGTGTGTTAAAACTTATTTGTCTGCATTGATAATCATCTTATGTAAGGGATGTACATGTACCAAAAACACGTGCGACCGCGGCGACAGCACTACTGTCGGGTTTGACTCGATCGTACGGAGACACCGAGCGCGCGACGACTGCGCGAGCGCATTACTCATTGCGCTAGGGACGCTAGGTGAATTTGTCGCCGGCCCCCCGCGTTACGTTAATAAATAACAAGTGTTGTATTGATTACTGCTTCATGTGGGACACCGATTTTTTCACAAAGATCGTTGCCATTCTTTTGTATTCGGAATAGTCCGTGATAAACTTTTTTAGTTTTATTTATTGTAAATTAAGTGGCCATTCTTTAATACTTTAACCAAGAAATAAATCTCAATCTTTTTATGATTTTAATAACATTGATAACTAATAAACCAATTTATTCATTGTGAGATCTGATCATCTATTTTGGTTGGTAATAAAAATCCACGTGATCCACAACTCTAAGGGGTCTAAGCACCCATGTTTTATAAAGACTTCTTTCCAGGGGCACTGCGGAATATAAAGGATTTATTTTAAATTGTAAGATATTAAAACAATTGCAATATAAATTTTCTTTCCTTTTATACTTTATATCCAAAATAATTCGCTTGCCCAAAAGTTAACATCGAAACACATTTTATTTCTCCATCAAAACAACCACACACACACTTAATAAAGTAGCGTTGAAGATATTAAAACAACTCGACTCTCGACTTGCCTCACCAGACGGTATTATGTTATCTCTGTCCTAAGCAAATACGGCGCGGCACGTAATTGGCTATCACCAGTAATGAGGCTCGTGTTATCCGCAGGACGGCCGTTTAGCACTCACAGTGTAGACCAGACTATCGGGGGCTTATTACTTCGCAAATAATCGAGTGCTTGAAGGTAAAAATACGTTTTGACCTGTATTTACATTGGATATACCTACCAGGAGAGTAAACGTGAGCAAGGCCTAAGATTGACCTTATTCATTTGATGTTTGTAGGTCCCATCCAGCCCTATGAAAGCTTATTTAATGGCAAGTCAGAAAATTGGAATAAATATTAGATAAGGTAAGGACTTCCTTTGACCTGAAATTTGTTAGATATTTCTTAATCCTTACGTAAACAAAGTTTTTAATAATTTAAGGGTACTTTATAAAAAACAAATATTAGTTATGACTAGAATCTTTTCTAAAGAGGGTTCAGCAAAAAAGGTATGTTTAAATTATAATCAGTTAATAACCTTCGCTAGGGGTAATCGGAAGGACTCAAAGGAGGAAAGGATAAAATACATTGCTAGTATGTCATCTTAACTCATAAAAAAGATAGTAAAAACTGACACGTAGAACTACATTATGTGAATGTGTGCATATATATGCTTACTTTACTTTCCTCACACAAGCCTACAAAGCGGCTAGTACAGCATTAATAGTACACATTCGCACTATTAGTGTCCCTCTACCTATTCGCACTCGCACATCTTTATTAATGAGCACCTTCCGGGCGCGGAGCGTTTCGTGTTTTCCACCTACAGGCAGCGTGGCTAAACACAGTGAGGAAACAACGTTTAAAAAGCGAATAGTACAGCACTTCATTCGCACTAATAGTGTCCCTGTATTAAAGTTCATCACTATTAATAAGCACCTTCCGGGCGGCGCGTCTCGTGTTTTCGACCTACAAGCAGCGTTTAGCGCTCGCACGCAAGTTACAGCCGGCTCCAGCGGTAGCGTAGCTAAACACAGCGAGCAAACAACGCAGTAGTAAGTACTACACTTCCGTACCACGTACGTCTGTGCATGTATAAACTCACACAAATCTACAAAGCAACTATTATAGTACAGAACAGTCAGTGACACTGTCCCGGTATCTGTTTGCGAGCGCGCATCACTATTAATAAGCACCTTCTGGACGGCGCGTCTCGTGTTTTCCTTCATAGGCAGCGTAGCTAAACACAGCGACGAAACAACGTTTACAAAGCGACTAGTACAGTACAGTCAGTCCGTCTGTCCCAGTATCTATTTGCGAGTGCACATCACTATTAATGAGCACCTTCCGGACGAAGCGTCTCGTGTTTTCCACCTACAGGCAGCGTTTAGCACTCGCACGCTAGTTACAGCCGGCTTCAGGAACAGTCGAGCCAAGCACAGTGAGATAACAATACATATATTAAAGAACACAAAAATCAGAGTGCAAAACCGTGTTCGGCAAAACTGTTCACTCTTTAAGTTAGTAAGTCAATGTCAAACGTAGTTGGAAACGAGGGAATTGAAAGCAAAATTAAATGAATAAAAGTTGATAATCAAAAGATTTATTTTTAAAACCATTTCACAATTACCTTTTACGAGTTTGGGACTAGAATTTTTATAAATCAATAATTTTATTAGACAGGCTGATGAAAATATTTATCTTTTAAAAATATAGAGCATTTGTCAGAAATCTGTTTTGTATATAGTCATTTACATTAGAAGGATCTGACTTAAAATTATTGGACAAAAAATGTAGTGAGACACAACTAATAGTAAATACAAGTTTTAGAACAATAATTGGCATTTAAATACACTGCAATTATGTAAATTATTCCATTTGGCAACCATTTACGTGTGTCAAGTAAAAGCTTAAACTTCACTGTGATATGAATATACTGTGCACTGACTGAATAGAGTCAACTCGGACACGAATCGAGAGCGCTGAATCGATTAGACGTAATCGATTTATTACAAACGACTTTGTGAGTGATGTAGATTTCCATTTTGTTTCGCATTCAGTGGTTTTAGTAGTAAGCCTTATATGTTTTTTAATGCCTCGATAACTAGTGGTTTAAGTACTAGGCCATGGGTAGAGGTCTTGGGTTTGATTCCCGAGTCTGGGTCGGTTTTTTCCGAACACAGCCCGGGTTCGTGATCACCAATTCACATTTGGCGAACGTGATGATTAAGTCAAATACCTTTGCCCTGCAGTGGGACATTCAAAAGGCTGATATTTTACTTTCAGTTACCTAGTTAAAAGCAAAATCGGATCTGCTGTCTGTCCCACTAAATTAGTCTTTAGTTTGTTCCACAAAAGCACTCTGTGCTCTGTTCCTATATACTTAATTATATTATATTATTATTATGTTTAATTAAATCTCTTACACGCGGCAACGGATTCTGATGTTGTTTATAAGTTCTGATTTTGTTTATATTTCAGGAAGAAGCTATAATGTTAAGGAAATGTACAACACAGTAGAGAGCTACTGATAATTTCCTGTGAATTATAATTTTACTGGGTGTCAAGCCGGGCCGGTCACTAAGAATGAATTTACATTAAATTAATAGAAAATACCAAAACCTAGCCAGCTTAAACACTTAACCCTCTGCTCATTACAACCAGATAAATCACACACAGTAACACATAACGACAAATACTGTCTTTCTTATTTCAAAAAATTTCAATAACAATAAATTATTACGAGTATATCAACCTATTCATATGCCCGGACACCGAAAACCGTGGCATTATTTTGATTAAGGTGACGTATGTTCGTTAATACGGTTACTACACTAAATGAAGTGACCGTCGCTTCACATACGTGGCCTGCGTCATGTGTGGTTGAAGTATCGCAAGGGCATAATTTACTCGTAAATCTATGTCGCGCGCGACACAGGAGTCTCGTTCGATTCAGAGAAACGCACTCGCAACTGTGATACCGGAATGTTTACAATTGCCTATTAATTTATACGAATGGAGTTATAAATTGTTCGGAGTTCACGGGGCCTCGTGTTTTGATCTGTGCGGTGATTTAATGTGTGTTAACAGAGGAATCTCCTTGTTTTTAAAAGGGTTATTGTCAATTTGGTTTATTTAATTGAATTTTATTTAAATGAGAGTTTAATGGCGAGAGTTTAAACATTTAACACTTCAGGATTCCTTGTCCCCATCAATTGTGAGAAACATATTTATTTATATTATGTTTACTATGGTACTAATGATCAAGAGCCTTGGATTCTTGTCGAGTTGCTTCTGAATCAACAATCAAGCATTTTACAAGAGTGATGAATCCAATACTTTTTATATTGTGGTCTCTCATTTTATCTAACTTTAATTTCATTCGTTTCGATATCAGGGTAGTTTTGCGATAGGTTTCTGAAATTACAGCCATCCTCACGTCAAAGTAAGCGTTCTAATAGTAGGGCAAAAATATTATTTCAATTCGAACCAATAGTTTCTGAGATTAGCACGTTCAAACAAACAAACTCATCAGCTTTATTATATTACTAAGTATAAGTATAGATAAGGGCGGTACAAAGTCCAATCAAAGTGTTTCATCTGACGTGCTTGTCTGTACAACACGTCGTGATCTCGAGCGGACACGTGTTCTATTGTCGAAGCGCATACCTTCGGGACGTATCTACAGACTCTTGCGCACGCAAACAAGACAGTCGGATAGGTTATGTATGTAGTGTTTTAATCTACGCGCACACACACATACACTCACACATACACATTACACATGCACATGCACACACACACAACACAACACACACACACACACACACACACACACACACACACACACACACACACATACATAATTCCGGGTATGACACCAAGGTAAAATCATCCCCACGTCAAAGTTATCATTTGAATAGAAGCGCTTATATTAAGATGGAAAAAGTGTCTTGTATAAGCAAGCAAATTAAGGTTTGTGTTGTGATAGATTAACAAATCCGAATTCCGAGGTCTTTGTTCCGTTCTGCGCCAGAAAAAGGCAGAATATTATGGTGACTGGTACGTAAAGAAGAAGAATAGAATATACATAGCTGTAGAATATACATACACGGTCAGCCGTGTGTTAAGGTAAGCACTTCCAGTTTTGCTTATATCCTTTTTCAATACGAACTAATGGTTCCTGAGATTAGCGCGTTCAAACAAACAAACTCATCAGCTTTATTATATTAGTAAGTATAAGTATAGATCAGGGCAGTACAAAGTCCAATCAAAGTGTTTCATCTGACGTGCTTGTCTGTACAACACGTCGCGATCTCGAGCGGACACGTGTTCTATTGTGGAAGCACATACCTTCCGCACGTATCTACAGACTCTTGCGCACGCAAACAAGACAGTTGGATAGGTTATGTATATTGTACCAACGTCTCGTTAATGATGTTGTACAAATTGTCATCTACGCAGTCATGAGCACCGACATGTATACAAACACATTCAAATATAAACTTTACTACTTTGACATAAGAGTCTGATGTGTATGTAATGAGTATACATGTTGGTGCTCATGACTGTACATATTGCTCGTGATGACTTTACTTTGTTAATAATGGATGACTGACCTGGGCTCTGTATGTTTTGTTATTGCTATTAAGATCAATAAACAAATATAACAATTGTCAAACTATCGCATCTTTGTAAGTCTTCTTCGATAAAATTAACTTTGGTTGGTGCTACGATACAGGATTCAGAGAATACTTGGCTTGTCTTCTTAAAGAACAACTTGCACAAAATAAACATAATTTGAGTTGTTTTTTTCTGTTTTAAGCAATAGTTTATGAAGCATTTAAGTGTTGTCGACATTAGGCACTATCACTTTTATTCTTGTTCAATAAAATATCACTCGTAAAAAAATACAAAGCTCAACCTCAGACTAAAATAACACACAATACCTAGCGTAATATTATTACAATAAGGCAAAACGCCTCAGGTCATCCAGTGTTAAACAAACTAGCATAGAAATTACATCGCCATCATCTTAATATACATTCGATTCGCATTGGCACGATTGACGGCGGTCGGATAGAATAATCCGTTTGATCGCGTATTAATAGAATACGACATATGACTGGATGCGCTTACATTTATGCTTGTACCGACGTCTCATTGTGTCTAAAACATTGATGATTTATCCGCTAGGAGGCCAAGTAAGGGTCTTTTTTGGTTTACCTTATCCAAATCTTAATATAATTTGGGCTTTAACAAATAGTCGAAGCAATATGACAACAATTTCTGGCTAGATACTCTTTTAATGGAATTAACTGATTATATGAAGTTACCCTTGCCGACCCTGTAACTGTTAGACAATGACCCCACTTATTGAATTTTAGAATCCTTTCTCATCGTCTGAACCAAAACTACGATCATCAGGAATCTTTACAGTTTTTATAAGGGAATATAATGATTGCTTCACATCCGGCTCGAAGGATCATGAATAAACTCCGAGCGCACTAATGTGTCTGAATTACAATTCAGACATACAAATTCAAGCATGCTTTGTAAAATATTCGAAAACCTTTATACATTTTAATTTTATTATGAGAAAAATGTCGTCACCGCGATACGAATGGTTTTCAATACCGCTACATCTTCTTAGCGCCATCTACTAGTAAAATATTAGATGTGAACAAAAAGCAACACGACGGCACGACACATTTAAAACCAATTCCTCTCTACTGCTAACTTTCTCAATGCACTCAGAGATGCATAAATACTCACGTGCGTTTGATGATTCAGTTCCAATGTGTGTATGGGTGGACATTAATGGGCTGTGTGAATGTGGTGTCGATTGCTATTAGTTAAATTAACTCGGATAGTAGATGTTAGATAGGTTGGTTATGATACATTTTCAACGCATGGTTAACCATTGCTTTAACACGATTGAACAGAAATTGTACTGAATGATAAATAAATGAACGTTTGAGTTTGTCAATAACTTTAATAAGTTCGATCTAAAGGGCGAAATTCACTTAAACTTATGTTTCAATTCATTTCCGATTGCATTAAACACTTATGTTTTAATTCATATAAATTATAATCAATTATTAAGGTGTAATCCTTCCTGCAACTTGTTTTATGTAAATTTCACTTGAAAGTATACATATTCGTATATTGTTTTATGTAGAATGCACAATATTGTGGGATAAACTTACCATTTCTATTTTCACTGTCAGCCGGCTTCATCTGAATCGGGTGGTGCATCTGTGAACAAAAGAAACCACTATTAGTACAAGTTTATTGCCAGTTAACATTGCGAATATTCATTTACACCTTAATTATGCTTAGACTATAAAATACTACATACTAGAGATTAAAAACTATATTTGACTCACAGGAGAACATTTCAGAGTCATTTCGTATTTCACTGGTAAAATATTGACTTACTATTCTACTATTTTAACAATGAACAGTTCAAAACATCAATTCAATACTGATATCATTTCAATCACCTCCAAAATCAATTCGAGCGCATCAAAAACCCCTGACCCGAGGGTAAATAAACGTTTTTAATCGCAAACAAATGACGTCATCAAATTGACAAACATTAACATTGTGTGACGTTAAACCAAAAAGTTTACTCTTCAGCTTTTGCCGCTCATTATGAGTTATCGCACCGATAACCGTGTTCATTAATCGCTCAAACAAACGCGGTCCCATTAGAAATTAATTAAATTAACGGACAATACATCGGCCGGGCCCGACGCATTATGTGTTCGGTCTCACTTGGACACCGCGAAAAACATTATTAAAACGATGTTAATAGGAGAGGCAGATCATAGTTAGAGAGTTTGTTGTAATAATTCATACTAATATCAATACTAATATCCATACTAATATCCAAACTAATATCCATACTAATATCATAAATGGGAAAGTGTGTCTGTCCTGTATGTTTGTCTTTCTTTCACGGCAAAATGAAGCGACGAATTAACGACGCGCGTTTCAGGAACGCGCCTTTTCGGCGCCGTAGATGCTGATTGTTGCGTTTGCAATCATGTTACAAAAGTTACAAAGTTGTCCGTCAATCATTATTGCATTAGTATTGCTCCCATTGGCTAAAAAAGCAATCTTGATTCCGCTGGTAAAGTCTTGTTGTTAAGAAGTTTAATATGATACCAAAAGGTAGCGGATTGGACAAACAAACATTTGTGTGCATAAATAAACAAACAAACATGTCTGATAGTGTTATTGGTCTGGGTGTTTATAATGCCTATTTGTAAACCACGGTGGATTCAGATAAGAACTGTGACATTAATACTTGACTCAGATCTATGTTAGGTATAGAACATCAGAAATAAGTAATATAAGATGGCCCTCAAGTCTAAAGCATTATGGCAAGCGTTTAATGAAACCTATGGATGCTTGTAACTTCGCAGGCATCTATTATGGACCTAAATAGGCAAAAGCTTTAGTCAAACTGACAATTTCCTCTTACATACTCGTAAGTTATATTCAGCCATTATTCCAGTAAAATCTATAATATGTTGCAGCTAACACTATTGAAATAATTAAGTAATAAAAGTCATTAGTTTGTCCTCTCCCACTAAATTAAAATTGAAATGGGCAATTTTGTGCAGATTTTCAGTGGAGTACCTACTTGGTGAATTGCGCAGTATGTCACAGTAAAATTATTTATACGGTGTGATCAGAATAACCAACAATTCAAATTGCTGCGTTCATCGTAAACTGATTAAAAGTATTTATCACGTCATAATGTTCAAATATGTTATGGTTAATCTGTGCAATTTATTTAAATGTTTACACATTATATATTATTCATTATATATTATTATTATACATTATTATTATTATACATTATATATATTAAGTTTATAGATTAACCATTCATGCTTAAATTAACATTACGAAGTTTTGATTAAAAACATTCGATTGCTTTAAAGTAATTGGTATGTTCAGTTATACATAACGTATTATAAATATTTTAATTAATTGTAAAATTATATTTGTCATTATCATTAAAATAAATATGTTTTTAATATGTATTAGTTAAATAACAAGAATGATGGAATTTGTAAATGAGAAAATTTACCCCATTGTGTTATGACGCGCGTTTTATTTCCTAGAATGTTTCTTTGATGGCAAACCATTTTCGCTAGAGCGTATGTCCCTCGTAGTAGCCGTTTTTGTATACTATATTCTAATTCACCACCACGCAGGCACCCTTGTGTGAAACCGTCCCAATTCCATAGTGTATCACGGCTGAATTATTTACACGGTCGGATCGGAGGCCGCGTCGCAAACAATCGCGGCGGCTGCGTGTTTGTAAACACGGGCGTGTGTCGAGCGAGGTGATATGAGGTGGATATCATTCCGAATATTTGATACTGACGACAGCCCGCGACTTCGTCCCCAAAGGTTTCGGTTTCCGCATACATAAGATAATATTATAGCTTTAAAACCTTCAAAGTCGAAGTTAAAGCGTTTATTTTGCAACTTGATTTACCCTGATTTTTTTTGAATGTTCTTTTAGCCTACTAGCACTTATATGTGAATAGCCTACTGAGAAGAAGTTTCGTTGACAGATGGACTATCCAACACGAAAATATTTTTTCAAGTCAAACTAGTAGTTCCTGAGATAAGCGCGTTCAAGCAAACAAACAAACTCTTCATCCTTATTACATATGTAGGTATATTTAGTACAAAAGTGCATTATTCTGTGTTATCATTCTAGCGCCTCTCCCGGTTGAGTCTTCGGTCATTGCCTCGGAAATTGTACGCTATGACTATGATGAATTGACGACTCTGGTTATTCATTTTTTTATATCAGGTAACACTAGTATAGAAGCCCCAAGGACTGACTTACTCCACACCCATAGCATCATCATCATCCTAGCGCCTCTCCCGGTTGCATCCTCGGCCATTGCCTTGGAGCCCAGGGTACGCTGCGACTATGATCCTGAATTGACATGCCTGGTTATTACAATGGAGCGACTGTCGTCTGACCTCCGTAACCACAAGGGAAACCAGACCAGTTGGATCATAGTCGGGACCAACGGCTTAACGTGCCTTCCGAAGCACGGAATCATCATTCTTATCGGACAATCAGGTGATTCAAGCCTGCAATGTCCTAACCAAACTGGGAAAACCAACACAAAGTGAAAGTGTTCCCCGCGGGATTCGAACCCACGACCTCCGAGTTCGTAGTATTTGAGCACAGCGCTCTAACCACTACACCACGGAGTTAGTTATCTACACCCATAGCATATTCTCATATAACAGTGACATACAAAATCGACTGGGTATTTGATGTGTGAAGCATATTTGCGCGTTGCGACCGACCCTCGCGCAAACACACGTTAGCTGCAATTATTTGTAAACAGAGTCGCAGTGTAGTCATTCCTAGCGCTTCAGTGGTTGATTGATGCGAAATTATTGTAATACTAGCGGCCGCCCGCGACTCCGTCCGCGTGGATTTCGATTTCCAATATCCTATGTGTTATTCTGATGTATAAGCTATATTGTGGTAAAGTTTCATTCAAATCCATTCAGTAGTTTTTACGTGAAAGAGTAACAAACATTCATACATCCACACATACAAACTTTCGCCTTTATAATAGTAGTAGGATATAGCGGTGATCGAGTTTCTCTTTGGTCCCCTGCGGTTCGGTTCGGTTCTGAGGTCCGGGAGACAAAGGAATACCAGGAGAACCAAGGAAACCGCAGGAATTGAGTGGGTAGGGGAACAGATTATAAAGCTCTGAGTTCTAAGTTCGACAACTGCAACAACAGTCTGCATTTTTTGTATGTTTATCTCACTATCGTAGCCTATAACACCATTCGCACCACACACTTATCATCTTAGCCCCTCTCTTGGTTGCATCCTTGGTTATTGTTCCGGAGCCCAGGGTACGCTGCGACTATGATCCTGAATTGACCAGCCTGGTTATTACAATGAAGCAACTGTCGTCTGACCTCCGCAACCCTTTCAAGGGAAACCAGACCTATCAAACCACACACTATCATAGTTTATCACACATACTAACACTACACCCTCGGTGTAAGTTTATCAGCACATCTACGGACGGGAACACACATAAATCTCAACTTGTTCCTCGCCGGCCAAGTTCGCGCCCGCGCCGTACGAACACCGAATTATATAAACCCGACGCACCTGATACTCTTCCGTGTAATGTATGCAGCGGCGTATACTGTTACTCGTGCAAGTTCCCTAGCCTGAAGTTAAGTCAGTATGGAGATTATACCTAAACAAGCGAAGTACAAGTTTGGTGCTGTATAATGTTCAGGAAATGGCAAACAGGGATTTTTATTTAACGAAATATCTCGTGCCGCATTGTGCCGGTGACGGTGCACTAAGAGTACTCAACTTCATCCCGTGGGTATGAAAGAAGCGAGTGAGAAACATTCCGGTGGGATAGACAGAATTGTTCCCCTGTGTTTATCACCATACTGTTGGCTGATTGGTGACTGTTGAGTAATTTTTTTGGGTATTTTCTAATGATTTATACTTCAATCTACGTATTGTCGTGCATCAAGCGAGCTTATAATATTTAACAAAACACAAAATTAAGCTTTATTTACTTATCATTTAATTATCCTCTATGTTTAAGCTCATAGTGTTGTACCATCTTTTACGAATTGTGTCCAAGGACCGAACAACCCAGGTGCGAATTTGACATTCGTTAAAAAAAACAATTGAAACTCCTAACCTACAAAAGCAACTGGGCCATTTTCAATTCCAAGCATTCCAGCATGCTGTCAAATTAAGAACACATTATTAAGACTCGTCCATCCGTCAAAAGTCGCACCGGTCCGTGAGGCGATCTTTCGTCGCCATTTATTTTTAATGCGCGCGCGCCGCCCGCCAGCCATTGCTATTGAGTAAGAAGTGTAGTGTATTGGCAGCTTGTAAATCTTATAAGCTCGCGTGATAGACGACAATCGACCGTAGTGTTGTTGCATTGTGATAGGGTGTAGTTATAAATAAAGAGTTAATTGTGTGGTAACTCCTTTGTAATCGATTTTTCATTTATAAATGAACAAAATATGGTACTACATGCATCCGACATATTCATGTGTAATTTAAGAATTTGTGAATAAGGTATTAGTACCAATAGTGTTCGTAAGAAACATAAGTCAATGAAATGAACATGAACATTCATTGGTTACGTACGATTAATATAAAGTAAAGGTACCAATAAATTATGTGGCTGAGTTCGAACCCGCGACCCACACTTCGCTAGCGACAGCTCTTCAATGTTTTAGTAAGTTAAACTTAAAATATTCAAATAAATAACTATTTAAAGTATCCAGATAACCGAGAAAACCCACACAATTTTACTTGAAAACAAATAAGCATCAAACTTTACTTTAATTTGAACCATTACTCAAACAATTCTGTCTAAAATTAGCCGCTTTAGTACGAGATAATTAATAAAGTTGAACTGAGAATAGATCGATAGTTGGGACTTAGTTTAATCGGTTTGCTGTGAATGTTATTCAAACTTTATTTCCTGTTTGAACCGAATTTCACGAACTATTGAGTCTACATTAGCTGTTTTACTAAGAGATTATTAATAAAGTTCCTATGGACTAAGTTCGGTAGCTTAGTAGTAAGAGCGCCGCTTCACATGCGTCAGGTTGGCGGTTCAAATCCGGTCAGGCACGCAACTCTAGATAATCATACAATCTATGTGCGTAATTTTGTACCAGCTGTGCGGTGTAGGAAAACATCGTGAGGAAACATTCACACTACGATTAAGTGTTGAAATGGAGAAGGCAATGTCAAAGCACTCTATTTAAATTGCCAATACAGTTTGTTGTATGTTTAATTTCATACACTGATCACGACTCTCAGTAATGAGGAATGCGACTCAAGGAGGATGGACTTAGATTAGAGATTAGATGAAACTTTACATAAATTAAAAGGTTATTAGTAAATGGTTCGAATTTGTGCCATAAACCTACAGTTCATAGTGACTGTTTTATACTGTTAATAGAGAAAAGGAAGTTGCATTTTGTTGTACTAAATTTGATTTCAATGTAAAAAGTATGGGTGTTATAATTTCCTACAGCAGGGTAAAGGCCTTCATGCAATGTTTCGTCACAAAGATTACAAAGGTATTTGCCACATTAGTTAGTCACCACGCTAAACCTAAAAAACACAATAACATCACCTAATACCTCCTTACATATTTTATACGCATTCTTTTAAATGTACATAGCCTGTTTCCCGCAAGTATCTCGCTATCTAATTCACGTTGACAAATCACGCAGTGCGTGTAGTCCCGCGTGATTGATGTACACTCGCGTGAGACAACTGTCTGCAGACTTGTCCGCGGTAATCCCATGGATGTAGTGATACACTGGCATACAGACACGAGGTCTAACTGTGTGGTGACCTTGTTACGAAAGTCTAACTTGATAACTTGATACATTAATTGACAACCAAATCAAAACAAAATGTTTATGTTTACATGGCCATTACCCGCAAAAATCTAATTCACGTTGACAAATCACGCAGTGCGTGTAGTCCCGCGTGATTGATGTACACTCGCGCCTGATACAATTGCCTGCAGACGCGTTTGCGGTGATCCCGACGATACAGTGATCTGAAGCTAGTAAGCGTAAGTGGAAAGTATACTTGGTGACTCATTTTTGAGACATTATTAGACTACATAAATGAAAACTATAATGTTAGTACATTTCGTCGAATAGTTAATCACACTTCCATAGAAAGGCTTGTGCGATGATACCAACCGATCTTTATTGCTTACTACTCGTATAATAAAGATGCCATTCAAATGAAAATTCCAAAGCGAGACACCAGTTTGACAGGCACAATAGTCGCAATAAATACTTTTGGGTACATTTTAACAAATGTATCCACATAGCTATTCAATTTCAAACCCCGCAAGTGTCTAATTCACGTTAACAAATCACGCGGCGTGTTTTACCGCGTGATTAATTTACACTCGCGCGTGAAGTAACGGTTGTTTGTGGACATATTCACGGTAATCCCGCTTTTGCAACTGCTGTACAAAAGGGACACCATATTAGTTTTGAGCTCAAAGTAGATTTATTATTATTTTATCATGTCAATCTGTATTGCCTTTTGGCAGTGTAAGCAAAGCTGGGAAGTGGGAATTGTGTGTCGATAATTTGAACCTTTGCGCATGCTTATTCTTTTTACATTATTTGAGCTCATATTACATTCACCACATGGCAAACCCCTAATAATTATACCAATTGACGATGTGAATTCTATGCGTTACCCAAAATGTTTCAAAGTTTGCGTCAATTGGATGGTGATAATAATGATGTGTCCAAAATATCGCAAACTGGGTCACCGTGGACACTAGTAAATAAATCATTATCGTTTGTCAGATAGTTACCAATGTTACTGACTATCGCATCGGTAAAATAATTCGCCTAAAACGAACACTAACATTTAAACAGTTCGCGTTAACTCGCATTCCGGGAATAGGCCTAATCCATTAATCAGAACAACTGCTAAAACAGCCCAGACACAAACAAACAAATGTTTTTAAAAAAATGCAATTTAAAACACAAAACGTGCGGTTGGAAATACTATGACTTATGCATGGATGTTAAACTAGGTTTGAGCGCTGACGGCGAATTTCCGACACTCAAACATTAATTTTTAAAACGGCCGGTCTGTTTTAAATTTTCGTCTGAACTTAGCCATTGAGAGATGAGATAATTACTGCTTAAATCGGCTCGACAATTTCTGAAACGATCACTGCATCTGACAATACCATATCGGAAGAGGTTACCGCGCGCGAGCGTCAGTTGTTGCAGGATTTCCTATGCTCGTGTTTATTTCCTATCATAGGAAGCAAGATCCATAATAATATAGAGCACGACACAACAACAATATGTAGTGCAAATTTGTTTTCTAAGGAGCGGAGATGTGTCGTAAGCAGCCAATTGGATTTTGGCCTTAACACGTGACCATATCAGCATGGAAATCCCATACTAGAAAGGCTACTTACAGCAGATCTCAGCCCGCTACACACATCCGCTTTACTGGAGTTTTAGCCTTAAGCAGCGTTTGAACGATAACCAAAAAGCATGACTTCATTTTGAAGTGAAATTGTTAAGTTATCTTTTTTTGAAGTTGGTTAAAAATAAGGATAAGTAATTTACTCATACGTATGAAGGTTCGATCACATTTTTGTAAGTAACCAGTTGATTCGGGCAAAGTTTTGCTGAGTTTACTGCAGTGGTTTTCGCAAACCAGTATATAAGAAATATACTAAACCTAACTATACGAAGAAAGCATACAAACGCCCCACTTATCCACTCCAATTGAATCAACGAAACCAATGTCCGATGGAAACAACTCGAATCGTATTAACATCGGGTTCGTTACCAATTTATTATTGACATTCCATTACATTTCCTTTGCACCAAGCAAAACAATTTAGATCTCCGATCCCGATTCTCAACAAATTGGATTTGGCGACACTAGTTTTAACCCAATTTTAAGAGAACGTTCTCTCTGCACCAGCCATTGCGATTATCTCACGAGAAAATCGTTGATTAAATAGACGGGGGAAAAATTCGAAGATTTCTGGGCATGCTCCAACTCAGTAATTACTAAAATAAAACAAATGTTTATTAACGCGAACGTTTGTTAAGAAAAACCATACTGAACATAAGAATTAATGAATAACAATAATTAACGGAGCGAAACTCGAGATCAAGGGCGGCGGGCGGCAGGACAGATTGGAAATTTAACATGTTTTTGTTAAAACATGTCATTCACAGGAAATTGTGTCTATAACGTTCTGACATTTGAATACGAAACCGAAATCTTATTTAATACTCAGTCAAAAATACAGTCAGCACAAAAAAGAAATACTATTCTCAATTACTGGAAATTAAAGATTGGTTGGAGGAGATGATAATATTAAGTGGAAAACATACTACATTTACATACCAATGGTGGTAAGTGTCGATTATGAGAGTATTTTCTCAAAGGAAAGACCGATTGCTTTCTCACCAAGATATAGGAGTGAGGTAAAGGAGTGAACTATAATAATATAAGGTCTTCCGTAATTGATTATTGATAAAAGGTGGCTCCTTCAAATAGGTTTAACCATACTTTATATCTCTAATAAGTTAAGTACCCAATATACTCAACCCTTAAATCTAAGTCAACAATTCATGCTGATCTCACGATCAAATAACCTACAGAATTTTACTGCCGTTCTATCCAATATAAATTCCGTATTGGAACGCGGCGTCCTTTGCATGTATGCCTTACATATTACCGAAGGTACCATCCATTTTTCATGCAATTCTCAACTTTATTTGTGTGCATTAAAAGCGCAAAATATGGCATGTTATATTGGGTGCATACGGGGGTATAAGATGAAAGGTGCCGCTCCTTGTAATTTTAATAAGCTTAGTTAACTTTTACTTCTTCTCTTTGATGTTAAGAATGAAATAATGATGAATGGCACAGAATGGCATGTTTCATTTTTCTTAAATTAACGATAACTCTTTATTTGACCCTATTATACAGTCTACTAAAATATACGATAAAAAAAGACGACAAAGAAAGGAAACGTCAAGAGGTGTGTAAACCCACTTATATAAATAAAATTGTAAAATAATGGCATAGTTTTATCACCTTTTCATGCCAATAAAAACTTTATTATTCACAGCCATAAGGAAATGTTCAGTCGAAAAGGTTTCATAAAATATAGGTCGTAAAATAATATTCAGCCCATAGGGAAAATATAAAGTTTTTTGTCTATGAACCGGCGTTATACGGATAACTCAATTATTGAGAGAAATCATTTCAGAATACATTTTAAAATAATATGAGTATTACCCTATCTGGACATTATTCATCAGACATATGTATACATACACAGAGTTCTAGATTAAGTGTCATAGAAGAGAACCAAATGAGAGAACATGTTAAATGCAAATTTGTCACGTTATCGATTTAAATTATTAAAAACGAAAGTGTAATCTCCATTAACATTGCACATAAGTTTACAAGCGCGCACGCTCGCAATTTCCATTGTAAATCTTCACATATGTTTTCACGCGCACACGTAATCTTCCCTTGCGAATTTGAACTCTAAACCGTCGTGTTTAAGACGTGCAATTTCCGGAGCTATGCCGGAGCGTTCAAATAGACGGATGGGCCGTTTAAAAATAAATGAAGTGTAACAGTCCGCGCCAAGACACAGCGGACGGTAGCTCATTAGAGAACGCAAATTAATTTACGGCCACACAAACATGGCATGTCGTTGCAAATCACATGTGATAAACTCTTCACGCAGTTTGTTTCATGCGGAAAATCTTTTCAAATTTCGAACGCGCTTGTTTTCATCGGTATCAAAGTATATTATTTTCTCACTTGTTTATTTTGTTTGAAAGAATTTTGTTTCAAAAAGAGTTTTTATTAAAATCATCTTTTTTATTGACGATTATGAAGGTTTTATGTGTAATTTTTAGATAAATTCGACAAATAGCAAAAATCAGGCAGTTCGTTTTCGTATCTCATATCAAAAGTTTTCATTTACTGGTCATTTTCTACCTTCTTAAATATTTATGGTTAGATTAATTTTCTATGCTGCAGGCAGCATGGCCTGACATGCAGACAATTTGCAAAATCTAAAGGCATTTTACCATACACGAACTACATGACAAGAACATCATGCCCCTCCCAAAATTATTCTAACACAAAGTCTTGTCCACTATCCGCGATAAGAAAAATATGTTAAGAAACATTTATTAGCAAAACATCTTAAGATATCTTCTCAACGTATCCTATAATAAGCTAACGGAGTCCCGGGGCAAAAATAAAGTCCCATCTCCCAGACGGCTGTAGTCATAATGTGGAAAGAAATGATAAACCCGCAAGGAAGGGTCAAGAAATCGATGGTTATGTAGACTCACTAAGCCGAAAGGGTTGAGTCAAAAAAAATATCAGAAAACAAAGTCCGGTCCTTAATACCTTTGTGGAAGAAGAGATTTGGCAGGGCTGGTGAATTTAGAGGTATAGACATTGTAAGCTTTTTATATATCTGTTTATTTTTAAGTTTTTCACATGCACCTTTATCTATAAAGTTTAAATTCAAACCCCGCCCGCGATCAGATAAATTGATCTTGTTTTAAAATTTAAATTTTGCTTTATAAAATTTTCGCAAACTTATAAAAGAACAGCATCACACCAAAATGTCAAAGAATATTAACACTAAACTTTTGTTATTAAAATTAGAATAAATAGTTTTTTTTTGATGGTGACAAAAAGATTGGTTTAACATTTCTTTACTATTTATTATCGAACAAACTTCTAAAGCCAAGTTAAAAATATTGTGGAAGGTACGTAAAAGTAAACCTATATCTTAGTTGCATATGTGCATGCAACATCAAAAGTGCCCTCAGTAAACAAAGCAAAATGCAAAAATTAAAACCGCAACCCTAATCCGATATGACAACACGCAATCGTTAGTCCCAATGCCCCTCAAAGGTGAATGAAAAACCCACATTTAAAAGGGAGTGGCAAAATCAAAGGAGGTCCATTTAGGCTTATTACACGGTTGGGGGGGTCCGAAAGCGAAAAAAAGTCCCCCTTGTTCCTGCCCCGAGGGGGGACGGCGTAATACCGCACGGGGCAATTACAATAAGTGCCATATTGTCCCGATTGGACCGTCCGATGGACTAGTTCGGATAGTGTTGTGGTCGGGACGAAACGACTGACTTGTGAATGGAAATTGGGACAAGTCATTCCAGTATAGCAAATCGACGAACGGACCGATCTGTTCTGTCAGTGTGAATGAGAATTGTATAGTTGTGGAGGCGATTCGATGGAAGAATTAAACAGTCATTCCTTTTGATGACATAGTCATATTCTTTCTTATGGAATGGATGAATGAACCAACAACTATTATTCAGGGTCATAGGGGTCATTATAATGGTAACTATATAATATGAATTATATATCACGCCATGATTGATTATGATGACCAAACAGCAAAATATCAAAGGGGAGGTATTATTGGAGCATAACATACTCATTGTACATTTGCCCCCAAAGTAAATTCGTTATATGAAATACATACACAAATTCGGTATCTAATATTATTTAGTAAACCTGCCATACAAATTGTGGCAAATGTCTATATAATTTGGGGTTCGGGATCTGTGGTCCCGGTCTCGAATGCCGTCTCAAAACATTATACCAAAAAATCATAATGTGGCATTTGGGACCGTAGTCCCGGTCCCAAAAGCCCACCACCAAAAACCATACAATACATGCTTTCCGAGCCACGATGGTGTTGCGATCATTCCTCGAACCTTTAAATATCAGCCAATTTCTGTATTTGCCGAATAGAAAATGGCTGACATGTTCTACCAATAATATCGTCTCGCTAAAGGGACATTTCTAATTGGGACACCCACTAACTGGTCATCTGACGTCTCTATTCAAAGAGCCAGCTAGCCTTTGCTGACGCACCGTTCCGTTCTTTTGTTTCTGCCATGTGTCGCCGGACCGGCCGGCTGTCGATAAAATGATTGTCAATTCCATTGAATTAACTTTTTTGGAGACTGACAAAAAGCATCTGCTTTGTTTCAGTGGCGTTGTTGGTGGTTTTGTTTAGGTTTTTGAGAAGCCAATTTCCATATATTGGATGGGTGCTAGCTGTATGGTCAGCAGACATACGTCTTTAAACAGCTGTGGATAAAATGTGCTCATTGGTTTTAGTACAAAGTTAAAGGAAACATTTTGCTTTCCAAGCGAAAGACGTAGATATACGTCCATTTTTTATCCATATATGTCCAAATATGTCCACCAAGAGATCAAAACATGTCATAGCAAAAAAAATGTTAACGGTAATATGATAAACACAACCATTAATTTTGCAAGCCGCTTAAGTACCGGACCGTCGTCTCGAGGTCCTGGGATCGATTCCCAGGTCGGGCTAAATTTGTGTTGATTTTTCTGAACACAGACCGAGTTTGTGATCGCCACAACGTATTTGCCAATCGTGGTGATTAAGCCAAAACTCATATTTGTGTCAAGTCTTTGCCCTGCAGTGGGACATTAATAAGCTGAGACTTTACTTTACAAGCAACTAAATAATCAAATTGAAAACCTCAAATCAATACAATGTTTCAAGAACATTACACAGGTACTTGAAAGTAACAGTAACAGTTCAATCTCTCAAAGAATTTACAGTGACTCGCCGTAACCCTCGCTCGGAGCAAATTGTGTCGACTTCCGCGTCCGCTGCCGAAAGGTAATCCAATTTGACCACCCAATTTTTTAACACCCGCAACTTGACCATATAGCCCTGTCATCCTTGAGCACCTATTTTTTAATGTTAGTTTAAGGCAAACAAGCATGTGGCTATTCTGATGGTAAGTGATCACCGTCGCCAATGGACATCAAGGGCTCAAATCTCAAAGGGGTTGCTGATGCGTTGGCAGCCTTTAAGACCCCATACTCTCCCCGATTGAGCCTTGCTCACCTGCAGAAACATAGCTAAATAATAATATCAAATAATCCTGGAAAGCACATGCATCAGTTCTCAAAGAGGACTACGCCAGGTGCTCTAATTGTTTGGCCTATTTTATCTTTTTTTTTTATTGTCACGAAAATGCTTTGCAGCATGTTGTTTGGCTTGTATTTAGAAGACCAGGCAGTACCCAGGGATGGATCGGTTAATCGCTTTACAAAGCGGATAGCAGTCTCTCCCTGCTTGAAGGAAACAGGAGTTTAGTGGTAGTGGGACAATAAAGTTCTGAGCCCCACAAACGGCTGCAGTTTTTGCTAACCTCTACGCTATGGCGCAAAAAGGTGCTCATGTTGCTGGTGCTCATAGATAAGGTGCTCAAAGCGGACCACCTAGCGAATAACACCGCGATTGTGATTTAAGAAAATTTCCCTTGACGGAAACTTTAACTCCTCGACATCTGACCTTATTGGTGGAGCGGAAGAAAATTCACCCGTCGCGTCGCTCCAAGTAATTTTATACGGAGTAAAGGAAAAAAATCGTCGCATTAAACTCCCGTGTCTTAAAAACTCGTTTCTCAAACTGTCTGAAGAAGTGTTAAGGAAAGATTCATCTTCTTGTTTCTTCGACATTGGTTTTGTATTAACTTTGCAAAGTTTATTGCTATCACATGAATACAAAATCAATATGGTTACAAAGCCATAGATTTAAAACGTTATATATGCCTTTCCCATACGATCCGCTCTAAAATTAATACTAAAATATAAAGCGACTGTCGCTTCTTATTCCAGTGACAGCACGTCGATGGCGCAATGAACGTATGCCATTTTAAACAAAATACAAAATACTGCCACAATTTTCGGTTGTCTCATATCTCAAGGTTATAAAATCTACTATGATTCAAACCAATATTATACTTCTACGAGTAGTCCCTAAAAATTGTGCGTTACTTTTAAACTACATTGTTCTTACAATACAGAAAGAAAGAAAATAGTGTCTATTATCTCAATGTGACAATGATAGATAGCAACCAAATGTCCTTGCTTCCGAAATACGGTTTCTAATTGTAGTTGTGTTCAAAGAATCCGAAACAGCTTTGCCTGACCTAGGTTAATCTCATTTGTCTAGACTAGCGCTTTTAGTAAGTTTTTTATTGTTGCGTGACCTTTGTCTACCCTACCTTAAAAATGAGAATGGACTAAATTAACTAGGCCCACTATACCTGCTTTATATTTGCTAAGTCGTTGTAGAAAAAATAATTTTTTTTTACAATCGATAAAAACAAGATAATGAATTCAATATCCCATGTAACATAAGGGTTTATATTTATAGTAAATAGTCCAGTAATTTTAGCAATTTTGATCCACGATCTGCGGAATAATTCCTAGTGAGCTGAATTTTTGTATACACCTTTATTATGATATTGTAATGATGATGTGAAAAATCGACATTGATATCGTGCCGGCTAAAAAAGTTATAGGGGTCCAAACGTCACGAAAATCAGTTTTTCGCAAATATCTCGCGATCTATTGCTCAGAGGTCAATAATGGTTTCATAAAAGTTGTTCGTCGTAAAATTGGCTACAAAAAAGGTCTCTTGCATTTTTCTGTAGAATTAACCGTTTTTGAAACAGAGACTAGAATGCACTCACATATGGTATTGTATACCGTACGCCGCATACCAAGGCATAAACCCTATTGTTTGTTTTTTTCCCTTTTTTGTTTGTGTGTTTTTTGTTAGTATGATGTTCTACATTTAGAAATATAAAGAACTTGTAATACTAGTACAGTAAGGAAAACAGGAATATCAACTATAAAAAACTAAGTGGCAATTTTTTTTGTCACTTTATAACTCAAGAACGGGCTCATCGATCCAAACCAAATTTTCAGGGTTTGTACAGACTATTTAGTAGATGTTTTATCTGAAGTTTGAACAAAATCGGTCGTTCACTTTATACGTAGCGAAGCACGTACCGGGCCGCTAGTAATGATATAGATATGCTATGTCCAGTGACGTTTAGACCCCTATAACTTTTTTAGCCGGCACGATATCAATGTCGATTTTGCACATCTTCATCACAATTTCATAATAAAGGCGTATTCAAAAATTCAGCCCACTAGGATTTTTTTGGCAGATCGTGGATCTAATTGCTAAAATTCACATTGCATATCTATATCATTACTAGCGGCCCGGTACGTGCTTCGCTACGTATAAAGTGAACGACCGATTTTGTTCAAACTTCAGATAAAACATCTACTAAATAGTCTGTACAAACCCTAAAAATTTGGTTTGGATCGATGAGCCTGTTCTTGAGTTATAAAGTGACAAAAAAAATTGCCACTTAGTTTTTTATAGTTGATATTCCTGTTTTCCTGACTGTACTAGTATTACAAGTTCGTTATATTTCTATATGTAGATCATCATACTAACAAAAAACACACAAACAAAAAAGGGAAAATACAAACAATAGGGTTTATGCCTTGGTATGCGGCGTACGGTATACAATACCATATGTGAGTGCGTTCTAGTCTCTATTTCAAAAACGGTTAATTCTACCGAAAAATGCAAGAGACCTTTTTTGTAGACAATTTCACGACGAACAACTTTTATTAAACCATTATTGACCTCTGAGCAATAGATCGCGAGATATTTGCGAAAAACTGATTTTCGTAACGTTTGGACCCCTATAACTTTTTTAGCCAGCACGATATCAATGTCGATTTTTCACATCATCATTACAATATCATAATAAAGGTATATACAAAAATTCAGCTCACTAGGAATTATTCCGCAGATAAAATCTAAAATTCCTGGACTAAAAGTAAGCAGAACAAAAAATAATACAATATATCGACACATCCAGTATTTATATATACTATTGTACTGTAAGAGAAGTGTCCTGAATTGACCAGCCTGGTAATTACAACGGAGAGACTGTCGTCTGTTCTTAATCCTTTCAAGAAGCTAATTTGGATCATAGTCGGGACCAACGGCTAACGTGCCTTCTGAAGCACGGAATTATCATTCTTATCGGACAATCAGGTGATTCAAGCCTGCAATGTCTTTACCAAACTAGGAAAACAAACACAAAGTGAAAGTGTTCCCAGCAGGGTTGCAACCCACGACCACAGAGGTTTATAAGCACAACGCTCTAACCACTACACCACAGAGGCAGCCACAGAAGACGTCACAAAAATCCAATTACAAAAACTCCACAGTTTCACTTGTTATTACAAATGTAAGAACTTTCCCAGCTGCAAGATTGAAGTTGGACCTGATTCGAGTGTAAATATGGCAGTGAAATATACTCGAATACTTCTGAGCATTTCACGGGCGTCAAAAACGGGCCACACTTCCAGGTTATGGCTCAATCTCGTCAAGAATTCAGGGCGACCTCGCCCTGACGAGGATAATGCAGTGAATCCCAGTGAATTACAATTGCCTTGTCTTGAAACTGTGTGGACACTCGGACAGTATGCATAATGTTCATGTTTTGTTATAAAAAGTGCCAATAAGAAAAATCTAATTCTGTCGAATTAAATATTTTTTACATACTGGCTACATAATGTAGATCATACCATATGCTAAAATCGATAAAGTCAAAAAATAAATTGTATGCTATCGGACGAATGCGGACAGATTTCTTAATTAAAAGGAAACAGAGTATGATTAATGAGAAATTCAACCAATACTTGATATTTCCATATTTTTTTTTCAAATTAGATGGATTAATGTTTGGTATGTGGTATAGCATTGCCTTTTCCATTTCACGCAATATGCCGTAGCATCTAAGTTTTTAACCGGGCGTGCAAGCATGTCCTCTCATGTTAACCAGTGTTCTTGCCCTTTTACAACTCTTCCTACTTTCAACTCTCCCTACACTGTGCCAAAAGCCTTCACTGCGCGTCGCCCCGGCGAATAAAACTTGCGATTGTGACTTAAGTAATTTCCCTTGGCGGAAAGTTTGCAATGCCCGTCCCGCACTCCGTATTGACCGTCATCCGACCTCCTTCCCTTGTTAACTACATTTCACGACGACATAACTATGCCGCGAGAAAATAAACTTTCCAAACTGGAATGAATATTGAAATACATTCAGAGGGAAATGTACAACTTCGCGAGGAAATTTGAAAAAAAAGTGTTATATTTAACTTGAGCGTGGAATCTTGTCGTTGAATTGTTCGGTTTACATTGTATTTTAGAGGTGGAATGGAGTATTGCTGGCTCGTTGAAAGTATTATTACGTGCAGACTCCGAACTGCTTGAGCTAACATTAGATTTCATTTCTACACTATGGTCTGAAAGTAAAGGTTTTGGAATAGAACGCTGCGTTATTTGTAGGTAAGAGATCAAAGTGCAAACCGCCATAACATCAGGAGTTACTTTTACTTCGTATGTACTTATATGAGTAAATAATATCAATCTGAAATAATATAATTAATTACGATCAAAGAGCTCAAAATTAAGATAAAGAAAATCTTGATCTTCTATATTTTAATTTAGCACCTTATCAACCAATGATTATTGTAGAACGAAAACTAAGTAATACTCCTCACACTAATTCAGTCACATAGAAAATAGGATCCGGAATACCGACTTTATCATTTTCTTCTTTTTTGAACGAGTTATTGTATTCCTCTCCTAAGCCATCACCCATGGGACTCAACGAAACAAGAACGCTACAAATAACGTTGTGACAAAACTCTCAATTGTGAGTTAAGTAATTTCCCTCGGCGAGAAGTTATCGAGTAACGTTACGTTTCTGTTTACTTTGCTCCTGCAAATATTGCTATAGTCTAAGATCCCGCCATACAAGGACCTTCATCGAGCTGGTTATTGGATGAAACATTTTTTATACACAATTTTACATGCCTATAATTATATTGCATATGGGTTGCCTAGTAAATTTCAGTCCAGGATAAAAAAAATAAAAAATAATACAAAAAATTAAAAAGTTATTGAATCAAAAATAAATGAAAATAACGATTATTTCATTATGAACACGGTGGTACAGGGTTTCCTCCGAAAAATCAGTCCAGAATTAGGGTTGTCGCATTTTGAAAAGTGAAATATTGCCGCTATGAAATAGAGAGTGCGCGTGCTATTTGATAGTGCAAATGACAAGGATAACGATAGACTTGGATATTCTGTATATCATTTTGGAGTAATTAATTACTAAACTGGAAGAATAGTGTTGTAATTAAATTTTGAAGTTTTTAAGTCCAAATTAATCATATCCTGGACTGAAATTTACTAGGCAACCCATATGCAATATAATAATTGACATGTTAAATTATGTATAAAACATGTTTCATCCAATAACCAGCTCGATGAAGGTCCTTGTATGGCGGGATCTTAGACCACTATATGATACAATTGGGTAACTGAGAGGTTGGTTAAGATAAATAAAGATATATTTTCAATCGAGAATTGATATATTTTGTTACTTAACCATTACGAAAACAATACCGATTTCCAACGAAAGAATATTCTATTCCATTATTCCAATTTCACCCTTCATGTCATTTGAGTCTTCGTCTTCATAATAAAAATAAATCAGTAAATAAATATACGTCAAAACAACCATTGTCTTACTGAGAAAATGCCTCCAACATTAAAAATAAACTAATTGTAATACGTCTTTAACATCACACTCTAAAATTGACGATTGAAAATTTAGTGACTGATTTCCAATGATTTTGAAAACTAACTAATATTACTTAACCCGGGCCTCGAACCCAATGAAAAAAGGAGAATCCAAAGCAGCGGCAAACAGTGAAAGCGAAAGTGAAAGCGAAGATCCTCCCCAGATAAAGTTGTTAAGGGGGACGTAATTGCTTTGTCCAACTTGCACTGCGATCTTAGTTTATCTTATTTATTAGCGAGAAAAAGGGTATAACTTCACCGAGTAACTTAGTTAAGTAGTTCTTTGTAGTCATTTACATATCTGATGGGAATTTAATTAAAATGGTTTCGTTATTTTTTACTTTCACACATAGGTATACGAGAACAAACACATGAATTAGTAAACGCGGCAAAAAATCTCACAATTTTAGCTAACTTAGCAGGCACAGTTTTAAAGCTAAAAACTTAATAATATTAATATTTATGATATCAGGATAAACAGTGGTGGCATGAAAAATATATTTATAAAGATATAACACCCAGACCAGGACAAGCAGACATGTTGATGCACACAATTTTTTGTCCTGTGCGTGGATCAAATCCGCGACTTCTTGGTCTAACAGTCAACTTCTTGACCATTACAACAAGAGCGTCGTTAAAGTTTAAGTAGCCATATTGATTCTTCTCCCATCATAGAATTTTTTATCAAAATCAAATGACTAAAAAAGGTAAACAAAACAACCCTTCATCGCAAACATCGAGTGACCAGTCCTCCAGCAAAGGCCTCCTCTAACTTGCAAAAGTTCACCCGCCGTCCAGTCCATTAGTTCGCTCCTCGATTTTTCCCGACCCTCCGAACTTCGGGGGCTCGCGTCCCCTGGTTTTTTGAAAGCCAAAAATAAACAGGGATCAGAGAGATTTTTTTCTCCCGTGATTACTTCCACGCCGTCTGTCATACGTCGACGGAATGGGACACGTCGAACCAAAGGACTAAAGGACTAAAGAACCAAAGAACTGCCAACGCCACAAAAAACAAGGGTCCGGCCGACTCCGTTCCACTGTTTACGCGTTACGCACGGAAAATTTGCCGCGAAAATTGTACACTATCGGTTTTTATGGCAATAACGGTAGTTATTTCCATTTCCTTTGTCAGGATAAACAATTCCGTGTAGGGTTTCGCCAGGAGGCAAATATAGCGGGGTACAATTAAATTTGCGATTGGGGTTTTTGTTCGGGAAAACACAGTTATTTTATTGTGTGGAGGCTATAGTTTGTGGTGTTATGACTTAAGTTGTGACTACAACTCATCGCATTTGGTCTATCTTGTAATGATTATATTTTTGTGTTTGTGAATAACGTATAAATAAAAATCTTTAACCAAACTTTCTTTACAAACCAAATATTTTTGGTATATTTCTATCTATAGTAGAGATTCAATGTTTATCCCCTAAAACTATGTATGTTTCTCACGACATCTTAACATTTATATGTGAAAACACGATTCGATTCAATTGCAACTCGAAAACGGCGAATCTATCGCAGCATTAGATAACTTTTGTTGAACGTTGTACGTCGACTCGTATTTATTTTACGAGACATAACAATTTGAGCGATATTATCGTCTCCAAACGGCATGTTTACACGGCATTAATACGACTGAAGGGCTGATTTTTATTATCATGACCCCGTATATTCAACGTTCGATGTTTATGTTATTTTAAATCGTAAGTTCCGCCTGTTATACTTTAACTGTTCTAATGAATTTTCATTTTATAAGCACTCACATAAATGTTATACGAGTATTGCTTAATCTTGAACGTATGACAAAACGTGTAATCAAAACAACAAAGTTGGCGTTTTGGGCATTTTGGGGGAACTAGACACAAACAAAATATTTTCATTATAAAACAGAATAGTCATTATTATACTCAATCTTGACTTTCATACAAAATTTCATTAAAGTGAATGTTTGTGTTTTGTCAATTCATTGGACTTTCAAAAAGGTTAATTTATAAATTTTTGATTTCTCTAAAGGTAAGAGTTTAGTTAGTACATACATTTTGAATTGAACATTATATTGCCTTCAAAATGCGCATGTCAATACATCGACACACGATTCCTTAGAACCTCAAACTAAACAAAAAAACACAACGAAACAAAGCTTCTCAGACGACAGATGGCTCTGTTCCTGCAGCTAAGACCTTTTGAAAACATCCCTGCCTTTCCGCTAGATATCCTACAAAAGGCGGATAGGAATGGCTCTGTTTGCATAAAGCCTTCCCGGACTTACGTCTAGCTAGATCATGTTCGCACACGTATTCAGAATGGATCAACAAATGTTACGGAGAACGGGCAAATTGATACTTTGCCTGTATATTGATGTTACAAAAAAACTTAAGATAAGCATTATGTGTTTTAATGTAGGTACAACTAACGCAATCTATGAGTGTTATTCAAAATGTTTCTCTGCTCCTGTAGTAACAATAACAACAATGCAACTTAGACAAACTTCTTAAGCTGAACTTTATCTACCTTATAAGAATAAAATTCAACTGTGATTTTGAAGTTATGTTTACACAATATTTTTAACATTTACGCGATTACCTATTATTAAACCAAACGACCTTAAAACTTACAATAACACCGCGATTTTTTGGCCTTATTTAGTTGTGTTATTTCTAACGTTTCACAACTTTAGTGTCCCTATATCGAGTCTTTTCAAGAAACGGTACACTTAAAACCAGTTGATATTGTCGTCCTGCCACCAAGCAAAGCTGTTTGCCGGCCGTCATGAGTCCTTTTGAAAGCATTCCTGTCTTTCTGCTAGATATCAGCGTGGACAAAAGCCGGATAGGACACGGCTGTGTGCTGTGTTTGCGAAAAGCCTTACATTGGGAACTCTGTGACCCATACAAGTGTTTCCATGAATTTTGGAATATTTTTAATATTATTTAGTTAGAGGGTGACTTCTTAGAAAGTAGTTGTAGTATTAACAACACCACTAGCCCTTTGTGAATTGTCTTTCACTCTCTCAAATTAACCTCTGCCCCTAATATGTACAAAAAACTTGTCGCCTCCTTCCTATTTAAAAAAAAAACCGGCTAAGAGCGTGTCGGACACGCCCATGAAAGGGTTCAGTAGCCATTAGACACACCATTTAGTAAGGGCAATTTTTCGCTGTATCGGAGGGGGGGTAAATAATAATTATTATTTTTCGATGATTGATTTCAAAAATCAACTCTTGAATTATCAGTATACATCTCTCCACCAATTTTCGTGGCAATCGGTGAAACGGCGGTCGGCAGAAACAAGGACAGACAGACAGACAGACATGACTAAACTATAAGGGTTCCTAGTAGACTACGGAACCCTAAAAATGTAATACTTGTTTAAATAAATGATACTTGAACTATTTATGTGATAGTCTAAAATCGACCACAAACATCTGTAATTGTTGTGGATGCTTATTGACTGAAAAACTGATGTAAAACTTATACGTTACAAATATTGCTATTGATTTGTAACACAACATCCGGTAATCTCCAATATATTCTCACATAGCATCGAGAAACTCATTTTAAACCGATATATACATCGATTTCAATCCTGAGATACGTGAACGGACTGCAATCGAGCCGGCTGTATGGATACTTCCATTATATTCGTCCGCCAGTGTAACATGACCCGCCCCTCAGTCAGACTTCGATTTTGTAGCGATCGGTAAAGGTTCCCTCATATTGGTAGGATAAGGCGGGAACATACATAATTTTTTAAATTAATTATTGTTTCTCTGTCCTACTGGAGAGCATATTATTGTCAATAAAATAATTACAGTGTTATTAAGATGTCTGCCTTAATAACCTCACAATCAGGAGTCCAATAAAGTTACATAGATTGTTCTACAATAAAAATAAAAAATGTTTTTGTTTCTCTGACATACATAATACTCGTATATATCTGGGTAATCCCGTAAAGTATGAAAAGAAAGGTCAACCATCTGGCAAGAAAACTTGTATAGGCTTTATACAGAGGTGTAGTACTCGTGCTACTCGTTTAAATATTAGAACGAAAAGCGACAGTTAAATTTTGAAGTAAAATTACAATACAATACAAGAAGGCTTGTAATTATATTGTGCATAAGGTACATAAGAAAGCGTTGTTTCTCATGTTTTAGCAACTAGTACACTGTATACCCGCCTTAAAGATTACACCGCATCTGCGGCTCACGTTATAATTGCTACCGAAGGTTACCCTCTAACTCTTGTTAGGATAATATCAGGGATAGTGTTCTCAACTTGCCCTGAAACCGAATGAAGTTTCACAGCTCCATCTAATATAGTTCAGAGGGGTTAGCTCATTAGAATGGTTATCCCTCATTTACACGATGACACGACCGCACCGCCGCCGCGCCGCAACCGCACCGCTACCGCTACTTAAGTTTGATGTAGTTATTCCATTGCCAGCGGTCTTAGCTAGTGATGCGCGCGATAGTTTTTTATGACTAGCAACGTATTACTTATATCGTTTAGTGTTGTGGTTCATGGAGCCTGAATAAAATCGTTGGACTAATCCATGATTTTAACGAAAATAAGGCCGAAATCAGAAAACTGTGGCCTTATTTTCGGTGATGTCACGTATGCTGGATCTTAAGGATACTGTGTCCTGCTGTGTAACAGAGCGGGTTAAGGTATAAAGAGGCCATATCTAACGAATCAGGGTGTCCACCAAAGCATGTGTGCTGTGGAGCTGAGAGGTCTTTCAAACATCCAATAGAATTGTGTTATTGACACACCTCATCTCCGCATAGCTATGATGGAGATCGCTGTGCGAACATGTAATTGGCACACGTATGGCACGCTGGAAGTGAAGATGCGAGCTGTGCGCGGACGACGCGCAGTCGAGACAAGAGATAGAGCAATATGTACAGCACACAGCACACCGCACACATCTTTGCTTTGGCGAAGGCGACCGAGCTAAAATACTCTCTTCTTCCACAGCACGCCGCACACATCTTAGCTTTGGTGGAGTCTTACCCTCAAACCTTTGGTCTGGAGAAAATAAGCGGCAGCGGTTCGTGTAAACAGCGGTGCAGTTGCGGCAGCAGCGCGGTTGGGGCATCGTGTAAATGAGCACATTGTAACAAAGTTGGAAAGTTTATTAAACTGAGAGTAAATAGAAAATCGCGGAGTCAATTAACCGTCTAGATGGGTCGTTCGCGAAACTTTGATAGATTTACGTGCTCAATTTGATTCGCGGCGTAAACCTCGTTAGGACCCGCCGTGACAGTCTCTACAGTACGTGTCAATTAAGTTGGCCCGACTGAAGTTTGTCAATCGCTTCGCAGGTGCCATATTTCGGGACTAATTAGTTAAGTTTGTGTAATAAACCATTTTATCGCACAAATCAACTCATATAAGGTCACCAGTACGCAGAACGCTTCAAGTTATACGAGTAAGTCGCGGACGGAATGCTTCAAGACTAGAGCTATAAGTTTACAAACAATCCACTTATATTAGTATATGTTTTGTTTTAATCGTAATACACGTGCGTACGTACGTACATGTGAAAGCAGACGCCTATTTTTGGTCATCTTGCACGATTCACACTTATTGCTAAATTAATACCCCTCCTAGCCGAATTCGGCCACGTCGGCCAATCTTACGATTAGCCAAGTACACAGGATATATTATAGTGCACAAGCGCGTGCGCAAGCACAGGTGCACTCTCTATTCCCTCACTCTCATAATTCAGTGTGATCGGAATCTGACACGACCGTAGAGAGATCAGGCGCAGGACCAACGGCTTTTCGTGCTTTCTGAGGCACAGGGGTGTAATTACATCGCCTACTTCCAAACTCCGGACTGTATCTATGTTATCACAACTTCGTCAACTGAGTTAGCAAAACTACAATTCGTTCAAGTTACTATTTTTAGGTATTGAGTAAAAGTTTACTAGACCTCACTTCGAGCCGGTCAAGTCATTTAGCACGTACTGTACTTCAATTTACTTTATGAATAGATCCGTCGGCTTGGCAGAACTTGCGACGTCTTTGTGAAATTACTAAGCTGTACAAGCAAATGTTTACTTCATCAATTTATTTGCGGGCAAAATCGTCCTCGGTGCGGTTCTGTTCAAAATTTAAATTGGTTATAAATAAGAGGATTGTGGCGGTGAAATAAATGATAAATGATTAAACATTCTCCGGAGAAAACAGTTTGTCTATTTTAGATAAGGTTCGCTTGATCCATGATCAAAGGTATTTGGTTAGTCAAAGTTGTCAAATCCCCGAAAAATGTGTTCATTATTCTAACACTAAGCACTTGTGGATATGGATACTATGTCAATAACTGATAGATAAACGTCCATGACTCAGCCAATTATTGTGTCCACCACACAAACATTTGCCTCTAGATGGATTCGAACAAATGACCTTCTGTTGTGTGATCAGAGTCAACCACTAACCTAGCGGTCCTGCGAGCCTATCGCTTTGTTGCACACTTGTGCTCATACCTGGTTGATCGCCGTAGAGATTGCCCGCCGTAGCCGAAAGCGGCTAGTAGGGGTACAAGTTACATACATATAGTAGGTCCCAGTATATCCTTAAACAAACGTCCGCTCTACTTCTGTAACGTCTGTGACATAACACTGCAACGTTTCGTCCGGACTATGATCGACGCCGGACGAAACGAGCCGGCGGAAACAACCTGCCTTGGTCAAATGTGCCGCTCGATACCAAGCCAGATTAGACCCACTGTTTAGTATGTGCCGTTTTTTGGAAACTTTGAACGCTTGGTTTCCTGGGTTTTTATGGCAGAGGCGGCAAACGAGGTAGCGGGTCGTCTGATGGTTAGCAATACGCAAAGTTTTAAAACGTTGCTGTGTGACTCAAATAACCCCCCAAGTTGTTTCTGGATGTGTATATTAGTTTAGTAGACGATAGCAAGAAAAACACTCAATGTCAACTTGTCTAAAATGCCCAAAGTCTTAAAAAGTTTCAATGTTTTCATCAGTTGATAGCGTTTCGAAATTTATCTGGTGTACTATAATTTAGTGAAATGACGATTTACAAGTGCATTTTTTATGCCTAAGAGGGAGGCGAATAAACTGTAATTTTCGTGTGAGAGCCGTATATTCGCATTCAAATTGTGGAAAGAAATTAACATTTAAATAACGAAAACGTCAATGACCACTACGCATTAATTAGTTCAAAAAGTGAAAAATTGTGCTTAACATTTATTGCCTCTTTGCCAGATAAAAAAAGGTAAATTTAAAGTGCACAACTCTTTTCATTATTTTAAATCAACGTTTTTCGATGGAAATCGCTTGCAACCAACTTACCCAACAGGAAAGCCGTGACGAAATTTGAATAATTCAAACTGTACATAAAAAAATAAAACATATTTCCAAGGCAATTTTCCCGTCTTATTTCCTTTAAAAAAAATACAATTCCTACCTTAACTCACTTTAAGTCAAACTAGAATCATGTTTTATTCGCATCACCAAATTTAATATCGCTCGGCTCCAACCCAACTTTCCCTATATACACTCTACTGGCATATAATATAGTTAGTTCATCCACTCCATTTTCCTTATCGTCGTATTAGATCGCCATCCATCACTCAGCATTGCCTTTTTTGTTCGGGCACAAACGTCAATTGTGATACAACCTTATAGACAATAGTTTATTTGAAAGGTTCGCTGGAAAATTGCCTATAAATTCAAATAACAAAACGGTATCATGTTGATAAAAATGGAAATTTTAAGATCATTAATTTCAATGGTAAAGTAAGGTTTATCTCTAATCTAGGCTTGGTATTTTCGGTTCAGAATATTCTTGAGCTATATTTATTCTATCATAAATCTGGTCTAGGTAGTAAAGGTACCAAAAATTCACAGTTACGCCACAACTTTCCAAAGATAATCAAATGCTAATTTGCTTATCTTTGGAAAGTTGTGACAACTTTTCTTAACCACATAGCGACGCCTTGATGGTCTAGTGGTGTGGCCTACCATGATCTCGAGGTCCTGTGTTCGATTCCCGGGTCGGGCATAATCTGTGTCGATTTTTCTGAACCCATACCGGATTGACCCAACCAGCATTTGGCAAGCGTGGTGATTAAGCCAAAACCCATTTTTATAACGAAAACACAGTTTCCAATGGTATAGGCCTTTGCCATGCAGCAAAGCGTTAATAGGCTGATACTTTACTTTACATAGCAAAAATATATAAGCTAATATTTTACATGACATATGAATGGATTTACGTAACTCCACATCGACGCAATCCTACCAGTATAGAATTGAGGAAATTGAAAGATCTGAATCATATGATATGGGAGCAATATTGGCTCCCATTGTCTTTGATATCGACCAGTGTTTGTATGATTGGACTTTGGAGTAGCTTGCTCTATTTAGAAAAGTAAAGTATAATTTTTATTGATTGTTAGTCAAATCCAATCACAGAGTGCGCAGTAATAAATAAAATAAAAAACGATGTCAAAACGATACCAAATATAACATGCATGTTTCAAGGAATGTTAATAATTTGATCAATTTATAGTATGCGGATATTGTCCTCGATATTGATTTCGACCTGTGCTGTAAGGTGTATGTTTTATATATTTATATACATAAAACATAAAACCAACAATTATACATGTTCTCCCATTTACACTGTGTGCAACATATCACTTCTTATCTATTACATGCCTCCAAACGCTCGTTATATCAATCATCAGTTAACTTAAACTATTACAAACTACCAACAAGGGAGCATAAAGACATAAACCCTGGTGTCCGGACGAGTGTAATCGCGCACCTAAAGGCCCGGGTCAGCCGACCCGTGCCTTCACACGCCATTGTCTCACCCGGCCGAGCGGCGCGGATAGAGTTATGATCGGTCACCGAAAGAAGGCCGTATTAAATCGTTACTAGGAATAGAAACTGGAAGGAATAACGTTAGAACACAGATGTATGCTTATAAGTGTTATTTCTGTAGAGTAAAAGTTGTAAAAATAAAAAGTAAATCTGTCAACATCGATATTCTGCAAAATATACCACGAATATGTTCTTCCAGATATATCCTTCTCAGATTAAGTAGAAAAGATTAAACTAAAAAAAGTTCAGAGTTTTTTTTTATGGCAAAGGCGGCAAACGAGCTGTCCGCCGGTCGCCTGATGGTAAGCAATCATCGCTGTCCATGGGCATCCGTGACAACAGAGGTATCGACGATGCGTTGCCATCTTTAAGACCCCATACCCTCCCCTACTGTGCTGATTTAATACAATACGTAAAATTAATCCACTTTAAGCGGTGCTTTGGTTTCGATTTCATTAATTTTGGACCCTATAATATTCAAACAGGTTTTAAACAATACTGGTCGACATCAGAAAGTCTCTTTTAACACAATTTTAAACCATTTCCAACCTATGGTTTATAGACCTACTTCTTTTGCCGACCGTACATAACAACTTACAAAGGTCCGGGGCGGGCCACACGACCCGCTTTCCGCTACATTCTCTTATCCTCGCATCACCCGTACTAACTGCCGTCCGATAACCGAGGAAGTCCACTTTTAGCACCCGCAACTTAAGCGCCTGGCTTTGTCTACGTTTAGCACCTATTCATGTAGTTGGCTTGATAAATAAGCCTACCAGAAATATCAATTGGTGTTCAAAGTAACTTTGTGTCTCAAGTTTACTCTCTAAAGAAAATGTCTATTTATGTAGGGGAGGTGGCGTCTTGTTTTTTTCTCGCGTCCACCAATCTAACATGGTAGTATTAAATTCTAGAGAGCAGTACAAATTATATTTGTTAAGGCAGTATAGCTTTAAACTTAGTACGAACGAACTAAATGAGACAGGCTAGAACTTTTACTCTTTCAAAGAAAAATGTATGTAGCAAAGAAGACGCCAATTTTAGGCAATGCCCTTTAAGAGTCATGTAGGTGTTTTTGTGTTTTTTTTTTTTTTTTTTTTTTTTTTTATAATTAGCCCGACAAATGACCCCTCTCCACCTGATGTTAAGTGGCGAGAAGTCCAGACGCGAGGGCAACTGGTGCAACAGCATCAGTCACCCTCACTCTGCCGGCCCACAAAGTGCCTCTTCACGCCTCGTTTGAAGGACCCTATGTCATAGGAAGGAGGGAACACGTGCGCAGGGAGATTATTCCATTTTTTGGAGGTGCGACAAAGAAACGAGTCACCGAATTTCTTTGTGCGCGATGGAATATCGGAAACTCGAAATTGGTGACTCCGGACAGCAGCGCGCGTACTCCTGTGGAGGAAGGGAGAAGGAGGGATGAGGTCAAAGAGCTCTTCAGAGCATTCGCCATGATATAGCCGATAAAAGACGCTTAGTGACGCAATATCTCTACGCAATTGCAAAGGCTCGAGATTGTTAGTGGCCTCTGTATTGCCGATAATACGCACAGCGCGGCGCTGCAATCTGTCCAAGGCATCGAGAAGGTACTTTGCGGAGCCGTCCCAGAGGTGAGAGCAATACTCCACGCATGACCGCACCTGTGTCTTATACAATAGACACAATTGGTCAGGCGTGAAGAATCGCCGCACCCTGTTCAGGACACCGAGTTTACGTGAGGCATTTTTAATCACATTTTCGATGTAGTCCTTTTGGTTCAGATCGCAGCGAATATCCATACCGAGCATGCTAATACTGCTCTTTAGGCCTAGAGATGTGCCCTGAAGAGAGGGAAGGGGAAGGAATGGCGACTTTTTGGCTGTGAACGCACACACCTGTGTCTTCTTAGCATTGAACTCCACCAGATTATCGGAACCCCATCTAGAAATGAGGTCCAATACCCGGTCGAGCTCAATAACAAGATTTGCTCGCATCAGTTCAGTCTCCACTCGTCCAGCCGTTGGATGAGCGTTATATCTCCCATGCACTGTGCTATCATCTGCATAGCAATGAATGTTACCAAGAGGAAGCATGTCATTGATATGCAGAAGGAACAGCGTGGGGGACAGAACAGAGCCTTGTGGAACACCGGCATTTACTGACATGAATCGCGAAGTGCAACCGTCCGAGAGGACACGAATTCTACGCTCATGCAGAAAGCCAGCGATCCAGGTGCAGAACTGAACAGGCAAACCGTATGCCGGGAGCTTAGAGAGAAGAGCTTTGTGCCAGACACGATCGAAAGCCTTGGCTATGTCAAGGCTAACGGCCAGTGACTCGCCCCGCTTGTCAATAGCCTCACCCCAGATATGTGTGACGTAAGCTAGAAGATCACCCGTTGACCGTTTTGGCCGAAACCCATATTGACGATCGTGAATAAGCGAGTGATCTTCTAGGTATCGAGTAAGCTGTTTGTTCAATATACGTTCGAGGATTTTACACAGTACTGAAGTTACGGCTATAGGGCGGTAATTAGTCGGATCGGACCGATCTCCTTTTTTGGGGATCGGTTGCACATTAGCCTCTCTCCAAGATTCCGGCACACAGCCCGTAGAGAGTGAGAGACGATACAAGCGCGTTAACACAGGGGACAACTCCGCTGCACACATTTTTAGGGCAATTGCTGGAATGCCATCGGGACCGTTAGCTTTCCGGACATCGACAGACTGCAGCTCTGCACGGACATCACACTGCCTGATTTTAATATCAGACATTGTGTGGCCACAGTGCGGAATAGAGGGTGGCGCCGCATTGCAGTCGTCGATTTTGGAGTTCGCCGCAAAGATTTCAGCCAGGAGATCGACTTTTTCCTGCGGCTTGTGGGCTAAAGTTCCATCAGGACGCCTCAGTGGTGGCAGCGAGGGTTGGCAGAAGTTGGATTGCACGGCTTTGGCCAGTCGCCAGTAACTACGGCTGCCCGTAGGATGTGAAATAAGTTCTTGGCCTACTCGTGCAACGCGCTGGGCATCTGCCCTTATATAGGCTCTTTTGCAGGACTTGGTGGCACTGTTATAGGCTGCTTTCAGCGAGCTAGTTTCGGGATCCCCATGAGCTCTGCCTCTGATCCATGCGCGATATGCCGTCTGTTTGCACTCGACAGCACTGGCACACTCGCTATTGAACCAGCGGTTGCGCCTGCCTTTGCCGATGACATAGGAGTGTGGAATATAGTATTCCATCCCTAACACTATCTCATCCGCAACGGCAGCGGCGCTAGCTGTCGGGTCCTTCCCACTGAAGCAGCGCTGCCTCCAAGGGACGGAAGCAAAATAGTCCCGCATACCATCCCAGTCTGCCGACGCGTAGTGCCAAATCTGGCGTTTTGGAATCGCTGATGGCGGGAGCGTTGCCACGGGCACTGTGCTAGATACCAAGCAGTGATCCGAGGAACCCAAAGGAGCTCGGACCTCCACCCTATACCCAGCAGGGCGACTCGTCAGCAGAAGGTCAAGAAGAGAGGGAGTATGATCGACTATGTCTGGGATCCTCGTGGGCTGGTTCACCAGTTGAGTCAGGTCATGCGTAAGAGCGAATGCGTGGGCAGTTCTACCAGCATGGTCAGTTTTGGAGGAACCCAGCCACAACTCATGGTGGGCGTTAAAATCCCCCAAAAACACCAATTCTGCCGATGGAAACCGCTCCTGCGCATCATCTGCCACCCGACTAAGATGATCCATTAGTCGAGTTGTTTCCATGTCGCCATTATGGGATCGGTACACGCAGACATAGACACGGCAATGAGAGCCTAAGTCAACGTGTACCACTAGAAAGGAGAAGGAAGGGTCCTCCAGACAGCGCAGACGGCGACAACAAACATCCTCCCGAACATATAAGCAAACTCCGCCTTTGGCTTTGAAGGATTCTTCAAGCACAAAGCCGGGATAATTTAAATAGGTGGTGTCGGCTGGTCGGATTATTTGTGTCTCCGTTAGGAACAACATTGCTGGCCGTACCGCCTCCAGATGGTGGTGGACGGCATTGAGGTTTGCATGGAGTCCGCGGATGTTGGCAAACTCCACCTCAAATGGTAAGGTTGTGGTGGGGGTGTGCACCGCTGTTGTTCCGGTAATATTGTAAGGCGCTGTCATTATTAGAGTCGAAGGAGGGAGGCGTGAATCGAGGAAATGGTGCCGCGATGTGAATGGTCAAAGTGTGATGGCCTGTTTCCCCAGAAATCTGTCCACGGATGAGTATCACTAGCCCGCCGAACGGAAGGGCCCCCGTACCCCCCCGGGAATGGCCGCCGGGACCCCACCTTCCGGTCACCAACCGGCACGACGGTCCAACCCGAGATTATGCGTGACATGGTGAGGCAGCCTCACGAGCTGGTTAGGCCCACTTGGGCCCCTGTACTGTGCCACGGGCGGCCAGCGGAACAACCGTTTCTACGGGTCTTCCTGGTCGGCAGGCTAACGAAGTCCTCCTGAACACTGGTTTGACGGACGCCTCCACAGACCAAAAACATCGCAGCATCATCCTCTCGGGCTCTGGTTATACGCTGGCTGATCCCGAAACGCGACTGACAAGCAGTCACTTGACGGGTTTATTACCATGCGTACGGTGGTCACCAACCAGACGGGTCAAGCCCTACCACCGGTATAGCAGATCGAGGCTCGATAAAGTCCCTTAGTCGCCTCTTACGACACCCACGGGCAAGAGATGGGGTGGGGGTTAGTATTCTTTAGTGCCGCCCCCACACGGCACTAAGTGAAACAAAACACATAACAACTGCCTTGAAAATTTAAATCGAGTGGTTTGCCCTTGCGTTCTCTATTTCCCATACTAACCCGTAATGTTCTCAATTGGCGGGTGCCCAAAAATCGAATGTTCAAAGTGGACTACCTCCGATAACCGGCCGACCCCCAACTTTTCCCGTGCGGTTGGTTTTAATAAATCGCCGATTTACCCCACCCTCCCCTTGGGTCGAACGGGTCACTCCTTCCGATCCGGAATCGCGGGGAGAATGTGATATACGCTCGTTAGGTTTGATGGACCGTGCATTTTAGGTTATCTTTGACTTACAGCATCTTCATTTTTCGAGTATAATCCGTTTATCCACTATTCCTTTCTGCTGTACCCAAATGGTGGCTGGTAGGAAATGCTTTGATTGATTCGAATTGCAAAATTCGCCTGGTACGTTGCCGGGAAAAACAAATTAAATCTATACTAATATGATTAAACTAAAGAGTTTGTTTGTTTGTTTGAACGCGCCAATCTCAGGAACTAATGGTCCGATTTGAAAAAATATTTTTGTGTTTGATAGTCCATTTGACAAGGAAGGCTTTAAGCTATAGTTTTTACCTATGTGTGCATAGTTTTTACCTATGTGTGCAGAATCCGAAAACCACGCGGACGGAGTCGCGAACGGATGCTAGTAGATAATTATTTATTTTGCCCAGAGAATATTGTCAACTTTTTGAAGTTATTTTTGAAGAGTGCGGTTAAATTAGAAAAATTATCCCGGTTCATAATATCTAAATGCCTTTGTAAAAACTTTGCTAATTTAATATTCAACATAACCTATCGCAGTCTCCGCCATTCCATTCCTTACCTTTTGTTTCCCACAACGTTAACCAATAGGCTAGTTGCCACTATTTTTATTATTTGATAGAACGGTTCATTACGATTATATTACAACATAAAAAAAATATGAAAATTTTTTGAAGCACCTATCCAACTGTATTTTGAATTTTAAATTATTAATTTCACTATGCTACCGTAAACGCCGTCCGCCATGATGGTCTGTGCCGTGGCGTCACTGTTCTTGTCAACAATACGCGTGACATAACCAAAAAGTGTTTATCGTAATTAAAACCATGTCTTCGTAGAGATTACATGATACATTTATGAATTACCACTATTGTATCGTGCGTGAATGTAAGAAAACATCAATAAGAAGTTGTGGATTAAAGTGCCCAGTGATGAGAATTTGCGAATCAGAATTTGAAGCAAAACATTTTGCAACCATCAAAGTATCTATTTTGGGCAGGTTTGTTTTCAATAAATGTGAAGTGTATAATATTTTAATAGTGAAATAAACAACAATCAACGCGTTTAAATGAAAGACCACGAATAACCTGTCGAAACTGTCGTTTGAATTTGTGTTGTTTACAATATTGGTGACGTAGAATCATGGCGGACGGTGTTTTCAATCAAGAGAAAAAAAAGTTAAAATGTATCGGGTTTAAGTTGAATTTTTGCAGCAATCCCATATTTATATTTAATGAAGTTTACATATTTTGGACCCTTGTACGGAATAATATTCGAATTAAAAGTGATTTTATAAATGGTGATATGAGGCAACTAGCCTATTGTAACTAACAGCCGCCAGTTAAAACGCCAACCGTATTTACTCAAGCAGACCTTCACCGTCAAAACACACACGGGAGTCATATGGAAATCTCAATCGCAAACTCGTATACCCATGATGCATTAAAACGTACACACCTCGACTCTTATGTCAAAGCAGTAAAGTTGATATTTGAATGTAGTTTTGTACACAAACCTCCAACTATGCAAAGCGTTTTCGAGCCTCCATAAACATAATCAAACCGCGCCTTAATAAACATATCAAGAATCGGCCCGGCATGTGAGATTTTGGGGGGGCACTAACTAGTGTTGTAAAATTGCTCGATTATTGAAAGAAGTCATTTCGCACGATCATATTATAGACTAGTGAGCCGAATAGGCGCCGAAACAATCGAGATAATGCTCGCATTTAAAATTAGACGCGTTGGAAAAATCTCGATTTGAAAGTCGAGTTCCTTAAATGATCGATACATAAAATGCAAGCTTTCCACCAGCGGCTTGACTCGCGATAAGGTAGTATCCCCAGCGAACATGGTATTCTTCTGCAGTAAGAAGTACCTCATGTCCATTTTTTATGTTTGCGTTTTTGTAGTGTCAGTACTTTAATTTCGTTGGGCATATACAAGTCAAGCACCTAACGAAAAATTCACTCACTTATGTAGCCGGCGTATATTTTACTAGCGGCCGCCCGCGACTCCGTCCGCGTGGATTTCGATTTCCAATATCCTATGTGTTATTCTGATGTATAAGCTATATTGTGGTAAAGTTTCATTCAAATCCATTCAGTAGTTTTTACGTGAAAGAGTAACAAACATCCATACATCCATACTTACAAACTTTCGCCTTTATAATAGTAGTAGGATAGGATTTGTCGCCGAAAGTTTTCAATCAAGCTCGGCGCTCAACGCTCGACTTACTCATCCCATTTTTACAACACTAGTACTCATTCGTACTATTGGCGAAAGACATTGCCCACCCCCCTAGTGGGCAAATGCCCCTGTTATGAAATATGAGGGGCGACTAGGGCATCACCGATACTCGGATTACCCCTCAGGAGCGACGCTAATCTCCCGTCGACTTCGAAATTGCTCATTTCAGACGACAATGGACTTAACAAATTCGATGCCACCTGTTCGGAAAATTAGGAAAGTAATCCAGTCGCCTCCCGCGGCGATTAAATTTTTCGTCGACTTTCCGATGATAATGTCGGGCAGCGACAACCCAGCCGTATAGATTAGTGCGGGAGCTCGCGAGAAAACTAGTCATGCTATGTATAAACTGCTTAATGTGGTTATTGTGTGCTTTTCTATATTTCAACCGATAATATTACTTAATAACTAGCATAAGACTACGAACAAATTTGAGTCTGGACAACATATTTTTTGGATGACATTCAAAAGTTATTTATAGTTAAAATAAAAAATAATTAATATTTGCTACATTATGAGGCTTTCACACGTTTCGAAATTTAACCTTCCCAGAAATGTTGGCATAAGAAACAAAATACATTTCGAGTCTATAGATTTTTTTTAATTTTCACTACCCTTAAATTTTCTTAGAACCAACATTTTAGGGTGAACATAAAACATCACATTCTAAAATCTTTTTCAAACAACGCGTCATACACTAATCTCCCTCCCAACTCCTGTACTACAAACACCGTCCCGTCTTTATTAGGGTCCGCGCCGGTCGCGAAGCGAGCTCGTCGCTAAATTAACGCGATCTCGCTTATTGTAATTGAAAAGGCGGATTTCTTTAAGTTTTCAAAGAGGAACCGTTCCACGATAATACGAAGGCGACTGGTGTTAAATTAACTGTTTTGCTCTTTATGAAAATATATAATTTTTAGAGGAAGGTTTTGGCTGTTTTACTATAACAGATGAATACAGTCAGATATAATATTTATGTTCTTGAATTTATACAGAATATGGCAGCTATGACTAAATACCTAAAATGCTACTAACATTTTTAGGGTTCCGTAGCCAAAATGGCAAAAAAACGGAACCCTGTCTGTCTGTCTGTCTGTCTGTCTGTCTGTCCGCCAGTCTGTCACAGGCACTTATTTCCGAAACTATAAGTACAATACTATTGAAACTTGGTGAGTAGACGTATTCTGTGAACCGCAACAAGGTTTTCACACGAAAATAGAAAAAAAAAATAAAAAAATGGGGGGTCCCCATAGTTAGAACTGAAACTGAAAATATTTTTTTTCATTGAACATATACGTGTGGGGTATCTATGGATAGGTCTTTAGAAGTTATATTAAAGTTTCTTATATCATTTTTTTCTAAAGTTAAAACTTTGCGCGACAGACCCTTCCAAAGTGGAAAAATGTGTGTACCCCCCCTCTAACTTCTAAAGTAAGAAGATGATAAATCTGAAATAAATATATAATGTACATAACCATAAAAACTACCAACGAAAATTGGTTCGAACGAAATCTATTCAGTAGTTTTTTTAATACGTCAAAAATAGAATTTGTACGGAACCCTCAGTGCGGGAGTCCGACTCGCACTTGGCCAATTTTTAGCTTTACCCTTATCCCGATTAGCAACATCGGGAGCGTTTTTAATTTAAAACAGGTATATTTTGACTTTAGACCACTTCATTAAATATTAAGCTCTGTAGTGATTTCTATCCATTGCTTCAGAGTTACTATATAGTGATAACAATCGACCAAAAACTCTACCTAATTAGACAAATATAAAAAAAAACCCAAATAAACGTGCAATTACAACAAAAACTCCGAGAATAGGAAAACCATTCGCAATTTCTTATACGACACATCAATAATAGAAATGCGTCTTATTTAATTCAACAATAGGGACGATCCTTATTGGAACTCGAGCCAACTGTTGACAAAGAGGAGGAGAAGGGGGAGTGAAACGGGCACAACCCTACCTGTCGAACGCACTCTATTAACTTATTTCTCTGGACTTCTTGCGTTAATTGTATTTTGCTTGTGAATTCTTTAGCGAAGAAGATGGTGGTTAATTTTATGAGCCAATTTGTGATTGGACAACTACTCTCGAGGAAGTATAACGCTAATCGAGAGAAAAATGGATTTGTCCAATTATGGTAATCATCCATTTGGTTGGACAGACTGTCTAACAAATAAAATAAAATAAAAATATTATTTTGTAAGAACTTTATGAAACTAAAGATGTGAATAGATTTCATTTATGATTCATTTATTAGAGTTAAATAAAATAATGACACATTGAAACTGTTTTTTTTTAATTATATATTAAAAATGCTTCGTAAAAATATATCCTTTTCCTAATATGAATAATTAGTCGTGATCTCTCGGACTAGACCGTTTTCTTGAGTTAATTGCGTAGAGTTGGCGAGTTTTACAATCGTTGCGTTCTTTTGGTTTTCCGAACCAATAGACTATCGGGAAATTAACTTGTGAAAACCTTCGGCAGGGGATGAATTTATATTGAAGTCAAAATTATCTTCGGTTTATTTTAATTAAAATACTTTTTTTCGGAGAACTATACATATTAAGATTTTCGGCCCATGGGTAAAAGGGAATAACACATTGGGACATTTTAAGGGATGTGTTCCCCTGTGTTCTCCTGTGATTTATCGTTCACCATACTGTGGTTACCAGCCCGCCTGCCAACGTAGTGACTATAGGAATAACCCCCTCTTATACCCATTTTCTTTTCCCCTATCTGGGAGAGGTCCTAGGTCAAGCAGTGGACTATAACATACTGATGATATTCATAATAGAATTATTCGCGATAGAGACCATCATTATTTAAATGACTAGTAAGCGAGAGATGGTGCCAACGAATCCCTATTGCCTCTAAGCTTACTCTACAATATACGCGGAAGTAAATGTGTTAATGATGAAACAGAATGAAGGTCTATATAAGAAACTAGTGGCTCGTCCCAGCTACGCACGGGCACTAAACATGACATTTACACAAAAAAATTGTCAAACTAAATTTTTAAAATCGTTCCAATAGTATTTGAGCCTTATCATTACAACCACACAAACAAATTTTTACAACCACACAAATAATATTAGTAAGTAGATACATCTTCCAATCCTGTCAGTTAGTGTTAGCCAACCAACCTAAATGATTCAGCTGTCCCAAACTTATTTTCTACACTCTTACCCCGATCTGGCCAACCGAGTAACGGGGTAAATCAAACAACAGCAAGTCATGTACTGGGTCTGACGTCTGACAGCTTACTTGGGAAGGAAAAAGCTGCCCAGTAATCAGATTGTGATAACGTTGCTTTATTTTTCGATGATATTATCCAACATTGTTGTAAATAGATAAATAAATTGTATTTTTTACAGCCCTTGCTTTACGAATACGATCAAAATCAAAGGCGACATGAATTACACTAAAACTTAAAACAATTAAATAGGTACGTGAGACACGTCAATACTCAATGTTCGCGTGTTTTCTATGGTCTCATAATATTATGGTTTTCATGGTCTAACATGTCTGTTGTATTCAAGAAACTACCTTAAAGAAATTTCAAAAGAAAATACCTTTCACAATACAGTTTTGCCAAATAAAGTCTCACAAATAAGAGTTTAGAGAATGATTCAAAATATGCTCACAACCAAACAGATTATGCCCGTACTTAAGACTACGAACATGTACGAATTGTACGAGTATGATGTTACATCTCAACTATACAAGTCACGTTTTCGTGATGGACGTCGGTTACGACCTCCGAAGATCAATCCTGACACGGAATGCATATATTGGTATCGATATATCAGTAGAAGAGCCTTTGAAAGTGGATTCGGGAGTTTTTTATTTCTAAGAGTGTACTTCAATATAAGTGAGTAGTTCTAGTAAAGCGTAATATGTGCTAGGTAAGGTAAGGTAAAGTAAGGTTAATTTTATTACAGTATTACTTGCAGTGTTTATCATTGATCTACATTTGACCTTAATACCAACATACAAAATTATTCATTTTTTTATTGCAGAGCCGGCAAAAGTGCTAGCGGGCCGCCTGATGGTAAGCAATCACCGCCGCTCATGGACGTCCGCGACACCAGAGATATGGCCGATGAATTTCCGGCCTTTAACATTCCATACCCTCCCCAACTAAGCATACTGAGCAGAAACTATTTTTTGATGAGGCACATAGTAAGTTACACTTTCTATTAATAAAAATAAAGATTTAATATCAACATATTAAGACTACAGATTATTCCCCTTCCCTCTTACTCACTCGCAATATACTCGCAATCTATTCATACCCCACCCTCCGATGAAAAATAAAATACTAACAGATTTCCGAGATGCATCCACGTCTCTCGAGTCGCATATGAGACGTGACAAGACACAAGTCCCATCCGATATTGAAACACTAAAGGAAACAGAATATAGGATGCAATACGAGCTCTGTGATTTTTAGTTGCATCTGAGGACGGAAAGCCGGCGGGAATGACGGCGTTATTTTGCTTTATTATACTCGTAATTTATGAGTAGAAGCATATTTGAAAATCACTCTGTCTGTCAGTCTGTCCGTTTGTCTAAAAAACCCATGCCAACAGTAGACTGAAAGTATTTTTTAAACACTTTCGAGAATTTGGTAGCAGATGTTCAGAGTTTGACTGGCGAGGTAGATTCAAAAGGCTCAGGAATTCTTTTCCTTCTAGAAACATCTATTTATTTCGCTGGAGCTAGTAAAGCCTTTTGATATCATGATCCTAACGTTTATACCGTTTCTGTGCGAGGTCCGCTTTGACCATGACCCAGGATTTGGCGAGTCTGGTTATTACAGTGAAGCGGCTGTCATCAGACCTAAGCCTTCTGATATAATAAAAAATATTAATTTAGTCACGAAAAAAGGTAAAGCAAATTTAGACAAATTAATGACAAAACGATCCACCGCCAGAGGGCGCTACCACGCGGGGAGTCTCTTAATTGACTAATTGCTTCACACCGCGCTCCTATATAATTACTGGCATAACCACCGCACCTGGGGTCACAACTGGCCCGCAGTGTCGGCCACACGAGGTAATCCACTTGAGCACCCTATTTTGAGCATTCGTGATTTGAGCACCTGGACTTGTTGACTTTGAGGACTATTCATGTTATTGGATTGACATAAATATGAAATAGGCCTAATACCACCCTAGCCGATTACGGCCACTGTGGCCAATCTTACGATTAGCCAGGTACGCAGGATATATTATAGTGCACAAAGTGTGTGCACTCAATATTCCCCTCTATTCCCTGACTCTCATAGTTCGGTGGGAAGGCAATCTGACACAACAGTGGAGAACAGGTGCAGGACCAACGGCTTAATGTGCTTTCCAAGGCACGGAGGTGTATTAAGTCGCCAATTTCTAAACTCGGACTGTATCTGTGTTATTCAAAACACAGACCCAATTTTATCGGTCCGACCGAATTCGAACCTAGGACCTCCGGCTGCCGCATTAAAAAGTGCGACCTTCTAGCCAGTACGCCACGGAGGCAGTTACATAAACGTAGGCCTACTAATAATTTGGATAGTGACTCGTGGACATGGATAGGTGGTCAAGTTGCGGCTGCTCAAAAAATGGGTGGTCAAAGTTGACCGCCTAAGCCGCACGGCCGCCCTTTTCCGCCCAACACTAACTACATCGTGTTATTTCACCGAGTATACACTATACAGTCAGCCAATCAATGTAAACTCTGACAGTGCAAAATTAGCGCTTATTACTTCGCCATAGGGACGTAATATAGCCCAAGTATTTTGTGTGGCGTGCTGTTCTCTGTACAGTGAAAACTTGCTCTTCTATCGTAACTGTTTGCAAGCGTCTCGTGTTATGGTCGGCTCGCTTCGACCTTTCGGTAGCCGACGACGAAAGGTCAAAGCGGTTGTATTTCGTTACGTTATTGCATAACATAGTATGTTTTATAACACTATGTTGCTGAAATTAGAAACAAAAAAAAATTAATCTGATCTCGTGGCTTACGCGGGAATCGAACCCAGCGCCTCTTGCAATCCGGGCAAAAGTGTTGCTGAATTATATTGCAAATAAAATTGATTATTATTTGCTAATTTTAGATTTCGAATGTGTTAATATTAATCTACTCGTAACAGGCACATAAAAAATATGTACCTACTTATTATGAGACTGCACTTAAAGAGTCTAGTACAGAATGTTCAATAAAAAAGGTGTTTTGAGATGGAAAAATCCGCTAGATGGCAATAAGTAGGTGTGAGGTCTAACTGTTATGTCATTGATGAATTTTGATCTAGCGAAAACCTTCATCACTACTGCATAAATTAAAAAAGCAATAAATGAAGAGATTTAATTAAATTATAGACAAAACCTCAACATAACAAGCGATGAAATTGATTTGATATTTCCAAGCCTAAGTAACGAAACGCAAATTAATTAGTACAAAATAACAATACACATCGCCCCATTGGGAGTTTGCTTGACAGAAACCAATTTCACAAGTTAATTTCGAAACACGTCTTCGAATAAATAATATCTTCGAAATGGAATCGGATTAGACTATCTGATTGCCGTGGTATCTATTTAGAAGCGACCGCAAATACGGTTTGATTTTAGTCCAAATTTGGACTTCGTTTAGGAATAGCTATTTGTTGTTTTCGAACTATGTATATCTGGAAACTTCTTGAAAAAACAGTAGCTTATTCAAAATTATTGTTTTTTTTTATCATCAGTTTAGTGTTAAGCACTTAAGATTTAATATTGTTTCATGTGCTGCTTTTGCTAAAAGTACTATCCTACAAACATAAACAAACAAACCAAATTCGAATAACCTTTTATACCATGTATGTGTCTTAAATGAAAGTAGGCCCTTTGGCAAATATCAACAGTTCAATGTCTACAAAGTACTTCTATTTACACCACCTAGACAGTGTCCACCAAAAAATACCCATCCTTAAAACCAGCCAAAACGAAACGCAAATTGTTTTAACAACGCCACCTCCCATCAATATAGAATAACCGGTAAAATTCCTTTATAAATCACCGGAAAGCCGACAGAGCCCCGACAAAGCCTTGCCGGTCGAACCCGGGAACCTGTCCCGTACTAATGGAGCCGGTCAATTACTTAAGACCGGGGAAACTCGATCATAAATCCGGGCTATCGATCAAAGTTCGGCCGTGACCGGCGGACGGCGGCTAAGTTTCAGTTTACGCTACAAAGTCTGGTATGGAACAGAATCGTACACATTTTGGTCTAAAAAGTATTTTCCTGATCAGTGGCCGCTGTAAAGTACACTTTTTTTGCTTTGCTTAGCATCAGCTATCTTACTTTGAATATTCGCATGGGCACGCACGAAAGACTTCTCATAGTTTCAAGTCAGTAAAAACACTAACTGTAATGAGCATTCCTTCTATTGTCAAAAATTAAAATACCACAAGACTATTTAACTTCGTTCTCTCAAAAATGTTTATGTCTTATCATTATTTTTCTGGGGTTTTTGTCTATGGAGACATGCCAACCCGATCGTAGCCAATGAGCAATAATAATAAGTCATAGATATAACAACCTACACAAAGCTACTGCTACTTTTGCAGTAGAGGTGCTGGCTGAGACAGCTCAGAACGAGACCAAATTCTAATACATTCAAATTAAAATCGTTCATAAAAGTCTCTCGTTCTTCCCGGTTCTAGAAACATTCTTACTCTCTCAACCCTACAACCGTATATTGAAACTACGCATTCCTGACCGGTCCCACTTGGAGCGGGGGAAAATATTGCTTTTCTATTTTGCGGGATCGCTGGCCGGTCGCCTGATTGATTTATTGAACTCTAAAACATCACCTCAATCGGTTGCAGGCCAAGCCTTTCCCAGAAACAGTTAAGTTACTGTTATTGTTGTATTGCAGGGAAGTAGAACAATGTTGCATGGAGTACAGTTGAGCGCTTGTATGTGGAAAGTTTGCCAGGGTAAAGAATTGACTCGGTTAATTCAAATGGAGCTAAAACAACGTTTGAGTCAGTCAATGCAGCCAAAACTAGATATACTAGCTTACATTATTACCTAGCTAGCTTATTTATAATTTGAGGGAAGTGAAAGTTTGTAAAAATGTGATTTTTATTTTAAAAATTCGGAGTTTTTAATACGGATTAAAATTAGATTTATGTTTAATCATTTATTGATGTAGAATGTTACTACGGCATAATCACTAGTAGAAGCCAATCCAAAAGTAAAGTACTAATTTGAAAACGTTTGTGTAATTTAATATCGTTAGTGTTTAACCCTTAAACGAGTAAAAACGATTAACTCCTTGAAAGATACATCATTCAAAGACAAACACAATATAAATACCAACCAATAAATCTTTTCACAAAATGCTCAATCATAAAGAGATTAAGACATTAATACTTTTTAGTTTATTTGAAACTAAACTCATCAAAGATTTGCAATTAAACTTCTGAAAGCACCTGCCAGACAGAACTCTTACAATATTAATATTTAGACTTTGGTAAGAAACGAAACTTTTGATTCTTCAGTAGGCTTGTCTGTCTAGAAAGTCAAGACATCCCAAGACTAATTACCTACAAGACAAGCCTTCATAACTTTATAAATTAAGAGTGTACTTACTAAATAAGAAAAACGATTGGTAATTACTACATTATATATAATAATATACGTGATTCGTTAATTAGTCTTATCATCACGAAGCAAAGTCAATTAAGAGTTAAAATTATCATTATTTATTTCATACCAGCTGCGCGGTTAAAGAAAACATCGTGAGGAAACCTGTACACCACGAGAAATTGTGTGAGAAGGCAAACCACTCCGTTAATCCAAGAGTTGTTGTGTGTTTCATTTCATACAATGACCACGACCTCTGTTATGAGGAAAACGAAACAAAGAGATTTAAATGAGCTTCTTGAAAAGAAAAGTTTTATGTACTACTGTTTATTGAGAGCCGGACTGAGTAATGTTTTAATAATGATTTTACATATAATCGATTTATCAATTAACAAAGTTGATTTTATTAAAAAAAAATTTTGGCGTTAGGACATTGATTTGGCGTATGCAGATTGATTTGGGCTACGGAGATTCCTAACTTCGATTCCTGGGAACCGAAGTTAGAAATCTCCGCCTTTCTCCGTCAAAAACATTTTTCTACCCACTAAGCAACGAAAGCGGTTCAAAATAAATAAACGCAGCTAATCTTTGTTTACCGCGAGTTGCCGGCGTCAACAGTTTTAATTAGCTGACGGCTACTTCCGCACACTTTTTCTTTGCAATTTGAACTGTGAATGATATTAATAACTTACAGAAACCGCAAAATATAAATTACTACTCTATGGTTACTTAAAATATAAAGCAATGTTACTAGGTATGGTTTTTTGTGCCTGTGAATAAACTTGTATAAAATTTTGTACATAATATCTTAAATTGGCATAAAAAAAGAAATGATTCATTTTCTTTCCATAGTAAGTTTGGCGAAAGGCTGTAGCAAGTAGTGGAGAGTAATATAATAATAAATCATGTTCACTAAAAAATAAATAGATTGCGTTTGATACAACCATGAATTTACAATGAAACATTTTTGTGTTTCGGAAAAGGGCACTTGTGCGTTTGAAATAAATCGTTTATCAATTTACGTTTTATTATTTGTACAATCATTAAATGAGGATAGAAGGCAGAGAAAGAGAGAGAGAGAGATAGAGGAAGGGAGATAGACAAATACAGAAAAGCTTGTCCATACCTCACAGGAATAAGTATTCCTGTATTCACAATTAAAACGGAATAGCACGCATATCTTTCTTCGGGCTGCATTTTTCGTCGAGTCAGTTTCTCGAGTGCTCGCATAGTTCCAGTGGTGAGTTATTCCCGGCTAAAAACTAGACCGGGTTCCCGAGCCGGGTACAATCTCTTAAGCGTAGTTCGGTCCGAGATAGGGCTGTCAACTAATAGTTAATGCGTGTAAGTAACAATAATACTGTGTCGAAGGCCAAGATCAATAATTTCGGGTCCAAATATACATAAATTCGTAATAACAACGAGATAATACGGTATTTGACTGACAAATCAAATCACCTCCTTTTTTTAAATGTCAAAAACGTAACCTTGTAGGAAAAAATGTATGAAATATTGAATCGTGACGTCACGATGCAATAGTGTCAAATCAATACTCTTTTAACTTTAATTAGCTGTAATAATTTGTTAAAAGCTCAATAGTAACTGTGAGATAAGAAATTGTGCCTAATTTTTGATTACGTCTTTAATCTTTGAATATCATAATTTATTTCGTATGCAGTCAAATACCCAATTTCAAAAACCCGAACACAGTTACCAATGTTTCTATATAAAATAGAATAAATATCTAATATATACTTTCTTTACTAATGTATTTTTCCGAATAAATAATCCAAATTATTTTATCAGTTCAACTGGCGATAGCTATTCTACTTCTCTAAGCCATAAGGAGTGTGCTGTGTTTTCGAGATAATTATACATATTAGTAGGATATCTGCGACTTGTTACTATAGCTGAAACTTGGCTTATAAATCGTACTTTTTACCAAGCAAACACAATCGCCAACCCTAACCTCCAAGAGAGATTTTCGGCATAGTTCCAGCGCGCTCGGCCCGGTAGGATTCCGCGCATTTTTGCAATTATATCAACTTCCCTAAGGCCCCGGGGCTGTTTAATTTGAAAATAATTAACCTAAACGTTCACGTTACAATCTTTGTTAGTGCATTATAATGTATTTTCTTGAGGTATGCATACTTTCCTTCTTACTAGCGGCCGCCCGCGATTTTGTCCCCGTAGATTTCGGTTTCCGCACACGTAGTGTTTGTTATAATTATAATACCTCAAAGCTTATCTCGAAAATTGGACTATCCAACACTAATAAAACTGTGATTATAAATTTCGAACGAGCGTAGGTATTACAATAAATTATCAGATTATTATGAGTGCGTGAATGTAAAATTTAGGTTATTTACAATGTTAAGTGTGATTTTACTTTCATTACTTACATCAACCACTTCAATCTGTCAAAATCAGTATATGTCAACGAACAGTAACAAAATCAAAAAGATCTTTATTGACGTAGGCTTCAAAGATGCGCTAATAAATCGTCAAAAATACATTACACCAAGATTCTACCACCGACTCCAAAGAGTAACCTGTCCATAAACCATACAGATTATATAATAAGATCTAACCTCAAAAACCTCTTACGACAGCAACACACAGACGTGGTTAACTGCTTATCATCTCCTCTTACCATTACAAACAATGCGTCCAATCAACAAATATTTCCCAACTCGAACCCCACCTGGCTCCGATCGAGCGTACCCGAATCAATCGACGAAGAATAAAAACTCCGAGATAATATAATGGAATTGAATTATCACTGAGATGAAGCCAGAACGGGGAGAGAAAGGCGAACACTTCAATATAGGGTTGCCTCATTGCCTGCTATGTTTGCTAGATACGTCTTTTGTTCCAACAAAGAAAAACTTCTAAGTTTTTCTTACATTATAAGATAAAAAAATATGCCATTTCCATGGCAGTGTTTTGTTTGAATTTTTTTATGATGATAAGTTCATAAATACATGAATGCTTTGATAAAACAAACAAAAATAAGAAATCTACCGAACACTGATTTTTTACGGATGAATATTTAGCTATTCTTTAGCCACATTATTCCAACTAGAATATCGTTGTATACTTATAATTGTTTCTAGTTTATTTAAGTTTTAGAATTGTGTTTTGGAGACTGTTCTTTAAAAGACCTTTTATATCAAAATGTCGATAGGATTGATAGTTCAATTTCAATAAACGATCTAACTTAAATTCCATTTCATTCAACTAAGATAGATTTTGAAACTTATAAACTATTCTCTAACGATCATCTCGTCCTGCTAGCCCTACACAGCACAGCGAAAGAGTCAGTAATTCGATTGTGTTCAGTAACAATCAAGGATGCGGCATCGAGTGGGTTGTTTCCCCGCCCCCTCCCTCACTTCTCTCACCTTTCCCTCATTATTTCGTCTTCAGAAGCACCATAACGCAAATTGGTGCAGATCTTGAGTTCGCAACAGGTGACTCGAGGACTTGTTATAACGTAATGGTGCGTTGATCAGGAAAGATGGTGCTTTGAATGATTTGAGAGAATTTAAGATTGAAACTGGTATCGGATTCGGATGTAACTCACACATCGCCTAGTCACAATAGGTAAGTTTTAAATGACTTTATTTGTCATTTATGAATGAAATTAGTATTTGCTTCCCATTGTAGATCATTTATAATACATAATTCAATGCTGAAGCCTAGGCATCAGATAAAAAGTTAATAGTTTATAGTCTATGGAAGCTAGAACACTCGAATTTTTTTTCAACGGGAAGTTCGCTGCTGTTTAGGAAAATAATTTGCCATTAATATTGCCAATAAATTATTATCCTCAATCAGGATCCCAACGGTACAAACTACTCACAAGAAGAAATCTCACAACAAAAATATTTCCACCTTCCTCAACGATAGAATTAACTGAATTTTTCCAATTACGTTCAAAGTTTCTGTTTCTAATCGAGTTTACGCCATTAGCCTCAAGGAGAGGAATCACTCCTTAGGGAAATAAGTGCAATACTGCAATACTGCTTGCCCTGGGAGTCGGCTGCAAATGTTGTTGGCAATGAAAAAGGTTCTCGATCTGTGTAAAGTCAATAGTAATCGTGGCTAATGCAATTTTCATTAATCTTATATGTATTTATTTTAATTGAGTTTTTATCTATAGAGTTATTAACAAGTTGAATATTTTGTTTTATGTAAAAGTGCATTATTGCTCCCTTTTTAGGTAGTTAATAAGACATTTTCAAAAAAATATATTTGGAATTTATAATATAAGTTGATGAGAAGATGTTTTAAACTAGTTGAATCGGTTTATCGAATTTGCAAAATATAAGATCAATACAATATGTACACTACGATAAAAAGTTTCGTAGCAATTCGTAGAACACCATCACGTAGCGATGGACTTTCACCGTAGCGGTAGCAGGCTACGAAGATTATTTAAAATGGCCGACCGCACATAAACATGTTACAACTGTGTTTAACGTTTATAAGTGAGAAATGTGAGCAAGAAAATAATTTTCAATTTTTGATGTTTCATATTAAATTTTAAAAGACGACTTACCTTAAAAATAAATCTGTATAAACTTTGCGTAGAATAGGTAAAAATTGTGTTAAAAATAACGTGGTAAAAGATACAAGACACTGCTATTACAGAATCATACACAACTAGCTGCTAGAGCATTTAATAAATGAATTATTAAGGAACATTGCGATGCAATATTCTCGGTGATTTCAGTTCTGTTTTGTACTGCATTTACGCATTTTTTTAAAATAATTATATTAAATGCTCCCAGCCTGCCTTTACATAATTAAAAGTGATAACATAAAGTAAACGCACTTACCCCGCTCAACGTTTTGATATTGTGCAAAGCGTCTTGCGCTTTCAAGGCCGCTTTGCGCGTGAAAAACGTCACAAAACAGCACCCTGCAACAGAAGCGCACACGTACATACAGACGGTCACAGAACGAGTACAAACAGAGGGAGACAGAACTACTAATGTCCATCGATATACAAAAACCCAAGATACACAATCAACGTCTCAAAAACGTCCCCAAAAAATAAGTGCAGAATGCTCTTATTTCAAACAGTCTTGCGTCAACCGCGTCATCACAATTTTGAACACTTCCTTGTAAAAACAATCTTATCTAATCTGCATAAGGTTTAATTTGCAAATAAAAATTTTCATCATTTGACTTTGAGTTCTTGGTGACAGTATTGACTGTAATTTTTGTTCGAGACTGTGCATCTTGGGTTTTTGTAAATCAATGCTAAGGTCGCAAAGATAAATATACATCGAGATAGAAGAAAAAAGTAAATGGATATTGTTGTAGTAGTTTTAGAATAAATTACTTTCATCTCGATGCATTTTTGTGATTACAGCGATCGATGCCTGCTGTGCTAAATGTAATATGTTCAAGAGGGGATCTATGTTATTAGAAACTGTTCCTAGTTCTAATTTTTCTTCAATTTTTATAATTTGAGGGACGCTCGTCGCGTAAATTTGTGTAGAATAACTACAAAGGAACGCCTAACAGGTAAAGCAAACAGCGAGTTTTTTAATAAGAGTGGTACTAAAACGCGTTTTTGTATTCATAATAATCTTCAACGAGCATTAAAAAATATAAAAATATTTGTTTCGATATTTTGTCGATCATGAAAGTATCATTCAGTACAAAAGAGTCGTTTGAACGCAGTTTTCAATCTTCTTCTAATCTGTCAATATTTTCTACGAACAATCATACGAACACAATAGCAAGTTCTTACAGACAGGACGAATAATATCAAAGTAATAAATGTTGCAGTCTTTTCTCCGCTCCTCCGGTGACAATAAAAGCTTTTTCTTCTTTGAAGTCACTTTCAAACGACAACGTATAAAGACATACAAACTACCACGGACAAGGTACATACTATATTATGCTACATAACAAATTATTTATATGTTAAGGACAACCTTTTGGAGGAAGCGATTAGTTTATGTGATATTTAACCATATACTACATTTTCTTATTATGCTTAGACTTTCATTATAACCAAGAACAGGGTACATGGCACTTAATGCTACATAAATAAGTATTTTTGTGTTGAGGACAAAAAGCCATTTGGAAGGAACATTTAGTTTATGTGAGATTTACCCATATTACGCAACATTTTCTTATTACGCTACGTTGACTTACATTATACTATATCTTTCTTTTTTCTTTCATCTTTCATTATCGTACTTCAATGGGCATTCATATAGCCAACACAAATTAGTATTTCCCCCAACAGTTTTTCCGTAAAATAAGACAAAGCCAACCTTGAAATCAGTTAGTGAAATTTTGGATTCTTGGTAAGTGTCGTTTCTAAAAGGCAGTTAACTACGAGTTAATACTACGGTTTACTAGATGATTGATAGTTATACCATTGTTAATAGACATGTGCTTCATTAAGGAAATGAGACAAATTTGACAAAAACTACCTTGAGCACAAATACATTTTCTTGTTACGATTATCTACTTGCATTACGTTAAAAAAAAATTCAACGATCAAATAAAAGTAACAAAACAATCTAGAATCATGTTAAGCACGTCTTAATTACATAAGTGTTAGATCGCAGACGTTAAATCGAAATAACGGCGATAAATCAACCACTTGAAGTCGAAGGAATGCGTCTAGTTTGCAATCACGCGACCGGCTTCAAACTACTCGTACTTGAGCTACAGCGCTCGTTTACACGATGCCAAGACCGCGCCGCTGCCGCGTCAATATTTCATTAAGCTGCCACCGACCATACCTGATTTCAGAACAAAATAGTTTGGCCTAGGCTGAACTAGGCTTACAAAAAACCCGACATTTCGGCTCTGTTCAGCTGCCGTGTTCACGGAATGACTCAGATGTTCTGCTTTATTAGTATTTTAAATTAATACAATTCTAGCCCCGGTGGCGGTGACAGTGGCAACGGTGGCAACGCTGGCATCATCGTCTTAACAGGATACACGTTGTGCGGGCACGCGGTCGAGGCATCGTGTAAATGAGCGCTCCAACTACTTGAGCTTCACGCTATCGAGTTCACGTGAATCGAATCGGTTTGATTGAGTCCTGGTGACGTGACAGACAAAATTAGCTTTACAGTGCTAAAGGGTAGAGTGTTAATTGCTCTGTACCGTTTACTTTGATGGGCACCATTATCTGGGTACTGGGATTGGTGACGTGGATTTCTGTGACATATTGTATCGATTCTACCTGTACAGATATAGAATGCTAGAACGTGGATGAGTCGTTTTGATTAATTTATTATGAGATGTATAAACGGGTCTTATTTCTCAATAATAATTAGCATTAAACACAGTTTTTGGACATTTTGCTGTTTAATAGTCTCACCTGGAACTAAAAACATATGTATGTTCAATAATTTCATGCAAAGATTCATTAATATTGGAAATTCCTTTGATGTGTAATAATGATATTACCTAGTTTGACGTTTCTACTGACTGAAAAATAAATTAAGTAGGTACTCAGTCCTATATTAAAACGCTACGACAATATATGAATAAAACAAAACTTAACAAACATTTTACTAAATAAACAAAATAATAAACATAGAAAATATGAATACGCCCAACGCGCGGACAAAGGAGTTCTTTCACCGCTCCAACAAAAGGGGGGGTTTGTTCATACAAAAGACGTTATACAAAACGTACAAAATGTCAACACGAAACGAAAACGCACGGGACGGCTGTACAGATGCAAAACAATGCCGCTTACAGCCGTATAGGATCTTCTATAAACATCCCACCTTTGCCATTTGTTGTTCTGCCGACCTGCTTGGTGTAATGGTCAAGATGTTGCCTATTACGCAAGAGGTCGCGGGTTCGATCCCCGCACAGGACAAACACTTGTGTGCATGAACATGTCTGTTTGTCCTGGTCAGGGTGTTATATGTATCGATTTAAGTATATTTGTAATACCACTGTTGATTCTGATGTCTGTAACACAAGTGCTCAAGCTACTTAACACGGGATCAAATCAATGTATTTTATGTCGTGAAATATTTATTTATTATTTATTTATTTATCCTCTTAGCATTTATCCCGTTTCTGTTCTTCTGTAGTTGTATTTTAGTAAGGAGAATTGATATTCTACACCATCAAAAAACAATTATCATAAAAACCACTACACGTAATTATAGCACGTCAAAAAAAAAGTTTAAATTTACATATCTTCATTTTCTCAGAAGCCGACTTAATTTCAATAGTAAGATTCTAATTAAGATTATGCTAAACCGTCCGTCAGAAATACTTCGTCATTCGAAGCCGAAATTGTAATTGTAATACCCCCAACGGAACTTCACAGAACAGCGTCAAATTTAATTATCAAAATCATTCCATAATGAATTCAGAACTTCTTAAACTCGATACGGACATCGTCCCAACAAAAACTGCGACTCACTTTCTTACGGTATTGTTAAAATACAAAATTAATTTCTCGAGTGTCGTCCCTTTCAACTTTAAGATAGCTTCATCAATATTAATAAAAGATTCTGTCACAAAACATTTCCCGTTTAAAATTTATTGTCCATTTTGTTAAGCGACTAGTTATCAAAGGGGATCAAATGTTAATCTATTGAATTTTTTAAGCTGGGTGCCTTTTGTTATGCAGACAGAAAATTTACGTTGTAAGTAATAAAGACTTACCAATAACACTGAATGTCATGTATTTAGACATGTTATTTCTTTTTGTATTTTTATAATAATATGTATATGCTTGATTTTTTTTTATTCAACAATTTTCTTAAACATTTTGTAATAATAGACTTCTATTGGTTCATTATCCGAATATAAAAGTTAGTTTTCAATGGTAGTTTATAAGAATTCGATGTCTTGTTGGTAGCACATATTGTTGCGTTTGTATTATTGGTTTGTTGACAACATTTACCTCAGAAAGCCTATATCACAGCTTTAAATAAGTATAAAATTATGAAAAAGGTAAGGTAAGCAATATGCCCAGATCTGATCCCTTATCCCCCCAAAATCCCCAAGGATCGCTCCCTCTAACTGAGCTACGATGCCTTACGGAATAAGGGTTGCACAGTTTCCATCCCCATAACCCATTACAACAATACGCAACAACTGGGCAACTCCGTCCCAAACATTCATTAGAACAAATCGCAACAAATCTCCCTCCGGTTTCTACGACAAACTGTTGTCATTGTTTTATGTTGTGTTCATGAGAACGTGGGTACATTGAGTTTCTTATTATGTAGTTTATTTGTCTCAGAAATAGATTTAAAAATAAAAAGATTGATAAAATAAAATATAATAATAACATTCTTATTGAAAATTTATTTATTGAAGACTAGATAATAGATCCAGATAGATAGATCATAGTAAATGCTTGTAAGTATTTTATTACATGATCAGCTAATAGTTACAAGATTTAAACTACACCCTTTGTTGTCGTTAAAACAGAGTGACGACTCAGAGTGCTGTTTCCAAACTTTCTATAGTTAGAAAACGCTGTGAGGCATGGCTAGTAATGTTGTGCCTGGTTTGCTGACAGCTTATTAGATTTAGGTCTATGTGGTCTTTTGCTAAAAAATACGACTAAACTTTTCACACGCCTTATGGAACAACCCTATTAGTACACTCCGTATTAGTACACGTTGTTACTTAAAGAACTCAATTTATAATTGAAAAAACAACAACAACGAACCTTTGCTGGCTCCCGTGATCTTGTCTCGAAGAACGTTGATCTGGTGGACGCGGCCAAACTCCTCGAACATCAGCCTCAAGTCGTTCTCGTCCATACTCCGAGGCACCTGACCCACGAACATCTGAAAACATTCAGAGAAAAAATATTAGTCATAGAAAATAAAAATCATTGACGAAAAATTACTTGAAGTCGAATTAAAAACTAGTATCATCCTATTATCTTTCTTTAGGGCAAATACCTCCATCATTTATAATCATGTTTTCGTAACAAAGATGGGTTTTGGCTATTTCCCACGCTTGTCAAATACGGATTAGTGATCTATAACAAACCCGGCCTGTTTTCGAAAAAACCAAAACAAGTTCTTCCCGACCGGCAAATCGAACCCGGGACCTGAAGACCACGGCCCGGTACTTAAACCACGAGATGAGTAGACGATTGATACGTGAGGCGAGAACAGGAAAAAAAAAACAAAAAAAAACAGCCCGATAAAAAATCCTAATCAGAAAAAGATATTTAACAAATAAAAACAACTGAAAAAAATCAGATTATCCAAATGTCCAATATAAATCCAATAATTCGTAAACAATAAAGAATAAGATAAGAATAAGAATAACGAGTCAGAATTTTTTTATACTGATTATATTCTTAAATGGTATGCAAGAATGCCAACAAAATCTTAACAAGTGTTTTAAATTAATATAAATAATACACAGGGTTATTGGTTATTGAACCAGAACCTAACCTAACACTGACCTATTAATGGGACTAAACGCGAACTTCATTATAACACTTACTGTTTTACGTTTCCTTTGTATAACAACAACCATGGTCGCAAACGTACTGAGTGCTTAGTACGATGAGTGTCGCCGGCTACTCGGACTCGGTCACAAATATTAATCCACCCTCAAATTAACATTTATTAAATTGTCACCCACATGATCGCATATATTGGTGTACGGAATTAAAATTGAGAACACGGTAGATGTGACAGCCGAAACGTCAAACAGTAAGCCATATTTAAATAGGTACTACAAAATGAATTTCGCATTTAGTCCCTTCAGTAAGTGTAGGTTAAAATGAAATACGAACAATTAAAATCTTTAAAAAAAAGGTAATATTGAGATTAATAATTATTGTGCCTGCGGTTGGTCTACTCAAATTGTGTACAAACTTGTTATCTGTCCCTTAGTAGATAAAATATTTATATTTTGTGGGTACACTGTTGGATTTCAAAAGAAATAGATAACATGCTCCAATATGCCTTCCACACTTTACAGGTGCAAAAAGATATATAAACTCAAAATTTTGCACACAAAAAAGATATAATTTCTCCCCACTCCAAAAAATATACTACCATCATAACCGATTCAAAATCGAATCTACAGAAACAATCTCCCCTCACTGATCCACATCCCCTTAATACAGGGTGGCTGAAAAATGCAGAGCAAATTAAAAGCAATAACGGTACCGTATTGACGGCGTATCGCCTCTGGCGTTTGTCGCGTTTTACCTTTTTAATTACCGAGCTTTATTTTACCGACTCAAAGGTAATTAATTAAGGACCGTTAATGAAGGCTCTCCGGCGCATATATTTCGTTTTTAATTTAATTGTGACCGATGACTGTGACTGTCGCTGATATAATACGTTATTATTTTATTTTGGTTGTAAGAATAATTGAAATTAATAAGTATCTAATTTCTCCAAAAATGTATCTCTAATATAATTAAATTAATTACTGCTCATGCATATTTTTCTAATATATAATATTGTTACGACTAATTTTTAATTTGTTACAATTATATTTTAGTCTAAGTATGTACATAGCAGTACATTTAAAAAAAAAATGTGAAGTCTTCAATGAAACATCAAGGACGTACAAAACGTTACCCTACACGATTGTGTTGATTAAAAATACATTTGGTAATGTACTAAAAGTTTATTGATTTGCATAATAAAAATGGGAGCGATGGTGGCCTAGTGGTATGGACGGCGCTTCACATACGTAAGGACCGCGGTTCAAATCCGGGCCCACACCTCTGGATTTTTCGAAATCTTTGTGTGGATTTGTGCCATTAGCTCGGCGGTGAGGGAAAACACCGTGAGGTAATCTGCACATTCAGTGATTTCTGAATTTAGTTCAGTTAGATCTGAATGGCAGTCGCTTCACTGTAATAACCAGACTTTCCAAATCCTGGATCATGGTCAAAGCGGACCCCGTAGAGAAACGAGATAAAGGCTAGGAAGAAGTAAATGAAATAAAAATGCATATTTACCTTGATGTAGTCGGGGTCAGGCATATCAGGCTTCTCCTCATTGTTGTTGTTGTTATTGTTGTTGATGCTCGTGTTGTTATTGTTGTTTATGTTCATGCTCATCCCACTGTAACAAAAAAGATCATTTGTTAATAATACGGCATTTAAGACTATTTTTAATGCTTGGTGGACTACAACCCTAGCAAGATAAGTCATAAGATGGATGTGGTAGTAAACGATACGCTATAACTTTTTTTGACTACGTTGTGTTTTCATGTCAGTGTAGTTTTAGGTTCAAATGCTGTATTTGATTAGTCTTATGTGTCCATAAGGAACAACCCAGGGCAATAAACTTTCTAGTGTATATTCTCTGATCACAAGTGAAACATAGTTGGTGAAAACTTAAACGCGGCTTAAAATAATACTTCACCAGAATACCATGAGAAGATTACAATCAATTTAAATTGAATACCTTTTTAATCAAAATTTACACTTTCAATTTTGGACGTAAATCAAACAAAACGACTCTAATAGTCGGTATCACGCGACAATTCTTATTTAATAACCAAAAAGGAATTCCCGCTATATTCAGTAAAACATCGCGGTCACGCGAAATACTAAAAACACGAAAACTATTGATAATTTTGACAATTACGTGGTGATTGTCATGCAAGAAAGTTTGACGAACTCGTTAAATTTTCAAAACCTTTGAATTTATTAAAACTGAATTACGTTAACCCATTGTTCCTATACAGGGTTAGATTTAAAGAATTTATTTCTCAACATGGAGGACATTGTAGATTTAAAGCACTAAAATGAAAAAATAAAATATGGGTTAAGATGAAAAGCCTAGAACTACGACTATAAACATTTGATAAGTGTGATGTAAAAAGTCACTTCATGGGTTAGGAAAGAGCGGTCAGTTTTTTAGGCGATACTTAGAAAGATTAATTTATAGTGACCTTCAATATGAGAATTAACAAATCAGAATAAAAAAATACTAGGAATTATGTATTTTTTTCTTATTTTAAGATACTGTCGTAAAAGTTAAAATTAAGCAGTCTGGGTCTATCTTCGGGAACGGAATCTTTGTACATTTCAATAAAACCATTTAAATTCCTAACTAAAGCAATAACTCAGAAAGTCACAGAGGTCACATTTTGCGTTCAACAAATTCTATTACCACGTTATTTACAGTCCAATAAAAGCAAATTTTCGCCGTTCCAACATTTCGTATCGTAGCAATGTAAATCAACCTTTTTCTGTACAAACCCCAGCCAGTTGTATACAAACAATCCATTATTCTATATCTGTGCAATAAAATCTAAACAGACAATGAAATGCAGATAGCGGTTGAATTTGCAAACCATAAAGGTAAGGGAGGATCCCATTATGTCTACGTTCAAATTTACCATTTTCATAAATCGTGTTCTGAAATAAAAATTATATTTTTTAAGCATTTATTTTATGTGTGTAAGTTTAATAAGAAATAATTTACTTCAAAGATTGTACTACTTAGTAGTGAAATATTTGAGAGTATTCATTTTGTCTTATTAAATTACCAAAGTTTTTTATCTGCCGCATTTTATAACAAACAAGTTCAGTTTCAAATGCTTATAAATAACAAAATTATAAAAAAAAATTAAGACTTTACATAATATTATCTTAAATCATTTATTAAATTATTGATAGAACAGGGTCTTTTTTATTGCTTTCCATATCTTGAGATAATTTTGACACCATGCTAGGCAGTAGTTTGATGACCGCAGCATGGTAAACAACAAAAAATGGAACGCTGCTGTCCATTCCCCCAAAATGTCCCTTAGTCCCTTTCATAAGACAACCACGGGAATAAACGAAATAGTACTATTCTAAGCTAGCAGTACATACACAGCACATTTCTTTTTCAAAACTGACAGTAGAAAGGTACCATTAATTTAAATCGGTAGATATGCCATATTTCACATAAAAACTATGGCAATATTTTGTTTGACATGACGTACTTTTCAACATGATGTCAATGCGATGATAAGCGACTGTCGCTGCAAATTTTAATGCTATTGTCATAGTGGTTCGAAGTATGACAAGGGCATATCCAACAATTAAAATTGATGGTAGATACGTCTACCGTGTCTGATCAAGAAAAAGGTTATCAAGATAAAAGAGGTTATGAAAGGTTATGATTTAGGTTACGCACAAAAAGAAATGTACCTGAGCTCGTGATATTCTATATACCTCATTTGTCTACACAACCGGTCGCACCAGTCGTTGTAACCGTGCTTGTTTGCCATGACGTTATCACTGATAAGAGCATACATCGCTCGATACAGACTGCGTTATCAGCACTTATCGAATACGATCAACACACCGACACACGTACGAGCGTACACTACAACACAAGATCCTATTTCACTGCACCGAGACGATATTACTGCGATTTCTATTTCATTACACGAGGTCAATATTATTCCAATTTCAAATCACACTATCACACTTATAATTTTACTTGAATAACAGAAGAAACACCGCATTCGAAATGCGATGCTATTAAAACGCACAATTCCGAATTTGATTTGAAACACGCCCGAATTGTGAATATAGAAGATGAGAATTTTCATGGTACCCGCAAATTAACCCCGGTTAATTTTATCTTATTCTTTAGCTATAGCTTTGGACTCGAACAATTTAGCTTAATTTTAAATTAATTACAAAAGTATTATTTTAGAAATAGAAAAACAAATGATGTTAATAAAAAAATCTTTATTTTTTATATAGCTGTTTTGTGATATTTTATGTTGAACTGATACAAAAACCACTGCTGTTACTAACTTGTTGTACATATTTTTGTTTAAGGGATTGTTTTATAGTCTTTATTACATGTTTTATCTTAAGGGTAGCTGATAATTTACATTTGTTGCCTTATTATTACTAACTTACTTTAATTTGACTTTTAGATAAATGTTACTAAAAATTTGCAATGCCATTTTTGCTCTATAGGTAAATAATATATTGTAATTTTACCTCAAATTTTCGATGAGTAATCTAAACGTTATCTCAGTTTATCTATTGATCGTGCTGGTTTGACTATAATGTCGGTCCTCTTATGAATAGGGAGGGATTACCTATCGCATGACTGTTTACATTTGGTAGATAATTTAACCCTTTATATTAAGGCCACATCTGCTTATTTATATTGTTACACGTATATTGTCATTTTGATATTTTTGCAAGTCAATGAATAATGAAAAAGAGATACATTAAAAACAATGTTGTATAGTATTTTATATAAAGTTAAACATGATGTTAATTCAATAAATGCTTGGCATTCCTGAATATGGCCGTTTTTAATTTATATTTATTTAAATTCAAAATTCAAATTAAAATTTTCTTTATTTTGGACAACATGATCTATTGGTTAGCACAAATTAATTAAAAATGATGAACAATATAAAAAAAATCTTTCATGTCGTATGACATGCATCTTACATTGATTATTTATGATTATGCCAACGGATGCGGTACCAAAGTTGTAAAAAATAAAAAAAACGAATAAAATAAATAAATATTTCACAACATCACATACATTGATCTGACCCCGTGTTAAGTAGCTTAAGCACTATTGTTACAGGCATCAGAATCAACAGTGGTATTACAAATATACTGAAATAGATACATATAACACCCAGACCAGGACAAACAGACATGTTCATGCACACAAATGTTTGTCCTGTGCGGGGATCGAACCCGCGACCTCTTGCGTAATAGGCAACATCTTGACCATTACACCAAGCGGGTCGTCAAAGTTGTATCCTATCCGTAAGCATCGCCATACCGGTCCACAAGATATTTCAGATTACGTCTATACTCGTAAATATTTTTTTCATACCGTTCCCATCTGCTTGGTCCATACTCCATACACGACCAAGTCAAAGTTCTCAAACGATAAGCACCGCCCTTAGCAAATATTTGCCGGCGGTTTCGCATCGTCCGAGTCATGTCAATGACATCACGCGTTATCACCGTCAATATGACGAATGTGACGTCGCCGTCGTATGTCAGGTTGACGGGCGTGCAAGACAGCGATTGTTGTTTGATACAAATGTGTATAAGACCAACATACGATTCCCATGGAGAATACTGATTGTTGTTTTGTGATAGACATAAAACAGTCACTAAAATTACAATCCCTTCGGATTGAATGATTTGATCACTAATAAATTAATAGTGCATTATTATTGAAGCTTCAAATCTTCAATGTGAAATGACGATTGCACATTGCATACGTTTTGTTCCTATAAAATATGAAGAACAGTTTTAAAAATATATAGTACGTTTTGGTCCACATTACTAAAAAAACCAATTAAAAAGTTAGGTGCTTTCCGCTATCTTTCCTTCACATTTATAAAATCTCAAAATGCCTCGTATTATTAAACTAGCGGCCTCTCGCGATTATGCCCGCCTGTATTTCGTTTTCCAAACATATTGTTATATACTATAGCTTACTACCTTCCTCGACAAATGGACTATCCAAGACAAAAAAAAATATTCCATTCGAACCAAAAGTTCCTGACGTTCTCGCGTTCAAATTAACCAATTTTTCAGCTTTATTGTGTTATCATAGATTAGGTCTTTACTTCCAAGTACATCGTGCTATCAAGAGTACTCAATACTTCTAAGTAAATCAACCGCTAAAAGCACTACGGTAGGTACGTAAAGTCTGTTTATAACCTTCGGAGGCACGGAGGAAACTGTCGGATTCCAATATCCGCAGTAATGTTAGGTGGGATGCGTGATTCCTAATATAATATCCTCTTCCGTTCCCGTTCCGAGAATCAAGGCCTTTCCCGCGAATACTTTTATACTGGATTCCAGTGGAAGTCTGTATAAGTTGGTAGTTAAATAAATTGTTAGTGTAGATACGTTCTTATAATGGTAGGTACTTCTGTATTATTTTTTATTATAGAAGGAGCAGTGAATTGGCTTCCCTCAGAGTCTGATGAAATGCAAGACTTTTAACCCCTGGGTGATTCCAGTGAAAGTCTGTTTTAGTTGGTAGTTAAATAAATTGTTAGTGTAGATACGTTCTTATAATGGTACTTTTGTACCTATATTTTTATAAGGGCACAGTGAATTGAACGCCTCGATGGTCTAGTGGTTTAAGTATTGGGCCGTGGTCTCGAGGTCCTGGGTTCGATTCCTGGGTTGGGCAAAATTTGTTTAAATTTTGGTTTCAGGTTTGTGATCACCAACCTGCATTTGGCAAGCGTGGTGATCAAGCCAAAACCCATCTTTGTAACGCAAACATGATTTTAAACGATGGAGGCCTTTGCCCTGCAATGGGGCATATTTTACGTTTTTTTACTTTACAGCGAATCCTCAGTTTAATGGAAATCAAGAAGCCTCTTGCCATTACAATAGAAGCGGTACCATCTTGGTGACCTATCTATCCTGAGTTGTATTGGGATGCAATAATATTGTTAAAAACCAAATAGGTATGTATACAATGATGTCCGTAGGTACAACAACGTGATACATTTTCTCGAAAGTCTTGTTCTATGTCATTAGTTCACAGTATTATTTCTTAGTAGTTTTTACCCGGGGCTTTGCCCGCTTTATCAAGATTCCTGTGGGAGCATTTAATCCCGAAAAAAGGGTCGAGGGTTCAGTAGTTTCAGAGTGATTGGCGGACACACATTATAAGACTAAACAATTCAATTTTCACATTTACAACATTAGTATGATCTAATACTAATATACTAATACCAATTTAATAAAGCTGATGAGTTTGTTGGTTTGAACGCGCTAACCTCAGGAAGTAATGGTCCGAATTGAAAAAATATTTTTGTTATGGATAGTTCGTGTGACGAGGAAGGCTTTAGGCTGTAATATAACACTTAGTGTGCGAAAATTGAAATCCATGCAAACGGAGTCGCAGGCGACCGCTAGTTATTGAATATTTTTTAATCCTGAATATTCAATGTTGATAAAATCAAATAAGTTTCCCAGATGTACAAATTATGTAAAATCTTGCATTTTGAAATGAGGAATATTGCTTTGCGATTTTACACTAGCATAATACATGTAACAAAAGGAGACAGACACACATTCTGTTATGATTACGTTGTCTCCATGACTAACTCGCAAGTAGGTATAAATAAGCAAACACACACAGCAACTTTGACTATGCCAACAGCGTAACCATTCTTACACAAGCCTCTTATCTCGATAAACCCCAAAGATAGCCTTATTAATGTTCCACGAAGCAAACAACTAGTTGGATCGAGTTTGGAATGTGTTTGAAACGTGATTTGTTTAAAACAAATTCAATTTTGCAGCTCAAACATCAATCAATCGGCTTATAAAATATCTGATGCAAACACGTCCTTTATTGAAATTAAGTCCAGTCTAATAATGATGTGTCTGGGTCGGTTTTAAAATTGATTGTTTTCGGTGAAACCTATTGAAGTTAGGTTATTCAACCTAGATAACGATTTTTCTTAAGTCTCTTTTTCAAATGAATTCCAACGAAGTAGCTATAGGACGGTTTTACTGATCAGATGAAAGCCCTATAATTTTTTTGTGGTAAGTCTATGATGGATCTATAATATGTAATAATAAATTTAATATAGATCTTGTTAATTTATTTTCTGCTGTATGTACAAAAGAAAAGTGTTTAAAAAGATGCAAAACAAAATTGTAATAAGTGTTACTGTATTTATGTGTTTTTTTTTGTTTTGTTTGTTTTAGGCCTTCAATAAAGTTTTGTCACCTAGCTATCAATGAATAAAAAAGCCCTTATCAAGAAATGGATACATTGGTGTTAATATTCTTGAGTTTTAAAACATCTATGAATGCAGATCAAAATATCTACTATCGACACTAAACATTTCGCCCTAAAATATTTGCAGTAAATTTCATTACATCTTGTATTACACCGACCTCTGCACATAATATAGACAAACTACCGTCCAGTCAGTGCCACTTGTACCGTATTTGTGACAAGCGACTGTGCGCAGTGAGTCCTCAACATCAGAGAGATATTATACGAGGGCGGACGACGAAGGGCCATTCGTGCCATCTGCCGGCCGTCTCGAATATAGTTGTAAAAAACCCGTTAGCTACCGTTAAATAACCAAATTTTTGGTTAGCTACCGATAAAATTCAGTTGTTAACGGTTAGTTATCTGACAGTCATCATCATCATCCTAGCGTTTGTCCCGGTCGCGTCCTCGGCCATTGCCTCGGAGTCCAGGGTCCGCTTTCCTGCTGCACCTACTCCACTTCGCACGGTCTTGGGCATCCAGGGTGGAAAGACCATTGACACGCATGTCATCTTCAACGACGCCAAGCCAGCACTTCTTGGGCCTGCCCCTTCTTCCGGGACCCGGCGGTGGTGGCATGGTGAGACATTTGTTTCCCACGTAGCTGGCCGGTTTCCGTAAAACATGGCCGTACCAACGTAGGCGACACTCCTGCAGTTTGTCTGCAATATCACGGACACGAAGGCTACCCCGAATGCGTGAGTTCTTAATGCGGTCTTTCCGCGTCACTCCACACATCCAGCGCAGCATCTTCATCTCCGTGACACGCAGCATCTGCTTGTGTCGCTCAAGTACAGGCCACGTTTCACTGCCGTACAAAAGGACCGGCCTAATGATGGTCTTATAGACCTGTCCCTTCAACTTAACCGGCATTTTGGGGTCACAAATGACACCAGTCACCTCACGCCACTTGGCCCAGGCTGCTGAAATGCGGGCTTTGACGTCGCAATCGATGTCGCTAGACGCATGAAGTACAGATCCCAGGTATTTAAACTGGTCCGTACGCTCGACCAAGTCACCGTCTATGCGTACGGGTGGGGGATCTGTGTTGCAGGCCATGTATTCAGTCTTCGCCACGTTTAGTTTTAGACCGCCGTTCTCAAGCGCCACCTTCCACTTACCCGCTCGTCTCACCAGTCGTCCCCTGTCCGAATCCGTCAGCGCGATATCATCAGCATACATGAGCAGCCACGGGGGTTGCTCATGTGCGTCTATGATGCTGGTTGACAGTTCGTCTAATATCACGCTAAACAGGAAGGGACTAAGGACGGATCCTTGGTGGACTCCGACGGTAACGGGGAAAGGGTTGGTGTCACCAACAGCAGTCCTAACTATTGAATCGGAATCGTGGTACATGTCGCGGATGACGTCAATATAAGTTTCAGGCACCCTCTTGGACCTCAGTGCCCACCAGATCATCATGCGAGGAACACAGTCGAAGGCCTTCTGCATGTCCAGAAACAGGAAATGCAGAGGCGTGTTCTTCGTTCTGTATTTCTCCATGATCATCCTTAGGGCAAAAACAGGGTCCATGGTACCAAGACCAGGTCGAAACCCGTACTGACAGTCCGAGACAGTACACTCCTGTCGTAGCCGAGAGTCAACTATCCGCTCGAATAGCTTCATAGTGTGGGACATTACCTTTATACCGCGATAGCTTCCACACTCCTGCACCGATCCCTTTCCCTTGAAGACTGGAGTTATGATACTCCGTCTCCACTGGCAAGGGATCTGCCCGGTGTAGAGTATGCGGTTATAAAGGTCGGTTAAGATGCCCACACCACGAGAACCCATCGCCTTCCAGGCTTCAATGGGGACTCCATCGGCACCGACTGCTTTCCGATTCTTCATGTGGCGAAGAGCTCTGAGGACTTCATCAGGCGTTATGGGTGGCACTAGTCCTTGATTCGGAGGGAGGTCCGGTGGTTGCACCTTCTTATGCTGCTCGTTGAGCAGCTCGTGGAAATACGAGCGCCATCTCTCCTTCACCGCGAGGTCCTCGCATAATAGGTTGCCACTAGGGTCCTTTACACAGCGGCACTTGGAAATATCCAGTGCAGCTTTGACCCTAGAACGAGCTACTCTGTACACAAGCTTCTGCCCCTCAGACGAGTCCAGCTTATCGTAGAGCGGTTGTAAGTGTTCTCGTCTGGCTCTGGCTACAGCTTGTTTAGCAGCGCGTTTTGCAGCCCCATATGCGTCGCGGTCTTCAGGAGATCTGGTCGCTTGCCACTTTAAGAAGGAGGCTTTCTTCTCCTTGATCTCCCTCTGGACTTCTGCGTTCCACCACCAAGTCTCCTTGTCACATTTGCGTCCACCCTTTGAGATCCCGAGCACCGCCTTTGCCGCAGTGGTGATTGCATCCTGAATCCCATCCCAGTGGTCTTGGACCGGTTTGCCATCAGCATCAGCACAGGTAACGCTTGTAGCCGAGGCAAACTCTTGAGACGTAGATTCGTTCAGCCGCCACCACCTGATCTGGCGTCGGCAACGCTCAAGGGGCTTCTCCTTGGGTCTTACGCAGAGATCCATGACAAGGAGTCGGTGTTGTGCAGTGAGACTCTCACCGGGTATGACCTTGCAGTTGGCTACTTTGCTGATGTGGTGCCTCCTAGTGAGCAGGTAATCGATTTGGGTAGCATGCCGCCCGCTCCTGTAGGTGATTAGGTGTTCGGTCTTCTTTTGGAAGAACGTGTTCACGATCGCAAGATCCGCAGCCGCACACGTTCTGAGGACGTCCTCCCCTCCCGCGTTGCGACCGCCGTATCCAAAACCACCGTGAACACGATCAAACTCCTCACACCTGTCACCCACATGGCCGTTCAGATCGCCTCCCAAAACGATCCCCTGTGACAACGGGATGCCACTCAGCACATCTCCGAGTTGGTTCCAGAACCTCATCCTTTCAGCATCGCTACAGCCAGCCTGCGGCGCATAAGCGCTCATCAAGTGGGTCGTTACTCCATCAATGAGCAACTTAACCACCATAAGCCGATCATTGCAACGATTCACCTCCAGAACGCTGTCCTGAAACTCCTCAGAGAGCACCACAGCGACCCCGTTCTCCCCCCCAGGCGCACCGGTATAGATCAGCTTGTAGCCATTCCCAATGGACCGGGATCTGCTGCCTTTCCATCGAGTCTCCTGCAGGAACGCCACGTCCACCCTCCGCCTGATGAGTACGTCGGCCAGCTCTCTCACGCGTCCAGTAAGCGTGCCAATGTTCCAGGTTGCGAAGCGGAGTTTCCTAGTACGGTTCGGGGCTCGCGTCTTCAGCCGTGCCCGCCCAGTGCACGGTAGCCCTTGCCCACTTGTCACAGAAGTCGGGCGAGGCTCCTGCGCGCCGTTTTGCGGCGGCGCCCTAACAGCAACCGTATTCCTTCTTGTGACTACCATTTTTGATTTGGCGGTTTCGGTTTTTACGGAGGCGACTGCCGTCTGACCCCCCAACCCCTAGAGGAAAACCCATTGCCAGAGCCTCGTCCGTCCTTCAGCAGGGTGCACCACTTGCAGGTGAGGTTGACTTGGGCTCCCAAGATGTAGGCGGAGCCCCGAACACCCCATTTAGTTATCTGACAGTGACAGCTAAAAAGGGTATAGTTTTTTTCCTTTGTGAAGAGAAAATCGATATTCAAAAGATAAATAAAATTCATTTTAGATGTTATCCTACTACCTAATCCTACTAAGATTATAAATGCGAAAGTTTGTAAGAATAGATGGATGGATAGATGTCTGTTACTCTTTCACGCAAATACTACGAAACGTAAATGTTAAATTATATGTCGCTTTAATTTATAATTGCGTCTAATATACAATCTATTACTATTATTATTATACAAACACTTATTTACATCTAGCGGAATCTAGTGGAATATAACCGTAAAATGCATAAAATGCGGGTTATTAACCGTATCTAACGAAAAATGCATATTTACCCGCACGGTTAAAATCGTTAATAACCGGCGTCGCATCTATAGTCTCGAAGGGCCGTGATTCACTGTCTTAATTCACTAACATTGTGCGGACGGGAAAACACGAGATATTAGAAGAATATCTTGCTTTAGTTTACATGGTACCTCAATGTTGGTTGTACCTGTAAGATATTGTGTACGTACTAAACAAGTCAAACATAGAGGAGCTCAATGACGCAGTGGTTTGCGCGCTCGGTCCGCGTCTGCTAAAGTTAAGCAACTTTCGCAGCGACCAGTCATCGGATGGGTGACCAAAAATTTTCATCTCGAGCGCATCCGTGCTTCGTAAGGCACGTTAAGCCGTTGGTCCTGCGCCTGATCTCTACGGTCGAGTCAGATTGCTGTCCTACCGAACTATGAGTGTGCACAGTAAGTCCTTAACATCAGAGAGATATTACGAGGGCGGATGACGAAGGGCCATTCGTGCCATCTGCCGGCCGTCTCGAAGGGCCGTGATTCACTGTCTTAATTCACTAATATTCTGCGGACGGAAAAACACGAGATATTAGAAGAATATCTTGTTTTAGTTTTCTGCATGGTAAATGCTCGCTGTTACTGAGCTATTGTGTACAAAATAAGGCTTAAGTTTAAGGAGCTCAATGATGCAGTGGTTTGCACGCTCGGCCTGCGATTGCTAAAGTTAAGCAACTTTCCACCGGTGGCAACCGGTCATCGGATGGGTGACCGGAAATTTTCATCTCGAGCACATCCGTGCTTCGGCACGTTAAGCCGTTGGGCCTGCGCCTGATCTCACTGCGGTCGTGTCAGATTGCTGTCCCACCGAACTATGAGAATGCACAGTAAGACTTAAACATCAGAGAGATATTACGAGGGTGGACGACGAAGGGCCATTCGTGCCATCTGCCGGTCGTCTCGAAGGGCCGTGATTCACTGTCTTAATTCACTAATATTCTGCAGACGGGAAAACACAAGATATTAGAAGAATGGGACGCCTCTTGCTTAATATTTTGCTTGACTTTTCTTGATGGAAAATGTTTACTGTTACTGTGTGTTATTGCGTACCAAATAAGTCAAACCCAATCATAAAATGTAGTGTAATTTAATCTATTTTCAATAAACTATTGAATCAAAGTTAACGTTAAATAACTGTGATGACAATGTCGAAAAGTCATCCTTTTTAGAAAGAAAATGCTTATGTTCATCGCACAAACATTTGCCCCTAGCGGGATTCGAAGCCGTGACTATCGGTGTCCTAGCCACGGTCTTTGACCACTAGACTAACGGGCCCGTCTCATTTTCCATCGCTGGGGTAAATGTTGCCGGTACACTAAACAAAGGAGTTTCGGATACGGTAGCCAATCTTTTGTAATCGGCCAATCAAGCAACATTTAATATGTATGTACATTATAATAATAATAAATTCATTGGACTAACATACCAAATGCCTAGCCCTAAACTAAGCTCGAAGCTTGTACTATGGATGCTAGGAAACGGATAGACATACTTAAATACTTTTTATAAACATCCATGACTCGAGTACAAATACCGATGTTCATCACACAAACATTTGCCCCTAGCGGGATTCGAACCCGCGACCTTTGGTTTTGTAGCCACTCGACCAACAGGCCCGTCTATATTATTGTTATTGTCACTCACATGTGAGTGACAATACTTGTATCAAAACATAACTATAGTCACAATAAAATGAATTGCACATTCTTCTGCCTTCTATCCCTTGTAAAAAACATTATTAAAAGCGTGCACTTTACAAAATTTAGTTGACTCATTTACGTGGTACGAAACGAACACGATTTGTTATCAAACACTTGATTGCTGATGAGATTAGGAAAACTGTGCTTGACAAACACAGGTCTACACTTGTGTGTGTGTGTGTGTTCGGAATCCACGTGCAAGGACGTAACTTGTAGAAAATGCGACATATTATATTAGAAACTAAGTAAGTCTTCCGCCCGCGACTTCGTCCACGTCCCGTGCCGTCCCTTAGTTTAGAAATTTTTCTTGCCTTAAAACCATCCCTGGACATAAAAGAACAATAAAAAAAAGAATTGACCAAATTGGTCCAGGCGTTGTTGAGTTATGCGCTAACCAACATATTTTGCGATCGATTTTTATATAAAAGATGATATTAGAAATCAGTGCGAATTGAGTGCAATGAAGTGGCTTTCTTTCAGCGGGTGTATGAAACTACTAAGAGACAATATAAGATTTTAGCGTTGCATTATGACACTAAATTTATTTTGAGCAGTAAGTAGTATATGATTATCATAATCAACATCCTAGCGCCTCTCCCAGTTGCATCCTCGGCCATTGCCTTGGAGTCCAGGGTCCGCTTTAGTAATTAGTTTACAATATACTACATAATTAATATCGCGTTCAGTCTCGTTAAATAATATTAGTGTACTGATGGACAATCCGAGAGGCAGCTACGAACCGTGGGAATGTCAAGTTATCTTGTATCTTACTGGTTCTACCAACCTTCTAGCCCATGTGGTCATTCTATGATCATAACCAATTATTTATTTATTTATTTATTTAAACTTTATTGCACGAAATAGATTTGCACGAATTATCTGAGGGAGACCTTCATTCAGTAGTGGACTGTAATAGCAGAGCTCTTAAATGTCCAACAATTAAGAACTCTGCTAGCTATCCAGAGAATGGCCTAGATTTATTGAACCACAGTATATTAGAAAAATATTTTATTAATATGAATTTATTTACATAAAGTATATTTATAACACTTATCACCACTTGTCTAGAACTTCAATGCACAAGATATGCTTATCTTTGAGCTAGAATGGAGGCATGATTAATATCCAAGTATATTTAGTACATTCACATACATAATCCTAACAAACTCGTTCTAGGCCTACTAACATTACTGGGGCTAAAACTTAGGATGACGGATGGAAAGGACATGTCTCAATGATACAGAAATTATGCCACATAATGTCCCATTACAACAGCGTTAAGACCAGAGGCTAAAATTTGGGAAGATAGATGAATGTACCTTAATCCTTTGAATCCTAGTCCAGGGCAAATGCCTTCATCATTTAAACTGAAACGTATTCAAGGTACCTTACAAACGTAAGAAGGTACGAGGAAAATTATATAATGACTACTAAACAAGAATCTGAAATCCGTTTTATGATAGAACCAGTGATCATTTTGTTATTAGAGGGAAAAAAGCAGGATTAGCTATAGACAAGCTAATAGAAGGTAAGTGATGATCGCCGTCCAAGGATATCTATGATCTCTAAAGGATCACAGATGTTTTGTGTTGGCCGCATTTGATTCGAACAGTATAATGTTGGTGACGAAGCATCGTCCTTCTGAGGACGTCGCGAGTCCAACACTCCACCCTTAAAGGTGTGACTAACTGACTAAGATAGCGCAGTGAAACAAAATGAGTCTTAGCCTCCGATAATACAATTATACATATAAGAAGCCACTTCGGTCTTGCGCCGTCTTCTGTAATTTCTAGCCCGCAGTTGGCGTAAGGGATTTCCACCATGATATAAAAAGGTATAAAAATGAGTCTTAGCCTCCCGAAAATATAAGACGGTCCTGCGCGTCCTCCTGCCATTTCTGGCCTGCAGTTCGCGCAAGGGATTTCCCCCGCGTTGAAAAAAAGATATAAAAAGCATGCACACTTACTTCGGTTTGGCATACGGCGACGACGGCGACGACGCCTTGTGGTTCCTGTTCGGATGGTTGTGCCTGTTCGCATTAGTATCGAGGCCGCCGCCCGGGGATATCTTGCCGGCGAGTGCGTTCAGAGAGTGCAACATTGCGGGCGGCGGCCGCTTCGTCCAAAGCGGCCTTGTCACGCTGCTGCTTCGACTGAGCCCGGTGAGGGCCCTGCGGCGGGCCACGACGCCTTATCTGTTGATAAGAGGCGCGGGGGCACGCTCGCCCCCCGCCTCATCGCCACTCGACACTCTCACGCACGCACACACACGCACATTTGACAGGCGACCGTTCGTCGTCAAACTAGAGGAGGGGTCACTGTCCTGTCCTGTTCGGGCATTTTTCCATTTAGATGTACACTTTTGTTTTTCCCGTTTTTTTTTTTTATTTACACTCAACACTTTATGATGCACCTGTGATTTTTAAATTATAGTAAAACGTTGCGATATTTCAGTGATGTTGCTTGTTTAATCGATGTGGTTGTTATGTTATGTATTTTATTTAAATATTAGGCAGATTGTCAGATAACAGAAAGAGTAGTGCACAAAACCTAAAAATCGAACTACACACACCAATTTACTTGGTGCGTATTTATTTATTTACTTGGCGTGCTCAATGAGAAACAATAGGAATCTTTCCATTAGAAATCAAATTATATGAAGTCAGTCAAGGTTCTCAGATGCTACTATGTTCTTCTAGTCAATCTATTCAAGCTCGAATTGGAATTGTTTTTTTTTCGTGCTCGGACCTGTGCTCGTAATCAATAAGCTTTTGGCAAGCTTGGTGATGCAACTGTAATTATAGCCTTTTTCGCGCAAAATACCCTTCAGGAATGTATTTGTTGATGACGTTATGAATCACCACTGATAAAAAATCTAACGCATGTCGCATTCGATGTACTTTGCCGTTAACGTTTTCTAGGCGTTTTAGCTACATGTTGAAAAAAGAAAAGTCGGACAGATTTTTAATGGATGAATTGAATGAATAGGTTGTAATTCTAATCCATGATTGCAATTCTAATCATCATTGTTAGTTCAATATCAATAAATAAAAGAACGATCAATCTTATACCCAAAAGTTTGATAAAATTAACTTGAAACTTTTAGGTTGAATGTGATGAAACTGAAATAAGTATTAAGAAATAAACTTTAAGGGTAAATAATTTGTGCCCATAGTACATAAACATTAAAGATTTATTACGGTCAAGTACCTACAATAAATAAAGCTGAATATCAAATACACGATCGTCGACAGTGTTGGCACCCTTCCAATTAAATCGCTAACAATACTATTAAGCGACAAAGTGTCATCATGACAAACGAATATTTCTTTGTGAACACGTTAATAATCACTTTTCTACACACTAGACTTAATGTTGCGTGATCGAATCAGTCAGCTTGTTTGTTTTCAGTGTTAGAAGAGAGTGGCTATGTTCTGAAGTGTAGTTTCACTATCGATAGTTGATATCCAAATCTGATTACGCATTTTGGTTTTAAGTTTTTGGTTGGTTGATCGTTGACGAATACTTGATTTTCCACGCAAAATTACTGTTTGAGCTAACTTTTCCCTGTTAGCACTACCAATGTGCCTACTTTTTCATTAAACTTTAGTTTGAACTAAAGGTTTAAATAGTTTAAAAAATGCGTGAAGTAAAGTCCGTCTTTTGCACCCTCTTTTCTTTGTGCATTAATAATACCTTCCTGAAAAACTAACGAAGCAATAAAGAACAACAATTCACCAATAAAAATACTATTATCTACAAGACAACATCCAGTCATCTTGACCTCAAGATTCCACTGCAACAGAACACAGTCTGACCAGAAAATTAACTCGCCCTGGGAGTTCACTAATGACGGTACATCTCCGCAGTCGTTAAACTAAGTGGGCAACAAGATATTAAGCGAAAATTACTAGAGACGCCGCTCTTTTTATATGTCATGAGTTACGTGACACGCTATGTAGTAGCTCGATCGTATTCTGCTTGTAAAAGTAACTAATTTTATTACGTATATTTATACTTTCGTATTATGTATGAAAAGGGATTACGTATGTTTTTCTCTGGTGTTGTGGACTTACGTCTTTCTGCGGTTCATTCGGCGTCTTGGTATTTTAGGTAAATCTAAAATAGGGATATGTGTTAATTGTGTCAGCCTTAAAGCTTCTATCAACTAACGCTCATAAAAAGATATTAAAGGGAAATTACTCGAGACGCCGCTCTTTTTATATGTCATAAGTTACGTGACACGCCACGTATTAGGTTGATCGTATTCTGTTATGGAAGTAGCATAAGTAGTAAGTCTGTGATCGTGTTGTAAAAGTAATCTATTTTATTACGACTCGAGCATTATGGTAAGGAATTAAGTAATTTGTTGTGTTCTGGTGTTGCAGACTTAGGTCTTTCTGAGTTTCATTTGACGTCTTGGCCTTATAGGTACGAGTAGAATCCAACACAGAGGCATGATGTTAATCGTCGGCTTTAATTCTTCTATCCTTATAACAAGATATTAAGCGAAAATTACTCGAGACGCCGCTCTTTTTATATGTCATGATGAGTTACGTGACACGCTATGTAGTAGCTCGATCGTATTCTGCTTGTAAAAGTAACTAATTTTATTACGTATATTTATACTTTAGTATTATGGTAAGGGATTAAGTATGTTCTTCTCTGGTGTTGTGGACTTACGTCTTTCTGCGTTTCATTTGGCGTCTTGGTATTTTAGGTAAATCTAAAACAGGGATATGTGTTAATTGTGTCAGCCTAAAAGCTTCTGTCAACCAACGCTCATAACAAGATATTAAAGGGATATTACTCGAGACGCCGCTCTTTTTATATGCCATGAGTTACGTGACACGTTATGTATTAGGTCGATCGTATTCTGTTATGGAAGTAGCATAAGTAGTAAGACTGTGATCGTGTTGTACAAGTAACTAATTTTATTATAACTTGAGTATTATGTTAAGGAATTAAGTAGTTTTGTTGTGCTGTGGTGTTGTGGACTTTGGTCTTTCTGCGTTTCATTTGACGTCCTGGCCTTAAAGGTGCGAGTAGATCTTACACAACGAGACATGGTGTTGATGCTTTGATAAACAAAAGCTCGTAACAAGATATTTAGCGAAAATTACTCGAGACACCACTTTTTTTATATGACGTGACACGCTATATAGGTAGGTCGATCGTATTCTGCTAGTAAAAGTAACTAATTTTATTACGACTTTAGTGTTATGTTAAGGGATGAAGTATGTTGTTATCTGGCGTTGTGGACTTAGGTCTTAGATCTGTCTTCACTTCATTTGACGTCTTGGCCTTATAAATACCTACCTACATCTAAAACCGAGACGTTTTGTAAATGGGCGCTGTCAGCTTTATGACTTATATCTTCACATGTACGTGGCGAGACGGACCAGTATGTATAATTTAATATTATTTTAGATGTAAAAGACGTTGATGGTTTTAATTACTTAAATTCTTCTGATTTCATACAAGTATACATTTAACTGCTTTGATTTAAAAAATATAATTTAGTTTTTACAACTAAATACTCATTTACTTCATAGAATTTATAGGTTACACTTCATGAAAATAATAGCAGCTGTAACAACGTGTGAAAGTGATGAATCCACCGTCCTTACACGTATAACTTACATCAAAGACGATTAGACGACACGCTCAACCGTCAAGGTCCTCCGACTATTACTTTTAACTGTCAACGCGAGACGTGAAAGCCAAGCCTACGACTACGCCGGGTCAGCGGCTGTTAATTTTATCGCGGGCCCAGTACCCTCCCCGGGGCACTCCTGGGACCGTGTCAAATGCTAATGCGCGGTACCCACCACGGGTTGTGGGTACTAATAGCTCGATTAGCGCACACTGAATTATTTAGCCATGAGAGCGGTGTAATGCCGGCCATTCGGAATGACCTTTCGCGGGCTTATCAGGAATGATGCGTGCATGTTCCGAATGATATTTTAAGGAATGATTTAACATGAATGATTTGATGACCCGCTTTGTCAAGAAGGTCGCGGTTTCGATTCCCACACAGGACAAACATTTATGTGCATGAACATCTTTGCTTGACCTGGTCTGGGTTATATGTATCTTTTTAAATATATTTGTAATACCACTGTTGCTTCTGATGTCTGTAACACAAGTTTTTAAGCTACATTCTTAACACGGAGTCTGATCAGTGTACGCGCTGATGTGAAATATTTTTTTAAAAAACATAAGAAATAATTAATTAATGATATTTTTAGACTTTTTGAGATGGACGACAGATTACTTAGCTTCAAAGTAATATATCATGGCTATGATTGCTAATTTTCTGGATGGTAGGAAACAAAGTACCAGTTACTTCTGTTTTCTGATTTTACCTGATAAAGCATACTTCGTTTTAAACAAGAAAATAAAATCCTTGCTCCACACAATTTCACATGAGTTGATCCATTCACAACCTCGACTCGTGTAAATAATGAAATTTCCAGAGTGTTTATTGATCGATGACATCTCAGTTGATTGCCTCCAAATTGCTACTGAATAATAAATTAACCAAATTATTCATAATTGCTCATTTATTGACATCCGGGAAAACGTATTACCGTCGAAACATTATTAATACCCGCCGAATTAATAATTCCGAACGGAGATAATTATCTTGACTTAACTTTTCCATGTTATATTCTTTTTATTTAAGAAGATCTTATTAAAGATTTTCCTCAATTTAATTTCCTGTTCAACTTTGAATGGAAGAAATCGTTTTAACGTAAGTAACTACAAAAATCATTAAAATTGATGGATGTTGCCTATGCAAATGGACTAAAAATACAATATTTACTTCACAATCTTATTTTTTTAAATTCTTAAGTAAAGAAATATTTTGTTAATAGCGGCCGCCCGCGACTCCGTCCGCGTGGATTTCAATTTCCAATAGCTTAAAGCCTTATCCAAATATCCGTCATTTTTTTCAAATCGGTCCAGTAGTTCCTGAGATTAGCGCGTTCGAACAAACAGACATACAAACAAACAAACTCTTCAGCTTTATATATTAGTATAGAAGTATAGATTAAAGCAATATCATAGCGACTGTTATATGTGATGTATAATTTTGTTGTCAAAATTGTTAGTGTAAAGTAATTGGACAAGGTTCAGAACTTAATAGCTTTTATTTGACTTTTTCTTTCATGTTATATTGTAACAGGGTATCAAGGAGTAGATATTTGATGTTCCGATACCTAGCATTTTTATTTTCATAGCAGTTGCGTACGGAATTATTCAGTACCAGGTAAAAAGGCGCATTGCCCTAGTTAGGCACAGCGCGGGTTTCGCAGCGTGGTTACGTGATCATAAATCGAGCTGATGTTTTTTTATTGAGCCGCCAAATCGGTGCTGTCACGGAACCACTGCCGAACCCACGGCAGCACTCACGGTTCATTAGCTTAAAAAATAGGGTTATTTTACAAATTTATAAATGACTAGCGGCCGCCCGCGACTCCGTCCGCGTGGATTTCGATTTCCAATATCCTATGTGTTATTCTGATGTATAAGCTATATTGTGGTAAAGTTTCATTCAATTCCATTCAGTAGTTTTTACGTGAAAGAGTAACAAACATCCATACATCCATACATCCACACATCCATACATCCATACATCCATACATCCATACATCCACACATACAAACTTTCGCCTTTATAATAGTAGTAGGAAAATTCAATTCGCAAATTGATGGACGGTGATCGCAAGACTATATTCTCCATTTTAGATAAGATGATCTCTGATAATGTCGTCCGTGACTTTATCCCTGTGGATTTTAAACATAAATACAGCTTAAAGCCTTCTTCGAAAAATGGACTATCCGACACAAAAATATTTTTTTCAAATTTAACTAGTCCTTTCTGATATAAGCGCGTTCAAATAAACAAAAAAAAAAAAACAATCACTTTGGCTTTATAATATTATGGTCCTCCGAGCCGTATTCGGCTATGGCGACCCTTGCTAGTTACGAGCATGTGCTCTTATATGACTTGCGAGAGGAAATCGGTAGTTTATAATATTAGTTAAGATTTAAAGACCCCTTTTTAATGTTAAACGTCAAAAAATAACAAATGTATCATGCTAATGGCATTTATATTTTGCATTTTGCCAGTAAAATGTCAAGCAAATAACCGCATTATTGCAATCCAACAGTAAAACGTCTGCCATCAAGTAGGTCCTGCCAAACGGTTCTGGAGCCAAATATTTATGCGGTATTTGTATTCATTACACCCTCATTTCTCTTTAAATATGCCGCCGAACGTTTTCTCGCGATTTACGACGCAAACTTTTAGCCTCTGTACAGAATTGGTGCTTTAGAATTTAATTATTGCGGTTCACATTTTTCGGTTTGGTGTTATACTAATCCAGAGTGATGGGAACGAGCGTTTCGTATGTTTTCTTTAATTGATGTCTGTTAAATCCTTATTAATGTTTGTGCAAATCGAGGTCTTTTTCTACTTTTGATCGATATTTAAGTATCCGTTACTTAGCATCCCTAGTACAAGTCTCGAGCTTAGTTTGGGGTCAATCGGTGTGTTAGTTCAAGGAATTTATTTTTTGATTTATTTATTTAATGATTTTAGGTTTTGGTGAATGCATACCTTCTACAATCTTTTTAATTTCGGTAGGTCCAGGTTTATGTGTCGGGTTCTTCGATCCAGTGCAATGGTATGTATTCCCTTTTTCACAATATACCACAAAATCCACTGTGATAGAGTGAATTAAAAGTAAACTTTGAAAAGTTTACTTTTATTACAAAACTAGCTACACTCTGTTAATTCAAACCACTGAAATTGTAATGTCAAAATGATATACAAACACTACAATCAGTGTCCAAAAGAGAGCCGTCCCACATTTTTATACGAAGGTTAATTCAACTTTGCACAAATAAAAGGCACTCGAAATAACATGTAACAAGTTTGTTTCGGACATGACATTACCTTTTTTGTGCACACGCAAAGCGTAGTTTCCTTTTAACTCTGACTACGGGACTCACTTTTTTCATTTCACAATTCCATGGTTGCATTGAAAAAGAATAAACAGGAATACAAGAGTCAAAGCCACGGAGTGAGTAAAAAAAGTAAAGAAAATTATCAGCCTATTAATGTCCCACTGCAGGCCAAAGACCTTTATCATTTCAAATCATGTTTTAGATGACTTCTGGCTTAATTAGCAAGCTTGAAAAATGCGGATTAGTGATCACATTCACAAACCCGGGCTGTGTCCGGAAAAACCGACAAAAGGAATCGAACCCAGGACCTAGAGATCACGGTCCGGTACTTAAACCATCGAGGCGTTCAAGCGTAGGCACGGATGTGCTACATATTTCATACTTTCAGAAACAATAACCCTACCACTCATTGCCTCCATAATCTCCAGCCTACTTTTACCCACAGTCGGTCGAAAACATTCCAAGATCCTACCTTGCTTATTGCAAACAAATCTGACTAATTCCACCATCAAATCTGGCATGCCCAGTTTACAAGAGTGAGTATTTAATTCAAAATCAAAATTAAAATATATTTTATTCAAATAGGCCTCAGAAAAGCATAGTAAAAAACCTAAAAAAACTACACATTGAATCTACCACCGACTTCGGAATGCAGTCATCTACCGAGAAGAAGCGGCAAGAAACTCGATAGTTGCTCTTTTCAATCGCCAAGTTTTGTTACAATATTTGTCCAATAAGTTTACAACATACTTGTAAATGTACAAGTACTAGGCTATATTTAAATTTAAAACACCGCCTCATTGCCTCCAAGTTGCCGTCGACAATTATTTATCCATTAAGGTTCGTCTGCAAACTACAGTGGGTCAGTTGTTCGAAAGCTGAAGACTTGGGTAGTCGGAAAGTTTCCCGCACTATTTAAGTTGGCGCTAAGTTATTTTGAAATTTCTTGCAGTTTCAGATTAAGAATTTCATTGCTGTTTCGTTTGTTTTTGTGTAAATTGTATACTGAAGCACTAAATTTTCATGAAAAATTTATAGTACGAGTATTACTTAAAAATGGTATAGAAGTTTTTTGACATCTTTTACACTTCGTGGTACAAAAACAACAGAAAATCAAAAGTATCACTGTATAAACGGACTAGTTTGTACAATTTTACTTTTTGTACACACTATTAGCTTTAAATTTTGTCTATTAAAGTAAGATAAGGATATTTAATCATAATTAATTACTGTTCTTTTCTGTCAAGACTAATATTCCAAATTGTTTATAAATTTTGCCTTTTAAATTCGTTTAAGACTTCTTTGTCAAACCATACATTTAACGGTGTTGGTCACGTAAGCTTCGCCTTTTAAGCTTAAAATCAAATCCAAAATACAAGTCAAACACAAACAAACACAAGCTAACTGACGTGGGGCGACGTCGTGAGGCCGCATTTCGACGCAAAGCGAAATAGTCACCCGTCGCGAGCCGTATTACGCGTGTCTGACCGGACTGCACTTCCTTTCATACACAAGACACACACATACACTGAGCACACAAATACTCGGGTACATTTAAGATACGCCAAAAAATGACAACTTTCGCACAAAATTTCCAAGAACGATGCAAAACCCAGGTTGGCATCAATGGAAATCAATGTACATAAAACAAAAGTAATAATTCGGAACTTAAAATTACAAATTAATCAGAACTTCTTAAATGCGCAATGGACTACTTTTTTATGGCAGAGGCGGCAACCGAGCTAGCGGATCGCCTGATGGTAAGCAATCACCGCCGCCCATGGACATCCGCGACACCAGAGGTATCGTTGATGTATTGCCGGGCTTCTAAAAGAGAGTACGCTCATTTCTTGACGGTCCTCATGTCGTAGCAGTCAGGAAATACTGCAGCAGTGAGATTGTTCCACAAAGCTGTCGTACGAGGCAAAAAGTTATGATATAATACACTTTGGAAAAGAAACAACCACTTTAGCAATACATCATGATAACCATCATTTTTGCTTGCATGTAAGCCTTTCCCAGATTCTGCCTTGCTCATTGCAAGGCAAACAAATCTTATAAATTGCACCAACAAATCTGACATGCCAAGTTGGCAAGCACCCTCGGACACCGGTCTTTGTAAACCGACCGGAGAATTTCATTAATTTTCATCTGCAAAACTTTCTCGCTGCAAGTGTTATTCCATCCATCCTCGACGATTCGACGCTCAAGGCCCCTACAAAGCCCTACATCTCAGTTATGAAACAATAGTTTTAAGTAGCCAAACTATTCGCAAACTAGTTTCTATTCGGACAAATGAATAACGATACGGCTCAGACGCAAATATTACAAGTCCGTAATAACTAGTAACAATAGTTTTAAAACTAATTTCGCAAGTTCCGGCGCCGTTGGGCTTGTACATTATGGAAGGGAGTTGCTTCGTCGAACTTTAGATTTAGTGGAATTAAGGATTAAAGGCTCGTGCCTATATACAACGATTAGCTGAGGTTTGGCGGGGAATACCGACTTACGCGCGGGGAATACGTACTGTTTGCTATTATGATTATTTTTTCTTTTGAAGGTTTTCTAATTTCACGGATTGTTAATTTTACGAAGGTTTGACAAAATTAGATTTCCATAAAATACAAAATTATGTAATACTAGCGGCGACTATCTGGTATGCGTTAACACTGTATTGTAAGCCCATCAATACTCTCCTCACCATTTTGCATCAACATATCAGTTTCTAATAATCATCACGATCTGACAAGCGCTTACAATGCAAGCCAACCGATACACCATACACCGGCTCGTCTAGACCGGCACCTCAGAATACAGAATAAACCAGAAACCGTCAACGCGCTCATGTCTGAAGATGTTCGCAGTACACCTAATAGGTGTGGTCGACTAAATTGTCAGTTAGTCAATGGCCGACGCCCGCACTGTTGACATCTGATTGCAGCTGTTAGTTTTTTAATAATTATGCCGTCCTCTGTCGTTCCCACTTGCAAAAGTGCTACCGGGTTTACCAAAAAAAATGTTGGGATTACGGTTCATCTGTAATTATCACATTTGCAGACCATTCTATTAAGATATTGAATTTTATTTTTCGTAATTTAACTGTCATTAAAATTATGTGTACCTTTTGTGCGTGTTGCCACAAATTACCCAAATTTTTACAAGACTTATTTCAATACATTTTCTTGAATTAAGTATATTTGCCTAAAAGAAACACATACCATTTGTAAGTGTTGTCACAACATAATACCTATCATATGTGGAAAAAAAATGTTTTAGATTTGGTTTTTCTGTCACATTTTGTTTTTAAATAATTCTGAACATGTGCTTTTTATTTATCCTCTTTCGACTGATGTATATCATATTTTATATATGTAGGCGTATCATATTATATTGTTGCTAAATATATTCAAACGAAATAAACTTTAAAAACTTTCTCATTTTTTTTCAATATCCTTTTACTTCATTCGCGTGGATGTTGGTTTATCCCATGGGAGCATTTTTAATCGGGATAAAAAGTAGCTTATCACCCAAGTCGCCCCATACCCCAACTGCACACAATTTCAATTTCATTCAGTAAAATCCGTCCAGTAAATTCAGCGTAATTGACAGACAAACATCCAAACAAACAAAGTTTCAAAATAAATTTAATAATTAGATTTATACAAACTTGATGGTCAAGCCTAGTTACTTTTGAAATAAATGTTTGAAAAAACATTATTGTTCAAACGTTTTTCTCAAATTACTGTAGCAGCACCGAGGTACATGAAATTAGAATTTTCTTAAAAACTGTAACTTCAGCGAGCGCTGGTATCACTACGCGGGTGGGTGACGCAAGGGGGACAAGACGTTTTGGACACAACGCGTTCCATAGAAATTTGATTGAAAGCTCTTTCTGGTTTATTCTGTATTCTGAGACCGGCACATGAATTAGATTTGACGCCATACGTCGTCTCTGTCAGTCGGCATTGATTGCAATTGATACTGATTCGATTTCGCTTGTTGTCTTCATTCGTCAATAATCATGCTTGTTAATTCTGATGCACCTAAATGTAATACATATTGTGAAACATAATTCATAAGTAGTAATGCAGTAGTAGTAATGCAGTTGCATAACATCTAATTAAAATTGTGCGAAGTTATCAAAATTAGATGGTCAGACTTAGATCTTCCGCCAAATTAATGCATTCTGAAAGGAGCCCAACATGCCGATGTAATATCAACTTTATTCAAACGTATAATAATTATTAATTTTCCCGTGTATAAACACGGTCAAGTGTTGATCAAATGGTCAGAGACGCTGGCTGCAAAACCAAGGGTCGCGGGTTTGAACCTCTCAAGGGCAAATTTTGGTGTGATGAACATTAGCATTTGTACTCGAGTCATGGATGTTTTATAAAAGTATAGCGGCCGCCCGCGACTCCGTCCACGTGGATTTCGATTTCCAATAGCCTAAAGCCTTCCTCGTCGAATGGACTATCCAACTCAAAAATATTTTTTCAAAGAAGACAGTTTTTTTTGGGCCCACCAACAATCGGTAACGTTTAAGACAAAGAGAACTATGTAAAAAATGTATATATTTTTTTATGAATTTTGCTATTGAAGTGAATTGCAAATGAAACCGGAGTCATAAAACCAAAATAAAAAGCCTTATTTTGATTATATCCGTGAAATATCTGTCCAAAGATTAGTAAACAATAGCTGACATCCAGATAACTGAAGGAAAAAAGGTTTTTATCAATAGAATTAAAATGAAACACTTGAAATCGAACATAAAGGAGACGCAATTTACTTTTGGAACGGTTTTCATGCCTATTTTTATCTGAGGCGGTGATTGATAGTGACTTTTAATCATTTAATTAATGAAATAAAATAATACGAATAAACAATACAAAAAAATCCGTATAACGGAACGCAAGTGCTAGTCTATTGCCGGATTTTGATTTTATTTAAAAACTGAATACAAATGTCAGAAACCTTCAGTCTGTCAACTGTCATTAATGGTTTTATTATATAATTTAAAAAAGCTGTAGTTTGTTTGTTTGAACACGCTACTATCAGAAACAGCTGGTTCGAATTGAAAAAATATTTTTGCGTTGGATTATCTATTAGTCGAGCCAGGCTTAAACTAAAAAATGTTAAGCTATAGTTTAAGACTACATATTTTTGCAAACACCTTATTCTACGCGGACAGAGTCACAGGCGGACACTAGTCATGATAAATTGCTCTTACTTCAGATACGTAGGAAAAACATAATGGAAAATCGCCCTTATGTGTAAGTATTTACGGTTCAGGCGTTGAAAGTCAGGAAAGCAAATAGACAGATTAGTTTATGAGGTTAATATATATTTTCCCATCTTATTTCTAACGATTCCGGTTAAAATATGAAAAAGTAATATTACCACTATAATCTGGAGATTATAAGGAATAAATTGATACCCATTTCGTAAATAAACGCTAAAATTTTATGTGGGCCTAACTCTCCATACAAAAACGATTGACTCCTTTGTCCAGTAGTTCCTGAAATTAGCGCGTTCAAACAAACAAACAAATAAACATACAAACAAACTCTTCAGATTTATATTTTAGTATATAGATTTAAGTATGTCCATCCGTTTCCCATTTTCCATAGTACAAGCGTCGAACTTGGTTTAGGGCTAGGCTATTGGTGTGTTAGTCCCAGGAATTGATTTATTAAAAAACGTTTCAAACTATTTTTTCTTTCTTAAACTACGTATTTTGAAACGTCTGGTCCTGGCCAGATTAAACACTTGACCACACAGAATCTAGCCTCAACCGCTCCTGTATGTCAACGGATAAAGCCTTGTAGGTTTGTGTTACATCGTCTGACAGTCTCATTCCCCGCCCCTCTACCCCGCTCGTACGGTAACAAACGTCCGGACAACTAAATCTGATTTGACATAACGTTGATTGCGATCCGGCCCGTGCGATTGTGATTGGTCGAATGTAAACGTCACCTACATTTGTTAACTAACGATCCGGTAGAATCCGGATCGAATTAGATTTAAAAAGATTTGGATTGAGGAAATTTTCTTTTTTAAACTACTCGTACCATGGCTGATAGCATAATATCGTGTTTAGTCCCTATTAAATGATATTAGTGTTTGAATGCAATGCGAAATTCTAAAATCTTCTATGATTATCTGATGTTGGGCACATCTTACTCACAAATTGATAATACAAAAGACAACGGTTCTAAGTAAAAAAAAAATAATTTTCAGATTTATCTTTTAAAGTCAGATTGAGTTTGAAGTGAATGCTACTATCAAAAAACCTGCACCAGCTGTGAAAAGTTATACATGACTCAGTCTCATCCCTGGTCCTCTCGTGTAGTAAAAAATACTGGGCAACTAAATCTGATTTGACATTACGTTGATTGCGATCCGGCCCGTGCGATTGTGATAGGTCGAATGTGCTAAAGGTGTGACGTCATTTTCATTTGTTATCTAACATTCTGAATGTGATCAGACCCGGTAAACATTCTGATTGTAAAAAATACAATGATCGTTGATGGATTGAGATAATAAAGTTTTCATCACTAATATGTATTATAAAGCGGAGGAGTTTGTTTGTTACTTTAGCTTCGAATATCAAAACTACTGGTTCGAATTAAAAAAAAATGTTTTTGTATGGGGTAGTCCATTTGTCAAGAAAAACTTTATGCTGCCACAAAACACTTTGTGTGCGGAATCGAATTCCACAGGAACGAAGTATCGGGGCCGCGCGCGATTTCGTCCCTAGTCAAGACTTACTCATAAATCATCTTGAATCACTGACTTTGTTTTAGATACAATCTTTTAATTGCTAGTAAATGGTAAAGTAAATGGTCCTCATGAACAAAACTAAAAAGAAACTTTGTTCTTAATTTACGTCAAGTCAAAAAACCATATCTTGTCCTAAGAGAGTTTGTCACTGCCATTTTAGCTAAAATGATCTCTGTGACAGGTATACTTTTTATACGAAGTTTAAGATTATTTCAAGGCAATAACCACGAGCTGTATATTTGATTTTCCATAATATGGTTCTTATGGCTTTAGAATAGTATCGATTTTTTCTGTACCATCAACTGTCACCGAGATCATCTTAGGTGGAATTCTCACTTATATTATCGGAAAGTGAGTTTGTTTGTTTGTTCCGCTTGTTTTCAGACAAAGTTAGAAGTCCGGATTAAATGATAGGGTACTTTTTATCCCGGAAAAAATGATATTCCCGAGAGAAAACAAACATATCGTTTCCAATATAACCGAATTCCACACGGGCGAAGCCACGAGCGGAAAGCTAGTGGACTATAATCATTGATCAATAACCTGTACCAGCTATTAAAATGCTGAACATGTCCTTCCTTCCATTCCCCTCGTACGGCAACCGTATCTCCCCCTCTTACCCCTCATATGGTAGGTAACAATCGTCCGTTCATCTAAATCTGATTTCCCATAACGTTGATTGCGATCCGGCGACCGATGCGACATTGGTCATCTTCATTTGTTAACTAACGACCCAGATCAGATTACGCCAAGTAACAGTATTGAGATCCGTTTCACTGGAAACGTTGCGTGTTAAGGTGGATTTACATGAGACGAGCGAATGCTCATTCTATCCCCACTATGTCAAATTATTTAAGTGTAAACACGCGTAGAGCATTCTTTCGTTGTTCTGAGTGCGTTCGCAAAGTTTCTATGGAATATTCTAAGAATGCTCGCTCGCTTGATGTAAACGCCGTTAGAGCGCGCGAACAGTTACTTAGAGCGTTCTTGCGTGTTCGAACGTGCTCGCGCCCCTGAGCGGTCTTTTCAAAGCGTTCTTGTGTTTTAGTGAACAAAATACGAAAGAATGCTCTTGTTCTAGCTCTAGCTCTATGTTCTTTTCATGTAAATCCACCTTTACACGTCACCAAACATTGACTGTTTGAGTCGATTGGAAGTGTGATACATCACTGTCTGTTTAAATGAATCGATAATTCCGGGAATACTCGAGGTGGCGAATAGATTTCAATCTATTGTCTTTGTCAAACTAAAATTAAACTGAGTTAACGTTATACGTTTGAGAACCTTAGTAATGATGGATATTAATTATGTTGTAAATGCATGTGTACATTTGTACAAGCTCCATAAATATGTTACGGTTACACTATTACTATTCTATGCTATAATATAATGAAAGGAACAGTTTGTTTGTTTGTTTGAACGTGCTTATCTCAGGATGGTGTTAAGATGGTGTGGCCAGTTTTTTTTTTTTTTATGTTGGATAGTCATTTCCTATTGTCGATGAAGGTTTTGAGCTATAGTATAACACCACATATGCGGTTACCGAAATCCACGTAGGTGGAGTCGTAGGCGGCTGCTAGTTTGAAATAACGATTCATGAACGTACGCGATAACTTGAATTTTATAGTTTTTGAAGAGTTTTGTAAACAATCGAGGTCTTCAAATGCAAAACGATGATAAGCACGTGGGAGAACGATCTATCGAGGCGCATAAGGTTGCACTCGCCAAGAATTCGGAACTGGGGCAAACTCCGTCAACCCAATTGCATAATCACGTTACAAAAAAAGCACGTCAACTAGCGTGACGTCACCACCACGATTCAATCAGTGCAGCGCGGCTTTTCTATATTAACATTATATCCTGAAGCCGCAGCGGGCGCGACTGCCGCCGGCAGGAAAACATTGAGGGAGGAAATTACGTTTCCGAGCCGAATGCGCCGGCAAAGGTCGGCGGGCGCTCCTAATTTGTTGAATAATTGCGAGGCGACGCGGGGGCGATGTGCGGCGTGTTACAAGATGTACTTCGCTTCGCCTATACCAGTATACACTCAAAAATTATGCATGCCCCTATGTCGATACGCGCAAGGTTCAAATTCAAACGCGACCCCTTCGTCCCCGCTCGTGTTTGTTGAGATTTCCACAAATCTCTTGAGGATTTCGCTCGTCGCATGAATTGTATTAACGGCTAACCATACATTTAGGATGATGTGATATGAGTTTTGCGGGTTGTTGCATACTTTTTTTGTACATTATACTGTTTTTGAAGATAATCTTTTCAAATATTAAAGGTATAAAAACAACGCTGCCACGTGCCAATGTTCTGGCTTCCATAATGTTTGACCCTTTTGTAAACATCTCACAGGTTCTCTATTTCTATCATATCTCTATTTCTATTACTGTAACACAGGCTGAGCTATTTTTCATTAACAAATTACACGTAATAATCTCTATGTTTCTACTACTGGCTCACAGTCAGTTGGGAATTGAAAATTTCGGGATGTGAGCATTTTGGGACATTAACGTTTTGCACCATGTTAACATTTTGGGAATTGAACATTCCAAACCTAAACGCATGTAACGTCATCATAAGAGTAAGGCATACTAGTAATTGGTCAAGTCAAATAACATGGATTCCTTCAAGAGATGCGTGAAGAAGTATCTTGCGAGCCGGTATGGCGATGCCAACTGATAGGATAGTTTTTTGGTACCACATCGGTTGTCATGGCAATTAGGGCTCCTCTTTTGCTTACCATCAGGCAGGGAGGAACCAATGTACCGCGCTACTATAAAAAAAAGCACCGTGGATTGTCAGTGCCAAACACACCAAGCAAAACAAAAACTCGCCAACACAAGCTCCAATCATCGCTTCCCAATCAGACAGCAAACGCGTCACCTCAGTTAATCAAACGGTTCCCTTGCGATGTTTACGCCACGACTCCGTAATCCTCAAAAGAATATTGTGGATGCGGAAAATAACCTGCTAATGATCATTCCACCTTACGTGGAGATGAACCGATCCAACGGTAATTGCTCCGTGGATTGTCAATGCGTGAAATTATATATCTTTTTCGAGTAACACGTGTGAGTTCGAGATATATGTACATTTATTTGTATTATGTTATACAATTTGTTTTACAAGATAAATTATGTTATACAATTCGGTTATGATTGCAATATCCTAAGTCTTTAATCACCCGATTGTCTAATAGAGAAATGATTTTGAGCTTCGTTACGCAGTCAAGTCATTGGTTTACGACTATGTCCAAAAACAATGTCAATGCGTGATATTTTACCTTTATCGAGTTACACGTGTGAGTTAGAGATAACAAATTGTTTATTTAATATTTAAACATACTTAATTTAGATTAAACATTGATAATTATTATTTATATTATGTTATATCGAACGTCTCATTAATTGTGCTTAATTAATGTTTCAGTTTGAATGTTCCTTATATTTCAAAAATCAATTGTAATCACAATTTCAGTGTACCTATCGAATGTCAAGAATAATTTAATTTAGAGAAACCGCACTTTGCAAAAGTAAAAACCAGTGTCCTTTTTACCAACAGTATGCCTATAGATATTGAAACGATGATTTCATTTAAATAATGGATGTCGATATTTTGCAACGGGACATTCATAGACTGATATTTTACGTTTTACTTTTTACGCGGAAAACATTGTCGCTGCAACGTCACTTACAACAAAAACATGCCACCGTGGATACCTTTCCACTCGTTTTCCGTAGGGTTGCCAACCAGTAGCTATGGCTTGCTTGTTAGAAATCAAGTTATGACTAAAGAAATGCATGGAATATTGGACTTAAGTGATCGAATCTAGAAAAGATTTACAACACAAAGCTGGAATATCCGATGACATTGTCCCATGAAATTCGAAGTTATGTTTAAAAAAATGGTAACCAGTTCAATCAATAAATAAAACAGGGCTTCCCTGTTAATATATTGTTTTAATTCAACCGCGATTGTATCCGTTTGGAAGTAGTTTTATTCCATGAGTAACAGTCACTTAAAACTTGAAAAAACTGTATCGTGCATTGTCATTTACTGTAACGATCACAAAACAAAGGATAGATTTTTTGTTATGCATAAGGTATTTTTCTTGTAGTTATATTGTAATGCTATACGAGTATTCTTCATACCTTTTCCGGGAATTTAAAAACTTGCAAATTGTTTTATTTTATATTTTAATTTTTGACAACCCTATGCACACCTGAATTTTCAATACCATCGACGGATATTACCAGCGCTGTTTTTGTTCCGACGCAAGATTGAATGATTTTGCGACTTGCGTTTGAAATATCACTGTAATATTTTAGTGCTAACGCCAACGTTTGGTTTGCGTTACGTTTCCTATTAAACGAATATTCGAGACTAATGGTTTTACGTTACGTGTATTGATGGAAGATAGAAAGATTTTCATGTTATAAATTGAATGTTGAAAATAATAAAATTGTCTTGAATGCGCCCAGAATAAACAAATAAATTACTTGGACTCATACTCACACGCCAATTGCCTTTTAATACTTTAAATTCATAAGATTTTTATTTCTACATTACATACGCAATATGGAAGAGAATATTATAATTTCCGGGTGAAGCTGAGTCTGGTTGCTAGGAATAAATAATAGTAAACTACCTCATCATAGGTCTTTTAAAAAAAACCACCATGGGCACCGATAGCATGTAGTGACTTTGTTTTTCTTTGCAATGAAGTTCTATCCTGATATTTTAAGATAATCTTAATATTTATCACGCCGTATTACTTCACCACCGTCATCATCTTCAGCCCATCAACCTATCAACAGGGTTTTCCCTATAAATGTGTATAAGAAAATCAGGCCCTAAACCACGATGCAGGCCTAGCGTATTTATTACGAAACTATATCACATGAGAAACATTTATGCGGCCCGGCCGGGCACAATTTGGATGAATTACATACGCAGAACGGAACATGGGATATTTGTCATGGGACACGTCGTATCGCGGAAATGGGAACGGCGGATGTTGGAGTAAACCTTCAACTGAGGGAGAAGCGAAGCGAAGAGTGAGTTAAAGTTTTTACATGATTTTATATGATTTGTATCGGAGTATAAATCAAAAGCCTCAATACTAAAAACACTTGATCAAAAATAACATAAAAAGAAGTAAATACACTGATTTATCTATACTTACTAATATTATAAAGCAACGAAAAAATTCTTTGTTTACTTTGTGATGGATAGTTCATTTATCGCGGAGGGCTTTAATCCCAACTAATATTATAAATGCGAAAGTAACTCTGTCTGTCTGTCTGTCTGTCTGTCTGTCTGTTACGCTTTCCCGGTTAAACCTCGCAACCGATTTTGATGAAATTTGGTACAGACAATCTTTAGACCCTGAGACAGAACATAGGCTACTTTTTATTTCGAAAAAAAGAAATCCACGCGGACGGAGTCGCGGGCGGCCGCTAGTCTATAATATAACACTATGTCTGTGGAAACCGAAATCCATGGGGACGACGACAGGAGATATCGAGTGTTCTTATCTACTTCTTAAATCATCAGAAGGACGCTTGATATACACAGACATTAATTTTACAAGTAGATTTTGAACAAAAATAAGACGATTCATAGGCCATCGAATACCTTACATACAATAAAAATTAACAACACCAAGGAACACAACCAACCACTAAATACTGAACAAAACCTAATAACCATCATGTTAAACACAGATATTAATAGCAGAGCGGTTGTAATTAAGTCCATTTGCATAAACTTCCACTTTAGGTCTGCTTAAACGTCAGTTGTTTGTGCAATAAATCTCATTTTCTCCCGCGCAAGTTTAAATAAGTCCGCTTGAAGATATCCATGGCGGGACGAAGGTCGCAGGATGACTCGGAATGCTGCAAGCCACTGTTTTTGGGGTTCCTTGTTCAATTTTTTCTTTACTAGAGTTAGCTATTTTGATAAATGTATGTATCATTTTCACATGTTTACTTTATGACATAATCTTTATCTAGCGAAAGTATGAGAAGTTATCTGCGGTTGATTTGTAGAACCAAATAGTTTCGTATAAGGAGTTTTCTAGGACAACCAAAATAATCACTCGCCCATAGCCGATTTACATCAACTCCTTAACAAACAGGCAAGGGAAACGTTAAGAAACAGCAAAGTGATTGCAAATAACCAGTCTTACTAAACTGATGAAAATCTAAACTCATAAAAATATGTACCTTCTCTTAGTTATTTCGTCTGTATAATTGTCACTAATGTTATTAAACGGGACTAAACGAGATATTGTTGTAGAACTTGAGTCCGTTTGCGACTACGTTTGTTGTAATGCAGCCGAAACGTCAAGCATATTACATTATGCTACAATATTAATATCGCGTTCAGTCCCATCAAAAATTATCAGTGTTAAATGCAACGCGAAAGTTTATAATCTTTTGTTCAATTGTCAATGCTGATTAGGACAAAAGCTCTCAGCTACATAGTTATTCTACAGAACACTTTAGCCATGAGAAAAAATCACTCTTAACCAGTTTTTAAACTCGATCTCAAGTCAAACAGCTCCCCTAGGCGCGGACCGGGCTAACTGCCTCTCTTGGTTTACACTTAATTAACTAATATTTACATTGGACGGAGAAACAATTTCTGGCCGCGCACCTGCCGGCTACATTGCAGCTTAAATCGGGAAAATACCGGTAAAGTACCGGTGTTAACCGGTTGTACAATACAATGCTAGCTTTTATCTTGATTTCATTTTAAAGTGTGTGTTTAAAAATAATTTCTGTATGTTACATAAATATTGATGACTACCCAAGCTAGTCACTCATTTTATATGATTCAGGCCACCTACGATATTCTATATAGTATTTTTTATGGCACAGGTACCCTGGTAATTGATCATGCCAACACATTGACATCACGCAGGCGCAAGCACAAACGTACTTTCTTATTTGAAGCTCGGTATGACAGCCATCTGCCACGGCTGTATTTATTACTATTATTACATACACGGTGATACCGTGTAGCCACTTTCAGGTCAAACTGACTTACTACTGAACTTTAGAACCAGTCCTTCATATTATATTGCAGTCGCAAAACCGATTCATCACTTTTCTACACTTACACCACACGAAGTCTGAACCGGTAAAGTACCGGTTAGCCAAAATACCGGAACACCAAGCCATGCCTTTCCCTGCGGCTTGGAAGCTTGCCGGGAACACGGGTGAATATTAAGGAAGTCCACTTTGACCACCCAATTTTCGAGCAGCCAGTTTTTTAGCACCAATATCTTGATTATGTGGCAACATACAAATCTTTCCCCTTTATAATATTAGTGTAGATAGTGTAGAAGTGTAATGTAGATTTGGTTGCGTCTATTTATTTGAGTACCAGGGTACTAGAGTGTCACTAACTTCCTGACGCTGACTGAACCACCGACTTCGCTATGCAGTTTGCATTAAAATATGAATAGATTAAGTCCCAGTCCTAGTCGACCACTCCTGAAAGGCGGTACCAATTTAAACGTATTACGTGTATGTCAGCTATCATTTCACTCAATAATATGAATAGGTGCTCAACGAGAACTAAGCGAGGTGCGGGTGCTCTAAAATTGGGTGCTCCAAGTGGACCACCACTCACAGTGAATATTGTGCACTGGCGCGTTGTGGTTTCAGAGGTTTTTGTATTGCCATCTCGGCTTAGAGAGGAAAGATGGCACTTTAAATTAAGGCATTCCAGGCCTTATTTCTTGGGTCGTTATGAGTTTGTACTTAAATACTAACTTTATTTAGTTAAAGACAATACAGGAATTTGATCGCATTTTATGTGGAAAAGCGGGCTTTTTAGTTGGATTTCAAAGATGGCGAATGTATTTATTTTAACATAAGCACAAACGCATTACGCATTATTAAAGGCCTCAATGGTCAAAATACCGAGCCGTAGTCTCGAGGTCCTTAGTTTGATAATCGGGTCGGGCAAAATTTGTATCGATTTTTTTGAACATAGCCCGGTTTGTGTTGAAATAATGGGGTCATAAGAACACATATTAAGAATTGAATCACGTTGATGTTCAATGACAAGAGTCCAAGAAAAAAACTAGTAGGTATAAGTTCAACCCAACAATACTTGGTCAACATGCAGGTCCAGGACACAGAGCAGAGAATCCCCTCTCCCGGGCTCCCCCCGCCGGGATTAAGCTCGCGCCTCCCGCAGGATTTGCTGACGGGACCCGGGAGCAAAAAGTTGGCAATAGTTCGCAATCACGCGCGCCGGATTAAGCGCCGCGCTAACTAATGCTTGTTAGTGATACAACGTGATTATTGCGTCCGCTTCGTTGTTTGTTCGAGTGCGATTACAATTTGATATAACGAGCATGTGTGGTAAGGATTCTTGATAAGAATATTGTGCAAAAGTGCAAGGTAAATCTGTCATCATTTATACTTTAATTATCGTTATAGGAACGGATTTTGAGCTTAACCACCAAGTTTGACAAATGCAAGCTTGTAATCCCAATCTGAGCTCCGTATGAGTTCGGAAAAACAAACACAATTATTGCCCAACCTGGGAATCAAATCCAAGGCCTCAACGACGCAGACTATAATGCTTGAACCTCCCACCCCAACCTGGTATCCCGCGGCGGGATTAGGCTCGTGCCTCTCGCCGGGAGCAAAAAGTTGGCAATAGTTCGCAATCACGCGCGCCGGATTAAGCGCCGCGCTAACTAATGCTTGTTAGTGATACAACGTGATTATTGCGTCCGCTCCGCTGTTTGTTCGAGTGCGATTACAATGTGATATTGTGAGCATGTGTCGATGAGATTCTTGATAAGAATCATCGTTGCAAAGATGGATTTTGAGCTTAACCACCGAGTTCGCCAAATGTGAGCGATGGTGGCCTAGTGCTACGGACGGCGCCTCACATACGTGCGGTCCGCGGTTCGAATATGGGCCCACACCTTTGGTTTTTCGAAATCTATGTGTGGATTTGTGCCGTTTGCTCGGCGCCGGTGAGGAAAAAAAACACCGTGAGGAAACCTGCACATTCAGTGATTTCTGACTTTAGTTCAGCTAGATCTGAATGTGTAACCATGATCCAATCTGTCTGGTTCCTCTCTATGGGTTACGAAGGTCTGATGGCAGTCGCTTCACTGTAATAATAAGACTTGCCAAATCCTGGACCATGGTCAAAGCGTACCCAATATTGAAACGGGATAAAACGCTAGGAAGAAGAAGGAGAAGACCCGGGAGCAAAAAGTTGGCAATAGTTCGCAATCACGCGCGCCGGATTAAGCGCCGCGCTAACTAATGCTTGTTAGTGATACAACGTGATTATTGCGTCCGCTCCGCTGTTTGTTCGAGTGCGATTACAATTTGATATTGCGAGCATGTGTGGATGAGATTCTTGATAAGAATCCTACTACTATCCTACTACTATTATAAAGGCGAAAGTTTGTATGTGTGGATGTATGGATGTATGGATGTGTGGATGAATGGATGTATGGATGTTTGTTACTCTTTCACGTAAAAACTACTGAATGGATTTGAATGAAACTTTACCACAATATAGCTTATACATCAGAATAACACATAGGATATTGGAAATCGAAATCCACGCGGACGGAGTCGCGGGCGGCCGCTAGTATTGTAATAAAGTGCAAGGTAAAACCTTCCATCGTTGTAGTAAAGTTACTGTTTTCGTTACCAATGTGAGTAACGGCTTAACAATCACCACGCTTGCCAAATGCGGGATGGTGATCACAAAGGCATACGTGGGAATAAACGAAACTCTAATTATTTCGATTGTGATTTAAGACCAAGGCTGTTGGTCAGCTTAAAAAGGTACTTTTGTACAATGGTGGCAGATTCGAATAACAAACATCATATTGACGCTGCATAAAGTTCAATTCGAAATACGAGATTCATTTCTTTGATTCATTCGAAAAACATTCACACCAGCCACTAAGATACATCACTAGAACGCATACCTGTCGTGTTCAATATTGACACCTATTCCCCCACATCAAGGCTTAATACAGACTGTCACATCTGAGTTAATCCGACAATGTCCTCGGATACCTAATCGCGACCATAAGCGAGACCGCACATTCGACTGGACTTGTAATAGCAACGAACTGTCTATGACCCGTCGTAATTCTAAGCTGGTTAACGATACCTTGTGTTAGGTTCACGGTGATACCTAACACAAGGTATCGTTAATGGAGACAGCATTTTGGGATACATTCTTGCCGTTTTGGACGACTGTATACTGTATGGTATATTGGCTCCACTCTTCCTGGTGGTAAACAAATTAGGAGCCCTAATTGCTATGACAAAGAAAGCACTATCTAAGTAGAACCCTATCCGTCGGGTTAACCAAACTGGCCCATACCATCGCTTGATAGTTTGACAAAGAAATGATTAGCTAAACTTTTGGATTCGCGATGAAATAGTGGACAACAACGACCAGCTGGCGTAGCTCTTCCTATAGATGGTGGGTTATGCCCATTGTCAGCACTCTTCGGCACATAAAAATGTAAATAATGCCATAAACAAAATAATTTCCATTTAAAAATCTGCCAACGCGACCCGCCCCGTACACCCCCCGCAACCTTCCGGATGGAATTGATAAAGTTGAAAACTTCGTGACAACTGATGGCTGGACGAATTAAATTCATTCTCCCGTCAAAACACGACCCTTTCCGAGGTAATGAAAAGTAAACGCGGTTAGTTGGCCTTTGCCCTTCGTACTTCCTGCCCAATACACTTGAGAGCAGTGAGGTATATTTATTTAAGGTTGTTGGTGTTCATGGCTAGCGGTGATTACTTACCATCAGGTAACTCGCTAATTCGTTCGCTTCCCTATCACATCAAAAATATACCAAGCAAATGTTCGCCAAAGAAGTGGAAATCAATCTAATCTTGCAACTTTACCATCAAGTAAATAATTAAAATTCTTCATAGCTATCACAAAAACATAAGTACACAAAACGTATTGTGGTCACGTAGCCAAAGTCACTTTGTTGTTGATGAGTTTTTAATTATGATTTCTGTACTGTCCTTCACGGTACTGTTATTGACCCGGGACCCTAATTTTCTGGAAGGTTAATAAAATGTTTAGTCCTCTTTATATAATGTTCAAATTATTTATACTGATCTTTGGGTCATTGACCTAAGTATAGAAAGTAGAAACACAGTAGCCCGGAAGAACGCGACGAAAGTTCGGCTGGATTATGCCGCAATGTATTTTTAATGGACGATTAGACACTGTGCTGAAGTAACGTCGCGTAATTGTATAGAAACTGAACTTCAGTCGCGTCTTTTTTGCCTTGTGTGTTCCTTCACAGCTTGAAATCAAGCTATATTTTCGAGTGATGTTAAAATGTATTTATTCATTATTTTTTGACAATCCCACTGGTATATAGTGATAAGGTAGTTGCTCATACAACAAAATCAGGAGTCACGGGGATAAAAAAGCTGTAGTTAAAGAGTCTATAACCAGCTGTTGTCGTCTCATTATACATACTTTGGTACCGAAACTGACATAATCGTCCTGTTTTCCATGAATTCATTTAAAAAAGTTCAATAAGTCCTCCAAAACATTCGATAAAAAGCCTGATAAATCGTCGTTCCATGAATTTAGATTAGCGGGTTTCCCTGCAACCGACTTGCGAACCGCCGCGCCGACGACGTCGCCAAAACTTGTTCCACATGCACGAAATATCGTTCCGCATCAGTCGCGGAACATGGAACACGGCCGGAACGTTCCCGCGGATGTGGCGTTCCGCTGTTGGCTGTAATTTATCGTTCTTAGAGCTTATTCATCAAACTTCCTAACGACGCTAACTAGATTAATCGAGTTGTTTCTGTTGCTTTCGAGAACCCCCCCGCTCTTATAACCTTTTCAACCTTATTCTGACAGCAGCAAAGGTCATTTCGCGTTGGCAGTCTTGTTTACCTTGATCTGCGTACAGTCTCGAGTTTTATAAAAGTATCACAGCGAAAACCGTTTTGTCTGACCAATTGCATTAATTAATTTGTTAGCACTGAGTAATGGGATTCAATTGGAATGTTGCGCTCACTTCGACTTTTACCAGGGTTGTGGTAAATTGAAAAATATGTCGCTAAAATAAAGGATGAAATTGATTTTTACTTTACCAACTTTTAGGTAACTATACATTAAAGTTTCGAAATTTCCTGACCGTTCAACTGAATATCATATTGAAAGTTTTGTTCAATGTGGTTTTGATTTTCCGAGTCGCTGAGCACAAAATGGTAATAATGATACATACATCGTTTTTACCAATTCTGCGTGAATAATTCAAAATCCAAGCCCAAAATCGTGATCAGATTGATAATAAATAAAGAAATAAACAACTTCATTTGATTTTTCTTTCATTTAGATTAGAGTCCTTTGTTTTAAAAGTATAGATGTTAATTATTGTTATTGTAACAAATTAGAAAATAAATAGAAATTCATAAATTTTCAGCCACTTGTGTTTCCCAAGTGGATTTATCCCGCACCGCCCTCTGTCGGCTCGTTAGTTAAATGGCGGTATTAATTACTAGTGCTGTCCCGCCGCGGCCGATCCCTCCGCGGGACTAATGGCCGCGGGATAACTCGTCCGGGATCACGCGTGGGTCGTATCACAGAATAGCAACGCACAGAAGTCAAACTCATGTTCTTGTTTCTCATGATTTCCCTTTTTTTAGTTAATAACCTAAACGGGTTGTTCATCATTTATATCATTGCTAGCGGCCGCTTGCGACTCATCCGCGAGTACATCAAATTCCTTTTTTTTGCAATTAAAGGAAGTCTATGTTCTTTCTCAGGGTCTAAAGATTGTCTAAGCGGGAAAGCGTAACAGACAGATAGTTTCTTTAGCATTTATATTATTATGTCTTAACCGAACGAGGAAAACATACAAGAGAAAGTGACAGTAGTCTCCACGAGATTTAAACCCACTACCTCCGAAGATTTCAGAGTCCAGCGCTCTTATCACAACATCAGGGAGGTAGTCAGTGCCTTCTGTGCATACAAATTTTATGCTTGGGTGCGAGATAGCCTGTCTGAATCACGTATGCGCCCCTACCGGCTCCCTGCGAATATGGGTGACGGATGCCGCTAACACAGCTGTTAAATTAAGATACGGACGCGTAAAGTTTAATTGGAATAATTTTGTATACATGTATGTAATTGTATTTATGAACGTGAATGGCAATTATACAAACTCATTTATGATCAAATATTTAATTTATTTCTTTAGAAAGAACGGATGTATACTTGATTTTAGTTCTTGGTACACATAGTGACAGCGAAGAAAGGAAAATAAAACAACAAAATGCCTTTGAGTACCATAACAACGCCCAATAGTATTTACCATGTTTAATTGAATTGCTTGACTGGCATAATACTATTTGTATTTAAAATCCAACAAAATTTCACAAGACTAACAATCTGAAAAACATTTAAAAATACTTTCCACTTTCTATTTGGCCCAGAGTTTGAATATGCCATGGTACAGAATGACATGAGGTATCAACCTTTTGTACTATTTTTATTTCATGCAATAAAAAATCAACAAATAAAATAAAATTATAAACAAAACCTAGCTCCTCTTCAGCTAAAAATATCAGCAAGCAACCTTTTAACTCACGAGACTTATAACAGTTATAACAAATCCCCTTTGTCCCCTCTCCGATAGCCATTGTCTTTAGCGTCATAGCGGCAACCCTATCTTGCACGCTAATTGGGTGTACTTTTGCAGGTAAGTACATGGGAAACATGACCCTTTGCACCCAGCAAGTTGTTATCATAAGGATTAGTTAGTTATTCTCCACGTCTTGGTGATCGTTAAATCAACTATGGTAATAATGGAAATTATTTACAAAACAAGCGGGCTCCCGCAACTTCATCCCCGTGGACGAAGTTTTAACAGAATATACAAATACAGTATTATTTTTAGTGCGTTAGGAAAAGCATTTACAAAAGAAACTTTATGTAAATTTTTCGTTATTATACTTTTCTTTCAGTCATTTCCCGATATCGAATTAAAGGAAAGGGTTGAATTTCCTAGGAAATACAATAATTAAACAAAAGCACTTTAAGGTTTTTACGCCAAAGGACCCTTTCGAATAATGTATTTTCCAATTTCTGTTTTTTTACAATGTCTTATGTATCAAAAGGTTAGTTCTTCAAAATAAGTGTTATTATCATAAAGTTGTCTGTATAATCTGTCCAAAAACATCGTCAGTCGATAAATCATTCGCAATAATGATTTTGTCGAGGGGATCAGAAGTACTTATTAGCTATAAGCGCTCGTTAAAACCATGTTATTTGGAGTTCCAGGTATTTGCGAGCGGTTTGTAAGATAATGAGGGGCGAGAGACGGCTTATAAGATAATGACTACTTTCGAGTGGTTATTAAATTGTTATTAATATTAATAACCACTCGAGATGGGAGTTCGAAATAGGGTCAAAACGTGTAAGGAATAGAAGCACTACCGCACTTACACATTTTTTTCCAAAAAATACTAAATTTATTTACTGAAATAGTTCATTACAATTTGATTTGCATTTTAACAAACATGTAAAAAAAACTTATACACAATGTAGGGAATCAGACTGTTATTTTTATAGGAATTGTCTCATTTGGACAATATAACAACTTTGTCAGAAGTCTTAGCTATGCGTAAATAATTCGTTACCCCTTTTTTTTAAAATAAATGTATCATCGACACAAAATGTTCATCACAGAACGTAAAGATGTTTTAACAAACTGTTATATTGGTTGTACATAGGTGGTATGTTTGATCAAGACTGTTTTACTTTTCGCAATAAAATATTCATATGTAGGTAAAGCCTTTTGTTTAATTTGATGTGCGTATTTTACTATCAGCAGTAAACGTAATACTATAAAAGAGGCACGTAAAATATTGATAACAATACATAAACAGACGGGTTTTGTGGCATAAATTAAAACGTTACGATGTTATTTCTGTTCCATTTTATTGCACAAAAAATAAATGATCTTTTATAAGTTATATTTACATCAACATACAATTGATTTAATATAGTAATTAATAAATATTGAGTATTTGTAATTGATGATACCCCACCAATCTTTGCTTTGTGCACGGTTTTTTACACGAAAATAACTCAGTCTTTTATTTTTTCCTGTTCTAATAAAGTACTTCATTACTTTGACAGAGTATTAATGTAACAAATATTTAGTTCCCGCTCAATAAAACTACCCTAAATTAATTCAACTAAGCAGTTTTATCGCCGACTCGTCTATTCCACTCTATCCATTAAAATTTTAATTAATCCTCTCAAAAATCAAGCTAACCTTTAAAAACGCCGATTCATTGAAAATTTTCCAACTAGAAATTAAATTATGCTCATTCTACACTTTCCACGGCTGATTAAATTTCTAATCATCTCTGCAGAAAAAGGTAAGGTTAGGCAAAATTTAATATAATCTAATCCCTTCAGTTCAATTTTTCAGTTCAGTTTTACTTTAATGAACGTTTTATCTTGTTCACACGAACTTTCAAATATTAATATTATATTTTTAACTATTGATTATATTAATATTATCAATCGTTTTCTTATTAAGGACGCCTCGATGGTCTAGTGGTTTAAGTACCGGGCCTTGGTCTCGAGGTCCTGGGTTCGATTCCCAGGTCGGGCAAACTTTGTGTTGATTTTTTCTGAACACAGCTCGGGTTTGTGATCACCAACCGCATTTGGCAAGCGTGGTGATTAAGCCAAATCCCATCTTTGTAACGAAAACATGATTTCAAATGATGGAGGCCTTTGCCCTGCAGTGGGACATTAATAGGCTGATACTACTTCTTATTAAGGGGAGCACACAGGTACAACTAGGTTTACAATAATTCTTGTGACTACAAAATTAATAATTAATTTAATCAGTTTTTTGTTTAGCATAATACACTGTTATTTGCGGAATATTTATTTATATTAAAATCTATTCATGGTTCACTAATAGTAACACTAGTTGTATAACTAAATGAAAGACATATAGTTACATTAAGGTTTTTGGATTTCAACTCGTTACCACACCGCAAAATGTATTCAGGTGTGTCACTAAAAGAAAATGGAGTTTAGAAGTTGGTAAGTGTCTCATTAAATATTAAATGCTCTTTCTTACAGTCTTCACTGGAATTCTAGATGTAACGGAGTAAGTGTTAAGAGGGAAGAGAACCGAAAATGGTGCGAAATTACAGAAAATAAAAGACTACTATAAGGTTAAAAGAATTTACAATATCGAAAACAAAACATAATGTAGATAATATATTTAAAAAAAACACTGCGAAGTTTAAAAGAAATACAAAAACAGCATAAAAATTATTGCATGTTGTATTTTTGCCTAGTTTGTTTTGAAAAATTGGAAATCTAGTCAAATTACCTACCTACTGTTGATGTTACATAGGTGTGTACGGAAATGCATTAATTCATCACCATAAAGTTCAAAATCAAACATGTGGAACTTCAAAACTTTTTTCCATCGTGAACAGATTAAAATTAAAAAACACTTATCCGACGATTTTATCAAAGATAATTTTCACAGAGTTGCACGGGAGAGGTAAGAGAAAGCTACTGCAAAGAGTTTTTCCGGTCAAATGAATGGAATTTTAATTAGAGTACCGTTAATTAACGGAGGCAAGAGGATGCCCCGTGCCTTCTTGCAGGAGGCGTATCTCTTTTGAGGAATCCGCGCGTTTAAAAGAGGAATGAGAAATTACTTCGAATCGTTTTCAGTGCAAAAAGTTGATCATGAGTGCTCATGTCTTTTATTACGTTTCTTTAATAACAAATAACTGGTTTTTAATTTAATATTTTAAATACTTTAAGAAAAAGTTTTTAAGCAGTTATTTGTTGGACGCTTTCTACAAAGTGTAAAGAATACTGAAGAAATTTATGTTCAATAAGTTGGCAGGTGAGAAACTGCCTCCGTGGTGTAGTGTAGTGGTTAGAACACTTTGCTCTAAAACCGCTGAGGTCGTGTGTTCGAATTCCGTAGGGAGCACTTTCACTTTGTGTTGGGTTTCCCAGTTTGGTTACGACATTTCAAGCTTGAATCATTTATTTAATTATCTGATAGGAAAGATGATTCCGTGATTTGGAAGGCATGTTAAGCCGTTGGTCTCGACTATGATCCAAATGGTCTCGTTCCCCTAGTAAGTGAAGTCAGACGATCGTCTCTCCATTGTAATAACTAGGCTGGTCAAATCATGATCATAGTCGTAGCGTTCCCTGGGCTCCCGAGGCATTGGCCAGAAAAAAGCAAGAGGCGCTAGAATGATGATGATGATGTCACCTACTCAAACTACCAAATAACTACCCTACTAGAAAATACCAACAATTTATACGGAACCATTTCCTCCACTACACATCGTCCTTCCCCAAATTCTTTCCCTTGCTGCTTAATTCATCGACGACGTCTGCCTTCAGCTCGCTTTGATACGCAATTAGTGATTAAAATTAAGCTATTCCAGAGCGTTTCGATGGTTGGCTAGGAAGGGAAATTTGAATACGGAATAAAAATGTACCGCAAAACCACTTTTGTGTCTGGTCCTTTAAATTTCTGTTTTATTTTTCAGATTGTTTCCTTAAATTTATTTTTTTACTTTATGGCTCTCATTTTGAGGGAGTATTCAAATCTGAGCTAAGGATACATAAGAAATTGATGTCATTTATTTGTTACTCGAATCGATGAATATAGGTTTTGATAACAAATAATAAAAGCTGAGTTTTTTTATTAACATAAGGAAAAAATCATCTGACATCAGGCAGGATTCGAACCGGCACCTCTTGCAAACCGGGCAAGCGCATTAACCAATCATGCCACCGAGACCCTCTATAATTTACAATTTTAGAATTTATATGTCTGTATTTTACTTTATATGTACAATGCAAATTGATAGATTATTTTACATTATTCAATGCAGTATTATGGCCTCCTAAAATAGTTCCCAAGTTCAATCGAACGTGGCCGCTTCAATTTTATCCGCACATCTTATTTCGGGTCTGAGTGTCATCAATCTAACGCCAGCGACCCCGACGCGGAAACAATATGGCCGACAATTAATACCGCCATCGCACTAACGAGCGGCACTATCACGACCCGGCGATCACTCCCGGAGTCCCCGGGGAATTTTTAACTTGCTTACGCGTCTATTAAGATTTGGAGATTATTGTCACCGAGAAATAAGGGACGCTAGTGTATTTTGTGTTATTTTTATCTTCTACTGATAAATAATTAAAGGATCTAAGATGGCGGCGGTGTTGGATGAAGGAAACCGGAGTATTTTAATGGATAGAGGACTTTTCCCCTTATTTTTTTTTGCTTCCCACATGGCTATGGTTAGCCTTTGGGTATCGTAGTGCCTGAAAGTGTTCCCCTATCGGAACTCCCGGAGTTCCTGAGGAATTTTTAAGTTGCTTACGCGTCCATTAAGATTTGGAGATTATTGTCAACGAGAAGACTAGCAAGCAAGTGTTTTATTTTTTATGTCATTTATATCGTCTTCTGTTTTATAGGATCTAAAGGAGACAGAGGCGTTGGATGAAGGAAACCGGAGTAGTTTAGTGGAAAGAGGAATGCCCCCGTGTTTTTTTTTTGCTGCACACAATCAGTCTACGTCTGGCTAGGCTATCATAGTGCGTGAAAGTGTTCCTCGTTCCAAAAATACAACATGGCTAACAATTGATACCGCCATCGAACTAACGAGCGGCACTATCACGACCCGGCGATTATTCTCGGAACAGGAGAGCCGCGTCCCCCGGGGAATTATTAAGTTGCTTTACCGCCGATTAAGATTTAGAGATTTGTGACACCACTAAAGATGGGGCAAACAAACGCTCTCACTTGAAGTTGAGGACAGTGTGGTGCCAGACCACATTTTTACATACAGTAGCCGTCGGATATATCGTAGCTGTCACTTTTGTTCACATTATAAAAAGTTATTCATTTACGATTTGGGCAAGGGAGCATAATTTTTAACTAGAATGACTGAACAAATCATACCAACAATAGAAAAGCGTACAATTTATCCTAAATGATAAAGACGTCTTTCAAATCCAATGGTCATCAATCTGAGGCCAACTGACCTCGAAGAGCAAACAATTTCGCCACCAATTAATACCGCCATTGCTCTAATGAGCGGGACCATCAACCGACCAGATGATTAGGCCCGGGGGAAAAATGCAAGTCTGGTGATTTTTCACGCTGCTTACACTTAGATGGAGATTCAAGCATCATGCTGGTTAGAAGATAAGTTAAAAAAAATATGAAGTAATGAAACTCTCAAGTGATTGAAATGTTTACCAAAAAGACTGATCTATGTATACTAATATAATAAAGTAAAGGTGAAGTGTATGTTTGTTTGTAAGCTTGAACGCACTTATCTCTGAAACTACTAGTTTGAAGGCTTTAAGATATAATATAACACTGTGTGTGTGGGTACCGAAATCCATTCAGACGGAGTCGCGGGAGGCCTCAAGTGAAATAAAAATGAATATAATATGTAAAGTTTTTAAAAATATGCTTGGGTATATACAGATGTAAATTCATATTATATTCTTTATATCCGGTTAACCACATAACCAAGTTATACATACACTGATGCAAAATGAACGGAATTTATTTAATCTGCCTTTTACTATAGACTAGTACATAAAAAAATACATTGGGGTTTTCCAAGAAAAAAAAAAGAGGTTTGTATATTAAAATTCATTCTCAAAAGAAGCAATAACGACTACACAATAATACCCTTTACCTCAATGACAAAAAATGTCTTCAAAGATGCGTATTCTTTCCAAAAGAAACCATGTTACACGTTTATAAATAGCTCTAAATATCAAAGGTAATATTCGTCTATTTATTACATTCCCAGGGCAACTGTTTATATTACAAACTTGGCCCAACAAGCAGGCTGTGAGACGAAAAAAAAAAGAGAAAACAAGTTGTTTTTTCTACTTCAAACATTATGCAGATTCGTCCTCTCGAATTACTTTTTTAAGCAATAAACGGAGTGGGACGTCGTATAAAAATCTTCGTCTAGAGGAATGGAGTAAAGTCAAGGACGTATCCAAGTTATAAGCTCAAAGATAATAATTAATATATGTAAAAATCACATTCATTTAGAAAGAAGCTGATATTCATACGCCCAGACCAGTAAAATCAGACACATAGAGGATTTGTTTTGTGCGCGGACCGAATCAGCGATCTGTTGGTTAAGAAGTCAGTCATTAGGTACCTACATCTTTTGATGTAGATCGTTAAGTATTAATAAGTTTGATATTATAATTAAACCTAAAATGTAAATTTCAACTAGGTACCTACATTTACTAATAAGTAGGAAAATACAAAAAAAATACATATTTTTATACCTTAGCAAAGCAGTTGGACAATAATGGTTAATTAAAAAAAATTCATAGTTATTTTAGCCATCGGCAGCTTAAAACCGCTTTCCGCTTGAAACTCGCACCGCACGCGATCCAAAGGGCACAGTGATAATGGTTATGGCGAAAGTTCACCGTTTTAACGCTAGCAGTAGCGTCGCACGACGTCGCCCGGCGACAATTTGTCTCCGGCGAATGTTGCTGGACTACGATTGGGTGTTATTGCCGCGTCAATTGCCCGACTTCGGTAGAAAGCCGACTTTTGTTTTTAAAACTTCTTCGCCGTGTTTTGTTTTGGTTTTATTATTTTTAAATTTGTGTCGAGATTTTGATTGATTGATTACTGTTATAGTATCTGTCTGGTATGTCTGATTTTTTATCTAAGTCTGTGAAGGTCAAGATATCAAAGTCGATCAAGGATAAGTCGAATGAAAACCGAAGACATTATTACAAGTTCTTCGCATATTCTGTTCATAGATCCCCCCTCAAGGGCACGATAATTAATTACTAGTGTCTATTTACGTCCATAATTATATTGCGTAGCGGTAAAGTATTTAAACATATACGTAGAGTATAAACAGTAATAAATTAATAACAACGAAAATTCTATTCAAAATTAATAAGAAACCCCGCATCGCATAAACATTCACAACACTGCGATTCCCGACTACAAACTAGCTCGACGAAAGATCTTCATCTTTCCTCGACAACAAAAGCAAAACTCAACCAAAACCTCCTCCCGCAGTAGACAAATCAAACGCGCGATAGATACAAATATCAAAACAACGGGAACAAAAAACAGCCACTGCTAAAGAACGGACTCGGTGCATTGTTAGTGCAGTTTTTCTCTCGCCTCCTTAATTCCGCCCTCGGGTGGGTGTTAACGAGCGATCGGACTGTTCCGCTATTGTTTCGAGTGCTATCTACCATTCGAGAAGTCGATTGACTCGTCGGAGTACCATGATGATACAATGCGAGATTGCAGGACCAGAATTTGTTGACTGATATTGATTTTGATTCTGATTATGACTCTGGAATATCATAATAATAAAAGCGCAGTCTGACTACGTCGGAAACAGATGCCTTGAATTAACTGTCCAAGGCCCTAGATCACGCGGTAGGCCCAAGAAACGCAGGCTGGATGTCGTGAAGGCCGACATGACAGAGAACGATCTCACTCCCGAGGATGCAGAAGACCGGTCAAAGTTGAGGAAGTTAAGCAGGAAAGCGGACTGCATTGTTAGGGGAATTTTTCTCTCGCCTCTTCAATTCCACCCTCGGGTCGGTTTTAACGAGCGATCTGACTGTTCTGCTATTGTTTCGAGTGCTACGACTGTCTACCGTTCGATAGGCGCGCCGAAGTCGATTAACTCGACGAAGTACACTGGCAGTGAGTGTGGGTGCGCGGATAAAAGATGAGTTTTTATTGACATATTGAACAGTCATCATCATCATCAGCCTGTTGCAATTTAATGGCGGACGTAGGCCTCCCTGATAAAAGTTTTTGCTTTTAGTCACGTTGAGCAGGCGATTTTGTGACTGCAGTATGTTGGACAATGTAACCCAGGGGTGCGCTGCTGCCCAACCCCTGGAATGTCCCTTTGTCGCTTTTTACGACACCCCCGGGAAGAAATAGGGTAGTATTATTTTAGGCACCCTTGTTATTGATGACTAGCGGCCGCTCGCGACTTCGCCTTCGTGGATTTCGGTTTGTGAATTCAGCGTTGTGTACCACTAGTCTTACGCGTTTTGAAGTCTAAATCATATATTTAATACTGATTGAATTAATTTCATAGTCTTCTGGAACACTCAAAGCTTCTTTACCCATAAATCATAGCAACACCACAACCAAAAACGCTTCCCGGCCACAGAAGCCACGGTTATTATTTCTGCCAGGTCGATCGTGGGCGATAAATCGCGACGGCCGTCCGACACTAGACAAAACAGCGATTAATGCCGCCGTTAAACTAACGACAGGCCATTTGTTAGGGCGATATTACACTACGGACCCGGTGCATAGTGTTTAGGCGTGCTGCCGAGCAAAGAGCGACGGATAGTCGCGAAGATAAGTTGCTTTTTTATTCCAATATCCCTTTGGACATTTCTGTTTGTGAACATGTATGTTATTGAACATGTCTGTTTTTGAACATGTTTGTTTTAAAACATGTATGGTATTGAACAGGTCTGTTGTTGAACATGGTTGTTTTTTAACATGTCTGTTTGTGAACATGTCTGTTTTCGGGATATTTTTTGGATTGCAATGAATATCGCTGTTAAACTAACGATAGCCCGTTGTAAGTCGATTGTACACTACGGACTCGTTGCATAGTTAAGGCGTGCTACCGAGCAAAGAGCGACGGATAGTCGCGAAGATAAGTTGCTTTTTATACCGATATCCCTTCGGACTTGTTTGTGAACATGTATGTTTTTGAACATGTCTGTTTTGTGAACATGTTTCTTTAAATATGTCTGTTTTTGTACATGTTTCTTTGTGAACATGTTTGTTTAGAACATGTCTGTTTTTGAACGAGACTTTTTTGACGGAATCATTACCACCGTTGATCTAACGACAACCCAAGGCGTGCTGCCGGTCAAAGAGCGACGGATATCCCCGAATATAAGATGATGTTTATTTTTCAAAACGTATTGGACACGAAAGTTAACAGTTAGTAGCAATCAGAAGCTATGTAGTAAAATGTGCAAAAACTCATTTTCTGCGAGACATGTTTTGGACGTGAACATTTTGGTAATAAATAGAAGAATGATTGAATAAATAGCATTTTATAGACAATTTAATTTAAAGACAATTTCTCACTGGAATCTACATAATAAATACTTACATGAATTGTGCTACTATGCAGTTAAAATAAATGTAAGTACAGTCGATAACATAATACAAACTATTCAATTAGAATCACTATTGATATCCACATAGGACCCTTCATTTCATTACCTGCTTGAAAGTTTAAACTATAAAGCGAAATTGCGACCGTACATAACGACCACATTATTATAAAATTCATTGTTTCACATCTAGTGTTATTAAGCTCAATTATCAATTCCCTAAAAGCACAGCAATTACGTACTCCAAGTGGTTAAATTTATTACGCAGTACGTTTAATGACCGTGCGAAATTAACAATAATTTGTTATTGAACTATTCGTATTATTGTTTCATTTTAATAACTGTAGTTTTGACAGACTTCCAACTAGTACCATATTATAATTATAATTCGAAAATTGGTTTACATTTCTACACACAAGTTCTTTATGTGAGATAGTAGTATGTTTCCATGTATTCTTTTGACGGGCCCGTTAGTCTAGTGGTCAGAGACCCTTGCTACAAAAATAAGGGTCGCTGGTTAGGATCTCGCTAGGGGCATACATTGTGTGATGAACATCGACATTTGTACTCGACTCATGGATGTTTATAAAATAATTTAAGAATGACTTTTCCTTCCCTAGCATCCATAGTTCAAGCTTCGAGCTTAGTTAGGGGCTAAACAATTTGTGTGCGAGTCCAAGGCATTTATTAATTATTTTATTTTAAATACATGTGTATAAAGGAATAACAATTAAAAGTATGTTTCGCCATTTATTTTTTTGGAAATCAGATATAGCAAATTCGCATAATTAAACATTGGTATAGATATAAAACGTCGTATAAATGAAAATAAAACACAAACCAGAATTAAAGTTGTATGTCTGATTGTTGTGTGTATTTCGTATGTATATTTGCGCTATGTTTTTGATTTAAAACGCATTCCAGTAAGGTTTTTTTACAATTTTCCGAATTACTTCGGTCATGCGAATGACGATTAGCGTAGCCGATCTTCGCTGAAAGTATTTTGATTTGCTCATTATAAAGTAAGTTAATCAAGTAGCAATCTCCACCAAAAAATAAATAATAAAAAAATGCAAAAAACCGCCTTGGCACCGTCGACCTCGAGTGTACACAGTGAGCGAGTGATTTACAACGGCCGCCGATATCGTTGTCTTTGTGTTTGCCGTTTCAATAAGCGCCGCCGTAAATATTGTTCGGCCGAAATAAGCTGAACGGAGATATTTCCCAGTGGTGTTTTTTTGACGTCATAATTAATGTGGACTATGATAAAATGAGCTTGTATTGCGGTTGCGAAGTTGAATAGCTTTTTTGCTTGCTAGGTTTGTACTGAACATGCAAATGTCCAGAGATATTTATTTATTTATTATTATTTGTTACAAATATCTTTAAATAGATACACATAACACCTGGGCGTTTAGGTAGTAAATAGTCAACTTCTTGGCCAATACAGCAAGCGGTTCGTAGTTATTGCGTTTCGATAAGATGGCATGTATGGTATAAGTGCGGTACCATTTAGGTGGGATAATTTTAATACACATTTACTCAAATTTAACACGCTAAAAAAGCAATAAAGATTCCCTATAATATTTAACCAATAATAGTGGAACATTTTAAGTGCAGTCCGTACAAATTAAAACGACGATTTTTTTAGCAACGACGATTTTTTTAGTTCTAACCTTAACATAAAATACCAAGCTAAAATCACTAACCAGCTTCATATTTTACTCATAAAATCCTCCTATCTATTTCCGTTTAATTTTCACATTACATTAAACCGTTTACTGCAATAAAAACTTAAATTTAGAGCTATCTTTGCTCAGTAAATTTTCATGGGACGTCAGACATAAACATGTTCGCAAAGAAAACAAGCAAGAAATACACATTTACATATTTAGGGCATCTTAGTTAAGAATGTAAAACCTGATAACTCGAACATCGTAGAATTATTCAAATAACTTTACAAACGTGGTCTAGACGACCTTTCATTTCAGATTCCAACTTTTCAAGTTCGTCGAATGACATAATTTAATCAGCATCGGTTAGCAGAATTTATTTTATAAATAAAAAAGACGTATATATTTTTTTACTAGTTAACATTTAGAGCTTCAGTGTCAATTTTCTTTATGTCAATATCGAAGTGAAAAGGAAAATTCAATTAAATTAAAATTTGTCTCGGTTGTTGCCAAAAATGAATTAATATGAAATATTATATCGAATAAAAGTACACAATAGCTGAAGTTTTTAGTATTTTTAAAAGACGTCTTTTCAACTAATTCCAAAGAACATAGTATAAATTCCAAATAATTTGAATCTCAAACTTATTAATTTTCAAGTATAACAGAGACTTACATCGCTGAAATATGTATGTTCAGATCAGACCGTTTTAGTATAACTCTTTAGTTTAAACAACTCCCACAAAGTTTAACAAAGGCCCTCAGCAAATTTTCAGGCCAGTTATAATGTTTTTCGAATATCAAAAAAACTTAGCTTGTTTGGAAAATTTTTTAGGCTGTGATTATGTCATTCAAATACCAAGAAAACTTAACTTGGACAAACAAAGAGAAGGCAAGCATTAAGCAGTACAGAACCATTGCTGGAGACGCGTCACGCTCTCCGATCTTTGCGTAACTGTCGCCGACAGTGCGCACCAAATTCAGTTTGCACTGTTTGAACTGTGTTTGCGAGGGGCCATTCAAAACGAAACGCAGCAAATTGTTTTAGGATCTTAAAATTTTTGACATACTTTAAACAAATAATAACGTCACCGTCTAATAATTAATAAGTAAATAACTATCGTAAACATTGTTCTACGTGACAACAGAGTGTCAAAGAGTACAAAAATTAATTTTAATCAACTAAACATCGACATTAAACTTGATACGTACTATGCAACAAATTCCAGTGAAAAGTGCACATAATGCTCAGGTCATTTTGGATAGATATTTATTTTCCATTGAAAAAGATGAACAATTTTAAAAGCGGCAGAACCATTATATCTCCGACAGTTCCCGCTCGGCCTCTCTATAACTGTCGCGACCAGTCGGCGTTTAACTTGGTTTGGCGTGACACTGTTCGAGAGTAAAGTACCAGAGGGCCTGCAAATGTTACCGCACGCAATTCCACCCCACCGCAGACTTAAAAATAAACGCAAACTTTTTTTATGTCAGTGAAATGAGGGTTTTAATTGGGTGGAAAATCGTGTTAATCCCAGTCTGTACCGTACATTGTGGAATGAAATGGTTGAATAAATTAAATGGAAAAGTCGCTGATTCAGCTCGACCACTAATATATTTGGGACGCGTTTACATTTCTGAGCGATCCGATTGAGTGCAAGCGTTTATAATTTTGATTTATATGTTTTCAAACAAATGGTTTCGTCTATAATGTTTTCATACAAATTACATACTAGAAACAATCAATGATCATTGGAATTGCCAACCATAAATTTTGTTTTAAATTTTCTATGATTTAGGATTCAGTTATATCAATTTTAATATTCTAACTTTTTGTACATTTTATGAATAAAAAACTATACACATATACGTCAGCAAGAGATTTATAAGATCACTTAAGTTTGTGATGTGTGTTTTAAGTTCGTTTCGTTCTACCGTTATCAATTATAAATTAAGTGGTTATGTTTAATCAAAAGACAGAAGATTGAATTTCAATTCAGTAGTTTGCAGCAAATCTTATTATTAAAATATCTCGTTTTAAACGATGTCTTCGCTGAGTTTCAACGAGGTTTCTGTATTGAAAACCAATTTATAAACTATTTGCATGTAAATCAGCAAATCTTATTGGCACAAGCTGAAGCGAACTCATAGATTCAAATGAAAATGAACAATATTGGAAAATATGTAGGTTACGTTTTGAATACCATCATTTTAAATTTGCCTTTTTATATTATGAATAACTTTATAAATTGTACCAATCATAAGATAAAAAGTGTGGGTAAATATCGGAAAGAATGAAATTCTTTTTTTTTTTGCTCCGGTCCCTAGTCTCAGATTCAAATATGAATTTGTTTTAGGAAGTACCTTCATTGGTTCCTAAACATGTATAACGTTTTACTTATAAAAGTAAAGTAAAGGCTCAGCCTATCAATGTCCTAATACTGGGTAAAGTCCTAATGCAGGGAAAAGGGGTTTTGGTTTAATCACCACGCTTGCCAAATGTGGGTTGGTGTTCACGAACGAATCATAAAGGCTATGTTATGACCAAACCAGGACCTCGAGATCAATCCCGGTGCTTAAACCACTACACGATCGAGGCATTTTACTTATGAATCAGATAAACAAATCAGATAGTTTCCAATATAGTTTCTATATTATCATTATTAAAAGATATTGATCTGCTAATAACAGCTTATCAAAATATCCTATTATTTATTTAAAAAAACAACGTAGCGTTTCCCTCCGCTTGGTTGAATTAATTGAAAAAGGCAGATAACAGCAAAATGGCTTGTTGATTATTTTAACCAACCACCTGTCGAGCTTCGGAGTTGTTTAGATACAAGATCTTGATATACGAACACGCGATGATAACCGACTATTGAATTAAAGTCCTCTATTCATCGCCTTGTTAATTTTATAATCATTGTAAATTAATGCATTTTTTGTTGTTACACAAATTGAGTTGTAAATATATTTTTTTAGAATATCTACATAATAAATAATTACTTACATGAATGTCATAATTATTATTGACAAGTAAGTAAATAACAGCTTTAAAAAAAGACATTCACTACACTAAAATCATCATCAGCTTAGCGCATGTACCGGATGCTTCCTAGGCCAATTTATTTCTTCATTATAAGATTCCCAGTGAAAGTCTCTCAAAGTTGTTTTATAACTTTAAGTGGTATTATAGATATAACGCTTTTTTTATTTATTTAATATTACAACCATCACATAAAATTACTAAATGAGATAAATAAATCTTTATGAAATTAGTCACAACGCCTAGATCGTCCAATACGCACGCACCAAGAGACGCAAATGCCCAACCATTTTCGAATTTCATTTCCCATCCTCCCATTATCGGACGTCGCAGGTCACACGCATCGATCGCTAAACGCAAACGCAAACGCAAATTAGATGCGTTGCGCGCTCCGGGACGCGTCGCGTGCTCGATGTTTGCGATTCAAATGGACGCATCGATATCAGGGGGAGTTGCGATGCACGTTTTAGTTACTCTTCGCTTGGCATGGTCATCCGTCGTTCGTTGATCTAGTGATGTATGTACGTATGCTTTGACAGGCCCGTTGGTCGAGTGGCTAGAGACACTGGCTACAAAACCAAGGGTCGCGGGTTCGAATCCCGCTAGGGGCAAATGTTTATGTGATGAACATCGGCATTTGTACTCGAGTCATGGATGTTTATAAAAGTATTTAAGTATGTCTATCCGTTCCCAAGCTTTCGTAGTACAAGCTTTGAGCTTTGTTTGGGGCTAGGCAATTGGTGTGTTTGTCCAAGGCATTTTTGAGATGGGTAGGGATGAGCTTACTTTTAGACTGATGGTAAGTGACTGCGGATAGTGTCAGGGGCGTCACAAATGCACTAATACAATTTAGTGTAGGAACACACTACGCCGAAATTACGAAACGTAATTTCAACATAGTGTGTCATCTCCCATTTTAAAGTGTGTTTAGTAATAATATCAACACGACGGAACGTAAATTAATTTTATGGCTGCCCAATGTTATTTTTAAGCAACATAATCATTGCATAGAAAAATATACGAAATAGCAGCAAGTAATAGGTAGATGTGGTTTCGCTTTTATTGCTACATAATTAATTTCGCTGCCAGTTTATCAATATACGTGCATCTTTTATTCAAACACTTGCATGACAAACGGCATCTTTACCCCATTCACATTACTAATTAGACTATTTTGTGGGCTTCTAATATCTCAAAATGCATAACTTGAATAATTTGTGCAATGTAGATCTATTGAAAAATATAGCTTATTCATTTCCTTCCCTCATTCGTACCTAAAGATTGTATCACCGTTTATACAAGTACATGTAAAATATTGTACTCCATTTTCGTGAGTAATGAAAACCTTATTCTTTTTGATTTGATTTTGAGAAAATATTATTCTTGTTTTCATCCGCTGAATTATAAAGTGGATGCCATTCATAAACCGTTTGTTGATTTCCATTTTTTATTTAAGCTTTTGTTGCATATACAGAATACTTAGCATTTTGTTGAAAGAAACCAACAGATTTGAAGTAGAGAGATAGATTGATTATTTTTCATCGTGAAATATTACTAAAATATTATTCTTGTTTTCATCCGCTGAATTATAAAGTGGATGCCATTCATGAACCGTTTGTTGATTTCCATTTTTTATTTAAGCTTTTGTTGCCTGTACAGAATACTTAGCATTTTGTTGAAAGAAACCAACAGATTTGAAGTAGAGAAATAGATTGATTATTTTTAACGTGAAATATTACTATCTTTTACTTGTGTTTCAATGTACTTCTTTTCTCTTTACAAAATTAGATTAAACTATAGATAAAGTCAACTTTTTTCGACCTAGTGGGAAAAATACAAAATACAGTAGATTCAAAGAGTTGAATATTCAATGTTTATCCTGGCAAGAAAAACTTGTTTTATTAGAATCAAAGTCTATTCTTTAATTCTAGAGTCTATAATTCACGTATTTCTCATATCACCTATCAGTATCAACAGGAACAACATTCAAATAGTAATTCTTTACCACTTTCACAATCAACAAAGTATCAAGACCGAAAATACACACCGATTTTTCCCTACCACTCTCCGATAAAATTATCACGATCCAGTTTATCACCGTAGCGCGAGCCATCTACGGCGCGTAGCACTGCCGTAGATCGTAGCAGTTCGTAGCAGTCCGTAGCGGGCAGGCGGCCGACCGTGAAACGTTCGCTCGTAAATACAGTCCCGGAGTTGACGGTAAATGAATAATTAAGTGACGGCGCCTATCCCGCGCTCCAACGCCGGCGCACGCTGTAATTGTGATTCCACGTAATCTGCTGATTAATGGGGAGATGATGCTGTTTTTTACGGGTGCTCTTATTTTGAATCAGCCGTGGAGACTTCGTTTCGTTGAATTTTCAGTTTCATATTTATTTATTTTAAAGCATTGTCATAACTATGGGCACATCCCTTTATATGAGAAAAGCCAATGTTTAGCAGTGGATTTCTAGAGGTTGAAAGATTACGAAATGAAGACCTGTTCCAAATAACTAATACCTAAGAATTAAAAAGCAGAAATAAGAAAGTTCTTCTATTGGCTAAAGGCCTAGCGAGAGTTGGTATGTACATCATAATAAAAAATACCTTATTATATATATTTTTTTGAAATATCAATATCTCGACTAAGACTTAGTGCTAAAACGTCCGTAAGGTTCTATCGTAAACAAACCTGTCATAGCCAAAAATGATAAAGTAAACCAAACTCCTATCACTTACAAGTGACACTAGTACGCAAAGCTGATATTCTGTACACAAATATCTTCCCAATACACGTGTCAAGCGAGAATCTATCCTATTGAAAGAACATGAATGGGTTGTAATGAAAAGGAGCGCAGTAACACTCCGATAGAAATTCAAGCGAAATCAAAGTGTACGAAATCTGAATAGAGCGACAAGTCTAGCTCACATAGACGAAAGATATTCCAGTTGACAGAATGTTATGTTACAGTTGATATAATGTTATGTTACATATTTGTGTTACATACCACTTTGTCAACTGTTACCTAAAAGCTTCTTGGGGGAAAATGTCATACTGGGTTATTATTTCTTGCTGATTGATATGGTGTGATGATGGAGTGGTAGGATGGTATACAATATCTGTTTGGGGTAACTTGAAACTTTATCATAAAAATAAGAGCAGTAATTCTTCGAATCTTGTTAGGGTTTAGTGAACTTGCTCAGATAATAAAGGAATTGGTTTCGAAACCCGCCTGATACCAAAAATACGATAGACTTTTCTTGTTTATCTAAATAAACATATAATGTTATGCAATAAGAAGTATGCAAATGGAAAATAAATTATGACGAAAATTTTAAAATTATCACTATCCCCCATAAACATAGACGTATCGGTTTTATAGTAACTCTTTAGCCTCTCCAAAACAGTATCGTGTTCCCTATTAAAATTAAAACTTTTCAAAGGTAATTTTTTCATCTAAAATCGGGCCTCTCGCTCAGTAAAATCCCTTTGTTCTAATGAGACTTTCCTACCGATATTGCCTCAGTAAGGTTTTCAAAGTATTCGGGTCGCGTGCAGCCTTTAAATAGGAAATGCTGAGTGACCTCATCAATTTTGATTTTAAATTAAAAGGAGGAGGAATGGAGGCCCGCTCGAATCATTCGTTTTCGAGTAAATTGCCGAATCCGTGAGCCGAATAGTTTTATTGTGAATGAGAGACAGAAATGGGAAAAGTTTAGAGTCCAAGAGACTAATGGTATGAAAAATATGAGAAAGAATTTCTAATCGTTTAGAACCTTTTTTGTACCGCTTCCGTTGTCAGGGCAATAAGGGCTCCTCTTTTGCTTACCATCAGGCAGAGTGTAGCCAATATAACGCGCTATTATAAAAAAAAAACCTTCGTCCGTACGAGTATTATATTGTGTATCATCATTGAACGTCCTAGTTCAGGATAAGTTGAAACATAAGTTGATTGTTGAGAAACCATGACGTTACTGAAACCGACCTGAAGTGCATACTTCAGACGGCGTTTTACCGTAAAGCGCTTACGGAGGCTCTATTATAATTACAGGCTAGCAGCGCAGTATTGAAGACCGTAGAGCTTATCTCACAAATCAACAATTTTTAATTAATCTTTATGACATAATTTCTTGCCACAGCAATACAAAAGTATGCTAACCAGACCGTAACCTCCTAAAGCACAGTCTAGTGCTCGTATAAAACCACAATTAACTAATCGATTCCGCTGTAAAGCGTTTCGTTTTACTCGTCCAAATAATGGTTTTATGATCCAACGATGCGCACGCATACACGCAAAATGGGGCTAGTAAAACAATAACAGTAGTGTACCGTGAATAAACCCGCCCCGCCGCGAGACAATAGTAATAAAATTTAACTTAATCCGACGTACAGAGGCACATCGATATTGATTTTGGGTTATTTTTAGGGGCAGGGGACATGTGTGTGCGTTCCATGGTGTAACGTGTGTGGATTGGTTGCGGTTACGAGTGCAGTTATCATTTTACCTGGTAAATTTAGTGCAGCGCGGAAAGGAATGGATTTTCATTCGTGTCGAAAATTGGCAGACTAGTGCACACCTTTAGTAAAAATAATAAAACATACTTGTTTTTTAAAATAAATTGATGATTGATTGAGAATGACGATTGGAAATCTGGTATAATCGATAGCTGTGGGGTCAATATCTTGCATTAACTATTATCATACAGGCATAATACTCCAGTCAAAATAGACATTCCAGTTTGCATTAATTCCCAACAAGCTGGATTTTTGTGCAGGCCTTGAATAGGTCATTACAAATGATATGTCAAAAGTCCCCATCGATCCCGCTTGTGCGTTGTTTTTTATTCGTGGTCAAAGGGCCCAAATGTGCGTTTTTTGCTTATATCTCTGAAACTAAGAGAGCTATCGAAAAATAGTTCAGGTAAAGTTTGTAGATCGTAAAATTGTCTACTTAAAAGATATCTACACTTTTCTTCTACAAAGCAGCGCTGTCGAGATATCGTGACTTTAAGCCGCAGGAAAGTCGTATTTTCGAGTAGCCCACATTATGCAATTACAATAAATTGTGTTGAGTAGTTCATCTGGAGCAGGTGGCAGTTAAGTATGGATTGGCTCTAAACTATTATTTACCAAATTCCATCCCCAATTTTCAGGATTTAGATCATTGAAGTCCAAAAAGACAAAATGATGTATCAAGCCTGCATTCATTTCCAACAAGCGGGACTTTTGTGCAGGCCTTGAATACGTCATAACAAATGATATGTCAAAAGTCCCCATCGATCCCGCTTGTGCGTTGTTTTTTATCTGTACTGAAAATCTTCGGATCCTATTTCTAACCTTTCTGGTAGTCAAACCTGAATGGGCTCCATAGAGACTTTTACTCCTTACATGAAATAGGATCGATTGGTGCAAAAAATTTTTTTTTGTAATTTTCAGTACAAAATGTATGGAAAAAGTTTTTTTGCGATTTTTGACATTTTTCGTACTCAAACCTCAAATGGTCCCATAAAGTCTTTTAATTCTAACATGTAATAGGCGATCCTATTACATTGGCATGAAAAAAAAATTGTCAGAAATCGCAAAAAACTTTTCCCATACATTTTGTACTGAAAATTCCAAAAATTTTTTTTCACGCCAATCGATCCTATTTCATGTAAGGAGTAAAAGTCTCTATGGAGCCCATTCAGGTTTGACTACCAGAAAGGTTAGAAATAGGAACCGAAGATTTTCAGTACAGATAAAAAACAACGCACAAGCGGGATCGATGGGGACTTTTGACATATCATTTGTTATGACGTATTCAAGGCCTGCACAAAAGTCCCGCTTGTTGGGAATGAATGCAAGCTTGATACATCATTTTGTCTTTTTTGACTTCAATGATCTAAATCCCGAAAATTGGGGCTGGAATTTGGTAAATAATAGTTTAGAGCCAATTCATACTTAACTGCCACCTGCTCCAGATGAACTACTCAACACAATTTATTGTAATTGCATAATGTGGGCTACTCTAAAATACGACTTTCCTGCGGCTTAAAGTCACGATATCTCGACAGCGCTGCTTTGTAGAAGAAAAGTGTAGAGATCTTTTATATAGACAATTTTACGATCTACAAACTTTACCTGAACTATTTTTCGATAGCTCTCTTAGTTTCAGAGATATAAGCAAAAAACGCAAATTTGGACCCTTTGACCACGAATAAAAAACAACGCACAAGCGGGATCGATGGGGACTTTTGACATATCATTTGTAATGACGTATTGAAGGCCTGCACAAAAATCCAGCTTGTTGGGAATTAATGCAAACTTGGGTCTAAATTTTGTCTATTTTGACTGGAGTATAAACTAGGTGCGTGGAATTGTATGTGTAAAAATAAATCAACTATTTAACAAACATCTGTAACATCAGATATTATAAAATGTATCTATACTAACATAATAAAGCCGTAGAGTTTTTTTGTATGTTTCAACGTGCTAATCATAAAAAAAAATATTGGATAGTCCATTTGTCTAAAAAGGCCATCTTTAGGCGGAAACCGAAACCCAGGTAGACGGAGTCGCGGGCGGCCACTAGTGATATTATTAATGTAAATTATTTATAGTATCCCTTAAACCAGACAATGTTTCTACATTTTCCTAACGAAGTTTAAATTGCGTGATACGAGTACCGTCAAAGCGAACGCAAAGCCGCGCCATGTTATACAATACCTCGGCTCATTACTGACAGGAACGCACCGCATGCGCCGAAGAAGAATCCCGCGATACCTTGCGATATTTTTAAAACTTGATATGCACCGGGAGGAATACAGACACAACGAAAAATGAATAATATAAACATAGAAAATGATACTTAAAAAAAGTAAACACAATAGGGACTTATTTGGCCAAGTGTTTACAAACGTGCGTACATGTAGGGACCGAAAAGCCGCGCTGTATAAAACAATACTTCTCGTATTGATATAGACAAAACGGAAATATCCATCGTTGTTATTTTACAAAATCATAAAGATATAGCATTCATTTGGAAGAGGAGCTAACAAGCAAAAAGAGTCACCTGATTTTAAGTGATCACGAATAGCTGTGCACAAAAACTTTACAAAAATTGCAAAAAACAACTTTTTGACGGAAAGATAGCGCAGTAGTTTTGTGTTGCTAATTTGATAGGCTATATTAAAAACAATTCACACGAATATGTATGTCTGTCAGCTAACTTAACGTGAAAAGTAAAATGCCATTGAGGCGTGGACTTGAAGCATACATAAGCAAAATATAGACTTGGGTAGACAGCTCCAAAGAGTGTAGCTTCTTCTACTTTTCAATATAACCCCAGACTAAACTAAACTACACCACGTGTGCTGCCGCCTAACAACCCATACGCTGTCGGTTTAATGATGTAAGAAAATATGAGAACGGCCCGACAATGCACCGGCGGGCTCCGGCGGGATCCGGCGGGCTCCGGCTTAATGATACCGGCGTCAAGTGTTGCGGTGCAGACGTAGTGTATTACTGAGACGCAATAACACGATGTTGTTAAATATACGCTCGTCTCGAAATGAGATTAAAGAGGAAGTTGTCTGTTAATTTAGTTGTTTTGCGAAGATGTTTTTTAATATATTTTTGAGGCAGATTTTAAAAGGAGAATGCGTTAATGTTTTTAAAAAAAGTATAGATTACTTATCAAAAAATAATAAATTGTGGCTTGTGATCATAGATGCCTGGACGAGAAAGAAAGTATGCCAGACTTTTTGACTCTTGACATATTCGTGTCGTAGACAGAGTAGACAGATGTTGTAACAACTAATAATCTAACCCTCGTGCACAATTAAATGTTTTCTGCGCCCAACTCTGTAAATAAGTATGAAAATCCTCTGTGGCTAAAAAAAAATTAAATCATCCCTCATATCATCAACAATTAAGCACTTTCACTAAAAACGTCTGATCTTACAAAACCATTTAACACTTAATACGTCCACCATTAATTCTTACAAACCGTAAAAAACCGTAATCACTTCCATAAAACGCGACCATTATAAACCGCCGCCGCAGCGTCGTCGCACTTCGAAGCTCGACTCGCTTACGTAACGACCGTCAGTTTTCCATAATTGCACAACTATTATATTATTAAAAAAGTGAAACCTAACACCTAATCTGACCGGTCGCCGGTGGCGCGGTGAATTACGGCAATTATGTGGCGGTCGGCGGCCCGCGCCGGATAATTTGTGTTGCGCCCGACCCCCGATGAAATGTTACACTGCAAGGATATGAATACGTGGGGCTTTTTTTTACCCGCTTTTTTCACCCTTGACAGAATGCTCCTTCCTTGCTACATTACTGCGAATATTTAAACTTGTCATTCGCTTTTTTGGTAATGCTTTAATTTTTTTTAAGTAACTTACTTCTTCTTTTATGAAGAATAGAAAATAATAAAAGTTACCAAATAGCACTTCGCGCATTATAATTCGGTTGAAAATCAAAGAATTTTTAAATTATTGGCAACGGTTAATAGTTATAAAATTATTACAAAATTACTCCTATAAATTGGAAACCTAACAGCTCATCTTGTGGGTCGCCGATGGCGGTGACCCGCGTCGGATAATTTGTTGCGCCCGGCCCCGGTGAAATGTTACACTGCAAGGCTACGAAAACGGGGGGCTTTTTTTACCCTGCTTTATCATCCTTTAAAGATTTCCTTGCTAAATAATTAGGTATATTTCAACTTGTTATTCTCTGTTTTTTAATGCTAAATTAACCATGCGTGAGTTATTTTTACTTTTATTAAATATAAAAAGAAAATAATAAAAACTTACAAAGACCTCCACATTATAATTCGGTTGAAAATCAAAGGATTTTTAAGTGATTACCAAACAATTATTTACACAAAATTACTCTTATAAATGGGAAATCAAACAGCTCATCTTGTGGGTCGCCAATGGCGGTGACCCGCGCCGGATAATTTGTGTTGCGCCCGGCCCCGGTGAAATGTTACACAGCAAGGCTATGAATACGAGGGGCTTTTTTACTATTACAAGAAACCTTCCCCATTTAGCGGCTGCAAATTTTATATTACTAAGTAGATTTGTCTCCTTTTCGTATTAGTGTATGCAACCGTTTTCTACTTTACAAGATTAGTTTTCGCAATGGCATGGAGGCATTAACGGAACTTCATTTTTACTAATTGTTCGAAAATTTAATAGAGATACATGTGTATGTTGAGAACTTTGACCATCCTAAACAGTAAATTCAATTATATTTAGCAGAACTTCGCATTTAATAACAAAGATAAAGTTTTTTTCATCCAAAATTCAAATAAGAGATAATTTCTCTCGCAAATTTTCATTGACGCTATAATCTCGCAATTTTTCATTTTTTGCAAAACATAAATCAGATCTTTGTGTTAATACAGTTCGTATTAAATCTATGGGTTGGCACCCCATTCCTACGAATTATGTTAATTATGTTAGCAGTGAGCGGGGCCAAGCAGACAATTTGTGTAACGCTCGATTCAATGTGAAATGTTACACGGCCAGGCTATGAATTTGAATGAAAATCCCAGACAATTTACAAGGTCCATCTGATATCTTTATTCATTTGCTTTTAAAATAACTTACTATATAGGTACTTTTATTAAATATACATTTAAATATTTGTAGTATTTATGTCGACTACAGGCTGGCTAGAAAGCCATATAAGAAGTTAATACATTCTGTCACTGTTTGACATCTGTCTCTTCTTCTCTCGCCTTCCTAGCGATAAGATCATTGTGGTTTGGTTTGTTATTTTATTATTATATTTCTATTATATTTCTATTATATTTCATCATATTTCTTTCATTATACAATCCACTCTCTCCCTATCGTAGACATATTTTGTAGTCAATCACACGTCACATAAAAGACGTCGAAAGTATATTGTAAAAAAATAAATTTAATTAAAACTAAATATTTACGATCTTCGTGCTTGGCTTTATTTCTGTATTTGCAAATTAGAAAAAGAAATAAATAAGTATTTCCTTCTAATTTTAAGCACGTTACCATTCTTCCTTTCAATCACATCAATGAACCAGTTTGTGATTTTTATCTGTATTTTACATTTTAATTTATTGAAAAGCTTTAACACAAATCGTTCTGAAATGGCCTAAATCTTTGAAAAACCCCCATTATTTGTATATAAATTAACCTCAATATCTTTAACGTCGCGAGTTGCAGACAAATTACAGTAATTAAGTCGGCGGCTGGCAAGCCGGCCTTGGCAATTTGTGTTGGGACAGAACTCTTACTTGGGCACGACTTTTCATTTAGGCAATATCTGCTTCCACTTGTGAGTTATTGGAGTTTTGTATTTTTTTTAAGAAATTTGCTTTTTTCCTTTCGCCTTAAAAAATATTCCACCTCCTTAGTGCCTTATTGTGAAGAGTCGTGTACAAAGTTGCGATCTTATTTAGTCGTATCATTTTTTTGTTTGTTAAATGGAATGCATCGTCCGATGACTCTTTATTTAACTTAAAACTATTGAGTTAGGGTCACTTTTGTTAACGAGCACAACATGTATTGTATTTGTTGAAGTGCATGTATGTTTCAAAGCAAACAAATTAATAAGCATTCGTTTCTTTTTTTGTTCCACTAAGATCCTCCTGTCCTCCTGCCTTGATAATGTAGAGCATTTACCATTGCCTTCTCCATTTTGCCAACAGTCTATAAACGCCTTATTTTTCCAAATAAATCAAATGCCACGATAACCCCCGGGAACAAAGCAAACCGTTGAAATACCGATGTAATCAACAAGTACTCATGTGTAAATTTCGTTTGAAAACACAAAAGCGCGGCCGATAAGGAATTTAAATGGCCCCCCACTCTCCCCTTTAACTCAATACCTGCGCTATCCCCGCACGAGTAAATGTCTGTCGGAGTCTCACATGTGTCCCGAAACAATATTTCTAAATAAAATACATCCAAGAGGGACTAGATGTATGGAAACGATCGAGTTAGGAGCGGTGGCGACAACGAGTGTTTATTTTTGTCGCTGTACGCTTAACCCCGAAGTTTGTGTACGATAACAGACATACAAATAAATTTGTATAAAACACCTTTGTTATCAAGATAAGTATATAATAAGCTTATGATATATAGTGGAGCAATGATTTGTATATGTAGATGCTGGTTAAGACTTCACTGTCAATAGATTTTACGTATGTAACAAATATTAATTAACTGACTCGGAGTTTGATAAAAACCACATCTACCTTTAGCTCTTTGTTGGTTTTATAATCAAAACAACATGATTGTATAAAAATTGATTAAAAAGAGAGTGTAACGATTATATATACTATTTGATTACAACAAGATAAAAAAAACGACGATAAATCAAAGTGTGAAAGTAATTTTAAATGAAATTATGTTATTACTTGAACCTGAAAATTTATACGAATACTTTTTCTTTTTATATATCAAAACTCATCGCTTGCACCGCATAGAAAAGAATAAAAACACCCTATCGCTCGCGCGGTATCACCCGCATTATATTTAAGTGGGTAGTTTGCGAGAAAAACAGCGTATTGTTGTCGGAATTGAAAATAAACTTGCGCCCCAACTTGAGGATATATCGTCGCCTGTTTCACAATGGGAGCGGCAACAGTAAGATGTGTCTGTATTGACCATGAGATTAGGCTTTATTTTGCATTTCCTTTGCCTCACTTCTTAGATAATATAAGAAATTAAAAAATTCAAAGAAACACAAATCTTTAAGAAGGCTATGATGCATCCACCAATACTTCTTGCGGAGACTTAAAAGTGAAACTGCTTTCTACTAATTCTATTTCTTGGCAAAAAAGATAAAAAAGCAGTTCAAATTCTGTACAATCAAAATGGGTCATTAAAACTGAAACCACCTGGACATTAATTAATATTATTATCATGAAAATAATAATGAGTATTAAATAAATAACAAGACACTACTAACTTCATGCAATGCTCATCTTGGACATTTTCATCCTTCTTACCTACAACTTAAAACTCAAAATATACAATTTTCCAGCTACTAGGTACACACCTACGATATTACGATATAATAAATATCGTACCACATTTATTAAAGCTTCACCACATCCCCTTCACTGTGAATACACAATACTCGAGTTGATCGTGTTTTACGTTTAAGAGCCATCGCGTTTTACCGCAGTGCCAATTACCGGCAGTATCGTCTGTCGTGTCAACGACGTGTCGAATCCATCTGGCTCGAAGGACCAAATATGAAGGAGACACGTGGTCTGTTTATTTTGTGTGCGTTTGGGATAAAAAAATCGTTGAATGCATTGAAGTCAATATCAATTGGCTGTTAAGATTGGTTCAAATAATTAGCATATTTTTTTCTTATACCAAAAATGATATAAGGTATTTCATGCCTGACAAGTGCATTTAAGTGACAGCTTTCATTATTCGTATTTATTTTAAGGGTGTCTATGTTTTACTAAAAGTACAAGTTACTTCTAAATTGATCGATGCCAGTGCATTCGTGGCAATTACTTCATAAAATTAATCATAATAAAAATACATCAATTCTAGAACCAACAGGTTCACGTGCTGTCCAATCTCTGTTGACATCTTTACCAAGGTGTAGACTCAACAGAACTTCTTGCGTGAAATATAAATAAATACGTTGCTCCAACTTGTTAGAAAACCTCTCCATCGAATCCATTCGGCTCGAAGGGCCAAATGAGAAGAAGACATGCGGTCTGTTTGTTAAGAGGCTTGTTTACAACCTCTGATCACAAATCAATTAAAGAGCTACTAATTAGTAATTAGTTTGGGGTGGGAAGTTGAGGTACAGTGTTGGCGGAAACCTGAGAAGTGAGTCAGAGTTTCTATCAAATGCCAAGTAGCTTTCTGCGGTGTCAGTGGCAGGACACGATCAAAGCGGAGCCTCAGCCAGTCCGAGCCATCCACGTCCCCGCCGTCCACCCTGGGCCCTACTACAGCCGCGCCGCCGCGCGACTGCCAACATGAGCTGTAGTAGCAGAGGATGCAGGGCAAAGGGCGAACGTTCTGCGCCCCAAAACAGAACCAAATCACTAGGGAGGATACCCGAATCAAACCGAGCCAGCCTACAGGCTCCAAGGTGGCAGCCCCGCCGTAGGCTAGGGCACAGAGGGCTTATCACCCACTTGCCTAAACACACACGATTAAAGAAACAGAAACAGTGAAGAACCGGACCGATCCAAACACGACGACCTTTGGCATGAAAACACGGACACGAATTGCTTGCTGGAATGTGCGCACACTGAGCGACGATAGCCGACTCGCCCAAGCAGAAGCAGTAATGCTCAAATACAAGCTGCAAATACTCGGTCTCAGCGAGGTGCGCAGGAACGGATTCGGAGAACTGAGAACGTCCAGAGGCCTTACTTTTCTTCACTCCGGGAAGGAGGATGAAGATGGTGACCTGGAACACGGTGTAGGATTCCTCCTTACCGAGACGGCGAAGAAGAGCCTCCTGGACTGGAAACCGATCTCAGAACGGATCATAACAGCTCGTTTTAACTCTAAGGCCCGAAAGATAACCATCGTTCAATGCTACGCGCCCACAGAACTAGCATCAGAGGAAGTGAAGGACGATTTCTATAGCGCACTCAACTCAACTATGAAGAACATCCGTAGACAAGACATAGTAATCGTCATGGGTGACCTCAATGCTAAGGTTGGAACGGATAACGATGGTTGTCAAAGACACATGGGCAGGCACGGGCTGGGAGTACGCAACGACAATGGGGAACGGTTCCTGGAGTTTTGTCAGGACAACGACCTTACCATTGGAGGGACTCTATTTATCCACGGAGATCACCACAAGTACACCTGGAATCACCCCAATGGAGTCACTAAGAACCAGATTGACCATCTTGCCATAAGCGCTAAATGGCGCTCTTCGCTGCTCGATGTCCGTAACCGAAGAGGTGCGGATATTGATAGCGACCATCATCTGGTGGTGGCCGAGGTGCGACTCAAAGTAGCCGTAGCTCGAACTACTGCCCAAACCAGAATAGGCAGACGATTTGAGGTTGGAAAACTGAAGAACCCTGATACCCAGGCAGCTTTCAAGATCGAGCTGCGGAACCGCTTTACTGGACTCGATGCAGACTCAACCACAGTCAACGCGGAGTGGAACCGCGTAAAAATGGTCTACACAGAGACCAGCTCCGTCGTTTTAGGACTTAAAACTCGCACACGTGAGGACTGGATGTCACAAAAAACTTGGGACCTCATCGAAGAACGAAGAAGGCTTCACCTCAATATTCTGTCGACCACCGACGCGGCAACACTGGAACACCTGAGGCTGCAATACCGTCTAATACGGAAGACCATCTACCGTAGTACTCGCCGTGACCGACGAGTATGGGCAGATGGTATTGCCGACACCGCCCAACGTGCTGCCGACTCCGGTAATCTCAGGGAGATGTACAAAGCAACGAAGACTTTGGCCGGAACACAGAACCGCAGGAAGAAACCCTTAAAAAATAAGGAAGGTCAGTTGATAGTGACATCAGAAGGGCAGCTTCAACGCTGGTGGGAGCACTTCGAGGAAATCTTCCGCATCCCCAACGATCCCACTGACTACACGCCACCTGCTGCCGACGTGTCCCTGCCTGACCTTGACATCGATGTCTCACCACCTAAGGAAGAGGAAGTAGCGAACGCTATACGTTCCTTAAAACTCGGCAAGGCCCCAGGAGTCGATCTCATCACAGCAGAAATGCTTAAAGCCGATTTACCCACTGCTGTGAACGTGCTGACGCCACTTCTGTCCAACATCTGGCAAGCGGAAGAGTTACCGGACGACTGGAACAGAGGCCTCCTCATAACTGTGCCAAAAAAGGGAGATCTTAGCGAGTGCAGTAATTGGAGAGGCATTACCCTGCTTTCGAGCCCATCCAAGGTGCTCTGCAAGATCATTCTGGACAGAATGTCGAAGGCCGTGGAACCATCCATCCGCAGGGAACAGGCCGGATTTCGTCCCAACCGATCGTGCACGGATCAAGTCAACACTCTGCGTATCATATTGGAACAGGCATCAGAATGGCAAAGGGAGATTTACTTGACTTTTGTAGACTTCGAAAAAGCCTTTGATACGCTGAGATGGACTTGCATCTGGGACCGCCTGCACGAAATTGGAGTCCCCGAAAAGATCGTCAACATCATTAAGGCCATCTACAGAGACTACTCTTGTAGAGTGACGCACAACGGCCTCGTATCGGAGGACATACCAGTCCATGCAGGAGTGCGCCAGGGATGTCTCCTATCACCTCTCCTCTTCCTCGTCGCCCTCGACGGAGTGATGCATCGCGCAATTTCTACGTCGCGCCGCGGCATAGAGTGGGGATTGTCCAGCGTGCTGGAAGATCTGGACTATGCCGATGACCTATGTCTGCTGAGCCATACTCGCGAAAATATGCAGACCAAAATGGACGACCTACAGAGAGAGGCTAAGAAGATGGGACTAAAAATTAACATCCGGAAGACTAAGGAGATGAGGTGCGGAGCGACAAGTTCCTTGCCGCTTGTTATTGGCACGGAGGCTGTGGAGCGAGTCCACAAATTTACTTACCTCGGAAGCGTCGTGTCAGAAACTGGAGGAACAGAAGAGGACATCACTTCTAGGATCGCCAAAGCCCGAGCAACCTTCGCGCAACTCCGCCCGATATGGCAATCACGGAAATTGACTCGTAGAGTTAAGCTTAAGATATTCCGGTCCAATGTGAAAACCGTATTGCTGTATGGGTGTGAGACGTGGAAGGTCACAAAGGACATCACGCGCCGGCTACAGGTCTTTTTGAACCGCTGTCTTCGCCGAATTCTCGGAATACACTGGCCCGAGAAGATCTCCAACCTAAATCTGTGGGAGCGCTGCAGCGAAACTCCGATCGACCACCAAATTAAACGCCGCAAGTGGAGCTGGATTGGCCACACCCTCCGAAGGGACCAGGAACATATACCGAGACAAGCCTTAGACTGGAATCCCCAAGGAAGGCGTAAACGAGGCCGCCCAAAACAAACTTGGCGGCGGACTGTCGCTGCAGAAGTGAAGGAGATAGGCAAGACCTGGAGCGAAATAAAGCGCGTTGCTCAAGACCGACCGGGATGGCGACGCACTGTGGACGCCCTCTGCCCCATCGAGGGGACTTAGGACCTTAAGCGTAAGCGTAATTAGTAAATAAGACTGTCGGATAAAACAATGCTTCATCAACCGCACAAACACACTCGTGAACACACGTTACGTTCATTCGCACAAACGCGTAAATGAAATCCTACTTTACGTCGAATCGCCGTATCGTACACCCAGAGTGCCTTTTCACTCGATCTGTCAATTAGCCAACGTACGCCCGAACGGCAGTCTGGCACGTGCTAAAGTTACAATCAAAAATAACCTTTATCAACAAAAGGAGATGGAATCAATTCGCATGCGACGCGATAATACGTTATTAACTGAATGGCTTTTGTTGTGGAACTTTTAAAATGGAATCGAGTTTATGATTCATATGGTCTTGTTCTGTTACATTGAAACGCCGTCGGTTGTTTTAATAGATTGTTAGCGCGGTCTGTTAGATGGAAAAATTCCAATCTTAACTTTAATTTTCTACATTCAAGAAGAAATAAAATTGATGAAATGAACAATATCTAGGCAAAAGCAGCTCACAATACAAATAACGTAGATTTGCCATAATTGAATCAAATCTTTACAATAACACCAAAAAAACTAATTTCTGTTCGTTAGTTTGATTAAAACTCGAATGAGAAAACATGGAAAAGTTTTTCGAGAAAATAACTGAAAGCTACAACTACATTTTCTGACACAGACTGTCCTACCTGTCAAACTTTATGTGACACGAAGTTCATAGGGTCAGCTAGTTAAAAAAATAATGCAAGTATGTATTTTCCAAGTAGTTTTAAAAGAAGTCAAGAAGAGTGCCTCTACAAACTATACTGATTTTACTAACAAAATATCATTGTAAATGTTGTCTCAATCGGTGCCTCTACCTAATTTCAGAAACACAAAAGATAATCTCCTTAAACGGACTGCATAACAAAGAGGAGTGGGGCTTGCTGACGTTAAAATTTTGCATTGAAATTAAAATTGACCCCCTGAGGAGTAATTTCAGATGCACCCCACCCAATGTAACAAGACACCGCAGATGGGGCCGAGCGGTCAGATGCAATCCCGCAAGAACGAATAAGGTTTCATTTATGAATTCCATTTGGACCGCAGTGATTTTCCCACAAACAGTTTTCTTTAATTATACAGAGTTGAGAGCTAGAAAAAGGCAAGGAATCGAATGATGTAGAAATGTTATGTTATAATACATACTATAATCGATATTTATTATGAAACGATCTTCTAATAATAATTTGTAGTTGTAGCGGTAAATAAGTGATTTCATCACAAACCCTATTTAAAATGAAATTATGTGATTGCTTATTTTATAATTTTTCACAGTGTGAAATAGTTTCAGCAAAATAATATGATTGAAATATTTTGGCACCCTTCATATTAAAACGATGTTAAAACAACTGATTAAACATTATACCTTATCAAAAAGTTACTCAAAGTCTTTTAATAATATAAACACCACCATTGTGCATCCCAATCTTTACGAGAGAAACGCCGCAGGCTTCCCAAGTATTGAATACTGTAATCACAGCCGAAGCCAACCGGAGGGCATGTATAATTGGCGAAGCACCCCTTTGAAACGCGACACCTCGGATGGGTGGCCGTGGTCAGCCCGTTTGCGGTGTACTCACGTTTCGGTGGGGAGAACATGATTATAATTTGGAGTTGCAATCTTGATGTACACGTGTTTAGTATTTAATTATAGTAATGGCATGTGTGGGTTGTCTATTTGTCGGTGTTTGTACGCCCATAAAGGACTTATGAAGGATTATTTGAATAATGTTTATTCTAATAATACAGAGTACCTATAAGATGAACGAAAACTCTCATGCTCGTTAGGTAACGTCTTAAAAACTGATGAAAGATATCGATTTCAAAATTAGAACAGAATCGTGCCAGCAATGGAATTTTGTTTATTAAACATCACACTAACTAATTTAACTTAGTAATTTAATTATCAGTAAGTTAGGTTTTAGTTTCCCCTTAATTTAAATATTTCGTTTTTTCTAAAAGTTGACTGGTAGAGAATGCTTTTAAGGTTAAGTCCGCCTTTTGTAACTTACTTACTCGTGTGGTCAATAAAGTTTTTATAAATATAAATAAATAACTAACTAGGTAAGACTACACTGAACATACCTATTAAATTATTATATTCGAAAGAAGACCTTCCAACTTCTTTGTTGAATATAAAATGTATACTACTCTATGGTAATATTACTCGTTACTAATAAATAATATTAATTAAAACGGAACTCAAACGTACTTATCGTTAATTTCACCGAGACTTATTATTGAATTTGACATCCACCTGAAACAAACAAAAAGATTCATCATTATACAAAATTAATAATTTAAAATTATTAACAGCAGTTTCCTGTTGAATTTCCTCGCTGCAGCCGTACTTGTGGTGATTATTAATTAAATTATCAGTACAGAAAATAATCTGCCAAATGTTTGGCGAATGTAAAATATATAGAGGGAGCAATAATAACACAGAATATTCTTACGTTTGCTTGTTCCATGTAATATGTATGTTATAAATATAAATTGTATTATCCAAAAAAATATCATCAAAATCATCCTATCCGTAAAACCTGAAGTTATTCCGACCTATGCCTTCGGAATAATTTATAATTCTTACTTTAGAAACAATTACGTAGTTCAATAATTTTTAAACTAGCAGTTCTATGCCCAAAAGGCGATCCTTTATTTCCTCAGTGAAAGACTAGACCCAAATATTGAGTAAACAAACCACTCAATTCGGTCACCCGATCTCTTGGATATTCAGTTTTTAACTACCGTCAAAGCAGCTTCAACTCCTAAAGGCAAACCATTTCTAACGTTTGGAGATCGCTTCCTAAATTTTAGTTAGACACCGATGCTCTTATACGGTATTTTCAAACACGACTCAACTCTGAGATCGAACTTGAGCGCGAACTTGAGGTGTTGTTTTATGAAAATGACATATCAAGTTCGCACTCAAGTTCGATCTCAGAGTTGAGAGTGATTTATTCATACGAGCCTAAGTAATTGTGGTCTAATATGCAAGATACTCGTGTTATTCTAAATCTGACTGAAAAGGCTGTGACGTAAAATATACAAGTGATTTTGAACAGGACTGGGTGCGATATTTATTTTTTATGGTTGTGTTACAATAGTGGAAAGTAAGTAGTATACGTCATACTCTACATGGTTAAAACATTAAGTTTAATTCTGTCAACCAATATTAGACAAATAGTCATCTGAATTTAAAATGCAACGTTTCTTTGGTGGAAAAAATACAATCAACAATAATTCTATCACTTCATTACTGGTAACGCGTTGATGTACTCGTAGATAATGTCTCAAAATAAAAAGTCAGCAGCTTCAAATAAAAATAACAAAAGAAAAATGTTGCTTCCTCTATTGTCCTATCATATCAGTGGGCAACTCAGTGATAATATCATTCCGAACCCATACCCCCGTAAGTGATAAAGGAACTACTAACCTTCTTTGTGGTAAGAAAAGGGACCGCATTTGTGTATACAAATTAGTTTTACGCATTTAGTTTGCACGGAACATTTAGGGAAATTGGGTATTCCGTACAAAGTAGGAAAAGTAATTTATTCAGCAAATTGTGAAAGGTTTTTATTACCTCTGACATTTATGATATTTATTTTTATATATGTAGCTATGTTGCCAGCCAACTATAAGGCTTAGCGTAATCAGTCATAATAGTAACCTATAAATAAAATTCAATTTTAAGTGAAATTCGTTACGTGCATCTAACAAATCATGAACCAGTGCGTTAAAACGAACAAAAAAACTCTCCAGTTTTATATTATATCATAGTATAAGTACATATATAAGTAAAGATAAAGGCTTGTAAAATGTTACGGTCCTTCACTTGTCTTTGACAAGTATAGACAACCCACTTGGTGTAATGGACAAAAAGTTGACTACTAGGCCAAGAGGTCGCGTGTTTGATCACTGCACCGCACTGGACAAATATTTGTACGCATGAACAATTATGAACATGTCTTGTCTATCCGTTCCCTAGCATCTATATGACAAGTTTCGAGCTTAGCTTGGGGCTAGGCAATTGGTGTATTAGTCCAACGAATACATTTATTTTATTTTCTTTTCTTTCTCCTAACACATGTACCATTATACAGCAGCCATGCATTTCCTTTAACTGCAGTAATAGCAATCCCCGTTATAACATAACCGGATTGAACCAAAGCCCAGCTCCCGTACCACTTTAAAAATAAAATCGAATTTATCTCCACGGAGGCCTTATAATGTGGTCACAAATCTCCCTGATAGTGAGTTATCGCTGGTCCTGGTCCGTTCTTCTCTATTCCCGAAGGAAGAACAGGTGGGAATGTTCGGCCTGAGTTATATCGCGCTCGGCAATCGATACCTGCTACCCGCCATTGTGTGGTAAACGTAATGGCTATTGTCTGGGAAGGGGAATCATTCGTAAAGGTCGTCAGAAGAATCAATCTGTAGGTACCATCTATCTATGTACACTAATATAAAAAGCTGAAGAGTTTGTTTGTATGTTTGTTTGTTTGTTTGATTGTTTGTTTGAACGCGCTAATCCCAAGAACTACTGGACGGATTTGAAAAAATCTTTTTGTGTTGGATAGTCCATTTGACGAGGAAGGCTTTAGGCTATTGGAAATCGAAATCCACGCGGACGAAGTCGCGAGCGGCCGCTAGTAATAATATAAAAAGCTGAAGAGTCTGTTTCTTTGTTTGTTTGAACGCGCTTATCTCAGAAACTACTGGTTAGATTGAAAAAAAATTGTGTGGAATAGTCCATTTGACGAGGAAGGCTTTAAGCTATAGTATAACATGTGTGTATAAACCAAAATCCACTCAGACGGAGTCGCGGGCAGCCGCTAGTACGTTCATACTAGTCTGATGGTCGTCCGAAGAATCAATTCATTCATTTAGAAGTACAGAACTTTCATCATCCAAACATTTTTAAAAGCTTTTCGCATAAATTGCAGGGTAAAAGGTATTTGACAAGTGCTAGCTAAGGCACATTTTTAAAACTCCACTAAAATTCGGTCTGATGTATTTTACTTTATTGACAGGTCTGTAAGCCTGAAGCAAATCTCAACTTTCACCAATTAGTATAAGGTTCAAAGTTAAACATCCTATTAGCCATAAGCCCTTTCATTAAACATATTATTACATGTATTAATTCATGTCAATATTAATATCATTCATTAATATTTTGTTTCACGTCCAAATTAATTTCGCATCGACTCAGCGACTAATTGCAAAGAAATCAATCAGTTATCGTTACAATTTTAAATTTTAATAAATTTTAAACTTTACTGTCATTGACATAAGATACATATCCAACTGCCGATGACCAGAACGTATGGATCAAATCGTCCTATCAAGTTGCGATTTACAATCAAATGAAAATTAAGCACACCGGGTGCGATGGCGACTTGTCATTAATAATTCATTAATTTCTGGCGTAATTACAATAAAATAACTAAATGCCATTTCTGACTCTGAGGTAAATGAATAGTTTAAGCACTGGTTCAACAGTTATCCCTAATACATAGTATAGTCAAATTGCTTTTACGGCTATACTTAAATGTACACGTGAAATAACAACATATCATTAACCGTAATAAGATCAATTGCGCAACATGTGTACTATCAGACTTCTTAACCATTATGACGTCTATGTGGGAGTTATAGACTTATTGCCTATGTAAGATGGTAATAATCAATGGGAGAATAACGAAGGAGTAATAAATGTATAGTGTATATTATTATGAGAGCAGAGTATAATTATCGAACGAAGATGACCGTTTAGTGAATGAGAGACGTAAGATGCGAGTTGAAGTGAGAGATTGAGGAGGAACGTGGAAGATGTAAGATATAAGACGTTTATTAAGATTTTACCTAGAAAAAAAAAGACTCTCGGACGGACGGACTTCCTAGTTCCTTCACTTTAAAATCCTCAATCCCACATCCATGTATGTGTAAGCACGTTTTGTGCCGTCAAAATAATTGTGAACAATCCCCTGACGCCCCGCGACGCTCAAGACTAAATAAATCCTGGGGCCGGGTGATTGCGTAAATGAAACACATAGATTTCAGTACAATTATGAGCGCATTTATTAAATAACCAGATTGACCTATGTAGGTTCGGAAAAACACAACGCCACCGGTGGATAACTCGGCATAGTGACATCTACCGGTGGTAAAGAGAACTATTAATTTGACACTGTGTAATGCAAGATGGCTACCTGCTGTCATATGGTAGAATATGTCAACAATGGATTGTACACACATCTTTACGAAAAACATCATTTTATTTATTTTACAATGACGTGGTTTTAAAACAGGTACTATACATTAATATACTAGTAGTTAGGAACAATAATATACGCAAATCCATTCAAAAGTTTCACCTCAACAGTCTCACATCATCTGTCTTCCCAATAAGCGTAGAGAGAGTGCACAGTCACTGGAAACGCACAACTTTCCCATCAGACGTAACCATTAATCACTACATCGGCGCACACTGTATCGAGTGGTTGTCGCCGAATTCCCTTGGTTTGACGTATGATTCGTCATTGAAACTTTGACAGGACACCCTAGATATGAGACGTTGTACATGGAGAAACGATTCGATTCGTTTTGAGTATTTGCAAAAATACCAGAACAATCCGCACAAATTTTAATGCAAACACATAACTGTTCCATTACACATAACGAATAATCACTTCTTTGGCGGACCCTGTATCGTGTGTCTGTCACCGCATTCCCCTAGTTTGACGTATGATTCGTCATCGAAACTATGACAGTACCGACACCGTAAAACGTGGTATATGGGAGAAATATTCGATTCGACTTCAGTATTTGCAAAAATACTAGAGAGTCCGCACTAATTTTGCATTCAAAACGCTGAACTTATTCTTCAGAAGTTTCCATTAATCACTTCATCGGCGCTCCCTGTATCGAGTGCCTGTCGCCGCATTCCCTTGGTTTGACGTATGATTCGTCATCGAAACTTTGACAGGACACCGTAGATTCGAAACGTGGTATGTGGCGAAAGGACTAGAATCGAATTCAGTATTGAAAAAAAATACTAGAGCGATTCGTACTAATTTTCGCGCAAAACACATAACTTTCCCATCAGACGCAACCATTAATCACTACATCAGCGCACCCTGTATCGAGTGCCTGTCACCGCATTCCCTTGGTTTGACGTATGATTTGTCATCGAAACTTTGACAGTACATCGTAGATTCGAAACGTGGGATGTGGAAGAACGATTCGAATCAATTGGAATATTTGCAAAAATACTAGAGAGTCCGCACTAATTTTGCATTCAAAACGCTGAACTTATTCTTCAGAAGTTACGATTAATCACTCCATCGGCGCACCCTGTATCAAGTGGTTGTCGCCGCATTCCCTCGGTTTGACGTATGATTCGTCATCGAAACTTTGACAGGACACCGTAGATTCGAAACGTGGGATGTGGAAGAACGATTCGAATCAATTTGAAAATTTGCAAAAATACTAGAGAGTCCGCACTAATTTTGCATTCAAAACGCTGAACTTATTCTTCAGAAGTTACGATTAATCACTCCATCGGCGCACCCTGTATCAAGTGGTTGTCGCCGCATTCCCTCGGTTTGACGTATGATTCGTCATCGAAACTTTGACAGGACACCGTAGATTCGAAACGTGGGATGTGGAAGAACGATTCGAATCAATTTGAAAATTTGCAAAAATACTAGAGAGTCCGCACTAATTTTGCATTCAGAACGCTGAACTTATTCTTCAGAAGTAACAATTAATCGCTTCATCGGTGCACCCTGTATCGAGTGCCTGTCGCCGCATTCCCTTAGTTTGACGTATGATTCGTCAGTGAAACTTTGACAGCACGCTGTAGATTCGAAACGTGGTATATGTTAGAACGATTAGAAGCGAATTCAGTATTGAAAAATTCGTACCAACTTTTACTCGTAAACGCACAACTTTCTTGACAGACGTAAACATTAATAACTTCATCGGCGCACCCGATATCGAGTGGCTATCGCCACATTCCCTTAGAGTTTCTGAAATTCGGCTGAAGTTCATTTCCTATTCAATATTACGGGACGTAGTTTTGGTACAGTGTGCTCACAACCCTTTAAAAAACAATGAAATAATTATAATTATATAATGCCCGTAGAGTAGGGGTGAGTAACACTCAAAGGCATTAAATTCAATCAAATAGTTCCTAGAAATACCCACGTAATCTAAGCACTACTTTCCTTCACCCACATCCTTTGAATACAATTCGGCGTTTAAGCCTCACGAAAAAAAAAACAGTAATCCGTCTTAAAAAAGAAAAACCCATTTTCACTGTTCCCTCGCTAGACAGGAATAGTCTTCGATAAACTTCGATATAAATCAATTCAATCCGCACATCCCATACACAAAGATTCAATCCGTTCTAAATGCCCTGACACCCGAAAACTGTTGCATTATTATGTTTACCATGACGTACGTTTCAACATGCCGGTCACTGCGAAAAAAAGCGACTGTCGCTTCCAATTTTACTGCTGATTTCCGAGCGGGTCGAAGTATGCCGAGGGCACATGCACCGACTTATATCTATGTCCACACACAAAAATGTCTACATCCGAGAATAAGCGGCTCAGAGACGTTTACGATAGCGGAAACCAGTGAACCTTTTCTGATTAACGTCCTCGGACCGCCTTTGTGGAAGGGTTACCAGATTTGTGATATACGGGCGTGTTTTGCGTCTTCGTTGGGTTTGTTACCAGTTTTGACAACGTAAATTCACTTCACGCGTCGGGTAGTACCATGCAAATGTTCGCCTATCAACAAGCAAATATACATTTGTATATTTTACAACATGATATATTAAAATCTTTTTAGTGGAAAGGAAGATATTTCGACCCCAAAAAATTCTATCCTTCAGTAGGTTTGACAATGAAATCATTCCTGATATTAAATTTTTATGGTAACCACGTCATCAAAAATTATCTCATCAACTCATCATCTTTGAGTATGATTTGGGGGAATTCGTGCAAGCGTAAAAAAGTCTTAGTAGTGAGATTAATCGCAATGATTATTACCTGAGTCAACACTAACTACGAGTATCTTTCACTGAAGCGGTCGCGATACAAAATATACCAATTGTGTTTCCACTCAACGCCGAGAGTTAAGCTCTAAAACATCAATGTGCCTAGCAAGTGCGTATAAGTGTTCATATTTTTATGTTTCATAAAACTATATACTGCCGGAATGTGAGGCATAAAACTGTGGATTTCAACCACTCGAAATTATTCCAGTATTCATTTTCTCACCGCTTTTATAAAGTCGAGACGGTGAGATGAAGAATAGTGACTCGTAAACTCGAGTTTAGGACAGAGTTCACAATGAGTTTTAGTGTTTTCTTCGTTAATACCGGCGAAAATAATAAAGGTTGCGAGAGTTTTAGTTAAATTAATGCATAGTGAAAATGTTGTCGCAGAAACTAAAGAACTATTCGGAAATATTTACCACTAACCCCGCGACCCCTCTCGCGTGGATTTAGGTTTACGCACACATAGTGTTATATTACAGATTAAAGTCTTTCTCGTCATTATGGACTATCGAACACAAAAATATTTTTTTCAATTCGAAGCAATAAATACCTGAGACAAGCTCGTTCAAACTAACTACTCTACTCTTTAGCTTTATTGTAATACATAGTATGGATACAAGGTCTCAAATTAATTGTAGCTCTGAGTTTCGTTCAAATCAAGGGCCACAAAAATGTTTAAGTATTCTCAAAGATATTTGTCTTAGAATCGAAACCATCATCTAAATGCCAACTTTACTTTTCATAAAAAAATATTTTAATATTTACTCGCAATCAAAAAGTTTCTTATTGTTAAGATCCAATAGGGATCAAAGCCTCTATAAAAATACGTGAAAGATTTTTTTCGTTGCCCTAAAAAACCACTCAAAAAGCAGTCTCTTAAGAATCACGTCTACTTCTTATTCCGTCCCATTAAAACAAGTAAAAACTCCGGCCATTATTTATAATATACCACTTCAGGTGAATAAGGGTCTGGGGGGAGAGGGCCCTTCGAGAAATTTATTATGATCTATTGATTATTTCCCGTTTCTTCTGCTCATAAAACAGTATGCTTTAGGGTTGCTTTTTTTTTTTACCAAAAAAAAGTTAATTAAAAAGATTATAATAGTTATTTGTACCTTACCTAAAACTTCTAAAGTTGATACCTGGGATCTCTATTTTTCCTTTTCATTGATCAATTACTCTTGTTTTTTTATCATACCACTTGATACATTCTAGGTAAGCGCGATAGATGATTTTATATGATAACTTACTTTATTAAAAACAATTAATACTATTTTGATGAATGACACTAAGCCAATCTTACAAACTCTTTTGCACAACAAAAACCAAACTCAGCCAGTATAAACATTAAACGAACTTATAATCCCACCACTGCACAAACTCAACGGAAGAACATTCGTATTTTTTTATTCTGTGCCATCCTTACCTGAACTCAAAGTTTGCCAACTCGCCGAAATTATGTCACAACTTGGTTCCCCACTGAAAAGTTATTTTACTACACCACTAAGACTTTAAGTAAGGGCACAAGAGCGCCGGGTAGTGAGGGGGGAGAATCGGGAGATAGGAGGAGGTGTCATAATAAAAAAAAGTCTGTACAAATAAAATGTGGCGGTTCTAAAGATTCGACCAAAAAGTTACAAGTCTGTACAGAACACGGGTTGCATATTTATCGTGCGATTTAAAACTTTTCTTTTAGTTTATGGTTTATGCTTACAATAGTAATTATATTTATTTATGTTATGTATCTACGCACTTTGTTTTTCTATAGATGTTTTTACGGGTTTTTATGTGGGCTGGGAAATGAAGAGGTTGTAGGTAAACAAACAATATTTTCTTTTACTTTACCATCATACAACTTCAGCTAAAATACAGTTTGTTGAATCATATTTTCTAATTTACCTCAATTATTTTTTTAACTACTATGTATATTTTTCCAGCCTTTACACCCCAAAAGTTCATTAAATATATCAAAAATGCATGCAATAATAATTGCAATCCAAACAAAAAGTAAAAATACACAAATTATTTCAACAACGTAAATAATTTACACAAGGAATTCAATCAAAACGCGCGATCAACGTTTTTACTAAAAATACCTCCACCCAATTGCCTCCGATGCATTCACGCATTTCACTGCCCGCCGCATCGAAGCTCAATATCAAAATTAAAATATCCCAAACATCCAGGAAAGGTTGCAACAAAAATGTTCATAAAACGGCATAATACTGAAACCACCACAGCCCGGGGTGGTCCGACCAATAAATAATAATAAAGGAATGCTACGGGAACGGAATTTAATTATTTCCAACAAGTTGGCGGTAAAGCTCCTGGATTGAGCAAAATAAATTTCACAAAGTCCCCTCACTAAACACTGTAATTTACTGGCATAGGACTTCGAACAATGGAGGACTAATAAAGGGGTTTTCCATCTACTCCCTAGCGAACGCTGTTGTCTTGCATTAGCCATCTGTGTCTGGACACTGTGTCTAGCCGTGCGGCGGATCGAAGCGTCTGCTAGCCGTAGTTAGATGCGAGAGAGGCTTAGAGTTCTGATTAAAAAGAATGTCTAGTGTTGTCTATTATTATACCTTATAGGTTGGGGATTGTGGTGATGGAAGTTAAATGATAATTTACCGGCGTTGACTGTGTGGAAGAAAGCCGAATAAGATTTTATTTATTGTGAGAAACTTGTAAATACATACTCGTAACTTGTATTAGTTTTGTTTTTTTTTTTGGGATTGAGTAAAAACTTGAATGACCCCGATTTTAGATTTAAAGCCAAGTCTTTTGACTTTGAAGATGTATTCTAGCACATTCTCCAAGTAAAATGATTGAGTAGAACCTCCTTCTACTAATTATGAACTTTGCTCAATTACTAAACTTTTCGCCAGCATATTAATAACCAGAAGATATTGTAGCTAGAATAGAACAGATACATCGTAAATGTTAATAAAATAATCACTTACATCTATGTATAAAATATTCACATTCCGCGTCCGTTACCATGGTAACTGCTTATTCCCCTCCCCTCTTCCTCAATCATATTTTCCTATAATTCCATTTATTGACTGCCGACAAATTCCTCAAGCTAAGTTGGGGGTATTCTGACGAATCCTTGTGTACACTTAGCCTTGAAGTTCTCGCAAATAATTTGTTAATTTCTCACAATAAGCCTGTCCGATGTAGTGATGAATGAAATTCCGAAATAAAATGACGGACATCTCTTGCCAACCGGCTATTAAAGTTTATTAATAAATAATTTGCTCATTTCTTAACAGTAATTTTAGGATTTAGAAAGTACATATTCGATTTATCTTTGATTCATATTCATGCGATTTTTTGTCATATAATATCTGTCAAGATTGCTCTATGCCGTTTAAGGACACTTCATGAGGTAGATAGTAGTCATTATGCTTCTGCAATTAAATATTATTTAGATTACTAAACATTACCTACCACCTAAAGAATAATTTTCGTTTCATTTCTAGTATTGCAATGTTTGTTTATTAATTTCCTATTAATAATGTAATGCACTAAGTTCAAATCGGAAAATTAATAAATTAAGAGTTTTACTTTATTAAAAAAGTGCGAAATTAAAATGATATAAATTTATAAACATAAAAATAAATAACATTAGTCATAACCCCAAAAAAAAACATATACATAATTGTAACACCAAATCCCCTAATTACTCGTATGCCGAAATTGATCAATACCATCATCACACGCACTGTAATTATTGTAATTTATGTAACCGGTACACAATATTTGTAATTTATTTTCCATCGCTAATGTAAGCCTGGGAGCGAGCGGACGGCGTCATGCAATATGCATTAAGTTAATTTAATAAACCGTGTTTATGTCTTTAATTTGTTGTTTGTTTTTGCAATTATCATGTCACAATTTTCCACAGTGTAGTATATAAGTACGAAATGGCGTGTTTATCAAATGTTGTCTATTTTAGCATTGAAAATATAGCATATTAAGAGAGAGATACAATTTTCACGGCCATAATAAAGCATCGTCATATTATAATCTATTAAAAACTCAGTAGTAGCATAATAAATTAATAGAGAACTTGCTTTGACTAGCAACGTTTTGGAATCTAATTCCTACCTTGTAACTGAATCTGAAATTGAATAAATTTAATATTTTTTTATGACCTAGCCTTGTCAATTGATGTTTAGATTTATAATAATAGTTTATAAAATAGAAAGAAGGTTTGTCCACGATTAAAAATATTCAACCCTTCTCTCACATTTTAAACCACCAAATCCTCGATCACTTGACAACAATGTTAAACTTAATAATTCAAACTAATCCTATGCAAACGTTCGTTTCAAATATCTAGCGAAGTTATCAAGAAATATCTAGATAATCTTCATTCATTCCAGCGTTGAAAAGGCCCAAGTTGTATCGTTCCAGGGAAACTTTCAACAAAGAAGCAAATTCCACTCTTTACCCGTTCGCATTACAAAGGATGTGGTTCGATCCTTAGAGAGATTAGTTAAATTTTGTTGGAAATATTGCTGCCTAAGTAAGTTTTATATAAGGCGTAAGTTTTAGCATAACACATTTTAATTGTAATCGAGTGGAGTGAATGTAAATAAATAAATAAATAAATAAATATTTCACAACATCACATACATTGATCTGATCCCGTGTTAAGTAGCTTAAGCACTTGTGTAACAGACATCAAAATCAACAGTGGTATTACAAATATACATAAATAGATACATATAACACCCATACCAGGACAAACAGACATGTTCATGCACACACAAATGTTTGTACTGTAAGGGGATCGAACCCGCGACCTCTTGCGTAATAGGCAACAATTTGACCATTACACCAAGCGGGTCGTCAAAATGTTGTCTAAGCATTAATGTAAATGAAAAAGCAAGGTGGCGTAGTTAACGGGCTCTGTCTACTATTGCTCAAGTAAAGCAACTAAAGAACGGACCGATCATAGTAGTGACCGAAAATTCGGATCAGCAGATTCTCCGGGCGTCAAAAGGTCAGTAGAGTCGTTGGTCTTCCCCACCAATCCGCCAGCCGCTTGATGATGATCACATAGTGATCAAGTCCAAAAATCATCAAGCGGCATTTATATGGATAATAATAGTACAAAAGGTAATACATAGAAAGTAATACATATAAAAAATACATACAAAGTAATACATATAAAAGGCCTCAGCAGTGAAGACGTTAATAGGCTGCTAGTTATGATGACGATGACGCAAATAGAAATTAATTTAGTTCAAATATATCGTAACCTAATTTAGTTCAAATATATCATAATCTACTCCGCTTACTTATTTTAAAAATAAAACTGTATTTAAAAATCAAAATGTAAATATCAAAACGCGAAACCATAAATCAAAGAATATTTCATAAACAAAATGAACGAAACATAAATCTCAAAGAAAAATTTCTTCGGACAATTAAGTCGAAAATACTTTAGCAACGCAACGTCTCCGTCCTAAATTACAAAGTCGTCCTTCAATATTGTTCCACTCTTCGCAATGCAAATATGTTTCTAAGTTTGCCAAACAAAAGCAAACTTAGAGCGCTGATACCACAGGCTCGGAATATTGAATTAAAATGAGACCATCGCTTTTGACAAGTTACCTTCGAGCACCTGTTACTCTATTGTATAAATAAAGACCTATTTCCAACGATGGGTAAAGATGTGGTTCGGGGAAGAGCGGTGAGATAATGTTTGTCAAGTAGAAGTTGAGGCTACAGAAGGTAAATAAGTTGGAATTATTCATACCCATTGATTTGAGTATTTACTCCTGTACCTACACTCTTATTATTATTTTCTGTTGAAAAATACTATTGTTAAGCTCAAATATTTAAATGAAATGTACCAAACTGGCATCAATTTTATAATATGTACATATGTATGTATATGTGTCTATTAAATTGTAATAAATTACTTATATTGTCGATTACTGCAAGTCTATTAAGGCACAATGTAATGATAATACTAACCAAGATTTGAATAACCTGATTGACAGTTCTTTTACTCAATTTGAATAAACTGTGCAATAAAAATGAAAAGAAGGAAAATGTCTGAATTAGAGGGCCGTTTAATGTTTTTGACGTTTGGTAAGCTACTGGAAATGTAGTTTTTTTTAAAAATAATTTATGACCCATATTTGAATAAATCATGTAAGCCATAATCACGATATTCTTAACATTATTTAATAACTTGATGTTCAAATTAGTATCACTATCAGTATCATTATCAGAAATATTGTATATGAAAAAGCAAATATGAACTTCTTATTATTTTCAAGTTTCATTCTAGGGGAAATGGCTTGCTGCCACCAAAATACTCGTAATTATTTTTGTATCCGCTACTAAAAAGGGCACTGCTTTAGTCGCCGGGGAGAAAACTTTCAATGTATCTGTTGCATTAAAGACCCAGTGAATCAATTCATGTTATCTTTTGTTTTAGTTGGAAAACGAACTTATTAACTAAGTTTTGTTTAAACTAGCTACAAACATACAGCTGCGAAGAATGATGTAAATATTTAGAAAACTATGTTTTTTCTCTTTCGACTCTAAAATATAGAGGCGTGTTTTGCTATATGAACGACAATGATTTGTTTTTGAAAATGTAGCAATACTAATAATTGTTCTTATTTTTCCGACCTTCAAGATAGGTTGAAAATTTTGAATGTTTGTTTATAGTTAAAAATAGAGCAATTTGATCGACAACACTATGAAACCACTTCTTATTTGTTTATCGATAACATCAGACGTACCTAACAGATTTAACTAGCAAAAGATCAATGCGATACATATAAAATTTTGTTAAAAATAAAGTTATACAAACAAGTCTATAATATGCCATGGTGACCTAAATCCCCTCTAAGGAAAACTCCTTCTTTAAACTTTACCTTCAAGACACATAAACCGAGTATTCATACAACCATGTCATTTCCCGACCATATTCACGTAGCCACATCGCCCGCCCGGGTCGTGTAGAACAATACACTAACTTCACTACACATAGCGTATAATACACAACTATACGCGTACACATAGTGTATAATATACAACCTTTTAGAGGAGTCGACGTCGTGTACAGTCACGAGCAACAACATTTCAGAATTACATTAAATTATGAACTTTATGCCGCTTTGACATAAGAGGCTACGTTTGTGTATGTTAGTATTTGATAGATTAAAAAAAAAGATTTGCCCTCGTCAAACGCTGAAATTGGCACTAAAATAAGAGCGACAGTCGCTTCTTAGAGTAATGACAGCACGTTGACAGTCACCCGTTTCAAGGTTCAAATACGGGAAGTGTAAAACTGTTTTTACGAAATGGTTGACAATATGCCGTCCTGTGCCTTTTTGAAGTGCAATTATAATTCTTAAAACAAATGTAAGTAAGTGCTCAGGTTTTATTAATTCTTTAATTTACCGTTTATATTTTCTTCAGCTGCCAATGGAAATAATGTTACGTGTTTTGTTAGTGTACATTGTGTTCACTAGCTGGCGTTCGTCAAAATAATGTCACAGTTTTTGGTGTGAGAGCAAATCTAACCTTTTTAGGGTTCCGTAGCCAAAATGGCAAAAAAACGGAACCCTTATAGATTCGTCATGTCTGTCTGTCTGTCTGTCTGTCTGTCTGTCTGTCTGTCCGCCAGTCTGTCACAGCCTCTTTTTTCCGACACTATAAGTACTATAATGTTGAAACTTAGTAAGTGGATGTATTCTGTGAACCGCAACAAGGTTTTCACACGAAAATAGAAAAAAAAATAAAATAGTGGGTATAGTCAGAACTGAAACTGAAAATATTTTTTTTCATTGAACATATACGTGTGGGGTATCTATAGATACGTCTTTAAAAATTATATTAAGGTTTCTAATATCACTTTTTTCTAAAGTGAATACTTTGCGTGACAGACCCTTCCAAAGTGGAAAAAAGTGTGTCCCCCCCCCTCTAACTTCTAAAATAAGAGGATGATAAAACTGAAATAATTATATAATGTACATTACAATAAAAACTACCAACGAAAATTAGTTCGAACGAAATCTATTCAGTAGTTTTTTTAATACGTCAAAAATAGAATTTGTACGGAACCCTCAGTGCGGCGGGAGTCCGACTCGCACTTGGCCATTTTTTAATTCTATGATTATTCGTGACTGTACGTTGGCATTTCCCAACGAAATGAACGTAACTATAGTCTAGACCTGGAGCGTCTACTTATTACCGCATACCGTAATATTCAAACGGCAGACTACGGCAGAGCGATTGTTGTGAAAAATGGCTGTACTTTCTTGTTGAAATTTCTTGAATGTCAATTTATGTTTGAGAGAAAAAGTGGAGGAGGCGGTATTTTATAATGAGACGAGATGGAACTCCCATTGTCTGGCTGTGCAAGCTTTAGCCTGTACGAACAAAGCTATTAATTTAAATTACATGGTCACTTATTACATAACTTAGCCGGTTTTTAAATGCATGAGTTAGTAAAAGGAATAACCGCCATGAACATAGCATTTAACAGTATTAAAAGAGTGTTTAAAGATTTAATCAAGCATTGTATAGTACATTGTAGATACAAGCAAGATACTGGCTATGGAGTAAAGTATTCATATATTTGACGGGCCCGTTGGTCTACTGGTCGGAGATCCTGGCTACAAAGCCAAGGGTCACAGGTTCGAATCCCGCTAGGGGCAAATGTTTGTGTGATGACCATCGGCATTTGTACTCGAGTCATAGATGTTTATAAAATAATTAAATTATGTCTATCCGTTCCCTAGCTTTCGAGTTTAGTTTGGGGCAAGGGAATTGGTGTGTTAATCCAAAGAATTTATTTTACATATAATCGCGCGGAATTAAAATCCTCTAAAAAGATTACACTCTTGTAAGAGTATGGCTTGTCGGGCGACCTCACAAACTCTCTTAATACAAACATTATCTCGCTATAGTCTGTACAAATATACCTCCAGTCCAGACGACGTCACCTCGAAACATCCACCAAAGGAACGCTAATACGCCAAGACAATAATTCGGCGACCGCTCGCGATCCACGAAGAAACTTTCAGAGTTTCCTAATTAAATTTATATCCGTAAGAATCGCCCTTTGTTTCATTAGGCGTTTTGTTACAAATTCGAAATACAACCGGGGACCTAATGATGTTCGCGTTCTACTTTTAAGCTAGTGCTGGCTTCGGTATTGTCGATATAAGAATATAAATATCTCTGGACATTATTCACACAGCGCCATCTAGCCCCAAACTAAGCATGAGCTTGTGTTATCGGTGCCAGACAACGGATAAACACTACTTATATACTTTTTTTTTTGTAAACACATATATATTATACATAAAAACACCCAGACCGATACAAACAGACTTGTTCATGCACACAAATGTTTGTACCGTGCGGGGATCGAACCCGCGACCTTTGGTGTAATAGCCGACTTCACGGCCATTACACAAAACGGCTCGTCAATTATTTGCGTTATTTTTATAACTAACTAACTTTAATGGCTCAACGACCCAAAGTGTGTTTTGGCCTCCAAAACGATACATTACTTTTATAAATCTAACAAAATCCATTTGGGAAAGTGTGCATTCGTAACTGTTGTGTCGCCGAAGCTCAGTTGGGAAGGGTCTGGGGTGTTAAATATGGGCAACGCATCTGCGACCCTAGTGCGGTTGTTGATGTCAATGGGCAGCGGTGATCACTTACCATCAGGTGTCTCTCTTTCTCAATTGCATCCATATAACATTAAAAATAATAAACAAGTTTATGTTCGAGCCTATACCGTTATATTTATGTATGTTAAAGAATGAATCGGAATTCCATAGTGAGAAAGATGAAGTTTTTTGAGACACAGTTGTAAAATAATTTGCCACTGAAGTAGACTACAACATACACAAACATAGTTAACAGATTGTGTAATAAAAAAACCCAGTAACACCCTGCCACAATTTGCAAACAAATTATTGCCCGCACAAGGTATGACAAAATTTATTTCCTAACAAATCTATCCCTCATCAAAATGACTTATTCAATGCGTAAGTATCAATTTGGTATTCAATTGTGTCCCAAAACACCCCACATGTTTCATCAGCCTATGAAACTTTTAATATTTATGTGACGAGTCTACTTTTGTATTCATTTTCGTGAACAACATTAAATAACGTTATACGCACGCAAAGGTATCGTCGTATGAAAGTTAAGAAAAAGTATTTTCTGTATGCAAATACTTATCACAGTTATCACACACAAAAAGCAAGTTCTGATATATGTATTACATTCCCTTGGTTCATTTGCCTCGTCCTTTCATTCCGAACTCGCATAATTGCATGACGGAATTACAAATGAAAGGACCGTAATTATTTTGCTTCAAAAGATTTCAGACCCATGTCAAATTAACGTTGGATTTCGCTAATAATAGAATTAGTGGATATCTGTCTTTCTTTTTTCATTTTCCGTCTTGGAATTTTTGGACGTAGAATAATTTGTTTACTATAAAGTTATTTTTATACTTATTATTAGATAACAGAGAGGCACGAGGCCTGTTAAATTGGCATTGATAAGCAGCCTCCAAGCTTATGGAATTTAAGGATGCCTAAATAAGGTATAAGGCTCAAAATGCCAGTGGGAATACAATATTAAGCTTCTCTGACCTTTGGTTTTTAATTTTTAGATTGTTTCCATGTGAATACTATAGCACAAGTGAATTGAGGTCCGCAAACTGTATTGAATAATCGCCTTTTGTATTGAGAGTTACTAAGTCGTATAATCAATATTTGTTTTTACTCTGTAGACTTTGAAAACATTTAAATGAATTTTACCAAGTTCCATTTCATAAATACTAATATTTAAAAAAAATAAGTTTTTTTTTGTTTTTAAGCATTCCTACATAGTCCCATAGCATTGCATAAATATGAAAAGAAAGACCAATGACCCAGTCAACTCAACCTTTTTAACATTTTTCCACTCATCTTACTCACTACAAAATTCCAACCAGAACGTGTACAAATGCCAATAAATCGAAAACGATTTAAAAATCACCAAGTGCACAACCGTTTTCGTTATGGCGGGCAAAGAATAGAAGCTATCCTATTTGTATTGGCAGCACATTTCGCCGTCGATCCTCAGGCATTGTGAGCTGTCCATTTCTGTCTCGATGGTAGCGTCGGGCGCACCGCCTCGAGCGAAACCCGCAGTGTAATAAAATCAAATGCATAATACCGTTATGAAAGCGCACAGATCGGTCGGCGATTCTATTTGCCCCGTGTGGTACGGATGAGAAGAAATATGGACATTTGTATTTTGCATGCTGTGGCTTTAGTGTTTGCAAAGGTTTTGCTTGCCGTAAGGGTATGGGACTTTAAAATTTTTATGGTAGTATTATTGATACTTGGAACCTTTTGTGATGATGAAGCCAAATTAATTGTAATGATTTCTTAAATATATTGCGAAATAATACGAATGTTGAAGACTAGCTATGATGATTAGCGTTTTTACGTCATTCGCGTAGTGACAAGGTGATACACGCGGTGAATCGTTGATTCGAATCCTGAGATTTATGTACCTACTAATCATAAGAAATATTATTATAGTTGGGTAGATATATGGGGTATGATAATGGCATTAATAAAAAAAATAATGGCATTAAAGCGGACCCTGGACTCCGAGGCAACAGGCGAGGATGCGACCGGGACAAACGCTAGGATGATGATGATGATAATGGCATTAATAAAGGACTCATCTCTATAAATGGTATATTATAACAAACTCATTTTTACAAGCTAATAAAACAAAGTGACTTTTAGACCCTAACTATGAATATAAAATTGATATATAACGAAATTATCGAACCTAATTTGAATAATGTGAAGTGAACAACAGTCTGGCTTTATTTTAACCTTTCGACCCGACAAAAAACAATGTCGGAGCGACGGTAACGATATAAAGTCTCATATTCGAGTGACATACGGTCCTGTTAAACGAACGATAAATCTGAAACAAGCGTCGACATTTTATGGATACTTGTAAGGGCAAATTTATAGCTCGATGCTGAAGGAAATCGTGCTAAGTTTATATCGAACCAATGTATTTTTATCAACAGTGCGTGGATTCAATGTAACGTTCAATGTATTCCCTATTTTTTAATTTTTTTATTTTGTTAGTTTAATCGCTTCTGTATTTAGAAAAATCACGAATAACTCTCATCTGGGGGCGACGATGCTAGTTTTTATGCTGCTAGCCCATCATTATTTAATTTGAAGGGGCTATAATAAAATAATATGATATTAATAAAAGTCTGTAGAATTTTTGATAGTATTTCTTACCGTGACCTCCTTTACATAAATGATCCGACAAGTATTAATTCTGTTCTTATGAATTAAAATATCAACAACCTTAACTTACCTACACAGCCACAAGACTTAACTTATGTGACGACACATTTAGTTCACATAACACACTTGAAAGACAAAACAATATACATATTAATAATGTCACAACAAATCAGTTTTGCCACATAATTGAACACCCGCCCGGAACATCTAAGTGGGTCGACGCTTTCCAAGTTATATCCAAGTTATGACGGAGTTACCTCCGCAGGTATCGCAGTCTACCCCGTAAATAATATACGTCAGTCGCGGATTTAGAAATGTCACTGTGACAAAGGAAAATGTGCCTCGAGTTATGACCCTCTGGGCTCTCTTTTGTTTGGCTAATGCCGTCGTATTTTATTTTTTTCTATCATATTTCGCGCTTTTTTTTTGAGCCAGCGAGAGAAAGGGCCAGGTGTCGCGCACTGTGACAGGAGCGCTTTGTCTCTCGTCCTGGGATGCCGGTCTCAATTTTGCACCGTTTGAATGAGTGCCCGCTTTTTAGGTTACACATTGTCGCGAAATTCCTTTTTTAAAAATGGTAAAAGCACTTAGAACACGCTCGTTATGACGGGTGAATTAATTTCACAAGCTTTCTTTTTTCGGGTTGGTTAAAAAAAAGGAATTCTTTTTACAAACCGTTCTCACGCAATAAAATTCGACCAACATTCGAGTACATGCAAGTGCTTCAATACTTATTTTTTTAATTTTACCAATCTTCATATGTATTTCAAAAACGACTCTTAAGCTTGTAAGTTCTGAAGAAGTCAAGTCCAATCAAATACAATTAATCTTTTCCCTACATGTAAGCCACCTTAACTTTAATATGCACAATGTGGTCTTTGTCAGATGTTTCAAATAATTAATACATTTTCTTTCTTACTCAACTACAAACAACTAAATACCAGATTCTTTTAAAATCATATTACAGATTAATACCACTCGTGTGAAATAAGGCCTACTCGCGTCTCCGTGACACACATCGCGAGTGATAAATGCGATCATATGTTACACCGCTCTTAGGAGTCGAGTGTGCAAACATACGGGGCGTCGAGCGAATCAAACTTAGCACGAGCTTTGTATTTGTATGGTGAAACACGTGATGCGTGGAATTTTCATATGTTAGTTGCTGTATACTCAGGTTATACTAAATCAAGACATCTTATATCATATCAATGCGTAAATTCAAATATATTTATTTTTTTATAAAATTAACCATCAAATACATTTTATGGTCCTTCAAGCCGGATAGAAAAAGCTAATGAAATGAAAATCAATAAAAAAATACTATTTGGAGTTCTGATTTAAATACATTTGTGAAGACTCTTAAAAGGGTTAAAAAAGGTGATGCAGGTAGATAGTGCCCGCCGGCCAGCTAGTAAGGCCTGCGTTTGGTTAAACCAATAAAAAAATCCGCAACCCGGGAATCTAAACTAGGACCTCGTTGTAAAATGAGGTAGCTAAACTATATACTCGTTTTGCTTTTAAATTAAATAGTTTATAGTCATACGTCAAGAGTGATATTTAATGACTTACAAAAATTCGTTATAGTTAAATCAATAAACTGCTAAAAATCCCCCGACTCACGCTCATCTCGTCAACAACCGACACCCAATCCCCACACGATGCAAGTCGTCCGCTCCATTTGAATGTGGTTTATTAGTGAACGACGGTATAAACAATTGTAAGCGGTCATCATATTAAAAAAAAAATTGACAAAGAATCACTACAATGCTTTGAATCCCCCGCGTATGCTAATTTCGTCAACAACCAACATACAATCCCCACACGTTGCAAGTCATCCACTACATTTGAATGCGGTGTATTAGTGAACGGCCGGATAAACGATTGTAAGCGGTCATTATATTAAAAAACATTTGACAAAGAATCACTACACTGCTCTGAATCCCCCGCTTACGCTCATCTCGTCAACAACCGACACCCAATCCCCACACGCCGCAAGTCGTCCGCTACATTTGAAGGCGGTGTATTAGTGAACAGCCGGATGAACGTTTGTAAGCAATCATTAAAATGACAAACATTTGACAAATAATCACTACACTGCTTTGAATCCCCCGCTTACGCTCATCTCGTCAACAACCGACACCCAATCCCCACACGCCGCAAGTCGTCCGCTACATTTGAATGCGGTGTATTAGTGAACGGCGGGATTTATCGTCGTCGAACCGTAGACGTGTGCCGATTTATCACCGGAGCTTTCCCTACGTGCGCCCAGACGCGTTAACAAGTATGCGGAATGCGGTTTTTCTTCTTTCCCCCCACTTTTAAATGTTTAAATGACGTAAGACGAATGAGATGGAGGTGGAAGAAAAAAGTTGGGCATGTGATGAATTGTCGAATTTCCACAATTTTATTTACAATATTATGTAATAATACTTTTACGATTTGAATGCAATAAACTAAATTTAAATTCTATCTTTGTATAAGTATAGATGGCTGGCAGGAGCTGGATGCGAGTCGCCGAGGATCGGGCTGAGTGGAGAGCTCTAGGAGAGGCCTATGTCCAGCAGTGGAATGCGAAAGGCTGTTGATGATGATGATGATGATGATGATAATGATAAGTAAGTATATAATAAAATTCAATACTAGCTGCATTTCATACCAAAAAAAAACTCGACACCGAACATGACGGTATGACAATGCTGTCATGTTTCTAAAAAAACATTACAACTATTCTTCACGCAGTGAACCATTAAACCTATCCCTATACGCACAGTTTCGCGTGAGCGTAAAGACCGCATACAGTGGAGAGGTCATACCTTGGCTCCCTCTGCCTCATATATATGCACGCGCCGCGTACAAGTTGTGGATGTCGCATGTTATATATTTAAGCCAGTAATCTTGACAACTACGTTACGTCTTTTTTTAATGTTATAAAGGCAAACAAACAAGAGGGTCACCTTATGGGAAGTGATTACCGCTGCCCGCCCATGGACATCAGCAATCAAGTTGCCTGCCTTTAAAACCCCATACCCTCCCAAACTGAACTCTGGAAACCCCTTACTCATCACCAGAAACATAGCAAAACAGTAACAAAATGCTATTTTACTATGATATTCTGTAAGGTGGAGGTACTCCCTCAGAAAAGCGGCTCATTTGAGAGGAAGTTCCACTTAGCTCTACCTCTCATAAATGTCGATGTGTAGGTCCAAAGTAGCGCAATGGCCACTTTCAAATAATTACAATGACTGTAAAATCGGTTTTTCTGGAATATAAATTGTGTTTAATATATTTTTATAGCTACAATGTTATTTTTTATCTTTAATATTACGGATATTTTCAACAGACTGTGTTTATTATTTTTATGATTTTTTGAACCGTTAAACAACATCAAAATTGGCGGGTACAGCATGAACACGTGATTATTACGCAACACAACTGTTGCCCATGCAAATAAAACGAGGCTTTACTTAACAAGTACAAACATGACTTCCTCGTACTACACACATAAAGCCGCAAAAGAAAACAATTTCATTAACAAATAAAACAAATGACACACAAGCAAGACGCAATGGAACGCGCCGCAAAAACAAACTCACTCGCAATTTATCCGTACCATCTCCTATATTGTGCTGTTTGAGGCAATACCCACTAATGGTGGACATTATGGGAACTAATGTTAATGTTCTCGATAGCCATTTGTTTCCTCGCATCGGACGCGCCGAGTATACGCTATGTACATGATAGAGATACAAAAATGAGGCTATTCTTTCAACACATTTAACAGAGTGAGCAATGTTTTATGGTGAAATGATGTTCAATGGAGTAGGCTGTGATGGCGTCTTATTTACGAGACAGTCACCAAATGATAAGATTTGACCATGTAAATCTACGCATGTTTTTTTATGTGCTATGGAGGCAAACGTACAAGAGGGTCATCTGCTGTCAAGTGATCACCACTGCCCATGGGCATCAACATACGTGCAAGGGTCGCAGATGCATTGCTTGCCTTTAAAATCCCCATACCCCAACTGAGCTCTGGCTACATTACTTACCAGCATATAATAGTACCTATGTTCTACTTATAAGTGAGGGCCTTTGCCCTGCAGTGGGTCATTAATAGGTTGATCCTTTTACTACTACAAAGAAACGGATCCTATTATGGTTTTCTTTCACCGCCATATATTGCAACAACTTCAAAAGAATACGACTTTTGTGTACTTAGACGACGATGGGTTGTCAGCATTTAAAACCCCAACCACCGAGAAAAGTACGCACGTAGACTACTCATAGGTACAGTACCGAGTTAAAAAACCTACTAGTACTTATTACCGGCTAAATCCAATTTCACCAACTAATAAAATGGGTGTGGAGTAGGCAAACCGAGATCTTTAAGTACCTGAAACAAGAAAAACAAGTCGTTAGAAACTCTCATTATTAGGTTAGGGCAAGTTTATAGCATGAAAGAAACTAGTGATTGTAAAGATTTATGACGCCAGCCTTGTTAATGTAATGGTTTGAGTATCAAGACGTGATTCGGGCGTCGTGAAATTAGTTCCCAAGAATCGTTAATTAAGAAATTAATAGTGAAAGTTAAATAGGAAACTTTCACTTTTATTAACATTAGAGAAATTTCAAATTAAAACATCTCTGGAAAATTATAATATTTAAGGTAAATGTAGTTGTTTGAGATTTGAAATGGTTTCTATCAATTACGTTGTTTCGCGGTAAATTGAAGACGAAAATAAAGTTATGTCACAAATAATATATGTACAATGTACATACATTTTAGTCAATCCATATCCTAAAATGTCAGGGTGTCGATGCAAAAGTAATCTAAGGAAATGAATGTTGAAAAATCAAGTTCTAAAATTCTTAAATGTTATGTAAATAAATATCAAATAAAATTTGAATTTCAACGTCTTTTAATGGTGAACAAAAAAATTGCAACATACATGGCTGTCATATATAGTTAATAAATACAAAAATATGATTTACGTTAGACCGATGAGACGTCCGATATCCGCCCCACAACACTTCAGGTAAGTACCTAAGCTTTCTCCCTTATAATTCTCACCGAGACACCTCCATACCTCAACCATAAGTGTGTTTAAAAATCGACAAGTTTCCCCCCACGGCGGCGCGTGTCGAGAAAAACGAGTGGCGACAAAGTTTAAGTCGAAACATTCGAGTTTCAAAGTAAGTAGTTGCTGTTAAGCCTTCTCGCAAACTTTGGGATCATTTAAAAAAGTTTCCCGGCTGCGGTTGCGCTCAGGTGATGGTAAATAAAACAAAGGTGAGAGGACAGGAAGAAAAGAACGTAAATAGATAATTTTCTTTCTTTTCTCTTTAGTAGAGTGGGGTCCGATCGGGTTGCGCAATGTTTTAAAAGCAGGCGATGAATTTTGCACCCTTTGTTAAATTTATTTTGTCTTTAGTGGCGGTGATGTTGAAACATTAGGTGACCTTCTTATTAATTCACCTTCCTCTGCATTGTAGAATCGCAAAACGGACACTTATAAAACTTCTAACCATTGTTTGTTAAATAAAGCATATTTATTTCACATTTACTTCTCTCCAATTACTAGATTAACAGCGATGTTATATCATCATCATCCTTTACCCTTACGTCTATTCAGACGATTCAGTCAGTGTCATGTAGAAGACGGTCTGCAATGTTATAATCTAGCCTAAAATTATGTTGTACAGATAGCGCTCTATAATCCTATATAAAATGCTTACTCGTTATTAATTTAAAATAACATTTTATTATAACGCTGTTTACCAAAATTCCGCTCGCCAGACATAAAAGCGTTCATTACATCTGCGATTGATACCGCCGCCCGCCATCCATCACGAATTTAATTGCAGCTGCTTTGTCAGCGCCCTTTCAGCCTCCGACGGCGTGCGTAATTGTCAAAAGCACGTACAAACTGTCGCCGGGGCGCGCGTAAAATAAATCAACCAGATTTCGCTTCACGTTACGAGTACGCGAGTGAAATCAGCTAGAGAGAGAGACCTCACCATTGATACAGCCAGGATTCTAATTAAACCGCCGAATCTGCGAGCGAAAGCGCCGACGCGCTAATATAATAAAGCCGGTATAAACCTCTCCTAAACTGGTTAAAACCGGTTTAATATCAAGAGGGCGCGGCGGGGTATCTCAACTTTTCGACGCGGTCGGGCGCATTACAACTTACAACCGTGCTGGATTAGCGGCAGTGTGTTCTCAGCTTTATGTTGGCTTCTTTGTTTGCCAGGGAGTTAGTTCGTCCTAGTCGTAATTCGATAATCTGACTATACTCACATATTATTATTAAGCCTTGTAAATGAGGTGGGCTATGCAAGCCGCAAGCGAGCTCACATTTGGCGGCTATATTAATACGGAGTCAGAAGTGATCGCCATGGCCGAAACCGGCCGGGATGGCATCATCATCATCACCATCATCGTCATCATCATCAAATGAGACTTAACTTATTAGTAAAATGCTTGTCTTAATGTCAGAGCACAGCACTATTTTTAAAGTTAATCTTTAACTTGACTTATATCGTATGTATGCTTATTTGACGCGGTGATGCTGGCATATTATAGATGTTTGCAATATTTTACAGTTTGTTCGCATTATTTTAAGTTCATACATTATTTTTATTAGACTTAAAATTCCAATAACCTTTTAGTTGAAAGACTTGATCTATTAACCAGAAACTTTAGTGTACCTCGACACACATTTATCACAGTAACAGTTTTATTTCTCTTTCTGAGAATATAAACAACCTCTCACCTACAAAAACTTTAAAGACGAGCACGCAAACATATTAAATTTTTATTACCCCAGCAATTCGTCAGAATAACATCTTTTCACCTCAAGTTTTTAGACGAAAATTATTCTCTAGTTCTTGACGTTAAATGTTTTTTACGACTTTAAAAGCTACAATATAAAATAAAACTTTACAGACGAAACGCCATTCGAGCCGTTTCGTTTTAAAAACTCGACGAGATAATTATCTCAAAACGTAGCTGTGAAGATTTTCTCCGTTCTTGTAATAGGTGAAATTAAAGATTTTCTGTTCTTTAATTAAGTGCGTAGTGGGCGAAGTTTTTAATTACACTGTTTTAATTAGATTCGACGTTATTGGAATAAGAAAGAAATTAACTTTTAATTTTTTTCTTTGTATTTCTAGTCAAATGTCATGCCTTTGTTGAATTCGAGCATCAAAAAAGCTTAATTGGTTTTTGTGTATCAACAATGAACGAAATTCGGCACATTTTTAATTGATTTATTCACATTTTTATGTGTTGTATCTAAGTGGTTACATAGAAAATCTGAACTAACTAGTAAGCTTTGATTTTAGTTCAGATTTTTTATTTGGCAACTTAAATCTGACTTTTATTATTAGAAAAATTACCCAAGCCCCTGCAAATCCAAGCGATAGGACACAAAACCCCGCAAAATGTTTCCAAATCCGACCGTCCTCAATCGCACACCGGTGTCGGACACATCCAAATCGTCCGGATCAGGGTCAAAGTTCACACAAAACTAATTTAATTATTTCAATGGACGTAAGTCAGGTCCGGGCCGGACAATCCGGACATAAACCCGGCCGGGCGAATTGAAACGGTCCCAAGACCCGCGGCGATTGACGTGTTCGTAGAGATTTGAGCATCGATTGGTAGGACCTTCTTGTTAAACTTAAAAAGTAATAGGAAAATAGGTATTCAAAAATTTTTTAAGGAAAGATTAGAAGATTACTCGTATGAAATGAAATGAAATAATTTTTCCAGCAATTTCATTTACTTAGTAAATTATTTTGCTCGTCAAAACTAGTTTTCTCGACATTTGTCGAGAAGTAAACCCTTCGTGGACTGACCGCAACATATTTTTTTTTCAATTAAATTTAAAAAAAAATATATTTTTAATATTTTTTTTCTTAAGAATTCAGCCCTTGATCTTGGTACAAAAGGCGATCCATCGAGCTTAATACTGGTTATTTCAAAAATTGTGTTCCATTCATATTTTAGCTAATCTTTTAAATTTACTATCAAACATAAATTTATTTAGCAAGAACTTGTCATACAGATAGCTTATAAAGACCCTTCCGTTGGCTAGACACATTATACCCCCTTCATGGTTTCCTTGCCCCGGTGGGGAGACTCGGTAGTAAAGTTGTAGCAAGGCTCCATTTAAGCTAAGTAAGTGGATAGTGTCAGCTGTTACTCTTCTTTTTTATGTAAACGTAAAGGGAAGTCTCGACTGTTGACCTGCAATAATATTGCCATGTTTATATTATGTCCTATGCTTGTCAAAATAGAGGTAAATAATAATTAATTTATTAGACCCCACATACTGTGCTAGTATGACAGAATGTGAGTCTTAAATAAATTAAAAAATAAGTAAATATTTCACAACATCACATACATTCATCTGAACCCGTGTTAAGTAGCTTAAGCACTTGTGTTACAGACATCAGAATCAACAGTGGTATTACATATATACTTAAATAGATACAAATAACACCCAGACCAGGACAAACAGACATGTTCATGCACACAAATGTCTGTAATGTGCGGGGATCGAACCCGCGACCTCTTGCGTAATAGGCAACAATTTGACCATTACACCAAGCGGGTCGTCAAGAGCCTAAACTTGTTGTTGTCTTACTTGTTTATTCCAACTTTAAAGTGCTAACCTTTTTGTATTTCAGAAAAAAGGGATGGGTAGCATATGTATATTGTGGTCTCAGGGAGAGTTAAGTGCGCTCAGCATGCATAAAAAATAATTATAAATTCAATTACAAATCATTAAACAAAAATATTCTGCAGCCCAATAAATCCATACTAATAAAATAATGCTGAACAGTTTGTTTGTGTGTTTGTTTAAAAGCGCTAATTGCAGGAACTACTCATCCGAATTTAAGAAATGTTTTTTGTTTCATAGGCCATTTGTCAAGAAAGGCTTTAAGCTAGTTATAGTTAAGTACTATGTTTGCTTAAACTGAAATCCACGCGAACGGAGTCGCGGGCGGCCGCTAGTCTATAATATACTAGCGGCCGCCCGCGACTCCGTCCGCGTTGATTTCGATTTCCAAGAGCCTAAAGCATTCCACGTCTAATGGACTATCCAACACAAAAATATTTTTTTCAAATCGGACCAGTAGTTCCTGAGATTAGCTTGTCAAACAAACAAACAAACATATGTACAAACAAACTTCAGCTTTAAAAACCATATTTGGCTCATACCAAATATGGTTGGGAAGGGAGAGGAATGTCATCGGTGAAGGTGATCGTTAGTATACTATAAAGGGGCCCCTTAAACCTACACGCTGGGTCGCAAGTCCCAGGCACCGTCTGACATTCCTCTCTGTTCCACGCGATGGACCCGGCACCCGCACGGAGAATCCATGGATAGCTAAGAAGTTCGTCTCAAGTATAGATTTTTTCGTAGCATCGCGATGAGGCAATTGGTCCTTGTATTACGCCGCCGTCCCACGGGAGACAGCCTGTTGATACGCTCGCGTGTTTGTGCAAGCAGCTTGTTATTAAGTGGATAGTGGGAGTATTTTGTAATTGTATTAGTTTTGCTGAATTAAGGTAGGAGTTTATATTTAGAATTGTCAAAAACAAAGGCTTGAATGCAGTGGTTTCAATTTTGAGGCACATCAACAAATTATACGTTTTTAAGTGGTACAACGTTGTTCAGTATCCAAATAGTATCAGCCTATTATGTCCTACTTGAAATCATGTTTTCGTTACATAGATGGGTTTTTGCTTAATCAACACGCTTGCCAAATGCGGACCGGTGATCACAAACTCCGGCTGTGTTCAGAAAAACTGACACATATTTTCACCAACCCGGGAATCGGACCCAGAAAGGTATTAGAAATCTTCGATTGTTAAGTTCGTGATAGACATGGAAACACCTAAAGGCTTGTAAAGATTACGCCAAGTTCTGAATTCGGCGTGTTGATCGCTCGCGAGTCAGTTTTCACCTAGCGCTTTGGAGGAAATTGACAGCGGAATCCAGATTACGCGCGGCTTTTGAAATCCCGCGGCGTATGTTTCGCAGTATCCATCGGAGTATTTGTGCTGTTTGAGTGCTTTTTCGTGATCTTGTGGTGTTTATATATCATGCGAGGAACATCATATTTTTTTTACTCTATATATACGTATAAAAATGAATTACTGTTCGTTAGTCTCTCTAAAACTCGAGAACAGCTGAACGGATTTATCTTATCTTGGTCTTGAATTATTCGTGGAGGTCTAGGGAAGGTTTAAAAGGTGACAAGAAGAGAGGGACGGCGGGACAGGACAGGACGCGGACGAAATCGCGGGCGGAAGGCTAGTCTTGCAATTATGCAAGACCAGCTCACATACCATTTGATAATTATGTATATTAAATGGTATGTAAGCCAAAAAGGCATATTTTTTATTCATGAGTAACAGTCACGTTATGGTAAAAAAACATAATGCTGTTTTCTTTCTTTTCAAAAGTAAATGTATGTTTTCTATGAGTTTTTTTTCTGTCAGTCTTCAGGTGGCATTACAAAATTAAACCCGGTATATACTAGTGGTGAAGCTATCCCTTAAACAAGTGAACGTTCAAAGCGTTCCCCGCATTTAACTGATTATAAAGGTGGATTTACATGAGACGAGCGAATGCTCATTCTATCCCCACTATGTCAAATTATTTTAGTGTAAACAGGCGTAGAGCATTCTTTCGTTGTTCTGAGTGCGTTTGCAAAGTTTCTATGGAATATTCTAAGAATGCTCGCTCGCTTGATGTAAACGCCGCTAGAGCGCGCGAACAGTTACTTAGAGCGTTCTTGCGTGTTCGAACGTGCTCGCGCCCCTGAGCGGTCTTTTCAAAGCGTTCTTGTGTTCTAGCTCTTGTTCTAGCTCTAACTCTTTATTCGTTTGATGTAAACGCTGAATACGAGTTTTTGTTTTCACTAAAAGACCACGAAAGAATGCTCTTGTTCTAGCTCTAGCTCTATGTTCTTTTCATGTAAATCCACCTTAAGCGTTGTACCTGCGCCCGCTCGCTCGCACCACGGCCCGTTAATTGAACCGCGGTGTTCGCAAAAGACTCGGGACGAACCTAATTTTACGCACGTTTCGTCGGCGCCATTATGTTTTGAGGTCTTGCGAGGATTGGTTCGACTTTATTCTTTACTAGCGGCCGCCCGCGACTCCGTCCGCGTGGATTTCGATTTCCAATATCCTATGTGTTATTCTGATGTATAAGCTACATATATTGTGGTAAAATTTCATACAAATCTATTCAGTAGTTTTTACGTGAAAGAGTAACAAACATCCATACATCCATACATCCACACATACAAACTTTCGCCTTTATAATAGTAGTAGGATATTTGCAATTTTTTTTCAATGCGGATGCTCGCGACTCCGTTCGCGTGGATTTAGATTTCTAATAGCCGAAAGCCTTCCTCGTCGAATGGACAATCCAAATCAAAAATTTTTTTTCAAATCAGACCAGTAGTTCCTCCAGGACCTGAGATTAGCGTTTGTTTCTTTAACAAACAAACATACAAACAAACTCTTCAGCTTTATATATCATATATATTTGTATAGATATAGATATAGACTAGCGGCCGCCCGCGACTCCATCCGCGACTCCATTTTTAGGATTCCGTAGCCAAAATGGCAAAAAAACGGAACCCTTATAGATTCGTCGTGTCTGTCTGTCTGTCTGTCTGTCTGTCTGTCTGTCCGCCAGTCTGTCACAGCCACTTTTTTCCGAAACTATAAGTACTATACTGTTGAAACTTGGTGAGTAGATGTATTCTGTGAACCGCAACAAGGTTTTCACACGAAAATAGAAAAAAAATAAAAAAAGTATAAAGGGGGGTCCCCATACTCGGAACTGAAACTCGAAATTTTTTTTTCATTGATCATATATGTGTGGGGTATCTATGGATAGGTCTTTAAAAATTATATTAAGGTTTCTAATATTATTTTTTTCTAAAGTCAATACTTTGCGTGACAGACCCTTCCAAAGTGGAAAAAAGTGTGTCCCCCCCCCTCTAACTTCTAAAATAAGAGGATGATAGAACTGAAATAATTCCGGCAGTGCTGGAGGCGATGCGGCTGAGCGTGCCGGACGGGCGCGCGGCGCGGCGGCGGCGGCCTCCGCTGCTGCAGGTGCCGTGCGCGCGCACCGCCCTGCTGCAGCGGACGCCGTTCGTACGTGGGATTAGGGTGCTCAACATTATGGCTGAGCAACTTGATTTATTTGCGAGTTCACCGAGTAAGCTCATAGAATGCGCTATATACATTGTCTCTACAACTGCACCATCGCATTAGGTCCTCCTGTAATGATTGTGTATGTGTGTTTGTAAATAAATAAATAAATAAATATATAATGTACATTACCATAAAAACTACCAACGAAAATTGGTTTCAACGAAATCTATTCAGTAGTTTTTTTAATACGTCAAAAATAGAATTTGTACGGAACCCTCAGTGCGGGAGTCCGACTCGCACTTGGCCAATTTTTTAATTGGACCAATCGTTCCTGAGATTAGCGCGTTCAAACAATCAAACAAACATTATCTTCAGCTTAATATATTAGTTTAGATATATGACATAATTTAGATATAATTCTAGCACTCGAATAGGCCGCTCGTCTGGGGAAGTACCTTACACCTTACAGAAGACCACAGTGAAGTAGCACCTCGAATCTGCTGTGCTATATTTCTGCTGGTTAGTAAGGTCGCCAGAGGTCCGTTGGGATGATATGGGATCTTAAAGACAGGCAACGCATCTGCGTCACTTGTGCGGTTGTGGTGCAATTTCACTATGGTCTTCTGTATAGTGGACTTATAGTGGACGTATCATTCAAGTGGAAGTTTACTTAGCTCTACCTCTCTTGAGCTCTGTAAATAACTAAATATCTAATAAGTAAATTGTAAACTAGTCCAATTACACGAATCTCTCTTCCACATGATATCAAGCTGGTCGTACAAACACGCGAATCTAGCTGCTTGTATCAACAGGCTGGCTCCCGTGGGACGGCTGCGTTTAATCCGCGTACCAATTGCCTCATCGCGATGCTATGGAAAAATATCCTTACAAGGACTGAAGAACTGAAATTTAAATATTGCACAATATTTTTAGCTATACTTCCAGCACTTAAATGGGCCGCTTGGAGTGGGAAGGACCTACAAGCTTACAGAAGACCACAGTGAAGTAGCACCTCGTAACTGTTGTGTTATGTTTCTGCTAGTGAGTGAGGTCGCCAAAGCTTAGTTGGCGAGGGTATGGGGTCTTAAGGGTAGGCAACGCATCTGCAACCCTTGTGCGGTTGTCGTGCAATTTCACTATGGACTTCTTTGATGTGTACGTACTTCCCCAAACGAGCGGCCCATTCAAGTGAAAGCTCCACTAAGCTCTACTTCTCTCTAGTTCTGTAAATAACTAAATATCTAATAAGTAAATTGTAAACTAGTCCAATTACACGTATCCCCTTTCCATACAATATCAAGCTGGTCGTACAAACACGCGAATCTAGCTGCTTGTATCAACAGGCTGGCTCCCGTGGGACGGCTGCGTTTAATCCGCGGACCAATTGCCTCATCGCGACGCTATGGAAAAATATCCCTACAAGGACTAAAGAACTCAAATTTAAATACATATTGCACAATATTTTTAGCTAACCTCCTAGCAATCCAATAGGCCGCAAGATTGGGTAAGTACCTACACCTTACAGAAGACCACAGTAAAATAGCACCTCGTAACTGTTGTGCTATGTTTCTGCAGGTGAGTGAGGTCGCCAGAGGTCCGTTGGGGAGGATATGGGATCTTAAAGGCAGGCAACCCATCTGCGACCATAGTGCCTTTTGCGGTGCAATTTCACTATGGACTTCTTTGACGTGTACGTACTTCCCCAAACGAGCGGACCATTCAAGTGGAAGTTCCACTTAGCTCTACTTATCTTGAGCTCTGTAAATAACTTAATATCTAATATATAAATTGTAAACTAGTCCAATTACACGAATCCCCTTTCCACATGATATCAAGCTGGTCGTACAAACACGCGAGTCAAGCTGCTTGTATCAACAGGCTGCCTCCCGTGGGATGGCAGCGTATAATCCGCGTACCAATTGCCTCATCGCGATGCTATGGAAAAATATCCGGGAGCGCTAAATTCCATTTCGTAGAAAATTTTAGACAATCTCCCGCCACTCGAGGGAGTTTGCATTATTACGAGGCATAAGAAACGGCACTTAATATGGCATAGTAGACTGAGCTCTGTCGTCCTTACTTATTAGGTAGGAACATAGCACTTCAGTTACGAAGCGCTATTTCACTGTGGCCTTCTGGAAGGTGAAGGTACTTCCCCAGACGAGCGGCTCGTTCGAGTAGAAGTAAACTGTGAACTAGTCAAATTAAAACCAAGACTATAATTAGACAAATCTCCTTTCCACATGATATCAAGCTGGTCGTACAAACACGCGAGTCTAGCTGCTTGTATCAACAGGCTGCCTCCCGTGGGACGGCTGCGTTTAATCCGCGGACCAATTGCCTCATCGCGATGCTATGGAAAAATATCCTTACAAGGACTGAAGAACTCAAATTTAAATATTACACAATATTTTTAGCTATACTTCCAGCAGTTAAATGGACCGCTTGGATTGGGAAGGACCTATAATCTTTCAGAAGACCACACTAAAATAGCGTAACTGTTGTGCTATGTTTCTGCTGGTGAGTGAAGTTGCCAGAGGTCCGTTGGGGAGGATATGGGATCTTAAAGGCAGGCAACCCATCTGCGACCATAGTGCCTTTTGCGGTGCAATTTCACTATGGACTTCTTTGACGTGTACGTACTTCCCCAAACGACCGGACCATTCAAGTGGAAGTTCCACTTAGCTCTACTTATCTTGAGCTCTGTAAATAACTAAATATCTAATAAGTAAATTGTAAACTAGTCCAATTACACGAATCTCTCTTCCACATGATATCAAACTCGTCGTACAAACACGCGAATCTAGCTGTTTGTATCAACAGGCTGGCTCCCGTGGGACGGCTGCGTTTAATCCGCGGACCAATTGCCTCATCGCGATGCTATGGAAAAATATCCCTACAAGGACTAAAGAACTCAAATTTTATTATTGCACAATATTTTAGCCATACTTCCAGCACTTAAATGGGCCGCTTGGATTGGGAAGGACCTACCATCTTATAGAACACCACAGTATAATAGCACCTCGTAACTGTTGTCTTATGTTTCTGCAGGTGAGTAAGGTCGCCAGAGCTCAGTTGGGGAGAGTATAGGGTCTTGAAGGCAGGCAACGCATCTGCGACCCATTGCGGTTGTGGTGCAATTTCACTATGGTCTTCTGTATAGTGGACTTACTTCCCCAGACGAGCGGCTCATTCAAGTGGAAGTTCCACTTAGCTCTACTTATCTTGAGCTCTGTAAATAACTAAATATCTAATAAGTAAATTGTAAACTTGTCCAATAACACGAATCTCTCTTCCACATGATATCAAGCTGGTCGTACAAACACGCGAGTCTAGCTGCTTGTATCAACAGGCTGGCTCCCGTGGGACGACTGCGTTTAATCCGCGGACCAATTGCCTCATCGCGATGCTATGGAAAAATATCCGGGAGCGCTAAATTCCATTTCGTAGAAAATTTTAGACAATCTTCCGCCACTCGAGGGAGTTTGCATTATTACGAGGTATAAGAAAGGGCACTTAATATGGCGTGGATTAAGCTGTGTTTAATCCGATGTTAATACATAAACATAATAAAATACTTTAAACGCTTTAAATACTTTAACGCAATAAATAAATAAACTACATAGTTTTCAAATTGATGAATTTCAGCGAGTGTTACTTTACTAAGGAAAGGCTATTAATAAGGAAACCGTCAAGGGCCCGTGATCTCACATATTTATCCCACTGGTATGTAACTGCTATATTCGGTTTCCACTCACAAAGTGATATACTATAGCATTAACCTACCTCGACAAATGGACTATCCAACGTAAAAAGATTTCAATTTGAATCAGTAGTTGCTGTGATAAGCGTGTTCAAACAAACAAACTCTTCAGCCAATTACCTATCCCCAAACTTAACTCGAAACTTGTACTATGGATGCTAGGGAACGGATAGACGTACATAAATACATTTATAATCATCCATGACTCGAGTACAAATGCCGATGTTCATCACACAAACATTTGCCCCTAGCGGGATTCGAACCCGCGACCCTTGGTTTTGTAGCCAGGGTCTCTAACCACTTGACCAACGGGCCCGTCATACTAGTGCAGATACACATGGTATTTATTTGTGCCACCATGTGCATTGGGAATAAAACACTCAATTCCTATGTCAACAAGCCGGCGCGTGTAGCAGCAAGCGGCCCGAGGGACTCGCCGGCGCATAATCCGCGGCGCGATTGCCTCATCGCCGCGCCGCGTGGAAATTGCCTTCGACGCGGTGATCGCGCCCAATTCAGAGCTCTAGTGCAATGCAACCTGTGTTTTTTATTCAGAATATCCCTATTATCCTTACTATATTATAAATGCAAAAGTAACTCTGTCTGTCAGTCTGTATCGCTTTCCCGCTTAAACCTCTCGAACGATTTTGAGGAAATTAGGCAAAGAAAATATACCCTGAGAAAAACGTAAGCTCTGAAAGGGAGGGAGGATCTGAAATCCACGCGAATGAAGTCGCGGTTGGCAGCTAGTAAACAATAAAAACAAAAATTCACAGAATAACACTAAAAATACAAATCAATAAACTACATAAAGCAATATGCTCAAAACGTAAAAAAGCATAAGCATTTCTTCGGAGTCTGTTTCTTCGCAACAGGTACGAGTTTGTGTGAAAGTTTGTTTGTTTGGATGTTAAACTGAACGGATTTAATAAAATTCCGTATACCGGCAGGATATAGGCTGTCTTAGGTAATAATAATGGGATAAAACAAGAATCTTGATAACGCAGGGCTAAAAACAAGTCGAGAATAAAATTCTCAATTCCTATGAAAACGAGTAGCCGGTGTATGTGTAGCAAGAGCGGCCCGATTGCCTCATCGCCGCGAACCGTGGAAATTACCTTCGACGGCGTGATCGCACTCAATTCAGAGATCTGACGCAATGATACTCGGAGAGTGTCGTATTTCAACTGTTGTTTTTGATTTAACAGCTAGTTAGTACCTACTATCACACCTTGATGGTCTTGTGGTTTAAGTACCGGGCCGTGATCTCGAGGTCCTGAGTTCGATTCCCGGGTCGACCAAACTTGTCTGTTTTTCCGAACACATCACGGGTTTGTGATCTCGAATTCGCATTTGGCTAGCGTGGTGTATAAGCCAAAACCCATCTTTGTAACAAAATGATGATGTGGGCCTTTGCCCAGCATTGGGACATTAATAAGCTGATTATAACACTTTGAAATTATAACTTTTAGCCAAGACAGAATGTCATGTTCACTTGAAGTATGAGAATCAAATTACAATGAATAAACTCGATGCGAAAAATAAAAAATCATTTATAAGAAACCATGAAACTTTCAGCAACCAATTACCACTTTATTTCTCATGTTTCGTATTATTTAGAACAGCACGCACCATCTATACAAGCTCTACAACGCTCTGCCGCGTTGATTGGATCCCGATCCGCTGCAAGTTTTGTTTTTCCCCCGACTTTGACCAGCAGCCGTGTGGGCCGAAGCAAAATATTGAACCATGCGTTCATTTGCCGTTGGCACAGTACACTCGATCCACACTGCTATGTATACTAGGCATAGGTATATATAAAAAAACAAGACAGGGATCGGATAATATTGATGTCGATTTTCAACCTTTGAAACTAGAGATATTTCTTTACCAAAAAATCCTCATTCAATTTAGATTGATTCAAGACCTATTATGATATTTGATCTATGGAAGAAAACAATGCATTAAGATGCATTAAAAAAAAGTAAAATTCAAGAATATTTCATTGAATTTTATTTCCAGATGGATTTCGTACTTTAAAGCCTATGTAATGGCAGAATCGTCTGATAGCTTTGGTTTCAAAACATGGCGAAATGCACCATTAATCTACAATTGGTAGTTAGTATGTTTTAAAAGTCATTGAGCTAGCGCTTTTGTACTCTGGTATATTAATACTTACGCAGCGTGACTATCACGACAAAATCAGTCTTCATGTGCCACCCAAAGCTATTCACCAAACAAAAGCAATATAAAAGTGTCCTTCCCACCTTTAATCGCAGTTCAAAAGGTCGCGTTAAAGGCGCCTCCAACACTATTGTACTGTAGTTCTGCGGACCAACTACTTTCTAAGTGAGTTGTAACACAATGCGAAAACTTCGGCCCTCGTGTTATTTTGGGGGATTGTCTAAATACCTACGCTGCAGTGGCTGAAGTTTGGAAAGATCGCTATCTAAACACAACGCGTCTCACTGCCACTATCTAAGTGTAAGATTTCGTCTGAGTCGCGCGATACTTGTCCGAACTTTTTGGATTTGTGTCTTTTGGAGATTATCTACATATATCTATACTTGTTTGTATGTTTATTTGTCTGTTTGTTTGAACGCGATAATCTCAGGAACTACTGGACCGATTTGAAAAAATATTTTTGTGTTGGATAGGCCATAAGACGAGGAAGGCTTTAGGCTATTGGAAAACGAAATCCACGCGGACGGAGCCGCGGGCGGCCGCTAGTGTCAAAATATTTTTGATTAATGGTGGTTAGTTTCTTACTTTTTACTGTTTTTTTAAAGAGCGTTTGCTCTTGTCGGTGAATCAATCTCCACTCGTCTCAGAACTTCGCGAGGTCCTCAACCTGCCTTTACGTATTGGCATTAGGCCTTTCCTTTTTTGTACTAGTTGACTAACATTAAGAACCTATCTAGGTGGAAGATTTTGCCTGAGTCGCATGATACTTGCCCAAATATCTTGGTATGTGTCTTTTTGTAGCTATTTCTATAATGGGTTTACTTTTCCTATTGCTTAATACTATTTGACAAAGATGGCATAAGAAGTGTACATGCAGCTTCATATTAGGCTTGCTATTGACCTTCAAAAGAGAATAGTTGTTGCTGTCTGTCATTTGCTGGTTTCTCTTCAAGTATGATAGATCATAAAATAGATAATAGAAAAAAATACTCTTAATTCAACCTCACAGCTAGTAATGTATGATTTGTTTAGTTACAAAAATTTTAAGTAGCTCAGATCATTTAGGAACTGTTCACTTGATACTTGATATTTATCACATACCAGTTTGCATGCGATGTAAATTTAATTTTATTCACACAATGACATATTCCAGTCATTTGCACTAATATTATACTAGTTACGCAACTATCCGCACAAGTCACCGCAATGACATTTTAATCGGCGAAATTCTAGAGCAGCAGACGAGATATCTTTGATCCTTGACCTTTCAGTTCAAAGACTAAAGTTATTCAACTTGATAATAACTTCATTGTAACTGTTCTATTATACGTTGTACTTGTACGCCTGTTGTATTACAAGTTGTGAACTTTTGAAGATGCTATTGAAACTAACTTTGACACAGAACTACATAACACCTTGATTATAGTTGTTACTGGATAGTTGTTATTGTTATCTCGCCAAAGAACTTCGTATCAGATATCAAAGTATTCATTAAGAAAATAGTTTTATTTTACACAGGGATTTTTTTGTCATTAGCTCCCTTTACTAACTCGTATATTTGAATCAGCCTGCGTTTGAATAAATATGTACATTTAATGATTTTGATATTGTTACTAAGGTTAACTTTTTATCTTTTAAGGAAAAATCGAAATAAATACATTTTTGTTATTTGGCGAGACCGTGGCTACAAAACCAAGGATCGCGGGTTTGAATCCCGCTAGGGTCGAAATATGTTTGTGTGATGAACATCGGCTTTGTACTTGAGTCATGGATTTTAATAAAAGTATTTAAGTAGTTATATCCGTTTCGACTATAGTCTATGTTACTCAGTGATAATGTAACTTTAATTTTTTTTATAGATCCATTTGTTTTTACCTTCATTTGTTACTCTTACCTACAAACTAAAATACAAATCTTTCCTTTAATAATATTACTATTTATGTACACTTGTAATCATATAAAGATTTTGATTGTAGGTATATAAGCAAAGACTTCATTCCTCGTAGGTACGAGTATAAGACAAAGTTCTCCGTCTATTGTTAGGCAATTACAGCGCAGGGGGCACACGCGCCGCCAAGCGACACTTGGCCGATATTAACTTGGCCGCGAGTACGTGACGGATGCGACGACGATTATGAAACTTGCCTGCCGAGGAATATTGTGATGTAAGTTTGGTTCCGTCTTAGATAGCAGACTGAAGCGATCGCGGTTTAGATAATACACTTTTTATATTAATTGTTTTTGGTTTCCGCAAACTCGACACATGGAAAATCCAACACCAAAAGTGTTTTTAATTCGAAACAGTGGGTCCCGATATTTAAAAAAACAAACAAACGAACTCTTTGGCCTTATAAATTAAGTGAAAACGCTTACGGCTTTGTCCTGCGTTCGATTGAAATTAGGCTGATGTTTACCAGATTAAGTAAAACTAAGGAAATGAAATGTAAAAACATGATTTAAAAAAGGCAATTTGAGTTCTGTTTAAGAAAAATGGTCATGAAATTCACCCTATCTAATTTTTGTTGATGATATAGTACTTTCATGAATGACTTCATAATGCTATGTAGAAACGTGTACTCATAACCTAAATGAATAAGATTATTGATTTCAGTCGAACTCTTGAACATTTACAATTTCAATTCAAATTCAAAGTGCCATATTACTTCATCAAACTTCATATAGTTAAGCATAAACCGTCGCTAGTTCTAAAACCAAGCCATTCGAGACTACGTTCACAGAGTTGTCAATGCTTTTGACGTGTATTTAGTCAATTGCGTTGATACATAATAAACTCCAACCGGTATGAAACACGAAATTTCCATTTGCAACTTGCCGTATAGTTTGAGAACGTTTATTTGCTTTGGGAAAGGTAAGCGATCTCACATAAACTATTAATGGGAAGGGATTTCAATGTTGAATTAAATTTTAACTCAATTTTCAAAACCATACCGGATGGAGGTTTGAGTGGCTTCAGGTAGGCTTTAAACTGTCAGCTTACCCTTCATAAGACTCTGTTGAGGTAGCATTTGTTGAATAAATAATGACAATGTGTACTTGGTTTTTAATTATTAATTATGTTAGTTAAGAACACATACGTCAATTGAAAACCCAAATTTGAGTGAGCATAAATGTATGCCTTTTACGAGAAACGATTTTTTATGACAAAAATGTTACATTTGTCTTAGGCATATTTGACCCAATTTTCAATTATCTATCTTTACTAATATAATAGAGCTGAAGAGTTTGTTAATTTGTTTGAACGCGCTAATCTAAAGAATAACTGATTCGAATTATTTTTTTTTTGGAGAGTCCATTTGATTTTGACATTGTGCGGAAACCGAAATGCACGCGGACGGAGTTGCGGGCGCTAGTATCTCAATATAAAAAGTATATTAAAACAAATCTCGATCCAAATGTTGCTTCAACATACCCAAATGGATATACATATACACACTTGGATTCACAAAATCTGTCCTCTACGCAAATATACTCCTAAACCCAAACCAAGATTTCATTCTATGCGGCGGCATAAACTAACGATCGGAAGAGCCGAATCCTAGACGAACCAATTCAATCCGACCATTCAATCCTTACATTTATCGATACAGATTACCATCTACACAGGATCTACTGCCACAATCGCCCGTCCGTCTTTGATGTACGAATGAAGTGAGATAAGATTTTGGAAGCCCAAACATTCGGTTTCTGACAATATCTTAATTCGGCAGATATACGGAGTAAATATTGGCATGTGTTCGCAACAAAACAATCTCTCAAATGAATGATTCATCAATTGTTTAGTCAAAACCATATCCAACATTATAAAAACATACTATGTATTAGGTATACGCACAATTATATATGTATGTAACGATCAATATCTTACGAAACTTATGTGGGAATTGGTAGTGTACAGTGTGGCATACTACCGCACTGTACACTACCAATTCCCATACTTAACAAACTAGGGTAACTTTTTATCCAAGCTTTAAAAAAAGAAAAAGTAAAGACAGAAAAATATACAGGTATTTAGAACTAAGTATTGTCATGCGTATTGTGGTGGAGCTCTCCCACCTATTTCGGCCATAATTCGTAGACGTACAACAAACATAGTGACACACTTAGTCTTCTAAAAATCCCGTAACTAAAATACTTGGCGTAAAAATTTGGTCACACTATTCCGAGTAACATACAGGGTGAAAATACGTCGAATTCATGTCCTCTCTATTCCCCCCTCTTAATAACCGGGCATTCCCGTCTGCATTACAAAAATGACGTCGAGCGCGTCCTGGCAGTTTCTTTTTCCGCCCTTATGCGCTAGTGATGTTACACGTATCGATATTTTTTTGAGTCTCCTGATAAAGACCTCGAGGCGCTCGAGGTACAATGCTTTACTACAAAAGTTTCATATTTTATTATTTTAAACCAATCAAATTGCATCACATTAGCGACACAGGAAATAGATTAAGTTTAATAGTTTGCACCATCACCAGACCAGGCCACGCTTAATATTATGCTTATGCGAGTGGGTCATACAAGGTAAGTGTTTGACATAATTACTTTTTGTATATTTCATTTGAAGCATTTTTCAATGAAGTATACCTTTTTTATTCATAATTTTTTAAATTATAAACCGTCAAATCGGGCAAGCGCTCTGACAACTAAGCTACCGAGACCGTTAGCAGATCTGACGAATCTTGTCTGAATTATAAAAGTCGCTGGGTTCGATTCTTGCCTGAGCGACCTAACATCTGATGAAATTTTCTTTGTCTATATATTTAAAAAAATATGTTGGACATAATATGACATTATTTTTCATCTCAACATATGGAAAAAAAACTGCTGCTAAAATATAAAACATTTATTGAATGAGTTTTGACTCACATAGAATACATGGAAACGAACGTCCCCATCACTACTAACGGGCAGTAGAGACGCGAGCGCCCCCCTCCCCGTACAAATTAATCTTTACGAACAATGGACCCCGGTAAGTGGCGTTCCTTTTGGACGGTGGGCATTGTTACCCATGAACGGGCAGTTTACATGCCGGGCCATTCTTGATTCATCCTTCGAATGTGGTGAAAATGCTGGCCACGGCCTTAAATCAGTAGACTAGCGACCGCCTGCGACTCCAACCGCGTAAATTTCGGTTTCGGATAGCCTAAAGCCTTCCTCATCAAACGGACTATCAGTAATAAAAATATTTATTCAAATCGAACCAGTAGCTCCTGAGATTCAAACAATCAAACAACCTCTTTAGCTTTATTATATTAGTATGTACTCGTTGATATGCCATACTTCGACTCTCTCTAAAATAGGCACTAAAAAAAGTTTTTTTTTATGTACACACCTAATAGAAAGGCAAACAAACAAGAAGGTCACCTGATAGTAGGTGATGGTGGTGACTGTAAGGTGGAGGTACTTCCCTTGACGAGTGGCTCATTTAAGTGGAACTTCCACTTAGCTCTACCTCTCTCAAAAATGTAACGTTCGCTTCTTATCGCAGTGATAGCATGTTGCAACGAGCATATTAAACAAAATAATTCCACAGTTTTCTAGTATCGGGGCATAAAATTAAATCGTTAGATTTGTCCTCGCCATGCTTCGAAATGGGCACTAAAATAAGAGCGACAGTCGCTTTTTAGAGCGAGACAGAACGTTGACATTGGCCCGTTTAATTCAGCGGTCAACGTGCTGTCTCGCTCTTATTTAAGTGCCAATTTCGAAGGAGACAAGGCAATTCTAACGCTTTAAATTTATGTGTCGGGGCATATCAAACAATTTAAAACGACGATACTTTTAAAAATATAAAAGTATCTACGATATTTGGCTGTTCTTGTTTCATCGGATGAGGTAAAAATTCGAGCGTCAAAAATATATCCGATGACACAAAAACATAGCCGCTTGATAAAGCTGCTATGTCACTGTTGGTATTAAAAAAATTGACGGGTTACATTTTCGTTCCAACAATAAATTTCGAGGGGAGACTGTGGTGTCAAAAGTATCACAAAGGGGTAGGGAATGCTTGAAAGTTTTAATTAAAAAAAGCAATTAATTTTGGTAAAGAAAACCTAACATGTCATCCACTTTTGACTGTAAGAAGTGTCGTTATTTATGAAAAATATTGATAAAAATGACAGTACGAATAAAGTCAAGCCATAGATTTGCAAAACTTTAAAACAAACTACTAATGCAATAATTTGAGATATCGTCCTGTATTTTAAAGGGGTCGGTAGCTAAATGGAACAAAACGGAAAAAAAATTCCGACTTGCACCTTGCCGGTTTCTTTATTTCTACTAATCAACAGCACTAAAGCTGATAGCTGATAGAATGCTATACATCTTTCGACCACCCTATGTATGTACATACGTACGTGTATATGTACATACAAGGTATATATTTGTCTGCTAGCGTATCCGTGTTATTATTATGTATTTATTCATGAAAGTAATCTGCCTTCGGTAAGCCCGATTCGTGACCAACGCAAAACTTGTCTATGCATTTTGTTTTGAATTGCAGTGCGCAGTCGAATAGCATATTATTGAGTGTGTAGTAAAGGTTGACAGTAAAAAAAAATTTGAAAACTCAATTTAATAAAAACTCAATTTAACTTTAGTAATTCGCAATCATTTAAATACGCCTTTTTATTTTGTGAATTTCAAATTATTTGAAGCCTCATTTCAGACCCTTATTTTTGATGAAAATTCCATAGTATCTTGAATTGCATATTTGAATATTGTTTAACAAAATAAAAGTTGTTTATTTTTTACTATTGTGTTTCCCATAAAAAGTCAACTCCATAGTTGATATTTGTAGTAACAGCAAAATGTCAAGTGGTATCAAATGAAATACCTACAAAGATATACAAAACTTTTTAAAAGCATGTCGTATACTAAATTCAGTAGTAAAATCCCGTAATCAAAGCGCGTCGTTTCTCCATAATGATCCATTTATCTGCTACAACCATAAACTATATCGCCAATAAAACTTCTAATAACTAGACCAGATCAAAAAGTTAGATTGACACCGAAATTGCCGACGCAAAACTGCGTCGCAACTTGTTATAATTTCGCTCCCATAAACCGACCGAAACTAGTTTTATTCTAATTAGTATCGGAGCTAGGCCACAAGTGCTACGGCAAAGGGTAGGGCTGCTACAAGTGCTACGAATATTTTGCGCAGCAGCTACGTGTGCTACGATTTGGCAGACCCAGAAACCGAATTTACTAAAGAGTTTGTATAAATGAATGTATTTTACTAGTGATTTTGTTACTTGTGCCTATAAAAATGTACTTAATGAATTCATTGTGATTTGAACAAGCCTATTTAATTTAACCTTTATGCGAGTACATTACCCAAGACGGTGATTATTTTTCTCAATGAACACATACCTGAAACAAGAAATGAACAAATTAGTACTCATTAACATTTTTTAGCCAAGTATGCAGTTAAAAACAATAAATTATGATTTTAAGAAATACAAACACACAAGAAAAAATACAAGGTTGATCTACTACCTACATTTTATAAGTAGATTTTTTTTTGTCGCCAGATTGTTATAAGCATTACTTATATAATATGGCGACAAAAAAAACATATATAATTTTGATTTAGTGAATTTGGTCTTTAATCTCAACATTACATCACACGTACCACTGCCCAACCCTGATTTATTCAGCCGTCCCATCTTTATCTGTGCGTCTTTGCTATCTCCGTTCCGTTTCAGACACAACCTCCATCTGAACAGACGACTTATTCGATAAATTACTCCATCGGCAGGTGCCCTGTGTTTTTGCGTTCGGATACAAAGCGCGATCGCTGGAGAGTCATTAATTAACTTCTCGCTAACAAGCATTGCGTTTGACAGCGCGATCTAAAGTCGAATATCGTTTAGATACGTTTTCAACTAACGCTAATAATGTAGATACGAGTTTATTTTATTTCTATATAAATCAGCATTTGCTTTGCATGTATTTTACCATATGTCGTTATAAATAACTATAAACAAAGTTAAACTTAACCTGCTAATAACTTTTCAGATTGAAATCCACTAAATTATTTATTTATCATAAATACTAAACAATCAAACGTAGCAAAGTACGTGACAGTAGTAATTTTAATAATTCAATCCAGTCAATTCAAGTAACGATAAGCGCGTTCAAACACACAAATAAAAAGTTTGTTTGTATGTTTCAACGCGCTGATCTTAGGAACTACTGGTTTGTAATACATGTTTGTCAAGGATGGCTTCAAGTTATAATATAAGAGTTTGTTTGCGGAAACCGAAATCTATAGGGACAAAGTCGCGTGCGGCCATTATAATGTATATTTTTTAAATTATAACACTTGCCCATAAACGTAACCCTGTATTAAAAACCTATTTTAGAAAAGTAGACTGCAAAACGTTGTTTCTTAAAAAATAATCCCAAAGATCACGATCTGAAATTTAACTAGACTAACCAAGAGTTAATCTCAACTAATCCTGTTGTAATTGTAAAATAAGTGTTGTATAAACACACAGACGGCTTTTGTTAAACCATTTAACTTACCCCTCTGTGGAAATCCAAAGAAAGTTACTAACTTTTCTGAGCGTAGAGGGATTTAAAACTAATTAGTCCTTTGTAATCCCATTAGTGTTGAGTTTTATTTACGTTATGATTAAGCCAAATTGTATTTTCTTTGCAGTTCTTGTGAGCTGTTTAACTGAAGTTTTTTACAAGTCGTTTTTTTTAATAAAATACCCAGGGCATTTTTTAACTATTCCACATACCAACTAGATAATTACGTTGTTAAATCCTAAAGTCCGAAATTACATAGAATTAATAACCGTGTATTATTTTTATAGTGTCAATATTGAATGAATTTATAATACTATGTTTTAGTCTGCTAGTAAAATATTTATTAAGTTAACGTCAATTAATTTGCTAATTTGACGTCCTGACAAAAACATCGCACCTAATTGACGACTATATCAGAAACAGCAGTAACTTAAAATTTTGGCGCATATCAAACGCCATAAGGAACAATTTAAAATTACAATTATGTCCTAAACATTCTAGTTTGAAGTAAAAAACTACTCATCCTAGACGGACGGACACCAGAATGTGGTCCGCCCAGACAATTCAGTGGTGGGAGGGACCATGGTCTCCTCCAGGGTTACTACGAGTCTTGTACCCGTGGTCCCACCGATTTGTTTCACTGATAGGACCACGGGAGCCTCCAACATCTGCGCCCCACTTCGTTCATTGGCCAGTGGAACAAATCGGTGGGGTGTTTGACAAATCACACACACGTGATTCGATTAAATTACAATCTAAAGATTTGGGGCTTGATTACTGTTTATCTAGACTTGAAGCGATTGCTTTCAGACTAGCACAACTAATAACGGAGCATCGAGACTAATTGGATCATGAATACTTAGAGTATCTAATTTGATTACGCAGGTTTTCTCTACGGCCTGGAATGCGTTTGCTAACCTACTTAATAAATGTGGCGCCATAAAATGAGTGTTATTATAGTTAGCCTTATGGTTGTAATTTGATAACACATGTAACTCTTCTCAGTTTTACAAGAATTTAAAAGGACTAGTCAAAGCAATTTAATCTTTAAAATTACTCTATATAAACATAAATTAAATGCTGATCGTAAGTCTGCTTAAAAAATCAGTACGACTGAACCGAATTGGCCCATTTTAGGTCTGAAAAATATTGTGTGGGGAAGGTTAAAACAATAAGAAAAGAAATAAAATTTAGATAATAAAAAAAACTAAAGTATGAACAGCCTACCTGTCAATTTATGACACTGACAGTGATACGAAGTTCATCAGCTCATCTAGAAAGTGAAATATTCGTAAATCTGAGTACTTTTTTGCTAAAAATATGGTTTCACTTACAAAGACTTATATAGATATAGAATAGTTCTTCAAACTTATTATTAGTGAAAATGTGTTCGTATATATATTCATATGATATTCATTCTTTCCTTATACTACGTGTCCTCCTCAAACATAAACATAATTAACCTCGGGCCAAAATACGACGTCTGCTAATAATACTTAATTAAATAAGCAAGGCCCCTTAGTTTCTCATCTCGAATATTGAAATAATTTAATGGAAATCAGGAAGTTAAGAGCGTAAAATTTTAATAAGCCCCGATGCGAAAACATCGTCGGCGGATGTAGGACAAAGAGAGCACGGCGCTCCCTTCGATTTAGGGCCACTAAAGTTGATGCGAGATTTAGTTTTAGGGATCATTTTGAAGATTTAACGGCAGGCGATAAAATAAAAAAAGTATAATTTTTGAGATGAATATTTTTAAGATCACGATTGTATTCTATTCAGTTCTGCCTCAAGGAACTGATTACGAGTTGGTTCGTCAGATTAAAAAATACTTATGACTTGTTATTTTGTGTTCGAATACTATCATGTCTCTAGCTGTAGTTCATTTATGAATGTTCAAAAAGACGTATCTTTCATAGAAAATAAGAAGGTCAGCCGTATGTCTCTTTAAATTATTATTTCTTCTTTTATACCCACTATTTTATTTATATTTACAAGGTATTTGCATTTTGCATTCAACTCTTCAGAATTATTGTGCTTTCGTCCCATTACACCCGCCAAGTCCGCATTGGATTGTCACCTGCATCCACCTTTTATATGAATCCGATAAAAACTGGCAAACATCCAGATATCGTAAACAACCTGATTTCCTGCTCTTTGCTTTGCAAATGGCACGCCATCGACTTTCTTTGTAAGAAGTTAAGAACATTCAAATCCTTTTTTATTCGTTACCATCTATTAAATACTAATATAATAAAACAAAATTTATTTGTTTGTTTAAACGCGCTAATCTCTTGAGATTGAGATTGATTAGTTCTTGAACTATTCTATAGTCGATTTGTCGAGAGGCTGTAGGCTATATACTTCATTTGACACTATGAGTGCGGAAAACGAGATCCAAGCCGCTTTTTATAGATAATTGATAATTATTATATTATGTACTCTAGATTTTGAAAAAAATATAGGTATGCATTTTTTGCTTATTTTAAGGAAATAATGTAGTATATACATTATTTCCTTGATGGCAACAAAAAGAAAGCTAATTCAAAATCTTGTCTTCAAGTATCAAACACGTTTAATTTTAATTAGATTATTTATATGATTGACACCATATAAATTCTACAACGACCATATTAGGTACGTATATTATCAAGTTTGTTTGTTTGAGCCCAAATCCACGTAGATGGAGTCGCAGGCGGCTGCAAGACACATTTTGTTGCAATGATACAAGTTTTTACTCCCTCGAACTTAATAGACTAGACCGCGTAGAATAGTATTTGTAAAAAGAAAATGCTGATCCACCACCTTCAACATCTTCCAACGTCTTAATCGCCACCGAGCGCCATTTTAGCGGCCCGATATTTAATAACTAGAACTTTTTCCAAAGCCAAAGAACACTTTAACAGATATCCATATTCATGAAAAGCAGTCTCGTTTGCCAGATACTCGCCCCTATCGAGTGGCTGCGTTTTATTCAATTAATCTCGAATACCGTAGGAGGATCTTGTTCTTGTGGTTCTAAAATGTTCCCTTTTAAAAGGATTCCTTGCCGATGAATACTCTTAAAAGTACTTACGCTAACAAGTCCCGGGTGGTGGGTAGTCGGTCGAATGGAAAATATAGTCTTAAGTCGCAAGGGGAGCGGTCAGACGAAACTGGGGTGAGTTAAATAGTGAATGCGGTTGTTAAGTGGTAAGTGTATTGTGTCAATGAAACTTGTGGTAATTGTTTCAAGTGTCAAAACATGGGTGTTCGCGTGAACACTAATGTTTAGAACCCCGGTTTTATTCGTATAAAACCGGGGTTTTATTAGGTGATCCTCTTTTTTGTTTGACACCATATAACGAAAAAAAAAACAGTACTTACCTATAGTAGGAGTATAATTTCAGTTTCCTACCAGCCTTTGCAACAGGACTTAAATGGTGGTGGCATTTGCCCATTAAAGATACGAGTATCTAATATATCCACAACAAAATTCTTCCACTATCATGAAATAGCTTTGTGACTATTCCATATTACTTATATAGAATGTTATATATGAATATTATAATAATACGACATTCATTAGTTAGTAGATAGTAGTAAAAATAACATTTTAGTCAAGAAAATATTTTCTTCCAGTTTCTAAGCAAATCAGACATATTTCATAAGAAACTCAGCTTCACAAAACAGGTCTTTTAATAAAAAAAGTAAAGTACAAACGTAAATACTCGTTACTTACCATAAGCCGTGTCATGGACTGTCCGCCTACTATCTTTTCGTGGAATTGTCCCGAAAACTATTACTTTCCATTAAAGTACGGCACGCGATATGAAATGTTACGGACCACCTTTTTTATGTACTTTGGTGAGGTTCACATAAATTGGGTTCTAACAACATCACATACGTTTATTTGACCTTAAACATATATAGTTGAAAGCTTGTGGGTGTAAGATGAAATGTATACATCATAAATAGAATATACTCACAACAATTATTTTACATTATGAAGATTAAACAAACACCGATATTAAAATAATATTTTTTTCTGTTTGGTGAGGTTTGCGCCTGGTATCAGTCTAAAAACAAAACTGTTCTATTTTTGTCATGGTTATCGTGAGGTGCGTGAGGTGTGGGAACTAGGGGTCATTTTGGGATGAGCATCGTTCGGATTGGTAAGGCAGCATTTTGCATTTACCGTTCACCATACTGCGGCCAAAAATCGCCTCCTTACACTATGGTGACGACTACAGGCATTACCCTTCATTAAGGTTGACCTAAGTTTTCAGTGGACTGATGATGATATTCGACTTAATAGAAACAGCTTTTCTGTCAGTAGCCTTCTTTATGTACGAAAGATGAGTTACATTCAATTACATTTCATGCTTTCTATGTAAATGTTGTCATCCGTAGCACTTGACTTCTTATTTTTAGGCAAGATGCATTTTATTTATCTATACTAATAATGTAATAAATCTGAAGAGTTTGTTTGAACCCGCTCTCTCAGGAACTACTGGTCCAATATGAAAAAATATTTTTGTGTTGGATAGTCCATTTGACGTGGATGGCTGTATATTCTCTTATCACACTTACGTTTACTAACACTGCCCACAATAATCTCTTCCTGTATCACGCAACCCTACTCAAAACATCCAGATAACAATATCCAAACAAAACACTACCGCAAAAATCCTCAAAAGCACCAACATATTAGTATTTACTCCGGACATAAACAGTGTAAATGTCATCCACGCACGCACATGCGATACAAGGCGAAAAGAAACTTCTTAAATTATCATTTCCCTTCGGATACTCCGCACATACTGGGCCGGAGAGATAACCTTTAACAATAAATTCATTAGACAAAGCCGGGCATGGTCACAGTGTAGTAAGAACAATGGCAGTAAAGATATAACAGTTATACTAAAAAAAAAACATTGGAATATTAACACTGTGTCCTATTAATGTGACTGAAAGCCAGCTATTAGTTCTAATCTGACATAATTATTAGTTTAAATGATACAGTCACACAAAATCTCCAAGATCCGATTTGAAGGCGTCCTATTTTTAAAGACTGCAGATCACATCTATAGGATTCCTGGCAAGTTGAAAATTGTTTCCTTAACATACTACAAATCACATATTTTATTGCAATCTTTCAAGCTTATTCATATTAGGAGGCCCAAAAAACCGTTAAAATTATCACAACAAAAAAACAATCATGACTCAAAAGTAAACCAAATAAAAAGAAAGGTACACGACGACATATCTGAACAGATTTTAAAAGATATGAGTAATAGCGGATATCCAATTGCAAACTTTATTCTTAACTAATCTTTAAAGCATTTTGCATTCGAAAACAAACACAAAAAATATCGTCAAAAACATAGGGTTAAGTCATTAGACATGCTCCGACACCAAGAAATAGTGGCATCATTTTGGTCGACGTAACGTACATTGGTAACTAAAGTTACTCTTTACATGACAACGAAATAAAAAGCGATATGAAGTGAACGTCGCTTCACATTGCATCAAAGCGAGTTGAAGTATGGCGGAGGCATTTACTCGTAGCAAAAAAAACAATCTAATCACAACTCAAACTCAACACACTCAAAATAAAAAGAAAGACAAAATTCCACAAACAAAGACACGATGACATATCAAAACAGATTTAGAGGTGCGTACACAACGGATATCCCGCGGCAATGTTCGTTCACTCAACTCGAGCCGCTCAGAAATCGTCCGAATGGAATCATAAGAACTTACAAAAGCCGCTTACTTACTAATAAATAAATAAAATATTGTTGCTCAAAAACTTAGATTCCAATCGCAAACTTTATTCTCAACTAATCTCTCAATAATTTCTTATGAGCTTTTGAAAGCAAATACAAAAAATCATCTATAAAAAGCATACGTTTAAATCTTTACATATACCCTGACACCAAGAAAATGTGGCATTATTTTGATCGACGTAATGTTCATTGGTTACTAAAGTTACTCTTGACATGATAAAGATTAAAAGCAATAAGAAGTATGGCGGAGGTATATACTTGTAGCATAATAATAGAGCGCAAAAAAACAATCTAATCACAATTCAACACTCAACACACTCAAAATAAAAAGAAAGACGAAATTCCATAAACAAAGACACGATGACATATCAAGACAGATTTAGAGGTGCGTACACAACGGATATCCCGCGGCAATGTTCACTCAACTCGAGCAGCTCAGAAATCGTCCGAATGGAATCATAAGCTCTAACAAAAGCCGCTTACTAACTAATAAATAAATACAATTTTGTTGCTCCAAAACTTAGATTGCAATCGCAAACTTTTTTTCTCAACTAATCTCTCAATAATTTCTTACGAGCTTTTGAAAGCAAATACAAAAAAATCATTTGTGAAAAGCATACGTTTAAATCTTTACATATACCCCGACACCAAGGAAATGTGGCATTATTTTGATCGTCGTAACGTACATTGGTTACTAAAGATACTCTTTACATGATAAAGATAAAATGCAGTAAGAAGTATGGCGGAGGTATATACTCGTAGCATATAATAGAGCGCAAAAAAACAATCTAATCACACACAACTCAACACTCAAAATGAAAAGAAAGACGAAATTCCACAAACAAAGACACGATGCCATATCAAAACAGATTTAGAGGTGCGTACACAACGGATATCCCGCGGCAATGTTCACTCAACTCGAGCCGCTCAGAAATCGTCCGAATGGAATATTTAAACCCGTCTACAACGTTCAATCTTCCCCCGAGCCTGTGTCAGCGTTTCGGCACAAGTGATCCTCAAAAAGGCGGGAGAACCGAATATTTTTTTCCTCATAAGCACATTCAAGTGAGGGCGTACGAGTATGTATATTGCATTATGTAGTATATCTACGAGTATGTGTAAAGCACGAGCTTGTGGGGACGAATATGAAGATTGAATTCGCTTGAAATTAATTCAAAAGTAGTTCAATAGTCATGTGCTTAGCTTAACTGTTCATTATTTTTTATTTGGACGATTTGCCTAGTCGTCTTATAACAATCAACACAGCTCTAAGGGAGCGTTTCCACATAAGCTGAGCTGCGCGGAGCTGAGCAGAGACGTGTAAAAATTGACCAATAACAATGTTCAAAATACACATCTCATCTCCGCTCCGATGCTGATTGGACAACTTTTAGACGTCTCTGCTCAGCTCCGCACAGCTCAGCTTATGTGGAAACGCACCCTAAGGTCTTAATCACGCGATAGATTTTTATTCTGTACAAACTATTATAACTAAGCTGTTTTATCGTACAATTCTTCTTCCACACTATAAAAAACATTGTCTAAATCAATTCAAATAACCCTAAATTAATCAACACAAACATTTTTGACCTACTGGTTGACACAGCAATAAAAGTAAAATTAAAATAACACATCACCACAAACTGTAACACAAGAGTAAGCTACTTAAAACCCAGTCCAGCTTCTAGTACACCCCCCCCCCCTCCGCTGGCGTCCGCTAAATTATCAATTGCCACACAATAGCCGGCCTCCGCCACACTCGGCGAAACTTTTAATTGGCACGGAATCCTCGCCTCCGAAGGCGTATTAATTAGGAAAATTTCCTATGAACAAGCGGACGCAATATAATTTCTATGCAAATTGCGCGTTTAACTTCGCATAACACAGTGCGGCCCGTCGGTTACTTCCGAAGACGTGGTCTATTTTCAAGTGGCGAAGTGGCAGTCGGGTCGGGCTAATGTAAGTGGTCTACCGCTTTATAGTTTTGACCAAATTGCAACGAGTATGTGTATAGCATTAGAAAAGTGAGCATTTACTTTATTAAGTACGTCGGTATGCCATTTAATCATGGACTTATGACATATTTATTAGCCGGCCTCACAGTCATAATATTTAATCTACGATATTTCCTAGTCAGTAAACTTACTGAAAAAATTAGAAACACACCACGCTGAAAATACGCGACCAAAATTCGGCGGCAATGCATTTCCTATACAAAATAACGCCACTTATATCGCCATGGTGTGTCATCTTCTATTTGAAATACATACTCGCCGAACTTCGGTCGCTTTTTTTGCGCCAAGTGTATTTCTATACTAAGGTTAACCTTCCCCAGATGAGATGTCATAAAGTTACCACGCTGGGCAGATGAGTTGGTGACTTTTGGTGACTGATCTTCACTCAGGAGAAATAGTTCCTTATTCACTTCTTACTCTCTCGGGGTCGGAGATATGTAAGTACTCTAGACCGGCCCTTACACCCGTAAATAAAATAGCTATAAGCTCGTATAAATTGACTTATTTACAAAGGAAAATCAACCCTATTGCTCTATTCCGCATGGATGATTTTCAAACGTAGACTGATAGAATAGATAACTTTCTAGGCCAACCATATATCATTATAAACTATAGTGCGTACGACGTCTTTGTGACTGATTTGAATAAAGTTTCGGCTTGTGATCTCGACATGTGTTACTTGTTTGAAATACGATGTTAGAAATGTTGTTGTAGAAACTCTTACTTGTTTGATGATAGATATAAGACGAATACATTTTGGTTTTTAATAAAGAAAAAAATCAGGCATTACAGTCACCCATCTTCTATAAAGGTTTCCTTAAGAAGATTCTTGGTTGGTGGTTTAGTCTAAACGCATATTATGAACAACCAATTATATGCATTTGAAGCGGCATTCTTTTGCACTAGAAGACCGAGCTCCATGGCTCAAATATTTTTGCCTCACAATTTGAGTGAAAAAGAAAATCGAGACTGTCTACTTTTGACACTTTAACACTCAGAAATAGGCCGTCTGGCTTAACTCTAAGGACTTTGGCCTTCGACCTAACGCGTCCAATATACAAATCCATGATCGTTCTGGACCGCATTGCGGCTCTTCTCGGGTTGGGTTTAATTTTATTTTATTTGTACGAAAATCTTTTACTCTGTTACGCTAACGAGATGTAGCCTGAATCTATTCTAAGACACTCCCAGGAGTAAACAAAATAACTCTCATGATTCCAGTTGTGAATTTTATCATAAAAAGATAAGCAAAGCATAGTTTAAGCTTTCAATGGGTGTAGTTACCAACTCAAGTGCCGAAAATACTTTAACGGGGATCGTCCCACAGATTTTCAAAAATGGTCCTTCGAACCAGATGAGTGTAGCAAGAGTCCTCCCGTTTAAAAGAAACGGTCAAAAATATTTTATACCATTTTGATGAAACAATGAAAAATATTTTATACGCTGTAAATATTTTTTAAGGCAAGGAACATCTTTTTAACTTCAATTACAAACCCTTATAATGTATTAAGGTTCGTACAATTGATAAATCTTTTTTACAACATCCGCCTCACAGTTACGACTCTTGTTATTCACTGTCAGTGCAGTAAAAAAGTTTATGTAGTCGTAAATGAATTGTTGTTCAGTACATCCCATTTGTGTCGAAATTGACCTTTTCCCTCCTATTCTAATAAACTTTGTCATCTTCTCTTGACGTTACTTGACGTTCGTCTTTTGAAGGCATAAAGTAGTAACTGTTTTATTTATTACTTCCATCTGCTTCGAAGGACCACTTCTATATATTGCGAAATGGAAGTTGTCACTCGCCCGTTTTTTTTTATTAGGAAATCACTTCTTTATTGTATCAAATAAGTTGCCAGTGAATTTCCACGCATCGAAAAAATATAAGAGCGGGTTTTATTTAATGTTCAGTCAGACGAGGAGGCACAAATAAATTACTAGTGTCAAACAGGGATCAAGTGGTGAACTACTGGTAAATGCATTATTTATTTTCCAAGAATGAGGGTTTTGTTAAAATGACACCTTTCAGACTCCAGGCTGTAACATGCTCACTCGAATACGTTCAGTCTGGCCTGAGATTCAAATACAGATCCTTATGAGGCTGTTGCTTGAAAAATGTAACCTTCCGTCCTCCGAGCTACAGCAATTCTGAATTGATATAGTTGGAAGTAGCCTGTACTTCTAACTACAATAAATCTTAATAGAAACTCCATTACACCCTAACAAATAAAAGATAACATAAAAAAAGCAAAAAACAATCATATTACAATCAAGTTGGTACAGGAAGGGGATACCATCAAAAAGGCACTCCCAGTTAAATAGGTCAGCAATGTAACGGAATCTCGAACAAGATCTGAATGCAAATGATGGAATGCCCAGGAAACCCGCCGGGGAAATGCATTAAAACAAAGTACTGATAGTGATTTGATTTGTTTACTCGCAAACTGCGTTCCGCTTGTTTTTGTTTAAAAGGTACACAAACTTTTCAGTTGCGTTTCGATCGGTATCGGAAAGAAATTTTGCGATCGAGCTCTCATTATCATATTTCATAATTGATTAAATTTTTACTAAAATAAAGCCAACTTTTGATCTTCTTACGTTCTAATTATAATTGCAAGTTGAATAATTATATTTCCTGAAAGGGTTGAAAATGCCATTGTGCCAGTGTGGTCTATTATCAAAGCAATTTTATTAGTTTTATTACTGACTCATATTTTACTAATAATATTTCGTTCAATTGTATATTTTATTGTATGTATTTTTACCCTCCTAAAGCAACATAAACAACAATAAGGATATAGGAACAATGTCAACTTGATTATTCTTTGCATGACGGCGGCGACCCTCAAAAAAATATTTGCTTTGCTTCTGACATCAAATTAATGAGTTGCTGCATTGTAGCCATGACACCTTTTGTAATTTTCTGTAAATAATTATTGCTGGGGCATATAGAATTGAAATATTTAATGAAGTAAAAAGAACACATTAATAGGCTCTTAGTGAAGTATAATGAATACTTTCGAAACCATAATTTTGAACGCGTCTTGTTGTGTTACTGTGTATAGGTTTTGGTATAATTATATCTGTTTCTGATATTAGTGCGTTCAAATAAACAAAAAAAAAAACAAACTCTTAAGCTACCACACTCCTACATCAACCAAAATACTGCAATATCTTTCGGATGATGTGTAAGTACCTCAATACGAAACGCGAAAAGTAAAGCTAAACTTTCGCCAACAGTCCCAAAGAACAACAGCAAAGTCAGAAGTGATAAACGACTGAAAAAGCTAACTCGCGACGGTCAATTAGACGCGGGGCCCGTCTGCAATTAGTCGCGGAGCCGACTCGATATTCAATACGAAAATTGATTGTAATTGACGCCCGGAATAATTGATTAAGCCCTGGATAAGTCGGCGACTAATGAATATGCAAAAAGAAAATGAAATTATCTGGAAGAGAATTGCCATTTACGAGTACGATGTGGATTATCGAGTGTTTAGCTGTCGTGTCTAATGGTTCGATACAGCCTTTAATATGAAGTTATACTTCATCTGGAAAAATAGGTTTGAATCCCACAAGTAAGGTTCTTAATACGTATGGCATGTGTGTAAAATGGTGTCAAGTAAAAGATATTGTTTTGTTAATGGCTACTTGCTTCTTAGTTCCATTGACAATTGGCGACATTTAATTTTGGCCATACATCATTTAAGAAAATCTGAAATTAAATTAAACGAATTGGCCGGATTCTGTAATATAATCATTGCACTATATTTATTTATTATTATGATTTATTATATGATCTACTTTGATGAGTAAAACAAGATAGATATGTGCCCGTCTAAAATCATTTACTTGCGTGCAAAGGTACAAAGGTTGTTACAATTTTTGGTTTAGTTATAAGTGTCTTATTTTGAGTATTATGATCTTAGAACCAAAAAAGGATTTTACTATTTTGTCGTTTGTTGTCCAACGAACTCCTCTTTACGTAACTCATAAATCTGTCAGTACCTAAAAAAACTTAGCGTATTTTTGTTCAAAACGCGTACCACTACTGCATCAATATATAGATAACAGCGTGCCATCAATACGTACGTTTGATTTATCATCGCTTGCGGATCAGACGGTTTAATAGACCGAATAAAATGCTACCTTTAAGCGTTCGGCGTCGAGTGCAGTCAACCCGTAGCCATGCCAATATTGTGTGATTTATTGTTAACATACATCACATACAATGTCGCAGACAGTTTGGAAATGAGCCATTACTACGCTATTAGTAAACATTAATAGAAATGCTACTAAACTTTTCAAATCCTTATTAAGTGTGCCATAATGCAAATACGATTGCGAACAATAATCTTACGTGCTACTACTATATTGGTGAGTTTTTCTAATCATGTATTTTTTCTGATATACATACGTTTGAATTCTTAATGATTGCAAACTCTTAGTTGCAAGGCGAAACTTTAGCAGCAAATATAAATGTGAAATTGACGAGACATGATGAATAAATTATTTAAGCAGCTAATCGTACTTGTAAACAACGATTAATACTGAATATAACAATGTCGTCGTGAAAGATTACATGCGTGCCAATACAGAATGCCGAAGACCGAGCGAAGTGGAGGAGAAGGAGCAGGAAAACGGACCCTGGACTACGTGGCAATGGCCGAGAATGCGACCGGAATCAGCGCTTGGAGGATGATGATGATGACGGCTGAATATTACAATGTCTGGCAATATCAATAGCCAGTTACACTTGTCATCAGTCAGTCTTAAATACATAATTAAATCATTACCCCAATCCCTATCAATAACAAATACTATGATATTATAATAACGTAGCTTGTTCTATACAGATATAAACGCTGCAACCACATCATTAGGTGGTCTCCTGTCAGGTAAAACGAGACGGCACCCTGTCTACGAACGGCTCACATTCCTGCCTTTGCTCGCTCAATTTCACCCATTTCACCCATTTCACCGCTGATAATACACTGATCTCATCCAGCCGCAGCGAATTGCTCCACTGAGCTACGGATGCGAGAATAGGGAGTGCAACTGAGCTTGAGTCTGTTCTTACTCGAGATTAATAATAATTATTGAGCATTATTGTCGAAATTTAAGGGGCACAATATTGTGAGAATATGTCTTAATAGTAGCATGAAAATTCTACAAGAAAACAACCAATGTGAAAAAAATATTCGCAATGCGATAGTCCCTAAAATTCGCCTTCATACCTAAAAATTGGTAGCATTGGAGTTTTGCAAATGTCTACGGAAGGCAGCCGAAGATCATTAAAAAAAAAGTTTTTTTTGCATAATTTTCATGTCTATATTGACGCTTTGACTTTGGTCAAAGCATCATAAAAGTATCGCGTTCAATAATATATTTATTAAGTACTTAGTTCCGCTTGTTGCTTAATGGGAATTAAGGATGAGACTCCACCAATGCCAGTAAGATGTGTGCTGCGTCGTGGCGTAAATAGCCAATAGGATTTCAAGCTGTGATTGATCACGTGTTAGGGTCAAAATCCTATTGGCTGCTTATGTCACATATTCGCTTCACAGCGCACATCATAGCTTTGGTGGAGTCTCACCCTAGACCAATTTAGCATTTTAACATTTGTAATCTTTTCACGACTCCTTAGGTAACCCGAGAAGGCACCACAGCCACTTCCATTCCCGTCCCCGCTTGCGTTCGCTCAATTTCACCCGACTGATAATATACTAATTATTCTAATTAAACATTTGAACCGATGCCAGTTTGCGCTGTAGCCGCTGTACACACGTCAGATGCAACTACGTGTGATGAAATTTTATATTAAACGTTCTGTTGAAGTGGTAACGTTTGTTTAACTATCTGTGCACCAACAGATGTAGTTTATTTAATGATTTGATGGCGTTATGGAACGGACTGTAATGTTAGATTGTGTTACTTGTTGAGCTCAAAATATAACATGAGTTGACATAATAACACTAGAATAGAAAGGCATACGACGGACACAGTTATATTTTTGGGTTTGTTTGCATTGATTTGATTTCCTATGCGCTTTATAAGCAGTGAGCTTTCAATTGAACATTTCCACCTTCTTGTCAATCACGGTAATTAAAACGTGTTTCTAGAATGGGAGTAAGTAGACATTTAAAGTTCTGTAATTTACTTTGCAATATTTTCATTAAAAATCATCAGATCCCTCTCAAACCGTATTATATATTCAATTATTTGATACATACAAAGCTTGCTTTTATCTAAATGTAAACCATGCAATATAAATCGAGCCTAACACGTTTGTAGCACTAATACGATTCATCATTCATACAAATCCCACGCCACTACATCCCAGAGAGCGGCCAGCATTTATTACATAATAAAATACGTTGTGTACATTTTCGACAGATTATTTTCCCATCACAAAGAGGTCTGGGTCTATTAATCCGACCGTTACACGTCTATGGTAAGATAATCCGGTACGATTTTAAGCTCTTTCGAGTTGATATATTCTATAAACATGGGAATAGAGTTTAAAATCGAACGGTACCAGTTCAGATCGATCGCGGGCAGATATAAACCGAACCCCCTCTTTGCAGGTAATCGTGTGCCGTCTGGAAAGTTGCGGTTAAGTCTATCTGATAGATATTGCTGACACAGCGGAATTGAAGTAAGAACGGGACTAAAATAGCCAACGGAATAAACAATTCAGGGAGGCTGGATATTTCACTTTGGTCGCATTGGATGTGATGTTTATTACTTTTGTCGCCGTCCATTTCAGAGATGAATATAGCAAGTTATTTCGTACACTCAACAATGTTATAGCTTATTAAGTTTTCAGTAATTTGGGTTAAAAGCCGTTTAGAGTCTGAAAATGCACAGACACACATTTTACCAATATTTGACAATTTGTACATGAAACAAAGTACTATTTAAAACATGTATGATTCAAAGCAACTTCCAAGTCGATTTTTTTCGCCAATAACCTTCCAGTAGCCTTCCAAATCGCTGGTCATCATTTTGTTTTTCTGCGGATAAATAAGTGCTTTTTTGATGCCAATTTTAGTATAGAATATTTTGAGTTTTAGTTTGAGTTTAAAGTTTTGAAAGGATAAAATCGGTCCGCGTCGTATTCTTTATTTAGAGTATGATCCCAATTATTCAAGATTTCAAGAAGGTAGCGCAAAATTTGTCTAATTTTAGATAAACATGACCTTTCTTGTAATAACACTTTACGGCACAACAGATACCTATTTCTGAAACAATTTAAATGACACCAATCAAATAAGTTTCTTAAAATACCTGCAAAGATACAATTAGAGATCAAGATCAAAGCGTTGCGAATTCTCAAGTTATTTACAAACAGAGAGCTCCGAGCGTTCCTCACAAAGACCCAATTAAAACCGAACACATCGTTCCCGCGCTCTCACGTACAACTATCGAGGTTGATTCCTCGGAACTAATGTTGGAGTGTACAGTCGGCCAAGAAAACAGTCTACCACTAAGATCAAAATTTGTTCTGTTATGAGACTCACTTGGAAAGGGTTTTGAAAAAAGAAATTTATTGATTTGAAAAAGCAGCCGTCTAACATGAATGATGGTTGAGAAGAGACTGACTTAGAATGGTTCGAGATAGTCACCTGAGGCCAAGTACAATACAGAAATGTAACAGTTCGCACGTTCAAAAACATGCATTGATTGTGAAACAATAAGATCGAATTAACTTGTATTGGTTGATAATACAATATTGTCAAATTTACTTGCAATGCGCTTCTCTGCTGGATCGCATCCGAAATATGTTATCAGGTGGAGGCTCTGGCCAGGCCGTCGAGATAGCTCATCGGATAGGTAAAGGTATGTATATTGAAGAGCCTTTTTAACAGGCCATACAGCGATATACTGATGATAAAATGATTACTTGCTAATCCAAGTGACAAATATGCTGGCATATCCCTATCGACATTAAGTTGTCAAAGCAGTTAAAGCAGTTGTTGTGAAAACTAGTAGTCTACTTACTTGGCTGACTATACCTCAAACAAGCTTCAACGTTTTAATGCTAGTTTAAAAATGCACGACCACGTTTAGGAATAGGAAAAGCAAAAAAATCAAAGGGACACTATCCGAATGGTAATGAGTAGAGGGTTCCTTTTTTATGAGCAGGATTTCATATAAGAAACTAAAATAACGTGATAGAGCGTGCAGAACTTCCATAAAATCTGAACAAAAATATTCCTAACGTTAAGATACATTTTAAAACTCAATTTATTATAATTTGCGTATTCTTATATTATTTTAAAAAAATACATAAAATTATCTGAATTGAACAGCAAAAACACTACCCTCACAAACAAACACTTGGAAAATTCCAACTCCGTTTCTACGTTTTTCTTATATCGCACGACATTCCAAAATCGACTCCTAGGGCACGGTAATTTTCCCGGGCGACTGAAGTGCCATCAACTGACTGGTATAATAGTTGAAAAGGCGCCTTCAGTGCGACCAACGCTCTTGGTAAGGTTGAGTGTACACCAAAAGCAAATAGGCCTCACAGGAACAATAATTACGTATAAAAAAATATCTAATTAAAAATGTAAAGTATCAAAATGGAAGTTGAGTTTTGAAAATAAATAGCGAGGTGGTTGACTACACTTCAATAGAATTGCAATGTAAAGAGGATTCTTAATATAATTCATATTAAATTAAAATTGCTTGAGCTCGATTCTCGGCTCCGAACGAAACGATGGAAAAAAAGAATCACTCACTTCGATAAAAAAGAACACATTCAATCTGTATAACACAGAGTAAAAAAAATACGAAAATCAAACAACTAAAATAGAGAGCTAAAATGATTTATGCCGTACAGAAATATGCAAACTAATCGTTTAGTGATTGAAACGCTGAACCGTTATCTATTTCGATTTCCAGTCTGTCGATGCAAATGTATTTATCAAACGCGCAGGTGTTTTCTGAAATATCCGACATATCAGTATATCACATTTGGATTCTGACAGTGTCGATAATTCAGCTTTGAAATAGAGATATTTTTTGTTGCAGTAAAATCTTGCATTTCGAAACAATGCGTTCTAACAAAGCTTCAATGTACTGTACAAGTGGATTTATTTTAGATGAAGCTTATCAAAATTTCAAGCGGAAAGTTTATTATAACGTACTGTTACACAAAATTAAGCATGCAACTGACTGACAAGGCTTATTCAATATTTATGTTCACGAATACACTTTTATAAGATACGCAGTTTCAATATACGAGTATTTTATTACTACTCGTATTATCATATCTTTGTATCAAATCGTCTGACAATCACCAACTTTTTAGAACTCGAACCTTCAAATTTAATCTAAGATATTACAAAATAGTTCAAAATCTACTATTTCAGACTTTGTAATAATTTTAAAGCAACATAATGCATATTTGCAAAACGTACTCGAGAAATGTAATGCTTTTGTCCAATTTGAACTAATTTGGCGCCTACAAAATTATCACAAATACCAATAGGCTTAAACCACCTCGGTGTACCATAATCCTAACGCCATTCGACTTTTTCAAAACACCACTAACGAGGCACTTTATGCTCCCAACGAACGTTCAGAGAAAGAAAATAAAGTCGCGATATGACAGAATACGTCCCGCGACCCTCATCTCGTGTTTTGTTCGCGAGGGCACCGCCTAATGGTGTATCGCATTATGCGGATAACGTCCTTTGACTTTAGTAATATAACTATTGTCATTGACAGCCCTGTGTAGACAGTAAATATATATAAAAAAATGATCTAACTCTGTTGTAAGTAGCTGTTGTAATACGGATATTAATCAAACAGTGGTAACAATGAATATGTGTTATAAACTACAGATAAAATATCTGACTCAGTAAGAAAAAGCTCTATCATTTGTGATGCGGATATTATTCAAGTAGTCGTTTATTATTAAAATACTTAAACAAGATAGTAGAGAAACACAAATCCCCTGTAAAAACTTTCACGAACGACATTAACTTACATTAACGAAGTTCATGCTTCGTTCATGAACGAACGTTGATGTGTCAAATCTTTATTATGTGCGGATCAAACCAATATCCTCCCAGTGTACCATCATATTATTATCCTCTTGGTGTACCAGTCGTCTTTCTAGCTTGTCATTGGTATATTTTGCTAAATTATTATGTATAAAAAGTGATTGGAAGTCTAAGCCAAAGAGTCGACATATACAACAGAGGCTAAACGTACCAACGACAGCCAGTCCAAAATGTTTTACTGCAAACCGAAACGGGTCAGAGTTATTCTGTATGTATGAGTTGGCGTCAGACGAGAGCGTATTTAAAAGCAGACGTTTGACTGACCGCACAGCGACTGAATGCTGAGTGATAGCAGCTGAATGCTTAGAGTTGTAGCAGTTGAATGCTAAGAGTAGTAGCAAGTGAATGCTCCGAGGGAGCTACTAGACGAGACGTGTGCTTTAGTGGAATTATTAAACGTGGACCGTTCAGAGACGGACTTTCCTGCGTCTATTTGCTAAGTAGCCACTTTCAAGACAAGGGAAGAGTATGAAACAACTTATAGTTCAGTAATAAGTTGGTTTGGATTAGGCTAAAATATGGCCGATCTAATCCATACCAGAAATATGAACGTATTCACCTGATCAAGGTGTCCAATAAAATAAAATAAATTAATGCACAAAAAAAAATGTCTTTTGTTTTATTTCCGAGTTGAAGATATAACAAACTTTTCCAAAGCCGAAACATCACGCAGAACCGACTTAAATCTTAACATTTTACATTCCACCATCCCCATTCAGCGGTCATCTTGTCTCATTCCAGAGCTCCAGGCTCGTGTACGTATAACGGAGTGGCGCAATCATCACAATGAATGGCGCCGAGGACTCTCGTCTGAATGCCAAGGACGCTGTCTCGACGTTCGTTCGGAACTTTTAGGACATTGATAAAAAAGATGTATTTGAAAACTAACTCGTAATAATGATATTATGTGGGTAAATCTGAATTGAGCCAAGTAGCTTTAAATTACAAGTTCACAATTTTTACTTTCTTTGCAGATATCAACTGCTTGGCTTTAAAAATATATTAAGTCTGTTTCATTTTAATGCGCTGGTTTTAGTCGTTTTCCAAAGCCTTCGATTAAAAACTGAAAGAACTACAAGCATTCAACTGTTTCATGTTTTACTGCCATTGAAGTATGTATGTATTTAAAAAATAGATGAATAATGTAATAATGATTCCACCGTGCAACTGGAATATAAAGAAAGGATTAAGAAAAAATATGAACATTTACTAAATGAAAATAAGTTTCACATTCCAGACTAAGTAAAGACAAACTCATTAAATAATATTATGAAACACAATTAAAACGTACCGTTGCTCAGTTTAATTACATTTTATAAAACAGAATTCTACGACTGAAGTTTACTCTAATCTGATTATAGAGAGCTTCAAGCGGCTGCCATTTAAAATCTAAATTGAATAAAGCATTTCAGTAAAAATAATAACACTACTTGAATGCACATTTACTGTTTTAAGCAATCAAGATTCTAATAAAGCAAATAGGATGTTTTAATAAAGCCAACGCCGCTTAATTGACCAACCTCAAAACTTAATTCCACAACACGGCGAGTTATGGCCGCTCAAATTGAAAAGGACATGGAATGTAGCGTGCCTGTGAATAAGCTAAACGATCAGCAGACCAGTTTACACTTTTAAGCTAAAGTCTGGTACCTAAAAGTATTTTATTTGAAAGAGATGCTAATTAGATTTAATTAAAATAGCTTTTTATATTTTTTTACAAAATTTCATTGTATTGCCATGAAATTATTGTCGATTTGAGCATTTATTTCGGGCAGGAAACGGACTAAAAAAAGTATTTAAAAAGAACTAAAATAGCTAAGGTCCTTTGTCTTCAAATCTGTCCGTAAAAATCCCGGAATTATAGCCACCCCAGCGTAGGATTCCCCTTTAATTTGTCCCTCACACAGACGCTGAAAAGATATCACCCAACTACAACGAACAAACTCTTCCTTGTACACTCGTTTTGAATATCAAACGTTTTTCTTGCTGATATTTTTATTTTTCAACAAAAAACCCACCTCATCTTTGTTATAAAAGACGAAACCAAACAAGGGAGTGCTTTTGAAACGAGGAAAGATGCTCCCAGGGAGGTATGTAAATAATTTAGCCGTCTGTCCTTTGAGTCAAACCCGCACCATTAAATTTGGCCTGTTTGTAAAGGTAATTAAGTAAATTACTCAGGGGAGAGTTTTAGGTACAAAAATTCTGTTGAAAATTAAAATCCCAGTTGTATAAGGTACAAGGTGTGAATGGGGAGTGTGTGCTTGGCGTGTACGACGGCTCCTTTGGGGATTTACTTTTTGGACAACTGTCCTTAGGGGTCGAAGTTTTGACAACGGGAGAATAGAATTATCACACGAATGATGGAACAAGGCTTTAAATAGTACAGATGTTATTATAGACAGTAATTGTTTGATTCTGTATAAAAACATTTGGGTTCTTATTTCTAATACCTATCCATTTTATCTTCACTGAAAATCAGGACTTTTTTTTAGAATATATTTAAATAGATTTAAAATTGCTCATAATTATAAAACATGAAAATAAATACTTCATTCCGAACCGATCAAAACAAACCGTGTTTTATTCCCAACAGGCAATTTATAAATTGCCAATAATTAATCCAATCAACCGGCTTTCTAATAAAGCCATATTTTCAATTACTTTGGCGCAAAGAAAATTTAACCGTCAGTTCAATTTAGTCTCGGAAATTAATCGAAGCTCATGTCGCCTTTGATTATGTCAAACGGTATCTGGGTCACCCGGGACGACTTAGTCGCTTAACAGTTACCGCTTTTAATCTGCCTTTGGTGGAATTAAGTATAGACTTAAACCGTTAGAAATGCCCATACCATATTTCTTCCCAGTCTGAAATTGGTACTAAAATTTGAAGCGACAGTCGCTTCTTATTGCAATGACAGCATATTGAAACTAACGCCATGACAAACAAAACAATTCCACAGTTTTCTGATGTCGGGCGTATCCAACGGTTTTCTTTAAATCCTTGGAATTAAGTCTATTCCTTCATCGTACTATCTTCTTGAGTCAACTGATTAAATATTTGGTTAATCTGGTGTTCGATTTCAGTAGATCCCACTTAATCCATTTGCGTAGATTTATTGATGGATAATCCGGGATTGTTTTTACTGCTATATCTAACGCAAAAAAATATGAAAATGTTATTTTAATTTGCAATTTTGATTTTTATAAGCTTTAGAAAATCATTATTGAAAATTAAATATTTTTAAATACACTAGTTAATTATTCGTACATATAATCGTGAAGAAACATTTCATACATTTTACTAACATCGCAACGATCCTAGATTATGAATAAGCAAAACGTTTTAATCGGTTGCCGCGCGACTACCAGATGAACATAAACAAACAACGTTTGTTTTCCAAACGGCTCGTGTGAATGTAATCCCCGAAAGAGCTCACGCACGAAGGCGAGCTTTCCGTTTCGATCGCTTCATAATCTTTCAATTCTCTATATCAGCCATTTTTCGTTTTTTTATATAACGGTTAAGGCGTTTTATTTGGAATCAAACAGTTTAAAATACACTATACTCTGTCCACTATATGAAGCGTCTTTTGACAGGTCGCCGATTGACAACATTGGTGATGTCCTAAAGTATCTCAAATGTGTCAACAATCCGATTGTACTATTATCAGTATTCGACTTAGGTACGTAAAAAATAACCGATTTCGATAAACATGCGTTTTGATTAAACATTCTCTTAGATTTATTGTAAACAAATATAAATCCATATATTTGAGTTTATAAATTAAATATAAAAAAAATAAAACAAGTAAGTCATATTAGTAAAAGAAATTTAAATCCAAATGTTGTTACCTTTCTATGTAAAATATACATTATACCTTATAAACATGTTATGAAGAAGTTTAGATTTATTCATAGCATTTATTTCCATCGATTATTTGTAATCGGGGGTACAATCGTTCTAATCGTTTTTCGTAGCACATCACTGAGTTGGCAGTAACCGTCCATGAAGAACAATATTCTTTTTTCGAAAATTAAACGAAAACAATTCGAACTTTCATGGGCGTGAGCTGTCAAAAGACGCTTCATAAAGTGGACAGAGTATAGTAATCATTACTCATACCGTATCTCCGTGAAGAAGCTCCTTCACGCATTTTGTTAAATACGCGAAAATCCTAGATTATGAATGAGCAAAACGTGCTAATCGGTTGCCGCGCGACGACCAGAAGAACATAAACAAACAACGTTTGTTTTCCAAACTCGTGTGAATGTAGTCCCCGAGAGCATGCACGCACCGAATTGAAGGCGAGTCTTCCATTTCACTCGGCCCTGTTATTTACTCTGTACAGTTCTTCACATTTCTCTCGTCTAAAAAGGTCCTTCATGATACTCTTTGATCTCACCTGAAACGGAATCAAGCATCTGACGCTCAATGGCGGTAGGGATGTGCCATTGGTCGATAAGCTGTTATTCTTTTTATTCAATATTTTTTTTACCAATTTTGTCCAGTTTTTTTTAGGGGTGGGCCAAGTAATTGGGGCTGGTGTTTTTGTATCTGTAAAAATGAGGGATATTACGTAATAAAGATTATTTTAATCTCATCGAAAAGTAGATTTGTCTCTATTGAGGGCTACTTTCAAATAGCATGACCTTTGGCGTGTATTTTTTTAATATAACTCTACCGACATATAATAACTGACTCTATCGAAAACCTTCCATCACTAGTTCCAAAGTACTTTCCCTGAATTTGGAGGGAACGCGTACAGCTAAAATGACGAGAGTGGAAAATTTTGTAATTACACGGCGCGTTTATAAAATGTGAAAGGCTATACTTAGTGGGTGTGACATCAGTTCCTAGTTTAATAATTGGATGTATGCGGCAAATTATTTTAATTATACTCGAAAACAATGATAAAATAAAAATTCATCAGTATTAAAAAAACGAATGGAATATCCAAAACAAAAAATATTTTTAAATTCGATCCTGTAGTTCCTAACTTACGCGCGTTGAAATATTTAAACTCTTCAGTTTTATTATTTTAGTATGAATAATATTATAAATCTTCAATACATCTGTAAATACACCGCACCATTTCCTCGAAATCATTATTAAATATGTTTTATCGTAAATCATAACATTTCCAGCGTACACTACATCCAACAGATTCTCAGAACCTAGGGAAAAGTTAGGTTAAACCTAATTCCTAGTATTATCAAAATCTCCTGCGAATCGAAACATTAACGTATTTACATGTTAAAGCAAAGTTTATGACCGTAACTTATATCTTCAATACGGGCTGGTCCATTGGGACTGGGAGCAAGCTTTCCATTTGATGGTAGTTTCACACTAGGCTACTGAAGTGAAGTATCAGCCTATTAATGTCGCACTGGAGGGCAAAGGCCTTCGTCATTTAAAACCATCTTTTCGTTATAAAGATCGGTTTTGACTTAACCACCACGCTTGCCAAATGCGGGTTGGTGATCACAAACTCGGGCAGTGTTCAGAAAAATCGACACATGTTTTTCCCGACTCAGGAATCGAACCCAGGACCTCGAGACTAAGACTTAAACCACTAGACCATCGAGGTAGAGGCTACTAAACATGATGAATATTTAATGATGAACCAAGTAGCAAGATAATTATATCTCCTCTGTACGTTTTTGCGGTCACTATGTGGGCCAGTGGTTTTTAGGTTATGGAATTAATAATTCAGACGTGTTGGTTGTTTTGCTTTCGGCTTTTACCATTTTGTTTGTTTGCTTACGAATGTTTTGTATTAGAATTTATAATCAGATTTTGGGAGATGGACAGTTGAATTGCAAAATTTAATTTTGTGGTCTTATAAAGAGAAGTCTTATTAGATCTTGTTATTAGACAAAATAGTATTTATCAAATATACTCAAAACGTTGATTGGAGCGAGGTTTATCGGATTACAAGATAGAAACTAATTTATTCGAATAAGTTTTAACCCGAATAGAACATTTTATTATCTTAGTTTATTAATTTGAGCAATTTACTGAAACCGATTTTTAGGTTATAGCTTTTAATACAGTAAAAAAAATGCCTCGCCCTACAATATCATCTACCGCAATTGAAATCAAAAAAGTTTAGTATTGCACGAAAAACATCAATGTAACTTAATTCACAAAGTCAATGAACGCAAAAACAAAACAATGTCTCACCCTCACCCCAACCGGACTCTATTTTGATTACAAATTGACTCTTCCTTCGATACAAATTAAAATTAAAAAAAACCTCGAGGCGTCGTCCGCCTCCGATTGCGAATTACCGAAAAAAAGGGGTTATTGTAACACAAAGCGCGTCAAACTACAGCTTTGTACGTGTCAATTCGCAACGAAAACAATTACCGGGGCCACCGTGGGACATTTACATAGAGGGGCAAAGTTGCCCGGGGCGGGGGCAAAGTTGCCCGAGGCGGGGGCGATTAAAACCCCCAAAATAAGCGTCAACGTGTTGACGTTTTGATGAGGCGATATAAATTTGTGGAGGGGCCTCGGGGCGATGCTGGCGCGTGCCAGGACAAAATGAAGGTAATAAGCATACAGTCTTGATCTTTTTTATCGAATCGACGAGTGCGGAGCGGTGGGAAATTCGCCGAATTTTCTATTATGCGAATGAGTTTTTGCCAGACTGTGCGGAACGTGGGGATTATGGATAATTATAATCAATGTTTCGACTTTTTCTAGTCGTTGCTTTATTGACAATTATGTCACTTTTATGTTAATAGTTTACGTAACTTCTATATAAAACGTTAATGTTACAGTTTCATTAAAAAACTTTTTCAATATTAAATGAAAGATAAGATTAAGAAACTTTAATAATAAATAAAATAATTACACCAGAGTTCAGTTTTTTTTTAATTTTAACGCCTTAATAAAATATCTAAATGTAATCGAAGTGAAAAATTGACAAATATTTGTTTAGAAAAATGTACTGATAGTAATTGGCAAAATAAAATTAGTTTCAACTTTAAGTAGCAAGCAGCAGAAACTTAGCCTATCCATTTTCATTTAACTTTAACTAGGTATGTAAACAAACACCTTAAACTATCAGAACATATCAATCGAAAACAAGAATACTTCTCCGAACTATACAAACCAAACAAGACATTATCTTACTCAAACTTCACGAATCAAAGCCATTCAATACCAAAACCAGCATTCAAATATGGCATGGGTCTGTTTCAGAGGCCTCGTTATCAAAACACATCTTGATTACAAACAAAACAGCATTGGTCCGCTTTCAACAACTTTCCGACAAGGTTTTCGGGTCCAAATAAACTTTAGTACTACTGGTTCAAACCAGTTTTGTACAGGTATTTGAAAAAAAAATCCTGTTTGTTTTTAAATTGTGATTATTACATTGATCAGCCCGTCAGAGCGAGTCTCGACCAAAGCGGAGATGTGCCGTAGGCAACCAATTGTATTTCAATGTTAAGATGGTCGTTGAGGCCGTAATCTTATTGGCTGCTTACGACTTTACGACACATCTCCGCTAAACTCCACACATCTTGGCTCTGGTGGAGTCGCACTCTTACTTCACTCTGATGGAAATCTTTCACAGGCTTGGCAGGTGAATCAGTGACTGCACCCACTTCATAGCACTGCAGTTCAGTGAAAATCAACTATGAAGTATAGGTATGGTATTCTGTAACTTGGAGGAACTTCCATGAAGCTTTTGAGCAGAAGGCAATGGCAGCCTTCCAAGGTTAACCACTCCTTTAGAATTTGCCAAGAGTGTTGTTTTGTGTTTCATTTCATATAATGATCACAACCCTCAGTAATGAGAAATCAGAGTCAATGAGGAGGAGGAGGACGGTAAACTTTTTTTCTATACTTGACGGAAATGATTATGAAAAATATTAACAGTAAAATTTTCAACTGTTGACATTGCAGATTGTATTCGAAACAAACTAACCATATTTCATACCTCTTCTCCTATAAATACCTATAGGCAAAACATAACCACCAAACCGTATTCAAAACTTTCAAACGAGAGACCCGAGACCGAATCAAACTGTTAAGTATAATAGACCTGCCAGTTTCGAATGACGGAAGTGAGCGGCCAAACAAAATGTTTGAGCAAAAGTTGTGTTACAATTTTGTTGCAACTGTGAAATGTTAAGTGGAATACTAATGTGTATGTACTTTTAAGGTGTTCTGTACACGGCCGTATGGACTAGTGAAATCCTGTAGAATGTGGATTCAATTCCAGATATTTACTCATTATTTATCGAGAAAACTAATTCCCTCAATGATAAAGTGATCTCCTTCGTCGTATTCCTCAGGAATGAGGGTCGTGACAACCCTTCAGCATCACTCGGTCTCGGACGATCTTCCTCCATCCACTCCTGTCTTCGGCTGTATGCAGGGCGTTGTATGGAGTGCAGTCGAGTGCGGTGCGGATCTGATCGGACCAACGTATCAGACTTCGTCCACGGCCTTATAAGATACATACCTACATAAAAATAACGAAAATTGTGGTGGATTCAAAACAAATGTCTTTCCTAATTTAGTCGACCTACGCTCCATTAGCTGTACACTGTATAAATATAACTGAGTACTGAGTGCTTCCGCATTTTCCACTGAAACTGTCACTCTTGCGGACAACGAAAAATTTTTCACCGCATAAAATATTAACCACAAACCTGTACTTTGCTTTAAAAACTGTCACCTCAATTCTCGAAAAGCGGGGCCATATTAAACAGCGGCGGTAATAATGGACCCGTCATCTCGTCACCAGAACAACGGTGTCCAACTTCCAGGCCGCTTCTAACGCGTCACCCGACGAGAAAACATTGACGCGATGTAAGCTGTACATTGAACTGTTTACAGGAGCGTGCAGTTTAAACCTCCGCATAAATGATTCGATGTAATACGTTTAATGCGACGGTGTCGGTTGAACGTCCGAACGACGGCACGACACGCGGTCGGTAGGTGTACGCGAAAGCAATTTAAGTTCAAACAATGGAGGTCGGTCATTTTGAAAACCGCTTCCGTACGTTTGACGAAAGCGCCGGACGGCCGTGGAATATGCATGTACTCGTTCGCAGATTTGAGTGGCACGGGTTCCGTTTGTCGTTTCGTTTTTCATATCAAACGCGAACGTATTCTGTATGACCGGGTTAAAGACAATAGAAATATCTAACTTTGCCATCACGAATGCAGTCAGTAGTGTATTATTCGTTTTTAGTTAAGTTCTAAAACTTTGTTGTATTGAGCAGCTTTAGTGTATATCACACCTTCCTATACAATAGCCTGCATGATGTTACAATTTTAGACCAGTCATTATACGGACGTTGCGCAGAACTAAACTCTTTTATTCCGCTCCCGAAGCCTGCACAGTACATGGCGACCCTGCCAGCCTTCGGGACAGTGCTGGGCACTAATAAATAAATAAAATAATTAATGTGCTTTTAAACAAAACGTAGCAATTAATTTGAATATCACGAATTTTGATACAGTTTTGATAAATGAAGTTTATGAAAAAACAAAATGTTTTCAACGTAATTAGTACGTTTACCAAAAAATAGTGATAACCGGATAGAGACTTCTATGATTGGGACCTAATAACCGTTTACTATTGGATAGCGGGGTTAACTCCCATTTAGAAACCGGGACACCACGCTTCAATGTTCCTTCATATGTTACTATCATTATAATTATGATTCTTTTACTAAAATTCAAAGTTACAAACACAATATAAAATAATCATAATCTGAATGTTAAAGAGACTTCAATATCAAACAGTAATTGATCAAAACGCCGTCACAGCGTCAAAACTGGTCATTCACATGTTCATTAATGCAGAAATGATAATGATAGATGCTCCCTTCCTCTTGATAAATGAATGTATTACAGTGTAATGTATTCATGATTGATAACTCCACCTAGTTTCGGTTAATACTCTTGAATATCACGTTGCGGAATTACGCGACCGACTAATTAGTGGAATATATTAAAACTTAAATATTTGCATACGTTCAGTATATCAATACGTCAGTTTTGAGATTTCAGAGTGTAATCTATATGAACAAAGTAAAAACTGACTGAATGACATATACAACGCACAGCCTTAATTATTATTAAGGTTGAGAAACCTAACATTTTAGACCTTACTTCCTTTTACAGTGTTGGTGAGTGAAAATATTTAAGATTTTTCATTTTCATTTTCATTCATAGGTATGAAACTCCCTCAATCTTTGAGCTAAATCGATAATGCTGCCTGTTTGTTTTTAAAAGTTATTTTAGAAATTAAATGATTGATGTTACATATTTATATTTCTCGTAATAGTTTTGTGTCAATCCATTCCGATACTCATAATTCAAATCCATAATAGCAATTCCTTACCAGAGGAATAATCAAAATAACTTAATTTGTTCGTCTCAATATTTTGCACGTTTTTCCTTTAATAATAAAAAGTTTATCAAATCAATAAAATAGATGGACATTTATTTTCTCTTCATAAACTGGATATATCTATTAAAAATAATGTACATTTAATAAAATAACAAACGTAAAAGTTAAAATTGTAATTGTAGTAATTGGCAATGAAATGCGGATGTTTCGACGCAGCGGTTTCATCATTAGCGCAATATTAATGAAGATCTTCATTAATTTTAATTATAGTTTTTGTAATTATTAATTTGTAATTAACATCATTCAAAATGACATCTCGCTAAAACCAACAATAATTTGCATTACATAAACACGGGAAATTGCATTACATTATACACTCCATTGAAATTAATTCTAAACAGAACAAAATAACTTTTCAACTTTTGTCTACGTCCAAAATTATTGCAATTTAAACAAAGTAATCTCACAATCCCATTTGTTTGTGGACCCATCAAAATAAATCATGCAGGCCAAATTACTTTCAGTACAAGTTTTTGACGCGGGGCCGATCGCCAAACTCGTAGCGTTTGATCAACGGAAAGTTGCCGGATGAATTTGTTTTCAACTCGTTATGAATACCGTATTTCCCACTAAATCTTTATTAATACCGGGTTCATTTACTTTATGAAATATGAGTTTATCCTCAGGTAGGGAGTATTTACCGTACAAATGAGTTCCTGAAGACTTTTAATTGCAAACATTGCCGCATAAACATGTTGCAAAGTTCCGATCAATGTTTTGAGGGTAACACTAGTCGTAGTATCAAAATTATGATCATAATAATGTTAAAGATTGTTTGTTCGGATGTTTATCCGTCAATCACGATTAATCTACCGAACGGATTTCAGTACACAGGCAGACTATGGGCTGACTAAGGTGATAGGATACTTTTTAGAAAACGAGAATCTTGGTAACGTGGGCAAAACCGCGGGTAAATACTAATAAAAATACATGCAGAACTGCAAAGATTTCGCGGGCAACTTTCTTGTCATTGTTGAGAAGCAGTGTCTTTAAGTAACAAAGCTGTGTATGATAGTGATAAACCGGTTGGGTGACTGGTAACCATATCTTGAAGTGAAATTATCGCCCTAAGTTGCACCAAATATACATAATTATCAATATATGGAGCGAATTTAATCGCGGATCAATCATACTCGTACTAATTATTTATTAACCTGAGTCTTGCAGAAGTTGTCAACCTTTTATCCCCATAAGCAGGGACAATCAACCTTCCAAATTTAATTTGCAGGCAACTTAGCGAGCTCGTCTTAAGTGTTTCCCCTTAGAATTAGTCCCGTAAACAAGTCAGCTACCCCCGGTACCATTATTGGCGCTATAATCATAACGCGCTCCGTACTTAGACTACAATTGCCCCCATATTTTGGGGCCCGGTTGACTGACAAAATATTCTCCTTAAGGGAAAATCGGGAAGAATGGATTTTAGGTCGGCGAATTGGTTTTATAATTGGATTTTAAGAAGCCAAATTGGTAAGGCTTTGAAGAAAAATTAGGTAATTAATTATTTGGTACTTGATATAAAATGTATTGCTGATAAAATAATTGTTGAATTCAATATTGATCGATCGATAATAAAAATTATAACATGACATTGACGTGTCGTACGAAAGTGTTCGGGTCATTTATGTTAACATACCTAAATGTGAAAGTTGTTTGGATGTTTTTCCGTCAATCACGCTGAAACTACACAACGGATTTTGATGAAATTTGGGTAGCAGGCTGACTGAGGTAATAACATAGTGATTTTTATCCCGATTTATTGCTCTCATAGGATAATCCAGGAATCTTGATAACGTGGGCAAAGCCGCGAGTAAAAACTAGTTAAAATATAATTTTAATAAAAGAACGAGTGTATTACCGTGTCCGTCGATGAAAAACGCATTAACCCTTCCCATCCTCACTATGCCACAAACTATGCAGTGTCTGCAGTATATTTATAAACCGTTTGACTTTCCCGTCTCCTAACCGTTCGAATACTCGTTATGCGCCGCCACGTTGCCCGTCCCGGGGGCGCGTATTTTTGACATGTGCGTACATAATTCGAATTCAATTTGCATGCGTTCACCCCGTTTGACGTGTGACATTAATTTGACGTTTTATTGACGATTTTTCAACGACCGCCGTGGAGGGTTAAATCGACTTCGGATTCGACTGAGGAATTACGATTTGCGATTGTTTTTATGAGAGATAATCGTACTACGATTTCACTGTAACTTTAAGTCTTAGGGTGCGTTTCCACCAAAGTTGAGCTACCAATCACAATACACATCCCTTATGCAGCCGTTTTGGTCATGTAATCGGTCAAACATCTAAGGACATTGATTTATGTGCTGGAATACGTACCATTAAAATACATTTTTTATATTATAGGGAGGCAAACGAACAAGACCTGATGGTAAGCGATCACCGCAGCTCATGTTGTTGCCTGCCTTTAAAAGCTGTAACTTGTTCTCATAATAAATTTTTTTTTTTTGGTAATTTTATTCAAACTTTATATATTTTTTTAATTTAAGGAGCAGTTACTGAGTAAATTAATCAAAGTCCTACTACCAAACCAATCCGGTCACAAATATTTTTACATTCCTTCTTTTGGAGTCGACGAGTAATCTATTCACACCCCATAACCGATTCAGACGTATTATTTTTTATGTTTTTTCCCAATCGAAAACCCCAGTAACCCTCCGACATTAGGAACGTAATCATATCGGGTTGAAATATTACTCCGTTTGCAATCACCTTTTATATTCAGGGAAAGCGTGGTGGCGCGAAACCGACTGACTCTCCCCTGGGGAAGGAACGGGAGAAAGTATGTCGTATTAACTAAATCAAGGCGGTTCCGTACAGTTTGGGATTGTGAAAATGTGTGAATTATTTTTAAAACAATTTAAATTAAACTTAACAAAGCAACTGTATGTTTAAAGTTTTGCATCTGGTAACAATGGATATAAAAGTAGTACAGAACATGTTTTTTGGATAATTTTCTATTTAAAAATATTTTATTATCCTGTTATATCCCCAATGCTGGACAAAGATCTATTAAATAAATGAAAAGTTTAAAGTTACTTTACATTATTTTAAAGATAATAAAAAACCCCGTAATGTTGCCAATATTTGGCAATAACCTGTTGAAAATAATAGGTGTAAGGAAAAGCTCTGAAATTGATTTAATTGATTTGCGATTGAAATGTTCAAATATAAATTCAATATCTACAGTAGATTATAAAGTCGACTTAAAAATTATAACCAATATCCAATTATACTCGTAGCTCGTAACTCCAACATCCCCACCCGATCACTGCTACGGAACCCTACGACTCGCTACGTCTCGCTACGAAATCCGCTACGGAGTGTGATTTCAATATATTCGCTGGCGGGATTGCTCACTTGCGCACACGCCCGCGCTACTCGACTAGCACAATGCTCACAATAGAGGTGGAACGCACACTGTGGTGATGGAAACATACGGGGTGTAAAGTATGGCGTGGCCGCTGATGAGACCCAAGGAAGCTACTTCCTTAGCTCTAAAAAAGTGAACATATATTGTAAGTCAAGAGTCATAATTTGAAGTTGCAAGATAATAAACTTCCGCTAAATACATGCGCCGCAATGCAAACAGTAGTCCATAAAAATTGAAACCTGCCATACTTTTATATTGACGGTCGGACATGGAGCGGTTCTCCTTCCGTTCCTGTTCCGAAAAAAAAAATTTTTCACTCTATGTACTAATTCCATGGATAATTTACTGCAACCTCTATGGACATTCATTTGACATTATATCTATCATGGGCACACGTAACGCTTTTCAAAGTATTTCAAACTAAAAAAGACAATATTTAATATAATAATCCTCTTTGGATTCAATTGGCTTGATTACCAAGTCACTTTCAGTTGTTTTTATTACAACTGAAAGTGACTTCGTAATCAAGCCAAACCTTAACCCATGTCAAGATCTGAACATCTCCCCTCGTGATACACGACCGTACGTTTCCACTCTCCTGGCACCCTTTTATATTGGCGATCGGACACGGAACGGTCCCCTTATCCGACGGCATCAGCAGTACCGGAAACAATTATTTTCACTCTCTACGTACAGGCACGACAGAAGAAATGAAGACTCCCCACCACTCTTATGTCAACGGCATAAGACCTATTTCTGAAAAGCTAGAGTTCACCGTCAAGTGCGGCTGACCGTACAGACTTCGCGGAGGATACGCTGCCAAATTGTATAATCCGCGACCGTGTCTAGTGGTTGTAAGTGCTCCTTCGGGTTGCAGTTATTATTTTTAATGGGAAAAAGATTTTGTCGTTATAATGAGGAGTTTCATAGTGCAAAAAAATCTGAATGACGTGAAAAAATATTGTTGTTCTTTAATAAAATACCTATTTCCGATTCTGTTTTCCCTACTTTTTCACATCATTATTATCATCTAGCGCCTCTCTTAGGTTGCATCTATGTAAGTTGCTTTTGAGCCCAGGGTACGCTACGACTATGTTCCTGAATTGACAAACCTGGTTATGACCACTTTAGTTTTCCTACTTTTTATATTTATAACGTTAAGTACAAACGTAACGTCGCTAAACAGGGTCCCTCGATAGCTGTGTGAATTGAAATGAAAAACGTTAAAACCTACGCATACTTCGTCACATTTCAACACAAAATGTCTCCACTTCAATCTAAAAAAATCGCACACATAAATCCCAAAACTTCGAGTGCAGTTTCTCAACAGGGAAGGATCTCTTACAAATCTAATAAAGGCGCCCATTCATCTTACGCAAACAGACTACAGGTGCCGTGATTCTTACGGCGAACCGCATACCGGCATCTCGGCTAATGTGTTTACCCCATTACACACGGGAGATTTTACAACCAGCTTATGTAGAACTCCCTCGCCTCTCACGCCTCAGGCATCGACATACGATCGCGGGGCGATTGCTAGCTATCAGATAGGTCAGATTAACTGGTCAGTACCTAACTGCTACCAAGGATTTCGACAAACACCGACGACTCACCGTTTGCATTAAGTTTTATTACTTCCCTCTCTTCTAAATTATAGGCGTAATATACAACTAGGGTAGGTAGGACGACGGCTGAGATATTTTCCTTGTTCAACGATAGAGATGTCGAGGCGGAATATTTAAGTATGGAAAATGTTTTCGCGTTGATTTGCAGCGAATGCATTATTTATTTACAAAGAAGCAGGGGGTGAAATTGGTATCATTTTCAATAAAACAGGAAAGCATAGGGCGAATTTATATGTGAAGTCTGGTAAATCTTGTGCGGAAATTCGAGGGGAAGTATTAGGGTAAATTAAAAGCACGGTTTTAGAATCCATGTGCGAAATACAATTTTATGTGATGCCTCTTTTTGATTTATAACAGAACCCCATGAAAAAGTGGATTGAAATAATTTTAACAGGTACAATTTTCACCTATAAAATATTTCATAATATACCAAGCATTCTTAGTTTTTGTTACAGCATATTATTATCAATCTTGACCAAACGTGATATAAATAATTAGAATTATTCATATTTTTCATTTCAATGTACAATGTCAGCTTACCCAAAACAAAGTTAATTTGCTTATCTGTCAATCTATAATAGCCATTCTAGTAATCTAGCCTTAGGTGGAATTTCATTACACGGCACCAAACAGTTAAATGAACTCGCGAGTCAGCCATCATATTTCTTCACTTCAATAAAATAAGAATGAAATTAAAAAGCAAAAATTTTTAACTGAATCCTCGATTCTCTAGACGCGATACAGCTAAATGTATTTTTAAAAATGAACAGCCACCGTTTTCATTATTATAATGTTTCGCCCCGAACCGGACTGACGTTAATGTTCGTTTAAAGGCGAGCAGTCAGCACACTAGCGCCGCTTTTTAGTTTTATCAAATTGTGATTTTTAGATATTTAGGTCTCTGTAGTTCACAAAATAATAACATTAAAGATTTTTTGTAAATCTAGTTTGAATAGTTTTCATCCCTTACGGTGGCCAAAATTTTAAATGTTGCTAAAAGAATAATGTATTAAAAGTTACTTTAAATAAATCATAACTTTCATAAAAATATATCATAGATAGACAATCTATTATAATTATGATAGAAATGGAGACATATTTTAACTCAATATCTTACATTTTTCACAATTAATGAAAACCTAATGGCAGCGCTAGTGTGCAGATGGTACGCTCTTAATGATCGTTTAAAACATGCTCGTTTTGCATTCTTGCATGTTAACAGAGTGAGTTGAGTGAGCGAACTAACGTCACTGAATGCGGTCAAGTAAACACATTACAGATGTTTTTATTAAAATTAAAACTCTTGTTTTGACAGGAGTTGTAATGATTATGACGTTGTTTCTTTTTATTAGGTTAGAAATAATCATAAGACTTATTTGAAAATGTTTGTCATTAGGTATACATAATAATGCTTGCATTTTACATTGTTGAAACAAAACAGATTGCTATAAGGGTTAACCAAATCTAATAGATAACATAAATAGTACACAGACCGGATTTGTGACCTCCAATCCGAATATGAAAAGCGTGGTGATTAAGCCAAAACCCATAATCGTAACGAAAACAAGATTGCTAATGATGGAGGCCTTTGCCCTGCAGTGGGACATTCATAGGCTTATACATATTACTAATAAACAGCGGCTGCCTGTGATTTCGTTAGCTTGGATTTCGGTAAAAGGTAGCCTTTGTTCTTTCTCAGAGATTATGTATGCTGAATCTCATCAAAATCATTCAGAGATGTAAGCGAGAAAGCGTAACAGGCCATAATATTATAAAATTATATATATTGCATAGACATATAGTTACTTTCGCATTTATAATATTAGTAGGGATTATTTACTGCTACAATGGTCAAGCAAATCGCCTCTACACTCTACACATTATCATTTCAAAACTACACGTTCCACATTTGAACGTGGTCACTTCTGCATTGAACGTCGAGTCGAGACGTCCACGACTCCGCATATTATGGGACTAACCGGTATTATGCACGCCGCACACGCGACGCCGGCTATTTCAATACCGCACTGATGAATGCCAATGCGACCCGTGAATGGGTGCGCTAACTCGCCCGGTGTGATACTGTCATTACGGACCTCGGCCGGTCAAAGAAACACCTGATTCATGGCTCGATTATAAGGGTGTTGTGGCGAGATGTTTCGCTTTGGAAACGATCTATGCGTTTTAAGCTATATTTTATTATTTAGACCTGTTAAATTAACACTGTTTATTTTTTCAAGACTTAAGTTCCTCTGTATAAGTCCATATTAGCTAGTTTGGTAAATTAGTTTGTGGCCTGTGCGCGTGTTCATTAAAATTACCAGCCATCATGGAGTCCGACCATCCATGAAGGCTGGAAAGGAACGGCGCCGTTACAGTTAACACGTTTTTTTTCCAAGGCCACAGCTCCTATTGATGAATCCACAGTTTGGTAGGTTATTTACATATCAAATCAAAACGTTCCAGATTCAAACGTGGTCACTTCTGCATTGAACGTCGAGACGTCCACGACTCCGCGTATTATGCACGCCGCACACGCGACGCCGGCGCCGGCTATTTCAATACCGCACTGATGAATGCCAATGCAACCCGTGAATGAGTGCGCTAACTCGCCCGGTGTGATACTGTGATTACGGACCTCGACTGGTCAAAGAAACACCTGATTCACGGCTCGCTTTAAAGGATATTGTGGCGTAGATGTTTCGCTTTGGAAACGATATATGCGTTTTAAGCTATATTTTACTATTTAGACCTATTCAATTAACAAAGTTTAATTTTTCAAGACTTAAGCTCCTTTGTATAAGTCCATATTAGCTAGTTTGGTAAATTAGTTTGTGGCCTGTGCGCGTGTTCATTAAAATTACCAGCCATCATGGAGTCCGACCATCCATGAAGGCTGGAAAGGTACGGCGCCGTTACAGTTAACACGTTTTTTTTTTCCAAGGCCACAGCTCCTATTGACGAATCCACAGTTTGGTAGGTTATTTACATATCAAAACAAAACGTTCCAGATTCAAACGTGGTCACTTCTGCATTGAACGTCGAGACGTCCACGACTCCGCATATTATGCACGCCGCACACGCGACGCCGGCTATTTCAATACCGCACTGATGAATGCCAATGCAACCCGTGAATGGGTGCGCTAACTCGCCCGGTGTGATACTGTGATTACGGACCTCGGCCGGTCAAAGAAACACCTGATTCAGCATTCGTCATGGTTGGGTTGAAAGGATATTGTGGCGTAGATGTTTCGCTTTTATAACCATATAATACATATGCGTTTTTAAGCTATATATTACCATTTAGATTTGTTAAATTAACATTGTACATTTTTTCAAGAGTAAAAATCCTCTTAATAAGGCCATATAAGCTTGATTGGTTAATTAGTTAGTGGCCAGTGCGCCCGCTGAATAGAGTTTCCAGCCATCATGGTGGTACGATCATCCATGAAGGCTGGAATGAAACAGCACTGTTGCAGTTACCACATGTTTTCTTTTTCAAAACTTATCCGCCTCTAGATTGGCCCATAGTAGCTTCTTTGGTAAATAATTTACATTTCAAAACCACGCGTTCCACATTTGAACGTGGTCACTTCTGCATTGAACGTCGAGTCGAGACGTCCACGACTCCGCATATTATGGGACTAACCGGTATTATGCACGCCGCACACGCGACGCCGGCTATTTCAATACCGCACTGATGAATGCCAATGCGACCCGTGAATGGGTGCGCTAACTCGCCCGGTGTGATACTGTGATTACGGACCTCGGCCGGTCAAAGAAACACCTGATTCATGGCTCGATTATAAGGGTATTGTGGCGAGATGTTTCGCTTTGGAAACGATCTATGCGTTTTAAGCTATATTTTATTATTTAGACCTGTTAAATTAACACTGTTTATTTTTTCAAGACTTAAGTTCCTCTGTATAAGTCCATATTAGCTAGTTTGGTAAATTAGTTTGTGGCCTGTGCGCGTGTTCATTAAAATTACCAGCCATCATGGAGTCCGACCATCCATGAAGGCTGGAAAGGAACGGCGCCGTTACAGTTAACACGTTTTTTTTTTCCAAAGCCAAAGCTCCTATTGATGAATCCACAGTTTGGTAGGTTATTTACATTTTAAAACAAAACGTTCCAGATTCAAACGTGGTCACTTCTGCATTGAATGTCGAGACGTCCACGACTTCGCGTATGCACGCCGCACACGCGACGCCGGCCATTTCAATACCGCACTGATGAATGCCAATGCAACCCTTGAATGGGTGCGCTAACTCGCCCGGTGTGATACTGTGATTACGGACCTCGGCCGGTCAAAGAAACACCTGATTCAGCATTCGTCATGGTTGGGTTGAAAGGATATTGTGGCGGAGATGTTTTACTTTTGAAACGATACATGCGTTTTTAAGCTATATTTTACCGTAACAGTAAGATTATGTTAAGTACTGTTAAGTAAACTATTTCTTTTCAAGACTAACGCTCCTTTAGTCCATATTAGCTTATTTGATAAATTATTATTGACACAACAACTTCCGATGATAACTTGGCAAAATCAACTTTAATTTAAATAAGTTATTTAAAGTTTCTGAAACTGACTTATTACTTACTAATTTTATTTTATTTTTAAATTGGAGAAACGAATCTCGAATTGTCTACAGAACTATAAACTTTTGAACAACATAACGACAAAACTTCACATCAAAAATACAACACAACTTCGACACCGAGTTCAACTAAACAATTTTATTTCCAAAAAAAAATGTAACACGGTACAAAACACGGTCGGTACTGTCAAACCGAAATTCGTTAACACCGCGACGCGAGCTCCGGAACGAATTGAGTGGCCCGACCCGATGAATAAAATGCTCTGGAATCCCATTGGAATACGCTAGACATTGTATGAAGGGTGGAAAAAAAATGGCGGTGTCACTGTGAAAAATACTAGAACACGTACATAAGTGGCAGATCACAGTGACTTTACGCCTTAAATAAATAATGAGTATAACAGTTGTGTTAATAAAATGAAATAAAAATGTAACAAAATGATGACATCAGTGTAGGCGGAACACATTGAGTGGCTTGGCTCGATGAATAAAATGCCCCGGAATCCCATTGGAATACGCTAGACATTGTATGCAGGGTGGAAAAAAAATTGCAGTGTCACTGTGAAAAATACTAGAACAGGTAAGTGGCAGATTACAGTGACTTTACGCCTTAAATAAATAATGAATATAATACAGTTGTTATGATAAAATGAAAAATTAGGTACAAAACTATGAGTTCAGTGTAGTCAGAACGAATTGAGTGGCCCGACCCGATGAATAAAATGCTCTGGAATCCCATTGGAATACGCTAGACATTGTATGCAGGGTGGAAAAAAAATGCCGGTGTCACTGTGAAAAATACCAAAACAGGTAAGTGGTTGATCACAGGTGAATAGAAAATGATCCCAGTGACTTTACGCCTTAATCAAACAATGATCATCAAACAGTTGCTTTAATCAAATGAAAAAGAGTATAGTCGGAACGAATTGAGTGGCCCAACTTGATAAATAAAATGCCCGCATCCACAAGAGAAATACACGTATTACTTCACTTATATCATCAAGCTAATTAGTTTGTTTGTTTGAACACGCTTATCTCAGGAACTACTGGTTCGAATTTGTGTTGGATAGTCCTCTTGACGAGGAAGGCTTTATACTTTAACACTTTGTGTCCGGGGAAAGATATCCACGCGGACGTAGCCGCGGGCGGCCGCCAGTTTTATAATAAAAACCGGCCAAGTGCGAGTCGGACTCGCGCACCGAGGGTTCCGTACAAACGTGCAAGGTTTACAAAGTTCGTTCATTACGACAATCGAGTCATAACTATGGTATTTTTATTGCAAAATGAAATTCATAACATTACAATGGGGAAAGATGGAGGAGCATAAATTTAAGACAAAGATCTCTTTATCGTTTTGCGTTTTTGCGTTGACTTAGATTTTTTTTTCTCACGGGTTAAAGGCAATTAGATCTAAGTATTTGATATGAATTTCAACTTGATAGCTCTATGCGTTCATGAGGAAAAAAGTTTATATTAATTAAAAAAATAATATATATTTTGTAATGTAACTAAAAATTTAAGGTTTTCGGAATTTTTCCTTTATGTGTGCTATAAAACGTTGCTTCATGCCAAATTTCAAGATTCTAGGTCGACTGGAAGTACCCTTTAGGTTTTGATTCCCTTGCGAGTACTTGCGAGTTTCAAAATATGCAGCTTAAATTGCTGTTTCTTTTGATTGCGTTGACATAGAAGTTTGATTTTGTTACAGCTTAAAGGTATTATAGACCTGAGTATTTGGTATGAATTTCAATTTAATACCTCTACGCGTTTATGAGGAAATGGGTACTAAGTTTAAAATTATTAAAAAAATATATATTATGTGATGTTACTAAAAATTTATGGTTTTCGTAATTTTTCCTTTATCCATGCTATAAGACGTTGCTTCGTACCAAATTTCAAGATCCTGAGTTCACGGGAAGCACCCTGTAGGTTTTGATTCCCTTGCAAGTGTCGAAAATTTGCGGCATAAACGGCTGTATCTTTTGATTGCGTTGGCTTAGAAGTTTGATTTTTTCACAGCTTCAAGGGACAGTAGACCTGAGTAATTGATATAAATTTCAGCTTCATTCCTCCACGCGTTCCTGAGAAAAAAGGTCTTGACAGACGGACGGACGGACGGACGGACGGACAGACGGACAACAAAGTGATCCTATAAGGGTTCCGTTTTTTCCTTTTGAGGTACGGAACCCTAAAAACGGCCTGTTCATAATCAAAAAATTAAATATTTATACACAATCAACAAAATGAACAACATTACAGTAATAAAAATAATGACAATTTAACGATAACTGTCTGCAAGGCGACTCTGGCTCGAAGCCAAATGTACCTTCGTATGTAATATATGCCATGAATATATTTTATTACTTAATAAATGTGTTTCATATAATATCTGGTACGGCGATATATTAAAGAAATACTGAGAAAATGTGAAACATAGGATAAATTAAGATGAAATAATAAATGTGTTCACTCAAATAAAAAATTCAAAATACATTCAAATCCATGAACAATCAAAGTCTAATCTGGAAGAAACTAAAAAAATTAATATCATTTTTCTTTTTTATTGCCAGTTGTTTACAATTGGAAATACGTTACCAAATCTACATACATCAAAACAGACAAATAACGAATGTTTGCATTACACGGCAACTCAGCATACACGTACTTAAAATGTACAACAACAAAAATCACAACGATCATTGGTTACGAGGCAATGGCCGAGGATGCAACCGGGAAAGGCGCTAGGATGATGATGATGAGTTTGTCACTTTCCACTACTGAACGTAGAAAATGATCTACAACAACAAAACAGGCAAGTACCCGCATTACACATACATTTCCGAAATATAATTAATACTGTTCAAAATGTACGTTCGATAAATTATAATATTAAAGCATAGCGTAAAACGGAATTTAATTAACTTGCCACGAGCAAAGTTAAAATTTTCAAAGGGCGATTATTGAAGCCAAAAAAGCTGTCGCCGACATTTACGGGGGCTTATATCTATAATCAGCGCATTATGAAATCGATGCCAATGCTTTCAAAACTTTAAAACAATCAAAATAAATGAAATCTTTACTTTACTAAAACTGAAGAGTTTGTTTGTTTGAACGCGCTTATCTCAGGAACTTCTGGGTCGAATTGAAAAAATATGTTTGTATTGTTCGATAGTTCATTTGTCAAGAAAGGTTTTAGGCTATAATTTAATACTGTTTGCGGAAACCAAAATCCACGGGGACGAATTCACGGGCGGACGTTAGTATTTAAATAATGATATCACTATGCATTACAAGTCAATGCCTTTGCATTTTTCTTTGCTTCCATGTTCTTCCTCAATTCTTAAAAATGTATGTGGGATGGATAGACGTTTGTCTATGATGTGATGATTGTCTGTGGAGGAATGTTGAATGAACAATGAATGACGAGAGTGGACGACCAATGGGAGCGCAGTATGATGACCGTACGATGAACGAACGAATGGAAGCAATCAATTGTTAAAAATGTATTTTACAAAATAAAGGTGGTGCATTAATGATGACGTAACAGAAATGGCTTTGATTTTAACGACTTCCTCTACGAACATTATTAGGGTATTTAAAGGAATCAAAATCAAAATCAGCATAAAATCGCCATAAATTTAAGGGGTGCATTGAACGACAATAGGTGATTTGAGGAGCGTGCTTCGATGAGGGTCCGATTATGGAGCTACACTCAGAGGGCTCAGATATCAACAAAAATATATCACTTGCGAACCTTTTAACGTTTCGATGTTTTTAACAAATAGTATGCGTGTGTGTGTGTGCGTGTTCTTGTTTTGATGAAGTCTTCGAGCCTCAACTATTATTACTTATTTTTTACATCATATTTCTTGTTTAGTTCCGATTTTCAGTACCTTCACGATTATCACAGACTTTATATTTTGTATTTCCTGAAATAACTCTACTTATAACCATATTATCCATTTCAAAAAAGTATGAGTCAGCAATTTTTGAAATAATTTATACATTAAAAGTATTGTATTGGAGATTTACAATATTATAATTTATGCCATCCAATACCGCTAGTATAACGCCAATTGACATAATAATATACTACCTGCCGTGTCTGTCATTAGAAATGCCCGCATCCCTACCAAGTGTAGTTATATACGAGTAGTGACTCGTATACAGAATCGAGGCCGCGCTGTGCCGGATGGCGCGTCGGCGCTCGCGCAGCTTCCGTCGCCGGCGATATTTCCGCCGCCGACGCGCGCCCCGACTGAATGCAGGCGAGCGACACAATAATGACGGTAGCGTCAATTTTGCAGTTGCACAATATGCTTTTTGCCTTCATTTGCAGCGAATATTTCTATTTTTATAATACCAGTACATCTGATAGCTGCTGCTAGTAGAAACCCCTATGTCAATACTCGTTTAAATGATAACGTGAATGGATTTAATGAAAAACTAATATATTAATATAATTGGTTGATGCTTGAATCTCAAATTCATCGGCTTCCATGACTGACATTACAATATTTCCCCGCTTCACTACACTACATTACAGTGCTACACTACTCGTATACAGAATCGAGGCCGCGCTGTGCCGGATGGCGCGTCGGCGCTCGCGCAGCTTCCGTCGCCGGCGATATTTCCGCCGCCGTCGCGCGCCCCGACTGAATGCAGGCGAGCGACACAATAATGACGGTAGCGTCAATTACATGTACTGACTAGCAGCCGCTCGTGATGGTTTCCGCACATACATATAGTGTTATACTATAGCTTAAAACCTTCCGCGGCAAATGGACTATTCCATAACAAAAATATTTTTTCAATTCAAGCCATTAGTTCCTACGATCGAACAGTAGATCCTGAGATTAGTACGAATGGTGTGTTATGAACATGTGATGAATTGACTGTAATTTTTTTGTGTAAGGACAATTTTTATTGTTATTATAGTGTATTGATGTGGTTTTTGTAGCAAAACTTTACAGTTAGTTTTCGGTGTTGAAGTAGGCTGTTTAACATCTGCTCTGACATCAGCATAAGTTAACAAACTTACTTTTTCCTATTTTCAGTGTAAAAGTATGTATCTTAAAAAAAACTTTTCCATAAGCAATACACCATAAACTATAATATTAGAGAATAGCAATAACAAGCAATTATTTTGAAACAAAAAAAAAATGCTCAATGAGAACCTTTATCTGAACACATAACAACATCTTTCCAATGAACAAAAATCCCATGAACCAAAACCTCAAAGTTATTACAGTATCAGATAGAGTTCTATTACAGATATTTATACAAGTATTATGTTCTCTGCAACTAAATAAACAATCACTCTCGAGAGTTCCATCAATTAGCTCGTAAAATAAACCCAGCTAAATGTAGCCGCGCAAAATATTTGGTATCAAAACTCACCTCAGACGAGTCTAATTTCCCTCGCTATTTTGAGAGAGAAACTATTTATAAAACTATAAAATGGGAGGGCATTCGGTATGCACTGAAAAGGTAGTTTGAAGTTTATGCAACCTATGATTGACTTTATAGCTTATGCTATTTATTGCATATGTTGGTAATCCATTTTAATTAAAGTATCAGCCTGCAAGACAAAGGCCCACTAGGCCATCAAAGCATTTGATAAGCGATTCGTGTCTATCGAAGAGCAAGATTCTATTTTGATTTTGATAATCAAAATTTACAAAAAATCCGTAAGTCTTTAGTTCAATAAAAATAAAATAAGTATTTAAAACCAGAAACACATTATACGTTCTACCCTTCTGGTTTTATTTTAATAACACCTTCCAGTATGTCAAAGACTCATAATGCAGAGAGATTCATCCTACCAACTAGAACTTTCAATTCTTCTATTTGAAATCAATTCACATCAAAACACCAGCCAACTTAATCTTAACTACCAATGCCAACAGTGCCAACTTATTTCAGTCCCAACACCCTCGCTATTCCAGTGCAATTAATATTACATTCTGCATATCCACAGTCGGTTTTGCAACCTTATTTTTAACCCAACCTAATTCCAGTAGCCGTCCCACATTCTATTCCCGGTGCACATTGACACATATTCGCTTTCGAGATGCATTCGAGATATGCCCGGTATCACGGACTATTTAATTTGCACCTTAATCTGTCACTTCGAAGATTAAATCGTCTCATTTCTCGGTAATTTCGTGAAGATACCACAACTGTGGTCACTGCCAAATTATGTGGTGTTGAGTTTTTTGTGTGAATTTAAATGTTACCTCATTTAACGATTGTGCGATAAGCTTTTTTAAAAAGTATTTTTAGTGCAAAAGAGAGAGGATTGTTTTGCTGCAGCAAAAACAAAAGAGCCAACCGTACGAGTATATCAGATTTGACGGCGACAAATACAGTGACAGTGAATTTTACGTGTAGATGTGTGTCTAGACTAGGTGTGTATCTAGCCAAAAAAAAAGTGACAAAAGATCGGCGTAACTACACCTGGGGCCTTACCATCAAGTCTTATAGCGATCTTTAAACGAGTGAGTAAAAGGGATGCCGTTTTACATGATGTAAAGCGGCATCTCTCTTACTCACTGGAATCCGTCCTGCTATAACGGCTGGCAGTAAGCCCCCTGCAATGTATTTTAAATGGAGAACGACACACCATGCTGAAAATACGTCGCGTAATATTGTAAAGAAAATGCATTGTCACTGAACTTTGTTGTACACTAATAGTTACAAATATTAGTAGATGCATTGATTGGTTCTTCGGCAACCTACAAATTAAATGATTAGCAAAGACATGATCTGTTATCTCCTTGTTTTTATCTATTAATCTGATGTTTCGCGGTGAAAACACTTAAAGGTTTGTTTACGTTCACCAACTTAATTGATATAACCCATGAAAAAGGTTTTAAAATAAAATAAACCATACACCGTAAAACTTACCACTGAAGTCGTCAATTATGGAATCAAGGGATCAAAACCTCCCATAACACCATAACAGGCACCTTTTTAGACGAACAAAATCGCTTACCTGAAACAAACAAAAACCCAAATAAAAATAATTCATTCGTAAAATTCACGTATATTGTGTTGATGGTGTGAAATCACTCTAACCGCGAAACGGAAGAGGCATTATAGAAACTATAGAAACACGTATACAATGGCCGAATATTGTAAGTGATGCACGGTTTTTTACTGCAGTTATATCGAGAATATTTAGTGTCTTTTTTATTTCTTTATTTGATAAGACAGTGAATTCGTTTTTGTTAACATTTTCAATTTTATCTTCTGCAATCATAGTTTTTTTAATTATGTAAACTTAATCTAATCAAGACCAATATGAGTAAATACTAACATTACTCACTAGAAGAAGAAACCGCAAAATGATTAAATACGATACTTAAAATCAAAACAATACTACTAAAAATCGATAGCTCAAATGTGTTATGGCTTCGCAAAAATATAAATAATAATAAATAATAAATATTTCACAACATCACATACATTGATCTGACCCCGTGTTAAGTAGCTTAAGCACTTGTGTTACAGACATCAGAATCAACAGTGGTATTACAAATATACCTCAAATAGATTTATATAACACCCAGACCAGGACAAACAGACATGTTCATGCACACAAATGTTTGTCCTGTGCGGGGATCGAACCCGCGACCTCTTGCGTAATAGGCAACATCTTGACCATTACACCAAGCGGGTCGTCAAAAATATGTTTTTAATTTAAAACTTAACCATTTATTAACGCTAAATATCAATTTTCTCTTGATATTATCTCATTGTCAAGCCAATTCAAAAACCGAACGAACGAACGCTGTACTCGCATTTTATTTCCTCTCCGGCCGAATTAGGCTTTCCCACATCGCAACTCAAAGGCAACAGGTGCCTCCCCGCGCCCGCCTCACCCCCCCCCCTCGGTACAAAACAAGCACAGTAAGATAGAATACACCCTCGCTAAACATTGTTTGTACACTGAGAGCCGAGAAAAAGTACACAACTACACATCCGTACGGACGAGAGAGTTGTGACGGATCCAACAAATTCGTCTGCTTGTTCTAAATTCAACGCCAATCAGGGCTAACACATTGTCATAATATAAACGTGGAAGAACGCTTTGACAACAAACTTTGGCACGGCTTTATGTCGGCGTAAAATGTGTGTTGTACAAGCACGATATATCAGAGAAATTCTTTTACACACACCTAGAAAAATAGTCAAATAAAAAGACATAGTTTTTGTAGAACCCCCACTCCAATGAGCCGCTCGTTAGGGAAAGTACTATAACGTTACAAAAGACTACTTAACAGTGAAGAAGCACTTTACAATTTGTGGTCGATGAAGAAAAAACTTAACTTAGGGATAGCTTTAAGAGAAGCTACAGTACTACGAATTCCTTCGCCTTCTTTTTTTATTTATAAAAAGTCGGGGAGGGCTTAAAGCCAGGCATTGCATCTGTGACCCTTCTGCAGTTGTTGATGTCCATGAGCAGCGGTGAGCATTTATCCTCTTGTTCGTTAGCTTCCCAATAGGTAAAGCGTTTCAGAAAGCTAGAACTGAATGTGTAACTATGATCCAATCTGTCTGGTTCCCCTTTAAGGGTTACGAAGGTCTGATGGCAGTCGCTTCACTGTAATAACCAGACTCGCAAAATCCTGGATCATGGTCAAAGCGGACCCCGTACAGAAACGGGATAAGCGCTAGGAAGAAGAAGAAGCGTTTCCGAAAAGCGCGGTTAGTGTAATGAACAATAATTTAGTGAAATAATTTTTAATGATTAGAATGATAGCTGAAATGATAAAAAATATTGAAATTAAAAAACGCCGAATGTCTTGTGCCTAGAAAAGTTATGTAAAAAAACAATACCCTAAATAAAATCAATCATTGGAATATAAAAATGCCTCATTATTAAAAAATACCTAAAACTGAAAGTATATCAAATAGTCACTCGTTTTTATAATCGATATCAAAGTTTGTAATAAAACAATGAAAAAAAAATGTTCAAGAACAAACGTTTTCAAAGAAAAAAGTATTGAGGTAAGTTCAATGAACCCTCAGTGCGTGTCGTTCCAACAAAACAAAACACGCTCACCAAAACAACCCCTTAACCCGAAATTGCAAAACCTCAAAATAATACATTTCCCAGCACACCTTGTTATTGCACTAATTAGATCGACTCGGAAGGGACGAGACGTATTGTGTCCTTTGTGTTTGTTGCCGCCGGGTCAGGATCGGGGCGGCAGCATAGAAAATAAAACGCCCGCTCTTCCGAGTAATTCGCAACCACATATATTTGTGACGTATAATCTTATAAAACAAAATCAATATCAAAACGTCATAGAAAAGAAAATATCAAAATCAAAAATATAATGAAAAAGAGGTTTGCGTCGGCAACAGTGTTCTAGGCCTAAAAAACGTCCAGTATAACAAAAGCCTTGTACACACAGGTGGACGAGAAAAACAGGGCCTCTAGAAAAGATTTCTTTGAGCGATGTCGATAATCGCTTTCGCTATCGTTTCGACTTGTATTGTCATCTCGCTCACAAAGTATCTACGCGTGCAAGATGGCTATATGAATCGAAACAAGAGCGATGTTCGCCAACGTCCATAGCGGCAACTTTTCTACGCACCCAGTACGCGTCGTACAATTCGAAGCCCGGGCGGGATCATTTTACCCGGGTTAACCCTTCACTGCGGGCCTGCCATTTCGTTATAATTGATTTCCCTTTTTTACGGTTCGGCTGGTACGTTCCGTCACGCATTACCCGTTTTATCCGTGCAAAATTGGGGGAGACTCGAGTAAAGGTCGGTTGTAGTATAATATTGTGTTTTGCGCTTAGACAGGGGACAGTGATTTTTATTAGGTGTATAACAAGAGTGGTATATTGTACTACTGGGATTAAAGGTTGTAAAGTTTCATTCGAGGTGAGCGTAGTCCACTTTAAACACACAGTTTTATAGCACCCTCGATTAAGCACCTGGCCTAGTCCACTTTTAGTTCATATTGATATTTTTGGGATTTTGAAATTGGACACAGTCATAGAAAAGTGATTAAGAAACCGGAAATAATAAATTAGCTAAAAAACAGCTCGTAAAAACTTATTTTGGTAAAACTGTTGACTGTCGCACATTATACATGATCACAATAATTCCGTTTCAAATATGTTGTTTAAAATAAGTATAAAACTTGGGTTTGCTTGATAAAATCAGCATCCATAGTAATTTTAGGGTTAGATAGAGTTGTGTAAATAATGCCATCAATTAAAATTTAACATAAATCCCCATAAAATAAAGAATAAATTCCAATAACACTCACCAATCACCACACGACGCTACAACCAAAACATAATACACGCCCCGTATCCTAAATTGAATAGAGTAATTACACAGTATTGAAACCTACATAGTTCGCGTATGTTGCACAATAGTCGATATGACTACACTGCTAGGTGATTATACTAATCACCTCTGAATGTCTACTCGACTGTATGCAATTATACGGTACGGATTATATTCACTAGAGCGTTTAAGATTGATTAGAATAAATCATACTGTAGATTGGACGGATTAGTATGAGATGACGGGAGGTATGTCAATTGGGGATCGGAGGGAATGTATTAGAGTGATTTACGTCGAAATAACGGGGTTGTTAATCTGTAGCGCTGAAGCTTATGATAATGCTGCACAGGTAAATATTACTCACTAGCGGCCGCCCGCGACTCCGTCCGCGTGGATTTCTTTTTTTCGAAATAAAAAGTAGCCTATGTTCTGTCTCAGGGTCTAAAGATTGTCTGTACCAAATTTCATCAAAATCGGTTGCGAGGTTTAAGCGGGAAAGCGTAACAGACAGACAGACAGACAGACAGACAGACAGAGTTACTTTCGCATTTATAATATTAGTTGGGATTAAGAAAAATAAAGATTTTATCTGATAAAAAAAACCGGTGGTAAAATTCTTAAAAAGCTAAGAAGTATTTAAATATAACAAATATTAGTCTGAAGTATGAAATCAAATCTTCATCGATCGCTTCAATCCAACTGTCTGTCAAGTCAAAGTCAAGGCGTTTATATTGCAACTTGATTTACACTGAAATCGTTTTGCACGTCAAATATTATTTTACTCTAATACTACTAAAGTTATTAACATTACGCTTTGTTTCATATTACCACAAATTCAACAAAAGAAAAATTAACTGACTCGAAACCTAACCTTGTTCCAACAATGTAATATTAATCTCAAACTAATAAATTACAACTTTTCACGGTTCAAAATATTCCAATTGCCCACGGCAATATGATCATAATAATAAAATCGTAATTGGACACGACGAAACAAAGATTTGGAGGCAATTTAGCGAAATCCTGTTTTCAAAATAACGTGATATTTTAATTTTAGCTTAGCCACCCCTGTAATTGTTTGCCGGAGGCTGTAATATAGGACAGAAGAATAAAAATAAAAACAAAACAAAGTTGGATCGTGATTGCAAAGTTGGATTTTAACGCATTCAAAACCGCCGTGGCGTATAAATTGGTTGTTAATATTATTTAACTGCTTTTATTCCAAATAATAAAATGATGAACAATTTTTTGGCCATTTTATTTGTAGATGACTGTTATTATACGGCAATTTTATATCACTAATTCTTTAAAGGATCATATGTATCATTTCAATTAGTAATAAGATATTTTTAGAATATTTTCGGACAAAAAAGGGGATTAATAGTGAGGCTGAGTGAATCTAAAATGAAATCTTTTTGAACTCATAAGTACTTTAGTATTGCCTTGATTTTAATTCACAAAATAGCGATAACCTATATTTATTTAATAATTAATGCAGACGCAATAAAGGGTTAAACAATATTATTTATTCAATTAACGTAGAAATGACCACTAAATAATTCAAATGGCGCTGTACTTAAAACTGGCAACACCGACAATGACAAACAGCCTATTCCGAAGCGCGGTCGAGATTAAAAATCGCCATTTTATTTCTAATTTATAATCGCAATAAGTGGGGGGCCGTAAGCGTGTTGGGTGCGTTTTATAGCCCCCAGGGGGCGCTAATGATACCGAATAATTGGCACTTTAAATGTAAATGACAACACACGCCAAGCCGGGCTTTATTAAATTTGGGAATAGCAACAGTGCTCTTGTGAATGTTTCCAGCTTAGCCCGTGTGATGGAAAATCTAATACAGTACTTTAATTATATTTAACACAAAATCTGCACATTTATCTTAATAAAATGTATGACAATCGAGCATTTATGAAAATGTTCACATTCTTAAATTGATTGAAGCGAAATGTCACAGAAATAAAAGTATAATAATACCCTTTGCCGTTTTTTCGACCATGGCGGCTGTTTTATATCAGTCAGGTACGCGAGATATTATAGTGCACAACTTATTGCTCAAACACAGGTGCACGCCCTATGCCCTCACCCGCATAATTTGGTGGGACAGCAATCAGACATGACCGTAGAGAGATCAGGTGCAGGACCAACTGCTTCACGTGCCTTCCGAAGCACGGAAGAGCTCGAGATGAAACTTTTTGATCATCCATCCGATGACTGATCTCTTCAAAAGCTGCTCAACTTAGCAATCGCAGGCCGAGCGTGCTTACTACTAGACCAACGAGCTCGTCAAATCTGAATGAAATTTTTATATTTTTAAAATTTCAGAATAGCAAATAGTTCAGACGTGTAGAATTATTAAACCACCAAATTTTAAACCACCAATTTACATTACTTTTAAATTTTATAAAAAAAATATTTCTTCACAGAATAGAATATGATTCGTTGATGCAAAATATTAATTACATTCACACAATATTTCCAATTGATCACTCTAATTAGTCAACGTCAAGCCATCACTCTTTCGTACATCAAAAATCGCACTGCAACTTCAACCTTATCACCTCACAAACATGAGTATCGGCTGTCAAATTTCGCTTGCACCCTACAATTACAAGTATAGCTACTTTCCAACGTGCAGTACGCATCGCCCAATTAAATTCAGTCGCATACGTTAGAAGGGATCGGTGGAATCAACGCTGGAAGCCCTATTTGCGCCTGGTATTATTGCAGTGTCGAATTCGAACGTTATTTAAACCCTGTTCGGGGAATCATGTTATCTCCGAATCGATATGAGCATCAAATCGAGTGGCAGTTGAAATTTTTAATCGATGGACTGATTTATGAGTGTGAAAAGTCGCTTAAGCGGCTCAGTATGGTTATTGTCGTTTGTATAATGCTACATGCTTAAAGTCTGTAACCATAATAATGAGTTTATTACTTTATATAATTTTAGCCACAATGTGAATTAAATAAATAAAAAAAAAAGAAAATTGTGTAGGATACTTATTAAATTAGTCAAGAAGAAAACAAAAATGTACCTAAAAAGTTTATGTGATATCTAATTTAACGTATTACTTAATTAGGTTTAGTTTTCGTTGAAAGTACTTACTTGGAGGTATACAGGACATTTTTTTCAGAATTATTGTAATAGTATTTCAAAAGTAAAGGGGGGGGGGGTGTTTGATAAAAATACCTTTTTAATGACACCCCACACGATGGGGTAAGTCGATTTTTTTAGGAATTAACTTTTCGCTGTATGGGAGGGGAGTTAAAAAATAATTATTTTTCGATTATTTTAAAAACCAATTCTTGAATTATCACTATACGACTCTCCACAAATTTTCGTGGCAATCGGTTCAGAAACGGCGGAGAACGAGCCAGGACAGACAGACAGACAGACATGACGAAACTATAAGGGTTCCTAGTAGACTACGGAACCCTAAAATCTACTTCTATCAAAGTTGAAAAGTTTGATTATTACTTTAACGAGCCTAACCAAATGTTAACGAACTTTATGAAAAGAAGTGAAAAACGTTTGAATGATTTCAGTTTTTATTAGTTCGGGAAATCGGTAAAAAGCTTAAATATTTAAGTGCCTGTATAATTTGGCTTGTATACTCGTAGAAGCGATTTTGAACAAACTAAAAGAGATCTCAATTAAGATTTTCAATTCAATATTTCATTTTCAAATATACAAAAACCTCAGAATGAATAAACACAAAATAAAGAAAGTGATCCTTTATAGCTCATCAGGCGAGAAGAGTATTCCACTCGAAGTATAAACAAAAACAGAAATTAAAATATTCAAAACAGAAGTCTATCCACAGACAAATTATACAGTCAATCCCACTATTTACACGCTCTTTAATCGCGTGCTCGAACAAACAGTTTGCACTATCTCCGGAGTTCAGAGATTTCCGAGCTACGAGTAAGGGGGTTCCTCAAGGGGGATATATCTAAAAGTGCATCGCCCACCCTTTACGGGCCATTAGATGCGTCCGCGGTGAATCGTCATTTGCATAAGCGGCTTGGCTCTCTACACGCCGTAATTGGGATCACACGAACTCAACCAACCACCGGTGATCTCTAAACTCAAACATTTCCAAGCACCAGAGGGGTCACGTCGAAACGGCCTGTCCGGTATAGATTTAAGTTGGCCGGTACCGCTGTTTGCTTTGCACTTAAGCGCGTTGCTCTTCAAGCTTTTAATCGAAGTGCGAAAATTTGAATGTGATTTAAATACGTATTGTTTTAATGGAAACTAAATTCGGCGTCGAGTTACAAGTGGGTGAAATTTGCATCGAGACCGAGTTGACGGTTTGATTTGTTCTCGATTGATCTCGGCGCTAATTGCCAGGGTGAATGATGCATGAATTCGACGGTTGAACGATTTGCTTCGGATGAGGTGTTAAGTTTAATTTTCATATTTCCTGAAATCCCGGTGAACTGTTAATCAAACGTTGTGACACGTTTTTTTTTTTTGTTTTTATATTATAGTGCAGCAAACGAGCAGACGTATTGCCTGATGGTAAGCAATCAACGCCGCCCATGGACACTCGCAACACCAGAGGATTCACAAATGCGTTGCCGGCCTTTTAGAAGGGAGTACGCTCTTTTCTTGAAGGTGAGGAGGTCGTATCGGTCCGGAAATACCTCAGGCGACAGTTGATTCCACAGTTTGGTTGTGCGTGGCAAGAAGTTTCTGCAGAAGCGCACAGTGGTGGATTGCCAGTCATCTAAGCGATGTCGATGAAACTGTTGTCGCGTTGAACGATGACGAAAGGATGTGGGAGGTATAAGTTCGAACAATTCCTCAGAGCCCTCCCCATAGTAAAAGCGATATAGGATGCAGAGCGAGGCTACATCCCTACGCAGCGCCAAAGGATCAAGCCGTTTTGAAATATCGTGGCAGTCGACAATGCGCATAGCTCCACGCTGGATGCGGTCCAGAGGGAAAAGCTGGTACTGGGGTGCCCCTGCCCATAAATGAGAACAGTATTCCATATGCGGCCGAACCTGTGCCTTATAAAGTTGCAGGCGATGGGCCGCAGTGAAATACCGCCTCGATCTATTGAGCACGCCAAGCTTCTTGGAGGCTAATTTAGCCTTTCCCTCTAAGTGACCACGGAACTGCACTTCGCTAGACATGTCGACACCAAGTTCAGTTCACACGTTCAGCTATGCGTTATTTTTCGGTTGAATTATATGGTATTTGTGAAAACTGTAAATTAAATTAAAAACTATAGAGTGAGGTAATAGGGAGTGCACTTGTACTAGCGCTCTGACTTGTGCACTATAATATATTCTGCGTACCTGGCTGCCATGGTCAAAAGAGGTCAGAAGGGTATTATTTATTTATTTGCATGGAACGACATGATAACAGTTTTGTACACATGTAAACTACTACTTTCACACTGTTACTATCACTATTGATCTAACTCAAATGCACGACATCAAAAACCGTCGCCATTCAAACTATTATTATGTACCTACACTCTTCCACATCACTACGCGTGTTAAAATTAACTGAAAACACGACAAAACTAAAACCGCCGCCATTATAGTTTGGTACACTCAACAACGTACACAGCAGGATTTATCGAGTCCGGAGTTTTGAATGAGGCTTTTTCCAAAAGGCTATAAGCGGATCTGTATGTTCGTGCGATACTAGCGCCATCTTTTTCGCTCATTAACGAGAGCACAAATCAATTGGACACTAAAATTGTGTTATATTTGAACGTAGGGTTACACGTTCCCTCCTGGAGTTAATGTAAGATATGCCCTCACCAAACTTCGACCCCTTTGAAATTCGTCACTAAAATATGAAGCGACTGTCGCTTCTTTTCCCAGTGACAGTGTATTCAAAAGTACATCATGATAAATATAAAAATTAAGCCGCAGTTTTCTGGTGCTGGGGCATACCAAAAATTTAAATCTATGGTTCCCCTATCTTTGTTGAATTTGTATAATCGCGTTCGTTGCAAAATTGTTTATCTGTGGTTCTGTAATGCTTAAGACTTTGAGGATATGTAAATACTGTTTACAATCTACATTAATTAAATATTAGTTTATTTGCTAAGATGTTTGAATCAGTCAAAATTGTTTATATGAACGCTTTTTATCATGGGGCTTTGTATGGGGCTACATATTTAGTTCAGATAAGAAAGTTATATACAACAAGCAAAAATAAAATAAGTCTAACTAGAATAAACATTTTCTGGCTATAACTTGGCTTATATTTAACCATCACAAACTAATGACATAATTGTGTCTTGGAAATAACCACCACCTAATAAACACCAAACAAAATAATGTAAAATAAAATAAAATGTTTTAAAAACTTTCTCTTAAAGACAAATAATATTCATTTCGCTCAGCTTAAACAACGTTTTCACAAATGAATCTCAGTACATAAAATCTTCCAACGTTTCTTTGTAAATAACTGACAAAAGAGTACAAAACCCTTCTGAAATAGCGTAATACGAAGAAGCGTCCCGTGATATTCCAGAAAATACATCGTATTTGCCATCTCTTTTATCTTATAAATGTCAAGTTTACAGATAATAATCTACGGTAGTGAGTCGGGCCAAGTCCAAGCGCGCCAGATGAAAGATAGATGTTTACCGCTTATGAATTTCAAACTAAACGGTACATTTCATATTCCGCATGGTATTCCGAAGCAAATACAAAGTATCTTTTCATAAAATGTATTTTACGTGAGCCATGCCAATGGAGATAAGGAAGAGAAATAGTTGAATGTAAATATTTGGTTTTGAACGAAAAGAAATGATGTGTGTGTTTGTCACAATTGATTTCGCGTTAATTATGTACATAGTTAGTTAAAGAGAAGCAAAACAAGACTATACAATTTAAAACTTCAACAAAAAATCTTGATTACGTTTCAATGCCATTTATGTCTATCAAATTGATAGGGTTTTTCTAAAAGATTTTATATTTTAACTTGGCTTTTATCAAACATTCACATTCATTTTCTAAGAAAGGATTATCAAAATTATATTTCTTAGAATTCTAAAATATTTAATTTAAGTTGTCTGAGACGATAGTAAGATAATGGATTAAAAGTGTCCTAAAAGCTAAAATATTGAATTTTTCAGTATTCACTATAATATTATTCTTATATGTCAGACGTAAAGATAAAGGATCAAAAGGCTCTTAAACAGTTTCTTTTTTATTTTGACACTTTTTTATGTAATAGCGAGGCAAACGAATAAGAGGGTCACCTGATGGTAAGTGATCACCGCTGCCAAAGTACATCAACAACCGCATAAGGGCCGCAGATACGTTGCCGGCCTTTAAAACCCCATACCCTCCCAAACTAAGCACTGGCGACATTTAAACGCAAAAATTTAACCGCAGTTAAGATACATAGCACAAAAGTAGCGAAAAGCTATAACTCTGTGGTCTTCTGTAAGGTGGAAGTAAAGTGGAAGTTCTACTCAGGGTGTTACCACACCAATCGATCGATCGTCGATCGACGCCATCGATCAATGGTAGAATGGAATAGTCGACGTCGATCGATAGTTTCTACCAGACCAATCCATCAACCGTCGATCGACGGCATCGATCGATAATAGAATGGAATAGTCGACGTTGATCGAGCTGTTTCGTCAATCGATCAACGTCGACCGGTGCCATCGATCAGTAATCGATCGATGGGTTAGTCGACTGGTGTCCGTCGATGGCGTCGATCAATTAAAGCTACCACACCAGTCGATCAACATCGATGGCGTCGATCGACGATCGATCGATTGGTGTGGTAACACCCTAAGCTTTCTTAAACACACACTGCGACTATCACTGGCAGATTCGACGCTCAATTTCAGTTATAAGGTTTTATTGTCACTTTATGCAATTACATGAAAAAATCACTATCACAGGGATTTATCCCACCAAAAATCCTTTAGCCATCATCATTAGTAACATCTGAAAGGGATTAGCCAGAGCAAAATCGTCCACGTACATGGACCCATGGTTTTGTAGCCAGGGACTCTGACCACTAGACCAACGGGCCCGTCATTAAGATATAAAACATTTAAAAAACCGGCCAAGAGCGTGTCGGACACGCCCATGAAAGGGTTCCGTAGCTAAAAGATGGCCCGACCGCTTTAGACACCATTTAGTAAGGGCAACTGCACGTCATAAGTTGGTAGAGTTGTATAAAAATAACTATGTATGATACAGAGTTCGCTATAGTTTTCGTTGAAAGTATTTACTTGGAGGTATACAGGACATTTTTTTCAGAATTATTGTAATAGAATTTCAAGAGATAAGGGGGGGGGGGGGACGCTCTAATTTTAACTTTGTATTAATATATCTCGAGACTGGGGTGTCTGATCCACATGGTTTCAAGGCAAGTTTTATTGTACTTAAAAATACCTTTTTAAGGATGGTAAGTCGAATTTTTTTTTTCGAATTTACTTTTCGATGTATGGGAGGGGGGGTAAAAATAATTATTTTTCGATTATTTTAAAAACCAATTCTTGAATTATCACTATACATCTCTCCACCAATTTTCGTGGAAATCGGTTCAGAAACGGCGGAGAACGAGCCAGGACAGACAGACAGACAGACAGACATGACGAAACTATAAGGGTTCCGTTTTTTGCCATTTGGCTACGGAACCCTAAAAATCACTATCACAGGGATTTATCCCACCAAAAATCCTTTAGCCATCATCATTAGTAACATCTGAAAGGGATTGGCCAGAGCAAAACCGTCCACGTACACGATACGTAGCCGTGTTGGCGAAACTCCCGCAAATTGATCAATTTATAACTCCATCCGAGACTTTTATTGGCGCTTATCCCTTTTAATTGCTATCCGACGAATTAAATCGGAAACCGGTGTCTATTACACGTAATAATGTCAGTGTGTATGTATGTTGCGTTATGGATGGCCAATTAGTCCGGGTTTAATTGCCCTGTTCACTATTTGGGATCTTTGCCACGGATGTTTTTCAGCAGAGGATAATATCGTCTGTATGTACGTATGTACCTCAGTATGTATACAAGCATGTATGTATGTACGAACATATTCAAAGTGTGGATACGATCGCCTACTTTGAACTGACTCCGTAGATTAACGGCTAGCAGATTTATAACATTGTTGTCTGTGTTCATTTAATAATAATATGTATGTACCCACATAGATCAATCTAATCTTTTAAATAGCTTATTTTTTTGGAGGATATTTTGGTAAGACGACATACCTATATAATATACATATTACGAATGTCTTCTTCACCTGGAAGACAAGATGAATCAAAAATATCTACCAAATTAAAAGTATCTTTGATCTGTTGAATATCTTTCATTTCTCATTCTGTCGGTTATAACTTTACCGTTAACCCACTTAATTTCTTTATAAGCCCCACCTGATCTTATACCCATAACAAGCTTATAATCGCATTCACTTATTCAAATTACTTAAACAAACACTCGAACTCACGTGATAAACCCTACCAATCCCCGAGCCGAATCAGACTTGCATTGTTTACAATGGCACTTGCTCGCCTGCGATGGGGCCAAATTAAAAAAGTTGGAACGCGCCCGCTCCCGTACGCAAATAAAGGAAAATAAAGGAATAAAGGAACCGTTCCGTATGCGTGTGTTCACAGATGGATACGGGGCTTACGGTCAACTTTTTACTTTCAAATAGATTGGATGCGTCTTTTTATACGACCGGGTAATTGCATTATTGCTTTAGTAGCCTCGTATGGGGCTTTGTCCAGCGATTTTGGTCAATATTTTACGTTTTGGAGTTTTGACAAAGGCTTGTGTTATGCTACTAGCTTTGTCACATCACCAGACGAATATTATATAATTATTTGCCGGTTAAAACAGAATTAGCTAAGAAGGAGTAAATAATTAATAGTTTTTTCCCTCAACCAACATTCTAAAATGGGTTTGATATAAAATCTGACACCGTCAAACATTCACACAAATTGTCATTTTATTTAAGGATTCAGATGTGATGTGGATCCGTATTTTCTCAAATTATATGGTAGGTACTAATTCTGATAATCACCTCAAAAGCTTTTAAATGTTATAATTAGAAACGGACAAAAAAATATTATATTAGACTCACTTTTCGAATTATTTGTAATGCGCCCGCTCCCGTACGCAAATAAAGGAATAAAGGAACGTTCCGTATGCGTGTGTTCACAGATGGATACGGGGCTTACGGTCAACTTTTTACTTTCGAATAGATTGGATGCGTCTTTTTATACGACCGGATAATTGCATTATTGCTTTAGTAGCCTCGTATGGGGCAAAGCCCTGGGGCTTTCCAGCGATTTTGGTCAATATTTTATTTTTTGGAGTTTTGACAAACTTGCTTCGTTACATCCCCCGACAAATATTATATTATTATTCGCCGATTTAAACAGAGCTAGGTAAAAAGGAGGAAATAATGTAAACTTTTTAACCGTCAGCAAACATTTCGAAATGGTTTGTGTGATATTAGTAAAATCTTACTACACCAAACTTTCATACATATTGTTACCCATTTTATTTTGGTTCGGATGTTTTTCCGTATTTTCTTTCATTTAGATGGTACCTGGGTACTACTTCTGATAATGACAACAAGAGCTTTAAATTTTATAATTAAAAACGGATAAAATTTATAATTTACCGCTAGTTCTGAGATTGTGTGTCAAACCAAAGAAATTATAACTACATATTTGAAATGCGCCCGCTCCCGTACGCAAATAAAGGAAAATAAAGGAATAAAGGAACCGTTCCGTATGCGTGTGTTCACAGATGGATACGGGGCTTACGGTCAACTTTTTACTTTCGAATAGATTGGATGCGTCTTTTTATACGACCGGGTAATTGCATTATTGCTTTAGTAGCCTCGTATGGGGCTTTGTCCAGAGATTTTTGTCAACTTTGTGAATGCTTTGGTAGAGGGCACCCGAATTATCGTGGAGTTTTTGTGTTTTGGTATCGTCAAAGCTTGTTTGATTCTACCTGCGACATTACATCACAAAAACACTTGAAAATATTACCAAAATAATATTGGTTGAGGTTTGTAACTGGGCTAGGAGAGAAATAATAAAAAATTGAAATATTCTGGATGTGTATTTACATTCTACTCTAGACAAACAAGTACATATACCAAAATGTCATCACATTATTTTGTTTTAATAATGTCAGTATATTTATTTTTATTTATGCACGTTTATAAAAAAACATAAATCCAAAATGTATTAATATAATATGTCGTTTCTGGATTCTGGAATAATCTGAATAAATAATGATGGTAAACAACCTAAATTCCACCATATTTCACAAACTGCATCTACTCGTACTTCAAAAGCACAAATCCATCCACTCAAGCACACAGCACGTTTGTAACCGATAGTTTCAATTCTAGAACCAGGTTATCAAAGCACGTAACCCCGCGAGTGCAGTTCGGGAATCAATTCCCATCGGAACCGACTTCGGCGGCGGCACGTCCCAACTATTACCTCTTATTAGACAAACAGACAAAGTCGCGGGTTCGAATCGACTAAGTGGGTGAATGTAAGTTGAATTAAACTCTAGTTAGAACTTAGAGATGATAATGCGCTTGAGAAGAAGTTACAGTCGTTGGATTCATGGAATGAATTTATTTGTATGCAAATAAACGCATATTTCACTTAATTTGGTAATTATAATTAATAGATGAAATAGAAGCATAGAAAACATGCTGCGCCGACCCCGCCTAGTGCGGGATAAGGGCAGAAAAATGATGATGATAATTAATAGATGATAGCAAGTAGACATAATTTGCAAAATGGTCACGTCAAAGTCAAACTATTTTAAATTTGATTTGCAACTTTATACACCTGACTTTTTATATCTTCCAACCTACCATCACTTCGTATCCTTTGCCAATGTTTATACAGACACTTGATCCGAGCCGGATATAAACCTTTGACCCTGCGTTTATGACCTCAAAAACTAACCACTACACCAGCGGGATTATTAAATGTATTTAAATAACATATTTTTTCTGTTACACTTTACTTTTATTCCAATAAACACACAGACTACTCATTTAATCCCTTCCACACAGGTAATAATCCGCGAAGGATTATCATCATCAAATTCATTGAATATTAATACGATACCAGTGTACACGACACCTCCACCTTACTTCATTACTATTGATCAGATGGAATCACGGCAGGTTTAGAGGATCGCGGACCCATGAATAATTTAAACGGTTCCAACGTATTAGTTTACTGTTCAAATCTCGCCAGTTTCGCGCATAATTTGTTCAGGTCTCATAAATGCTTCGGTGTCGGTTGGGAAAACGGAACGATGAAACTGACACCTGTTGTGCCATCTGACAAGTAATAAAATGACTATAGTTTTCATATTATAGAAACGTTATAGGCGTATTCCTCTTGACGTTTTTGCCCAACTATACCAAATTAAGTATTTAAGTGGATTTGAATCAATTTAAATTCCTGATAGTTGCAATATTTACCGAAAAATAGAAAACGATCTATTCGGAATGCTGAAAAGAGAGTTAAATGAGTAAACATTTTTTTTTTGTCTTAAAGTACCTATAGCACAACTTTTATACAAAATTTCCTATGCCATCATATAAGCATCAATCAATATTATATATGTATGTATGTAGTTAATAAAAGTGATCTTAATTAAAACTAAAAGTCCCGTAATACTTATGCTAAAATATTCTTTTATCAACTTCATTAAGCATTGTGACCGGCGAATAGAAAAAAATAACTCACCATGTATGAATTGGAATGAATAGAAAAAGTATGTAAGAGAAAATTTCCCGAGGGCATTGCTCTGGCAACGAACCTTATTGATACCATTCAAAATGTACTAGTAGGCAAGTTACCTAATATGGAGGAGGGAAGGATTATTGTAAGTGATAGCAATTCACACATTTTCATTTATGCAATTTATGCATGTTAAGAGGGTATTTAGGCGGCGGAATCTTTTACATTGACAACTTAATAAAATAGTATTAAAAATACACATAAGTATTTAAATACCCTAAGGTGAAGTAAAGTAAAAGTATCAGCCTATTAATGTCCCACTACAAGGAAAAGGCAAATCATTAGAAATCATGTTTTCGTTACAAAGATGGGTTTTGGCTTAATCACCACGCTTGCCAAATGCGGATAGGTGATCACAAACCCGGGCTGTGTTCAGAAAAATCAACACAAAGTTTGCCCAACCCGGGAATCGAACCCAGGACCTCAAGACCAAGGCCCCGTACTTAAACATGAGGTGAAGGTAAATAAAAATGTACCATGTTTAACAATTAAGTAGGCAATGAGTGCACTTACAAGCTAAGTAGTTAAGTTAATTATTGCATATTAAAACCAAGCTAAAGCAAAAAACCTTATATAAAACAGTCCTCAACCCTAGCAAAATCGCGATATTGCGAAGTAATAACACATTATCACCAGGCACGGCCGGACGAAAGGAAATTCGGTGCAACGATCAAGGGTTAAAGCGGCGGCGACTGGCAAAAATTGTTTGCTATTATGCTTTTGTAGTCGCAGAGTTGCATTTTGAATTTGACGACCGGTTTGTAAGGGTTAAGAAGGTAACTGTTACTACTAGGATTTTGCGGATTCGATCCAAGGTAAAAACATTTGCGTGCATGGGCGTACACAGGGTAGGGCTCCTTGGATATATTTTTTTGCGATTATCCCCGTTTCTATTGCTTCAGTACCCATGATCAAAATTATAGGGCATAAAATTTGCGTTAAATTTTGATCTTACCCCCGTTACCCTCACATTGGGAAACCAGACAATTTGGATCATAGTCGGGACCAATGGCTTAACATGCCTTTTGAAGCATAGAATTCATCATTAATATCGGATAATCAGGTGATTCAAGCCCGTAATGTCCTTAGCAAACTGGGAAAACCAACACCATGTGAAATTATTTCCCGCCCGATTTGAACGCACGACCACCGGGGTTATGAGCAGAGCGTTCAAACCACTACACCACGGTGGCAAGCAGGTTTATTATCTAGACATACTAATAATAAAGCTTAAAAGATTGTTTGTTTGAACGCGCTAATCTCATGAACTACTTGTTCGAATTAAAAAAATGTTTTTGCGTTAGATAGTCTATTAGTCAAGGAAGCTCTAGTATAACACTATGTGTGCCGAAACAGAAATCCACGTTTACGTTATTTGTCACTTTATTTTCAAAAAGTGACAAACTCAATGCAGCGTGTGTCCTTTCGTCCGGCCGCGGCGGGTGATAATGTGTTATTATTGCGCAATATCACGGTGTCGCTCTGGCGGTTCGCCGCGAGACCACTCCACGTTAGGGTTGATCACCCGTTTAAACGCGCATCTAAGTTAATTTTATTGAATTAACTGACCCAACGCTCATATTTGTACATTTAATAAATGCCTTGGACTAACACACCAATTGCCTAGCCGCAAACTAAGCATGAAGTTTGTACTATGGATGCTAGGGAACGGATAGACCTACTTAAATACTTTTATAAACATCCATGACTCGAGTACTCGAGTAGTGGGATTCGAACGCGCGACCCAATAGTCAAGGGGTTTTGTAGCCAGGGTCTCACTATACCACTATACCAACGGGCCTGACAAACTACAATACTATCAGGCTATGCTAACAGGGTCTTTAACCACTTAACCAATGGGCCAGCAATTTTTATCAATATGGTAACTGGTAAAGTCTAAGCGTTAGAATTGAGCACCGTTAACATTTTATTATTGTGAGAACTAGTTTTTATTTTGAGTTGTTTAGCCCGAAACGATGTACGTGTTGTGCCAAATTGAAATTGCTCTAGTCTAATGAAAATGCTGTGTCATACCGTTTTGGTAAAACTAAAATGTTTCACGGGCCCGTGTTACTGTTAAAACACAATGTTCAAATAAAGGTGTTTCGTTCAATGTTATATTTGAAACAAAGTGTATTTTACAGTTGCAACCGATAGAAACCGATTAATATTTACTTTTAAAGAAAGTTATCCTGACACAAAATTAATTTTTCGATTCAGGATTTTACTTATTTCGATCAAAAACTTTTAGCTGTATTTTTATTGTAATTTTTTTTGCAATTATGAAAACAAAATTAACACATTTTATTAAACGATTATATTAAATTCTAGACGAACACGGTACAAGGCGAAATAAAACAATTTGCGTCAACACTTTTGACAATATTAAACAGTTAAAGTAACAATCATAATATTTATCACACATAACCCCACTTTACCCTTGAACCCAGAAAGGAAGCTTCTTACAATCACCCATAACGGTTAGTGGGAATGTGTAATTAATTCTAAGTATGCAGTTGTTGATATTCTGGTTTGATACCAACACATGGATAGGGTTGAACAGAATAATTATGTAACACTAGTGGCCACTCGCGACTCTGTCCGCGTCGATTTAAATTTTCAAAAGCTTAAAGCCTTCCTCGTCAAATGGACTATCCAACACAAAAAATATTTTTCGAATCGGACCAGTAGTTCCTGAGATTAGCGCGTTCAAACAAACAAATGAAACATAAAAACAAACGAAACATACAAACAAACTCATCAGCTTTATATTTTAGTATGTATTAATATTAAGTTTTACTATAGATTATATTGAAAAAGTGGATATAACATGACTGCTATCAGCTTGGCGTTTTAAAAATGATTAAAAAAAAATGTTAACGTATTTTTTCCTTACTACTTCACTTTTTTTATTTTTATTTTTGTACGCAACGTCACTGCCGTACTCGATCGACATTCAAATCATTACACAACTCGACTGTCTGCTTAATATTCAGAAAATATGCGTAGTCAGACGAATCGAACACAGCACGCATACATATTCAGCAGCGCTTGGTGATACGGCGATCCATCACGATTTTTGCGAATAGAATATGTTTCCTAGGTTCATGAAATTTGGTGCCATAACTGGATATACTCATCGAAGATTTTTCATTAATAAGTATCTCAAAAAAGTTTTTTGATTTACTAGCCATCATATCACATAAAGTTAAGTAAAGTTCATTTAAAGAGGAAAACAACGGTTTATTATTATTTAAAACACTTTTTAAACTCGTAAAAAAAACTCGTGTGTTTTAAATTAATTTACATAAATTAAATTCATTTTTCAAACTTTTTGCGACTGATATTCAACAAGATTAAAATAAGCGTAGTCAGATGAATCCAACACAGCATGCATACATAACATTATGTATATGTATGGATATATTCAGCTGTACCCTGTGATACAGAGCCACCCACCAATTATTTGAATGATACTTATGCGTTTTTCCATTGGATCTAACCCTCGTCTCGAGTAAGCGGACCCTTGTTCGATGTCACAATGGAGAGTTCGTTTCCGTTAAGTAGTTTATAACGCACTTCCTTTTATTTCTAATGGTATATTTTTACTCAATTGGGAATTAGGAACAGGAAAATGTTTAAAGATTGTTTCTCGATAAGACGCTAGTTGTTTTTGTAAAAAAGTATTACTCATTTTTAATTAAGGTAAATAAACGACATAATAATATTTTTGTTTGGATTTTGTTGTGATGAGATTTATTTTTCTGATAATAGCTTTTTACGTCTTACAAATGTCTAAGAATCTACAGAATAAATGAATTAAGATGATTTTATGAATAAATGATTATAATGAAAACAAAATCCCGTATAATATAACTAAAAAGTACCTATTTCACTTTATTTTTTAGTTTTCATTTTTATATCCTAATATTTTTATAATCTTTGCATCGCAATAGACAACCCTACACACGATATCACAAATCCAGTCCATTATTAAAATTGTTGACGTTTCACTGAGGAATCATATTATCGGAATAAACATCGGCGTTTCACGCAAACTCCGGCCAAATGTCGGGTTATTTAAACACCACCGTGCACTCTGCGGTCAAATTACCAATAACACTCTATTAAAATAATATAACTTGTGTTTATGAATTCACAGAAAAATATGTCAATCCAACTATGGTAGAGTCGTACACAGGAAGATCTGTGTATTACTCACCCTTACTGCTTGAATAAATAAATAAATAAAATAAATGCCTTGGACTAACACACCAATTGCCTAGCCCCAAACTAAGCTCGAAGCTTGTACTAAAAATGAATGAAGTAAAACTTTTTTTTTATTTGTGTAGGCTTCCACTTCGAGGATGCATTTATGAGTACGAAACTTCAATTAATAAAGGCTAAAGTAAAATTCTACTCTCGACTTCGGAAAGAAGTCACCTATTGAGAAGAAGTAACAAAAGGTGTCTGTGCTCAGTAAAATAATAAAATAATTAATAGCAATAAAAATACAAAATAACAAATTAAAATACCCAGTAACAAAACGAATCACGAGAAAAAACAACCAACGCCTATTTTCACAAGGATCAAACGGGATTTACTTTCTTCAATCCGATACTAATATAGAGCATTCCTCAAAAACTTGAAGGAGACAATTAAACCATTCAATTTCAATTAAGATCTGTTGGTATTACATTCTGTTCACTCCGAGTTGATAGATTTCTTTGATGTTGTAATCGTCGTAGATTCTGTTCTCTGTTTGTTCCCAAAGTAAATACAAGAGGAACTAAAAGATAAGCGCGCTATTTAATTACGAGTATATTTCTTTTCTCGTTCATTTTGAGGTTAAGAAGAGAAACAGATTGACAAAGAGATGCTTAGAATTCCTTTTCTCTTGGTATAGAGATGTGCTACGAGAAAAAATGGCTGATTTGCTACAGAGACTGTGCCGTAGCGGTTAGTCGCGACTACGAAACATGAGTCTTTTGGTTTGTAGTAACGTCGAGGTAAAAATTATCTTGATGACTATGTTATCTTTAACAAATGGAGATATGAACTTTAGTCACTTCATAACATAATTTGTTATTCTCTCTCTATCCAAAACAATGCTTATGAAGATAAATAAAACTGGATAAAAGACAAAAACTTCATAGCAACACTTTCGTAGCACATTGCTACGAATGCTACACAACAACCTGTGCTACGAAGTGAGCTAGTACAGTCGTACAATAAAATACATCGAATCCGTCATGTTAAAAATGTAAAAGCGCTCGCAACCGTGCAAATAGAAAACGTCAGTTCTAATTTTCTTGACTGTATTCCCACCAGCCTTTGTGTCCGACTACAAATTCAAACGGAAAGTAATAAAGTTATGCCATAGTTTTAAGCAAATATGCCGACTGTTCCTATATATTTTACGACCGTGAGTTAAACTTTGTTTTAAGATTTAAATTTCATTGAAATTTTTGATCGAAGTTACAGTTATTTCATTTGAAATTGAAGTTTTGTCCTTCAGATTCAAAAATGGGTTTTGTATCTTCCTATTTATGTTTGATATTCTACGTATAATAAAGCTGAAGAGTTTATTTGTTTACCATAATCCACGCGGATGGAGTTGCAAGCGGTTGCTAGTTGAAATTATAAAAGTACTTTCAAACTGCATTGATCTCATAATAATTCTGGTTGATAAGCGAACAAACTAATTACTACGAAGAAAACTTAATTATAATGTCAATGTAACTATCAAAACAGCTTAATTTCTTTAAATTGTTCAATATTATTCAAATGCCAATATTTTGGGGCAATCGAGCTTAAGTCTTGTGATTTTGTAAAGATGTCCTAATACTTACAAATGATTTCGTCTATTTACGACCTTCAGATATTTTAGGTGACTTACCCACTAACCCAAAGACGCGGTTAACCCCACAAAAAAATGTAAAACAAAACACCCCATTGTTCCTTTAACATAATTACGCAATCAGTTTTAATATAAACGCATGACTCGATTCATTAGGAGCCGCTCGGCGTGCGGTTTTTTGTTCAACCTTCATTAATTGTTCTTTAATGAGGGACCGCGGCCCGGCGGGACTATCCCCTCTCTCCCCCCCCCTCCCCCTTCTTTCATTTGTTGGTCGCGTACACTTTGTAATATTACTCCGTTATGTAATTTATATTTAATGGTCCCGAGAGACGGATTGACCGCTCGACCGACCTCGTGGGGGCGGCCATGATTGATTTTTACGATTTTTAGACAGTTAATAAAATCTTAACATGTTATTTTCTATCATCGTTAATAGCCTGAAGACTATAGCTTTACTGTCAATCATTATGGTTATAAAGGTTTTTAACGTTTTGAATTGAGTACTTTCTTAAAAACATTTTGGGTTCAATAATTCCAAACTTCAGGGTGATTTAGTTATTGCGATTTAGTAACGGCACAATATTGGCGAGTCCCTTAAAAGATTTTACTTTACTCGAATATAAGGGAGACATAAAAAATACGAATAAGCGTACCCTGGATTCCAAGGCAACCGGGACGATCTAAAGGATGATGATGATACAAAACAAAATCCTTTCACTTTGGAAGCGTTTCGTTTGACACAGAACCCTTAGCGCATGCATAGTGCAAGGTACACCAAAATACATCATCAAGCCCTGAGATATTAATACCTTGACCTCAAAAATCAAAGTATCCAGTAAATATCTTGATAATTAAAGGCTGATAATGAGACGGGGGCTGGTGCAACCCAATTTGCCTGCTTCGTTACTCCCGCAACCATTCAATCATATGCCGGTGCGTCGGCGCTTATTGCTTTTCGATCTACCCTCCATATTGTGCGGAGATATTTATCTGTAAGCGGAACGGATCCTTTTATAATGGAGCTCATTATTTCGACGAGTGGGCTTGTGGAAACGTGATTCGTGAGTGGAGTTCTCGTGTGCTTTTTTGACGGTTGACGGCGCTGTGATAATTGTGGTAATGTTGGATTGTAATATCAGCGAAATAATTTGATAGACAAGGCACTCATTGGGCCCAAATAAATTAAAATTATCTGTAATTATAATGTATTTTTCATTTATTATTAATTATGTATGTCTAATGCGTTGTCAACCGAAATCAGATAAGGATTTTTGACTACTATTACAATAAGGATGTATGTGTATAAGTAAGAAGAAAGTATCTTTTAGAATACAAGAAAAAACAATCTGTTAATCAAATACACATCTATGACGGAACATAGCACAGGATATATGCCCTCATTAAACCGATCCTTCTTCGGTACGAGGTGGTCTAACACACCGCCTTTGCTCTGCTGGTTCTCAATCACACTCGCATCTCGGTCTCACTGATTGCCCTCCAATCATGCGAGTACGCATCATAAGGGCGGACGAGGCAGCAAAACTACTGAGGTAATATCTATGTCCTTTTGCATTTTTATATTTTTTCACGAGAACCTCTAATTGGCCCTAAACTAAAAAAATAATTATTTACCATTTTCAATAAAGGAGGAATTTTTCACCTCGTCCATAAATAAGCTTACTTATTTATTTATGTCCTTAGGATATAATATGATAAGCAAAAATATTCATTCCGTGGTATAAAAACACAGAATCCTAAACAAATTAACAGACCTCACTTCTATTAATCTTCAAAATATAAAAAAGAAGAAACTGACTGATTGTCATATCAACGCACAGCCTAAACGGCTAAATGTAGGCACTCACAATTTGGAAGGGACGTAGCTTAAGTACCGTAGAGAAGCACTGAGAAAGGAATTCCCAAAATTCCCACGGGAACGAGAGTAAGCAGTAAAAAACATTTGTATGACAACCGATATCCACGCGGACGAAGTCGCGGGCGCCTGCTAGTTGAACATATAGGTCCTCAGTAAACCGATCCTTTGGTCTTGCTCGGCTGCTGGTCTCAATCACACTCGCATCCCAGTCTCACTGATTGCCTTCCAATCATGCGAGTACGCATCATAAGGGCGGGTGAGCTAGCAAAACCCCTACTCAATAACTATTATGGTAATATCTTTGTCCTTTCCTATCTAATAATGATGATATCTTCATACATTTTTCACGAGGGGATGGTATCCTTCTGAAAGGTCGCCGGACGGAATGACCACCGGTTTTTGTTAATATTTACAGGCTTACGTCATATTTTGTGATATTTCATATTCTATATTTCATATTTTATTTATTTACTTTGATTTTTTCTTTATATGCCCTAAAACACTTGTTTCTTTATAAAGTTAAGTTCATTCTTATTCAGCAATTACCAGAACAACTACAATTCAAATCAAATCAACATCATTATTTGTCTTCTTAAATATATTATTATCCTAATAGATGAAATAAATGGGAATAGGTAATATGATTCGAAATATTTTGTCTCAATAACTGCAAAATAGGCCGAGAACTTAGACATGAATAGATTTCAATTACACTCAGCTTCGGAATAAGCTTCATATTTTCAACCTTATTAAAACAATAAGAAAACCTTACGAATTCTATGCTCTCTGTTCAAGAATATATATCAAAACAAGAATAAAAGTCACAGATCTGTGTTAATATCCCCCCAACATAATTACATCGAAAAGAAAACAAGCTGAAACAAAATTCAGCAAATTTTCCATAAATTACCAAAGGGGATGCTTAATTCAATTTCTGTCTGCCAAAAATTATGTCACTCGAATCGCGTGACCCTCTCGACCAATCCTCTTAAAAGTTGCTACTCAGCTACATAAACAACTTTTGTTCAGACTTCCAGAGGCTGAGATATAAGGAAAACCCCCTGTAAATACAATGGCAAGAATGTCTTAGTAAGGGAACACACTAGGCTAAAATTGGGTACACGACTGACAGGTCAAATCACTCACTTTTTTTAAACGTCAAAAACGTAAGCTTGTAGGGAAAATTGTATGAAATAATAAGGTTTGACGTCACAACTTAGTATTATCAAATGAATACTTTTTTAGTTTCGATTAACTGTAATAATTTGATAAAAGCGCAAAAGTTACTATGGCATAATGATAAGCGATTATTTATTAATTACTTCTTTAATGTAAGAGTTTCATAATTTATTTTGAAGTCAGTCGTAAACCCTATTAACCGACCAAAGTTCGGCGGCAATGCATTTTCTATACAAAATTTCGGTACGTAGTTTTAGCATAGTGTATCAACTTCCATTTAAAACACATGCCACGCCGAACGTCGGTCGCGTTTTTTCCACCTAGTGTATTTCTATACTTAGGCAGAGCTTGTTTTTCTTGGAATAAAACTACTGTCCCATGTGAGCAACATTCTTATCAAGCTCTCAAAGATTCTAGCATAAATCGCGCCACAAAAGCTGATGTACATATTTACAGGATAAAACTATCGATTTAAAAAGAGGTTTATAGCGTACTAATATTTCATTTGCTATAAAATATATTTGTCCAAAGAGACTAAGTTTAATTAAAAGAAAAGCTATTTTACTCTCCGAATATCTTAGCACAACAGGTATTCAAAAAGCTAGCGAATACAGTACTTTAGAAGCTACATAGATAAACAAAACAACCAACCACGCGACTTAGCAAGTATCTTAAAATCAAACATAAAACAACACTAACTGTACCATAAAACCGTTCACAAGTACGGACGAACAATAAACTTATCAACAAACTAACGTTTTCAAACGCCCTTACTTCAGAATCGACCTAAAAACACGAACCAAACTATGAACAATGTAATTACAAAATTTGCAAGTTTATAAAAGAACTAAATGGCTCCGCGGATCCTTTGTGAGTCGACTTTATAATTTCAGTGAAGCAAGTCCTGTATATACCCGCGGATGAGGGTATTCTAAATTGTTTGACTTGAGATCATGGTTGTTTTCTGGCAAAATTAATACCGGACGTTTTTATACTTTTAACCGGCCAGTTACGTGGGAAACAAATGTCTCGCCATGTTGCCACCGCCGGGTCCCGGAAGAAGGGGTAGGCCCACCCAAGAAGTGCTGGCTTGACGTCGTGAACGATGACATGCGTGCCAATGGCCTTACTACGCAGGATGCCGAAGATCGTGCGAAGTGGAGGAGAAGGAGTAGGAAAGCGGACCCTGGACTCCAAGGCAATGGCCAAGGATGCGACCAGGACAAGCGCTAGGATGATGATGATGCCGTTTTTATACTTATGTATATGTATGTATAAAAAGTTGGGAAATGAGATCGAAGTTTATTAGCTGCTTTCTGAACTTGCCTTTGAATAGGTTATTGGCCAAAGTTTTGCTCCTAGTTTAATTATTAATTAGAGTAGTAGAGTCATTTTTTTGTACTTTTTTGACGATTAATAAGTGCTTCTGTGAAGCCTATGTTAATAAAGAAAAAAATATCCTGAGACATTTGTTGCTAAATTCCGTTTAATACTATTGTGAAGTAGTATATTTAACTGTACTGTGTATCGCTTTCATAAGAAAGTTACAAAAAATGTATAACGAATTTACTAATATGAGAACTGTCTTGGTAGCTTTCGCTTAGATACAATTTTATAATATGACTAAATTGATTTGTTGAAATTACCCCTGTAAGAATGTAAGAGATTATTTTATTTTAATCTGCCATAACTACGAAACAACGGATTAATGTTTCTCAAATCATGAATATTTTTTAATTCATAAACACACTGAAATTTATTTACACGGTAATGTAAGAAATATATGTAGGTACACATAAAATTAACACGGGCAGTAAGTAATATGTCGAGTAAAGTTCATAATTCAGCTGTTAGGTACATCATAGTTAGAGCCACAATACAATTAAAGGCAACAATACATAAAATGAATGTAACGAGAACTATCAGACGATAGTGTTAACATTTATTGCGGTACTGCAACGCACATGGCGGCGATATTACCTAAATTGCAATACAGTGTACAGTTGAAACAATTTATAACGACCAGTCCGAAGGCTGCTGGCTGGCACAATACGTTGTGTTACTCATTCATCTCAGGAACACTCGATACTTTAATGAAAGAAGGTGGAAATAAAAATTGAGATAAACTTGAAATCCCTGCTGCTGGGAAAACCAACACAAAGTGAAAGTGTTCCCCGCGGGATTCGAACCCACGACCTCCGAGTTCGTAGTTTTTGAGCACAGCGCTCTAACCATTACACCACGGAGGCAGTTTGCAATACAGTGTACAGTGGAAACAATTTATAACGACCAGTCCAAAGGCTGCTAGCTCGGTACACAATACGGTGTGTTACTCATTCATCTCAGGAACACTCGATACTTTCATGAAAGAAGATGGAAATAAAAACCAAGATAAACTTGAAATCCCTGCTAATTTGATGAATGTGAAAGCAACTCTGTCTGTCTGTTACGCTTGTTCTTGACCAATTTTGATGAAATTCGGCACAGACAACCTTAAGACTAAAAAGGGATATATGCTTCCTTTACATACATACAACATTCTCGTATGTATCATTTTTATAGATAAGAGAAAGGTTGCCAGCCAGGTATATCACCAGATGAGCGGTAACTGTCGCCTATGGGCATAAATAGAACTTTAAGGATGGATCATCATGATTTGGAGGATTGGTGCATACTTTTCAGAAGCAGCTAGTGGTAGTTGTATCCTATTTCATTATATTTCTTTTTATACCACCTTATTCAAAACCTGTATGGAATCCCAGAGCGCTTAGAGTGTTTTCTTGTGCGATGTTGACGCGACCTCCAACCTGCACATTCAGTGATTTCTGACTTTAGGTTCAGTAAGATCTGAATGTGTAACCATGATCCAATCTGTCTGGTTCCCCTTCATGGGTTACGAAAGTCTGATGGCAGTCGCTTCACTGTAATAACCAGATTTGCCAAATCCTGAATCATGGTCAAAGCGGACCCCGCATAGAAACGGGATAAACGCTAGGAAGTAATGAATGTTAGACACCTGTACCTTTTCAATAGCTGCATATTTATCCGAAAAGCCATAAACAAAAATGTTCATTCTCAAATAAAATTTACCAAGCGGCACGAAGTTGGATACCCCTGCACACGACGCGCGAGCTTCATTGTTCTCCCCAAGACTCGCACACAGTACGGCAAAACCACAGTGACGAGTGAAGGAGCGCGCTTTTTTAACAGAATACCCTCGGATATCAAGAATATCGAGTCGTTCAAGGTGTTCAAAAATAAATTAGCACAACATATTAAAACGAAAATGTAAATTCAATTTACGGCAATCTGTTGCTTTGGTTTTGTTCTTGGTTAATTGCTTTCGAGTTATGGTATTTGTATTTATTGTATTTTACTACGTCTTGTTTCTGTTCATTGTTGTAATTTATATAATAATATGTCAACGAACGTATCTAAATAATTATCAATGTTATGTTTATGTTCTCATGTAAGTGACGCATGTCTTAATGGGAATAAATGTCTTTAAACCTGAAGTAGAGTTGACGCGACCTCCAACATGCTTGGAAACATAATACTTTTTGAACTAAGACTTCTTGTTGGCTGAAATATATAACATGTGACCAATGGTTATAATCCAGTCTGTAGGTATTTTTGCCCTACAAAAGGTGGAGTAAAAGCGTTTATGATGTTATGTTGTTAAGGTATGAAGGCCTAATAAAAATCCAAATTTTCGACCTTGAGAAGAAAAGGCGCGAGCCGCCATCTTGAATTGAATGTGCCAAAATTAGGTTTTTTTTAAATAATGTCTCACCAGTTGACTTTGTGGCAAAAGTGTCTATGGGAAGTAGAAAGAAGACAAAATTTCTAACATTCTTCTCATACATGTTTATTTTGTAAGTCTTATAGGTAAAAAGTTACAAGCGCCGGAATAAAATATTTCCAAAAAAAATAATACATCTCTATGTATTTTGGCCTTGGTAGCTAGCTATCACGCGGCGCAGGGTAATCCTGGCTACAGCTCTCTCTCTATCAGCTGCGAGCCCAGGTCTCCAGGACTCTGGGACTCTGTGTCACTCAGAGAAGGGCGCCGCTGGTGATTCCGGCCCGTTCTGGTTACTCACCAGACTAGGCTGATATAGCTCCCTCTCCGTCAGCTGTCTGAAGTGCACTCGAGCTCCACGTCTCGCCGCGTGTCCCAGACTTGCCATCCAGGCCGCAGCTCGCTCCAGCTCACCAGGCTAGGGGACTCGCCATCCAGGCCGCAACTCACTTCACGTTACTCAGGTCAAGGGAGTGGTCGGGAACAGTCACCCAGAGAGGCATGAAGACACCCACCAGGCTGGGCTGATACAACTCCCTCTTCGTCAGCTGTCTGAAGTGCACTCGAGCTCCACGTCTCGCTGCTTGTTCCAGACTCGCCATCCAGAGGTGCAATTCACTAAGCGCAAATCTCAACACTGTGTCATCGGCGTCAGTCGTAATTTACTAGTATTTTGACATTGTTAACGATTACACAGCCGTGAGATTAAGACATTTGAGCTTAGTGCATCGCACCTCAGGCCACAGCTCGCTCCAGGTCAATAGCCATCACCCAGAGGCATGAAGACACTTACCAGTCTTGGCTGATACAGCTCCCTCTCGGGCAGCTGGGAGTCCAGGGCTCTGGGACTCTGGTACACTGTGTCACCCAGAGAAGGGCGCCGTGTTTCTGGATCGTTCTGATTACTTACCAGGCTAGGAAAGTAAAATTTAAGTAAATTGATGATTTCTGTAATTTTGTTTTTCTTCTACCAGATGTAACTTTTTACCTATAAGACTTACAGAATAAACATGTATGAGAAAAATGTTAGTAATTTTGTCTTCTTTCTACTTCCCATAGACACTGTTGCCAAAAAGTCAACTGTTGAGACATTATTTAAAAAAAACCTAATTTTGGCACATTCAATTCAAGATGGCGGCTCGCGCCTTTTCCTCCCAAGGTCGAAAACTTGGATTTTTATTAGGTCCCCATACCTAAACAAAATAAGGTCAAAACCGCTTTTACTCCACCTTTTGTAGAGCAAAGGCTTTTATAAGTCCCCACAGACTGGACTATTAGACGCGTAATATATACTACATAGTTCATCAATCGATAGATAAAGGATGATATATGCGGCAAGCTTTTCTGATTTGGCCAATAGTAAGTTTCAGTTAAACCTGTGATTTGAGCCCTTTTATTCCGTTTCTTTCAAATCTAGAATTTTATTTACCCTAAACTTCTTTTAAGCTTACCAATAGTTGAAGTACGAGTAGTTATAAAATAAACCCATCTCACGTATACGGAAGATGCACGTATATCCGATATCAGTTTCGTATACATTGATATTATACCATTTGTACGGAAAGCCTTACAAATTTCCACTATCGAAGTATCAAGATACAAACACATTGTGTTTATGTTTTGCGGAGTTTCCTGAAACCAAATATACTCGTACATAATGTATGTGTTGCAAGTTTATATGCTCGACAGCGCACTGGGTAGTAGTTTGCACTTTAATCGACGTAAGAAATGCTTGGTTTCTTAGTTCATATCCCGGGTAAGACGGAATAATATAGTGCATGGGTTTTTATTTGTATTTTCACATCATGACGTTGGCCTCGTTGCCGTAACATTACACTCTGATAAATTGTGCGATTGGTTTAGAGGTCAGTGATCCTGGCTACAAAGCCAAAGGTTCGAATCCCGTTAGGGGCAAATGTTTGTATGATGAACATCGGCATATTTACACGAATCATGAATGTTTAAAAGAGAAAAGAGTATTTAAATATGTCTATCCGTTCTCTAGCATACATTTTACAAGCTTCGAGTTTAGTTTGGAGCTAGGCAATTGGTGTGTCAATCCAGGGAATTTATTTATTATTTTGAATTGTAAACAAGTTGATGCCGTAATGTTACACTCCGACAATCAAGCTTTAGGTCATCCATCTGATGTTCCATAGCTCGGCATACTTATCAAAGCTCGTAAACACAAAATGTGCAGGATAATATTTAACATTTCTGATTTTGTGATCGTAAAAATTGGCTGTGGAAGCCAGAACTCGACTGTAGCGAAGAACATTATTAATACTGGCATTCTGACGACAGAATTATAAAAAAAAATCTTTTTTTATGCATATTTCATCGTTATTGAGAAGCGATATATTCTCTAGTCAGTACCGTTCTAGGTACGACATCGATGAAATTGGAATTCTCCATGAATGAGGTATTCATTCAGCATAATTCCATTACTTCTATTTTGAAATGAATTCCTGCGTTATGTGCTTGGGGTACCATCCTATGAAGCGGTGACTAGGGAATACAAATAATATTTGTTGATCTATTAATTATTTATTGCTCTTTTGTTACGAGTGGAATGGAAGGTGCTGGTTTTATTTACAACACAAGCGGCTCCTGGCGAGTCCACGCACTTGGATTATCTTAAAAACTTCCCCTTCAAATGAACCTACCAACAGAATCACATTTTTTTCAATTCGATCGAAGAGTTTCTAAGATAAGCGCGTTCATAAAATACAAACTCTTCAGCTTTATTATAGTGGTATAGATTGTTTTGTAGGCTAGTTTTGTACCAACATAAGAACGTTGGTCAAAGATGAAGGGCACTGCAGTTTACGTCGAAAATATATTTAACGTCACTAATATTATTTAACGGGACTAAACGCGATATTAATTATGTAGTATATGTATACTACTACTTATATTATTCTACTTATATTTAACGTACCTATATTTTGCAATGTTATAAAGCCGAATTATGAAAAATATTTCTCTCTTAATCGCAGAAACAGATTAAACCGATTCGCGGGACGTCCTTGATACACAACCAACAGCTTTTAATCAGAAAAACTTAATCGAAATTCCGTCGGACCTATAATTAAAACTCTAGATATCCGACCCGTCGATTTAAAGTAAACTGTAAAAATAAAAAATATTTCTCGAATACCAATACAAATGGAAAAACATTCGCATCCGACATCGATATTACTTTTATTACACTTCGAATGGTGATTTCTGTTTACGCTCATATCAGTTCGGGACGCTTTTGTAAATATTACATTTTAATTACATACGAAGCTCTCGAGCATCTGTTTCCTATGTGAATTGCGTCCTTGTTTAATTAAAGTATAAAATATGTAATATTATAATGAAGAAGAGTGTTTTTTTAAGAGCTAGGCCTTAGTAGAATAAGGTTCTTCATTTAGACATTGAACAGTTACATTGGATCTTCGTGTACACTTAAATTTATTAATTTTTGGTTCTGTTGCTGTACCCATTTTTAGGGTTCCGTAGCCAAATGGCAAAAAAGGAACCCTTATAGAATCGTCATGTCTGTCTGTCTGTCCGCCAGTCTGTCTCAGCCACTTTTTTCCGAAACTATAAGTACTGCACTATTGAAACTTAGTGAGTAGTTATATTCTGTGAACCGCAACAAGGTTTTCACACGAAAATAGAAAAAAAATAAAAAAATTTGGGGGTCCCCATAGTTAGAACTGAAACTGAAAACTACTGCATAGATTTCGTTCAAACCAATTTTCGTTGGTAGTTTTTATGGTTATGTACATTATATATTTATTTCAGTTTTATCATCCCCTTATTTTAGAAGTTAGAGGGGGGGGGGGACACGATTTTCCACTTTGGAAGGGTCTGTCACGCAAAGTATTCACTTTAGAAAAAAATATATGTTAGAAACCTCAATATAATTTTTAAAGACCTATCCATAGATACCCCACACGTGTATTTTCAATGAAAAAAAATATTTCTAGTTTCAGTTCTGAGTATGGGGACCCCCACTTTTTTATTTGTTTAAATATTTTCGTGTAAAAACCTTGTTGCGGTTCACAGAATACATCCATTTACTAAGTTTCAACAGTATAGTACTTATAGTTTCGGAAGAAACTGGCTGTGACAGACTGGCGGACAGACAGACAGACATGACGAATCTATAAGAGTTCCGTTTTTTTGCCATTTGGCTACGGAACCCTAAAAATCAGCTAGATTATATTATTGTTCATAAAAACAAACTAGTTGATTCTGAAACACAAGACCATTAAACATTACCTATTTATTGATGGGAAATAGGCAATAAGGATCAGTTAGAATGTAAGTAATTTATGCATGCCATTAATCGCTTGGCCCATATAAACCTACTGTTAACTACCAGAATGATTTATTTAATGACTGACCATAAGCGTAATCACAAATTAGTCCAGTACATTAAAAAAAGAAGTTATTTTTCCGCCTTTTACTGGCGTAATACGAAAACATTTTATCATCAAGCGAGATTTTCAACAGTTGGTCTGAGAAAAAATCTTAGTGTTACAGTATTTCTTCGAAAATATCTCGTCTAATAAACACATTAACGTGAATAACAGGAAAAGGTAACTGTTGCTTAGTTACAGAATTGTTTTTCTTTTAGAAGGGCAGTTTTATGTGTGTTTGTGTCAGAAAAACGACCTGTTTTTTTATTTAATTCAATTTCTTAAACTTTAAATAACTGCAGTTTAATAAAATTGGTCTAAATAATATTATAACAACTACATTATAGTAAAAAAAAAGCAACTTGAAAATTCATTATCTTAAAAATTCGACAAAACGTGTTTTCTTCTCATAATGTTTCCTGGTAACGACTTAAATGAAATACCTTAATGTCTATTAAAAGCTCTGTTTAAGAGAAAGGATTGTCGCCAATGGCAAGACAGCCGTCACGTTATTCGACGAAATTTTCCGTTAGATTTTCCTTATAAATATTTGCACCGAAAAACCCTTTTGTTATCACTATTGAATATAAAAGCCGATCCAATCTCCAAAACAGTCGCGTATCCAATCACTTACCGTTCAAAAACGTTGTCACGACGATCATGATCCTACTTCGAAACTACATCACTGAAATATCGCAACGTGGTCGATGATTTATCCTCACACACAGAAGTTAATCGTACTTACTGGTTGAAAAGATTTAAAAAATAGTGTTGTTACACAGATCACATTCGATACGCGGGGTTGCCGCGCGGCGGCTCCGTACACGCGTCTCTCTCCCGCGCCGGCTAGGGCAATACTGAAGTTCGCATCGCCGGTTCCACCCCGCCCGCCCTTCGCAGGGCATTTCTTTGTTTCACTCACCCCCCAGCCGAGTTTAACAAATCCCGTGTGCCGTGATCGCGCGTTTATCAATTGACTGCAGATGATTTTCGTAAGATAATTCGATGTGATAATGGCGGGGTGTATGCAGATTTTGTCTGTGCGAAAATAGATTCTGGTAAAGAGGGTGTTTAGTAGACTAGTATAGAACTTATGAATTACAATTAAGTGTGGATTATGCTATTGCTGAATTTAAAAAAAATAAATGGGGTAATTTGTAAGGTGATGTTATTTCTGCAATTATGTGATATATATCTTTTAATTAAAACTTTACAGCACAAGTAAAAGTACTGTTATATTTGACGGGCCCGTTGGTCTAGTGGTCAGTGACCCTGGCTACAAAACCGAGGGTCGCGGGTTCGAATCCGCTAGGGTCAAATGTATGAGTAATGTATACATAGTACAAGCTTCGAGCTCAGTTTGGGCTAGGCAATTGGTGTGTTAGTCCAAAGTTTTTTTTTTATTTATTATTTATTTGTCCTTTTACGATGTGTTGCATATTATGTGTGTGCATGGAAGTAAAGACTTTAGTCAAATATTATTTATTTATTTCATATTTCTCTTTTCTTAATTAGTTTAACTTCAGATTTTAAGAAGAGCAATAACTTTGATCGTTAAGAACAATGCCACTAAACTGAAGTATTGTCGTCAGCTAGCACAAGCTTGCTGTAACTATAAATAATACATACAATATTTGCAGATATACACGATGCAGATAACTACGTCCGATCTTGTGGTTTGTATTAACTTCGGTTATTAATTATGTTATGCTGACAGCTCCGTTGGTATAGTGGTTAAAGACCCTGGCCACAAAACCAATGGCCGTGGGTTTGAATCCCGCTAGAGGCAAGTAAATGAACATCCTTTAGCATTCGGTTCATGGACATTATAAGTATTTAAGTATGTCTATCATTATTCAAGTCACAGAAGTTAAAAGTATTTAAGTATTTATATAAGTCCCCTAGCATAAATAAAACGGGTTTACTACAGGGCTAGGCGTTTTGTATGATATCCCAAGAAATGTATTTATTTATCTACAATACACATCACTGAAATAGCATGCTAGCGGTCCAGCTATAAGATAATCTATACTAATATATAAAGCTGAAGAGTTTGTTTGTTTGTTTGTTTGTTTGAACGCGCTAATCTCAGGAACTACTGGTCCGATTTGAAAAATTCTTTTTGTGTTGGATAGTGTATTTGGCGAGGAAGGTTATAGGCTATAGTATATATCTATTATTTTATCCCAAGGGGATGAAAAAGGGGATTAATGTTTGTATGAAACTTTGTCAATTTTAAACCGATTGGGCTGGGACTTTGGGAGCTACTATGTCATAAAGATCCCCTTAGAAAGGATTTTTATATATTCCACCCCAAGGGGATGAAAAAGGGGATTAATGTTTGTATGAAACTTTGTCAATTTTAAACCGATCGGGCTGGGACTTTGCAAGCATTAAGCTACTATGACATAAAGATCCCCTTAGAAAGGATTTTTATATGTTCCACCCCAAGGGGATGAAAAAGGGGATTAATGTTTGTATGAAACTTTGTCAATTTTAAACCGATCGGGCTGGGACTTGGCATGTATGAAGCTACTATCATAAAGATACCCTTAGAAAGGATTTTTATGTGTTCCACCCCAAGGGGATGAAAAAGGGGATTAATATTTGTATGAAACTTTGTCAATTTTAAACCAATCGGGCTGGGACTTGGCATGCATGAAGCTACTATGACATAAAGATCCCTTTAGAAAGGATTTTTATATGTTCCACCCCAAGGGGATGAAAAAGGGGATTAATGTTTGTATGAAACTTTGTCAATTTTAAACCGATAGAGCTGGGACTTGGCATGCATGAAGCTACTATGACATAAATATCCCCTTAGAAAGGATTTTTATATATTCCACCCCAAGGGGATGAAAAAGGGGATTAATGTTTGTATGAAACTTTGTCAATTTTAAACCGATCGGGCTGGGACTTGGCATGCATAAAGCTACTATGACATAAAGATCCCCTTAGAAAGGATTTTTATATGTTCCACCCCAAGGGGATGAAAAAGGGGATTAATGTTTGTATGGAACTTTATAGGTATAGTATATACCTACGTTTGCGGAAACCGGAAACCACGCGGACGGAGTCGCGGGCGGCCGCTAGTAATGTTTATAATTCATTATTTCAATAGCTTTTCGGACTGATTATATTATATCTGTATGTACCTCCATGGACTGCCAAATTAATATCACTGGACCACAGCCAAATCAATTATAGAGCAGGCCTAGACTTTGACGAATAGGCAAAAAGTCGAAGACCGAGTATTATATTAATCGACGTCTGATGCAGTTAGTTGTTCGTACTTTTAAGCAAAAGGCGATCCAAGGTTATGTTATATTAAATATTATTGCGATCTCAGTTGTGCTGTATTAATATGTATATCATGTATACCTGGTTGATCCTTAGTTCGGGAGTTATTATTTATTACATCCTCGAGCAATAAAAATCATAATTTTTTTGTCTGCCACTAAGTTTTGCATGGCCGTTGCCAAATTCCTTCCACATTACACAACTACGAATAACTATTCGCTGTAACGTTACACACGTTACACATACTCGTAGAGCGTGACGTCATCGATGTTGCCGACGTCACTTTATTAAATCCGCGTCAGTAATTGATTAACGATGGCGGCATAACGTTATTCCCAGTTTTCGCTGCCGCGCGGAATACGCTTTAACCACGCCGTGATGTTGTGCAGTGTTTATTATGCATTAACGCTATTACACAATTACAACGCTTATGACTTTGATGAAGCTAAAACCAAACTCGATTATAAGCACAATGTTGATTATACGATGTATCATAAATATGACAAGTAAAAAGATCATAATGATGTAAATATATGTTTATGTATATAGGTTCCCATTTATTTAAGATATTAAAATTCTCTGTAAAAAATTGAAATATCCAAGTTTAAAATATTAACAAAATAAATAAAAGTATCAGCCTCTTTATGTCCAAAACAAATCAAATCAAAGCAAAGGCGTTCATCATTTGAAATCATGTTTTCGTCACCAAGATGGGTTTATGCTTATCACATCGTCTTTGCCTAATGCGGGTTGGTGATTACAAACCCGGGCTGTTTTCAGAAAAATTGACACAAATTTTGCTCGACCAGGAATCGAACCCAAAAACTGGAGATTATGATTGAACGTGTGAGCTCATAATCTGAGATAATCTTTTAAAACTTCAAAAGGTCAGCCCAAGCAAGAATTTTAAAGCTGACAGCATCCATTGCATTGCATGCACAGCGGTTGTCAGCTGATACAGCGCTCAGCAGCCGACGACTGTCGCTCACCGAATCGTCAGAGACCGAACCGACGCGACTATGAATAATCAAGAAGTCTCGAGCGATTGGCACGTCGTTATTTGTTAACCAACCTAACCAACCCTATCGGTGGGTGCGGGTATGTTTACACACTACTCCTGTGTCCGTCGAAGCAGTCAAATCTGATATATATTTCGTTTGCATCTTATGATACTGTATAACTTGCACTCACATTATCCCATAGAAGCATTTAATCGGGATATAATTATATCACTTAAGCCAGCCCATTACCTGTCTATATACCAAATTTCATCAAATCAAAATCCTTACTGTAGCGTATGAACTATGTTATGCATGTATAACGTTCACGACAAATAAAATTAACTTAAAAAAACAATGGCATGTCAGTTCTCAAATATCTGTTTTGATTTTATAACTTTTTTTAAGTTAGTTAACTTGTAAAAATAATCTGGAAATAAACCAAAAATCTTAACAATAATAGCCGCACCAAACACGACTATTAAACTGAGACCTCTCGTGCGTCAGCGATTTCCATGCAAGTTCATCTCTCGAGATAATCTTTTTCACGCTAAAATGCGCCTTAGGTGACGGGCTTAAGGTATGAAACGCGACTAGATCCGACGTTGACGGTGAGCTAGAGGAGTGATTGTATTAACGTCTAGGTGTTAACCCACGGGCTTAATTAAACAGGTCATGTTACGCAGTCACCATGGCGCAGAAGCGTTTACACGTATCGAAACATTTTTTTATACATTACTTACAAGTAACTTAAATAACTTAACTTTTATTCGTGTATTTCTCGTGAAAGTATGTTAATTTATTGTACGTACAAAAATCGGCCAAGTGTGAGTCGGACTCGCGCACTGAGGGTTCCGTACAAAATTTAATTTCTGACGTATTAAAAAAACTACTTACTAGATTTCGTTCAAACCAATTTTCGTTGGTAGTTTCTATGGTAATGAACCTTATATATTAATTTAAGTTTTATCATCCTTTTATTTTAGAAGTAAGACTTTGGAAGGGTCTCTCACGCAAAGTATTCACTTTAGAAAAAAGTAATATAAGAAACCTCACTATCATTTTGAAAGACCTATCCATAGATATCCCACAGTTTCCACACGTATATATTCAATGAAAAAAATATTTCGAGTTTCAGTTCTAACTATTGGGACCCCCATTTTTTTATTTATTCTATTTTCGCGTTAAAACCTTGTTGCGGTTCACAGAATACATCCACTCATCAAGTTTCAACAGTATAGTACTTATATTTTCGGAAAAAAGTGGCTGTGTCAGACTGGTGGACAGACAGACAGACCGACAGATATGACGAATCTATAAGGGTTCAGTTTTTTTGCCATTTCGCTATGGAACCCTAAAAATTGGCGATTGAAAAGAGCAACTATTGAGTTTCTTGCAGCTTCTTTTCGGTAGATGACTGCATTGCGAAGTCGGTGATATTGATGATTTATAAACATAAATAAAGTATATTTAGATTTTTGATTTTGATTATCTCATTGCATAACGGTTTAAGTGAATTGTTTACCACTATGTAGAGTGGTCATGTCAAAAAAGTATGTCTTAAGAATAAACAAACATTGATTGTACTTAATACATTAAGAACGGCGCGGTTATAGCTGGAGAGCTGGCAAGCATTTTTGGGGAGGTGCTTGAGGCAAGCTGAAAACTTGTCCTGTACCTCTCCTATTATATCCCAACACGAAACTGCAGACCTGGCTGGTGAGTAGCGGGGCTAAATCAACCCCCAAATTTTTAAAAGTAATTTTTTTTTCAATCCAAAAATATACTTGAGGCAATTTGCAATTTTTATATGTTGTAGTTTAATATTTACAGAATATAAAAAAAAATAAGCCAGACGATTCAGCCGGGGTTTTAACATTGCCAGGCCCGTCCAAAAATATTTTGCAAATGAATATAAAAAATGTGTTTGAGGCAACTTGAAATTTTAATAGAGTATTATTTATAACTAAAAAATAAGACTCTCAAAAAGACAGATCATTTCGGTGGGACTTTCTACCTGCCAGGCGATCTAACAAAAGACAATGCCGATTTTGTTAGGGAAGGTGGCGTCTTTTTTTTTCGAGCGTCCACCAACCAAACTTGGTAATCTATATTCTTGAGGGCATTACAAACGATTTTTGCTATGGCAGTAAAGCTGTAAACTCAGTCCGAACTGAGTAAATCAGGTTTGAACTTTTTTTGGCTTCATACATTTTTCTATGGGAAATTGTTTTTTTTTGTTTCTTGCGTCCATCGACGAAACGTGAAAATATATATTCTTGAGGTCATCACAAACAATATTTGCTATGGCAGTGACGCTGTAAACTCAGTCCGAACTGAGTGAGACTGGCCAGAACTATTTAAATGTACATTACAAGTCGTAATCGCAATAATTTTCAACTGTTGGAAAAAAGTAGGAATTTCCTATACAAAAACGCAGGAGCGAACGCCTAGAGTGAAAACGATCTAGGCTGTCTCACTCCGTTCGGACTGAGTTTACAGCTTTACTGCCATAGCAAATATCGTTTGTGATGACCTCAAGAATATATATTTTCATGTTTCGTCGATGGACGCGAGAAAAAAAAAGTTGCAATTTCCCATACAAAAAAGCAGGAGCGAACGCCTAGAGTGAAAACGTTCTAGGCTGTCTCACTCAGTTCGGACTGAGTTTACAGCTTTACTGCCATAGCAAATATTGTTTGTGATGACCTCAAGAATATATATTTTCACGTTTCGTCGATGGACGCAAGAAACAAAAAAATTCAATTTCCCATAGAAAAATGTATGAAGCGAAAAAAAGTTCAAACCTGATTTAGTCGGTTCGGACTGAGTTTACAGCTATACTGCCATAGCAAAAATCGTTTGTAATGCCTTAAAAATACAGATTACAAAGTTGGGTTGGTGGACGCTCGAAAAAAAAAGACGCCACCTTCCCTAACAAAATTGGCTTTGTCTTTTGTTAGATCGCCTGGCAGGTAGAAAGTCCCACCGAAATGATCTGTCTTTTTGAGAGTCTTATTTTTTAGTTATAAATAATACTCTATTAAAATTTCAAGTTGCCTCAAACACATTTTTTATATTCATTTGCAAAATATTTTTGGACGGGCCTGGCAATGTTAAAACCCCGGCTGAATCGTCTGGCTTATTTTTTTTATATTCTGTAAATATTAAACTACAACATATAAAAATTGCAAATTGCCTCAAGTATATTTTTGGATTAAAAAAAAATATACTTTTAAAAATTTGGGGGTTGATTTAGCCCCGCTACTCACCAGCCAGGTCTGCAGTTTCGTGTTGGGATATAATAGGAGAGGTACAGGACAAGTTTTCAGCTTGCCTCAAGCACCTCCCCAAAAATGCTTGCCAGCTCTCGGGCTATTATGTGAACAAACAGACCATGTTTATGAACATTGTTTGTCCTGTGTCAGGATCGAACTTGCAACCACTCGATGTTACATTAAACTTCTAATCATTACACGAAAAGTATAAATTTATTCTTTAATTTCAGTACTAAAATCAGTATGGCTTGAATTTATCACAATAATTTTAAATCTCACTGTTATATTCTGTAATATCCTCCACCCTCTTTCTGTCTACTATACAAGTGAAACTATAGTTCCTAAGCTACAATGGAGATAAAATTAATATTACAATTTTTGAACCATATCCTAAGCTTCAAGATAAAAGTAATATTACAATATGTCCTCCCCGTGTAAATGTCTCCTTTCTATGAGGCGGCCGCGTTGCTAGGCAACCGGACGCTTTGAACTGACGTGAACGCCACTGTATATCAGAGATGCAAAACCTTTGGCGCGTTGTCGCCACTTATTGGCGAATACGCCTTCAGAGGTAGTGAAAGAGCTTTCAATTCGATTTCTGTTGCTTTGACGACGTAGCTGCTGTTGATCAATCATTAATAAGATAGAGCTGCTGTTGGATCTAAAAGGAGTATACTGCCGTCATAAGGAAATAGGGCGCTTCTACATAAAGTAGAAAACGGAGAAAAAAATTGTTTTGTGATTATGAAATGAAAAACGTTGCTGCTTAGTGGAAAATAGGTATTTTAATCTTTTTACAATTTTAAAACTTGTATGATTAGGTAGCCTATCAGGACACATGAATTAAATTCAATTATATCAATATTATTTATTTAAAAAACGCGATTTTCCTTTTCTTCTTAGTAAAAAAAAAACAAAAAACCCGCAATACTTCATTGAAAAGGCGTTACTGGCTAGATAAGTCTTTTCAACGTAGTAATTTTTGGAACGTTCTTTCATTGTATTGAAATTTGTTTCGAGGCTTACTAAAAAAGGGCGCATTAAGCTACTTGCTCCTTTTCTTCAAAGTATTGCAACACCAATTATAAAAGAAAACTGTTAACGCCCGTTATTTTTTGGCATTTAATGAGCAATAATTGAAGTTTAAGGTCATTTTTAGCATATGATCCAATGTTGCTCAATGCTTTCTTCAATAAAAAATGGAAAAGTGTAAAGTTGCTTTTTAATTTCACACATATTGATGCACTAGTTATAATTAAAACATTCAAAGAACTTATGTTAAAAAAGACGAGAGATCTATGGGGTATTTCAATACATATTCAAAAATCCATTATTATTCCCATTGCACACACATATTTAGCATTGATATTTAGTTTATAAATCTTATGAAACATAGTATATTAATTTCTTTATTTAAATCAGGAGAAAAGAGTGATCTGTCCCATTTCAGACCCATGTGTATGTATGAAAAAATATTTTATCAATTATTATCATATTTAAATTAAAATTCTTTGTTAAATGAAAATCAGTACTGATTTACTTACAAACAAATCTACAACTGATGCAGGAGTTTCTTTAGTAAAACATATTTTTGACGTATGCGAGGCTAAGCAGGATGTAATTGGTAAATGTATTAAATTCACAATGCCAAATGTGCCACAAGTTATAACAAATATTTCAATGAATTATGAACATATTTATGTAGTCAACTCAAATGTCGTTTTAGAAATTACTATAGATTCAAAATTACAATGGAGCCCCCATATTGTTGCTTTGGCAGGGAGACCCAGTTCTGACGTTTGACTGATATTAGAACGACGATATTAGTTTATTTCAGCAATTTCCAAAATATTACGTCTTACAGTCTGTTATTGTGGGGATCATCTGCTGATATACAATTTTTTTTTGTACATAATACTGAAAAGGGCGATCCGTGCAATGTATGATCTTAAGCCGCGTGATTTACTCCGAAAGATATTTCAGGAGATTAACATTTTAACTACAGCGTCGCAATTCATCTTTGACTGCATAATTTATACATACGCAAGAACCTACACATTTTTTCTAGACAAAATAACTTTCATAGCTTTAATACAAGAAATAAACATAAGCTTGCCGTTCCCAGTCAGAGGCTTCATAAGACTGGGAAGTCTTTTATTAGACTAAGTATCAAAATATTTAAGAACCTTCCTGAAAATTTGAATGTCCTAAGATTTGTTTATTAAATCATTCTTGATGAAGAAAGGTTACTATAAAATAAAGGCTTATTTAAATGACAAATATGCATGTGAATTTTAATCTGCTCAGCCGCACATAATTATATTTATTATAATTGTCATATTGAAATTAATTTTTGAATAAGGCGTAACTGCTGAGTTTCTTCCGGCGTCTCTTCTCAGCTCGCCAAGTCGCTGGTTGGGTGAAAAAAGGTTTTGACGAACAAAATAATTCACTAAGTGAATCAAATTGCTGAATAAATAGTTTCATTTCATTTCTATACTTCTTGATTAAAATCTTCAAAATCATAGAGATTTTTTTGGATATACTCTTATATCTGGGCGCATCTGTTAGAACATGTTCTTTACCACGGCTTCCACTTCCCCCCGCACACGCAACAATACTTAGTAGAAAAGACGTTACTGCCACGTACGCCTTACCGATTCTCGTAATACTTAGAAGAAAGGACGCATCTACTCAGATGCGTTTTTTCTTCTTATGATCATGTAGTTACGCCTTTTCAACCTATGAACATTAATATATTTTGTAAACGAATAAGACTCATCTACTTAGTTACGTCTTTACATCTTAGTATTATACAGAAACGTCTTTCCAATTTAGTAATCTACAATGAATTTTGTAGATAAGCCCTTTTTAGTTGTTCATAAAAGACAGAGTATTCGTATTTCATAAAATTAAAAAATACTAGAAGGTGCGCCTTTTTCTGCTGATTCCGAATCACTATCTAACTCAATTTTGAGAAAAATGTTAGATGCGCCCTTTTTCGCTATGACGGCAGTATAACGAATAAAAGTGATAAACAATGTTGGCCGAAACAAATCACCCGCAGATTTATTTTCTATGGTATTCATGTAGAATTTCCTTTTGTTAAGGCGAGGCACCTGCTATTATCGAGAAATATTATACTATGATCCTAATATTGTTAATTTTTTTCGCATTATATGCATCAAGGGCAATTTTAGCTAAAGCTCGCAAAACATAATGTATAAAATATTTATTTACAACTGCATCGTCGGATCATAAGCATTGGTTGCCAATCCCTGATGTTTAACCATCGTCTATTCTAGAATGTAACTTGAAATTAAAATAAATTGTTCTCATTAAATTTTCATTAAAATAGATTTCACTTTTGGAAAAACTAGTCATAAAATAGAATAATCTTGTGAACAGTGTTACAATTGAATCCATAGTAATAATTGCTTTTTAATCATTGATATACAAAAACCCAAGATGCACAGTCTCGAACAAAAGTAACACTCAATAGTGTCACCAAAACCAAAAGTCAAACTTTGACATGACATAATTTCGCAGATAGAACAAAGCTAGGAGTGGAGACGAATATTTGTTTTATTATTATATACAAGCATTTTTAAAGCAAATTAATAATATGTACATACAAACATAAAAAGTGCAAGTAGTAATTTAACAAAGTACCGCAAAACCTTATTTAACTACATGTTTAAACTTAAAATTAAAACGTGTTTATGAATCTTCACGCCTTTGTTGGCTGACGATTGATGTCCATTGCCAGCATGCTATGGCCACAAGGAATACTAATAAAAAGAAAAGAATAAGAAATACATTATGTAAATGTAGAACTCGTCTTCGTCACCTAAATTTATTGTATATCATAAATTAAAAAATGATGCACAAAAATCTATAAGAACATATTATTAATAAACAAAGTTCCAACTGAAATCTAATTGAATGGATGGTTGGAGATGAGACGAAACAAAAATGAAAAAATCTTCCATAACAATTTATGGAATTCGCTTAAAAACGAAATTATAATACAAAAAATACAATTGATGTATATAAATATACTTGTTATAATATCAAAACGATATGTGCAAAAACATATTTAAAAAATAAACATCACAAAAAAATATCGTCTCCTTTGAAATACGAACAGAGCCTTCTTATAATGCGACTAAAATAAAAAGGGATTATAATGCATAGTTCTGACAATGAAATAACGGCCATTGGAATTTGCCGTATTAGACTGGAGCCGGTGACTGACTTTTGAAACAAATTAAATTTAAATAATATATTACGTTGCTTATTAACTTATAAAATCCACCAAAACGAATCAATAAACATTTTTACTTACCGAAAATTATAAATCCCGGCCTTTTCTAACGTTCTTGTCGTACTTTTTGTACAATTTTTCATTGCGCATTTCGGCATTGTCAACGACGTTGCTATGACGCGGGTGACGCAAGACTATTTGAAAAAGGTGCCGGATTTAAAATTGGGCACTTTTCTGATGTTGACGATTTATAGACGTTGATTGTGTATCTTGGGTTTTTGTATATCAATGTTTTTAATAGTCTTTCTTTTTTCTTAGTTTCTATTCAGAAAAATAGCCTTGTATATTTTCAGTCTGTAAACAGATTTTAAATTAAAAACTAATGATACTTAGCATCGATTTAATTTTAGCCCGCCACCCTAACTTTGAATACCTCCCGACATACAGCTAACGAAATAAGAAATTCAAAATTATTTACATTTCCCTATACATCAAGCCTCGTCTGTCAAAACTACACCAAAAAAACTTACAGGTACAAGTATATAAGTAAACTAGCGGCCGCCCGCGACTCCGTCCGCGTGGTTTCCGGTTTTCGCAAACGTAGGTATATACTATACCTATAAAGTTCCAGACAAACATTAATCTCCTTTTTCATCCCCTTGGGGTGGAACATATAAAAATCCTTTCTAAGGGGATATTTATGTCATAGTAGCTTCATGCATGCCAAGTCCCAGCCCTATCGGTTTAAAATTGACAAAGTTTCATACAAACATTAATCCCCTTTTTCATCCCCTTGGGGTGGAACACATAAAAATCCTTTCTAAAGGTATCTTTATGTTAGTAGCTTCATACATGCCAAGTCTCAGCCCGATCGGTTCAAAATTAACAAAGTTTCATACAAACATTAATCCCCTTTTTCATCCCCTTGGGGTGGAACACATAAAAATCCTTTCTAAGGGGATCTTTATGTCATAGTAGCTTTATGCATGCCAAGTCCCAGCCCGATCGGTTTAAAATTTACAAAGTTTCATACAAACATTAATCCCCTTTTTCATCCCCTTGGGGTGGAACATATAAAAATCCTTTCGAAGGGGATCTTTATGTCATAGTAGCTTAATGCTTGCAAAGTCCCAGCCCGATCGGTTTAAAATTTACAAAGTTTCATACAAACATTAATCCCCTTTTTCATCCCCTTGGGGTGGAATATATAAAAATCCTTTCTAAGGGGATCTTTATGACATAGTAGCTTTATGCATGCAAACTCCCAGCCCAATCGGTTTAAAATTGACAAAGTTTCATACAAACATTAATCCCCTTTTTCATCCCCTTGGGATAAAATAATAGATATATACTATAGCCCATAACCTTCCTCGCCAAATACACTATCCAACACAAAAAGAATTTTTCAAATCAGACCAGTAGTTCCTGAGATTAGCGCGTTCAAACAAACAAACAAACAAACAAACAAACAAACAAACAAACTCATCAGCTTTATATATTAGTATAGATGTAAACACGGTCTTACTTCTAAAGCCTTCAAATAAACAAAGCAAACATCTAAATTGACATGGCGTCGCCATTTAGTTACACGATAACATGACACACGGCAGATTTAAACGGTAAATAGCGTAATATTATGAAATATCAGGGAATACACTAAACTTATATTTAAAGAACCAGTTACACATAATGTGGTTCAAACACAAATTCAAATTCATTGGACGAACACACCAATTGCCTAGCCCCCCTAACTAAGCTCGAAGCTAGTACTATGAATAAATAGGATGCGGATAGCCATACTAAGATTTTTTTATAAACATCCATGACTCTAGTACAAATGTGTACATTTGTACTACACACACCATTAGCAAGATTCGAACCCGCTACCCTCGGTTTTGTAGCCATGGTCTCTGACCACTAGACCAACGGGCCCGCCAAATTGCCATCAAACATGGGATGAAGCGTGCTATTTTAATTAGACCAGCCAAATGCCACAGTGACGGCGCGTCGCCCAGAGCTGCAATAAAACACGAGCGACACGCACTCAAGCACCGCGACAGCGTGACAGATGATCCGCGGTAAATCATTAAACTTGTCTATACTAATATTATAAAGAGGAAAGGTTTGATTTTTTGTTTGTTTGTTTGTTTGTATGAATTGAATAGGCTCCGAAACTACTTGGCAGATTTGAAAAATTCTTTCACTGTTGGAAAGCTACATTCACCCAGAGTAACATAGGCTATATTTTATCCCGGTACGGGAAGTAGTTCCCCCGGGACGCGGGTGAAACCGCGTGACGGGCCGCTATATCATATAAAATGTCTAAAATAATTTGTCAAACTTATTTCGATAACATAATCTTATTTTTTCATAGGGGGGAAAATAAACTCTAGGTCTGTTTCAATCATTATTATGCTTCACTGACTAATTGATTAATTATATGATTAAAGTTAGTAAGAAATATCAAGGAACAATATTCGAAAGGGACATTTTGCGAAATGGACATTCTGCGAAAGGGACGTTTTGCGAAAGAGACGTTCTTCGAAGGAGACCTTTTGCGAACAGTGGACATTTTGAGAACGATGACGACAAGCTGAATCGTTGCCATTACTTATACATATAAGTCTAGCTCATAGATCCTGCTAAAAAGGAACACATTGTCTAGCTCAGGGGTCCAGATAAGAAGAAACACACACATTCCCGCTGCTCGTCTCATATTATCAGCACGTGTCGCCACGTGACCGCCGCGAGCGCGCATCACGTCGACACTCGACAACACGCGTGATAGATGTCACGCGATCAATCATACAACCCGAAAATATGAATACATTTTCCTGGTATATGCTATAAGATTAATTTTAAAAATGAACCAGGTTCACAATAAAACAGGGAACCATGTCATTGACATCGAGCATCACATTGATAAAATTTAAATTATATGTACAAGTCACCAATTTACATCATTCTATGTACTTGTATCTTTTATTACTTTTTATTTACTTTATGTGGCTTTAAATTACAGAACTACATACATCGCCTTATTAATTTTTTGTGATCTGTCTTTGATGGTCGACCGACATTATAAAAACGGGGAGTAAGACCTGGTTAAGAAGAGCACAGAATCAACGTGGATGGCGTTCAATAGAGGTGGATTATTCCTTACAGAGGGATAACCTGTCCTTATTTCTATAATATCGCTCTAACACTGCCATCACTTCACACTTCACTTTATGATGATATGCAATTTAATTATAGCATTTACGTGATGCTCAGAGTTGCAATAAAACGCCGCGCCGCCGCGCTAGTGTCACGTTAGCGCGACACGCGCGATAGATGACCCGCGATCAATCATACAAACCACACACAACCGCTGAATTTTTCGCCTCATTATTGTCAGTTTAAATGGAATTGTTTCCCAATACATTTTCCAGAGACATCAGCATTATAACGGTCATGTGAAATCGATAAATTTTAAGCAATAATCAAGATGGATTGCTCGTAAAAACAAAAAGTTATAAAACGTAACTTTATTCTAAGATTTATTAGGCTAACAATATCAGGGTTGCTGCTGAGGAGTAGGCCAAATGGAGAGACATATGTATAAATGTGAACTGCGACAGACTGATGACGCTCAATACTGTGTAAAATACACACATATGCAGTGAAATAGCCTTTCGTAACTTTTGTGCTATGTAGTGAGTAAGGTCCACCACCGCCAGAGCTCCAGTTAGGGAGGGTATGGGGTTTTAAAAGCAGACAATGCATCTGCAACCCTCTTGGGGTTGTTGATATCCACGGGCAGCGGTGATCACTTACGATCAGGTGACTCCTTCCAGCAATAAAAAAAGACAATCAGAAACGCATAAATTTAAAAAGAAACACTAATTTATAAGACTATTTCCAGTAACTAACACTAAACGTAACAAGCCATACATACTGAAACAGAGTAAAACAATAAAACTATCAATGTCACATTCAATCACTTTCTAATTAGTCCACCACATGTCCAAATAGTCGTTTTAATTAAAGCTGAATCTAAACGACACGTGCGTTCACGCAGCGGACAGCGGTGCAATAAAACACGGGAGACAATCACGTCACATTGCGGCGACAGAGCGTGACAATGCGCTACGATAAGGGTGGCTGAATTGCTAGATAATAGTCAATGTATACAACTAGGCATCAAAAAATCTAGATATTGTCAAAAATATGATTGTGATCAATCCAACGATCCTCATTGTTAAGTACGAGATACAACAAGGTTCGTCAAGAAACGCAGAAAGAAGCACAAACAAAGTTATAGAAGTCAATAAATGACTGAGAAACATATTATACGCAATATTCATGTACAATTTAGTAATACAAACTTAAGTTAACAAACTTGAAGAAGAAATTGAATTATAATTAGCTGACGCTGAATCTTTTTTTGAAGTTAAATGTAACAAATTATTAAAAATGATGAATAAATTTCTTCAAATTAAACAGCTATACGCTTCTCACACTCTGTTCCCGAATCCAAAACAAAACGCGCTCGACATAACATGGTTTAGTATGTAAAAATGACAGAAACTGTCTATTAACTGAATAATTATGAAATTTCGTATAAAACAGCCATCCGAATACCACACGCTGCAACAAAACAAAACGCTCTCGACAGACGCGTTGTCGCATCGCGCCGGCGACAGCGCGCGACGACAACCGTGATTGATGACCGGCGATCGATCGCGGGAGACGTGACAGTGTCCGCCAGCGTCCGTTCCGTATTCCGACGGACAGTGTGCACCCGGCCTTATGGACACAAGGGTGATATGACCGCTGCACACTGGGGTCTGTTCTGTATCTAAACAGCAATTGTGCTCCCGGCCTTATGAATCTAGAAAGATATCATACGGCCAGCTTGACTGTCCATTGGTGTCGAGGTTTGAGAACACTATCTATGAGGTTTCCCAAGCTTGGTTCGGATATTGCATGCTTGAATCACCTTATTTTGAAAGGCATTAACAACCGCACAAGGACCGCAGATGCGTTTCCTGCCTTTAAGACCCCCTACCGTCCCCAACTGAGCTTTGTCGACTTTTTTAACAAGCGGAAATATAGAACAACAGTGCCGGCTACACACATGGATAAATAAGTGAGTGATATGGCCGGCCGCAGAGACAGTATGTGCCGTGGCGACTCTGTATTCAAAGAAGATTGATAAGTTTGGTCGGAATTTTATATTTTTAGGCACATTCATTCCTCTTTCGAAGGGATATTGAAAATTCGTTCTTTAAACTAACTTTTTCGGTGCAGACAAACTTAATAGATGATTATTTTCGTAATTTCGCTATTTATAAACGCCTATTGTGAATCCACTTGAATATATGTATATGTCAATTGTAAAGACTCTATTTTGATACTTATTTCGACTATAACGATAACAGTTAAATAGTGGATAATTACCTTTATAGGAGAGAAAAAAATGCTCTAGCAGATTTTAAACTAAAATTTCACCTTCTAGATGACTGACTTCATAGAGTGTAAATAAGATGTGTATTGTTTTACACGAGTCAGTTGCGAGCAAGTTATTCTGTTTTGCAAGTTTTTAATTAAAACCTTCTGATTAAGACAAATGCAGTAAATATTCCAGCTCCTAATACAGTGTACACTAAGTTGGGTCTTAGAAGGCGAAACCCCAAAGCCTTACACTTTACACCGGCATTAAATCTAAGCTCTAACAAAAGAGGTCCAGGACTAGAATACGTAAAACATTTTCAGTGTTCATTAACAACCTAAGCGGGTAATGACGAAATAAATTAGTTTAGTGCGGTTAATTTTATGGAAATCAAATTATTTTGTGTTCTATTGGAACGTTTAAATATCTAAATCTATTAATTTCTGCGACTGAATTTTAATACATATTGTTTTGAATGAGTGTTGAATCATTCGTGCTACTGGCACGAAAATTCTATCAAAGTACATGATTAGAATATATTAGTATGTAGTTATTTGATCAAATGATTGGGTCACAAATTAAAGGTATTATGAGTTTATCTGACAAAATTATATACATCTAAAACGGTAAAAAGTTTTGAGTTAAAAACTATTTATTCCCAAGTAAAACACATAATCCGAAACCGGGCTGTGTTCGAAAAACCCGCCACAATTTTTTCCCGACCCGGCAATCGAACCAACTAAACAACCATCGAGATGTTCCGTTAAACACTAACCAAAAACACAAAAAATCCATCCCACTCATCTGACACCAATGCTAATGTTTCCGAAATTAATCAACCCTAAAATCAAAGGGACGGCCGAGGCGACCCGCGCAGGAACTAATTTTTTCGCGCGGTCTCTCGCTCGCGGTCGAGTAATTTCCCGGCGGGCCGTTATAATTTGTTCAAATTACCGCCGGCCGGTCCTTGGATTGGATTATGCAAGATTGGACGGGGCGGTCTGCTTGGCCGTTTTGGACGAGCGACAGGTTAACATGCGCGACGGGGGATACTCGTATGTCATGCGGCGTGAATATTCAATGTAGTTGGTGCGTGCGTTTTTTAGTCCGTTTTCTGTATTGAAATGAAAAAAATGTTACAATAAAATTTATCACGACGACTTGGCTTCTAGGAACCTAATATGAGAGGCAATGTGCACTATTTATAGATATGGGACAAAACAAATAAATAAGTGTTCAATTAAAAGTACCTACAGTTAACGACAACGTTCAATATATCACTTAAAATAATTACTAATTTTATATGGTCGTTTGGGACCAGTGGTACCGGCCTCGAAAGCCCCACCAAAATAAATAATTAATTTTCAAAGGGACTTCTGGGACCGCGGTCCCGGTCCCAAATGTCTCCCATCTCCCAGTCAGTCAAATCAGCTTATATCTAAGATACAAGAGTTTTTAGAAATGGCATAATAATAATATTATATCTTTGCTTTTGTTGGCAACGCTTAAGAAGACTCAATTCAACAGATAACAGACAATCACTCTCACCGCTCACTCAGCATTCACATGAAATCACCGGTAGTCAGTCAAATCAACTGAAATCTAAGATATAAGTATTTTTAGAAATGGCATCTGTATTTGCTTTTGATAGAAACACAATGAGTACACAAGCGCAATATTTACGCTCGCACTCATAGTTTCCGCGCGCCGACAAAGGAAACGTGCCGATATCTGGAGCGGGCGAGCGCGCTCGTAAATAACGCGCGATGACAGCTACATGCGCCCCGCTACGCCCACCGCCTCGCACCTTGTTATATACCTTATGCAGCTAAATAGTTTAAAATGTAGTGTCAATCCCGATATAAAATTATATCAAGTATGTTTTCTGACAAATATGGCGAATATAAAGGGGCCCCTTAAACCTACACGCTGGGTCGCAAGTCCCAGGCGCCGACTGACATTCCTCTCTGTTCCACGCGATGGACCCGGCACCCGCACGGAGAATCCATGGATAGCTAAGAAGTTCGTCTCTCTGAATATGATGACAGATTTACTGGTAACTAATCAGTCAAATCAACTGAAATCTAAGATATAAGTGTTTTTAGAAATGGCATCTGTCTTTGCTTTTGTTAGAAAAACAATAAGTAGGTACACAAGCGCAATGTTTACGCTCGCTCTCATAGTTTCCGCGCGTCGACAAAGGAAACCTGCCGATATCTGGAGCGGGCGAGCGCGCTCGTAAATAACGCGCGATGAAAGCTACGTACATGCGCCCCGCTGCGCCCACCGCCTCGCACCTTTTTATACATACATATTATATTCCTTATGTAGCGCAATAGTTGAATAAGTACTGCCAATATTGATTAGAAATTTCTTAAGCATATTTTGCTCTCACAAAAATGGCAGAATGTGGCGTGAATTGTAACAGACAATAACTCTCACATCTCACTCAGCCTACACAACCAATGAGAACACAACTGCAATATTTACGCTCGCACCCATAGTTTCCGCGCGTCGACAAAGGAAACGTGCCGATATCTGGAGCGGGCGAGCGCGCTCGTAAATAACGCGCGATGACAGCTCCATGCGCCCCGCTGCGCCCACCGCCTCGCACCTTTTCATATACCTTATTGCAGCGCAACAGTTTATAATATGTACTATTAATACCGATTTGAAAAATCTCAAGTATATTTAGCTCTCACAAGAATTTCGGAATGTGGCGACAGATTTCACTCGTAACCAACAAGTCAGTCAAATCGACTCAAATCTAAGACATAATTAGTGTTTTTAAAAAGGGCATATTTCTTTGCTTTTGCTGCAAACGCTCAAGAAGAGTCGATTCAGTAGATAACAGACAATAACTCCCACACAGCATACACGACATACACACTTTACACAAGCGCAATATTTACGCTCGCACTCATAGTTTCCGCGCGTCGACAAAGGAAACGTGCCGATATCTGGAGCGGGCGAGCGCGCTCGTAAACAACGCGCGATGACAGCTACATGCGCCCCGCTGCGCCCACCGCCTCGCACCTTTTAATGCCCTAGTACAATGCAACTTGAGTCCATAGTTTTTGTATATTAAATTTTATAATCACAATTGTGTTCGGTTCTACTACAACAATGTCTTGAAACGGCTTGATTATGGTGACAGATTTCACTTCACTTGTAATCAGTAAGTTGTAATTCAAGGGTAGAAACACACTGGACAGAAAAAACGCGGCCGACGTTCGGCGGGATTACGTCCGCAATGTATTTTAAACTTCGGTCGCGTTTTTTCCGCTTGGTGTGTTTAGACGCTAAGATCTTAGAGTTCTTAAATTAAAAATGGTTATAATGTCTTTGCTATCGCTAGACCAGGTAAAAGCTTGCCTATACACACAATGAGTACACAATCGTTAACAACGCGCAATGACAGCTACATGCACTCCACTGCGCTCACCGCTTCGCACCTTTTAATGCTGGTACAATGCAACTAGAGTCAATTCCATGAAAGTTATTTTATTCCCGTTCCGTATACCCTGAGAAGTTCAGTGATGATCTTCGAGGTTATATTATCTCAAGTATGTCTAGGTCTAACAACCATTTCTAAAAATGGATTGATTGTGGTGACAGATTTCCCTTCACTTGTAATCAGTAAGACAAATCTAAGATCTGAGAGTTCTTGAAAATTGTGAATGTCTACGTTACCGCTAGCACATGTTAGAGCTTGCCTATACACACAATGAGTTCGCAATCGTTGTCGACCTGCTTGGTGTAATGGTCAAGAAGTTGACCAAGAGGTCGCGGGTTCGATCCCCGCACAGGGCAAATGTCTGTGCATGAAAATGTATATTTTTCCAGGTTTGGGTGTTATATGCATATAGTATTTATGTACATTTGTCGTACCACTGTTGATTCCGATATTTGTAATACAAACGGAGTAAGAAATCTGTAATACAAACGGAGTAAGAATGTACTCGTATAAACTATGTGTTGTTGTAAAATTTTATTTATCTATAATCGTAAATAACGCGCGATGACAGCTACATGCGCCCCGCTGCGCCCACCGCCTCGCACCTTTTGCATCGGTGGAAATAATGAAAATAATGGCATAGTTTCTTTTAGCATTTCCCAGAAACGGGACATGAAAAAGTATCCAAAGGAACTATTTAAGTGGCATTAAATCAGTGGTAATTTTAATTGGTTGAATGATGAATGACTATTTAACAAGAAATATGATGTTTAAATTGTAAGAAAATATAACAACTATTGCAAAAAATTGGAAATTAAGCTGGAGTATTTCACCGTGCTGCCTGCATGTACGAGTAGTACGAGAGGAGTAGGCTTATATTTTACGTCATTCCTTTGATAAGTCTTTAAAGACCAGCACGACTTCTCAATTTAACCAATTAATAAATTTTTCAAAATGTATTTAACTATCTACAATCCGTTTTTCGAATGTAGGTGTGGTTTTACACACCTACATTCTAAAATGGATCGCTACTATCTTGTATCTAATAATAAATAACAACCCTCTCGAAACCCACGCACAGTTACTAAACCCTCACTATTTAGTTTCAACTGAAAGATAAAAGAGAAATCACATCGGTAGGCTAAATTAAACTAACCGAGCGTGTTCACCTAGTTTCATATTCATCCGCAATAATTGCGTTTCACAGGTTACTGCGCGGCCAATGTAATTAGCTGGGAACGTCGATGGTGCTATTTTCACGCCGTCAAATACTATATATTATTTAGTTTTTTTTAATGTAATTTGATAAATACACAAACAATTTACAATACAAAGTATCACCCAATATGGTACTGGCCGCCACAAATGTTCATTGGCATTTTACGAAGGAATTGACAAACAATTTTAGTGGCAAACGATGCAGAAACGGCTGAGAACGAGCTAGGATAGACAGACAGACATGAGAAAACTATAAGGGTAGTAGTCTACTACGGAACCCTAAAAATGGAAAAAAGTAAATCCTCGAATATTGAGGCAGTGATTTGCTTTTAAATTGTGTCATAATTAGAAAACGATTATGTGTCACTGACTTCTTTGTAAAATAATGAATTTGAAAAGTTAATTAAATAGTATTTTCAACGTGAATTGAACGTTAGAATTAGTTCCAAACATATACAATGAAATAGCATTTGTCCAGGTCAATACATTTTGTCTTGCACAATCAGATTACAATGTAGTTGGTGGAGTTTCTTTTCTAATCCTATCAAGATTCGCGGGGAACATGAATTCCGTATCACCTACAAAGTTTAAAACATGGCTCTGATCTCTGGGTCTTGTATCTCATTCCTAAATGAATGTTTTGAGATGCTAAAAATCCTACATTTTGCGATCACTTACTAAAATAGAATTGGATTTAGAGTATGTTATTAATATTATACACCATCAATCATTTGTAAAATTAATCGTGATTAAAAACTTTACAATGAAGTCAATAATACGTTGTTTCAATAAATTCCACATCGCACAATCGCAACGTAACGTAATACAACCAATTGCGAATAAAATGTTAAAGCACACACTATTTTCACGGCAAAATTTAACAAAACACAGACCAACTGAAACAAACGTTCAGTCACTAGTGATATTACATCTGCTAATTGATTGATCGGACAAAAAAACAGACACCGCAATACCTTTAACGGCAAAGCAAGCATCGCGTCCAAACATCACTACATAAATTAAACTGTCAGTTTGTATGTTTGTAACTATTTGATGGATTGCACGCCATTGGTACCGCCGGAGCCACTCGCGTAATGCAAATATTTATGGGGAGAGTCTAGGTAAAGATTACCATTGATTGATTAGACCAGCAACAGGTATAGAGGGGCGGTTGAAGGACTTAGTCAAAGGGCTATGGTGTAGTTGGATCTCCTTTTCAGCAAAAATAATGTTAGTATTGCTAGTAATTCAATAAAACTTCTTTTAAACGTATAAAAGTCGCGGTTTAATTAAAACCACACATTTACAGGAAAACCCGACGTTTCTATTTTTTATAGGTTTTAATAGGAGCCGTGGTCACGGAATGACTCAGGTATTATGCGTCACATCACATTTGTCATTATTACAATACTAACAGCAATTGGTAAATCAATGAACAACAAACCTTTACTTCATATCGCGTCGTCGTGTTTTGTTTAAATATTGTGAAGTGTACCTGAAACAATACAAAAAAAAAGTTATAGACGACATACAGTGAATATTACAGCACATCAGACTACGAGTACGTGAGTGTTTTAAGACTGGTCTAAAAAACATTCCGGGGATGTGTTAAGTTTACTTTACTACACTGTTGTATGATAAACGACGACAAATGCGGGCAGAATCACCCATCTGAAAGGAGAAAGTAGAGCTTTAGTGCACCCCAATCCCAAACAATCCAAGTCTCACAGCTCCCCGCCTACAAGGGTACGCACCGACCGTTGCAAATCAATAGTCGTTTTTTCATCTCGATACGTAATTACAATTTCTCGGTCCTCTTTTGGGGCGATGTGATTTGTTCTGCTCTGATCTATCATGTTTTCAATCAACCAACGGGATAACAAAAGGTTTTTCAGTGAATGGAAAATTGACGTTTTAATATTCAGCCGCTCATTGGAAAAGTTTTTTTGATATTTTTTTATATATTTTTAGAACGAACGATAAGTAAAAAATCTTAAGATCTAAGGCACACAAGATCACAATTGCGTTGTATTAAAAACTAATAAAAAGGCAAGTGTACCTACCTATTTCACAAATACAATGCAATTGAGTTTCAGTACCTCAAATAAGGTTACAATCAATATAGCAAGGAGCATTAAAAAGTACATTAGTAAGTGCTTCATTAATATACTACGGCAACCATTTGGTTAAGCCATAAATGTGAACATAATATTCACTAAACTACTGGTTTGACGACGAATACAAGGAACATCAACTTCGTCAAGGAAGGATCTACCAAGAAGTCCAAAGTCAAACCTTACTCCATCGTTAGTGTAGCTCCAGATTGGAAGATCATGATGGACACGTATGAAAAGCACTACAATATTCCAGAGGACATTGCGTTATCGTCGTCTAGACCAGACCTTTTCATTTATTCTAGAAAACTTAAGCGCGTACTGTTGGTAGAACTTACTGTTCCATGGGAGACAAACATTCCCAAAGATCACGCGTTTAAAACAAATAAGTATTATGACCTAACCAACGAAATGACTAAAAATGGTTATATAGCACGGTTGTATGCTGTGGAAGTGGGTGCGAGAGGTATACCAGCGAAATCTCTCTACAACCTACTGAAGGACTTAGGATTACCAAGATCTAATATTAGCTCGTTACTGGAAAGAGCAACTAAAGCTGCTTTACTCGGCTCATACCAAATATGGTTGGGAAGGGAGAGGAATGTCATCGGTGGAGGTGATCGTTAGTATACTATAAAGGGGCCCCTTAAACCTACACGCTGGGTCGCAAGTCCCAGGCGCCGACTGACATTCCTCTCTGTTCCACGCGATGGACCCGGCACCCGCACGGAGAATCCATGGATAGCTAAGAAGTTCGTCTCTGAGTACAATTAGTGCTAGGTTAACGATAGTTTCAAATAATTGTGGTTTGAAATTAGAGAAACTCTGCGGACTAGGGAGATTACAAGCGTTTTATAATATTTATGTCTTGATTTTTTTATGTATACCTGATATTTAATGCTATGGTCAAGAAAAAAAGTTGACGTTAGGCCAAGAAGTCAAGGGTTCGATCCCCGAGGACAATTTTTTTTGTGTGCATTTATTTATGTGCATGAACGAACATGACTGTAAGTTTGTCTGAATTGGGTGGTACATTTGTATTTAAGAGTATTTATAATACCACTGTTGATTCTGACAGCTAACAAAATATGCCAATGTTCATCACACAAACATTTGCCCTTAGCCGGATTCGAACCCGTGGTCCTTGGTTTTAAGACAAGGGTCTCTAGCCACAATACCAACGGCCCTGTCAAATTGCAAAATAAATAGGTGATTTGACTTTAAATTCCCAAAACAAACTGATTCACCTATCAAGCAATAAAAAAGTATACCTACCTCCCACCATACAGTAAAGCTTCAAGTCCCTCTCCAACTATCCCCTACAAGTATACACGTCTATACAACATCGACAATATATCGTCCCTTTTGTAAAACACGGCCAAATTACAATGCCCACTCGATTCATCGTAACGCTAAACTTATTCGCCCCCTACCGCATTACCGGTAAATATTTATAGCTGGCTCCAGGAAGGATTCAGGGCTACTTTAGGGCTGGCCGAAACTATTAGGTAAGTAACAGACGGGTTAGAGAAAACCAAAGATACCCTGAATAGAAAACGCACAATGTCTTATCAATGTATTTTTAAACAAACAAAAAAGCTCTAAAAAAAATTAAAGGTGGTTTTATGTTCAAAATTTAAAATGCAAATAACACAATTTTTTTATCACTGAAAAATGTCTTTTAAAATATTTAAAACTATTCTACGTCATGCGCGCGGTGGAAAATTCAACATACACACTTTCTGCTACAAAAGAATTATTTAGTGTCCAAAGATGTTTGTGTGTGCTCCAAAATCACTCACATTTATATAGACGTATAATCTTTTAATTGTTTTTATAAATGCGTATGCATGTTCCGCAGTAATCATCATAAGTTATCAGCGTCTGCTAAAACTTGTTCTGAATGCTCCAAAAATAAATATAAGGTTTTGCAGACCATTCACAATAAAACACAAGTGAGTAATATTATAAAATATTATGTATTTATTTTTGTATAAATAGCCATAACATTTTTTTTAAATCTTAAAGAAGTCTTCGCCATCCCTGACGCAGCTGCTAAATGCGCATATGGCGGACCGCGCGCTCCCGGGAGTTTTGGAATTTACGCGTGTATATGTAAATCGGGACCAGCCCCGGACGCGCGGACGCCCTGTGGGCACGTTAAGCATTTTCGACTTGTGGGTGTTAAATAACACTTTCATTTAGATATGAAACTAAACTTTTGGTACGTTTTTATGAGCGCGCATATTCACGGTACGCAGTTATCATCCCTAATCCACAATTAAACAGCGTCTCCTAAAAACTAGATCTACCTGCTTCTTCTTTGAAGACCATTCTTAAAATAACACACAAGTTAGTAATATTATATGTATACATATTATGTTTTAGATTATAAGAAGCCATTATATCATTTTAAATCTTAAAGACGCCTTCGCCATCCCTGACGCAGCTGCTAAACGCGCATATGGCGAACCGCGCGCTCCCGGGAGTTTCGGAATTTACGTGTGTATATGTAAATCGTGACCAGCCCCGGACGCCCGGACGCCCTGTGGGCACGTTACACTTCGACTAGAGCACTTTCATTTAGACTTGAAACTAATCTTTTGTTACTTTTTTATAAGTGCGCATATTCATGGTATGCAGTTATCATCACTAATCCACAATTAATCAGCGTCTCCTAAAAACTAGATCTGCCTGCACCATTTTTGAAGACCACTTTTAAAATAACACACAAGTTATACCTAATGCATATGTTTTAAGATTAGAAGAAGCCATAATATAATTATAAATCTTGAAGACGCCTTCGCCATCCCTGACGGAGCTGCTAAACGCGCATATGGCGGACCGCGCGCTCCCGGGAGTTTCGGAATTTACGTGTGTATACGTAAATCGCGACCAGGCCCGGACGCCCGGACGCCCTGTGGGCACGTTAAGCATTTTCCTTGTGAGTGTTAAATAACACTTTCATATAGGCATGTAACTAAACTTTTGGTACTTTTTTATAAGTGCGCATATTCAAGGTACGCAGTTATCATCACTAAGCCACACAATTAATAATATGAAAACCAGATCTGCTTGCTCCAAAATTTCTTCGAAGACCACTTTTAATATAATACTCACGGAAATAATATTATAAAATTATAAAATATAATATATTTCTTTTAATACAAATAGCCAAACTTAAAGACGTCTTCGCCATCCCTGACTCAGCTGCTAAACGCGCATATGGCGGACCGCGCGCTCCCGGGAGTTTCGGAATTTACGTGTGTATATGTAAATCGTGACCAGCCCCGGACGCCCGGACGCCCTGTGGGCACGTTACACTTCGACTAGAGCACTTTCATTTAGACTTGAAACTAATCTTTTGTTACTTTTTTATAAGTGCGCATATTCACGGTACGCAGTTATCATCATTAAGCCACACAATTTATCAGCGTCTGCTGAAAACTAGATTTGCCAGCTCCAAAATTTCATCGAAAACCACTATTAAAATAACACACAAATATAAATAGCCATAATATCATTTTAAATCTTAAAGACGCCTTCGCCATCCCTGACACAGCTGCTAAACGCGCATATGGCGGACCCGCGCTCCCGGGAGTTTCGGAATTTACGTGTGTATATTTAAATCGGGACCAGCTCCTCGCGGACGCCCTATGGGCACGTTAAGCATTGTCGACTTGTGGGTGTTAAATAACACTTTCATTTAGACTTGAAACTAATTTTTTGGTACTTTTTTATAAGTGCGCATATTCAAGGTACACAGTTATTGTCACTAAGCCACACAATTTATAAAATGAAAACCAAATCTGTCTGCTCCAAAATTTCTTAAAAGACAACTTTTAAAATAATACTCACGGAAATAATATTATAAAATATAATATAATGTATTTCTTTTTATATAAATAGCCAATCTTAAAAAAGTCTTCGCCATCCCTGACGCAGCTGCTAAACGCGCATATGGCGGACCGCACGCTCCCGGGAGTTTCGGAATTTACGTGTGTATATGTAAATCGCGACCAGCCCCGGACGCCAGGACGCCCTGTGGGCACGTTAAGCATTTTCGACGACGTAAAATATCATAACATTTCGACGTGGAGTTAGATCTTACTAAGTATTTGGAAGAAAGTAAAATTATTAGGGCGCAAAAACATTTCTGAAGCCTCATAAACAGTAAATCATATGAATTGAGATTTTTAATGATTATGATATTTTATTTATACTTACTTACTAACATAATAAAGCTGAAGAGTTTGTTTGTTTGTTTGTTTGTTTGTTTGCTTGTCAAACAACTACTGGTTCGAACTGAAAATTTATTTTTGCGTCGGATTGTCCTTTATTCGAAGGCTATAAACTATAGTATAACACTATGTGTGCGAAAACCGAATACCACCCGGGCGGAGTCGTGGGCGGCCGCTAGTGGGGTTTATATAAGTCCAGTTATAAATACACATATTATTATTATCAAAGCGCAAATTATATTAGTATTGATTCCAAAAAATTAAAATACCTCAGTTGCCTATTACGAGAGTGATGCTTATCAAAAATAATGACAATTCTTCCCATCCATTAGCGGTCACATCTGCATTCGACGGCATCGTAATTGTTTTTGATTATCATTGATTACTCAAACCGCCGCTGGAGGCGCCAGTCTCGCATCCGCAAGACGCTTATCATGATAAATGGATTGGATTGTCAAGTTTCCAAACTTGTAAATTATGTTATAACAATTTCACGAAACAAACGCACCAGATGTACACCTCCTGCTCGTTTTCTCATTAAACAGATAGAGATGATGAGAGTTTAAGTTGTATTTTATTATTTTAGGGGAGAGGAGAAGCGATTTTACAAGATAAGTATCAGGTGCAACATCAATATTTGATGTGTTGTTAACGTGGATTATATCAGTCTGTGGGATGATTATATTTGCTTCTGTATGTTACGAGAGTGATATCAATTGTGACTCCATACTGTCAAGATGTCCACGGTACAGATAGGAAAGATCACTCGCCAATAACACCATTGCATCTATTGGAATCGTCTTTTATAAACGCTATATATTCCACATCTGAGACTTGAATCGAGGTACATTTGATATTTTGACAACATCATTGGTTGTAACGTAAGTGATCATCAAAAATCAATGAGTCATACGGTCTTTGCTTTTATATTTTACTTTTGTTTTAAAAAAACGAATCCAAAAGTCGATCCTGAAGATGCCTACAAACACCTTTCTTTATTCCTCAGGTTTATTGTACGAATCCACAATTTATCCCGGATGAGCCCCGAAAAAATTGTTTGATACTTTGACGGATTTTACGAAGCTTTAAAAGTTTTATTTTTAAATATTTTGACATTTTCAGATTGTATCATTTGACAAGACATATTGAGGTTATGTAATTTATGATCCTACATGAACGTATTAGATATAAGAAAAAAAACCACTATAAATGAAAGCTTTCCCCTTGAAATTTCACTAATTGGGTAGAAAACTTTTCAACCACAACCTAATTCACTATTTTATGAATTATTAGAAAACTACACAAATAGGTCTACTAGTTTTCCAGTTTAGGTTTACAAAGGTTAGATATTAATTTGTTAGACCAAAATTATAAGTTTACAATAAATTATTAGAATCGGAATGTTGTAACCACACCTCAATTAAAACAGGGGTAAGGCGCCTAGAAATTGGATATTGATAAACTTTCGCGCTTCTTAACCAAAATCAATCATCGATTATTCTCGACAAAACCTGCCTTCCGAATAGATTTTAATTTTTAGTTCTTCTATAAAGCCTAATTGAATAAAGGATATTTTTAGTTCAAATTTTGAGTTTGAGTATCTTTCATAATTAAATTGGCACTAAACTCCATCGCGCTTACATAAAACGGTTATTACCTTCCCCATTCTCAAGTAATTCAAATCTTTATTACTTAAAGAGCATGGTTTACATTGGTTATGTAAATGTACGATATTCATGCCTAGAATCCGGAGCACCGTGCTCGACTGTACTTCTGGAGCAACTGACTCAATTTGATCACTATAACTGCATTCCAACTGTCGCCCAACCGCGGGCCGTTCGCCATCCTAGTCACGGACTGGTGCGGAGTACCAGTTAGAGCGATTAAATTATTAAAAAAATATATTGCTCATTGGTACCAAACATAAGAAAATCAACCTCATGTTTTTCTTGCTAGTGCTTAGGTTTGTATTTTAATAATACACAACTTATTGTGTTACCAACCTCCTCAACTCATCATTTGCCTGCCCTGTTCCCAGTTTATCTGGGGTCGGCGCAATATGTCGACTTCTTCCATACCGGCCTATCATTCGTCATCGCGTCATTCACACCTCTTTCACTCATATCATCCTTCACACAATCCATCCATCTTTTCTTTGGCCTACCTCTCCCTTGCACACCATTCACTTTCATATTAATCATTCGTCTCGTCACATGGGTTTCCTCTCGTCTCATCACATGGCCATACCAGGATAGTCGGTTCCCCTTAACCTTTTCTATCACTGGTGCCACTTTCATACTTCCTCTGATGTACTCATTCCTTATCTTATCCATTCTCGTCACCCCACACATCCATCTCAGCATTCTCATCTCCGTTGCATGCAATCGTCTTTCATCCGTCTTCTTCGTGGCCCAACATTCCGATCCATACATTAAGACAGGTCTTATTACGGTTTTGTAAATTTTGCCCTTTAGCCGTAAGGGCAACCGTTGATCGCATGTTGTTGCAGTGACCTGTCTCCATTTCATCCAACCTGAGTTGATTCGATGACCAACCTCCTCAACTCATAACATTAAATTTTTAAGCCGGCATTTTAGTTAAATAAAAAGTTTGTTTGCGAATTTTGACAATTTTAGTACTCAAACTTAAAAAAACTAAAACCGGCCAAGAGCGTGTCGGACACGCCCATGAAAGGGTTCCGTAGCTGAAAGATGGCCCGACAGCTTAAGACACCATTTAGTAAGGGCAACTGCACGTCATAAGTTGGTCGAGTTGTATAAAAATAACTATGTATGATACAGAGTTCGCTATAGTTTTCGTTGAAAGTACTTACTTGGTATACAGGTATACAGGACATTTTTTTCAGAATTATTGTAATAGTATTTCAAAAGTTAAGGGGGGGGGGGACGCTCTAATTTTAACTTTGTATTAATATATCTCGAGACTGGGGTGTTTGAGCCACATGGTTTCAAGGCAAGTTTTATTGTATTTAAAAATAGCTTTTTAACGATACCCCACACGATGGGGTAAGTCGATTTTTTTTTTTCGAATTTACTTTTCGCTGTATGGGAGGGGTGGTAAAAATAATTATTTTTCGATTATTTTAAAAACCAATTCTTGAATTATCACTATACATCTCTCCACCAATTTCCGTGGCAATCGGTTCAGAAACGGCGGAGAACGAGCCAGGACAGACAGACAGACAGACAGACAGACATGACGAAACTATAAGGGTTCCGTTTTTTGCCATTTGGCTACGGAACCCTAAAAATCCTACTACTATTATAAAGGCAAAAGTTAGTATGTATGGATGTGTGGATGTATGGATGTTTGTTACTCTTTCACGTAAAAACAACTGAATGGATTTGAATGAAACTTTACCACAATATAGCTTATACATCAGAATAACACATAGGATATTGGAAATCGAAATCCACGCGGACGGAGTCGCGGGCGGCCGCTAGTACCAAATAATCTTAAAAAGTTATGTAGGTTGCCTTTAATTAATGTTTTATTAAAACTTCACTAGTTAATGTCCGAGTGCATGCCCTCAAAACTCATTTCAAAATCCCACCCTATATAAGCGCTTTGTTGGTTATCCAAAATAAAGCAGCAATTAAATAAAATACATTTCTTTTAATCAATTCCGCTGTCACTGCAACCGCAATCTTGTTAGACTACGGACCGAGTTCACTAAGAGGTGTTTGTATAGAAATTGATTTATGGAAATTTTGCGGTGAAGACGCGTCGTCTACACAGCGCCGTCCAGAGATCGTTAAAGTGAAGAAAATCTGATTTTTACACACTAACTCATTTGTAATGATGAATACTATTGTCAGAAAAGAACCATTGTTAGTGCTCAAAATATCAGAAAAGTATTTATTGTAAGGACTAGGATGGTGAATTGATGCTGTTCAATCTGGCGCATGGATTTGGAGACTCGATGACACTTTAGTAGAAGAAGATGTTGAAGATTTCCATTTTGGGAGAACGCAATCGGAATCAAAACTGTATCGAAACTAATGATTTTTGTAAATCTTATATTTCCCCCAAGAATGAAGTTGTTAAAAGTAAGTCAAACATGAAATGACAAAACTCAAATGGATACTTTGTCGACTTTATGGTACCGTCATCTCCATACCTTAAAATTGGTATCGTAGTCTTTAAATAATCAATTTTTAGCCATAGAAAAACAATAATCAATCTCCCAAAGCTCGTCACAAGTACCAAATCGAATAAACGCGTTATACAAACACTCCAACCATTAAAGACTTCGCAACTCTTAATATAATTTTTAGCCGGCAAAGCCTTGATCGGCTCAAATTCTGATTAGACCGGCCGAGACGCGAATACGTAATCAAGACATCAAAGTGTTGTTTGCTTTAAAAAATATCACGTAAATCATCAATATTCCATCAGGTCTGAGAGAAAATGTTGAAAATTAAGGGATTTCGTTGCCAAGTTACCGGGTGATTTTAGGGATTAGGAACGAATTATAGTGCCTACGCAATAAAAAATAAAACCGTCGCTGCGAAAAATAATGAAAACTGTTGTTTGCAATATGGATATCCTAGACACTTGTTTGGATACTAGTGCCCATCTTACTGATGGTGGGTTATAGTAAAAAATATTATAATGCCGCCGCTATATAAAAGACCTATGGCTATAACTAACTTATGACAGTAAATTTATATTGATTGATTGATGTAAAATTCACATTATTTGCAGCTTTGCTTATCGAGTCTAGATAGGAGTGTGTATTGGCAAATGGTATTAGCAATTCTCTATTATTTTGTACTTTTTACAACTTACATTTTAAAATAAGTGACATTGAAAACTTTTATGAATTCTTGATTCGGATGAAATAAGCAGTAACTCTAGGGTACTTTAGGGCTAGGGTACTTTGGAGGATTGATTAAAGCACAAACTCCAGCAAAAGTGATAAAAATATTGAATGACGACAAAACAAAAATAATGAATAAGGGGAAACTAAAAAGAATTAGGAAACTACTGAATCTGCACCATTGACTTAGAAGGGAAACTGGTAAATCGAATGACGATAGTAACGTAATCAAGGAATCACAGAGAACTGACGATGGAGCAAAAATTAGGAAGTCAATGGAAAACTGCCTCGGTGAGAAGGGTCAGTGCTAATGTTATTTCCAAAATGGGAAATATGCAACCCTGTATATTACTTGGTAGGTATGTTAATGCCCAATACTGTAGTAAGGTATAGTATTCAAAAGAATCCATCTTTTTAAATTAAATTACACAATCAAGACACAATATTGCAATTTAATATTGTTTACAACTAAAGATTACGCTTTTTATTAAGTAAATTTTTAACTTAAGAATTGATGAAATAAACAACATAGATTAAGTTGGATAAAACCCGAACCATAACGGTACCGCTCTTGAAAAAGCTTTAAACGTTTCAATAAACCTTATCAATATGTAGATAATGGCAACTGAACAAATTGTGTACCAAAACTAGAGCCATCGACCTCAGCAAAATGTGAAGAATGTCTCAAGCCACATCTAATTTCTCAACTACGAGTAATAACACACCTTTGTGAAAGCCAATAATGATCGATGCACATTTTCTATCATATTAATTACAAGTACACGAGTATGGCAGCTCTATATAAATCTCAATGTCTAGAACATGAGTAGAGCAGCTCTATATAAGCCCCGATGCCAGTCTATTAAACAGCAGAATTAGTTGCATGGCAACGAACAGATGGGTCCTCGTCATATTTCAATAGACCTCCTGGCAGCTTTGGTTAAAATAACCATAGAATAAGAACTAACATAGAAGGGAAGATATAATAAAAACTGGGCGAATATGATTTTATCGCACGTTAGCTCAAAGTAAATTAATGCTAAAGTAAAAAATTGGCCAAGTGCGAGTCGGACTCCCGCCCTGAGGGTTCCGTACAAAGTCTATTTTTAACGTATTAAAAAAACTACTGAATAGATTTCGTTCGAACCAATTTTCGTTGGTAGTTTTTATGGTAATGTACATTATATAATTATTTCAGTTTTATCATCCTCTTATTTTAGAAGTTAGAGGGGGGGGACACACTTTTTTCCACTTTGGAAGGGTCTGTCACGTAAAGTATTCACTTTAGAAAAGAGTGATATTAGAAACCTGAATATAATTTTTAAAGACCTATCCATAGATACCCCACACGTATATGTTCAATGAAAAAAAATATTTCGAGTTTCAGTTCTGACTATGGGGACCCCCCACTTTTTTTTTTTTGTTTTTCTATTTTCGTGTGAAAACCTTGTTGCGGTTCACAGAATACATCCCCTCACCAAGTTTCAACTGTATAGTACTTATAGTTTCGGAAAAAAGTGGCTGTGACAGACTGGTGGACAGACAGACAGACAGACAGACAGACATGACGAATCTATAAGGGTTCCGTTTTTTTGCCATTTTGGCTACGGAACCCTAAAAAATGATGCGATATTTGTGTTAAGTTTTCTGTCTTTCCTTTACACTATAAATACAAGCAACTTCACTAAATGCGGGTTTAAAGAATTACATTATTGTAAGTATCCTTCTGTGGTATATGTGATTGTATGTATATGTTATGGTGTTGGAGCACAAGATGATTAATTTTGGTCACCCATTCGATGACCGGCCTTTGATAAAGTTACTTAGCCTCATCGAACGCAGACAAAATGTTACTGCGCCACCAAGCTCCTCCACTTAATAACTACGAACAAAAAGAAATTGAAAGCAAATATTTTTATTCTTCCTATTTTGTTAGTATTCTATGAAAATATTGGACAAAACGACAGCATCGACGGCTTCTAGCAACAGATGAGTTTTTAGTTTGAAGGCCCGACAAAAACTTTATGGATCTTGACACTTGAGGTTTTTTTCCATTAGGTCCCCTTTTTATAATAGTACACTTTCTTGAAAGGTTTGGAAAACATTATTCTTGGGCTAGTCATCGAATAATACGTCAAAAAAAAAACGGAATTCAACATTAATAGATGGAAATTATATTTTGGTTATATGTTTTTTAGATCAGAAAAATATATGTAATATCCTTCAGGTCGTTTCTTTTTTACCCATGGCGGCCAATTTTACGATCAGCCAGGTACACAGAATATGTATAATATTATAGTCCACAAGTGAGTGCAAAAGCACAGGTGCACTCCCTATTCCCTCACTCTCATAGTTCATTGGAACAACAATCTGATCTAACACTAATGAAATAAAGCCATGAAGGATAACTAAATTAAAAAAAAACTTTTTAATAAATCAACTTTTTGACGAATATACTTTCAAAATACCAATGTGCCTTGATAACAAAAGCACGGTTTCAGTTATGATTTATTCTCGATGTTGATTATTACAATATCAAATCAACTTTCATCTCAGTCCAAACGAAATACAAAACACTGCCAACACAACATAAAAATAAAAACTCCTTCTCATAAATATTTCGTTCCATTTATGCGAATTTCCGACTCGTCCATTGATCAAAGTACGGACTTTAGATTAAAAATACTTCCTGATGCTCATGCCAATAGTCGCTGGCGACTGGACATTTTCCAGCGACTGATTAAAACCGGTCCTTCGATTCGGCCGAACTAACTTTTTATGTGCGGGTGGATCTCCAAAAAATGTTTATTTTGAACACAGTTTCATTCAGCAGTATCCTAAGCAGCAGTTTTAACAAATAATAATATGATTATATCATAAAATATTAGTTACTAGCTGCCGCCACGACTTCGTCCACGTGGATTTCAGATCCCTTTTTTTCGCAATAAAAGGTATGGGCTACCTTTTATTGCGAAAAAAAGTATTTGTGTGTCTCAGGGTTCTTTCTAAATCGGTTAAGAGGTTTAAGCGGAAAATCGTAATAGACAGACAGACAGAGTTACTTTCGCATTTATAATATTAGTGAGGATTTACAATATCTATACAAAAAAAATAAAGCTTTTTTGGAATCGACTCCTATGGTGGACTCAGGTGGAGGAAAAAGTGCACTAGACTCCATCATAGGAAACATGTAATGGATCCATGGACTCAGGTGGAGGAACAAGTACACCAGGATCCATCACGGAAGCTGTGCAATGGATCCAAGTGGACGGTGGGAAGTACTGGTCCGATTTGAAAAAATATTTTTGTGTTTGATCCCAACTAATCCCAACTAATATTATAAATGCGAAAGTAACTCTGTCTGTCTGTCTGTCTGTCTGTCTGTCTGTTACGCTTTCCCGCTTAAACCTCGCAACCGATTTTGATGAAATTTGGTACAGGCATTCTTTAGACCCTGAGACAGAACATACGCTACTTTTTATTTCGAAAAAAATAAATCCACGCGGACGGAGTCGCGGGCGGCCGCTAGTATTATAAATGCGAAAGTAACTCTGTCTGTCTGTCTGTCTGTCTGTCTGTCTGTTACGCTTTCCCGCTTAAACCTCGCAACCGATTTTGATGAAATTTGGTACAGACAATCTTTAGACCCTGAGACAGAACATAGGCTACTTTTTATTTCGAAAAAAAGAAATCCACGCGGACGGAGTAGCGGGCGGCCGCTAGTATTAAATAAATAAATATAGGGCTCTTATAAGAATTTTACTATCTCAACCTGCCTATGAACACTTTAAATAATTGTTGCAATGCACGCAGATATTGTCGAATCCACAAATTTCGTTCGGGATAAATGACGAAAAATAATTTCAGAGATTTGCCCTGGCGTCCAAGCTATCTCACTCATTATGTTCTATCTGAATTAATCCTGTCCGGTTGGGTGAGCATTTATTGCTATTATCGTTACAAACGGCGGCGGTCGACGCCAAATCAGTGGAGTTTCATGCAGCATTTTTCGGATTATGTGTTTCAAAAATAATTTTCGCCCTTACTCGCTATTTATAAGTGTCGTGAGTTTCATCCTGTTTTTATATTCTCACTAGTAGTGATGTCTGTAATCGGTGTTTATTTTAAAATATTATTCAATTGGTGGTTTAGTATTTTTTTTTTTTTAAATATTATTAACTTGGTTTGAGATCAAAACTTTTAAAACATGAATCACCAAAAAGCACAAAAACTACTTGGCAAACAGTTTTTAAAAGCTCTAGTACATTATATTTGCCATCCTTGTACCTTCCGTAATAATTTCAAGAAATCAGTCATCACAATTAACGAGCGATTGCACTCCATCTAATTTATTCTAATACTCTAAACACTCCATTAATGATTTATATTGCACAAAAATGAGCATATCAGAATACTTTTATTGCAACCATCACAAAACAAACCGAGAAAAACCAATCCAATATCCAATCTCAGCTATATCAAAGTTTGAATGTCCCATAATTCCGTTCCCAAAACTTGATAGAGGCTAATTAATTATGAGAGGGCATAAATAACAAACTAATCCGGACAGTAGGCGGGCGTTAATTAAACAAATTAGTTGGGGTCTGGGTGTAAAGTCTCGCGACAGATTTAAGTTTGAAGAGTGCGAGCCGAGTACGTGAGTCATTTACTAATGCACCGGGGCCGTTCGCTCAGGCTATGGCTGCGGGGAATGAAGGATACGGCCGTGTTTTTATTGGAGAAGCGGAGCGGAGGAAGGCCTTAGAGTGCGACTTCACCAAAGCTAATAGGCCTGCGTCCGGCGACCTTTTTGTCGAGTCATAAGTATCCGGCTGAAACTTTACAGTTATAAACCGTAACCAAAATATGTAATGTGCGTCTTGAGTGATTTATTTATTGAAAAGTAGTGTTATTTTAAATAGATATACATAAATTGATTGCCAATCCACGTAATCCACGTAAATGCATTCAAGAAACGTGGGAGCATGAAATTCTGAACACCTCAGATTAATGAATATCATTATATGCAGCGAATAATTTGGCATTTTTGCTACCCTTCTTTCTTAGTGGGATGACGTCATTATTGCGAGGCCATCGTCTTCTATTGCGAGGAACAACAGACTTAGGTGCAAAGTTAGGTGAATTTTAACGTTTTGCACACTTAAACTCGACAATGGGAGCATTGTATGGTATTCATTAATATGAGTGAAAAACCAAAATAATAAAATAAACGAAGACAAAAAGCACAACCCGCTACATGCCATCACAATGAAAGCATCCCATTCAAAAAGGTCTGACTCGTCGCCTCCGCGCTCCCATCATATTTGCAGCTTTCATTACAGATATTAAAACATGCGCGGATCAGTTTCATTTGTAAACTAGGGATCACGTTTGCGCCCAAACGTCGTAAATGTACGACAGAAAAAAGTAACAGAATATGGAATTGTATTTTTTTTTGTCTTAAAAATATGAGTTATTACCGCTATGTTATGACTAGCTGCCGCCCGCGACTCCGTCTGAGTGGATTTCGGTTTCCGCACACATTGTGTTTTATCTTGAAGCCTTCGTCGTCAAATGATGGACTATCCAACACAAAAATATTTTTCAATTCGAACCACAAGTTGTTATTTACATTAATTAACATTATTCAAACAAACAACCTCTTCAGTTTCATTATATTACTATAGATAGCGGTAAAAACGATTAAACTATCGATGTATTGTTTTATTGATTATTCAATTCAACAAAGATTGTACTCTATAAGTAGATAATATTTGCGATGTTACGGAATAATATTCGTAGTATTCAGAGGTTCCCCTAATTACTCGTAAAAAGTGATTGTCATCACATTCAAGTACCGGATAGATTGCGATGTTATCTTTTAATAATAATGCCCCAAGTTTAATGATAAAGCCATAAAGTTAACAAGCAACAAAGACCCACGTAAAGCTATACAATGTTTCATACGTAAAATCTTTCTAAACCTGTACTAATTATAATAAAGCTGAATAGTTTGTTTGTTTGTTGGAACGCGCTTATCTGAGGAACTATTGTTTCGAATTGAAAAAAAAAATTGTGTTGAATGGTCCATTTTTCGATTTTCAATTCAATTTTTCGGTTAAAACCTTATTATTAGCTTAAAGGTCATAATATAACACAATGTGTGAGGAAACGTAAATCCACTAGCCGAAGTCGCGAGCAGCCGCTAGAGAAATACATAAAATCAGTTCATCCCACATCAAATAATACCATTCATGCCCAAACTAGAAAACAAACGAAGCAGATTTGCACACTTTAAATTTAATCTACACCTCCACATTGTTCGCCGGGCACTAAAGTTTAAAGGTAACCTTTAACTAAGTCTCCTGTTGGAGCCATCAACTGAGGTCCATTTACACTTATCTATTATTAAATCCCTCGGCCGGCCTAGTTCGGGGAGGTTCTGTATGGAACAATATTCAATTATGTACTCCGGTGACACTGGCAAATAAAGCGAAACGTTATCTGGATGCTCTGGCGTGTTATCGCGTTTGAATGTACGAGTATAGTAAGCCGGCCATTTACAGACATAATGCTGCTTTAGTGTAATAACTTTCAAGTGTTTCTTACACCGTGCTACGATATACCTGGGCTGTTTGTTCTACAATGCAGTGAACAAAATAGTGTGGTATTATTTGATGATTGGCTAAACTACCAGTTTTAAGGCATTAATTACGTAATTATTTATCAAGACGTAGCTGACGTAGTTCACGCAAATACACGCTTTGCTTATAGTCAAATCCTACTTTAAGAATGCATACAATTATATAGTTTCTCGAATGCTTTCCTTAACAATAAATTTTAAACTTTATTCAGAAGGTCAAATTATGTACTCGTAATTTCTGCATCATTTAATCATTTTTATTCTTGGTTTTAGTTATTGAGGTTCTATGCATGTCTAAAAATTCTTGAAGCCCGATAAAATATGGGCTACACACTCAGCTCAAACTTAAACACGAAAAAATAAAATTCAAATTACGAATTCCACCCCAAACTTTTCCACCAAAAACATCACACTGGCCACTTCACGAGCCATCCCCAAGATCCGCATAATTCCTCAAGTTTATCCTAAACCTTTTTACTTTATCAAACATCTGGTAAACTGCGGAGGTCGAGTCGGGCCTCTGTATTATCACTCCCGTCCTTCACACGGGCCTCTAATGCTCTTTATGTTTTTATTCCATTACTGTGAGGCCTCGTTGTGAGTGTGCTCGGGTTTACGCCCCAACGGGCTGTCGTTAAGGTAACTTATTGCCTCGGGTAATGCTTTTAGCTCCTGGCCTGGCCCGAGTGGATTTTTTTTACCGGTCCGTCAAAGAAAGAGGATTTGAATTCTGAAGTCTAGGTAGGTAAGCTGAAGGAACGTTTCAATGACGTCAACAAAATATCTAAGAATTCAAGCTAATTTCAAATAAAATTAATATTTTTTGTGTACAACATTATAACAAGTTAGTGAGCAGTTGATCTTGGTAATTTAACTAAGATGTAAAAATAAATCGTCTTCTTCGAGCATATTACACATTTGTACATATTTTTTACAAGCTTACTAGATCAAATAAAATAGCGATATTGATGAAACCCACGAGTCCCATTTTTGAAGTCATAATAGTGTTAAAATAACCCACCACCTCCTATCATTATAACTAGTATGTCTAAAATATAATAATATAATAAAACTAGCCTTCCGCCCGTGACTTCGTCTGCGTCCCGTCCCGTCCCGCGGTCCCTTAGTTTAGTCATAGTTTTTTTGCCTAAGCCATCACTGGACATAAAAGAACAAATAAAAAAAAATATTGACCAAATTGGTCCAGCCGTTAGAGTTATGCGCCAACACATTTTGCGATTGATTTTTATATATTGTTAGCAATGCGTCATTGAGGGGTGGGGTAAGCCTATAAAAGGCGCGTCGCGCAGGTAGTCGGCCTCACTCTGCTGCCAGGCATCGGACCGATCGGACGTGTTGTTGTTGCTGCGTGGTGATATTTTTCAAACGTTTTTTATTTTCTTTAGTTATTTTATTTTTCTCTGAAAATTGTGCTTATTTTGTTTTTCTTTTGAATTATTGTGATTTTAGCTTAATAAATTGTTGTTTTTTTTAAAGACTTTCACTTCTGATTTTCTATATCAGAAGTGGGATTAGTAAATTCATTCCCACATATTTCCAATTAGAAGTTGTGTTGTCGTTGATTTAAATCCATCGTCAATTGGTTTACTTATGGAATAAATCTTTTTAAACGTATTTAAGGTGATTCAAAGTTAGTGTTTATTATCTCTTGCATTTTCTGGCCTTTTATTTAAATTGTTTTCCAAATAATGGACAGGTCAAGTCGCTCCGAATATCGTAGCGATCGTAAAAAGCGTTCGCGCGAGTCGCGCAGCCGTCGCTCTCGCGACAGGCGCTCTCGTGAGCGGCGTTCCCGCAACCGTTCACGGACGCGGTCGCCGGCAACGCCATGCGAGCGACGTGGCCGCAGCCGCAGCCGTAGCCGCAGCCGCAACCGTAGCCGCAGCTGCGTACGGTTGCGCAGGGATCCTGGCGCTGACCGTCGGTATTGCGGTATGGGGCAATCTACGTCTGTAGGTTCCCGTAACGCCGAGCCGTTCGAAGCCATCTTATCGCGTCTGGAGGCCCTGGAGCGGCGCTCTCGCGATCCTGTGTCGCCTAGCCGAGGGACGGAGCAGATCGTGGAGGCGATTCAATCGTTGAAAACCGTGAGTTCACAAAATTATTATGTTTCTAACTTTGACCCCAGTATTCATGACGTTGATTTATGGTGTGCTGAGGTTGATAGAGCTAAAGTCTTAAATCGCTGGGACGATTCCGAGTGTCTGTCACGCATTGGTAATTGTTTGAAGGGCGACGCAAAGTCGTGGCTTAACGAATGGGTGACAGATGATCGATCCTGGACTAATTTTAAGAATGATTTTAAACCATTATGTATCAAGCGTATTGATTCTGCTGGCATACTTTATGACGTCATGTCTACAAATTCTGATAAGTTTAATACGAGGGCTGCCTTTTAAGTTTTGTCGTTTGAAGAAAAAAACAAAACTACAACATTTTTGTTGTTTTTATTATTTTAAAGAGTATTTATTACGTAGATTAATGCAGTTTTCCATTTGCTCGAAATAGTTTTTTAAGTATTAATTTCACTCCAAAGTGAGAGTGTTTAATTAAACTAACTTGAAGCATAAACTGCTTCTTCACCGGTCTAGAATCTTTGACCACAAAAGTTTTTTTGAATTTTAGATATTGTAAAAGATTCTTTAGGGTTTAGGTCAGGTCTGTACTGAGTTAGGTCAATTTATTTAATGTTTTTATTGTTCAATTGCTGAATCGTATGTCGAACGCTGTGTGAGCTCGCATTGTCATAGTGTTAGATGACGCGTCGCCCAGGGCGAGATTTCCTAAGTTCGGAGATGACTTCTGGTAAACAAACTGTTGTATACTATTCTTCATTAACCGTTCCACGAACACCAAGTTCAATCGTCACAACATGGCGAGTTTTTTGCGACGATCGCGGCCACCGTCTCCTTTGAAATGCTTCAAGAGCGAACAACGTCGGTCAGCTTCGCCTTATTTTGAAAGATAAATATTCTTGAATGTTGTTTGGAATCAGGATTATAAGCATAGACCCATGATTCTTCATCACTGATGATATCGTAGACGAGATTTGACTCTCCCCAATCTTACCTTGGAAGAATTTTCTGACACTATTTGCCGCGACCCACCTTTTGGTCATGGGAAAGCAAATGGGAGATCAAACTGGAAACTAACATTCTCACACCAAACTCTTAATGAAAAATCATATGAATGGTTTCCCTGAGATGCCTAATAAAGGCTCTTTCTCTCGATATGTTACATGACGATCTTTGAGAATTAGTCGCCTCACAGCAACGATGTTACCTTCAGTGAAGGAAAATTTTGGACTTACTTCACGGGATTTGTCACTGAGACTACAGTTTCCACGCTGGAATTCTAAATACCAGTTTTTGATAGTCTGCAGACATGGAGCTTCCTTGTGGTATACAGATCATAGTACTTCAAAACACTAAAGTCGTGTGAGGTCACTTCGAAAGTTGTAGAAAATTATTGCACAGGTATTTTCCTTAGTAAGAAGCATTCTTGTACGCGACCTGCCAGGTTTAGAACGATGTTGCGACTAAAGAAAAGCATTAATCCTTACACTTTTAATTGTTTTCACGTTCTTAAATAAAGCAATTTTGATTATTCAATAGTTCGAAATTCAAAATCGGCGGGAAATATTTAAACGACAGAACTTAAAAGGCAGCCTTTGTACGTATGCCGACTATGCCAGAAAATCTTTATTGCGTTTGCGTATTGTTAGAGGTCTTAGTGATGATCTTATTACAGAAATTGTTTTGAGAGGAATTAATGACCCTCATGTTAAGGCAACGGCCACAAACGCTAACTTAAAACCTAATGATCTGGTCAATTTCTTATCCACATTTACAAAGCCGGTAAAGACCACTAACAATGAGCCTCGCTCTTTTCGCCCCTCAGTGTCTGATAAGAAAAACGATAGGTTTCATAGCAAAAAGCAGTCACGGCCTATGGGCCCTAGGTGTTTTGTGTGTGGTGATACTACTCACAAACAAAATGAATGTCCCAAGAAACCTAAAAACAATACGAGTAGTACTGATAATAACGTTAAAAAGGATAATAAGATTGACAAAACCACGACCTCTTGCATTTATTGTAAGAAACCCGGGCATGACATTTCTTCATGCTTTGCGAAACAACGTGTCGATCAGCAAAGAAATAAGAGTAACGTTAACTTCTGCTCAGCTGTTACTCAAGGGCGCAATGATGTCATGGTTGGTGTCATTCAAGGTATCCCAGTTGTTATATTGATAGATACAGGTGCAATCGGTGTCTCACTTATATCTTCGGCAGTTGTTAAGCATTTTTCCTGTAAACCTAAATCAATTGAGTCACAAATAAAAGGAGTTGGTGAATCCATAATCAAAATAAATTTTTATGTCACTTTAGACATTGAATTAGATGGTTTATCTTTTGAAGTAGATTTGCTAATAGTGCCAAGTGAGTGTATGAATGCACCGGTTATTATCGGTACGGACGTATTAAATAGGGACGGCATCACCTTTATTCGTACAAAAGATTTACAACGAATTGTACGTGATTCCACTACAAAAACAGTTTCTGCTGTGGAGTCGAATGAGCTGCGAATAATTAAAACTGAGCTTACTGGTGACAACTTGTCGCAATTAGAGTCTATTTTAGATAAGTACTCACAGTTCATGATTTCGGGTACGGCTGCTACTACCGTCTCGACTGGATGTATGCACATTCGGCTCAACAATAATACCCCCATCTGTTACCGCCCTTATAGAATGTCCCATGACGAAAAGTTAAAGGTTCGCGAAATAGTTGCTGACCTCATGTCTAAGGGAATCATACGCGAGTCGGAGTCTCCTTATTCTAGTCCAGTACTGTTGGTTAAGAAGAAGGATGGCTCCGACCGCATGTGTGTAGACTTCCGTGCTTTGAATAAGATCACGGTAAAGGATAGGTATCCATTACCCCTTATCGATGATCACATTGACCGTTTGGGCAAAAGCAATTTGTTCACGACCCTAGACATGGCCACAGGCTTCCACCAAATTAAACTCGTTGAGGAGTCTATCCCTCTTACCGGCTTCGTAACACCCGAAGGTCATTACGAGTATCTTAAGATGCCGTATGGTCTAGCCAATGCCCCTATCGTTTACCAACGACTCATCGCTCGAACCTTGCGAGAATACATTGATGAAGGAAAGGTTTTGGTGTACATTGATGACTGTCTGATCCTCCATGATACGGTGGAGGAAGGATTACAGACATTAGATAAGGTTTTAGCTACGTTAACTTCTTCGGGTTTTTCCATTAACCTACGAAAATGCTCGTTTATGTGCACCGAAATCGAGTACTTAGGGCGAGTAATATCAAATGGCGAGGTTCGGCCTGCTAAGACTAAGGTTCAAGCTCTTGTTAATTCCCCAATTCCTCGAAACGTTAAGCAAGTGAGGCAGTTTTTGGGCTTAGCAGGTTACTTTCGGAAGTACATTGCCAATTACTCCACCAAGACAGCATGTATTGCCCGTCTTACTCGTAAAAATGTGCCTTTCCGTTGGGGACCTGAGCAGGAAAAAGTACGACAAGAAATAATTACCTACCTCACTACCGAACCAATTTTGGCCATTTTCAATACTGAACTGCCTACTGAGGTCCATACGGACGCAAGTAGTATCGGTTATGGCGCAGTCCTGCTGCAGGTCCACAAGGATGGCACAAAACACGTGGTATCTTATTATAGCCAAGTTACAAAAGGTGCTGAGGCGAAATACCACTCTTACGAGTTGGAGACCTTGGCTGTGGTAAGAGCACTACGTAACTTCAGACATTATTTAATTGGTATCTCTTTTACGGTAGTAACCGACTGTAATGCCCTTAAGGCAACACAAAATAAGCGGGACTTGTTACCACGTGTGGCAAGATGGTGGATTTATCTTCAAGATTTTAATTTTACCATCTTGTACCGAAAGGGTGCCATGTTGCCACATGCGGATTACCTTAGTCGAAACCCATGTAATACTGTAAACAACATAGACAGGCCGCGTAATTGGGCCCAGATCGCTCAGTCAGGGGATGAGGAAACTCGTGGTTTACTACAAGCTCTCGAACAGGGTGAATTAGACGCATCTCGTTATGTAAAGCGTAACGACGTCCTGTATTATCGGTACAGTCAAGTGGGTGAGGAGACTAGGCTGCTCTGCTTTGTACCGAAAGGTTATCGCCTTAGCCTCCTGAGAGTTTTCCATGACGAGCATGGCCATATTTGTACCGATAAGACTGTTGACTTAATATTAAGACATTTTTGGTTCCCTGGCCTTAGAGCGTTTGTTCGAAAATACGTTGCGCATTGTGTTACGTGTATTGCTTACAAAAGGGTACCACGTGCACCACTTCAGCCAATTACTTCTTGGCCTAAGCCCGACCTCCCTTTTGATACCCTGCACACTGATGTGTTAGGCCCCCTTCCGGAATCCAAGGGTTACAAATATGTGATGGTGGTAATCGACGCATTTACTAAGTTTAGTTTGCTTACACCCATTTTTCGACAAGACCTTGAGGAACTGAAACGCGTCTTTCAAAATGTTTTCTCCCTATTTGGTACCCCACGCATGATAGTATCCGATAGAGGTCGCATGTTCGAGTCGATCGGCTTTACGTCGTGGCTGCAAGTTCTAGGCATCGAAATACATCACATAACGCCTGAGATGCACCACGCGAACGGACAAGTCGAACGCTACATACGTACGATTCTGAACATGCTCCGGATCGAGACGAACCACAAGAAAAATGAGTGGTCTGATGAATTGTGGCAATTACAGCTTATTTTAAATATCACGAAGCAGCGAACTACTCAGACATCGGCTTTGAACCTGTTGATAGGCCACGAGAATGCTACCCCGGCTATTCGGGTCCTAGTGCGAGATGTCGCAATGATGCCTTCGAGTTCCAGTCTCGTAGGTCGGAGGGAAATGGCTAGGCAAAGGACGGCCGAGCGGCTGTCGCAAAATCAGTCCAACCAAGACGCATATGTTAACGAGGGCAGAAACCCTCCTCGTGTGTTTCAGAAGGATGACCTGGTGTACGTCATCAAGTACGCTCAATCTCGAGGGAAGCTGGACCACGGCATGCGCGGCCCATATCGAGTCGTGCGTGTTATGCCTAATGGTCGTTATGAGCTGCGCTTGGTTGCTGGCGCGTACGGGAAGACAACATACGCTGCTGCCCAGTATATGGTGCCTTGGAGGGGTGAATGGACCCCTGAGGCTTGCTCTGCCTTCTTCGAGGGTGAGTCGGCGATGTTGTCTGGTTCTCAGTGAACCCTCATTATTGATTTAGATCACTCTCTGGTTTCTGATTGGAATGGTTCGACAGATCCTACCAATCCTCTTTGTGGTTTGGGCAAGCTCCTTGGGAGTCAGTGCCTTTGGTGGTCAGGTCACTGAAGGGTGGGATGTCTTCACGGCGCCCACCTGTGACCCTCTCTAGCCACGAGGCGATGGATTGCGGATTCCCTGGGGAATAACGGCGTCCATCCCTCGTGTCTCTCGCATGACAAATTATGTTATTGTCGTTGTTTCTGTGTCAAGTTGTGACTTAGAGTTTCAATTCAAAATTGTCATGAAATGATCTAAGCTGCAACATTATGGTTATGGGTTAACAAAGCTAACAATAACTAACACCTAACATTTGTGAGGCCATAAGCGTTTTTCTGATTGTACTCCTTTTACTTGGCATTTACAGCAAGTGAACTAGAGGACGAAAACCTCGAGGCACCTGGGCAGGATCTTCCTGACGCATCCAGCTCACCTGTCGACCTGGACATGCCTACTTTGGACACTCCAGAGCAACCTCGGGACCAGGTCGACGAACCTGGACCTTCTTCGCTGCACAACCTTCCCGAGTTGGAGCTTAGCGACTCGGATAGCGACCAGTAAACTGATACCTGACGAGGACGTCAGGGTGTCAGGAGAGGCCGTGTTAGCAATGCGTCATTGAGGGGTGGGGTAAGCCTATAAAAGGCGCGTCGCGCAGGTAGTCGGCCTCACTCTGCTGCCAGGCATCGGACCGATCGGACGTGTTGTTGTTGCTGCGTGGTGATATTTTTCAAACGTTTTTTATTTTCTTTAGTTATTTTATTTTTCTCTGAAAATTGTGCTTATTTTGTTTTTCTTTTGAATTATTGTGATTTTAGCTTAATAAATTGTTGTTTTTTTAAAGACTTTCACTTCTGATTTTCTATAATATAATATAAATACACAATAATACATATACTTAAGTACTACATACAAATTATTCTTTATCAAAAATACATAGCAGTCTATGCAGTCTGTCGACGAACCCTTGGCCGGTCGCGTCAAAGCGAGCCTCGTTGTCGTCCAAGAGCTGCGGAGGGCACTCCACAACTTATTTATGAGCCGACTCGACGACGAACGACGCCGGAGTTTCCTTTGGACTCGTTTTACCGTATTATTAGGAGATCTTGGATGTTTGTTAAGAATCATAACAAGTTTTACCTAAGCACTAAAGACAAGACATTGAAAAATTCACCGGATTAAGCACAAAAGCGTAAAATTTTTATTATTATTCTATTTTGCAAAACAGATGAAGATTAAAAGATGCAATGCTAAATTATTGACACTAACAAGTATTGCCATGTTTTTTTTTATTTTGATTAAAGAAAACAAATATTCAAAAATAAATCACATTAACAAACCGGGGCAAGTAAAAATGTACATGACATAAACGTAAAGTGTTACATTCACCACTTCAAAATGACTTCTTTAAAACCTACAGTTGTTAACATTGCGTTTGAAAGAGTTTCCTCAAACAAAAATATAATGGGTTTAAAAGTCCCAGCGTACAGGTGCGGCAATGAAATGCCCGTCAATTGCTTACGGAACTTTTATTGCAGATTGAACTATAGGTCTAAAATATTTTGGATAGATTAAAGCGGATTTTTTTTAACAGATAAACTTATCAAATGCCTTTTTTTCATTCCTTATTTTAAGCAGACATTAATTATAAACATATATTCATTTATTTTATTTTAGTTTCACTTGAACGACTGAGCTTACCAATTTCAAAAAGTTATTTTGCTAATATTCTAAACTTATTTCTGACATTATTACCCCTTTTTGCATAATGAGTGAAAAAAAACGATACGTTTTTATTTTATTTTAATAGCAGTGGTAAGATTTGGCTAGAATCCCTGTTATGTATAGAGAAAAATTAATCAAAATATCGCACATTTATTTTATTTTCAAAACATACAAAGCTGTGGCCTGCCACAATCCTTACATTATCTTCCCGCAACTGTACGTACAAGAATCGTTAAAACTGACGTCGAGGAATATCTTAATGGTCGTCTAGAACGAGTTTAAATAAGACTCGTCTTAGCCCTAATGATGTTTGCACAAGAATAGCCAAGTGTGTACAGTCAACACCAAACCATAAAGTTATGTTTGACTTTCTTTAGAGCTTTTAGTTGAAAGGGAAAAAAGACTTCATTATTTTCTAGCTAGATTTCTACCGCTTCTTGCATTCGACTCCTCGGTTCGAATAATCTGTTTTGAAAGTCAGAAACCTTGATATCAAAATAGTTATTAAAATTATAGTTGCAATAAGAGATGGCTGGATTTAGATTTATTTATTATAAACGTGAAAGTTTGTTTGTTTGGATGTTTGTCCGTCAATCATTCTGAGACTACAGAACGGATTTTGATGAAATTTGGTATAAGAGCAGCAGCCCATAGGCTGTATTAGGTGATAGGATACTTTTTATCCCGATTAAATGCTCCAATGGGATATTTCAAAATTAACGCTAACGAAGTCGCGGGCGGCTGGATATATTATAACTACATCCAAAGGAAGACTGCAAGTGTATCGACCTTGCTGACAGGAGCCGCAGTCGGGCGGCGGGTAATCAAGACGGCAGGTAACGCGAGCACCGCCGCTGATTGGCTATCGACCAGACTCTTCCCGTCTTCGGAGACTGTTGGGGGATGCGTTTATAATAATAACAGCTATTTCCCGTATTTTATCTTAAATATTAAAATGAAACGCAAAAAGTGTTGGCATAACTTAACAACTCCTGGACCAATTTTACCAATTCTTTGATAATGTTATTTAATGTCAAGAGTTTTTAGGCAAAAAAAAATTACGACTAGGCGAGAGGACGGGAGACAGGACCGGACGCGTACGTAAGGCCAGTTATATTAATAAATCTGTTGTTTATATTATTATAACACTACATCCAGATACAACCGCGTATTTATTCCTTGGGAACATTTAATGAAAAGTATCCTATCGCCTACGTCAAGCCATACCCAGCTTGTATACCAAATTTCATTAAAATCTGTTTAGTTGTTTCAGCGTGATTGACGGACAAACATCAAAACAACAAAACTTTCACATTTTTAATATTAATATGAAGTTGATTAGCGAAAAAGTTTTTTAAATTATTAGGCACAGTAGTTTCAGCGTCTACGAGTACTATGCCGGACAAGCATTATTTGTTTTATAAAAAAAAAGGTATATTATAGTTATAATTATGTATATAACAGTATAAGCGCATAATTTCACGCTCGTGCGGCTCGTCAAATGACGCGGCGCGTGTGAGGTACGCGCACTAAGTGGCGTGAACTGCGCGCTCCGTGCGAGCGGCGGATCTGGGACGAGCGCTTTTCCCGTTCTATCTAGCAGAGGCTAGTAGGACGCACTTTACTGCGGTGGCCGCGCCTGAAGTCCTGGGTTCGAATCCCGGGCTGGACCGATGAAATTGTGTCTATGTTTTCCTGTTGTGATAACACAGATGCAGTCCGGAGTTTGGATGTTGGGTAATTACACCTCGGAAAACAAGTAAAGCCGTTGGTCCCGCGCTTGATCTCTACGGTCGAGTCAGATTGCTGTCCCACCGAATTATGAGAGTTAGAGAATAGGGAGTGGACCTGTGATTCTGCTTGCGCACGCACTTGTGCACTATAATAATATCCTGCGTACTTGGCTAATTGTAAGATTGCCCGCCGTGGCCAAATTCAGCTAGGAGGGTATTAATTAGATAGTAAGATAATTTGTGAGGCTGCAAAAGTTAATAGGAACCTACATAATAAACATACTATATAAGCGCATAATTTCACGCTCGTGCGGCTCGTCAAATGACGCGGCGCGTGTAAGGGACGCGCGCACTAAGTGGCGTGAACTGCGCGCTCCGTGCGAGCGGCGGATCTGGGACGAGCGCTATTCCTGTTCAATCTATAATGTCTGCTTTATTGTGGAACAAGTCATGGGCGACACTAATGTACCACATGACTTTAAAGAATAAGTGATCATACTCGAAAAAAATCATAACATTCTAGACACTTAGATCGGTAGCCATTACCATCGTTCGACAATAAGTAAGGCCGATGTCATTCTAGATTTAGCATTCATTTGGTCTGCCTCATAAAAAAATAACCCAAAAGCTACAGATACAAAATATATTAGCGCATAATCGAGCGTCACTTTCACAAAACATTATTCAATAAAAAAATTTACTTTAAGGACACATCGATACCGATTAGATTAGGTTAATCCATCATTGAGATGCATAGTTAGCCAAATAATGCAGTCATTTTAACTTGCAGAATACTTAATTTCAATTACTGTTTTTTCGCACTCCGCGTTTGGCAATATTGGTGATAGATAAATCACTTTTTTATAACCTCTGCAGTTCATAACTTACACCACACAGACTACAAAGTAAAAGGGTAGTTCAGGTAGATATAATAGAGTCTTTCAACACTGAAGTTATTGTGATACACCGACAAAGCTTCTCAAGCGAAATAGGTTATTTGAAGCTGATACGAGAAAATAAACAGAGAATGCTAATCGTGTGTGGGAACCGTTTAGACTCACGTGATGTTTCTAATAATGTGTGATTCTTACTTAATACATTTTTTCTATGTGTGTGTAAAAGTTCAAGCCTGTCTTACTCAGTTTGGACTAACTTAACAGTTATTCAGCTGGTTTTAAATATAAAAAAAATATTCATTTGTTACAAATTATAATTAAGACGAAATAAAACCTAAGCTATTTAAAATAAAAACTCAAAATATAAGCCCACATCGACCGTTCGTTTTTTGGTACCATTTACTTAGAACTTTGATTTTTATAACATCTTCAAAACATTGTACATCTGAATATTTTATACGAATCCAACTAAAGCTTAGGAGAAAATCCCTAGATATGTTTTTTCGGCTAACAGCGGATAACGAAGTGCTTCGATAAAGGTTTCTTATTCCTTTTACGGTACGAAATCTTTAAAGCATAGGAGTATTAACTTTAATATACGTATATTTTAAGGACTGCGATCCCTTTTGCTTGGTATAGTATATACAATTTCGCTCAGATGGGGACTTACGATTTTCCTTATATCTCCATCATAACAGGAAACATATTCGCATGTAATATTATGACAAAAAGAGCGGACCCATAATATTAGAAGACAGATTTTAGGTAAAGTCCAATTTCGGCTAATACACTTTAGTCTGTTTGCCGTTTGAGGGATTAGATAATATCATTTATTCATGATATTACTTACTTATTTGGCTTTTTGAGTATGGTTTTATTTCATAATCATGTTACATTTATTTTTCTCCTTTAGCATGAACTTGTCATGGAAAATGAGCTCTCGTGCCGTAGCACGTGCTACGAGGTTACTACGGATTTTTTTCGTAGCAGTATACTATTTGAATAGTTTTGTACTCCGTGGTATTTAATACATTTCTTAAATGTCATTGATTTATTTAGAGGTTGTACCACTGCTATTCAAATATTTTACAAAAAAAAATAACAACAAAACTAAATCATAAATCTTCCACAAGAACATACGCAATCACGCACATAAAAAGTAAATCAATCTTAATCAAATCAACAATACCCCCACCAAAGTTATCCCCAAAGGTTTACACTACAAAGGGCATCAAAAAATCTCCAAGAGAGGTAACTTGCCCTCTCCAGCAAAACCAGTACTAGTAGACACCCAACTTACAAGAAAAACTTTTGAACCACGTGTCAGATTATAATGGAGCAGTCTGTGCTTGAACGTCATCCATCTTACGTTCGTTTTTCTTGCCCTCAGCATCCCCAATTCTAGCGTTCGTCAAAGTGCAATATCATCAAATCACTGTAAAAGAAGTTCCATGATTTGGGTGGAGTGGAATGGGGATAAAATATTACAACGGCAAAGGTTCGTTTCCGAAAGGACTAGTTGGCTTGGGGCAGATTTCCAGTGCAAGAGCTTTTTTTATGCAAGACCTCTAGATACTTCTAGATTTATAGTCGTTTCATACACCGATTGTTTTATGAAATAGTAGAGGTCAAGGAACTTCTATAAAAATATCTATCGATAAGAATACTTTTCCTAAATCAAATTAATCAGTTAATAAAATTGAGTAAAAAAAAAAACAAAAAAATGTCTACTATTTTAAATGCTATTGCAAGTTATATAATTATGATAGCAGGTGTAGAATCCTTGTTGTTTGGATATTTTACGGCTCACCAACACTACAACACGCGTACGAAGTACAGTCCCGCCCGCTCCGTTCTCCCGCCGGACGGAATGTCATTCTGACACGTGACGTAAGCGCCTGAGACAACCAACACTATACAGCCAATACACTACATCCCTTTCTTGATTTAATTTAGTTTTATTAAAACGAATGTACTTACTTCATATAATCATGAGACAGTTTTATCTATGTGGACTTTATCTTTCTAGTTACTACTAGTTACATTATTTTAATTGCTTATTAATCAAATCAAATCTTAATTTACGCATTAAGAGGTCAACCAAAATTTTACACCATTGTGGTGCCTGAAGTGGGATTAAGTTGCAAGATTCCTTTCTTCGTCGTCGATTTAATTTCAATCTTACCACACGCTCCATTCGCCCTGAATAAGTGCCCTATATTCCTTCTACGGACTTGACCAGTTTCATCGTTTCGGTTTGGATAACTCCACTTCATTATTTCCACTGTATGCGTTTCAGGATTGTAGTCCTAGCATAATTTATTCTGTCTATCCATTTTACTTTTTCTGTTTTTTTCTTAATATAAACTTTATCACCTAGTACCTACTAGATCACTTTCTTCTGCCTTTCTTTTCCTATCTCCATAATCCTTTCCTCTTTCTTTCCTTTCTTGATCCCTGTCCTTGACCGCAGAGTCTTTTGATATCCTTTCCATTGTATCACTCACTACAGGAATTTTATCTCTAAATCTTAAATTATTCTTCCGGTGACAGAATGTGGTGTGCTATTGTACATAGTTAGATAGTCTAGTCTAGTAAACTTTCCTTCCAATCTTTATTTGCAGCTATGCTTATTTTTTAACCGCTTTAATATATCGCGATTTTGTCTTTCGACCTCTCCCTTTTGTTGTGGCCAGTATGGGATTGTATTGAAAAAAGGTGATGTTTCTTTCTGTTAAAAATGTTGAATTCTTCGCTGATCATATCCGCCATATGTCTTCCATTATCCGCTTTTATTAAAGTTGAATTTCCTAAACGACTAAATATTTCTTTGAGATTTGCCACAATTTCGGTAGGGGTGATTTTCCTACAAATCTTAACTTCTTTATATCTGCTGTAAGTCTACTACAGCAACCAGATGGTCACCGCTAGGGAGGGGCCCATCAAATCAATCGCAATGTCAATCCAAGAACCGTCAGGCATTTCTCGTCGTTTCATAGGATTTGAGGCGTGTAGTGCAGATACAAGAGTGCATCCTTTACACGCTTTTACAATGTTTTCGGCATCCTTGTTACATTTAAGCCACCAAACTTTTGTTCGACGTTTTGCCTTCATCGATACAATGCGGAGATTTATAATGAGTCTGCGATATTGGTCTTACCCGATTGTTAAACTACTTTGTAGCTATACGACTGTACTATAACCCATATCTCTATCCTAGCACATGTTTTGAACTTGATTCAAATATAACCTCCGACGGTTTGTGGTCTGTTATAAGTTCGAATCTTCTGCCATAGAGGAAAATGTGAAAATGCTCTACTGTCCATACACGGGCTAATGCCTCTATCTCAGTCTGGCAGTAGCGGCGTTTACAATCAGTCCGAGTCTTGTGACCATATTCAATAATCCTGGGGTTGTCTTCAGAATCAGTTTGGACTAGCACTCCACCCAGGCCCACCGGGCTAGCGTCTGCTATGACCATCGTACGATCGTTTACATCGTAGTAACCTAAGGTATATTTGTCATGATATCCTTCATTCAATGAATTGAAACATCGCTGATTTTCTGGTCGCCAATGATCTGTAATATTTTTTCGATCTCCATTTTTATTTCGAAGAAGTGCTTTCAGAGTTTCGTTATTGTCGCATAATTGGGGATCCATTTGCTGACGAAATTAATCAGGCCTAAGAAGCTTCGTAAATATCCGGCAGTTTTTGGCCCTCTAAATTCTTTTATCGTAGAAACGTACTTTTCCAAAGGTCTCACGCCTTCTAATGACAACTCATGTCCCAAAAACCTCACTTTACTCATCCCGACAGAACATTTGTCTTCTCTTACTAATACATTATTCTCTTTCAGAACTGACATCACTTTCTTTACTCGAGCATCATGCTCCTGCCTGTGTTTCCCGTAAATCAAGATGTCATAATTTACCACTCCTTCACAACCTACAAGCATGTGCTCTAATGTTTTATGAAAGATTTCCTACCTAAATAGGCCTTTATTATTGGTTATGAGGGTGGTTATATGTCTTGAAGCCATTTTATGAAATGCGTCTTTTATATCCAATTTTGTGAAAACTTGCCTTTTTCATCTTTCGGTATTAATTTGTCCATTGTCGGCAATAGGTGGTTTTCTCGTACAGCTTCATAAGATCGACGCATGTCTTCACAAAGACGTATTTCTATTTATCCCCACAAACTTTGAGACATGGTAATCAATTGAATGGTTCAGATAAATAGGTGTTATCTGCTTTGCACATCAATTTAATGATTGAATTATTTATCCCCATAAACTTTGAGACATGGTAATCAATTGAAGGGTTCAGATTGAGCTTAACAATCTGCTTATCACTTTAATAAGCCTTCAACACCGGCACCACAGGGTATACCCATTTGGAAGAGCTTACGGCTGGTTCTATAATATCCCTTTGTTTAAGCTATTCAATTTTCCCCTCAATTTTAGCTTCTAAAGGTAGCGGGGTCCTTCTAAAAATGTACAAACAGGAGTATGTAAAGATTAATAACACATACTAATCAAACAACATCTAAAGATGTTGCAATATTATGTTTAATAAATAATTTAAGGTATCAACAATATTTATTTGGACTTATACCTCACCATTATCATTTATAAATATATATTAGATACTTTATAACAATGAAATCAATACCTGTAAGGCTTTAGTGGTGTGGTATTGCCACAGGCCGTGAATGTTACAGTAGGATTTAGTTGTTGATTAAACATTAAACAAACTAACTTTGTTCTTCTTCATTGTTTACCAAGTTGATTCCTGTTTGAGCAACCTGCATGAATGTCGCTTGTAGATTTTGCTCTGTTTTGGAGCAGAGTATGAATCTAGTTTAGATATTGCAACTTCAAACACGTCGACGCCAACACTTGACTCAATATTAGCACCAGAAATGTTCTAAAACACTTCTTGCGAATCTAAACTAGCGAAATGTAGAAGAGAAGCCCTTTTCTTGATGTCTTTATCAATGTTAGACGCTTCCAAGAATATGAGCAATGCTCTTTTCCAGCGTTCCCATCGTATACCCACTGAAGTGGATTCCCCGTAACAATCAAACTTTTCCAATGACAGGAGTGACATCTCTCAACCTGGAGTGATAAATTTAATGATTCAGATATGTTATCCGCTATTTACTCATCAATTTAATGGTCGGATTATCTGCTATTATTCCTGATTTTTTTAGGTCAATTCAGAATAATCGATGGAATGATTCAGATTGATCCCTCCAATCTACTTATCAATTTAATGATTCAGATGGATGCCTCCAATCTGCTTATCAATTCAATGATTCAGATTGATACCTCCAATCTGCTTAACAATTCAATGATTCAGATTGATTCCTCCAATCTGCTTATCAATTTAATATTTCAGATTGATGCCTCCAATCTGCTTATCAATTCAATGATTCAGATTGATCCCTCCAATCTGCTTAACAATTCAATGATTCAGATTGATTCCTCCAATCTGCTTGTCAATTTAATGATTCAGATTTATCCCTCCAATCTGCTTGTCAATTTAATGATTCAGATTGATCACACCAATCTGCTTATCAATTTAATGATTCAGATTGATCACTCCAATCTGCTTATTAATTAAATTATTCAGATTGATTCCTCCAATCTGCTTATCAATTTAATGATTCAGATTGATTCCTCCAATCTGCTTATCAATTTAATGATCAGGTCTTCATCTGCTTTTATATTTATTTTCATTTAATCAACATGTATATAAGTGCGGTATGGGAATCGAACTTGCACCCTCATGCACAAGCGGCCGTTTCGTTTCCAGCGACGTCATTGGATTATAATTGTTAATAATGCAACAAAACTAAAATACAAATACATATTTTTAATTTGAGCATAATCGTTACTTTTCTAATACGAAATAGGTATTTCATGCCCAGCATCTAGCATAATCCAATTAAATAACGTGATTACTGTCGCCAGGTATTTCAAATATCCACACATAACTTTTGTAGTCAACGGCCCAAAGAAGCAAAATAGAAATTTAAAGTTAATTTCTTAAACATCTCTGTATGTCTTCATTCCCATTATTTAGTTCGCCCTGTTGTATTCAAATAGATGAAACGTACATTATTATTTTAATAATCAACGTTTGTCAAAACCGCCTTTGCACAAAGTATCTACTTTGCCTTACTACATTGGCTTTTTATTTTATTTAAATAGCAAAATACTGTTAAAATTAAATGTTGAAATTATTGTTTAACATGTATCGAGACAGTAACTATACTCATAATTATTATGTTTTATTATTAACCATCAAACCTTATAAGAATCAGTGTTAATAAAAACATAATTAACTGAACCGCTCAGAAGTCCGAGCTGCACTCGAAAAACCGTCACAAATTCCCTTCGACCCGGGACGGGAATTGAACCAAGACCACGACCCGGTATCCACACCGTTAGGTCAACAAAGTGAGGCGAATGTTGCAATCGTTTCCTTTTGTAAGCCTCAATGCCAAGTTATTAACCTACGTTAAAGTTTGTAGGTACCAGGGACTACCCGAGCGCTGGAATGTTATTGTTAGAATTTGCGCTCGAACTGCAATCAATTTCTTTGTGCGGTACTTATAGATTTACGCGTTTCTAATGTTTCTTTTTCGTTTTTCCTTGAATACATGACCCTTTAACGTTAAACATTTAGTATATCAACAATCTTATCAGTATACTGAGAAATACATGCAAACATCGTGGTTTTAGGGATCACTGATTTTTCCTTTTTATTTTATTTTTTAGTTAGTTGTATGATGTACCTTTCTCCTCGTCGCCACATGTAGAATCCTTGTTGTTTGGATATTTTACGGCTCACCAACACTACAACACGCGTACGAAGTACAGTCCCGCCCGCTCCGTTCTCCCGCCGGACGGAATGTCATTCTGACACGTGACGTAAGCGCCTGAGACAACCAACACTATACAGCCAATACACTACAGCAGGTATAGATACCCCTGCATATAAGTCGGTATTTGTAAATGTTAACGTTTTTTTTTTATCTCATGAACTGTTAGCTGCTAAAAAATCCTAGTCGTATTAAAACGCAATGGACGCTACGCTGAGGAAGTTTTCCTCATGCCAAACATGCATTGATTCAAAAACGTACGGTCAAAACATAGCTCCACCTATCTCCCAATATCTCAACTCCCACTGCAGCACACAAACATCGCCCCAGCGTCGTCTTGTGCCGAGTCACTCACGACGTATTTCATGGTACGTCGACTCACGAAATGATATTGTCGGGAATATGATTCGAGGGCGTAACAAATGTATTATGTACTGCAGCTTCGTACCATACGTTGTCTTTGATCCTGTACTTATCTCAGGATGGTTGGATGGGAGTAGCTAAATTGTTTAGTTTATGAGAGTTTGTTTTTATAATATTTATGTTATCTATTACTGATCTTATGTTGAAGGTTTGTATCTAATCGACTTCAATAGTTAGGTTCAGCTTTAAAAAATAATTTTGTTTTGGCCTTTTCACTAGCTGAAAAATGGTTAACATAAACTACTAAGACTTCTAAATGACTAAGTACCTACATGATTATTAGAAACAAAACCTATCATATCAAAAAAAAAAAGAGAACCTCACAACAAAAATGTTTTCAAGAAAATCTGCCACATCTGTCTTAACATAAAATAGGCTTGAAAAAGCCTTATTCATAAAAATTCTACGTATTTCAATTCCACTCACCGACCTGTCAGATCCTCCAGTCATGGCATTGTAGTCTTGAATATCCATATCGCCTATGTACTGCGAAAAATCTGAAAATAAATAAAATTATTTTAAATAATATTCACCTTAATATTACTAAGCAAGTCTTTGGTCCATTACCCTCAAAAGTTATTGAAAACAAACTTGGACCAAGTGAAAAATGCTGCCAAAAACCTATTTAGCAAAGGAAACTGCTTTTGGTTAGAAATGTATAAGTTTCCGAAAAATTAAACAGAAGCAAATTAAGTCACTTACAAAGTCGTTTTTTGACAGTTTCTAAAACTTGGGCACAAGAAATGTTACCATGTTAATCAATAAATAAACTAAGTAAGTTTTTTTTCCTTTTTGTGGAATTTTAAATCAACGCGCGCTTCAAACAATCAAGGCTCTCGAATATTTATAACAACCAAATATTTTCTGATTAAATTGTTTCTTGAAACTGGGGTTAAGATGCTCACTTTGTTATTTAATTTTATAAGTAATCGGAAACAGGCACGTGTTTCTACTTTACGATATTTATTATTTTGTAATTTCTTCCAGGCATTTTTTCACGTCTCTATTTTTTGAAATATATTTTGACAATCCAAGTATAAATGTAGTTATTGGCTTCACTCTGCCTGATGAAAAGTAAAAGAGGCGCCTTGATTGCCATGACAACAGATTCGGGACCATTGTGGTATACTAACCGTTGGCCTCGCTATACCCGCCCGCAAAATACTTCTTAACCCTTTTCAATTTCTCGACTCTCATTCCTCACACGCTATAAACTGATATAGCCTTCTGTCTATGCCCAGAAGGCCTTATTGATTAAGATCCCACACAGGACACGTTTAAAGCACATTTGCAAACAACACAGCCATAAGGCACAAACCTACGGAATATCAATCGGACGGATTGCGAATTATTAATAACGGAACGATTTTCACCAGCAGTCACACTAGGCACCCCAAATAGTGCGAGAGGCAGCGATAAATTTGACTTCAATAGGACAAGAGACAAAAGATAAAAAAAATAATAAAGAAGAAACATAAATGCTAGAGGAATAGATTCACGCGGCATGACCACTCACGAAATGAAAATAAACATCTAACTAGTGGCAACTTAATATTTGGACCATTTAAATCTCAAAATCCCTCTTTAACTTTCTTAATAAATTTATTAACCATTTTTGTGATATTGCAAAACCACAATTTTGACTAGTAAAATCAATCATCCAGCAATTCATAATTCTTTAGTTCAAAAACTAAAATGGTGCCAACATAATCAAATGTAGTCAATTTAAACCGTTAGAGAACCGTTGACTGGTATAGAATGATTTGAGCGTTAATTCCGCCTCTTGTACCTTACTTACCTACTAGTTTGGTTAATAAAGTTTTTATAAATAAATAAATAAACTAAATGTAGTCAATTTAAATAAACCGTTAGCACCCGGACTATCGTCGCCCCTTGGCGAAATCCGGCACTATACCGCATTCGGGGCACGTACCCCCGCCCATCGACGTTGCGACCGCCCGGCGTAACGACAAATCACGCGGCACGACCACTCTCTAAATGAATATTGACATCCAACTAGTGGCAACTTCATTAAGGAACATTTAAATCTCAAAATTCCTCTGTAACATTCTTATCTTATTTAATATATTGACTGTAATTAAAATAAAACAAAACCACAATTTTAACTGGTAAAATCAATCATCCGGATTTGACGCCAACATAATAAATGTAGTCAATTTAAACCGTTCGCACCCGGACTAGCATCGCCCCTTGGCGAAATCCGGCACTATACCGCATTCGGGGCACGTACCCCCGCCCATCGACGTTGCGACCGCCCGGCGTAACGACAAATCACGCGGCACGACCACTCTCTAAATGAATATTGACATCCAAATAGTGGCAACTTTATATAAGGACCATTTAAATCTCAAAATTCCTCTCTTACTTTAATATATTTATTGACAGCTTTTAAAGATAAAACAAAACCACTATTTTAACTGTTAAAATCAATTATTTCGGATCGAAAACAAATATTTTACGGCGTCAACATAATCAAATGTAGTCAATTTAAACCGTCAGCACCCGGACTATCGTCGCCCCTTGGCGAAATCCGGCACTATACCGCATTCGGGGCACGTACCCCCGCCCATCGACGTTGCGACCGCCCGGCGTAACGACAAATCACGCGGCACGACCACTCTCTAAATGAATATTGACATCCAACTAGTGGCGAACGGTTTGAATTGATAATCGAATGGTAATGACCTCCCCGACTATTCGAAAATCTGAATACAGCTAAACAAGGTTTAGAGTTAGATCTATTTGCGGTTGGACGGATTGAATATTATACTCGTAGGATTAATAGAAATGCATTATGATCTATGACTAAATTGGATTTAATCTTCAGACAAATTTGGTTTCTAACAAAGAGTATGCGATGCGTGTTTCATTTAGACTGAATCGAACCCTAAGGGGATATATCTACCACAAAACTTATGTACTTAAACATGCTCTTACAAGAAGTTCTAAGTATGAAGAAGTAAACAACTTGAGTAAGATCTCACCACGATATAGTTATGGCAGCACGAATCACTATTCAAGTTAAATAATTACGAGTAAAATTTCTCAAATACAGAACAAAGGTAAATTAAAATTTTATACAAATTTGTCACAGGTAGAATAACAACAACGGAGGCTGCTTCTTATAAATACAGTCCCCGCATTTTTGCGTTCATAATATTATCAAGATCCGAAAACAATTCAACTTACTAATTAAACGTAATGAAAATACTATTAGCGAACGCAAACAAAGAGATAATTAGCAAATACACCAAAACATTCATAAAGGGAACAGCGAAATAGCTTCTCACTTCCCAGTTTTCCATTGTTCGCGGCTCCTTTTATGCTCAGACACATCACAGTCCGTAAAATAATACAACACCGCGTTCCCTTACCTGTCTTATTTGAATCCAAGACAAAGGGAGGATTTAAACCGTGCCATTCTCGAATGGAAATTGAAACAGATAGCGCCATCTGTCTTATATATTTTTCATAATTTCCTTAGTAAATAATTTTGTCCATTCCAGAGAATAATAATGGCTTCGAGTCTACGTGAACGTAGAGGGGACAGTCGGGGGGAAAAGTCCACGAATGGGACAGATTTTGCATAATTAAAAAGGGGTTCTCAGGAAGATTGCTTATTTTGATGACAAATGATCCTGTTCTCTTCGTAGTGATATAAGAAATGTCTTCGAATTTTAATTACATTTCGTTATCAATAACATATTCATAACATTTCTTAGAATTCTGTGACTGAGAATCGTGTCTTTCTGAATATAAAATAACGAGAGGGAATACTCGTAGTTATTTTTACGCATTTAAGACTCACAGATGGCCATCCTTACTAGACTTTCAATTTATTCTGCACTCATTTTTTATCTTTTGATATCCCAATATTGTCATTCCATTAACATGTATAATTAAAAGTGAGTGCTGTTTAAAGGTTCAGTAAGGTTCAGTAAAACATCAATCAAAAGGCCAAACTAGTAATACAATGTAAACAAAAGCCATCAACCGAAGAGTGACATCAAATCAACGTGGCTATAAAACCAGAAAATCCTCCCCAAACCGTACAACAAAAGCGCCCGAATCTCATTTCTTCACAAATACAAGAAAATATCACCGGTAATTTATCCGCAAATTTCTCTAGAGCGTTTAAGCAATATCTTCCCGTCAAAATGGAGTACAGAAAATAAATTCTAAACATCATTATTCATCGACATAGAATATTATGTTGCGAAATAGATTGCTGCCATCAAATATACTTTTGCGGGGAGGACAAAGGGCACGAGTGAGCGACGAACGTGCTACTTGAGGAAGAAAGTCGAGTGTACTCGACGAGGGAAAAATATAGGGTCCTTTACCGGATTCCCCGCTTCAGTCACATTCGAAGTGCTGTGTGTGGGTCCCAATTATATTTCGCGGCTATATTTGGATTTCATTGTACGCGACTCTCGAAAGGGATTGACGCTCACCTAAGATACAAGTAGGGTGGGTACGAGTGAGGATCATTGTGAATGATGAAGAGTTTGTGGAAGCTTCAAAGTATCAAAATAAAAAACAAGAGCGTGTCGGACACGCCCATGAAAGGGTTCCGTAGCTAAAAGATGGCCCGACCGCTTAAGACACCATTTAGTAAGGGCAACTGCACATCATAAGTTGGTCGAGTTGCATAAAAATAACTATGTATGATACAGAGTTCGCTATAGTTTTCGTTGAAAGTACTTACTTGGAGGTATACAGGACATTTTTTTCAGAATTATTGTAATAGCATTTCAAAAGTTAAGAGGGGGGGACGCTCTAATTTTAACTTTGTATTAATATATCTCGAGACTGGGGTGTTTGATCCACATGGTTTCAAGGCACGTTTTATTGTATTTAAAAATACCTTTTTAACGATACCCCACACGATGGGGTAAGTCGATATTTTTTTTTCGAATTTACTTTTCGCTGTATGGGAGGGGGGTAAAAATAATTATTTTTCGATTATTTTAAAAACCAATTCTTGAATTATCACTATACATCTCTCCACCAATTTTCGTGACAATCGGTTCAGAAACGGCGGAGAACGAGCCAGGACAGACAGACAGACAGACATGACGAAACTATAAGGGTTCCGTTTTTTGCCATTTGGCTACGGAACCCTAAAAAACTGTATTTGAGAACACCCGATCTGACAACGAGAGAAGAAACTGAGTTGGTCGTGTTACTAATATTAAAATATTAAGAGTGATTACAAATAAATATACACTTCTAAAAATTCCTAAAACCAGGAGATTTATTGATCACTGCTGGGCATGAATACATCTAAACAAAGCACACATATGTACGTTATAAGATGTCCCACTAACTTACGCTGGCTTCAGGAGGCCACATCAAAGGACGTTTGTTGACTGCGCGCATAAGTGCAAAAACATAATAAGTGAAAAAAACGCAACTGATGGAAAATGCGTTTCTGCTTAACTTCAGTCGCATAATTACAGCTTAACGTATTCTTACACTAATATCATGTGTACAAAATCAGACACAAGCGTCCCATTGAGCTTGACAACCAACAAAGTAACATTAATAGGACACCACGCTACCGTCCATCACAGTACAAACACCCGCCACTTTGCCAATGTCGCGCGACAGTATGTATTGGAGTGCAATGATTTACGCCTGCCACCTTCCACTCCGCTCGGCGGCGCTGAGTGACAGACGCGCGCCGTTTTTATGGCCGCGAGCACCGGTGGAACTGATTGCAGTATATATGCCTCCGCCATACTTCATCTGCTCTGAAATTGGCGCTAAAGTTTAAAAGCGTCTGTCGCTTATTGTCGCAGTGACAGTATGTCGAAATATACGCGGTGTCGAACAAAATAATGGCACTGTTTACTGGTGTCGGGGCATAATCTGACTTTGGCTTCAGCTCTATCTAACTGACTTAAATGTAATGGTTACCATTAATAACAAACATCACGCTACCGCTCATCACAGTACAAACACCCGCCACTTCGCCAGTGTCGCGCGACAGTAGGTATTGGAGTGCAATGATTTACGCCTGCCACCTTCCACTCCGCGCGGCGGCGCTGAGTGACAGACGCGCGCCGTTTTTATGGCTGCTAGCACCGGTGGAACTGATTGCAATATAGTTACATGTGCCTTCGCCATACGTAGTCCACTCCGAAATTTGCACTAAAATTTTAAGCAACTGTCGCTTATTGTCGCAGTGACAGCATGTCGAAATATACGTGGTTTCAAACAAAATAATGGCAGTGTTTTCTGGTGTCAGGGCAAAATCTGACTTTGGCTTGAGCTCTATCTAACTAACCTAAATGTAATGGTTACCACCAATAACAAACATCACGCTAAAGCTTATCACAGTACAAACACCCTTCACTTCGCCAGTGTCGCGCGACAGTAGGTATTGGAGTGCAATGATTTACGCCTGCCACCTTCCACTCCGATCGGCGGCGCTGAGTGACAGACGCGCGCCGTTTTTATGGCCACGAGCACCGGTGGAACTGATTGCTATATAGATTTTAAACCGTTACATATGCCCTCGCCATAATATGTCCGCTCTGAGATTGGCATTAAAATTTGAAGCGACTGTCGCTTCTCGTCACAGTGACAGCATATTGAAAGAAACGTCATGTCAAACCAAAAAATGCCAGGTGTCGGGGCATTTCTGATGATTTAAATCTATGAATTGCAGCTTCCACAAGTTTAACCACTACGTTACTTAAGCTTGAGCGCTATCTAAGTATCTCAAATATAAATATGCCTTTTATAATAAGTAACACCACGCTACCGCTCATCACAATCCAACCACCCGCCACTTCGCCAGTGTCGCGCGACAGTAGGTATTGGAGTGCAATGATTTACGCCTGCCACCTTCCACTCCGCTCGGCGGCGCTGAGTGACAGACGCGCGCCGTTTTTATGGCCGCGAGCACCGGTGGAACTGATTGCAATATTGTTACATATGCCCTCGCCATACGTAGTCCACACTGAAATTGGCATTAAAATTTGAAGCGACAGTCGCTTCTTAACGCAGTGACAGCATCTAAACTAATATAATAAAGCTGAAGAATTTGTTTGTTTGTTTGTTTGAACGCGCTTATCACAGACACTGCTGGTCCGATTTGAAAAATTATTATTTTTGTGTTGGATTGTCCATTTGACGAGGAAGGCTTTAGGTTATAGTATTTACCTATCCCATGTGTGCGTAAACCGAAAACCACGCGGACGGAGTCGCGGGCAGCCGCTAGTGTCGAAATATACGTGGTGTCGAACAAAATCATGGTACTATTTTCTGGTGTCAAGGCAAAATCTGACTTTAACTTAAGCTATATCGAACTGACTTAAATGTAATGGTTACCACCAAGAACAAATACCACGCTACCATCACAGTACAACCACCCGCCACTTCGCCAGTGTCGCGCGGCAGTAGGTATTGGAGTGCAATGATTTACGCCTGCCACCTTCCACTCCGATCGGCAGCGCTGAGTGACAGACGCGCGCCGTTTTTATGGCCGCGAGCACTGGTGGATCTGATTGCTATGTAGATTTCAAACCGTTACATATATATGTCCTTGCCATACGTAATCCACTCCGAAATTGGCACTAAAATTTAAAGCGACTGTCGCTTCTTATCGCAGTCACAGCATATTGAAGGAAACGCCATGTCAAACCAAATAATGCCAGGTGTCGGGGCATTTCTGGTGATTTAAATCTATGAATTGCAGCTTCCACTAGTTTAACCACTACGTAACTTAGACTTGAGCGCTATCGAAGTAGCTCAAATATATGTAAATATGCCTAATAAGCAACACTACGCTACCGCTCATCACTGTACAAACACCCGCCACTCCGCCAGTGTCGCGCGACAGTAGGTATTGGAGTGCAATGATTTACGCCTGCCACCTTCCACTCCGCTCGGCGGCGCTGAGTGACAGACGCGCGCCGTTTTTATGGCCGCGAGCACCGGTGGAACTGATTGCACCGTCTACAAGTGTTGGTTTTATAATGAGCTTGTTGGGGAATTTGAGACGATTACATTTTGTAACATTGAAATTGATTAGAGAGTTGTCCTTTTCAGGGCTCAGAAGGTTCGATGGCAGCCATTTTAATATAGTCAGCTAGAACCTGGAACATGGTTTTAACGTACCTTGACTTAATTGGGACAAAGGACTCGGAGATAAGAAATGATGACATTTGCCGCGATATCATTGCAAATCAAGATTAAAACTGGGAGAAAAATAAGTAAGTAAGAAAAAAATATCTGAAGTTATCCTCTCCTATATTGTGATCTCAATGTAACCATAGCAGGCCTATTTATTGGAACATGAGTATTGCATTTTAATAAAGTCAAAAACTGATTGATGAAGTAATTAAACATTAAAAACCCTACTATTTACCCATGGTTGCTGAAGCTTTTTCCGCATTGCTCAAAAAAAAAAACGTGACAAAAATACACTACGTTCCACCAACACCAAACAGATCTTCGAAATACCACACGAAATATAGTCTCTCTTATTCTTCTTCCAAAATTCAAAACACACCTGCATGCCTCTGTTCTTTCCAACCCTACACCCAATCTTACCAGACGCCCAGATGGTCCGGGCAAAGGGGAAAGTTCGCAGTTCGCACTTAGCAACAAATCACGCACCGTCCCACCCGCGAATCAAAGTAGTCACGTTTTTTGTGCTCGAATGATTTATTTGAACCTTTGCTTCTTTGCATTTTCGCCTTTTATTCGTGCTATCTCCGTGACCGTCCTTTCACGAAAAACTTAAGGGTGCGTTCATAACAATAAAACTATATTTGTTATTTTCTTATAAGGAATAAAACATCTTATATGACATACATTATTCTGGCTCCGTGATTAGTAGCATATAATAATATGAACTTGAGAACTTAAGAAAATTTGTAAAAATTATAATGTAAGAGGGAGTCAGCGCATTTTCAATTCTTTATTACTGCAAACAAAGAAATCCATACTAATAATAATATATGTCCATACTAATATAATAAAGCTGGCGAGTTTGTTTGTTCTTTGAACGCACTATGCTCAGGAACTACGGGAGTTAAATGAAAAAATATTTTTGTGTTGGATAGTCCAATAGTCGTGGCTGGACGGCTTTAAGCTTTAGTATAACACTATGTGTTTTAATATAGGTACTAAAGCTACTCAATTGTGCAGTCATTGCCTTAAGTATACACACTAAAAATTTAACTACACAGGCAGTCAAAGCTAGGCCACAACATGCACTAACTACATAATCGTTCATTTTCAGTGGAGCCATATATTTGATATCAATAATTGTGGCCACAACAGCTGGGTTTTCGACTGAATTATGCGTCTAGAGCTGCCTGCAACTGCTGTAAAATAATTCATATCTCTCGAGAACAGCGATATGATAAATTGACCGAGAGGAAACTAATCTTGTACTTATCTTTCTACAGTTGTTTAAACATGTGTTTTAATCGAAATATTCAAAAAAATTGAAGGTAAAATCTAATAATAATAAGTTCTTCAATAATTTAGGAGTTGTGGAACAAGTTGATCATTAATTTAATTTATCACTATGCAATATTAAGTTCGATACGATATTTTAATTTTTTGCAATAATATGTTGAATAAAAGTAAAATTATTACAAAATGATAAAATAACAAAAATATACATTAGAATGAAGATAAAACTCCAGAAATATAGAAGAATCCAAGCAAAACGAATCACTCAAACAAATTAAGTGTTTTTGTTCTATTATATGTTACTACAATGATCATAATAATTACAGTACAAATATAAACATAATGCCTTGATCACACGTACCGAGCAATCTGGCGAGACAATGCTCTCGGTCTCGTATAAACATAGCGCCGAGTGCTCGGCCGTTATTTCAAAACGTGTGGTGTGAACAGCTACTCGCCTACTGGACTGTCTCGGCCGAGAAACATTTTACTGTCTCGCCGGTTTACTCGGTTCGTGTGATCAAGGCATTACTAAAAGAAGATACTTTTTCCGAGTAAGAATTTAAATGAAAAAAAAAACTATAAAATCTAGTGTATTTCAATAAGCAACGTGCATGTGACCGCCTCTTTACCCCCCACCGTCTCGTTCCCTCTCCCCGGCTATATTTCTTGATCCCTGTCCGCGGCACAAAAGTGCCCGCGCTGTTAATCTTTTTACGTCGACTGCATTATTTTAGGGAGCATGCGACCTTACATACAGCCAGCATCCAAAGTCATAGCTCTTGGGATTCAAAGACACTAGAAATATTATTATTATAGGTTTTCGACCATGGCCGATCTTACGATCAGCAAGGTCGCACATATCATAGTGCACAAGTGAGTGCGCAAGCACAGGCGCACTCTTATTCCCTTACACAAAAATCCGACACGACTGTAGAGAGATCAGGTGCAGGACCAACGCCTTAACAAGCCTTCCAAAGCACGGAGAAGCTCGAGATGAAAATTTTCGGTCACTCATCGTGATGACCGACCTCTGTGTAACTTTCTTTAGTTTTCAATTGCAGGCCGAAAGCGCTAACAACTGCACCATCGAGATCCTCACTACTTCTACTACTAGACTATCAAGAAAGTAATAAAAGCACAATAAAAATGACAATCTGCGCAATTTACGGTGACCTTTAAGTATTTGCTACTGCTGCAATGTAATAATGTTATTTACATACGATAAAGATTACAAAGCCCTAAGTATTTGTTGGTCGCAATTGTATGGTGTTCTCATTATTTTAAAACAAATAAAAAAAACTGAAGTTAAATAATTTCAATGCAGTTTATTAAAGATGAGGAATTTTAAAATTCATTTAACATTATTATGAACGAACGTGATTTAAGCGCTGTCTCTAAGGTTGTTTTAGAGATAATATTACAATGAAAAATAATTTTCTGTGAAAAATATTTTCTTCTAAAGCAGATAAAAATATATCTCATATTCAGAAGCTGACGGTACTTACAGGATTTATGCAGTAAATAGGTCAAAGATTTCGCTTTGTAGTTCGAGTGCTGGCATAAGTAGGGGCCGGACCACTACACGAATATTTCGTGTAAGGAGCTTAGCGATTGTAATGCTCGGCCGAGTGGACTCAGAATAAAACAACGTGTTTAAATTATAAAGCTTACTATGAACATTCAAGGATTTCATTTATTTTTTAAGTGTAAGCAAAGCATATTATTGTGTAAGCATTGCTCTGTAACATAATGTTGAACTCTGATACTATTAATATCCCAAAAAGTTGGCTTAGCAAAATATTGAATTCTTCCCCCTTTTTCCATATACAGGCCCGTTGATCTATTGGTCAGTGATACTATATAGACAAAAACAAGGGTCGCGGGCTCGGATCCTGCTAGGGTCAATTGTTTGTGTGATGCACAGCGACTAGTGACATTTAATCTCGAGTCATACGTTTAATAAAAACTTATACAAATAGTACAAGCTTCAAGCTTAGTTTGGGGCTAGGCATATGGTATGTTAGTCAAAGGCATTTATTTATTTTATTTTAAACAAATCATCCGCATGACATTTAAACGAGCTTAATCGTTTCTTTGTGTTATCTATCCAAAGCATGCCTCAAAACGACGCTATTGCGTACGTTCAAAACATTGTAAGCCGTAAATAACTCACGTTTCAAAATTAATTCGACGGTTAACAAAAATTACTCGGCCATTAATGAGGATTGAAAAAAGGGTTACTTTGAGCCCAGACCGGAATCCGGATTTAGGACCGAGGGTAACTGAGTAAAAACGACAGCTAATATGCGACGAGGGAAAAAAATTAAGGTTTTTAAACACATGTGACGAGATCGGTATAGGTGAGTTAGAGTTACCCATTGATGTTACAAAATATGTACTTGTATATTTAAAAGTAACTATTCTCTCTCAGTGCATGTCTAATGATTTCATGCCAAAAGCGTTAATGATGTGGCTAGTACTAATTCCATCTTACTTGTAGGGTAAACTGCTCTTTGTTCAAACTTAAATGAAGAGTTAATTTAACGATTTCTCTGAAATTGGCAGATAAAATTTAAGTTCCCTGGCACTATTTTAGTTACAAGTGATTCCTGAATAAAGAAATGCCTGCTTGCTTCGTCTACCTACATCATTTTAGTGCTCTATTAATCTTCTCTATAGTTTTCTCCGTATAGTCACGGCATGATAATATTCCCGTGGTACAGCCGTCTATAATCGCAAAAGTGCCCGAGTGCAAAAGCTAGGAGTATTTTAGAACGCAACATGTTAGTGTTTTTTAGACCTCCAACTTGTTATAGACAGTTAATAAAAAAAGCATTTGTACTTGTTTCATTGCCTCATTAAATATAAAGGATTATAGATTTAGAGCAATGCCTACATCAAATTAGTGTGTGCTCTAGCGAGCGTTTTCTCTATAGTTTTCGCTCCCGTTTAAGCTAGCTCCCAAGTACAGGCGTCTATAATCCCAAAAAGTGCCAGAGTGCAAATGCTCCGTGTATTTGTATTCACGTCAAACTGAATCTGTCTTTATGAATTATTTCTTAACTATTCTGCAACACACATCATAAATCATCTGCATTCACATTATCCAATGTTGGTACTGTAAACTATCTACATGTCACTATGAAAGCGTGAAAACTGTATTTTTTTTAATATACTTTATCATTTTAGTATGTGCTCTAGTAAGCGTATTCTACATAGTTTTCGCTCCCAAGTACAGTCGTCTATAATCCCAAAAGTGCCAGAGTGCAAATGCTTCGTATATTTGTATTCACATCACACTGCGCCGGGGCAATGATTACACCTCGGCCGCGTCTTTATGCTAATGCCGCAGCCGGGAATTCAATTGCGTTGATTTCCTTCGCAGGGCGTCTTTTGAGGTTTTTTTTATTAAAGTTCTAGTAAGATATAGAGTTATAAGTGCGATTTCTTTTGTTATATCGAGTTGTTAGAGTCAGTCTCACACTCATACTTTCTCAATCACATAGAGGACAAAAATCACTCAAAAATATTGTTAAACTATACAATGTGGATGAATGAGCACTAACCTGGAATCCAAATAATTGTACATTACATTTTTTTATATATTATAGGGAGGCAAACGATTAAGGGGGTCATCTGATGGTTAGTGATTACGCTGCTGAGCACCAGCCTGGAATCAAAATTAGTGTACCTATATTATTATTTTTTTGTTTGTGATATGGGGGCAAACGTACAAGAAGGTCATCTGATGGTAAGTGATCACCGCTGCCCATGGACATCAACAACCGCACAAGGGTTGCAGATGCGTAACTGGCCTCTTCAGTCCCTCCCCAACTGAGCTCTGGCGACCGTACTCACCAGCAAAAGCATAGCACAAAAGTTTCGAAATGCCATTTCACCTTGTAATCTTCTGTAAGGTGGAGACACTTCTCCAGATGAGCAGCTCATCTGAGTGGAAGTTCTACTAAGCTCTACCTCGCTTACAACATTAACTTATGAAAGTAGGTATTAACATGAATCAATTAAATGTTTCTTTTGGAATCGCGCGTAGTAAAAAAACTAAAACCAATGTTATTATTTCATCATACAACAATATGTTTAACGCCTATATATTCATAATATTTCCACACCTTTCGAACCTATGCAAGGATAGAATCTGAACACAACTAATTTCAAGCCTCTTGTTTGTTAGAGGCAAAATGATTACACCATATTGAAAATGCAACGGAAGAGCAATCACAAACACGAAGTGGTATCCACTTAAACATTAATTAGCGTCCGTTCCGTCTGATTGGTTACATCAATGAACCTTAATTAACCAATTCTGTTCAAAGCTGATCAGGCAACAATAATTATTTTATTCAATCACAATAAAATATACTTTTAGTCAAACAAAATGGGCGGCCGTCCCATTTATGCTGGTGATACAAAGAGAGAACTAAAAACAGTAGTAACTCTACTAGTATAAATCTAGGCATACAATCTTTAAAAAGTAAAGTATCAGCCTATTAATGTCCCATTGCAGGGCAAAGGCTTCCATCATTTGAAATCATATTTCCGTTACAAAGATGGGTTTTGGCTTGATCACCACCCTTGCCAAATGCGGGTTGGTGTTTACAAACCCGGGCTGTGTTTAGAAAAATCAACACAAATTTTGCCCGACCCAGGAATCAAACCCAGGACCTTGAGACCTAGGCCCGGTACTTTAACCACTAGACCATCGAGGTGTTACAATCACCGACAACAATACAATCTACATTATATATTATACTAATGATAAAGCTGAAGAGCTTGTTTGTTTGAAAGCGCTATTCTCAGGAAATACTGGTCCGAATTTATAAATTATATATATTTGTGTTGGATAGTCCATTTGTCGAGGAAGGCTTCAAGCTATAGGAAGTATAACAAAAAAATAATTCAGAAAACCTAATCAAAGTACTGCTGTGAGTAAATTTTGCTCTCTAGAGCTCAAATGAAGAGAGAACAGTGGCCAAAACTATCATTGGCTAGGCTGTAAGCTTTAACGTTACGTTAGTAGTTAGTAGTCTTGAATAAATGTCATATTCTGACCAAAGACATGTTTCAGAATACCCGATCCAAGTGACGCCGTGTTTGGGGACCATAAATAAAGCTAAATTACCACTGCCTCAACGACTTATCTGAAGGATATTTCTCAGTGTTGCCAGCATGACCATTCTTTGGTACTTATAAGGTCTCCAGACCCTAAATGAAGAGACTATAGTGGCCAGGATCAGTGACGCACGAGTGTCTACGATTAGCCAGGCCGTGACATTTAACATCACTTTAGTAGTTTATCACTACATAGTATAAAACAAAGTCGCTTTTTCTGTCATGTTGTCCCTATGAACGCTTAAATCTTTAAAACTACGCAACGGATTTTGATGCGGTGTTTTTTAATAGATAGAGTAACTCATGAGGAAGGTTTTTATGTATAAATAGTGGACAAGTACCACGGGCGAAGCCGGGGCGGGCCGCTAGTATAAAATAAATATCAAATTCTGACCGCAGACATGTTTCAGAAAACCCAATTGTAGCACTACTGTGGGCGGTTGATTAACCTGTGTTACTTATAAATTGCGGTCTCTAGAGCTCAAATAAAGTGAGGAGAGTTGCCAAAATCGGTGAGGGACTGGTATTTATCATTGAGCAGACCGTAAGCTTTAACGTAACCTTAGTTGTTAGTAGTCTAAAATAAATATCAAATTCTGACCGCAGACATGTTTCAGAAAACCCAATTAAAGTACTTCTGTGGGCGGCGACGCGTCTCTCTCGATCCTAGGGCTTTACTGGCGACGTTTGCAATTAAACGATATTTATTAGGGATTCTCCGTTGAGCCCTCACCTATTACCACTAATTACAGGGCCTGTGACATGTTAACATTATGTCTATACATTTATTTTTCTTAATAACATCTTTCATGCTTTGCTTTATTGCTAACGATAAATTAAACTGGTCATTATTGTTACTTGTTTTATGAATACAGGTAAGACAATTTAATATAAGTCGATGATTAAAAAAGTAAGTATAAACCTATCCTACTACTATTATAAAGATGAAAGTTTGTAAGTATGGATGTATGGATGTATGGATGTTTGTTACTCTTTCACGTAAAAACTACTGAATGGATTTGAATGAAACTTTACCACAATATATTGTGGTAAAGTTTCATTCAAATCCATTATTCTGATGTTAACACATAGGATATTGAAAATCGAAATTCACGCGGACGGAGTCGCGGGCGGCCGCTATTTATTGATAAATTGCGCTGATGTGATCAAAAACCCAAGCTGTATGATAAATTCGACACAATTTTTACCCGAGCCATTTTTGATTATAGACTTGGGACCCCGAAAATTACGGCCCGTTATTAAAACCTTAAGTTACGATTTTTTCTTATTTTCACTTAAATGCACTTACATAATTGATTTTTATTGTGTATTTAAAATTTATTTTATTAATTCAATTACCATTACGTGTTATTTCATACAAAAGAGGACACAAATCTAAATAAAACCACAATGCACCGATAATACTATAGAAAAAAAAACACGAAAACATTATTTTTTACGCGACATATTTTCCAATTTGTTGATGCCGAGCAAGGTTGCGTGCCCCTCCAATATCTCTTAAATACAAAGAGCTTATCATACCTATGCGAGGATATCGCTAAAAAGGTTGACCATTGACCAACCCTTTGTCGTCAGATTCCAATATCGGAAGAATTGTATAGCCAGTCCTGTAGGGGCAAGCCTATTCATACTGAGTACAGTTGAACAGATGTACTTGTTAGGGAAACTGTTAAATGTCTTTTATTTGATTTTTTCATGTAGGTAATGTGAAATCAAACTTACTAAATCAGATATTATAGCGAAATTTAAATTAATTTATAATTAAGCTTTTGCAAACGGGTTTGTTCGCGTGGACTAGATTAAGGATAATACCTGGTTTATTTTAACATACAAAACTTGTAAAGCATATTTTGTAACTTCCTGATAGAGTAGCTTTCTATCAGTGGAAAATGTTTCATTCCTAATCATTCCAATTTTGTTTTAAAAACGGTTCTTAAATACCAACTAAAATTCTGGCACATTTTTTCGTTATGAGTTAATTAAAACACTTAAATTACAAGCAAGAAATACAAATATTTGTCAATCGCTTATCTTTTAATTTTGGTTCTAAGAATGACTTCACTTAAAACTCATTTTTTTTATTTCGCGCCGACTGTACCGACACTAAAAGAATCTGATCCCCGCCATTGTAAAGGAACCCTACGATGATTATTAATTTGTCTCCGTAAAAGATTACTTTTTGATAATACATTATTCGGTACTTTCTCCACAGGACTTTTATTGATAAGACTGAGATCGGTCTTGAGATATTGATGCGTAGAAAATTTGTGTTTTACGAGTGTTTTTGTAATGATAATAAACTGTAAATTGGATTTCAAACTAATAAATTAAATAAATAATCATGTCCCAACATCACATACATTGATCTGACCCCGTGTTAAGTAGCTTAAGTACTTGTGTTACAGACATCAGAATCAACAGTGGTATTACAAATATACTTGATAATCGAGCTTTATATATTAAAGATATATACGTATAATACCCAGACCAGGACAAACAGACATGTTCATGCACACAAATGTTTGTCCTGTGCGGGGATCGAACCCGCGACCCAGTAAGATCTACAAGTTGGAATGTATCCTAAATTTTGAGTGCACAAGTGCTTGCGCAAGCATCGGTGCACTCATTTTCATAGTTTGGTGGTTTAGTAATTAGACACGATCTAAAATACATAGGACGTGGGGCTATCTGTTTTGAGTGTGTCCCTGGGTCTAGGGTAGTTACAACGCCAATGTAGTTCTTGATTATAATATATATAAATAAATAAATAATAAATGCCTTGGACTGACACACCAATGTCACCAATTGCCTAGCCCCAAACTAAGCTCGAAGCTTGTACTATGGATGCTAGGGAACGGATAGACATCTATACTTATAATAAATCTGTAGAGAGGTCAATTCTGTACATTAAATATTTTTCCAAAATAACTATCAGGGGGTGTTTAGTGATCGATACTGATACCAAAAATGCAATCAGTAAAATTTTTGTCTGTCTGTCTGTCTGTCTGTCTGTATGTTCCTTATAGAAACAAAAACTACTGGACGGATTTTGACGAAACTTGGTACCATTATTCTTCATACTCCTGGGCATATTATAGGATACTTTTCATCACGCTACAATCAACAGGAGTAGCGTAGTGAAGGGAAATGTGGGGAAAACGGGAGAATTTACTCCATTTCTTAAGCTTCAGTCGCGTGTGCAGCCTTAATGGTTGAAGTCGCATAGAAATCATGTATGACGGAAATATTCTACATAAAATTTCCTAAAAAATATCCCCCAACAGCATATGTCTATCTTTTATGGTTGACTCACAATAACACGTGCAACTTAAGATCCAAATTGGTTTGAACACGCTAAGCTCAGGAACTACTGGTTCGAATGGACAAAACATTTTGTGTTGGATAGTCCAGTTACCACTTACCATTTGTCGAGGTAGGCTTTAAGTTATTGTATATTCCTTTATTTTATCATTGTAAATTGTGCTAGCGAACTATTTAGTTCTAAAATGTGCCGATAGATGGCGCACCTCGCTAGAGGCGCGGCCGCGGATCTGAAACGCGGTGAACAGATGATTTCTCAAATGTATAAGGTCTCCAGATTATTATTAACTAGCTGCCCGCCCCGGCTTCGCCCATGGTACTTACTTACATGTATTATACATACAAACCTACCTTAAGAATCACTCTATCTATAAAAAAAACCGCGTCAAAATCCGTTGCGTAGTTTTAAAGATCTACTAAGCATACATACGGACGGACATACAGCGAAAGCGACTTTGTTTTATACTACGAGTATGTATTGAATAATGATAAGCGTTTTCCGTCACTTAAATAGACTATTATGTATTTCTATCCTGAGTAATTAGTCCCGTAAAAGAGTGCGAGTTGACTGCATGCATATTGCTTATAGACCGTTGTTTTATTCAGCTATTTTTTAGTAAGACTGTGTGCGGAAAATGGCGGAAATCGTAACCCACGCGGACGGAGTCGCTGGCGGCCGCTAGTACTTAAATACTTTTATAAACATCCATGACTCGAGTACAAATGCCGATGTTCATCACACAAACATTTGCCCCTAGCGGGATTCAAACCCGCGACCCTTGGTTTCGTAGCCAGGGTCTCTGACCACTCGACCAACGGGCCCGTCTATCGATACATAAATCGACTCATCTATGTGCGTGCATGTCATACATGAGTAAATCAATTGCTTAGTAGATACATTCAATATTTAATGAAGTCGGCGGAAGGGCTGGGCCAGACAAATTAATACCACCCTTCGAGTCTTTGACGAAGATAGTACCGACTCGTAAACTTCAAAATATTGCTAATAAACTCAAAGATGGATAGGCTTGCATTCCACGTTTTAATAATTGAGTGAAGCGAGTAATTTATGCTGCATCACTTGTCTCCATATTCACCATTGTTAAATGGTGAAACGAAATTATTTTTTGTTTTAAACTAGCGGCCGCCCGCGTCTGACTCTGTCCGCGTTGATTTTGGTTTACGCACGCACACACTGGACAATTGGACTATCCAACACCAAAATATTTTTTCAATTCGAACCAGTATTTTCAGAGATTAACGCGTTAAATCATTCATATAAACAAACTCTTTAGCTTTAATTTAATATTAGTATATAGGTTGATGATCGCCATTGATGTAAAAATAATAAGGATAGTATTTTAAATGCCACAATCCAGGGTATGATTGAAATTACCCTCATCGTTAATTACAAGCTTTTGTTATTTTACCTAAATACAAAATGACGGGGCGCCGTGAAAATTTTTACGCCGATTGCCTCAAAAAAAATCTTTCCAAAACCAAAGGACAACAGCCCTTACCTATTCATTCCAACTTCCTCACCGTGTGCGCCCTTCAAAAAACCCTTGGTTACGCGTTTAAAATTTCCAAAGGTGTATTGATTTCCCTCCCCCTTTCGGTTATAGTGAGGGCTTCAGCCAGGGGTGTCCTGTCAATATGTTGGGGGGGCGGCTATAAATAGTTATCCCTACCGATAGGAAAGTATAATTGAGCACCCCTGACAATCGATACGGAACGATACGCACGGTAATTAGCGCGATTCCTTTGTTTGTTTGCGTTTATTTTTGATGTTGTTTTGTTATTTATAAGTTTTTTGGGGACATATATTTTGTGCTGTACAATTTGTAGATTTAATATTACGATGGCGTCGTTTTAATAAGGTGAAAAGGTGAGGAGAACACTTTATAAGTCTTGGTAGGAGCAATAGTTAATAGTGCTAGTGGACGAAACACTCTAGAATAGAAACTATCTTTTATTAACAGTTTATCAGACAGAATAAATTATGCATGTATAAATGCTTTAATAATGTAATATTGTGCCTGAGATTATTAGTGACTAATTTATTAATTTTGTTAAGCATTAAAAGATATACGACCGTCAGATATTATGACATGAATATTAAAAACTGTTTTGGGCACATTAGTTACTAAGAATAATTAAAAATAAAGATCATTTTCCTGTTCGAAACTTTAATAACAAAACTTGGAAACTGATTACACGTCATTAGCTCTGGCTGATTACACGTCAGTCAAAGTGCTTTAAATATCAATCCACCTGATCACAAATTACTTTAAGGTTACATTTTGGTAAAAATAAATCCTCTAATTAATTAAAATCCCTCCTTTAATTAATCACTTTTTTTATATACAGATTTTGAAAAGTAGCGTTTATAATAATCAAATTATGATCATTTAATTGTAAGAGGCGGGGCGTTGCACTTAGTCCATAATAGTATTCACCCACCTTTCTGTCCTTGTGAACTGTCTTAGGAACATTCTGTGAACAGCAGGGTTCGAGATCAACATCTCATCTTAGGAAGGCCTAAGATGAAGTCTCGAAGTGAACAACACATATTTAATGTACAATTAGAAAAAAGGACCAATCATAATTTTATGGGTACATATAAAGTCAACGAATGAGCATCAAACGAGTGCAAAACGTAAAAAAAAAACATGTAGATCAATTTTGAAGACAAAACAAAATCACCACAAAACTCGACTAACCAACCGGACCTAATCGTCCAACCACACAACTTACACGGCTCCAATCTTTCTCCATTTATTCCACCACCCTTATCTCAGTACGTACAGTCATGAGCATCAACTTGTATACAAACACATTCAAATATGAACTTTACTGCTTTGACATAAGAGTCGACGTGTAAGACAATGTGTATACATGTTACACACTCGCGGTATCATAAAACTATACGCACGATCGACCAGCGCCGTGAACCAAAAACGCCAAGCCGAGCGCGAAATTGATTCAAAAATATCCCGTCAAATTGAATAGTCGTAAGCGTGTGGGTCTTTCGTCGTTTCGCCCCAGGCTCTTTCGCCTCGTGTTGCGAACGCCGCAAGGACATTTTTGTGATTTTCCTGGTTGACACCGCTGGTGTTTTTAGTGTAATGAGAAATATTTGGAATTATCTAAATCATTTAACTATTCGGGCGTTTTCCTTCGCTCAATATGTTAAGTATTGAACTACTTTGAAGAATTTCTTCTCTCATAACCCATCACCCACGAATCATCTTATACACTTATGGGCTAAAAGACATAAGTGCGGGTAAAGTCGAATAATTTTCTTTCAAGGTTTAGGAACGCGGTGTGAATTCACAAATTACAAAAATACCTTATTCGACTATACGCACTACTTGCACCGTGGTGTCAAACAGGGCATTAAAAAGGCACTTGAGCGATTCACAGCAGCGGGGCAAAACAACGAAAGACCCTCAAGTTAGTCCCCCAAACGGTCTGAGAATCCGCCGGAGAACCCCACACTTTATTATACACGGCACTAATGTGCTGACGATTTGTTTTAGAATTCGATCAATTTAATGAGGGTGTTTTAGGGTTGAATATCCTTGATGGCGTGACGTAGAGTCCAAGTGTGATGTGATTGGTCGATACTTACGGCATAATGGTAAATGCACTCGCCCGAATTGCGGAAGAATGCTGGTTAGAATCCCGTCTAATAGCTGAGACAAGACGGATGATTTTCTTGTTTACATAAATAACGACAATAACCTCTAAGCATCTAAATGCTTAAATAGTTCTCATAGGTCATCATAGGCATCGAAACGCTATGTAAAAGAAAAATGTTAGATTTATAAGACTTTTTGATATTTTTAGGTTTTCTGTGTGTAGAGCAATAACTGTATTATGTTTGTAACAGTTTATTTATGTATGTACAAGTGATGACGCGTAAAACATTTTACTTTGACAGTCAATCTCTTCCATTACTCCAAAACCTACAATTTCAATCACGACTGAACCCCACACCCATTCGTCCTTTTCCTCAAACCTCTCGCCCTTTGTCCTCCGGCGCAAAAACTGCGATCCACTCCGCCTGTGATTGTTTTACACATGTCGGTATAGAGGGCGCCTCCGGTCATATTGATATTGTGATAAATGTTCTTTTGTTCTTACGGCGTCAAAAAGATACGAGATATGAAAACAAGACTTCTTTGAACTCGAACAAGTACAAGGGTTGCGAAATGTTCTGTTTGCGTATGAATTTGTTTTTGTTTTATGAAGTAAATTGTTTTCTGGATTCTATTTTACCTCTAACAGATCACAATAAGCATAACCTTATCGCTCGTTATGTTTTTTTTATCAATAGTTTTAAAGTTAGTGGTACTATAGTCTTGAAGGATAAATAAAGAATAATCATACTAAGGATTTTCTCATAACATAGGGGGTAATTGTTTCAAATTATGAATGATGAATAGTTTTGTCAAAGATCCATAAGAGAGCTCATTTTTGATTAATTTTCATAAGTCCTAGGTACGCTGCGGCTAAGATCCTGAATTGACCAGGTTGGTTATTATAACGGTCCGTAACCCTTACAAGAGAAAACCAGACCAATCGAATCATAGTCGGGACCAACGGCTAAACATGTCTTCCAAAGCAGGGAATCATCATTCTTATCAGACAATCAGGTGATTCAAGCTTGCCATGTCCTAATCAAACTGAGAAAACCTACACAAGTGGTGGTATTTTCCGCGGGATTTGAACCAACACCCTGTTTGTTTCTTACTACTACACCACAAAGGAATCAGATCAAGAGTCATTGTACATTAAAATTTGTTCACAGACATATTATATATACAAAAAATCTTGTGACAGCTCGAAAATAGCACAACAAAGTATCAAAAACGATACAGTACTTCTGCGATACTTCTCGCTTCCTCTCGATAAATTCCGGAGTGCCTCAAGGTTCCGTACTGTCGCCGACTTTGTTTCTCCTGCATATCAATGACATGCTATCACTTGGTAATATTCATTGCTATGCGGATGATAGCACTGTCCACGCACGTTATTTCGGAAGACCTGCGGCAAATCTGTCCGAAACCGAGGAAAAGAGGAATCTTCTTGTCGCCGAACTGGACGAGGCCCTGGATCGCATTTCCAAATGGGGTGCCAGCAATCTCGTCGAGTTCAACGCCAAGAAAACTCAGGTGTGCGTGTTTTCTGCTAAGGCTTCTCCTTTCCTTTCCTATCCCACTCTTCAGAGCACGCCTTTACCAATACAGGATAGCCTAAGCATCCTTGGCATCGATGTTCGTAGCAACCTGAACCAACGGGAGTACATCGAGAGCGTCATCAGAACAGCTTCCCGTAAACTCGGAGTTTGAACAGAGTGAGACGATTCTTCTCCCCGGTGCAGCTTTGTCTCTTATACAAGGCACAGGTTCGCCCGTGTGTGGAGTATTGCTCTCATCTCTGGGATGGTTCCGCTAAGTACTTGTTGGAGGCCCTTGACAGGTTGCAGCGACGTGCTATCCGTATTGTCGGTGATCAAGAGGTGACTAAGTCTCTAGAACCTCTTCAGTTACGTAGAGACGTTGCCAGTCTTAGTGTTCTCTACCGACTCTATAATGGGGAATGTTCTGAAGAGTTATTTCAACTCATTCCTTCCTCTCCTTTCCACTCCCGAACAACACGAGCCGGACTACGTTGTCATCCACACACCATCCAGACATTGGTGGCCCGTACTAAGAGGTACAGTACCTCTTTTTTTCCACGCGCTATCAGGGCTTGGAATGCCCTTCCGGCTCACGTGTTTCCTTCCTCGTATGATCCTGGGCTTTTTAGGCGGGGCGTGAAACGGCATCTTAGCAGGCCTTCAGGGTGAGGTTGGCTGGCTCAATGGGTACTAATGTATGTGCTTTTGAGCCAGTCAGCATTATATCTGGACCTTACTTACACTTACCACCAGGTGGAGTGAGGTCATCCTGAACGTCTTTTTATAAAAAAAAAAGTACAAACAAAATCAGTTGTGATATTACAAGAAAATCGACGCTGGAGAGCTTATCTCTGATATTTACGGCTGGGCACAGGCGGGATCGCTGCCAGGGCAAATATTTAGGCCTTTTGAACATTTATTGTACGGACCGGATCGTATTTCATATAGATCTAGTTTGGAATGTCGACGATGAGCCACGAAACTGGTGTGGTAATTGCAATTAATTTATTAACTGTTTATTTGTAGAATAAGTTAATGTAATTAATAGTTTGTGGGTACTTAATGGTCAAGTGCTAGCTAAGTTCAACAAAAAAAAAATCATTTACTCACGACTTAAAACACTTTATTTACAGGCTTACTCGGATTGAATTGAAGTTCAGTTAAATTTAAATTTATTCTAAGTATGGAAACACACTAGGTGGAAAAAACGCGACCAAAGTTCGCGAAAAAATTTTTGTTCCGTTATGTTTTCGCTCGATTCCTACGAAAAGATAACTAAACTAACTAAACACACGGCTAGTCTTTGAATATTGTATGTGTCTTTGTTTTTGTTAAAGGTTAAATCTATCTCCTACCTTTTATAAAATAACTCTTCCACATCCAATCTTCATACATCGGAACCCCATCTACATTTATCCGTGTAATACCCACCGTCCATATTGTATTGATTGGACTGCTAGGGTTCGCGAGCTATGCGTAATGGCATTCAATGGACATCGCGCCTATTGTGACGGGTACCATTATGGACGTTAGAGGTTATCAACCTTGGGGGAGAAGAAAAAAAATGTAATTTTTTTGAATGACCTTTTTGGTTGATAACTAAGTTGCGCCCCCTTTAACTTTATACCAGAAATTTAATTTAGTCATAATATTGCATTTTTAGAGTTATGTTATTTTAAATCATACTCATTTATTTTGTTTAAATCAAAATCAAAATATTCTTCATTAATATAGGTTTCATACAAGCACTTATTAATCAACTAGCGGCCCGTCACGCGGTTTCACCCGCGTCCCGGGGAAACTACTTCCCGTACAGGGATAAAATATAGCCTATGTTACTCTGGGTGAATGTAGCTTTCCAACAGTGAAAGAATTTTTCAAATCTGCCAAGTAGTTTCGGAGCCTATTCAATTCATACAAACAAACAAAAAATCAAACCTTTCCTCTTTATAATATTAGTATAGATATGGATAAGGATGAACACATTTAGACACTTTTTACATCAAAAAGTAACGACCGAATCGGATTGAAACTTTAATACAGTATCATAAAGTTAAAGTTTAGTGCAGGCAGCGAAAACTGCGCGCCGTAGAACAATCTAGCTGTAGAAATATATTATGCTGTTAATTAAAATTCATAAAACCTGCAATCACTATCTTTCTTACTCACTAATTACCTATAATTAGTTTCGGCTATGACTTTATTGACGTTTCATCATCATCATCATCATCATCCTAGCGCCTCTCCCGGTTGCATCCTCGGCCATTGCCTTGGAGCCCAGGGTACGCTGCAACTATGATCCTGAATTGACAAGCCTGGTTATTATTACTTTATTGACGTTTCAGAAACACCGAATAGATAGTACATACTTTCTGCGTCAGATAGATATATTTATGGCTGTATTACTGAACCGATGTATATGATATTTGAATATGTTTTTATTTATATTTCGTTATAGTATTGGGTCATCCGTTGGTCGAGTGGCTAGAGATCCTGGCTAAAAAACCAACTGTCGTGGGTTCGAATCCCGCTAGGGGCAAATGTTTGTGTGATGAACATCGGCATTTGTACTCGAGTCATGGATGTTTATAAAAAGTATTTAAGTATGTCTATCCGTTCCCTAGCTTCCATAGTACAAGCTTCGAGCTTAGTTTGGGGCTAGGCAATTGGTGTGTTAGTCAAAGGCATTTCTTTATTTTTTTATCTAGAAAGTGATCTCCGCTGCCCATGGACAAACGCACAAGGGTCGCAGATGCCTGTCCTTAAAATGCCATACATTCCCCAACTAAGGTACCTCCGTATGTGTCGACCTACCTTACTCTGTATGTGTCAACTTTTTGAACGATTAAAATGTTGCCAATAATATGGAATTTTTGTTTGTACCGATATTATTAAGTTTTTGCTTGCGTACATTTATTTTAGAATCTTGAGTGTGACTATCTATCTGACGCTTACTGTAGATATTATGTACATTACGCTGCATCAGTTAGCGTGAAAGTAGCTACCTATAGGTGCAATGTGCATTCCCCGTTCCCTCAATCACGTAGTTCAATGCGACAATAATCCGATACGACTGTGCAGATATCTCGCTCATATACCAATTGCTTCATAAGGACTTAGAAGTCAATAAGAACTATGTATTGTCACAGTAAGTACTTGTTTGTTGTAATAGAGTGAAAATATAACAACTTTTTTTTTTAAGTATTAATCTACAATGCGCTTTGCCAAAAATTTACCTTTTTTTCTTCACCAACCAAACATGGTAATATATATTCTTGAGGGCATTACAAACTATATTTACAACGGCAGTATACAATCTCAGAGAAAAAAAATATAAAGCAATAAGTTCTAGGCTATCTCACTCAACTCAGTCTGAATTTACAGCTATACTGCCTAAATATATTGCTATACATAACAAAGGTGGTGGACGCGTGAAAAAAAAGACTACTTCCACTACAAAAATAAATTGTGTTTTCTTGATTCAAATTCACAATAGAAGTAATAAAATTATAAGCGTATAAATGTTCCACTGCAGGGCAAAGGCCTCCATCATTTGAAATTATGTTTTCGTTACAAGATGGGTCTTAGCTTAATCACTACGCTTGGAAAATGCGGGTTGCTGATCACAAACACGGGCTGTGTTCGGAAAAATCGACACAGGAATCGAACCCATGACAGATACTTAAACCTCCAGACCATCAAGGCGTTATAATAGATGTGTAAAATTTAAAAAAGACCACAAATTTAAAAAAAGAAAAAGCGAGACATCCCACATTTGATTTATCACCTCACTTCATAACACTTCCAACCATCTATAGAGTAGATTAATTGACTAATTCAATTAATAACACTCTAAAAATCGTTCGATTGTCCATAACATCGTTCCGTCCGGGAGACGACCCATCAATTCCAATAAAACGTCGATGGAAAAACAAAAAAAAATGGACGTAATCAATCAAACCGAGCGTCATTCCGAACTTGGGGCGTTAGAGTGCTTTCCCACGAGTCGTGTTTTGCGGGACCGTACGTACATTACTTATATTTCTGTATTTTGAGTAGTCACAACCTTTCTATATAACCGATGGACCTTTCTATAGAACATTTCTATATAACCTAAAATATTTCTGTGTAACCGATGGACAATGTGCTTCATTCATTCAATTCATTTTTGGAATTTTGGAATCAGGCCTCAGTTGGAAAGGGTGAGGGGTTATAAAGGCTGGCAATGCCTCTGCGACTCTTGTGCATTTCCCATCAGATGACCCTTTAGTTCGTTTGCCGCAAAATAACATAAAAAAATACTGGCCTCTATATTAAGAAGCCATTCTAATTTAAGTATAGGAACATTTTATTCAAACGGTTTTTGTGAATTAAATAAAAACCTGTAAAATGTTTGCAAGAAACTGCTCCTGTGAACGCGTGTATTAGTGCAGTGCAGAACTGAAAATTCTAGTTCTTTCATCTTTCTTTTGTGAGGTGAGGGCCTATCTATCTGCGTGAACGTTACTGAGCTGATGATGGTGAAAGTGGTTTTATTAAAGTGTTTTTTAAAAACCAGCGTTTCGACTATCTTTCCACTTTTAATTAGATACAGCGAGAAAACAGGCCTTGAAGGAGGCCTATACTCTGCAGAGGAATCATTTAAAAGGCTAATGATGACGATGATGAAAAAAGTAGTCCCGCAAGAAAATCTACTATCATATTCCAATGAGAAAGCCCTCTTACACCCCGTCGGATATAATAAAAACGTTATAAGACTGTGTCTATCGGGTAGCGTGCGAGTGATAATATTGAACCAATTTATCACGCGAGTTATTTTTACGTGTAATTTATCCCGCGCCCCGGGGGGCTGACCTACTTCATTCGTGTCAACTCTTTAAGCATGCAGGGGTTGGTTGCGAGTGTATTTTTCATTATTATTACAGAATTTTAGGTTTATGAGATGCAGACAATGTACATCACACATTGGTTAGTAGACGATGTGCCTACATCATACATATTGGTTAGTAACAACTAATCATTATCACCCTAGCGCCTCTCCCGGTTGCGTCCATGGCTATTGCCTTGGAGCCCAGGAAACGCTCCGAATATGATCCTGAATTGACCGGCCTGGTTATTATAATGAAGCGACTGTCGTTGCATCAATATATGTGCCTGTTTTGAAATTATTATTTAATGTAAGAGTTCCATGATTTATTTTGAATGCAGCCAAACAAAAAAATGTTGTAAAAAAAATATTGCTTCAACATCTTTTATAAAATAGAAAGGAATTTAATAGAAATAAAAATTAAGAATTGTTTATTTTTCCATCTCTTTTATCATGCAAAATTAAGTTAAAAAGAAGCTAGTTAGTTTATCAAGCTATGCTTAAAAAGTTGTTATATTTTGGCAAACCAGGCAACTACAGCTAGGATCAAAATGCCACATCCAATGAGGTGTCACAAAAACAAATCAGCCTTATTAAACCGCACGGTATAATCAATACAGTGATATTAATTATCCCGTGTTCTCAAACTATGTGACTGACGTAGAACTATTGTGCTCTAGTTCTGAGGGTGATTTTCACATTAGCTGACTGTTGGGCGGTGTTGCGTCGACATAACTTAAAGTATCTTTTACACGATACGACGCGTCGCATTCGTACTAATCTAGGCGGGTTTAAGCGGTGTCTTGTACATTTCAACGATGCTATAATATAAGATAATACAAGTATTCACATGTGTTAAGTGACTAGCGGCTGATCGCGACACAATAGCCTAAAGCCCTCTTCGTCAAATGGAATATCCAGCACTAAAATATTTTTTCTAATCGGACCAGTTAATAGTTCCTGAGATTAGCGCGTTCAAACAATCAAACTGTTCAGCTTTATTATTATTAGTAAAGTATAGATTTAAGAAATGAGGAAGAAATCGACGTGCTGCGCTGACCCCAGATAAACTAGAAACTGGGCAAATGATGATAGATTTAATAAATGCGCTATTTAATTTATCACGATCGATCGTACGTAATCGCAATCGTCCCGTACGATGTAAAGTCGACGACTACTAACGCAGCTATGCCTCGGCAAGGTTTCACCCCGTTCCGACGTCTGTCCTACGGCTTCGGAGAGGTGAATAATGAACTGAACCACTCGTTTATAGTACAGTCTCTAAGAGAAGTGTTGTGATAATGGATATAATGTAATTTCTACCATTTTCAAATGTGTCTCTGTTTATTAGGTATCAGTTTGCATCAGTTTGCAGATTGCACTGTACATTGGGTATCAGTTAACTCGTCACAGACAAAAAAAGTTTAAGTTTAACTTTAATTTGTCTATTTACAGTGTGAATCTGACTGAAGAATGGAACACTATTATTAACAAGTTGTAATATTATGATTGTTGATGCTACTGATGAAAATATTTAAATAATGTGTTTTTTTTTGTAAAAAAGAGTCACCCTAACAGGATGCAAGCTCCTCCCGTAACCAGCAGGGACTCCTGCTGACTCCTGCTGCTGATGGCGACTGCCATAGCCGAATACGGCTAGGAGGACTATACTAATAAGATGCAAATTAATGATAATAATAATTGATCTTAACAATAAGCGAACGTCCAACGCTTTTCTCGAAAACTTTATTTCCTGCAAATACGTTACGAAATAGGGCTATATAATATTCACTCAATTATTTATTCAATATTCTATCCAAAAGCATTTCATGAGAGAAACAACTCGTTCTACTATTTCATAATATAATGTCTAAGTAATTGGTTGATCAGGTTTCAATTTCCAACTTACTTTGACAGGCTTTTGCCTCAAACTTTCTCAATGAGACGTCAGTTTCGCGATAGCGGTGGGAGTTCATTTCGTACTAATGTAAATTTATGCGATAGTTCTAGTTGAAGTAATGAATACCGCATAGTTCGATCAAAATACATAGATGCTGTAGCGAAGGAGTATACAGAAGTTTCTTGAAATTCTGAATCATTTTACTTAGAACTCTTAACAAGTATTGCGGTAGGTGTTTAATAATAGCCAAAATAATTTGGCTTTTCTTTGAGGGCGAGACTCCACCAAAGCTAAGTTGTGTGCTGTGTGCTGTGTCGAAATAGCCAATAGGATTTCAAGCTATTATTGGTGACGTGTTAAGGCCAAAATCCTGTTGGCTATTACGACACAGCACAAAGCACACACCTTAGCTTTGGTGGTCTCACCCTGAAACAAGAACCATATTTACGCACTATAACTGCAGGCTCAATAGATCTTCAGCTGTATCTACAAACATTTGTGTGCATGAACATGTCTGTTTGTATCGGTCTGGGTGTTTCTATGTATAATATGTATGTATTTACAAAAAAAAGTATATAAGTAATATTTATCCGTTGTCTGGCACCCATAGTACAAGCTATAATGCTTAGTTTGGGGCTAGATGGCGCTGTGTGAATAATGTCCAGAGATATTTATTTATTTATTTATCTAGGGCTTGAGAATGAATTTGTTCATCCCACTTCCTTAAAGGGTGAGACTCCACCAAAGCGGAGATGTACGAGCGAAGCGGAGATGTGTCGTAAGGACCAATAGGATTTTGGCTCAAAAACGTGACCATTTTAGAAATGAAATTCTATCGGCTACTTACGGCCCATCTCCGCTCCGCTTTTGTTCGTACCCGTGTGTTAGAAGGTGCCTATGTTCTTACCTTGCGAGTGCCTGGCAAACGCCCCGTCTAATAGAATAATATGGTCTGATTGCCCTTGTCTATTATTTGAGAATATCTTATATTCTTAAATACCAAGTCCAAAGCACTTCTGTCCCAGCCAGTACTAACTACACCGCACAAATAGAGCTACGGTCAGAAAAATAAAAACAACTCCACCGACTCTCGAAGCCATAGATGGCTAACGGGAAACTTTTCCGAAAGTCACAACTAAAAGAAAACACCACTGGTCGTTTTGACTGAATGAGTTTTGCTTTTCGAGTGCTTCCCACTCCAGAGGCATCGCTTTTGAAATTAACAAGAAAATAAACCTGATAACGAGACTGGTCGATGTAGACTTACTCGTAGTTCCAACCCTTTTGTGCATTTGCGCAGTTTGTACACATTGAAGGTTTATCGAACTTTAAGATCCAAAATTCTCTTTATTTCTTCTTGTTTTCCTAGTAAAAACTTAAAAACTTATCGCAATCCCAAGTTGAAAAAAGCATAAGTGGAAATGAAAATGTTGATTTTACAGTACGGTCAAAAAACCGTATTTTGCTCGTGGTGGAAAACAAGTGAGTTGAAATAGAGGGAAGGTTGGATCTGACTAGTTCGATCTAGATAAGGCTTACGTCCCGCTGAACTGCAATAGGCTGATGATATTATTGAACTCAAGTTTGTCCAAACTGACAGAATCAACAACATCCATCTAACAAAAAATCACATAAACAATATTACAGCCGTCACAGATTCAACTTCTTAGCTGTTCCATTTCCTTGCACTCATTCCATTTCGCAAGTAAAGTTACAGCGTCACTTGTCCGTGGCTTGCAACAAATCGCCGGTGACGTCACGTCTCGCCCCACGAATGCAATAACGTCGCAGTGAGCACTGGTTGTCATCCCTACGATAAAATCCCCAACAGTTGGGATCGTTTTTTTGTACACAAAATACCCAGAAGATAATGAAGTTCAGATTTTTAGGTATTTTCGGAAAAAAAGTAAAATTTGCCAGCCCAGAATCGGTTCGCCTCCTACTTTCTTATGCAAACCGCCAAGGAATGGAACTCCTTGCCAACCTTTGTTTTCCCGGAAAAATATGATTTGGCGTTTTTTTAAGGCCAGAAAGTTACAGCGTCACTTGTCCGTGACGTCACGTCTCGCCCCGCGAATGCAATAACGTCGCAGCAAGCACTGGCGGTCCCCCGGGCGGGGACAGTCTCGCAAGATGGATCCCCCAAATCCCCAACAAAGGGGGTTGATACTCATTTTATAAAAATCTGCGCAAGGTAATTAAGTTCAGATTTGTGAGGACTTTGAGAAGTCCAGTACAATTCACAAGCCCAGCGTTATGTATGTGGGAGTAACCCCAATCTAGATAAGACTTACGTCCCGCTGAACTGCAAAAGACTGATGATGATGATGACGATGAACAAAATCCATCTTACAAAAAATCATATAATCTAATATTACAGCCGTCACAGATTCAACTTCTTAGCTGTTCCATTTGTCCGTGGCTTGCAACAAATCGCCGGTGACGTGAAGTCTCGCCCCGCGAATGCAATAACGTCGCTGCAAGCACTGGCGGTCCCCCGGGCGGGGACAATCAATCGCTAGACGGATTCCCCAAATCCCCACCATCAAATCCCCACCAGTGGGGATTGGTCCTTTTATCCCAAAATCCCCACAAGGTGATTAAGTTCCGATTTGTGGGGATTTCGGGAGCCGTGATCTCGAGGTCCTGTGGGTTTGATTCCCGGGTTGGGCAACATTTGCAATGACTTTTCTGCATACAGCCCGGGTTTGTGATCGCCAACCCGCATTTGGCAAGCGTGGTGATCAAGCCAAAACCCATCGCTGTAACGAAAACATGATTCCATGTGATGGAGGCCTTTGCCTGCTGTAGGACACTTATAGGCTAATACTTTACTCTTACTTGTCCGTGGCTTGCAACAAATTGCCGGTGACTTCACGTCTCGCCCCGCGAATGCAATAACGTCGCTGCAAGCACAGGCGGTCCCTCGGGCGAGGACAGTGTCGCAAGACGGATTCCCCAAATCCCCAACAGTGGGGATAGATACTTTTTTTCTTAAATCTGCGCAAGGTAATAAGTTCATATTTGTGGGGATTTCTGGAAAAAAGGAGAATTCGCCATATCTAGATAAGGCTAACGTCCCGCTTCACTGCAAAAGGCTGATGATAATATTAAACTCAAGATTGATCAAACTGAATGAATCAACAAAATCCAACTAACAAAAATTGCAACAAATCGCCGCTGACGTCACGTCTCGCCCCGCGAATGCAATAACGTCGCTGCAAGCACTGGCGGTCCCCCGGGCAGGTACAATCAATCGCAAGACGGTTTCGCATTTAAAGTCTGGTTTACACGGCGCGAGGAGCCGCCTAACCAGTGGACACTGGACAGCTACGCGACACCAGTGGCTCTGGTCTGAATGTCCTGCTGGTCCATTGGCTGACCACAAAACTGAGCGCGTTCCAATCGAGCTTGGGTTAAATGTTATTGTGCTGAATTGGTATATAATATCAAAGCCTTCAAAATACAGGAACGAGATGCTGTCATATTATTTTATTTGACCAGCCTAGTGGTCAAGTGGTCAGAGACCATGGCTACAAACAAAGGAACTGATCGAATCCCACTAGGGGCAAATGTTTGTGTGATGAACATCGGCCTTTGTACTCGAGTCATGGATGTTTTTAAAAGTATTTACGTATCTCTATCGGTTTCCTAGCAACCATAGTACAAGCTTCGAGCTTAGTTTGGGGCTAGGCAATTGGTGTAGTAGTCCAAATAATTTATTTATTATTTATTAACATGTGTGTTGCTGGCGGCCGACTTAGGCGAGTAGAACAAAAAATGTAAAAGAAACTTGGTAATCACACCACCTGACCTACGCACCTGCAAGTTACTCGTAAGTGACTTCCAAATAGTGCAGTTACTCCAGTGCAGCTAGAGTTACTCGCTGCCTAACTCGCACAGTGTAAACCAGACATTAGTTTTCCCGCCTTACGAATGAGAGTTGCACGGGACCCCCAGGGTCGACGGCAAATGAGCGAATGGAAAAACAGCGGGACCCGACGAGAATAACAATAAAATCTGTTGCGGCAAATTGTTTTCTATCGGAGTTGGTCGAAGTATTGATTTTGAGTGAAAAAGTTATTTTCCATAATTGGTTCGAAGACATCATTCTCCGACACGACTTTCGAAACGTTAAGATTGAGTCATAGATTGAGAGAGAGATTGCCTTCCCAAACTTTGTTCCAGTTGAAATCTTTACATTAATATTTCATATTGATGAAATTAGACAGCCATCATCATCGGCCTGTTGCAGTCCACAGCTGGACATAGGCCTCCCCCAGATAGCAGAGTATGCCAATAGGCACCAGATTGGGCAGGCAATTTTTTGATCGCATTGTGGTCAACGACAACCTAGATATTTTACCAAACGGCTTTCAATAATCTACAAGGATGAACTACTATCTAATCCACATGTAACATATTATCCTAAAAGTTTTTAATATTTTAATACACCCACACGATTTGAAAACTGCAAAGCGCGAATCATATTCCAGTTTATTTGGAAGTACTCCAAAAAACTTTTCACAAAATAATCTAAACTTACAGTGGAGCATCTGCAAAGTTTGCCAGCTACCTAAGTGAAAAGTTAGTCGTGAAATTACATTTTCGTCGCGTTTCGGAGAGTGGAAAAAAAATCTACGTTTTTCGTCCGTGTTAAGAATATAAGAGGCTTAGTATAACGAAATCGGGTTTTTCCGTGGAGTGGTGTGAATTCCCCTGCGCTGGGTTCTTAAACTTTTTTCATTCAAAAGAACTTAAAATCCCTTGTTTGATTTCGGTGAAGTTACCCTTGTGTAATCTTTATACCCGCGCAATGAGTAATACTTTATCTTATCACCAACACATTATGTTGGATTTTATTAAAGATTTTTAAATTATATCTTTAGTTATTGCGTGTTAATGATGCATAATAATACTTTCATCAATTTAATATTTTATCATTACATTATTAAGATAATTATATAAACAGATCAAGTTCGAATGAAAAGAATTAAAAATATCTACGTTTATGTTACAAATATATTTGTTGAATAACTGAAAGAAAACTTAAAACTGGAAAAATAAAACCTTGTGTTTTGGATTAATATAAAACCTTTATTAAGGAATATGTTGGTACATATTACACAATCAAATACAAAATACAACGTGCCAATTAAAATTCTAGAATTTAATCCAAATACTCAGATGTTCTTAATTTAGTCTAACTCACTTTTTTCATATTCTTTCATCGCTTCATAATAAGACGGAGGAGACTCATCATCAACCTTTTCACTGCCACATTCCAAGACGCTTTCCATTATTTTTATTGGCATTTTCAAAACAGCTGTCGTATGAGGATTTGGTAAATCAGCAATTATACTGACGAAATAATTCCTTGAAATTAATTTAGAATACTCCACAGGTGAAACTTGTGCAGGAATATCCACTATAAGATCTGTAGATTGAGTTTCCCCTGCTTTCACAGGAGTTGCGACATATTTTGTTAGGTATTCATCAACCGCACTTTCCTTAGGTTGCTGCAAAACATTTCTAGGATAAAATTTAGTTTCCTGACATAGGAATACTTTCACTTTTTTTATATCCAAATTTGAAGCATTTACGATAGTATAACCCACTTTGACACGTCCATTGGGCGTAACAACAGTATTGTCTAGTGTACCATTAATTGTTATAACTTTGTCTTTTGCTTCTAAAGGTTGAAACGGTTTTTTTACTGATGTAAATACGGCTTGTTTTGATGGAGTTGGTGTGGCTACATTAGCCACCATTATCTCTGCTTTGAACTTCTTTGAATTCGAAAACCCAGGTTTCTCGAATTTTATGCGTATGTAGTAATATATTTTGCACTTTGCCCTGTTTGTGTCGTCAAATGTCTTTACTTTTATAGATGGCGGAATTTTCTCGGGTAATTTAAAAGTAAACGGGACTTCATGTGTCCCAGCCGCTGTCACAATGCCCTTCGAATTTTCTAATACGATATTATCAATGTCAACGTACGTTTCTTTACCGTCGAAGCCTTTTGTTAAGTACGAGTATGCATAATGTCCAGTGCTGATGTACGTTATATCATAATATAACTTTCCCATGCCTTTTAGCGACAAAGTTATTTTACTAAAAACTGTTTCTTCGCTCACTTTGTAATAAACAACACCAGAAACAACATCACCGGGCTTGAAAACACCATCGGCATGCTTAAAAGTTTTGATTTCACATGAAATACTCATTGTCGATCAAATGAAATATTTACTCGGTTTTATATTGTTATCGATACTTAAAACACGCGCGAACACCAATGCTAAAGCAAACTAATATATGGCAAAATCCCAAACCATTAATAAACACACTCTTTATCTTACTTATCAGCTACGTGATTAGATAACATGTACTTAGTTTGGATGTATTCGTTTTGTTTTCAATGATTACCCCACGCATTAATATGAGTCATGCATTATTTTATGATATCTGATTAAAATTAGGTATTTTTTGAGCTTATATAATATAGAAAATTGATCTTCTTATCTTCAGTCCATTTTTTTAGCATTATTAATCATGTTATCAAAAAAACCAGGGGCAATAAACTCTTTTCTACCTTTCTGTAAACACTTTCAAAATTCTACATTGTCATTTCCGTTCTATGTTCATTACCCCTGATTCTTTTGGTCCTTTAATATGTACACTTTAGACGATAATAAGTGTTTTGTAAATTAATTATTTATTTATGTTTTTATTGATATTAAAAAATAACGAAGAAAAACAGCCTTTTCTTTTTTTTAAATAAAAGAAATAAAAATAACACTGACCATTTCGAAACGGAAATGTGAGACATTAAAAATTCTATGACATATTTTCGCTTGTCCCAAAAAGTGCCTATAATGAATTACCGAAATATTGTGCTCGCTTATGCTAAATTGAACGAACCAATGATACAGCTATTGTTCTAAAAGTGCAGTTAGCAAATAATTGAATAAGGTTCTTATATAAAACTAATAATAAGGTTCGAAGTTTAAAGGAAAGTTATATTAAACAAAGACGGAAAACTTTTAACGCGACTTAATAAATTCAGAACAGATGTAAATATGCATTACAACTTCAGTTATAACGCAATAAATATTTGAACTCTGAACAAGAAAGCAACTTGGCAGCTTTTATTTTGACTACCAACTGTTTCGGAATAGGACGAAATTGCTTTCGTTGCCCAAACCTGCTTGGTAGCATTGATTTAAATGGTTGGATATGGCCTGACCTCGGATTAATGAATATCAATAGATCTTCTTCTTCCTAGCGTGTATCCCGTTTCTTTGCGGGGTCTGCTTTGCCGCCATGATCCAGGATTTGGCGAGTCTGATTATTACATTGAAGAAACTGCCATCAGACCTTCGTAACCCATAGAGGGGTACCAGACAGATTGGATCATGGATACGCATTCAGATCTAACTGAACTAAAGTCAGAAACTATCTAAATGTGCAGATTTCCTCACGGTGTTTTCCTTCACATCTGAGCTGATGGCACAAATCCACATAAAGATTCCGAAAAATCCAGAGGTGTGGGCCCGGATTGGTTCGTGGTACCACCTGGCCATCATCGCTCCATGAATATCAGTAGATGCAGCGAATAATTTGACATTTATGCTATTCCTTCTTTCCTTAAGAGGGCGCATCAATTTCGACACCCATCGGATCGCACCCGCGCGCTTCCTCGGCCCCCTCTCGTCCTATGACTTCAACGCAATGAGACAGAGGTCGCCACTTCAATTTGTTTCGGGCGATTCCGCACAGTATTCAAAGTAAATCAGATAAAAATTGTCAAAGAGAGTATTGGAAGCAGGATGACGTAACTATGCGTTGGAAAGCTAGTCACTACATAGTATAAAACAAAGTCGCTTTTTCTGTCATGTTGTCCCTATGAACGCTTAAATCTTTAAAACTACGCAACGGATTTTGATGCGGTTTTTTTAATAGATAGAGTAACTTATGAGGAAGATTTTTATGTATAAATAGTGGACAAGTACCACGGGCGAAGCCGGGGCGGGCCGCTAGTAATACATAAATGTTAGTATTATAATGATTTATTTTGTTTATGCTTTGAGTGACTTGTATTGTACTTTTTTCTGGTAGTTATTAATACGCAAAGGTACGCGCAAGTTATTTACTTAATAATTGTATAATATGTTTTTTTAACAACAAAATCTTTGTAAATTTTAATTTAATCTTTAAATTTTTAATTTTGTCTTCCAATTTTTGATTTTACTTTAAATGTTTTAAATCTGCATGATTCCTCACACATGGCAGCAAATGGCATCTATGACAGCAACTATTTTCGATACGTAATAGAACTGTGACTGACTCGTCTTTCTCGCTCGAGTATTGTTGTGTGTATTAATTTAAGACAAATACCCTCATTAAAATTTAGAAAAATGGAAATACTAACATAAATTCAGATCTACTAATAAATGATTTACTTAGTTACTACTAGTGCTTGTGTTAAACATACAGAATAATTACTAATTGTGATCCAGTATTTCTCAGTGAAAGTGAATAACGTTTCAAAGGAGCAAAACAAAAACTTCTAAATCGTAAATCTCTTATCTAGTAACAGTAATACACAAAATAAATTATTTACACATTATATTGCCGCAACACCTAATTTATTCGTCCATTTATTGTACACAGTAAAAGACTGATTATGAAAAATAAGTTTTAATAGTTTAGGCTGGAATTGTAAACTTTCAATTTCAAATTGCTACTAAGTCTTCCAACAAGCGACTATTTGAAAGCATCGTTCTTTCTTGCATATACTGTTCTCGGCCGATCCGTCATTCACGTCAATCCTTATAATAATTTTACCAAATATTTTTTCGAGCCGGGAGAGTACTGAATCATAGTCTTCTCGTCTCAACGGAGAGGTTGCGACTAACCGATGAAACAAAACATGCCTGTGAGCACGCGCCAGGTGCGACAGACGATAGCTTACTGCGCGGAATATGAACGTAGTAAGCGCCAAACTAGTTTTCTTTGAATTACTCGTAAAATATGATATTTTTTCAAAATGTTCTGTGATAAATATTTAGATAATATAATTTGATATTATATGCCAAAATATTGGTTCACCAAAATGCATCGTCTCGGAAATAAATGTAACCAAAAATCAAGTCAGACGCAACTTCAAGTTTTTTTTTATCAATGAAAATTGCAATTTTTTCAATATTTTCTGTGATAACTATTTAGGAACGATGCTTGAATATCTACGATTTTTTTTTCGGGTCATTTGAAGTTCATTTTCAAGGTTTAAAATGTGTTTGAAAATACGCGATATTTTTTACACCCCCCCTTAATATAAATTACGTGTGATAGAGCAAGAAAGCAGACAAACGTACTCCCGCCACCTGAACTTTTAAATGAGATGACGTTTTTATGGTCGTCGTCTTCTATTGAAAGAAACTGAGAGAAAAACAGACTTTGGTGCAAAGTTAGGTGGATTTTTGACGTTTTGTTGAAGACACTCACACGTGACATGGAGCATCTATGGTATTAATTAATCTGAGGGCCTGGTACAAGAAAACTGTGGCATTATTTTGATTAAGGTGTTGTACGTCGGTTACTCAACCCTGTACCGAGAGAAAAGTGTTGTCTCTTTTTGTCTTGACTGAATGCTTGCCCTGTTGTAATTTCCATATAACGGAATTGGACACAAATTGGGAAAAAGCGACCTAATCCTACTACTATTATAAAGGCGAAAGTTTGTATGTGTGGATGTATGGATGTATGGATGTATGGATGTTTGTTACTCTTTCACGTAAAAACTACTGAATGGATTTGAATAAAACTTTGCCACAATATAGCTTATACATCAGAATAACACATAGGATATTGGAAATCGAAATCCACGCGGACGGAGTCGCGGGCGGCCGCTAGTTTATCCTACTACTATTATAAAGGCGAAAGTTTGTATGTGTGGATGTATGGATGTATGGATGTATGGATGTTTGTTACTCTTTCACGTAAAAACTACTGAATGGATTTGAATAAAACTTTGCCACAATATAGCTTATACATCAGAATAACACATAGGATATTGGAAATCGAAATCCACGCGGACGGAGTCGCGGGCGGCCGCTAGTTTAATCTAAATTTTCACGCATGAAACTTACAACTGTAACTCTATTAGTGTTTTAAGGATTATTGACAAAATGCCGTCTTGTTCATTTATGACGTGCAATAATCAATAATCCTTAAAACACTAATAGAGTTACAGTTGTAAGTTTCATGCGTAAAAATTTAGATTAAACTAGCGGCCGCCCGCGACTCCGTCCGCGTGGATTTCGATTTCCAATATCCTATGTGTTATTCTGATGTAGAAGCTATATTGTGGCAAAGTTTTATTCAAATCCATTCAGTAGTTTTTACGTGAAAGAGTAACAAACATCCATACATCCATACATCCATACATCCACACATACAAACTTTCGCCTTTATAATAGTAGTAGGACAAGACGGCATTTTGTTAACTTTTTAGTAATTAAAGTTTTTGGTTTTACTAATTCAAACCTAAGAAAAGGTTGGCTGTCATAAACATTAAGTAAACATGCTGTCACTGCGATAAGAAGCGACCGTCGCTTCTTATTTTAGTGGAATTTCAGAGCGAGTCGAAGTACGGCGAGGGCACATCTTACGATTTAAATCTACGCTTGGTATATTGTGTTGAACATTCTTGTGCCGCGTCGCAAGTTTCAAATTCAGTCCGGCTTCCAAGTTTCGCTTGGTCAACGTAAACCATATTGGTTTGCATAAAGAACTGAATAGGAATAATAAAACTTACTACGATGGATACTTATAATAATATGTAATGCTGAAGAGTTTGATTGTATGTTTGTTTGTTTGTTTGTTTGCACGCGCTAATTTCAGGAACTCCTATACCGATTTGAAAAAATATTTTTGTGATGGATAGTGCATTTGACGAAGAAATCTTTAGGCTATTGGAAATCGAAATCCACGCGGACGGAGTCGCGGGCGGCCGCTAGTACCCAATAATAATAACCTCCTAGCCGAATTTGGCCACGGCAGCCAATCTTACGATTAACCAAACCTCTCAACCGATTTTGATGAAATTTGGCACAGACAACCTTTAGACCCTGAGAAAGGAAATAAGGCTACCTTTTAATGCGAAAAAGGGATCTGACATCCATGCGGACGAAGTCGCTGGCGGCCGCTAGTAAAACATCATAAGATTATTGAAATAAACAAATGTTTTACTTACTTAGGTGCGCCAGCTTGCCGATTTAAATATCTGGAACAAAAACAAAATTATGATAGATAAGATAAATCATTTAAAACCCATGTAGGTAAGTATATTTATAACGACTATAATCTTATCACGAGGAAGTTAAAGTTTGAAATTCTTAATGATTTAATTTACATAGTAGCTGTTGGATATCCGAATCCATATTTATATCTTATGAATCTTTATTGGAAATCGAAATTCACCCGGACGGAGTCGCGGGCGGCCGCTAGTAGTAATATATAATTTAGTAGGCTTTGCTCATTTTGTTTGCCATACAACTCGTACTAAGCTTGTATATTTATATGTAACGACGACAACATTCGTCTTCACCAAATGATTTGAAATACGCGTCTTTCATTTTCCAATTTTATGAATTTAATTAAATAAGATTAGGTACTTGAAAATTCGCCATCCTAAAAATAATAAGTAATTACACAAATTAATGTAACGAAAACAATGAAATTCCTCTTCCGAGTGCTTGGTGAATTTAATTAAAATTACGTTTTCACCGAATGACTGAGTTGGATTAATTAGAAGAATTCATATTATCTGCCTTGTTCAACATCTCTGATTCTGACACATTTTCAAGATAAAATATCAAGGAATTTAATTAAATTTATAATCATGGCAATAAACATCATCATAAATATTTTTGAATATAGATTCCTTGTACTTTACGATTACTCCTGAATACAAATTTGTAGTAGGAGAAACTAAATAATTAACAATATTAATACCAATTGCCGTAATAGCAACTTTTTAAAATTGTAATTTATTTTTAGAAGTGGTAAAAGATAAACTGTTATTTTATTAATTTTAATTTACAGACCAACTCGCTATTCATGTAAGACATAGCATTATATTGCATGTTGTTACGTACTCCAATAATAAAAAATTGGCCAAGTGCGAGTCGGACTCCCGCACTGAGGGTTCCGTAAAATTCTATTTTTGACGTATTAAAAAAACTACTGAATAGATTTCGTTCGAACCAATTTTCGTTGGTAGTTTTTATGGTATTGTACATTATATAATTATTTCAGTTTTATCATCTTCTTATTTTAGAAGTTAGAGGGGGGGGACACACTTTTTTCCACTTTGGAAGGGTCTGTCACGCAAAGTATTCACTTTAGAAAAAAGTGATATTATAATCCTTAATATAATTTTTAAAGACCTATCCATAGATACCCCACACGAATATGTTTGATGAAAAAAAATATTTCGCGTTTCAGTTTTGACTATGGGGACCCCCCACTTTTTTTATTTTTTTTTCTATTTTCGTGTGAAAACCTTGTTGCGGTTCACAGAATACATCCACTCACTAAGTTTCAACAGTATAGTACTTATAGTTTCGGAAAAAAGTGGCTGTGACAGACTGGCGGACAGACAGACAGACAGACAGACAGACAGACAGACAGACAGACATGACGAATCTATAAGGGTTCCGTTTTTTTGCCATTTTGGCTACGGAACCCTAAAAAAATGATCAACAGAAAAAAGTTAGAAATTAATTTTAAAAACTTAATCTACCTACTTCTACCAACCATAAAAATATTTTCTTTGAAGGTCACTTATTAATAGCTGAAGAAACGTTAGGATACACGAATCATTTGTCAATCATTTGGTTATCATAAGATTTAGATCGTAAACTAATTTCTTTAGGGAAACAGTATAACTACTTAATTACCTTATCAAGTTTTAATTTGAATTCACTGTTGTTTTAAAACATACAACCTATCATGGTAATAACTTAATTTCTTGAAACTACTTGAATAAAACAGCCAAGTGTCCCGGGAAATAACGCAGGAAATCATTTTACAAGAAGACATTTAAACAAAATTTTAAACTACTTTACCTAGAATACTCTTTTTTTAGAATACCAGTAACGTTACAAATCAAATTATAAGGGAAATGGGTCAAGTGGATAAAAACAACAGCTTTTTCTTTTAAGTTAGCACCGTGAGTCTCGGCTCTACCTCAATATTTTATAAAATTATTCAAACATTCATACAGTCATTCTATTTAGTTATGTATTGATCGATTAATTGAAAGTTAACTAAAGGAACTATGATGATGTTACAAATTATCGAAATAAGCCTAAAGGTACTCCTAAACATTTGAGATAAGAAAGATCTAACAACTTTTAGAATGAACTGAATAAATCTCGCGTTATTAATTCCAACAAAACCACCATTATAAAAGCTTGTCTTATCTCAGACTGGGAATCAGATTTCATGAAGTTAATGTTTCTTAAAATAATACTCGATTAATAAACAGCTTACAAACCTTATAGTACACAAACTAAAGCTCACGTTCATAATTCCAACGTTACTGTAACAATAGCTGTACCTATCATATCTTAGACAAGTCAAGGGAGTCACGTTTCTCAAATTAAAGTATTCTCTTAACGAGCATTCGTTATCAGAATGCTGTCAAGTTGTCGTTTACAATTCACAATTATCTCGCTAATCGTTTCCTCAGTGAAACTGATGACAACTGCTCCCTAAAATCAAATAATGAATAAAACCTCAAGACTAAGGAGTTTTCACCCCTGAGCTAACGAGAAAAGTTGAGTTTAGCTGATACGGAGTCGCGCGTTTCACTACGTTCGGATGATTGCATAGTGCGGGAGAGAAGCGGATCTTATGACATTTATTTAAGTAAATATTTAACAGAATTCGCTCATTAGTAATTATAAAAATGTAAGGGTAAAATTATTTTATTTATTATTAATATCCATGATTCGAGTACGAATGCCGATGTTCATCACTCGAACATTTGCCCCTAGCGGGATTCAAACCCTGACTCTTTGTTTTGTAGCCAGGGTCTCTGACCACTAGACCAAAGGGTCTGTCAAAATGATGATAAGTGAAAGTTACTTCGGTATAAGTTTGAAGATTGTCTTCAAATACTAATGTATGCCACCTACCTATCCGATTTATACAATGAAAAACGATAAAGCCAACGAAGACCTACTGAACCTTAAAAAATCATTACGTAGTCAAGAGTTAGTCAAGAGTTACGTAGTCAAATGTTTTGAAAACATAATAAATAAGACACGTTTTATTTATGAGGGAAAGGTTGTCTCATTGTCATCTAAAATTCAAATATGCAACAGCAATGTTTTTTTTGAGAATAATATATTCCTCAAAAATGCATATGTACCTATTTCTTGATTTTGAGTAAAATTGGGAATAAGAATACATCAAATCGCCCCTTCCCTCACAACGCTCGCGCCCAACCGGCCGCTTCCACAGAATGATTGCCGCACGCGACTGTCAGCGTTTCTGGTTCATCTCTCGTTAAAGCGCAAATGCAGACGTGAAATTAAAACCGTCCCTTATCCGGACGTCCACGTCCGTCGCGGAGTGAAATGCGAAATGATTCGTTGGAACTTACATTGTTAGTGCAGAAGACGCAAACGGCTGTAATACCGGAGAAAGATGCTACCTTTCCCTTAGAATTTCTTTTTGTCATTAATATTTCATACCAAGAAAGAAGTGGCGTACCAAGTTCTAATCAAGACCGGCACTAACAATCTAAATGTGGAAGCACATGACGGGCCCGTTGGTCTAGTGGTCAGAGACCCTGGCTAGAAAACCAAGGGCCGCGGGTTTGAATCCCGCTAGGGGCAAATGTTTGTGTGATGAACATCGGCATTTGTACTCGAGTCATGTATATTTATAAAAGTATTTAAGTAAGTCTATCAGTTCCCTAGCATCCATAGCAGCAGATGTTCATTAAGTAGTCTGTGTTGGTCGCTCACTATGAAAGCCACACGCCTCTCAACCAAACTAGTATAACCCGAAATTCATCAAATCTGGGACACTCCATTTACTTCATATTCCATGAAAGCGCTTTCCATATGTCACGAGAACCCTTATCTTTAATACCTGAATAGGCCTTTGAGACGTCCCCCAGTATTGTTCCCGCCCCTCTGTTGAGTCGGCATAATTACTAGTGTTGAGTGCATTGTCAATGCGTTGCAGGCAGATTGTATATTCGGCCAAGTCAAGTTAGTTCCAGATCAATAGTTTAATTTTGAAATAAATTAATTTGGAAAAAATATAACAGTGACTGGTGATTTTTATATGCTTGCCGTTAAAAAATGTATTTGTTTTTTTTTATCTTACTATCTTGAATAAATATTTGATAGCCATTATTAATATTAGATGTTTGCTAATAATAGTCAATGAAAGAAAATTATCAGACAATCGACTAGTTTTACTCCGTTAGGCAATTATAAAATAAAAAATATTTAATTTTTTACAACAGAATCGAAACATTATAATTTTTTTAACCGGTAATTTAAATGTCGATACATTACTCAGTCGGGTCATAAGTTCTGTCACAAACTTTTTAGGAAATTATTGATACACCTTTGGAGATATACATAAAAATTATATATGAAATGAAAGGTTATTTAATTTGCAATATAATTTTATTAATATCATTTGAAATGTCCTCCTCCATTTTGGACAGATGCCTTTAATCTACGAAGACAGTCATCGATCGCTGCACGCACCACATTCTTACACCTTTCTTTCGCTGATTTAATCAGAAACTCTCGGAGAGACACCAAATTCGTGTGAGGTTAAGAACAAACTTTCCCCTTCAAATATTAGTATAACTTGTAATCCCATCGGTTTAAATGTAGACTAGAAGTGAGCCGGTGTTCATACCGGGTGAAGTCAATTCCGCGCGCCGTCAACCAGTATTTCGTGCTTCGGGCCCTATGAGCCGGTGTAGAGTTTTGTTAGAATGTCCTATGTCTGTTCTTGATTATTATTTAAGAAAAAGGGTGTACTATGCTTGTTAGGACAGTATTTTGATATATTACGGCCTTGATTTTCCCCCTTTTTTTACCAAAAAACACCTCAGTTATGCCTGAATCCAAGAGTCCAAGCCAAATCATGAATAAGGAATGGTGATCACCGCACTGGTCCCTCAAAATACACGTGCTTGCTTCTTCACTGATGTGGGCATACACTTTATCATTTTGTTTGTGATAACTTAAAACTATCGTAAAAAAAAGACATCCAAAAAAAGAATTTCGCAGTTTTTTTTCCCGCGTGCCGTCGCAACAGAGCCCGGGATCTTTCCTGCTTAATTTTCTTTATACGATCATTCGAAAAAATTCGGTCTTCTTACAATAAGCACGTGGTCTCAGGTTTTTATTCAGCACTCTTTTTAGTTTGGTTCTGCTTAGCCACAGCTGGAGAGCTGGCTTTTTTTGTTAACGCACGGGATTTTTTTCATTTGACGCCTTCACTGCTCTGATGACCGCTAGTGTTCCTAAAAGAGCAGGGTCTGCCGCTGTTTTTACGATTTTGAAATCTTGGGACTCCATTGTATCGATTGATAGTACAATAAAAGAAATAGGACGCTTTTTTCAACTTTTGTACGAAATTGAAAATCTCCTTCTATGCGTTACAACAGTGGTGCAACGGAAAACCCGTGACTCTATCGTCTTTATTCGTCCATTCCATATTCAAATAATGTACAAAAATAATTAGTTCTTCTATTCCCGACATGTATAAATGTTCTATTTTTAAAATTAGGCGCGTAATTTATGTCCTGTCTTCAAAAATCAAAAATATAAGGCTTTGACAGAACTTATGACCCGACTGAGTATATAAATAAATAAATAAATAAATAAATAAATAAATATTTCACAACATCACATACATTGATCTGACCCCGTGTTAAGTAGCTTAAGCACTTGTGTTACAGGCATCAGAATCAACAGTGGTATTACATATATACTTAAATAGATACATATAACACCCAGACCAGGACAAACAGACATGTTCATGCACACAAATGTTTGTCCTGTGCGGGGATCGAACCCGCGACCTCTTGCGTAATAGGCAACATCTTGACCATTACACCAAGCGGGTCGTCAAAATATCATGGAAATAAACCCAGACTAGACACTTTTCAATATGCCCAATTTCTAATTTTCACCGCAACACACCCCATGCACAGTTTTACCGTTTATCCACCAAAGGGTTTAGGTTTAATTCCCGTCGAGTGGTTTCGCATCGAATTACTTTTCATTTGAGGACCGTATGTAAATAGATTAAGTAAACATGGCGGTTTAACTAATTGTCAACGGTTGGTCGAGTTTGTTTGGTTAACTAATTCACTGGAATCAAAGACTTAATCGGCATATATAAATTCCCAGAACATACTCGTAATTCAGAGGATTTTTACGGAAAAAAAATCAGTTCACAGTAATAATAATCATTTACGTTTCACATAACTTGAAACTTTCGCGTTGCATTACTAACAAATAATATTGAACCGGCACTTTACGCCAAGCAGTACATATCGCGTTTAGTCCCGGTATAAAATTATTTGTAATATTTATGTTTGACTCCGAAACATTAGATAGAACCAAATACATCGCAATAGACGAACAAGATTCAATAACAAGAGGTGAGAGTACGTAATTAAGGGGATCACCGGTGCTTGCACACTCTTACTTAACTGGCTCAATTCTACCAAGTACTACTTACAAATCAAATTTTATCAAATACCTCATATATTCGGTTTCAATTATGTATGAATACTTCTTCGCAGTAGCGCATCACGTCGAAGTATTAGTAGGTCAAAAAGATATAACATGCAAAAGAATTTCTATGTAAATCAAATTGAAAAAGTAACTACTTTGATTTTGACTTATTACTTCGCTTGACCGAACTAGGTACTGCAACTTTAAGTGAATTAGTAAAATTATTGCCACTGAATAATATCCTTAGTTCTGTTGTGCCCACAAATCGGGCTACTGCCACTAGAGAGATTAATAATGTTGTACATTCACAGGTCTGGAAAATGAAATATTGGATATAGTTGCCCACATGTAAAATCTCTAGCCCTCCTCAATTTTATAACCACAAAAGACTTTCAAACAAAACACAATCAAAATGGCAACTCGAGCAGCAACTAACTTCAAAACCAAACCGGAAAATTGCGAGTTGCAATCAGATTAAAGAAACTTGAAAACCTTTCCTATTAAATTATAGAATTAATAATAATACCGGGGGCGGAACTCTCGAGTGGATGCTACTGCGTCGGGCTGTAAGCCGATTAAAAACCACGATGAGACTGCGCAAGTATGGACACACAGATTGTGCGAGTTGAGGAACAAGAATAAACGTATTCCTTCACACTCATATAATACTCATAAGTGAAGCAAATTTTACTATACATGTTCGCCAAAATGCTCTGCAAGATCAAACTCACAGCCGCTTAGCTTGTCAAACTCGTAAGTAAAGCTGCAACACATAAATTAAATTATGATATTATTACTAAATGGATACTTATCGCATACTCATGGGTATATTACACCCACAATACTTATCTATCAGAACTATTGGTTCGAAATAAAAAAAGCTTTTTGTGTTGAAAAGTCTTTTTGTCGAGGAAGGCTTTAAGCTACCTATAGTTTTAAACTATGTGTGCGGATATCTTGTGCACGCGCATGAAGTCGCGGGCGGCCGCTAGTTTAATAAAAATATAGATAAATCAATAGAAATATAAATCAGCTTATTTGTGAAAACAAATCCCACACATTAAGCTGACTCCGTGTTAAGTAGCTTAAGCATTTGTGTTACAGTCATACAGACTTGAGGACATACAGACATGTTCATGCACACTAATGTTTGTCCCTTGTGGGGACCGAACCTGCGACCTTTTGGTTTAATAGGCAACTTCTTAACCGTTGCACCAAGCAGAACGTCAAATCACACATAGATGAATAGCATAACTATCTTAATTTCATTTTAGTGGTAGCTTCATTTACAAGTTTGACAAACAAAGCGGTTGTGAGTTTGATCGTGCGAAGCATTTTGGTGAACATGTATAGTAAAATCTGCTTCACGTATGAACATTATTTATGGGTGAAAGGACTAATTTTACTACCTTCCTCAGCTTTTTACTGTTCACTTAATTAATATTCATAGGCGGACTTCCACTTCGTAATTTTAGAAGAATTCCTTTTTGTTTTGGTATATTACAATGTATGCAAAAGGTGTCGAAATAATAAGCATGAACTATTTTATCAATATTGTTGAACTTATCTGGTATCACTTATTATTCCTGGTAGATAAAAGACCATATCTACAAACTGTATGACCTAGATCTACGCATGATGTTATATCTACAGTTTCAAAAAAGAAATACAAAGGGAATATTACCTATCCAAGTCCAATACCAGACCAGGTCATAAATTTTAGCTAATTATTGACTCTCAAAGACATATTGAGTATTATTATGTATACTAATATATTTAAATTGTTTTATTTTGTTTGAACGCGTTAATCACAGGAACTATTGGTTCGAATATATTTTTGATTGATAGTCTACTTGTCAAGGAAGGCTTTAAGGAGATATTATACTGTAAATGCACTAACCTTTTATTCAAAAATAATCTTAGTTCAATCCAATGGTAAGTCTTCAAAATAGCGGAAGAGTCACAGTAACCGTAAAATATTCAAAAAACTAAACTATAAACGTATCGCACACTGAAAATTTCGTACAAAATCAAAATAAAATAAATCCAAATAAAAAAGACTACATAAAAATATAAAAACACACAACACAAAAAATAACTAAAATTTTCAATCACATCGCTTCGCCATTTGTCTTACTACTGAGAGAAAATGTCGGTTGTCAAAGTTTTGAAAACAGTCAAACTTGTCAGTGGTAGCCAGTGACTGTTAAAAAGGTTAGATAAAGCTTCACATTAAAACTCATTTATTTAAATACGCATATTTTCTAAATAATGAAAGGAAATTAACTTTTACTTAAACCTCTATTATATTATCTTCCTTGTTACAACAATATTGACTAACATTCACAGACAACCAGTAAGAAGATTTATAATAGTAAATTTAATAATGGGGTTGGTACAGTAATCTCGGGGTTTATATTGAAAATTAAGTGCACAAGAACTGATTTACCTACTTCTTATTTCTTCATTGGCAGCCTTAAGAGACTGAATTCAGACTTGATTCTAAAATATATCCGATAAAGTACCAACCAACTATTCATGGCACAAGGATCACACCAGTATTTATTAATATTGGATATTAGCATACTAAAGGCATAAATATCAAATAAACAGAAAAAGATTACGCAAAGACATTTCTCGCTTCGACGCATAAAACGTATAAGATACCGTATCCAGCTTATAAAAATGCTAAAGAGTGGTTCAAGTTCATAATCATATTTTATCAAAGTCGGATCGTGCGCCAACATTGTGAAGACTCCATATTTGACCTGATTGCATAGCAAATTGTTCATGAATACATAATGCCGTGAGAGAACACTTAGGGCGTAAGGGCCGATTGACGATCCATTTGCGAGATTCTTGGAATAGCCGGGATTTTAAATGGGTGATACTTTAAACATTAATAATGAATGTGCGATGCCTCCCCTAGCCGCTTTTAGTAATGCTAGCGTAAAGTGCGTCAGACAAGTTTGGTTTTAGATATTACATAAATTGGGTTTGTAATGTAAAATCACAAATGTATTATTTTAATGTAAAATGTATGAAATGTATTTAAATTACCTCTGTTAATTCTGGTATCTGTAACTTTACTTAACACGTTTTAACATGTTATATAGGTTAAGCCCGTTGAAAAGATGAAAACGCGTGCTATTCTGTTATACATATCTACTTTTACTAATACTTTATTTCCGAATAACATTTCGTGCTATAATGAGGCTGAGGAACCAAATTACATCAAAATCCATTCAGTAGTTTTAGCGTGATTGACGAACAAACAACCAAACGAACAAACTTTCACATTTATTATGATAATGTATCTAGATTATCTTTCCTTAAATTATGTACCTAACCATAACCAACTATATAAAATTAGGTATTAATGATTAGTTATTATGTTTACCAATTTACCGCATTTGTAGACATCTGTTCTTATCGTTAATAATATATTAACTTCGATACAACTGACCTTATTGATCTATCAATAGTATTGTTCTTAGGCGTAGTACACACGTACTCCAGAGTTTATTGTATAACAATACCTTTTCTTTATTTAAAGAAAAACCAAAATATAATGACCTATTAATTTTAATAATCAGTCATCAATAACAATACTATTTAAGTGTGTAAAATGACACACAAGTGCAGATTCCATACCTAACCTACTAAATTGTCTATTCTCATAGCTCGGAAAAACAACAACTTTTCTTTATATGGCCGGGAGAACACACTTGCATCTTGTGTGGCCAGAAACGCAAGATATTATATTATAGTAAACAAGTGAGTGTGCAATCACAGATGCATTCCCTGTTCCCTTACTCTCATAGTTTGGTGGGGCAGTAATCTGACACGAAACGACAGATCAGATGACTGGACTTAGCAATCGCAGGCAAAGTGCGCTTACCACTCTGACATCGAGCTCCCCACCAATCGCCATAAGACCATTAAACACCCGCTTGGTGTAATAGTCGACATGTTGCCTATTATACAAGAGGTCGCGGGTTCGATTTCCGCACTGGACAAACATTTTTGTGTGCATGAACATGTCTGTTTGTCCTGGTCTAGGTGTTATATGCTTATATTTAAGTATATTTGTAAAACTACTGTTGATTCTGATGTCTGTAACACAAGTGCATAAGCTACTTAAAACGGACTCAGATCAATGTATGTGATTTTGTGAAAATATTTATAAGACCACTGGTTTGCATAAATGAAAAAAAAATACTTTGATCTACCCCCTATAACAAAGTGACGTTAGTGTGCACCAATCTTAACAACAGCAATCGGTCAATACGTTTTGTATCCACACCGTATCCAAGTAACTGGTGGCCTCATCAACTATTGACCGGCCGATATCGACCGGTCGTCCTTCCTTATTGTCTATGGTAATTTGTCGTATGATTGCAGGGAAGGGAACGGTATCGGCCATTTGTAATTTTAACTGGCCTGACAGTAACGTGACCAATTGTGTAACATACTTGGGAAACTTTTAACATTTCCTTCTCTCAAAAAAAACTCGAAAAGAAACAATTTCAACAATTAACTGTTTGTACATTTAGGGAGTTTCGTAAGGTTTCAGTTCAGAAAATAGCGTGGGTCGTAATTTTTCCTACCTAATATCACATTTATTTAATAATTATATTTTTAAAAGGCATATCATAGTGTGATAATTTTTCAGTTAAATTGCAAGCATGTTTGCAGCTTATGTATTATAAAATCGACATGACCATGATTATCGATTTGTAGTTGTCCTTGAAACTAAAACTTTATAAATTAATAAATACAATACGAATACTAAATGATACCAAATACTGTTCGGTTTTTTCTCTACTGAAAAGGCGCAGCTCATAATATAAATAAAAAAATACCTTATACATAAGAGTTGTTCGCCTAAAACACCTAGATAGTCTAGTGATTAAAGTACCGAATCGAGGTATCAAGTTCCTGGGTTCGATCCTTAAGTTGGACCACATTTTTGCCGGTTTTTCTGAGTGTACTCAGAAATGGCTTTGGCAGGCTGTAGCCTGCCAAAGCCAAATTTGGCAAGCTTGGCTTTAATATTTTTTATACTTTTTATTTCGTTCTACAAAAAATCAATGCTGATATAAATTGTAACCCTTACTAAAATAAAATATGATTTCAGAAGAAACTATCAGTCAAACCTAAGCCGATTTGCTCGTCCAATATTGTTCCGTTCTCACGGCAACGTCAGCGATATCAAATATAACAAATATTTTCCTACCAAAATGGATTTGTATGTGTTTTTTTTGGAAAATATATCACAACGTTTTATGTAGCGTTTTAAATACAATAAATTTTAGGATTTCGATAGGTGTCGTATGGAATCAATGTAGAATGACCAATGAACGACCCGTGTGGTGTAATGGTCAAGAAGTTGCCTTTTACACCAAGAGGTCCTGGGTTTGATCACAGGACAAACATTTGTGTGCATAAATGTCCGTTGGTCCTCTGGGCCGGGAGTTACATAAGAATATTTGTAAAACCACTGTTGATTCCGATGTCTGTAACACAAGTGCTCAACTTACTAAGCATGGAGACAATTCAATGTATTCGTTTATTTTAAATATTTATTTATTTCTTATTAAAGAATATAACATTTACTTCAGTGCTTCACAAGGCGACATGCCAGGAGAAAGCTAAGATTTTAAAATGAAATGGACAATACATTGCTGCCATGAAAGTTCTTACTGATTCATTAAGTTGCAAGCAGTAATACTGTTGTGGAAGTAATAAATGAGTGTGAATATAATTGCCAGTAACTTTGGTGCTGAGAAACAACGGTTTGAGAAAAGTTCTGCAACTACTATTTTAAAATAAACATGAAAAAAATGCATCAAATTTCAAAGAGAAAAATTGTACAAGTATTAAAATTTTTACAACAACTACTTTTCAACTCATTTGGCATCAAGCGTGTTCCAATTAATTCTCAAACTACGAATAGACTTGTTATAGGTCAGTGGTCAAAGCAATTATACGTCGTGTAAATCGTTTTAAATGCCATGGATAAGTGGTTTATTTAGCCAGGTTTAAGAGCCAGGTCTATTGAAATTCCCGCTATAGTAATGATTGATACAATATTCTAAGTTTAGACGCTATCCGGGAATCCATGGCACTTCTGTGAGGAATTTTTCAACAGACCTAACAAATATTGACTTACTATTATCTAGACTAGAGTTTTGCTATTTTTAAGCACACCCATCATATTACTTTCAGTGTGATGGAATGGTCAAATATTGTTACCACTTTCAATAACCAACTTAGTTCTAAAATTACTGATACGTTTTCTAGATGTTTCTACGTGATCAATGGATCTCTCAAAGATTTGCTTTTTTACTATTCGCTAGATTTAACTTTTATATTAACACTAGCGGCCGCCCGTTTTCGGTTTCCGAACACATAGGTATTCTCGTCAAATGGACTACCCAAAATAAAAATATTTTTCCAATCGTCTTGTAGCTTGAAACAAAAGTTAGCGATACATAATTATGAATAGCAAACAAAGATACAACACATCATCTTCTCTACAATATGTCAGTGTGTATGAAGCGATATACTGAACTAATCGGCTCGCTGCCAAACAATACGGGCTCATTCATTTCTCACGCACATTTTCATAGCTGACTTGAGTCTGTCGTCGCAATACATCATAACACGTAATAGTTGTAACTCTAATGAGATCCATTAATTGGAGTAAGTCAATTATGACATGAGGAAACTTCGGAACACTGTTGTGTTGGCCGGGCGACGTTCCTATTCATAGTTTTGGGGACTATTTATATTTATCTTGTACAGTGAGCGTAGTAAATCAATTATCAGATTTGATGAATCATTTTCTATTTTTGTTTGATGGAAAATAAACTTTTGTGAAAACTGACGAACGGTTTCCGTCGTTTTGTTTATTTTTATGCTGGACTTATTATAATACAGCGGCATAATAATATTCTAGTGATAACTGTTTGTTCAACCTTGGTATGATCTTCAAATCTGTATATTTTTCTTACCAATTGTTCTGAGATGGAAAGCACAGGTATTTTAAAAGTTAATGATAATTAACTTATACCTACAACAGTAGTATAAAAATAATAAGACTTTTTTTTTAATAAAAGTAAGATATATGTGATACATCCAACCTGATGTTAATCATTTTGAGTAGGACTTTCCAATTCTTACCATTTGGAATAATTGTTTGGCTGAAAATGTGTTCACAATTTCAAATACGACCGAACTAGTGTAAGCCATACGTTTAGGTTTAATTTAGCCGAGACAATTTATTTTTAACACAAAAAATTTACAATCTATTTTATCCCCCCGTCACTCTTATGGAACCCTCGCGAAAATATCTTCACGAAACAACCGAGCGGACCCCTACGTCGATCGTCTGCGGGTACACTAATTGTTTGGAGTGCATCCAAAATACATACTTAGCGAGAATACATTGGGAGTGCAAGTATTTGTTAATTTGATATGTTACGAGCGGAGTAGCGTGTTGGTTGGGTCTTTAAATAAATACAATACGAGTGTACAGGCAGTTTACTACAGCTGTTGGGGTCACGGGTATATTTTCTTGACTTTCTTTTGGGCGATTCGGCTGAGGATGAAAGAATTTTAAAAGGTGAGTTGATAATAATACTGTTGACTGTATCTAGAAAAATAAGTGAATTATTATCAAGAATTGGTTTATGTTCTTCATTGTCTTTTTCATTACAATTTTTTTGAGTTATTCATTAACTCGTTCGCTTGAAACTCGCTCGATCGAGCGAGATGACACATTAAAAAATTTATTTTTATATTTTGTCACCAACTTGCTCTATCACTAAATCTGACGTATTAATGTACCTATAGTCAGTTACATAAATGTTACAACAAATACAGCTAAATAAAAATCACGAAAAAACAATTATTGATGTAAACGGTCTAAAATTAATGACTGAATGAGGTCAGACAACAAGCTCATCGAATTCGTTATAATTATGTATTACCAAAATTAAAAGCCGTTGCGGTCGCGGGTTCGTTTTCTTGATTTTCTTTTTGGGAAGAATAATATTTAATTATGGTTGAGTATTTTCCTAAGTATTTAAAAATACTTTTATCCTTCATTCATAATCCATCGTCAAATACTTTTATGGTGTAGTTTATATAGTTTGATATTTTATTTTTGTAATATGAAAGCCATCATAAAATAAAAGCATCGAAATTTAAAAAAAAGTAATAGAAGATAACCAGATGAGCAAAATTGATGCGACATATTAATTGATACCAGAATTGATATCCGTAACTAATGTAACGAATAGCAATATCAGCACACCCTCTAAGTGTCTCCTGTTCAAAACTGAAACTCACTAGCTGCCATCAACCAAAGGATACCGTTTTTTTTGGGCCCACCAACAATCGGTAACGTTTAAGAGAAAGAGAACTACGTTAAAAATGTATATTTTTTTAATGAATTTTGCAATTGAAGTGAATTTCAAACGAAACCGGAGTCAGAAAACCAAAATAAAAAGCCTTATTTTGATTATATCCGTGAACTATCTGTCCAAAGATTAGTAAACAATGGCTGACATACAGATAACTGAAGGAAAAAAGGTTTTTATCAATAGAATTAAAATAAAACAGTTGAAATCGAACATAAAGGAGACGCAATTTACTCCTGGAACGGTTTTCATGCCTATTTTTATCTAAGGCGGTGATTCTTAGTGATTTTTAATCATTTAAATAATTAAATAAAATAATTCGAATAAACAAAACAAAAAAATCCGTATAACGGAACGCAAGTGCTAGTCTATTGCCGGATTTTGATTTTATTTAAAAACTGAATACAAATGTCAGAAACCTTCCTGCTGTCAACTGTCATGAATTGTTTTACTATATAATATAAAAAAGCTGTAGTTTGTTTGTTTGTTTGAACACGCTACTATCAGGAACAGCTGGTTCGAATTGAAAAAATATTTTTGCGTTGGATTATCCATTAGTCGAGGCAGGCTTGAACTAAAAAATGTTAAGCTATAGTTTAAGATTGTTGTGCGAAAAACTTATTCCACGCAGACAGAGCCACAGGCGGCCACTAGTCATAATAAATTGCTTTTACTTCAGATACATAGGAAAAACATAATGGAAAATCGCCCTTATGTGCAAGTAATTACGGTTCAGGCGTTGAACGTCAGGAAAGTAAAATGACAGATTAGTTTATGAGGTTAATACATATTTTCACATCTGATTTCTAACGATTCCGGTTAAAATATGAAAAAGTAATGTTACCACTATAATCTGGAGATTATAAGGAATAAATTGATACCCATTTTGTAAATAAACGCTAAAGTTTTATGTGGGCCTAACTCTCCATACAAAAACGATTGACTCCTTTCCACGCCTGACTGCGCAAGAACTCTGATATTTAAATGAAAATAGTTTGTTTATTATACCGTAAGCAATAGTTACTAATATACTTGTTAAAGTATTCCAATAACACGGTAGAACAGGCCCAGGCTTGGGCGCTTGAACACTGCACTAATTGTTTGGAGTGCATCCAAAATACATACTTAGCGGAAATTCATTGGAAGAGATGCGTTAGATGTGCAGTGCTTGCTCATTTTATGTGTTATTACTCATTGTTGTGTTTACAGGTTTAAATGGCATGTAAATGTAAAGGATACTTTTGATAAGAAGGCCGATTTGAGTAAAGAGGGTAAGTGAAAGTGACTGTTATACTCGTATGCATACTCAGAACACAATCTCGAATACCAAAAATAATATAACTACTGACAAATTACAATATGTAGTTTTATCATATCTCTCTCTAACTGACCTAATCGATAAGGTCAGTTAGAGACGCGTCCGATATTTTTTATAAGATTTAGTTATTTGCACCATGTTTTTTAATTTTGCAAAATAATTAAGTTGTTGTAGATAACTCATACTCTTATAAAGATGGAGATGCTAATAGATGATAAAGATGTTGTAGATACTCAAACTCGTATCTGAATTTTGATCGGAACTGGGTTATTTTTTAAACTATAAACTCACATTCAATTTTAGTTTCGAAAAAAAAAAATTCAGATAAGTTAGGTAAGAGAGCCAAGCGACGATATAATGACAGGTACGTTAGTGAGCCAGTACTCGATATTTACTCAGAATATGAAACCTAACAACATCTTGTCTTATGTAACAACGACAGAGCATTGCAAAACAAACGTTGTCTTAGCATTGAATGCGTGGTAGCAACATTTGCTCACGTCGTGTATCTTCAGGTAAAAAAAATACTTTTCTTCTTATCTATATCTAGCGGCCGCCCGCGACTCCGTCCGCGTTAATTTTGATTTCCAATAGCCTAAAGCCTTCCTCGTCAAATGGACTGTCCAACACAAAAATAATTTTCCAAATCGGTCCAGCAGTTCCTGAGATTAGCGTTCAAACAAACAAACATACAAACAAACTCTTCAGCTTTATATATTAAGTATAGATATAGATATATTAGTATAGATATAAGACTATGAGTGCGAAAACTGAATTCCACGCGGAAAGAGTCGCGGATGGCAGCTAATTTTGTTTATGAGGAAAAATAACCATATACTTTCAGTCCCTGAATGCTGAAAATAGCAAGAGTCATTAATGAAAGAGACTTAGTCAAGATAAATTGTTGCGTATCTAAAACGGTGCGGCACAATATCTTCTTTGTTTAAATTTTCACAGAAATATAAATCAAAAAGAAGAAAAAGAATTGGGAACAGTTTGCATAATTTTTACATTTTGCTTTTATTAAATAAACGAAAAACTTTTTTCATTTTTTGAAACTGGGTTTAATAATGATTGATGTCGATCAATAGAATATTATGAAGACTAACTATTCTTCTTTCAAGCTATTTAGTTTTTCTAGTAATCTAAAAACATCATGGAAATATTGTTAACGGTTTCAAAAATTATCAAAAAAGTCGGTTAACAAACATACAATTGCAAATTCAACAGATATTTCAACCATCTTTACAAGACAATTTGTGTTTATTCCTATCCCTCAGTCCACAAATTGCCGAGTGTACTAAATCTTAGTAATAAAGATTAACAAAATATTTGACGGCAATCTCGACATATTACTTGCATCAAGACAACGCGTACATACCCCAGAAACTGTCTCAGTCTTCCGCGGCAAACAAAGTGATTCTGCCAAAATATATCGCAGTAATAACGACTGTGGTGTTGCCAATTATCTTGGTCTTGTTTTTCAAATTATTTTACTTATTATCCTACAGTGCTCTAAACTAGAAAGTTATTTTTTACTTATCCAATATATATTGATAAAAAATGTACGGTTAGGAAAATGTCATAAAGTCGATTCTGAAATCTGGACACGATACAGGCACGTACCTTGCTTTTATTTTCGATCAGTAATATCCCCCTCCGGCCTTCATTTGTCCATGGTGGATGCTTCTTAAGATCAGTCAGGTACGCAGGATGTTATAGTGCACAAGTGAATGCACAAGCACAGGTGCACTCCCTATTCCCACATATCCCTCTCATTGTAGAACTCTGACACGACCGTACAGACATCAAGGGGTCCTAATATTTGAAGCCCACAAATGCACTCAGTGTAGATTGGGTAGTATAATATACATATTATATTACCATCTTTTTTAATTTTGAGTTATCTTGAAGGAAAAAGAAAATTAACAAAGTTCCGTCCATTATCCAAAAGCATTGCATAATATCATTAAATAATAAACAGATTTATATTTATCCGGTTAGCAACACTATCTAAGCGTTGCACAGGAGAAAATAAAATGCGAACGAGTGGGTGCGGCCTCGGTATTATAATTATTTTGGTCTTGCAATACGAGCGCAACGATACGTTTGTCACTACCCGGTCTCGGAGAAATTGTTTATTTTGAAAATATCGGCGGCGTATGACGGCGGTTATCGATTTTGAAATTAGAATGTCGTTGACCTACTTTCGATATCCTTAAATGTTTGTATTTATTTAATAAGTTGCGACCGAAAATACAAAAGCAAATGTCTTTATTTCACTGGTCGAGGAAAAGAGAAAATTTAAAAATAAATTGAACTATACCCGAATCGACCATAGGTAATATAAATTAATATAGATCTACAAGCTAAACATCTCTACATATTCACTAAAATATTAATTAAATCGTAGTTCCAATCATTCTTTCTGCCTCGATAACTATTATCGTGGCATAAAATGATTATAGTAAATTATGAAAAAATATGTTTTGGAAGTAAATTTCTACTCGGAAGTTTTAAACCATTATGAACATTAAAAAAATGTATGTAATACAAATTATAGGTTAGGGCTGAGCTGTAGGCTACTAACGGGGTCACAGGTGGCGGATCGTGAACGGCCACCAGATATGGTGGTTAGCTGCGAATTAAATAAGCAGTCCCCGACCAAACAGCGGCAGAGTCAAGAGGACGCGGTGGTGAGCACGGTGGGACGTGCCCACTTATAAAATGCCGAATAAGTTCGATGACAACTCTGCGACATGGCGAGTAAGAGCCGCCATTCAATAAGCACTCCCCTAGCACGGGGCAGCAGCCGCGCTAGTACTGGCAGAAAGCCGAAGAATAAAATAAAAAATAAATAAAATAAATATTTCACAACATCACATACATTGATCTGACCCCGTGTTAAGTAGCTTAAGCACTTGTGTTACAGACATCAGAACCAACAGTGGTATTACAAATATACTTAAATAGATACATATAACACCCAGACCAGGACAAACAGACATGTTCATGCACACAAATGTTTGTCCTGTGCGGGGATCGAACCCGCGACCTCTTGCGTAATAGGCAACATCTTGACCATTACACCAAGCGGGTCGTCATAGAATAGTTTCCTGGAAGGGTTTCTGACTGGATGGCAATGGATAACGAAAGTTAGACTTTGTACTGCGGTGTGGAAGGCAAGTGGGAAACCACCACACAAAATACTCCCAACTATGAAGCAAGAAATGATGGACAAAAATAAAAGTAATGAGGTTCTTGACAACGGGCTTCCACGATGTAACATGCCGTGGCGGTCTGAGTCCGGCAGGGGCAGACGCAAGGCTGAACCGGTCGTCATCATGCGAAATCCTTGCAAAATAGGCACATGGAATGTGCGGACAATGTTGCCGGGGGGAAAAATGGAAGAGTTAATGATGGAGATGGATAGGTTGCAGATTGACATTTTGGGGTTAAGCGAGGTACGATGGGAAGGAAGTGGGGATTATTGGTCTGATAATTATAGAGTCGTATACACTGGAGATAAACAGGGCAAAAACGGTACAGCAATAGTTTTAAATAAAAAATGGGGGCTTCAAATACAAAACACTATTCATTTTAGCGACAGAATTACTGCAGTCAAACTACAAACCGAAACAGTAGATTTAGTAATAATACAAGTTTATATGCCAACTGGCAGTCATAAAGATGAGGAAATCGAAGAGATGTACAATGATATTGACACTATATTAGATACAGTTAAAGATAAGGACTATTTAGTTGTAATGGGAGATTTTAATGCAGTGGTCGGTGAAAATTACCATAATGATATAGTTGGGAAATATGGATTGGGTAAAAGAAACGCTAGAGGGGACAGGTTAGTACAATTTTGTAAAGAACACAGCTTAATTATCGGGAACACTATATTTCAACAGCCTAAAAGAAGATTATATACATGGAAGATGCCGGGAGACAGTGCAAGATATCAATTAGATTATATACTGATTAGAAAGAAATATAAAGATAAGCTTAAAATTTGCAAAACTTTGCCAGGGGCAGACATAAATACCGATCATAATTTATTAATTAGCAAACACAATATTCAGATTAAGAAAGGTAGAAGGTTAAATAAACCAAAGCATATTGATCTCATTAAACTTAAGGAAGAACATAATAGTCAGAAGGTGCAATATAGTAATATGATAGGTGATAAATTAATTAACTATAAGAATAATAGTGAGAAAGGTACAGGTAGGGATACTTTAGAAGATAGGTGGAATAAACTAAGAAATATACTTACAGAAAGTGCAGAAGAATGCTTACAAAAGGAAAAGATAGTTCCAAGAAAGAAGTGGTTAAATGCAGAGATAATAGATTTGATGTTGAAAAGAAGGAAACTGCGAAATAGAAAAGACAACACCAGTGTGAAAGATTATAGAAAACTGACAAATCTGATTACAAGGAAAAGTAGAGAATGCAAAGAGAAAGAGATAAAGCAAGTGTGTGAAAACATCGAAGAATGTATAAAAAAGGGTCAAATGGATAAAGCTTATAATATTATTAGAAGTCTAGACAAGAAAACAAATAAAACTAGAAGCACAACTATAACTAATGATCAGGGAGTACTATTAGTAGATAACAAAGAGATACTAAGTTGTTGGATTGGGTACATAGAAAAATTATATAAAGGTAAGGGGTTTGATGATGGGGATATTGAAATACTAGATGAAGTTGAATATGATGAACTAGGACCATCCATTCTCCGAAAGGAATTTGATATAGCACTAAAAAATATACAAAATGGTAAAGCAGCTGGACAGGATGGAATATATATCGAAATGATAAAATTTGCGGTGTGTAAACCAATTTTGGATGAAGTTTTTAGATTGACACAAGATATGTATTTGACAGGAAAAATACCTACAGATTTCCAAATAAGCAGAACCGTTACTATTCCAAAAAAAGTTAATACACTTAAATGTGAGGAACACAGAACAATTAGTATTATATCCCAAGCATCAAAAATTTTAGTTAAAATCATACAAAACAGGATAAAAATTAAAACAGAGGAGTTTCTTGGACATGATCAATACGGGTTCAGACAAGATAGAGGAACTAGAGAAGCAATTTTGGCACTAAGGTTAATAATAGACAGAAGAATGGATGTAGGACTCAATACTCACATAGCATTTATAGATTTAGAGAAAGCGTTTGATAGAGTAGATTGGAAAAAAATGATGAGCTGTTTGAAAGCAATAAAATTAGACTACAGGGACAGAAAGATAATCTATGAGTTATATAAAGAGCAAGAAACAATGGTAAAAGTTGGAGAAGAGGAAGCAAAAGCAAAGATTAGACAAGGCGTAAGACAGGGTTGTCCACTCTCACCTACCATTTTCAATATATTCATAGAGTTTGCTATACAAAGAATTATAGATACAGGAAAGGGGGGGGTTACATTTAACGGGGAAAAAGTCGTATTTATTAGATTCGCTGACGACATAGCCGCAATCGCTGATAGTCCTATGCAATTACAGAATTTAATTCAGACAATGGACGAAATCTTTGAGGAACATGGAATGAAAATAAACGTAAAAAAGACCAAAGCCCTTACAATATCAAAATTTGCAATAGATAGTATACCGATAAGACTTAGAAATGAAAACATAGATCAAGTAAAATCATTTAAATATTTAGGAAGTTTAATTACTAGCGACTCCAGATGCTCACCCGATATAATAACTAGAATAGCAATAGCAAAAACGAAATTCAACCAGATGAGACATATTTTTAAATCAACAATAGCCTTACCTATCCGGAAAAAGTTTATTAAATTATATATATGGAGTATAGCACTATATGGCTGTGAGACGTGGACAACAACACAGAGGGACCGAGAGCGTCTAGAAGCTTTTGAGATGTGGTGTTGGAGAAGGTTAAAAGGTGTTAGCTGGATGGAGAAGAAAACGAATGAGGAGGTACTGGAAATGGTCAAAGAGAAGAGAAGTCTGTTAGAATTAATAGAGATAAGAAGAGGAAATATGTTCGGGCACCTCATACGACATGACAAATTGATGAGAACAATATTGGAAGGGAAAATAGAGGGAAGAAGGGGAAGGGGAAGACCAAGAAGGGACTACATGCAACAGATAAAAGAGAGGCTCAAAGTCAGGACGTATAGAGAGGTAAAGACACTGGCGGAGTCCAGGGAAGAATGGAAGGTGCTTCACCGACAAGAGCGGCGCTCTTAAATTTTAAGAAGAAGAAGAAGAATACAAATAATAATTATATATTGTAACAAATATAACAAATAACTCAAATGAGTCGTAATCAATAAAGAAGTTTGTAAATAAACGTCAAATAATTTTAATTCATTATACTTTAGCTACCTACCTGTAGTCCATAAACATTGAAAGAATTAAAAATATTACTGGCATGTTGTCAACTCTCTTGGCATTTTGATGGCCAAGGTAGGCGGCCAAGGATCTATATAAAATATTTGTATTATGAAACGTATTGAAAGACGTTATTGTTTAAGGATATGAAAAGATGTTCGTTTTGAAGATATTTCTTTAGACATTGTTATTGTGTTTCTCTTCATACAATGATCACGATCCTCAGTATTGATAAAAATGACTCAAAGAGGAGGTGAAGGGATGCGATTATATTTTTTTTTGTATTTGCGTCAAACCAAAAAAATTAAAATCAAAATATACTTTACTAGCGGCCCGCCCCGGCTTCGCCCGTGGTACTTGTCCACTATTTAATGGATGATATTATACATAAAAACCTTCCTCATGAGTTACTCTATCTATTAAAAAAAACCGCATCAAAATCCGTTGCGTAGTTTTAAAGATTTAATCGTTCATAGGGACATACAACACACATAGGGACAGAAAAAGCTACTTTGTTTTATACTATGTAGTGATTTACGAAGGCCAGGGGTAAAAAATAATAATTTACCGATAATTTTAAAAATCATTTTTATTCTTATCAGTATACATATCTCCACCAACGAGCCAGGACAGACGGACAGACAGACAGACATGACGAAACTATGAGTATAAGGGTTCCTAGTAGACTACGGAACTCTAAAAATTAAAGATTTACTAAACTGTATGTTATATTCGAGTACCTACCTACTAGGTACATAAACAAGTTTTTGACAATAGTAATACTGTACAAAATTTATGTAACATCGTTGAAATCGAAATCATCACTTCCATACTAATTTTAATAGCTTCCACAATTTGATAGATGTCATGCAATAGGAAGACAAGGCTGCATTGAATGCAACAGACCGATCGATAGCGCCAATGGACGTGACCTGCGACCGCGCAGATATGGAGAACTGCACGTATTATTTATTATTCATATTATTTATTTTTAATTTTATTTTTATTTATTTTTTTATTATTTTATATTATAAAGCTGAAGAATTTCTTAAAATAACTTTTTGCGTTGGTTAGCCCGATTTCCAAGAAAGGCTTTAAGTTATAGTTATACATTATGTGTGCGGAAACCACCATCCACGCGGACGGAGTCGCGGGCAGCCGCTAGTTATTTATCATTTAATATCATATTATAACTAAATATAATAAAGCTGAAGAATTTGCTTTTTTGTTTGTTTGAAAGCGCTAATATCAGGAACTAGTGGTTCGAATTGAAAAATATTTTTGTGTTGGATACTCCATTTGTCGAGGCAGGATTTAAGCTATAATATTACACTATGTGTGCGGAAACCGAAATCCACGCAGATGGGGTCACGGGCAGCCTTGGGTCTTAATCACCACACATGCCAAATGCGGATTGGTGATCACAAACCCGGGCTTTGTTCGAAAAACCGACACAAATTTGCCCGACCCGGCGATCGAACCTAGCATCTCGAGACCAACTGCCCGGTAAACCACTAGTTCATTGAGGCCAGACGCGTAATTAATTAAGAAATAAATTCTAAAGGACATTAACATTAAAATACTTTAGTCTAGATCATAAGTGACGAATAAGTACGTTATATTATCTATACTAAGATCCATGTACTTATATGCTCAGATAAGATAAGGTCGCAAGAGAGACGAATGGGTTGACCTGAGATATCTCGCAAAGCGTCTGCATTTCTTGTATTCTATACAAATAATACTTCACCCAGCTATACTAATATCTATATCTAAAGTAATGATGCGGATGAGTTTGTTTGAACTCGCTAATATCAGGAACTACTGGTTCTAAATTATTTTTTTTTTGTGTTTGGATAGCTCATTTGTCAAGGAAGGCTTTAAGCTATAATATAACACTATGTGTGCGGAAACCGAAATCCACGCGGACGAAGTCACGGGCGGCCGCTAGTAGCTTATAAAAACCTCATGATAAAAGTTCACTTGTGACGACCTGCTCGGTGCAATTGGCAAGTAGTTGATTGTTAGACCATGAGGTTGCGGGTTTGATTCCCGCACAGGACAAACATTTATTTTGTCTGCATGATCACGGCTGTCTGTCCAATTCTGGATGTTATATATGTATCTATATAATAATACCACTGATGATTCCGATATCTGTAACACAAGCGCTTAAGCTTCTTAATACGGATCAATGTATGTAATGTGTTGTAGTGAAATATTCATATTTTTACTTATTTATTTATTACTAGTAATAATACTTTAATTTTTGATTTAATATATCATATTTGAATTACAGTTAACAACACATCAACAGCATATTCTTACTAAAAAAGTACCAACAGCCCGAAACAAAAGACTTTTTGAAACACTCGATACAACGAGTCGATTGAATTTATTTAAATTATTTATCCATGGTCAAAAGATATGATTCTAATTTACAAGTTGTTTGTATCAACTTTGCGTAAAAAAATACTTACACCACAATCTGTTAAAACTAACTTTTCTTATCGGGGGTAGACGAGAATAAATTTACCTTGATGAAAATAAAGACGGAATAAAATTTACTACCCTATCTATGAAAATTTATCGATGAAATTTTCAACTCGATAAAATTCCATTTCATCTACTTCATCTTTTACGCATAAAACCAATCCACTCACCTTTCCAATCCCAAACAATGCGAAAACACAAACTCACTTCGGAACCACTCGAAACACAAACGATCACGTCACACACACTCACTTAACCCCAAACGGCGAAGTTCGCTAATCAAACCAATTGTTCCAAACACGTGTTGCGCGAAAAATACAAAAAAAAAAAAACACTACGCGGCTTAAAAACTATTTTAAAATCCGAAGTGGACACGTTGAGCGCCACTCTTCCCCACTATTAACTGACAACTGACTGACCGCCACGATATTTACGTAGACATACGTATAAACAATTTATTTTCACCGGCTATACCATTCTCGAATTATTGACTCGCATCGAACACGACATTTTGAAATCGAAAACGCAATCTTTAAGTATTTTTGAATCTAGAATGAAGTTTCTATTTTTGAATATCTGCCAATGACACGGCTCGCGATTGGGCGGTACGTTTTTAAAACCTAGACCAGACTTAATAATGCAGTGTGCGTTTATTTATTCTTGTACCCGCTGCAAGGTTAATGTTCTTGATTTAACGCGTTTTACTTTCGTTTTTGAAGATCAAATTTGCTTTTAGTTCGATTTATACAGTGTACAGTAACTTGAAAATTAGAAATTGTAAATATTTTAAAATGAACAATGGCTATAGTGACTATGAATACAGTTTGTCTTAAACTTTTCTATAAAATTATATTTTTTCCAGAACGGCCAAATAAGTTTTATGGGTTTTCATGGTGTCGCCATCTCTTGAATTCACTTTGCAAAAACATTGACAACTACACCTGCATGCGTTTTGGTTATAGCAGTCTCATTATGACAAGGCAGTTTTGTGATGTTATTAATCCTACTACTATTATAAAGGCGAAAGTTTGTATGTGTGGATGTGTGGATGTATGGATGTGTGGATGTATGGATGTATGGATGTTTGTTACTCTTTCACGTAAAAACTACTGAATGGATTTGAATGAAACTTTACCACAATATAGCTTATACATCAGAATAACACATAGGATATTGGAAATCGAAATCCACGCGGACGGAGTCGCGGGCGGCCGCTAGTACTAAATAATGTATGTTTAAAATGTGTTTATTAAAGAAGTTCTCAAAAGAAGTTAAATGTTTGTTTATCGTTTTAATGTATTTTTTTTAAAGTGATTAATGGTTGGACAATATCTCTGTGGAATAATTATTATTAATATAATTATATAAAATAATTATTTTTATTAGAATAAACAAAGGTTTATTCTAATAAAAATAATTATTTTGTTTACCTGAAATAATTCTACATAGTAATCTTCGAACCCAAGAAGCCCAATCTTAAACTCAGTACTCCACAGAGATATTGTCCAACCATTAATCACTTTAAAAAAATACATTATAAAATTATCCGCTTCATCATCAGCCTCTCACAGGATGAAGGCCTTCCTGAGGTGAAGTGATTTTAGAGTTTTGGAAGAAGGATTGGACAGGTAAGATGCTAATAATGCTAATTTTTGGGTTTAATAGTGTATACCGAGTTTTCATCTAAGATTTATTGTGTAAAGAGCCATCAAACTTAATTATAGTGGTGTCGTTCTTCATCTGAATGTGCACCTTTCTTCCATTAATCAAGTTAAGTTTGACATTTGCTTATTGATTGAGTAACAAACAAGCTCACACGTCATCCTCACAGCCTTTGCCACGTCACCAATCCATTGTTTCTAAGTCTCGCAGCGTGGATTATTTTAAAACGCCAAGGGTAGACTGTTGGTTGTATTAAACAACCAGGTGTCTGGTTCTCACAGACCCTTGTGTCGTGGTGCATAATTCAACGACTTGCTCTGTGAAGCGGCGGCTTGCGTATCAAAAGGATATTTCTTTTACTTTAATGGCGTTGTTAGTTCGCACCTTTGTTCGGCTTAGGATAGAGCGTGTTTTATTGGCTTTGCGATAAGCAAAGTTTTAATGTAAATGTAAAGTTTACCATTAATATGACCGGCCTGTTGTGGTCTAGTAGTCAGAGACCATGGCTACAAACCAAGAGTCTAGTCGATTCGAATCTCGCTACAGGCAAATGTTTGAGTGATGAACATAGGCGTTTGTACTCGAGCCATGGATGTTTATAAAAGTATTTGAGTATGTCTGTCCGTTCCCTAGCTTCATAGTACAAGCTTCGAGCTTAGTTTGGGGCTAGACAATTAGTGTTATAGTCCAAGGAATCAAATTTATATATTTACTAGCCTGCGGTTTCACTCGAACAATATTTTTTTTCAAATATCTATTTCTGTGTTATACCATTACAAGTATTCAAGATCTTATCTAATACATTACCTAATCTGTTCCTATATTTCTTGGAAAATGAAACAAAATAATCTGATCAAGTGTAATTAATTCAACTAAAGGTTCATCTGACTTATAACAGATACCTATATTGGCTTACCTCGCTCTTTTGTACAGTCGATCTCAGTTACTCGGCTTTGTAATAAATGAAATAAAGAGAACACGAAAGTGCTTTCGAGCGAGCGTGTATCCAGTTAATTCGATTATTTCTGTATTTTTCCCGTCAAATTGATTATTGGCTTTTAAAAGCCGACGCCTGCTTTAAGTAACTTAGTTATCTTGGCAGCCTCTAACAGGGTTTATATGAAAGTCATATTCGGTGTTTATGGGAGGGAGGTATTCATTGTTATTTTTGGAACGGTTGGTTGTTGGTTAGTTAGCACAGTTGAGGAGATAGCGCCGTGGTTAGCTCGCTTGGCTTGCGATTGTAAAGTTAAGCAACTTTTGCAGATGCCAGTAATCGGATGGGTGACCGAAAAATTTCGACGGTTCAACGTAATAATTACACCTGTTCCAAATATCCCTGCGGTGGAAAAAGTAGAGTATCAGCCTATTAATATCCACTGCAGGGCAAAGGCATCCATCATTTGAAATCATTCTAATCACCTCTGCATCAATCATGCTGCTCGCCACTCTGGCAAATGCGGATTGGTGATCATAAACCCGGGTTGTGTTCGGGAAAAACGATACACATTTCCTGATGTTTCGTAACCATTAAAGAATCAAAATTTAAATTCAAACAACATAGTTTTTAGGGTTCCGTAGCCGATTCGGTCCTTAGCCAGGCTGCACCCAAATGGGCAGGTAACGTCTTCCTGCCACAGCTGGATTGCCTAATAATGGCCCACTGAAGGGCAAAGGCCTACAATAGTTGAAATCATGTTTTACAAAGATGCTTGTACAAAATTAAGAAGTGCATAATGAATAAATACTCGTAAATGTAAAGAAGCTATCTGCCCCATCTGATACATCTACGGTTGTCCGCTCGTCCGACAGCTCGCACAAAGGCTGCAGTTGCCGATAGCGCTATTATTAGCCGCATTCTGTAGGCTTCGACAATGCTCGCGACTAGGCCGGTTGCCGCTCCCCGTATACTTGACGTGGTTGTCTTGGAATATCTTTACAAATGAACATAAAATTGTATCATGTTATAATTATATGTTTATTTAAGAATTAATAAATAATACATCAATTTCTTTGTTTCATTGTAACGTTCAGTTTTGGCTTAACCACCGCGCTTGCCAAATGCGGGTTCAGAAAAATCTACACAATCCGATCCAGGAATCGAACCCAGGACTTCGAGACCACGGCCGAGCATATAAAAACTACTAGACTATCTCTTTGTTAAAAAATTCACTTTTTGATTATCAGATTGATGTACATATGTAGCTGAAGTTAATATATCTATTGAGCAGAAATAGGAATTTAAAAACATCTTTTAAAAGCCCTTGTTTCAGCGTAAATATTTCACAGCGTACTCGTATATAGACTACTGTACGTATATTATGTTACATAGCCAACGTGAGCATAAAACGTATCCATTACCATCCGTCCACTAAGCGTGTAACATGACGTACAACAAAATGATTTCAACTCAAACATCGGACATGGAAAAGGGAACGCCAATCAAATGCATAAAGTATTGTGTTTCACTCAAATTGGTCTGGTTACTCCTGAAATCGATGACATGTAAAGCGTTCGGGCGCTAGAATCGAACCTATGTCCGTCGGACGTCGAGCCATCTATTATTAAAGCTCTGTATCGATTTTGGTCATTTGCTTTCAACTGCCCCTTACCCTTATTGGGTTGGGGGTACACGTAGAGTTAGGGTAAGACTTCAGCAAACCTGAGATGTAATATTAGGGTTAGGATTTTGGCCTTAACACGAGCTTGAATTCCTATTGGCTACATACGCCGCAGCACACAGTCACATCTTACCATTGGTGGAGTCTCATCCTTAGTTGTATGTAATGTGTTTTCAGTCAGATTCGATACCAGTTGAATTATCCTCACTAACATATTTCGCTAACAGCTCAATAGGCTAGTGGTAAGACCTCCGCTTGACATGCGTGAGGTCGCGGTTCAAATCCGGTCAGGCACGCACCTCTGGATTATACAAAATCTGTACGTAAGTTTCTTTTGTACAATTACACTCTATAGGAATTGCAGGAAAAGTTGAGGTTTGGAGTTTAATTGTTCAGGTTTATTTTCACACAAGCGGCCGCCCGCGACTCTGACCACGTGGTTTTCGCCACATAGGTAGATACTATAGCTTAAAGCGGTATATACCATAGCTTAAAGCCTTCCTCGTAAAATGGACTATCCAACGTAAAAAAAATATTTTAACAATTTTAACCAGTAGTTCCTGAGATAAGCGCGTTCAAACGCACTCTTCTCTCTCTCTCTGTCTCCTTTCTGGGTTTTTATATAAGTATTTTTTGTGTTTTCCTCGAGGGCTTGACTGCCAAACTCTCGGCGAACTTCAGGTTTTGATCATGTCTGTGTAGTCAAAACCCCGGTGTGTCTTCAACATATCGGCCAATATTGATTCGGGGTTGCCAGGAGAAATCTGAAACAACAATATACGGTACAAATAAATTTGTTCGCCGGGAAACTTTTAATTAAACTTTTTAATCACCATAAAGGGAAGTTGGATCCGTAATTAATATGGATCGGTTGGCGTTAGGTCCCTAATATATGGACCTATTTGAAGTTTTCGTACAGACTTTTTTATTCGATTTCTTTGTTTCGTTGACTGGGTTCCATTGAGCTATTTATAAGTGTAGTTTTATTAAGTTTTGTCGCGAATCAAAAAGTATTGGTTTTTTGTTTGTAGAAAATTTAATTGTACCTTATTCTTTCTTTTAATTTGTAGATTTATAATTTGTAGACGTGATGCTTGCTCTCTCAAGTCGATGATTCATAGCCCTCATAAAATGTCTTTGGGTGATCTCTTCTCGCTTCTAAGCGTGATTCGTCTCCTTATGGACGATGATGGAGCGCCGCAGGATTTTTAGAGAGTATTTATTCTGGAAAGCCCCACGTAACCAATCCGTCCTACGGCGACGGGTATGCCTCGCGCGCTCGAAGCCTTAATTTTACGTCCTAAGCGCCCAATATTTAGTGTTTTTTTTCATTCTGGTGGTTAGGAAATATAATATTTTGAAAAAGTTACTTAGACAATTTTGCTTGAAAACAATAAATAACAAAAATGTCGCTTAATACTTTCGGGCTGCAATTTTCAAATATAAGATATTATGGCGCTTAGGATTATTTGCCCTATCACATATTACTATGCATTGTGGCGCTTATCCCATTTTTTTCTCAAAATAAATGATTCAATCTGTGGGTATTGGTGTCCCTGGTCGCAGACTTTCGCTGGTGCAGGTTATCTGCGACACCCTGTATATTTAGTATTTCGCTAACAATAAGACTTTTTCGTCAATCACTTCTTATGTTGGCTTAATGTCGGTTAAGCAATTTTAATAAAAATACAGATGCAATTAAGTCGCTTAGGCTAACATGATTTTTTTTGGTAAATGCAGTTACGACATTTTTGCTGTAAAAAAATAAATCCATTTGAGCATAAGCGACTAAAAACACCCTTAGATGAATGATTTGTAATTTATTTATTTATACTTATAATAAATCTGTAGAGAGGTCAATTCTGTACATTATATATTTTTCCAAAATAACTATCAGGGGGTGTTTAGTGATCGATACTGATACCAAAAATGCAATCAGTAAAATTTTTGTCTGTCTGTCTGTCTGTCTGTCTGTCTGTCTGTATGTTCCTTATAGAAACAAAAACTACTGGACGGATTTTGACGAAACTTGGTACCATTATTCTTCATACTCCTGGGCATATTATAGGATACTTTTCATCACGCTACAATCAACAGGAGTATCGTAGTGAAGGGAAATGTGGGGAAAACGGGAGAATTTACTCCATTTCTTAAGCTTCAGTCGCGTGTGCAGCCTTAATGGTTAAAGTCACATAGAAATCATGTATGACGGAAATATTTTACATAAAATTGCCTAAAAAGTATCCCCCAACAGCATTTGTCTATCTTTTATGGTTGACTCACAATAACACGTGCAACTCAAGATCCAAATTGGTTTGAACGCGCTAAGCTCAGGAACTACTGGTTCGAATTGACAAAACGTTTTGTGTTGGATAGTCCTATGAAGAAAACCACCGTATTCGTAATCACTTTTTATTTTTAATTTAAACACACGAACTACAATCACTTTGAACACAAGTTGTCGGCGCAACAGTCCGTACCAGACTGACTTCACTCTCCTTCACTAGACTAAGGTTGACATTTCCCCCTCCAACAAGGTGGAAATGACGTACAAACTGGTAAGGGGCACGCTGTCAGTGTTGCCACTTCTTAAAAAATATGACAGTCCACTTACCACTTACCATTTGTCGAGGTAGGCTTTAAGCTATTGTATATTACTTTATTTTATCATTGTAAATTGTGCTAGCGAAATATTTAGTTCTAAAATGTGCCGATAGATGGCGCACCTCGCTAGAGGCGCGGCCGCGGATCTGAATCGCGGTGAACAGATGATTTCTCAAATCTATAAGGTGTCCAGATTATTGTTAATAATGATAAGCGCTTTCCGTCACTTAATTTGACCGTAATTTCTTTCCTGAGTAATTACTCCCATAAAAGTGAGCAAGTTGACTGCATGCATGTAGACCGGTGTTTTATTCAGTCAGCTATTTTTAGTAAGACTGTGTGCGGAAATCGTAACCCACGCGGAAGGAGTCGCTGGCGGCCGCTAGTACTTTAATAAATACATTTTGAAGAGAAGTATCTTTTATATTTACACCTAAAATTTGGAATCTTAGGAAGCAAAACCCAACGACTTATGATTTTTTTTCGTAATTTTTCGTCTTTAATCCTCTCTCCTGTAAAGTTTGTGAAGTGGCGGTTAGGCCTTTTTGGCCGTTAGGCATCGATATTTATTTTACCGGATGGATGGACTGCCGTCTATATGCGTTTTATTTTTAACAGAACGCAGGTAGACGGCACTCAATTAACAGAAAACGGGTAATACGTCCGGCAGCGTCAACACGCACCAATACACTGGCGTGGATGACCGCTCTTTCTTACACCGGACCGGTGTCCGTCGCGCCGAGGGGAAGCGGTGGTGCATCCGGCGAAAATTGTTCGCCGGACCGATGTACGGTGCATGTACATACATTCATTATAATTAATACACCACCAGGAATCCGACAAAAAACACGGTCCGTTATCCGGCGAAAAAAACGGATGTCTACAAGCGCTCTAAGTCTGGTACGGATTGTTGGCCCATAGAAATGGCGGAATTTCGTCTGGAACAAAAAAGGTTATGGCATGTTTGTTGATTATTGCACCTACTCATTGTAATAGACTTAATATTATGCTTGACTGTTTGAATTAGCAAAATGTGCAGTCTTAAAATCTTATAGCTGTCTGTAACATAACTATAATTCTGTCTCTTCCATCTCAATTTAGTAGCAATTTTCACCACCGGACATATTATCAACACAGCGGTGGCTGAATAAACATAATTATTACGTGACGGATGATCATGCAGAAATTGGCCTGTGTCCAAACCGCGTCATTATTTTGCGGAAAATATTGTTATCATTTGCGTAATAATCTAAAAGAGCAAATTTGCAGAAAGATGGATAAAAATGCGACTGTAGATTTAATTTTAAAGTAATGGTAATAAACTAAAATGAAGTTTGTTACAATGACATAGAGTATAAAAAATATACGTATACAATTATTATGGTGTCTTAAGGCTTTAATTTGTAGATGTTTTATTCAGAAAAGGTAGGTAGCTTTCTTCGTGCAGTAGCTAGTTATATAGCTAATTAAGTGGCATGCATGATGAAACACCTATGATTTAACTTTTCTGTACGAATAAGAAATTTTATCAAATTTTACAGCCTTTTCTGCTTCTGATTACTAGTTAATGCTAATATTTTTTATAGGCCCATGGCCGAGGTTCGTGCCCCCCTCGGGGCGCCCCTGGGCGGCTCGCTGCTAAATTTTAGTGTGGTGTGAGCCTTCCGCTCCCACAATTGTCCGGTTAAGCTGTTAAGGTAGCCTTCTGCAACCAATAGCGACGTCCGTCCGAAAAAAAAAAAAAAAAGGTAATATTTTTGCCCAGACGAATGGGCCTAATCACTATTTTGTGATATTTTGACTTCAAACAGTGTTGATTTTTTCGAAATGTGTCATATACTTTGTTTAGAAAAAAGCGTCTTGTATAACGTACCACGTATGTATCGATATATCGTACCACTTATGAATTTTACGTACTATTTTTGTCTTCATCTTTACCTTGGTCACAAAAAGGCTAAAATGAGACAAAGAGGCTAAAGCCACCGTTTAAACGTCCACCTCGCTTGATACAGAGGTGAACGAGCAGTGACATCGCCTTGGAACTCTGCCAGATCCGACCAGGAATAAATACTTCACTAAACGATGAATATGTCATGCATGTATTCCTTCGACGGTTATATGCAATTGGGTCCTAATGCCCTGGGTGCTTAAAATTTGGAAGGCATAAGAAACCCTGATCACTTTTCTCAACAGCAGAGTAAACATGGCAATTTTTTAAAAATTGAATAAACAAGTATGCCTGTCAACTCATGTCTGATGTAAACAGACGGCAGTTTTCTCTGTGGAAAAGGTTGCATTTGACTTGACTTGAAGCACAATGAGAGTTTTCGCAAATGCAAAATCCGCTAGATGGCAGTAGGTAGGCGTAGGATCTAACTGGTATGTTATTGGCGAATTTTGACACGATATTGACAGATATGTCAAAATTCGCCAACGACATAGCAGTAAGAAATCACGCCTACCCATTGCCATCTAGCGGATTTTTCAATCGCAAACACCCTCATTGTGCTTACATTGTCTCATGTAAATAAAAAGTTGTCTAGACAAGGGAGAAAGATATTATTATTAGACATAATATTAAAAAAAAACTTGAATTATAGTGTGGTGCTCACACAACTTGTTTATGTTTTATTTAAAAATGGAAGATAGCTTTCTTGGTGCAAATTGGTCATGCATGTATTCTCTCGTCGATTAAATGCAACTGGGTGTTTGTCCTAAAGTCCTCAATTATGGTTGTTTTGTTTGAAGTTAATATGGTATGGTTATATTGTAAAAGTTTAAATTTACACTTCTCTAGAAACGATTTCGAGTGTAGGTAATTGAAATAATTATTTCACTAAAACGTTCTTGTTAATGTTCAATTTTCTTGAGACAAAATTAAAATAAAATTGGATTCGACGAATCAGACAGCAATTTTGTGGAGTTGATTAACATAATAATAGTATCTTTGAAGTGACAACGAAATATGAACACGCTTTCTTTCGTTAAAATTTTAGTATAGATTTTATTTTTATAATGAAGGAGAAAGCATAATATTATGTATAATAGCTAAGTAGTCATTCAGTGATTTTGGTAAACAATTGATTTATCTTAATAAACATCCGTAGGGAAGGCCCATGCCCTAAGCAGAGGGTACCTTAAATAGCTGATGAAGGTGGTGACTTAATTTGGCCGACAATAATGTCCCCCCATCCAGATTTTAGGCGAAAATTCGCGCCTATTTTGCTTTTTAGCAAGCTTTTCGATTACGGACGACTGACAGGTGGAAGTCTTCTCTCTGCCTCCTTGATCTAGTGGTTAGAGCGCTGTGTTCTAAAACCTATCTGTACTAACCTAAACTGTCTGGAGTGTCTAGTGTCCCTTTTAAAGGTTACGGATGTTAGATAGTAGTCTCTTCAATGTTATAACCAAGCTGGTCAAATTAGGATCATAACTGCAGTGTAGCCCAAAGTCTACAATGGATCTAACGTACTTAAGCGCAACGATGACTCTTCATTGATGAGTTAATTTGGTGAAAATTTTACCGAGTTGTTTGGCGTCAAAAATCTAGTCAGAGTTTAGGCAAAATCTTTATCACGAGAAGCACGGACACGTGAGCATGAGCAGTATATCTCTGTTGCAGATCCATCACTCCAGCGCCTGGCCTCTCGCCAAGCTCTGCAACACTCGATTACGGATGACTGGCATTTGGAAGCCTCCCCTCTCAGGGAAGATTACTGCTCCGTTTTTCGCAGCTAAAGGTGGAAATATCTGGAGCCGCGTGTGATGCGAAGCGATGGTGACTGTTTTGTTAAGATAGTAAAACAAGTAGTACTTGTTTTTTTATTGACAAAGTATTTGAAAGCGTATTGATTTTATTGTCATTTCAATCTAAAATTGGATGAGGTTTCTTAAATAAATCAACTAATAAATTAATTTAGCTGTAATTTTTACTCGCCCGCACACATTTGGCCTACTTAATTCAATTATCATGAGTACTGTAAGCTTTTAAAATGATCTTACGTTTTCTTATATTTCACGATAATTTTACACACAGTATCACAGTTTACAGTATCTCTAAATAGCTCTAAACCAAATAAAGCTTGCAAAAAGTTATGCCAAACTAAACTCTACTTCAAACTACTAATAAAGATCCAACTTCAAACATTATCAATCAGCCGCTCCCTCCGCAACTTACCAACAGATAAATATAAACACAATGACTCATTCCCATTAAACGGTTTACCGTTCAAAAACGCCATTATCTTCAAATCTCGCACTCAAGCCCCGATAAAAAGCCGTAATGAACAACATTCCCGATTTACCGAGAACATTTATTCGTAAATCACCCCATTACAGTCCAGGAACGTAAATTTCCCTCCCCCTTTTGTATGTGATGTAGTGAATATGTTTACGAATGCCACTTTGAGATAACATCCGTTGACATCCGTTCTTATAGCTTGAAGTATCGTTGAAAGAACATTTTTTTTATCGGCCATGTTCCGTTTAGGCTTCGCTCGCAATCATGGCTGACTAACATTTACTTTGAGTATAAAATATAAATTAAAAATAGTCCGAGTCAAAGAAAGAATTCATTAAAAGAAACGACAAATGTTATATTATTTTGGGGGGATAATAGGGTTAATGAGCAGAGGTATACAATAATCCAAAATAACTCAATGAAAAAAAGAATGTTGATTATTTTTAAAATGAACTTACTATCGAGACATCTGCTGCTACAAAGAAGTCAACACTGGCCATAAAACATTAAAAAACCAAAGCCTAAAAATAATATGTCTAAAATCATACCTGTACGAAAAGGAGTAATCAAAAATTATTCACCGTGAACATTTTATTTGCAAATCACCCCATTAAAATGTAGAAGAATAAATTCATTGCAGCTCCGATCGCATCGCCTTTCGCTTTTCCAAAACACACTTTACCGTCATCCAGGCTTTGTGTAAATAATGTTTGTTTAAATTTATCGCCGTAATAAATGTTGGAGGTCCCCCTTTTTCTATGAAAATAAGTTGAAATTTACTGGATCGTGGGGTCAACTTATGTTACATTTCATTTTACAGATGTTCTTTATGATTCTACTTTGCATGCATATGAGTTGAGAATCCTTTCCCGCTTTTAAAGGATGACGTTGCAATGTGTGCATCATGTTATATATGAGCTAGGGCTGTAATTAAAATGTCAATGTAGATTTACTGGGCTACTTGCGATATTGTCTTGAATTGAGTTACGTTCAAAAGTATGGAACATAGTTTAATTTTTATTTCCCTGACACAGAGGTCATAAATAATAATAATAAATAAATATTTCACAAAATCACATACATTGATCTGACCCCGTGTCAAAGTTTTGAATCTAAACAGGACAAGGACTTGTGTTATAAGATTTAATCTGCTTCTTATTTATAAAATACTCAACACAAAAAATTATAAAGGCGAAAGTTTGTATGTATGGATGTATGGATGTTTGTTACTCTTTCATGTAAAAACTACTGAATGGATTTGAATGAAACTTTACCACAATATATGTAGCTTATACATCAGAATAACACATAGGATATTGGAAATCGAAATCCAAGCGGACGGAGTCGCGGGCGGCCACTAGTTTAATATAATAAAACATTCACTTTAGAAATTATGAAATTTCGACACACTAATGGGGTGCGGGACTCAACATTATAGTGTCACATTAAATGTGCCATGAAGGTCATTGTGGCCTTGTGCATTTGATCTGATTTATAGTTAAATTTTACAATTATTTTAATGATCCTGCTTCAGTTTTCCCGTCATTATCCCTTTCGCTGAGAGGCACAGAAGCGGCCCACTCCTAGTGCTCCCCCGCCTCCCCTATACTCAAAAGATGTTTACAGCAATTTAAGTCTCGTCTGATTATTACGTAGTAATTCGACAACAAATGTCGTGGGCGGCAGCATCGGGCTTTTATGATGATGGCGTAAACACCTACTTTGAGTAGTGAGATGGTAATCAAAACTTTAATTGCTTGCTAAGCGTTAAATTGTGAAGTGGCAGCCTATTTTTGACTGCAACAGGGGCTTAAGTAATAACTTTGAAGCAAAAGACATGAAAAAGGGTCCTAGGGTTTGGGATTTGTTTCTAGGTAGGGCAAGACTTTATTTTGTAAAAGCATAACTACCCACTTTAGAGGCAGCAATTTGCTATAAAAAATTGGCCAAGTGCGAGTCGGACTCCCGCACTGAGGGTTCCGTACAAATTCTATTTTTGACGTATTAAAAAAACTACTGAATAGATTTCGTTCGAACCAATTTTCGTTGGTAGTTTTTATGGTAATGTACATTATACAATTATTTCAGTTTTATCATCCTCTTATTTTAGAAGTTTGTGGGGGGGGGACACACTTTTTTCCACTTTGGAAGGGTCTGACACGCAAAGTATTCACTTTAGATAAAAGTGATATTAGAAACCTTAATATAATTTTTAAAGACCTATCCATAGATACCCCACACGTATATGTTCAATGAAAAAAAATATTTCAAGTTTCAGTTCTGACTATGGGGACCCCCAATATTTTTATTTCTTTTTCTAATTTCGTGCGAAAACCTTGTTGCGGTTCACAGAATACATCCATTCACTAAGTTTCAACAGTATAGTACTTATAGTTTCGGAAAAAAGTGGCTGTGACAGACTGGCGGACAGACAGACAGACAGACAGACAGACAGACAGACATGACGAATCTATAAGGGTTCCGTTTTTTTGCCATTTTGGCTACGGAACCCTAAAAAGGACATTCTTTCACCATGAATTTACTAAATCATATTTTTTGGCCCAATACAAAGAAAGCCATCTTTTTAGGGTTCCGTAGCCAAAATGGCAAAAAAACGGAACCCTTATAGATTCGTCATGTCTGTCTGTCTGTCTGTCTGTCTGTCTGTCTGTCCGCCAGTCTGTCACAGCCACTTTCTTCTGAAACTATAAGTACTATACTATTGAAACTTGGTGAGTAGATGTATTCTGTGAACCGCAACAAGGTTTTCACGCGAAAATAGAAAAAAAATAAAAAAAATGGGGGGTCCCCATAGTTAGAACTGAAACTGAAAATATTTTTTTTCATTGAACATATACGTGTGGGGTGTCTATGGATAGGTCTTTAAAAATTATATTGAGGTTTCTAAGCTCATTTTTTTCTTAAGTGAATACTTTGCGTGACAGACTCTTCCAAAGTGGAAAAAAGTGTGTACCCCCCCTCTAACTTCTAAAATAAGAGGATGATAAAACTGAAATTAACATATAATGTACATTACCATAAAAACTACCAACGAAAATTGGTTCGAACGAAATCTATTCAGTAGTTTTTTTAATACGTCAAAAAATTGTACGGAACCCTCAGTGCGGGAGTCCGACTCGCACTTGGCCAATTTTTTTATACATAGGACTTGATTAGTAAAACAAACAAAGTCAAGCATTATAATCATATCAGTTGAAAGAAAAATAAACATATCACATTTTAAAGAAAGCCTTGCAAAATGCACCATAGCACTTTGATATTACGACTCAATACGCAACAGATGATATCCATAGCATCCCAGCTCCCTTATTTTATATCCATCATGTTTGGCAGATTCCAGAGCAAACAAAACTTCACCCCGTGTGATTTTACCCATCGCAGACGCACTTTCGAAACTTTTCACGAGAGTAATTAAAACTTTCTTTGCGATGTCAATATTTAAAACGAACCCTTTGATCGGTTCAAAGTGATGGGGTAATTTATAAGACGTAATACTCGTTTTCACAGATGAATGTTTGAGTAATTATCGAGACGAGACGTTTGACACTTCAAAGTAGGTAATGTTTATTGGCTGAATGGTTGCCTACGTATTTATGGAATTCTAGAGATAGAACTAGAATGTTTTGTCCGCTAATGATATGCAGTAAAATATTATAAGCATATAGCTGAATAAAATTGTTCTCAGATGATGTCTCTTGGGACATTTAAAAAAGACTGAGAACCCGCTGACAAACGGCACAAGCCTCAACTGTTTTTACCTTTTTCTTTGATATCATTTCTTATTTCAATCTGCCTTCGTTTGTTTATTTTACAATTCACCACTCATCTGTTTTTCATTACTCTCATTAGCTTACCATTATTACTACGTGCATCACCCAATATTTTTAATAACTATTAATCTCGGACTTAAAGCAAAATCCGGGGATCATACCCTCCAGAGCCCTCACACGTAGGTAATCCACAACAAAAAAAGGGAAATAATTTATACCCGCCCAAATTTATCTGAACAGACGAACTCATCGAGTCGTCGCAAAGTCGGGCTAGGGAAATATAATCCGGCATAAAGAGTATCGCGTCCCGGTAGACCCGACGGTTAAGGCAGGGATGGATAAACGATTATCTAAAAATATGTATTTTTTGGAACAATTGCCTGCAAATTGAATCATTATGTTGTATGATGCACACGGTAGTAAAATATTTCAATTGAATCATTTTTTTTGTTGGCTGTTGAGTCTATTTACAATACAGTTTTTATTCTTGTAATTGTATTATATTCAAATCAGGCAGATTTTTAAGTGGAGTTATTAACCCCAAAATATAGCTTGGGCTTTTCGCACCGCCGGCGCCGCGCCGTAACTACTGCGGTGCGAAAGAACCCATTCAAATGGTGCTCTTGGGCGATTCGCACCGCGCGGTGGGAAACGCTTTCTGGGTGAAATTCCCAAATACCCAATATACCTAAATTGGGTTTTACTTTACGTTATTAAATTTAAAAAAAAAACTCAAATATTAAAACCAATTCAAGATTGAAAGGATTTTTTAATTCTTTTTTTTCATAATAAACATAAAAATACCTGAATTTCCTTAAAGCTTTGGTTAACCGGTTTTCCATCACAGCCCGGATATCTCGACCGTGTACCCGGATTGTCCCGGGTTAAATTCCGTCGAGTAGCCACGTGGGGGATTCCAGCATTCTCTCTTTTCACAATAGCCCGTTTTTATTTTGGAGTTGGCTTAATCTACATATTTTGAGGCAGTTTTGACGTCATTGTTGGAATAAACCGTGTGTTGGGCTATTTAGATTGTTTGGTTAAGTATGTGAGTAAACAAAATAGTACTAATAAATAAAATAATATAATATAATAAAATAATAAAAATATAATATAATATAAAAATAAAATAGTAGTAATAATACGTTGTTAAATGAATACGAGTAAGATGATGCTACCTAATATAGACGCGATGCAATGTAATGTAATGTATGTAGTCTTATTTTAATGGCATGAATTTATCGAACCACCATTTTTTTTGTCTGCTCCTCAGAAAGGCCGTGAGGATAAAATGTTAAAACAGGACGTTGCGTTTAATTAGGCAATTGAGTAACATTAAGGGTTTGTTTTGTTAAATATTCACGACATTTTTCTTAAATAGTGAAAGATTGCATTGAAGAATTTATAAGGCGCTAACTACTTGAGTTATGATTTATACACCACGTTATACGTTTAGACCTACAAAATATCTTACGTTATTATGTACGTTCATACATCAGTATCAACATGTAACAGTATAACAGCCAATTGTTTTCACATTCGCCGTCTTCTGACCTCGAACGTAACATTATAAACCTACGTTCGGAAGAATAACAAAAGAACAGCGACAATAATAAAGTAAAAGAAACCCAATGCAATAAACCACTCTAAAAGAATAGTAGCTCAATGAATCACCAAAAATAAAGTCGCTTGGGAGCTATTTTTATCTGGGATTTTCTTTTAATTGGCAATTCTAACAAGGTGGTGTCGGTAGAATGTGGCCAGGTAAATATGTGAACCCACATAATAGAGTGGGCTAATTTATTAGTTGGCGTTAAGGACATTGCGGCCACAGAAAGAGCGAGAAGAAAAAATATATTTCGAGAAATAAAAAAAAATAAGGAAGAAATGTAACTTGTTGGGTTTCTTGACCGTATTAACTTATACAATGATATGGCACTAACATTAAAAATTTGAAAGTTTGTTTGTCCGTTAATCACTGAAACTACTTAATGGTTTTTGATGAAATTGGGAATACAGACAGGGTTTGGACAGACTAAGGCGATACATCCCCATTAAATGCTCCCATCCGATAAAAGTTTACAAATGTTTGTTGGTAAACAAACTTTACTTATAAAGTATGTACTTCATATTTAAAAATAAAGCAAAGTTACAATTTACACTAGTATACGGAGTCAAAAATCTAAGGTATCTTAATGATTTCATTAACATACCAAGTTGAAAGCTAGCATTGTTATGAATTGAAATTATACCTCAAAAGTTTTATTCGTTTATAGAAATAATTGCACGGGTCATTAATCAAGTTATATCATACCAGATCGCTTCTGGTAAACATTTCCCGTTAAATAACTTACCACGTTTCCGAAAAATTAAATAACGTGACCCGGATCCGGGACGTTGACTAAACCACTTTTATGCAAAATTAAACTTTACCTAGTTCGATCGGGATTATAAACATCGGGCGTTTCGGTAATGGGAATAATTAAACGAGTCACGGCCTTAAGCGTCAGTTACGTAGTAAAGTAAAAAAGTAAAGTATCAGCCCATAAATGTCCCACTGCAGAGCAAAAGCCTCCATCATTTGAAATCATGTTTTCGTTATAAAGATGGGTTTTGGTTTATTCACCACGCTTGCCAAATGCGGATTGGTGATCACAAACCCGGGCTGTGTTCAGAAAAATCAACACAAAGTTTGCCCGACCCGGGAATCGAACCCAGGACCTCGAGTCGTCACGTTGTAGTTCCGGGAAGTACGCCTACGATGGGAAAGGATGACGAAGGGTATATTCGTAGAAATAAAATGTTGAAGTCATGTCAAAACTGTGTTTATAATATAATAAATGTACACATATAATATAGTATCCGTATAATAATTAGGTCTGGTTAGTACCAAGGCAAGAGGAAGAACCGCAAGAAAAAATATACAATTATAGTCCGCTACAGCTTACATGATCCCGGTGACAGTTTCCTTTCAAAGTAAAAACCGATACTATTATTAAATACTAAGAAGACCCCACGGAAAATCGTTATAAAATCATTAGCTAATGGAACTTATTGCTTTGAAATAAAGATTAATTTCGCATTAGAAGTGCACCTGTCACAGAGATCATCTTACGTGAATTTGGCTCTAAAAACAACTCACGCGCATATTTAAAAATTCTTCCCTTTTTCCTCTAAAATTAAACATCATGCGGCCAGTCCGCGGAGAATGTTAGAGAGAAGAAGAAAAAAGATGGCGCTGTGACTGTTTTACCGACCTTTGATATTGTGTCGGTAAAGAAGCATGGCGCGCGAAAAACTTTTGACAAGTCGAGCAATATGGACGACGACGGTGGGAATAGTAGAAAACTGTGTCGATTAAAATTCAAATAATGGGGATTGTAACAGATTTGGCTTGGTGTGTGTATTTCACAATGGATAATAGCAGTTTTTCAAGATAGTTTGTTATTGTGGACTTTTAGTACGTGTTGATATTTTATGACCGACTGACTATGTCATGTCCAACAATGTACATAATTTTTTTGTAAGTAGGTAAGTTCAATATTATTTTAATGTGTACAGAATCGTTTTTTGTTACAATGATATTTCAACAATTTTATTATTGTGTTAAACGAGTAATTTATAGTACATACATATCAAATGAAATAATTTATTCCGTAGATTGATCTACATAGTAAATTCTTTTGCACTTAAATATTTTTATTTTGTGAATGGCCTGCTGATGCGCCGCAAGAAATTTATATATTATTAATATATATTATTTCATTTTAAATTACAATCACAAAAGTTAGAAAACAAGTCAGGTGTATTTGTACGAAGTTCGAAAAGTTGGCAAACAAAGTAGACTTTAAGCAATCAATTTAGCATATCGTGGCCCCACATGTAGGGTAGTTGGCAAAATTTACACCCAACCCGCGCTCTTTTAAGGATCGTTTATATTATAGAGGGTCGCACCGCAACACATCGTTGTAGCCTTGATTCGTATTACTTTCATTTATTTTGGACGAGACACTGAAATACATAGTTTGTATTATAATGTGATTTTGCGAAGTACTAAACCATTATTATATGCATGGTAATATTTTGTTCATAAGGTGATACAAATTCCTGCGCAATCAAGCTTCGCTCGCGAAAAATTACTAAAAGATAAACATGGCTAAAATCAGGTGAGTTTAAGTTTTACGTGGTCAAGAAAAGTGAAATTAAGAGTATGTATTTGAGAGAATTAAAATTTGAAAAAAAAACAGTGAGTTTCATACATTATTTTGCCAAATTATATAAACACATTAAACTAAACAAGAATATAAGCACTGACAAATAATATTTTTTTAAGTATACCTACAGTTTTAGATTGTTACACATGCATGTTTCAACTAAGTCAACACCAATTAACATTCCATCTTCAAAATTCACCTATCTCGCATTAAACCCTCCAATGCTGTTATCAACTGCTAACTTCATCAGGAGCAGTTTAATACCAAGTCACGTTAAGCCAACGTAAGCTGACGATTTAATACTGAGGCCCGCTAAGACTACAGCATTATGAGACAAAAAGCATTCGTGTGAGGCTTATCTGACGCGCACATTCGCAGTTCGCTTCGTACCTTCTTATTGTCGTTTTGAAGAGACAACGGTCGCTAGAGGGTTGGGTACGTTTGGAATTGTTAGTTAGATTTGTTGCCAAATACATATAACAAGTATTACGGAAAGTAAGTTAGTTCTATACTTTACACCGATTGCTTGTGTGGTTATTGCTTATCTCCTCGTATTTTTGGCCCTTTTTTTCGCAGGGGAACGCATTCACGTATCTACAATATCTATTGGCTGCAACCATGCCAAGAGCTTGGTTCTGTCGTCCCACTAACCTCTTAATTCTTTAGTACTGACTAAAGACGCTTTTCTCGTCTGTTTATTGGACCTTTTTTTCACGAGGAAACCCATTTACGTACTTTAGCTATTGGCTGCAGCCGTGGAAAGAGCTCAAGACTGTCGTCCCAATACCTTCTAAACTCTTTAATACTGAGGCCCGCTAAGACTACAGCATTATGAGACAAAAAGCATTCGTGTGAGGCTTATCTGACGCGCACATTCGCAGTTCGCTTCTACCTTCTTATTGTCGTTTTGAAGAGACAACAGTCGCTGGGGGCTAGGTACGTTTAGAATTGTTAGTTAGATTTGTTGCTAAATATAATTTCCGTGTAAAGTAAATTTTAATACTCTTCTGTTTTGTTTAAGCCGATCGCCTGTGTGGTAAATATCTCACCGGTTCATACGAATATTTTTCATTTACAGATAATTTACATTTCGAACCTGCAGGCTCGCTAGACTTGCAGCTATCGTCCCACCACAAACTAATCCGTTCCTTCGCACCTTAGTGGCGGGAGGGGCCGGTTCTAATAACGGACAAGCACCTGTCAAAATAATATAGCATGTAAGTAATTTGAAAAAGTACAACCACCTGAAAGCAGGTAATCATTTCTTTGTTTAATATTAAAAATATATATACTTAACGTCATAATAATAAGCAAGTAAAACTACAAATCTGCTACTCACAAATTTACCAAAAAAGTTTATCATGAATACTTCTGTTGCCAAATAATTTATTCAAGTCTATTATATTGCCAACATTAAAATAACTTTGAAGGAGCCAGATCTAGTTAACCAAAATCTTCGCCACTCAAACAGTTTATATTCCAAAGGGGGAGTTTTACCTAATTTATCAGAGCTTAAGGACGCACCTAATAACATGTGCTTTATAAATTGTCTCCTGCATTCATAATGTCACCCTCACGTGTAGTTGGAAAGCTCTATAATTATTGATTCAGAATCCCTCCAGGGGGAATTTAATGGGACCCTCAAATTATAGGATGCTACGATTCAAAGGGGATGTTTTAATGACTGTTACAAATCGTATTAGAAATATTATTTCAATCATTAATTGCGATGTGACTAAAACTACTTTTATTATGTAACTCACATAGTTATTCAAATGTTACAGTTCAAAAAATTGTGAACTTGAAAAGTATTAAGGGTAATCTGTATCTATTCTAATACAATCAAGCTGAAGAGTTTTTGTGTTTGTGTATTTATTTGATCGATTGTTTGATCGTGCTAATCTCAGAAACTTCCGATTCGAATAGAAAAAAATATGTTGAGTTGGATAGTCCATTTGTAGAGAACGGCTTCAGGCTTGTATAACACTATATGTGCAGATATCAAAATCCACGCGCACAAAGTAGCGGGTGGTCACTAGTCTGTAAAAAAACTATGTTTTGTTAATCAATTTCAACAATAATAATATTTTCGGTACCACTTTGCAATAGTTTAATGATCATTCAAAGTTACGTGGAAAATTATTCGTAAACTAGTTGGTTCGGCCATGTTGATTCATTAATGACTAACTCAGACCTCCTTCACATAAATATTTAACTGAGGTAAGTTCCTGTCAACGTAATGGAGAAGTTCAATGTTGTGAAGTTGATAAGTTAATAATTAACCTGCTACGGTCTTATGCATCTGTTCTTTATATGTTAATCAGATTATTTAGATCTAAATTCTATTTTAATTAGTAAAAGTACCTTTTTGCTGTCCAAATCTGTACGTGAAAGTCTCCTAAAGAAAAAATATTAGGTCTCCGGACACATAGTGTTATATTATAGCTTTAAGCCTTCCTCGACGATTGGACTATCCAACATATTATTTCTGTACAAACCAGTAGTTTCTGAGATTACCGCGTTCAAACAAACAAACTCTTCAGCTTTATTATATAAGCATAGAATATAGGTTTAGTATATGCTCAGAATTAATTGTTCTGTATTTTGGGGGTATATGTTTAATAACTTCTTTCTGCTTCTTTCTTTTTGGCCTTTTGAGCCCCGTCGTTGTTTTGCTTTAAGAAACACATGTCAGGTTCGCTTATAAGTTGTATACTCTGCCGCCATATTGTACAAAACAAAACGGAATACTCTAATGAAAACAATTACAGGTCAGGTGATTTATTCAGCTTTCTAATCGTACTAGTTAATATCGATGAGCATGTCAAACTACGCGTACCCCACGTCTGATCGTAAAGTTTCATGTCGATTAGTGCTTCCACCGCGATCGGAAGAAGCCCGGCTGAGTGACGCGGGTCGCTATTAGCGGATTGGACGAGCATCAATCACTAAGGGACCGGCTTATTGATGACCGCTCATTGTCTACGCTTTACCTGGGGGTAAAGTGCTAAGGATTGTAAAGGAATTACGAGCATTGATTTAAATTGTCAGGTATAAATCTTGCCCGTAAAAGTAATGTACCGATTTCATATGACGACAAGTCTTAAGATTGTAATCTGACCATGAACACGTTTTTAACTTTATAATAATTAAGTCAGTAAAGATCGGAAAAGAAGACTCAAGATTTAAATTTAAAAAGTCTATTAAATGTCTAAATAAGCACTCTTTTATTTGCGATGCTTAGATGTTATCTGTAGGGTATCTGCATTTTGTTTTCACCAAAACATTGCTTTATATTAATTTAGGAGTTTATGGATTTAGGAAAACTTCTTACTTTTGTGGGTACTTATAAAAAGTTATCGCTCCACGATATCAATAGTAATACCAGAAACACGGAAACGAAGTTCGCATCATCAAGATAATCTTGCGTAAAAAAACCATTACCCTCGTAAAGAGTGGAACCGTAAACGAACCCGGCAAGCCGTCTGCCACAACACTATCGGGCAAATCCCAATCACGTGATAACATCGCACGTTCAGACGTATTGTCCCTAATCCCATTGTGTGGTAACTTCGGAATTGTTCTAAGGAGAATTAATAGAAGTTCCTTTCGCCCGGGGCCCTATTGTGGTCTGATTTATCGGTGAAGAACAATAATAAATCAAATGAAAATTGCCCCCGTGCGCGCTTCAAGAGTTACCGTGAGTTCGGATTAGTTTCATACGCTCGAAGGTGATTAGAAGTAATTTGTTAGGATTGGTTTTTTGGCGATAAAAGTGCCTAGTCGCTAATAGGATGGTTTCTTGTGAGTGTTATCTCTTGGGGCTGTGTTAGCTGTGATATCGGATCTGGAGATTTGCTGATTGTAGTTTTATAACGTTTTGGAAGTCGACTAAGAACATAAAATAATGGAATGGCCAGATTTAAAAGTCCATTAAACATGCCATCGTAAAACGTTATAAATGTTATGTAAAGATTTATTTATAGCTTTTGAACTTTAGTTAGAATTATATTGTGATAAGGAAATTCTGTATTAGTGAGCACATTATATACCTATTGCTTTTAAATGTCTTGGTTTCATCAAACGACTGCAATAGTAGCTTATAAAGGCGTCATGACAACAAAATATGAATGCAACAGACAATATTAAAATCCTACCCTATTCATTATTGTCATCACTAAATGCGAGAGAATTTGCAACAGAACAGACTGCAGAGGCAAAAAACATTTCTCGGCAAGAACAATGAAAAATCTAGTGAACTTTTTCGAGTGCAACAAGGGGACACTTAAAAGGAGCATTCGCGAAATGAGAGACCTTCTTTTTACAGCGGAGACAAGTACACAATAAAGGTGGCAAGGTAGGGATGTGTCGCGGTGGGCAATTTGAAGAACTATGTAATTGCAGTAGGTACTGGTAGTATAAAACGAATGCCTTTTTATGTCCCTGTCATTATTTAAATAACTAGAACATGTATGTCCTAAGGGAACCATTAATTTTCTCTTTGAAATTTGTAAGAGCGCACATTAAACGATTAGAGTTCAATAAAATGCCTCTCAACAAAACAAGTGTGTAAAATTATTAGTTTTGGGGTGTAAAAAGATATTATATTGTAGATAACTGGTCAGCTCTTTCAATTTGTATCTTAGTATTCAGCTAACATAGCCTATTTTTTGAAGACAAATATCTACTTCTTCTAATTTGCAAAGTCCGTATATATTTTTTTAAATCGATCCGACCGGAGAGCAAAGTAGGGCCGCCACCTGAATACAAATTTTATAACATTGATTCACGACAACCGTTCTCCCAATCCAATCGGAAAGTTTTCTTCGGGGGATAACCCTTGGATTTAATCCATCGGTAATAGGAAAATTGATGTAAAAGGTTTCAACGCGCGTCCACGGAACCCAACGCCCATACAAAGTGTACCGGGAGATTTTCAGATTTTTCTACAAGAATCACTGCGGTGACACAGTCTAAGCCAAAATGTAACGTGCTCCGAACTAAAAAGGTTTAAATTCAATCGGCTGACGCCATTATTGGGGCAATTCCGTTCAGAAAGAACTATGGTACGTGACCAGATTTGCAAAGGGCGGGGTGTCTAAAAAGTGGCGGATGGTTGGGGATTTTCATCGACAGGTTATTTACCTTTTTATGAAAGTTTGCCCATTGAGTTTTCTAAGCAGTTATTTCTTCTTGAAAATGTTTTTGACTCCGGCGAGGCAAAAAGAGGGTAACTTTTTACATTTGGTTTTACCTTAATAAATAAAATGTATGGCTGGGGATTACAGTTTCGGAATCCATTTCTGGAGGGTTATTTACACGAGTGGACTTATGTCTGTAGATTTGTTATTTATGAAAATACGTATGGAAGTTAATTTCACGGTTATAAACGTTTCTCAATATTTGAAATGTTTAATGATTTACTTCAAACAGAGTTTTTCGATAATAATAAAAATTGACCGGCAAAATCGATACTTGCCCGAAAGAATAATCGCTCTCGACTTGATTAACTTAAATACGTCAACGGTTGATCTCATACACCTACTACCAAGACGTTACACGTTAGCCAATTTGTTTACATTTCATTTAATAAGAGGACAGAGATAATAAAGTTTATTTTCAGTGAGTCGCCTGTAGTATGTAGTCAATAATGACGTATATGTTTATTCAGATGATCAGCGCTGCGCTAACAAGCTTAGTTCGTTTGTATTGGTGACTCACGCACGTTTGACTACAGAAAATGTTATTGAAATTACGCTTGAATTTAACTGAAGAGTAAAAAGATATATTAAAAAAAAACTAGTACAAGTGATCGTGACTGTATATCAAAGATGATATTTGCTTCCTTAATAGTTGCGAAAACTACGGAAGCCTTTTGTCTCGAAAGTTTTGTGTAATATCAAAACGGTTTAGTGAGTTGTACCTGATAGCATTTTTTTCTAATGCATATTATAAATAGGTACCAATAGGTTCTACCTATTATTTAGCCGCTATTCAAGTCGTAGTATCTAAAATAACTGACTAAATATTCAAAATGGAAAACATGCTGCGCCGACCCCGCCTAGTGCGGGATAAGGGCAGGAAAATGATGATATTCAAAATGATCGATTTTGGTAAAGACAGGCTTGCATTAATATTTTGTTGAATAGGGTTAATATTTTGTTAAAATAACAATACCTTTTCTTCAGGCAGTGTGAGGTGAACTAGAAAAGCCCATAAATTAAAATTAAATAAAAAAAATCTTACTACAAGTCACCTTCATTGTTAGAAAAAGACACATTATTAAAATCGGCCGTGAGTCACAAAGAAGTTTATGAAGTCCACACTCACCCGCATAGTCAAAGTCAAAGACGACCATTAAAATCATAAAAGCAAATCGTCTATTTCCTGTCTACTGATTCCTCTAGACTCTATTAGATACTATATCCAGTTTACTGACCGGGAGCGACCAGCGAACCATTACGCCCTTAGTAGTTATAGTCGAGGTCGGATCGAGATTTACTTGGAACTTGCTTGTAACTACGAGTAGCTAGGCGATTCGGTGAAACGGTCGAGAAGTCACCAATTATACGAGAGATTGGGGTTTCAATCCTATACCATGTAGAGGAGGATTGGTGTATAGTTGTTAATGAAAATCGGAATCAAATTCTCAGTATTTTAATTACAATTTTTCAAATTAAAAAATTGGCAGAGTCGTTTCCACGCTTATATATTATGTATAATTATAAAAAAACAACAACAGAAACAACAGAGAGCTTGCCCGGATTGCGAGAGGCGCTGTGTTCGATTCCCGCAAGAAGCATCTAAGACTTGATGATTTTTGCTTATAAAATAAACGTATAAAAACTATGAAGTTGCAATACGGGTGAAACATTTTCAAAACATCGTAAACCTGTATTGCAAATTTCAAGATTTATTTTAAATCTATATAACTGTGCTTTTCCAAAAGAATGAAAAACATTTCACCCTTTGAATTTACTGTCGAGGTTGGCTCGAGATTTACTTGCAACTACTAGTGGCAAGACGATTCGGTGGACGGCTGAGAAGTCACCGATTATCCGAGAGATTGAGGCTTCAATCCAATATGAAGCAATAGGTTGCATTGATATGTCTGTATTGGGTTTCGTGTATAGTTTAATCCATCAACATTACGTTAACCAAACATCTTAAAGGATCTGATTGCGTAATAAGCAAGTCAATCGCGATAAATAACTTTTTGGATTATTTTTAAGCAACTTAGAGTTTAGATTTTTAATTGATAGAAAATAATTAGACAAACAGAATTACAAAATAAACCGAGTTACACAAAACCATTTGTGGAGTGATTAGTACCAACAAACCTGGCCCTATTAAAAACTAACATAAAACCATATCATTTTAACTAACATTACTATCACTTATGCATACTTTTCCCAGCCCACATTTTTCTTATCAAAAACAATGTCACCCCTATAGTGAATTATCAGATATTTTGCTTCAAAATATTAACAGAAATTCATTGACAAGACTACTTGTTTTTGTTGGTTGTCTTATATAAAATTTTAACAAAAAGTAAATGACCGAAGTTTAACACTAAGCGGGCTTATTACATAAATAAAATATGCTGATTCATCCTTACAAAATAAATTAATGAAAATATCTTAGTTGACAAGTTGAATATATGAATACTAGTATCCAGTGCAAACAGGTATTAGTACAGTATTACACAGATTATAGTATACTATTATTAGTACACAGTATTAGTACTCTATAGCAAAATAAAAAAATTATAAGTATTTTTAGGGTTCCGTAGCCAAATGGCAAAAAACGGAACCCTTATAGTTTCGTCATGTCTGTCTGTCTGCCTGTCCTGGCTTGTTCTCCGCCGTTTCTGAACCGATTGCCACGAAAATTGGTGGAGAGATGTATAGTGATAATTCAAGAATTGGTTTTTAAAATAATCGAAAAATAAATATTTTTACCCCCCCTCCCATACAGAGAAAAGTAAATTCGAAAAAAAAATTCGACTTACCCCATCGTGTGGGGTATCGTTAAAAAGGTATTTTTAAATACAATAAAACTTGCTTTGAAACCATGTGGATCAAACACCCCAGTCTCGAGACATATTAATACAAAGTTAAAATTAGAGCGTCCCCCACCTTAACTTTTGAAATACTATTACAATAATTCTGAAAAAAAATGTCCTGTATACCTCCAAGTAAGTTCTTTCAACGAAAACTATAGCGAACTCTGTATCATGCATAGTTATTTTTATACAGCTCGACCAACTTATGACGTGCAGTTGCCCTTACTAAATGGTGTCTTAAGCGGTCGGGCCATCTTTTAGCTACGGAACCCTTTCATGGGCGTGTCCGATACGCTCTTGGCCGGTTTTTTTTATATTGCTATAGAGAAACAAGCCGTTCTTAGCGATCACGTTTCATTAAACAGAATGCCGGCTTTCAAATACAAAAGAAGTTAAGGTTTTCTATAGTAATAAAAGTGTGTAAATACACTAATGATAATCACTCAACGCTTTGGTGGCTTTTCTAAAAAGCGCACTAGTAGAAATGAAGTATTTGATACTTTTTAGTGTAGTGAAATTGCAAGAGGTGCTGGGTTCAATCTTAGCCAGAGCCACCTGAGATAAGACGAATTTTAAACTGTATTCTGTATATTTAAAACGCAGTAGTTCTTGCAATATTAGCAAGTGCCAAAGAAACACAATGTAATTAATCAACACGAACTATATTTACAACACACAACATAGAATAAACAATACTTCATGCAACATCGAACACGAAGACACAGCCGTCTTATCGAATACCTGTTAAATCGTGACACCGTACGAGATTATCGTAAAATACGGGTATTAGTCTGTTGCGTAACCACTTACAGCTCATTGTTAGCGCTACCTGTTTGTACAATGGAGCTAAATTGTTTTATTAGCCATTAAGTCATTATTGCCCTCAGCGATCGCCTGCATTGGCGCAGTATTTTGCGAGGGCTTAAGAGGGGGTGTAAAAAATATCGCGTATTTTCAAACACATTTTAAACCTTGAAAATGAACTTCAAATGACCCGAAAAAAAAATCGTAGATATTCAAGCATCGTTCCTAAATAGTTATCACAGAAAATATTGAAAAAATTGCAATTTTCATTGATAAAAAAAATCTTGAAGTTGCGTCTGACTTGATTTTTGGTTACATTTATTTCCGAGATGATGCATTTTGGTGAACCAATATTTTGGCATATAATATCAAATTATATTATCTAAATATTTATCACAGAACATTTGGAAAAAATATCATATTTTACGAGTAATTCAAAGAAAACTAGTTTGGCGCTTACTACGTTCATATTCCGCGCAGTAAGCTATCGTCTGTCGCACCTGGCGCGTGCTCACAGGCATGTTTTGTTTCATCGGTTAGTCGCAACCTCTCCGTTGAGACGAGAAGACTATGATTCAGTACTCTCCCGGCTCGAAAAAATATTTCGTAAAATTATTATAAGGATTGACGTGAATGACGGATCGGCCGAGAACAGTATATGCAAGAAAGAACGATGCTTTCAAATAGTCGGTTGTTGGAAGAAGTTTACAATTCCAGCCTAAACTATTAAATCTTATTTTTCATAATCAGTCTTTTACTGTGTACAATAAATGGACGAATAAATTAGGTGTTGCGGCAATATAATGTGTAAATAATTTATTTTGTGTATTACTGTTACTAGATAAGAGATTTACGATTTAGAAGTTTTTGTTTTGCTCCTTTGAAACGTGACAATCTATACATAAAATATTTTAATATTTAAACTGTGCAAGAGTAACTGTATGACATAGTGAGAGTACGAAAGAAAATGTAAATTAATTAATGTTCATTAATTCTTACAAGTTGATTAACAACGATTTAACACGTCTTTTTTTAAACCTACTAGCACTTAAACGGGCCTGGCCGTTCTCAGGAAATGGAAAATACAAATAAATCTTTTTTTAAAGATTTTTTGTATTGCCATTGGTTTTCAGATACCTACGTCAGTTAAATAATTAAAAATCTAGAATAATAAGAATGACATGGTTCTCATTCTTATTCATGTGCACAGCGACAAGAATTTGATAAATTCACAAATTATTGTCGACGTTATTTAAAAAATCTTGTATCTTATAATGTCCTTTTCTCTTTGAGCAATTCTTTATTTTAAGTCTAATTAGATGTAAAGGTGCAAAATTACGGTTTACGGTTTAAGACATTTATTTCTCAATTACAGAATACATGTTATTCACTTTCACTGAGAAACACTGGATAACAATTAGTAATTATTCTGTACGTTTAACACAAGCACTAGTAGTAACTAAGTAAATCATTTATTAGTAGATCTGAATTTATGTTAGTATTTCCATTTTTCTCAATTTTAATGTGGGTATTTGTCTTAATACACACAACAATACTCGAGCGAGAAAGACGAGTCAGTCACAGTTCTATTACGTATCGAAAAACAGTTGCTGTCATAGATGCCATTTGCTGCCATGTGTGAGGAATCATGCAGATTTAAAACATTTAAAGTAAAATCAAAAATTGGAAGACAAAATTAAAATTTAAAGATTAAATTAAAATTTACAAAGATTTTGTAGTTAAAAACATATTATACAATCCTACTACTATTATAAAGGCGAAAGTTTGTATGTGTGGATGTATGGATGTATGGATGTGTGGATGTATGGATGTATGGATGTTTGGTACTCTTTCACGTAAAAACTACTGAATGGATTTGAATGAAACTTTACCACAATATAGCTTATACATCAGAATAACACATAGGATATTGGGAATCGAAATCCACGCGGACGGAGACGCGGGCGGCCGCTAGTTATTAAGTAAATAACTTGCGCGTACCTTTGCGTATTAATAACTACCAGAAAAAAGTACAATACAAGTAGAGGTTTCAATCCCGGTCGATTTTTCTGATCCCGGGATTTCGGGATTTTTGAAAGTCAATCCCGGGATCCCGGGATAATCCCGGGATTGTATTGGCCAATAAAGTTCTTAGAATATATCAATATCAAGTTTTAATATTTATTATTTAGCATGTATATTTGAAAAAAATTGTTCATTCTGGTAATATAGACCGAATATGCACTTCTGAAAATAAATAATGAAGAAGTTACATAAAAGAATAACAAAAAGATTTTTTTCAGTTTATTTAAGTAAAGATTAGTTACTTGCTTAGTTCTACTGCTTAATAATAATTAGGAAAATTTAAATATTTTAAGTGCTGACAAATTTTTTTTTTTCACCTTAAAAATTAAGGTTTTAAGACGTTTTTGGATAATAACAATAAACTTTAAAAATGTAATAAGCTGCAGGGACATAATATCTTAATGGGTAGTCTTATTTTAAATAATAAATATACCAGACGCTTTATAAAATACTTGTTTTGGCCAGGAAAACCTAGGGAATAACAAAGCATCCAACGCCTCTTCTGAAATCATACTTCTCAATTTGATGTACAAATAGGAAGAACTGTTAGAACGTATGTCCAGTGGGCGTTTATTTGCGGACCAACACCACCGAAACATATACTACATATGTATGTAATTAATATCGCGCTTAGCCCGTTAAAAATACAAGTGTTATAATGCAACGCGGAAGTCTAAAATCCTAAACTCTGAAAATATGTAACGTTACGTCAATCAATTTCCACTAGTGAATTGAGGGGAAAGTTAATTTAATTTTCTTCTGCACAGACTGACGGCATTCGTTTTTGTGTATGGGCTTGTCTAAGCCTGATAGTGTAAGTGTACTCTGTCCAAATTTTCAGAATGATGAAAATGGAAAAAGAGAGTTAATTGAAATTGTATCAATCCCGGAAATCCCGGGATTCATTAATTTGAATACCCAACTTTTCGGGATTGGAATATGGCCGGGATCCCGGGATCCCGAAATTCGGGATCCCGGGATTGAAACCTCTAAATACAAGTCACTCAAAGCATAAACAAAATAAATCATTATAATACTAACATTTATGTATTACTAGCTTTCCAACGCATAGTTACGTCATCCTGCTTCCAATACTCTCTTTGACAATTTTTATCTGATTTACTTTGAATACTGTGCGGAATCGCCCGAAACAAATTGAAGTGGCGACCTCTGTCTCATTGCGTTGCAGTCATAGGACGAGAGGGGGCCGAGGAAGCGCGCGGGTGCGATCCGATGGGTGTCGAAATTGATGCGCCCTCTTAATGCATTAATGAACTATTCGGGTGGATGGCTGCCTTGGTGACTTACGTTTGATTTCCGTGCCGGATAATTGGCAGGGAATACTTGGTGCAATTTTTATTAATTAAGTTTGTGTAACAATGTCTTCATATTCATACTAATATTTTAAATGTAGACATTTGTTTGTTGACATCCAAATGTTTGTCCGTCAACTACTGAACGGATTTTGATGACATTTGGTACACAGGCAGGGTGTTGGCTGATTTAGGTGATAATATACCCCATTTTTATGCTGATTAAGTACTCCTATGGGATAAAACTTGAATCTTGATAACGCAAGCAAAACTGTGGGTAAACACTTGTCACACATTATAGCCACAGTGTCTCGGAGGATTATAAAGAGAAGGATAACAGTTTCACTTGGTGGTTACAAATATAGTTGCCTCTGATTTACTATACACATTGATAAATTGGAAAGTGCGCTCAACATAACCAAGAAAACAAATTACAAATGACTCAACTTTTCGCATAAGACAAAAATGATTAAAAGAACCCAACCCAATTCCGGAAGCGTACGACGTTTCTAAAATCTTGTTGCACCCACTAATTTTACAAAATAAAGACCCTTTAGATGGTCAGATGCTCGTTGACCATAACACGGTAATTGCCTTGTGTTTTTATTTTCGACTCGATGTTAATTTCCATAACTGAGTAGTGGCGTACGCGGCGTACCGTGGCGCGGGCGCACTAGTGATGAGAACTTTTTGTCGATGGAATTTACTTCCGGTCAAAGATAATATTGAAACAGGAAAGATGATATTTTCAAATCATGGAGGCCTTTGCCCTGCAGTGGGACATTATATCCTCCAAGCGCTTATTCCGTTTATGTGCGGGGTCTATTTTGACCATGACATTAATAGGCTGATATTTTACGTTACTTTATTATTACATAATATAGTATTGCAATGTTGTGGATTACACGACTATGACTATTTTTTAAATGATGTTGACAATGGGTCTGACAATTTCTTACCACTCTGCGCATGTGGTTGTCTAATTTATTTATTTATTACATTTGTAATTTTTTATTTTTGACATTATTTTTTGACATTTTTAATGATTTATTATGATGACATGTAAAAAAATCGTACAAATATTTATATTTTTAAAAAAGGCTAACTGTTGAGTTTCTTCACTTCTTCTCAGCAGGCCATTCACGTCGTAGTGCTGGTAGGTAAAAAAGATATGACGTGCAAAATAACTTCTATGTAAATCAAATTGCAAAATAAACCACTTTGACTTTGACTTTGACTTTATGATACAATCAGTCATTGTTTTTTTTTGGTTTTTCGCTACCTGCCCAACATAAGCAACTTTTATTTTTCTTTATGCAATTATAGTAATAAACAGTTTGGCTTTCTTTTCTCTTTTAATTTGCCTTAATATAAACTTTATTTACTACGCAATAAATTTTCAAATGGTTTGTTTTTGTCACGTAAAGGGGTTCAAAGGGAAGGTTAATTTTTATAATACGAGTACATAAATAATATGTATAGTATAGAGAAACACTGATAGTTTTAGTTGCACCCACGCGAAGCAATGGCGCTCGCCAGTTTAAAATAAATTACTATTTAAAGGAGATTCATAAACGGCATAATAAGGAAATAATAAAATCTTTAACATTCGCATTCATTTTATTAAATCAATTGTGATACCATATTCTTTATAAACGTTGCAAGTGTAACGTTTATAAGGCTTCCTCTTAAGGCATTAACGGCTGTGCTGGTACATGGAAACAGTTTAAAAGGTCTTCGCAAAACAATGTATCTTTTCATTGAAATATTTACTCAAGTAGTGTTGTGATTGTAGTCATTTTTATTTATTTTATAGGACTTGCAAAAAAACTTAAAGTTATTATCCGACTAAGATTATAATCTTAATAAAAATTAACATGATTATGTTTATTTTAAACAAGCAGCTTAAATTCTAACAGTGACTAAGCGTGATATTTATTTTGTTGTACATGTATACTACTCACCACACGACGTTTCGTAATGTTTACAGTGGAAAACGAAAGTCTTAAATCTTATACAAACAAACTTCGAGCGTTTTAAAACAAACATCGCGCTGTGCAAATATCGATAAACATAGTTTGCGTCAACGCATCCCTAATGAATACATCTTTCGTTCAGTGTTGTCCAGTGCGCGCGCGCGGTTGGCGCTTCACCGCGCTCGTGCGAACAGTGAGTGAATAAGATACAGTGAGTGTTATACAAGTGAGCTTATGGCAGTGGTGGCACGGCCCTGTGCCGATTTGCGCTGTACCAGGGATAGAGTGGCAAGCAGGTCTTCTAGACAGGTAATTTGTATTTTAATAATCTGTTAAAAAAACTGTTTGATGATAAGCCAGTATAATACCTAAGTGCTCAGATTTTTAAGAGTAGAATGTATTATATTACAGATTTAAACCCGATTGCGCTCTTATTAACTTAAATAAATCAAAATAAAGAAATTACATAAAAATCCAATTATTAAATAGATTTTTTATCCAAATATTATGTGAAATACCAGCTAAGTAGTTACAAGAAATAAACCCGTACCTAAACTACGTTTAAATATCACTGCAACGTCAAACCAAACCCCTATTACTTGTAAGCATCTAATACAATATTATACCTTCATTCGTCTACAAAACAAATGACTTCCGACACCTCTTACAATGCACATTGCTAATCACTTAATAAGTCAATGTATCAACGATTACTCAAGCGCATCAGTCTGAGTCAGTGTTGTCTAGCGCATGCGCAGTAAGCGTCGTGCGAAGTGAGTGTAGTGTAAGATATAGTGAGTGTTATACAAGTGAGCTTATGGCAGTGGTGGCACGGCCCTGTGCCGATTTGCGCTGTACTAGGGATAGAGTGGCCAGAGGGTCTTCTAGACAGGTAGGTTACACTCGATACTACTCGTAAATACCTCTATATATATTATATACGTACTATATACACTACATATATACTCTATATATATTATATAAATTTTAATTTGCGTGATATGAAATTGTTGATAAATGTTTATGTACTCATTGTACATGCGTACATACATACTGTCAAAACACACGGTATATCAAACCGATGTAAAGTAATGAAACCGATCTGTACCCAATTTTATAAATTCAGCAAACTTAAATTAAATAAATTGCTTTTTAATTATTTCGCACCCTCAGTGCAAAAAAGACGTAAGTCGAAAATGACGACTTTTCAGTACGGCGAAAAAACTGAACTTTTAGGTATATTTACTTTATTTTCAAACGTAGAACAATAATTCTTATATCAAAAAAAGAAGAAAAAATTGTTGCAATGCGTGTTATATTCAAGTTAGTTCTAATGTTTATAGTTCATTTGGAATTGTAAAAATAAATTTTTGCGCTATTTTTCATTACGGAAATAAATAGCGGATTCTGAGTATCAAAACTTAGGCCAGTCTTTGCCAAAAAAGTCAAATGTACTTCAAAAAGTATGTGATATTAAAGCAGTTTTGAACTCGTAAATACACACAATTGTGCTAGTATAAGTAAGATTACTGCCTTATTCCCTTTATTAAAATTATGTTTGAAGTGCATAAGTATCACTTACTCCATTTTTCAATTTGGGGAATAGTTAAGGTAACTGAAGTAAACAGTAATAATTACTTATTCCATTATATGTTTATGTAAAGCTAGCCGCATATTAACACATATTACTTTGAGTTATTATTTATGACTGTAAGGAAAAAAGTTGTTTTTTGTTTTTGTGTTCCCTATTTATTAATACTGGAAAAATATTATTATAGTTTTGGTTATTATTAAAGTTCGTACTATCAACAATAAAATTGCACAGTTATACTTCAAATATGTGGAGTTTCGGTGAAGATCACTACCTCATGATTTTTTTTTCAATTCTTAAAAAAATAACAGATAAATTGATACGAATTATTGTAACAATTAATGAAATAAGTTTTACACGGCTTCTTACAGCAAAATATTATGTTCTATTCTATCAATAATAAAATTAAAATAACAAGCAAAAGTTATTTACAAATGGAGGTACTTTACACACATCAACTTTGTCTGAGTGTACGTACATACCTCTTGCCGAATCCTTCACAGAACTCCTAGTATAACATCAGGTGTATAATGTGATATAGCTAGGGTTTTTAGATGTAAGTGTATTAATATATTAGACAATGATACCTAATAGACGCCTTTGAAAGTAGCATGTAAAATTAATATTTGTAGGTGAATTAATAACTTTCTCCAAATACACATTTTTGGTTATTACTTAAGTAATTATTAATGCTAGGCGTCCCGAGTGATGGCAATACTCTTCTGCTATTATTTAGCAAGAGGAGGGCGCCAGCTACCGCGCGTTTTGCCCGTTCTGAATAACATCTATGGTATAACTTTAAAAAATATAAAATAAAATTACACGTTAGTAACAGGCATTCATCCCCCTAGCGTTTATCCCGTTCCTGTGCGGGGTCCCCTTTGACCATAATCCAGGATTTGGCGAGTCTGGTTATTACAGTGAAACGAATGCCGTCAGACCTTTCTAACCCTTAGAAGGAAACTAGACAGGTTGGATCATGGTTACACATTCAGATCTATCTGAACTAAAGTCAGAAACTATCGGAATGTTCAGGTGTCCTCGTGGTGTTTTCTCAAGCCTATGCCGAGCTAATGGCACAAATCCACTCATATATTTTTCAAAAAATCCAAAAGGAGGAGGAAGTTGGCCCGGAGTCGAACCAAGGACCTCATGTATGTGAGGCACGGTCCTTACAAATAACACCATCGTTAGTAACAGACATTAGTTTAATAACTCTAGTCTCTAGTACTTATATAACAGGGGTTCCCCTAGTTTGAAACCAGACCATTGTTGTGACTGTCTAGCGCACTTACTTACTTACTACTTGTACCACTACTAGCCCGACATTAAAGGAAAACATCGCGAGGAAACTGCACATTGATCGCTTCAATGTAATGATCAGACTAGATAAACCCAGATAAATCATTGTTTATGCGGACCCTGGGCTCCCCAAAAGCAGACGAGAAAATACTAGGTGGATTAGACAGTAAACACAATGTGTTGTGTCTTAATCTCTTTTTAACTTTTAAACTAAATTTACTCTCCTCTTAACTTAAAAATCATTCTCGCCCTACTGTGCTGCGTCCGATTATACATTTTCAGATCATCATCCTAGCGATTATCCCGGTCACATCCTCGGCCATTGCCTCCAAGTCCAGGGACCACCTTCCTGCTCCTTCTACTCCACTTCACACGGTCTTCGGCATCCTGTGTGGTCAGGCCATTGACACGCATGTCGTCTTTCTCGACGTCAACCCAGCATTTCCTGGCATGTCGAGACGTTTGTTTCCCATGCAACTGGCCGGTTTCCGTAAAACATGGCGCAGTTTATCAGCAATATCACGGAAATGAAGGCTACCCTGAATGAGCGAGTTCTTAACGCGGTCCTTCCGCGTCACTCCACACATCCAGCGCAGCATCTTCATCTCCGTGACTCGCAGCATCCGCTTGTTTTGCTCAAGTACAGACCCGTTTCACTGCCGTAAAAAAAGACAGGCCTAATAATGGTCCCTTCACCTTAACCGGCATTTTGGGGCCGCAAATGACACCAGTCACTTCACGCCATTTTGCCGAGGCTGTTGCAATGCGGCCCTTGACGTCGCGTAATCGAAATCACCAGACGCGTGAAGTAAAGATCCCAAGTACTTGAACTAGTCCGTACGCTCAACCACGTCACCGTCTATGCATACGGATGGGGGATCTGTGTTGCAGGCCAGGTTCTCGAGTGCCACGTTCCACCTATTTGCACGTCTCACCAATCGTTCCCTGTCTAAATCCGCCAGCGCGATCTCATCAGCATACAGGAGCAGCCACGGGGGTTGCTCATGTGCGTCTATGATGCTAGTTGACAATTCATCCAATATCACGCTTAACCGGAAGGGACTAAGGACGGATCCTTGGAGGACTCTGACGGAGATGGGAAAGGGGTTGGTGTCACCAACAGCAGTCCTAACTAGAGAATCGGAATCGTGGTACATGTCTCGAATTACGTCAATATAATTTGCATGCACCCTCTTGGACCTCAGTGCCCACCTGATCATCATGCCAGGAACACAGTCTAAGGCCTTCTGCATGTCCAGGAACAGGAAATGCAGAAGCGTGTACTTCGTTCTGTATTTCTCCATAATCATCCTTAATGAAGGCAAAAACAGGGTCCATGATACCAAGACCAGGTCGAAACCCGTACTTAGAGCTCTTCGCCATCGGCAGTCGGTGCCGATGGAGTCCCTATCGAACCCTGGAAGACGATTGGTTCTCGTGGTGTGGGTATCTTAAACGACCTTTATAACCGCACACTCTACACCGGGCAGGTCCCTTAATAGTGGAGGCGGAGTACCGTAACTCCAGTCTTCAAAGAAAAGGGATCGCTGCAAGAGTGCGGAAGCTATCGCGGTATAAAGTAATGTCCACACTATGAAGCTATTTGAGCGGACAGTTGTCTCTCGGCTACGACAGGAGTGTATTGTCTCGGAGTGTCAGCACGGGTTTTGACCTGGTCTTGGTCCAATGGACCCTGTTTTTGCCTTAAAGATGATTATGGAGAAATACAGAACGTAGAACACGCCTCTGCATTTCGTGTTCATGGACATGCAGAAGGCCTTCGACTGTGTTCCTGGCATGATGATCAGGTGAGCACTGAAGTCCAAGAGGGTGCCTGGAAGTTATATTGACGTAATTCGAGACATGTACCACGATTCCGATTCTCTAGTTAGGACTGCTGGCAGCATACAGTGCTGATGATATCGCGCTGGCGGATTCGGACAAGGGACGATTGGTGAGACGTGCAAATAGGTGGAACGTGGCACTCGAGAACCTGGCCTCCAAAACAGATCCCCCATCCGTATGGATGGGGGATTATGCATACGCATAGACGGTGACGTGGTCGAGCGCACGGACTTGTTTAAGTACTTGGGATCTTTACTTCACGCGTCTGGTGATATCGATGACGACGTCATGGCCCGCATTGTAGCAGCCTCGGCAAAATGGCGTGAGGTGACTGGTGTCATTTGCGACCCCAAAATGCCGGTTAAGCTGAAGGGGTAAGTCTATAAGACCATTGTAAGGCCTGTCCTTTTGTACGGCAGTGAATCGTGCCCTGTACTTGAGCAAAACAAGTGGATGCTGCGAGTCACGGAGATGAAGATGCTGCGCTGGATGTGTGGAGTGACCCACTCCCCACATCCAGCGCGCCCCCTGCATCGACGTATTCACACTTATGTACCTGATGGCTACCCCCGCGCCGCTGTACCAAATCTTACGTCTCGGTGCAATGAAAATATTCTAGTGGAAGAAAGAAGTAATTGTTCTTATTGTGATTTATTTTAACTTCATAAGAAGTAAACAGTCATATTGCTGTTCTTATTTTTTAAGTTTATTTTAACAAAAACGCAATAAAGTCATAATATTGGTTACTTTTTATTTTCTACATAAAATTTTAGGGAAAAAGGTAATATTAAGTAATACGTCATATTTTTCAATGTGTTCTTTGCGTTATATCACATAAGCTATTTTTCCTTAAGAAAAAAAGTGATGGAATAAAAAGTCTCAAAACTCATTTTCTTGTATTAATTCGTCAATTTTAACAAGAAAAATATGAAAAAAATTGAGCATATGTGTCTTTGAACGTACTTTTTAAATATGATAAAATCGATGATTCGACGTAACCTCACTTACGTCTTTTTTGCACTGGGGGTGCGATTTATGCAAGAGGTTTACGTATTTCATCATATTATTTATAAATTTGATCCCATGGATTTAAATTTATTAACTAAAGCAATTGGAATAAGAACGTAAATCCTTAATTTATTTAAATTGTAATTAATAAACAGCTTTGATTAATATGTTTTGATAATTAATAACGATCAGTTAATGAAGGTAGAGTAAAGCACTTAAATTAAACATAGAGTCAATGGGTCTCTGTGATTATTTATATTTAGGAAAAAGCTGAATGTTCATTTTACGAAAATTTAATACTTAAGACGCCAAGCCTTTGCTGACTGGCAACCCTAGAGGTTGCCTTGATCAAGTTCAGTGTTACAATACGCAAGGGCGCAAAATACTCTCTGATATAGCTCGAGTACAATATTAGTTCGGCTTATAAAGAGACGAACTTCTTAGCTATCCATGGATTCTCCGTGCGGGTGCCGGGTCCATCGCGTGGAACAGAGAGGAATGCCAGTCGGTGCCTGGGACTTGCAACCCAGCGTGTAGGTTTAAGGGGCCCCTTTATAGTATACTAACGATCACCTTCACCGATGACATTCCTCTCCCTTCCCAACCATATTTGGTATGAGCCGAGTAAAGCGGCTTTAGTTGCTCTTTCCAGTAACGAGCTAATATTAGATCTTGGTAATCCTAAGTCCTTCAGTAGGTTGTAGAGAGATTTCGCTGGTATACCTCTCGCACCCACTTCCACAGCAAACAACCGTGCTATATAACCATTTTTAGTCATCTCGTTGGTTAGGTCGTAATACTTATTTGTTTTAAACGCGTGATCTTTGGGAATGTTTTTCTCCCATGGAACAGTAAGTTCCACCAACAGTACGCGCTTAAGTTTTCTAGAATAAACGAAAAGGTCTGGTCTAGACGACGATAACACAATGTCTTCTGGAATAGTGTAGCGCTTTTCATACGTGTCCATCATGATCTTCCAATCTGGAGCTCCACTAACGATGGAGTAAGTTTTGACTTTGGACTTCTTGGTAGATCCTTCCTTGACGAAGTTGATGTTCTTTGTATTCGTCGTCAAACCTTTTGCTGCTCTTGCTATTGAAAGGCTCACCGCTTCACGTATGATCTGCAACACTCCGTTATGGCGACGAGAGTAGTGACCTCTGTCTAGGAGTACTCTGCATCCCACCAACAAATGCCTCGCGGTACCTACGGCCTCGCCACAGAGTAAACATGTTTTGTCTACCGCCATTCCCCACCTCACAAGGTTGCTCTGATCGGGTAGGGTCAACAGAAAGGCATTCAGATAGAATTTAAGCAACGCCGGAGACCAATCGTACAGTATCGACCGCCACTTCAATGCTAAAGGGATACAAAACTCACCAAGGGACACCCACTCGTTTTGCATTTCAAGATTAAGCGCATGTACTCTATACTCGTTATCTTCATCCATTCGCAGAAAAGACTTAATGATGTTCCGGTCATCCTCTCTTCCTCGACTTCCTAATCCTACCCTGTTTGTTTGCGCTCCCACCATAAACTGCTTATGGAACCGTAACCTTGACTCTAACTCACTCATATTCTTATCTTTTGGGAGTGTTGCCACTGCGTTGTCTTTCGATTTACCCAGAATGTGCATCTTGGTAACTCTAAGATGTTTGTAAAGCTCCGATGGCTTGTTTATGAAATACATAAATTAATAAATGACTTTTGAACCAGTTCATTACTCCTACGAGTCCTACTTAGTACATAATCATCGATAAGTCGCAACTCTAGTGTTTTTCGTGATCGCCTTCATTGTTATGACGAACGAAGTAAACCGGTTTATATGGAAACTTGTATTAGTATTACTCTTGAATAGCTTTTAGTACACATTTGGCCAATTTTCCAACCAAGTTAAAGATCGAATTAAAAAGTACTTACATAATCAAAATTGTCGATAAGTCGCATCCCTAGTGTTTTCCTTGATCGCGTTCAGTGTTAGTCGGTGCGCAGGCGCGCTAATGCGTCTTCAGCTCGGTATAGTTAACCGGTTTATATGGCAATGTGTTATGAGTGTTGTTATTGAACTGCTCCGAGTTCCAAGTATGTCAAACTTGGTTAATCTCATTACTCATCACCAAGTAAAAGATTGGATTGCAAAACAAAGTAATTATCGAACGGGTTTTCGGCTTAGTTTAGTTAACCGGTCAATTTAAGAAACAATTTTATTTTATTGTATTTATAGTACGCTAAATACAATCAATTCAATACCTCTATCATCAAGTAAATGTTTAAATCGCTACTTAATTCCTAATTGTCGATGCATCGCATCCCTAGTGTTTTCCTTGATCGCGTTCAGTGTTAGTACGGTGCGCAGGCGCGCGAACGCGTCTTCAGCTCGGTATAGTTAACCGGTTTACATGGCAGTGCCAAGGCCAAACGTCTTACGGAGAGTTAGGTCTACTAAGCATGAATGGGTAAATGTTTGTTTATTTTATGAAATACATTGTAGTTATTATGTTTGTAAGTACTTCGTAATTACATATTGCGTTTAGTTGTATTTGTATGAATTGGGGCTGTCATTTGTGTTCATTTGTGATTTTATGAGATAACTAGTGCTGTCTTTATATAGAAACAGTTGGTGTTGAGTGTTATGGAGGAGGTGATAATACAATTTGACATAATCTGGTCAATTCTTCCAAGTATTGCAAAAATTCTGAAATATGTTATTTTTACAAGGAAATGGAGGAAAATGAAATAACAACGACTTGATGTGGTTTACCTGCAAAAACTCTTGTTTATTTTTTATTTCATCTTCTTTTATAATGGACTACTACATGTATGTTTTGTTCCAGCAAAAATACCACCGACGTCGAGTATTTATAGCTTTGAATTAAAATATTCATCACAAAAAAATACCATGATAATATTACAAATCAAATTAGATAATTTCATTTAATTCTGATCGGGAAACAAACCCACTCTTTGGGACAGCCCTTAACCATAAAACATTAGTCAATCTTGACTGATGAAATCACAGGGCGGAACAAACCTTAACCTCTTGCGTAGGGAAAGTAGGGAGACGCTTCTTCCCTACTCGTCAAGGTATGTGACTTCGAATCCCATTCGAACCAAACATTTTATGTGAAGCACATTTTGATGTCAATAACCTTAAGGTATTCTTTGGGAAGACAACTATTTAAGTGCGTTAAAATCATTGCACTTTATGTTAAATGTTATTTGATCAAGCATAATAACATAAAAAGAATGTTTTTGTGGCATTTCGAAATTAAACATGACTTACCTTACTATAGTGTAAAGACAAACGCTTTGGGGTCAAACCAATGCACGTGATGTTTTATAATGATTACCCAATCATCATTAATTGATTATCATTTAATTGCTATGTTATTTCTGCTTTAAGCATGACTGCCATAGTGCATATTTATATGCAATAACTACTATTAATACAAGTATGTAACTTGCTACCTGTAGAGTATTATTTTCTTCTCTAACATTGCCAAATCGCTTATAATTTTTTTTTCAATCCATTCAAGTTTCCTTGTAAAGCAGGAAGTAAGTAAGTTCCTATCAAAATTTCATGTAATTAACTTAAGTAGTGTCGTACTGACATTTGTCTCTCAGGAAATGACTATTTTATCGTTAAGTTGGTAGTAAAGTAAATGATTTAAAAGTACGAAAGACAAAATATGATGAGAACCCATCCATTATTATCCTGATAATAAGTTTTTCTTAGTACATTCTTTCAATCAAGAACCGTCAAGAAGTTGCCCATTAGAACCAGGGGTCGCGGGTTCAATCCCTGCATGTGACAAATATTTGTGTGCATTAACATGTCTGTTTGTTATATTAATTATTTAAGTATCCGTGGTAATTACTACTGTTGATTCTGATGTCCGTAACTAGGGCTTGCAATTCGAATACTCGAATATTCGAATAATTCGAATATTCGCCCTGTCCCTATCCGTAACACATATGCTTAAGCTACTTAACCCCGAGTCAGATCTATGTATGTGATGTTGTGAGATATTTATACTTATATGTATATCCCTAAGAACTCGCCTAGGGTTCGCACGGGTGCGACTAAATTTATCAGTGTTTCTCTACTGCATGCAATGTGACGACCATGTAAATAATGGCTTATACAATAATGACTCTATTACTCTATAGATACAAGTGTTCAATCTGATAGCGTGTATCGAAAATAGTCACGGAAATATTGGTGCGTTTTCTGTTTTTCCGTCTTCGCAATAATGACTTGAAGCAACATTAGCGCCTTACATAATATCATACGTAGCCTATGTGTATAATGTTTCTTTGGATTGTATTGATTCAGATTTCATTAGGTCGGTTTTTATTTGTTGTAGTTTTTAGGCTGATGTATGTTTGTGGTGTTCATTTTGTAATTGGCATTAATTAAAAAGTGTAACAAACGAAATACATAGAAGTTGTCAAGAACTTAGGGATTCGAATTACATACATATGAGTAACAAACTTTGTACTCGTCCATTGGGATCCTGAAATATTCTTATTTAATATCGATTACAGCGTTATCAGAACTTTATTGACTTTATTCTTTATTAAATTTATTTATCCGTACGCGTGTAAAACGGGTTAAAAATAAAAAAATGGCTTCATTTTCATTAATTTATAGCAACGGGAAAATTCATTGGAAAAAAGCTTATTGTTAATTACATATTACGCTTGAGTAAGTAATCGACAGCATTTGAGCAATAAATGTAATTAAACAAATATCGGTTATAAATAAAATATAAAATTAACATACATCAAACTTATGATTTACGAATTTATTTCACATTATTAACATCTTGGTATATATTGACGTATTAAATATTATGATAGTGTATTTTTGACTGCAAACCCACCAATCAAATATCCGATCACCGATATTTCGAGTATATATGTGCAACTTTATTGTTTATTTAAGCTTTAGGCATTTTCCTTCCAATGAAACATCCATTGCCAATGTACTATAAGATCTCTGGTCAAAATTTAAAGAGTAATATAAAATGAAAGTAGAAAGAAAGAAATACAATTACCATGTAACCTTATCAATAAGAATTTGTAAAGTAAAAATCAACACTTTCGACCTTACATGCCGTTGCTCCATATAAGTAATCCAATTGTTTTTTGCAATTATACTTTGCACATAAAAAATTACTTAAAATTTTGAAGGTTTAAAAATAACATGTTTTAATAATAAATGTTTATTATTCAATTAATATTTGAAGTCGGAACGAAAATAAGTATCAACAAATCCTACTTATTATACTCGTAAATCACTACTATGTAATAAGGAACTGTCCATCTCATTTAAAAAACGATTAAGGATTTATGTAACGTTGTGGGTAATGACGTAAAACCACATACAAGTAATAGACTGTATGTACTTCCTAGTACGACTAGAAGCCTATTATATCTAATGTTCTATTTTTTTGTTTTTTTGCACTTATAAAGTTAAAGAATATTAAATTTTTTAAGCATTTTAAATTCTTATTTTACATTTATCTATAAAGTTTTAACTCTAAGGGCATAGTTGGTTAGATCTATGTTTCTTTTTTTGTTTATGATTTAAAAAAAAACAGTCTGGTTTTCAATTTTAAGACTTTTACCAACTTTTATTAATTTTATTTTAAGCGTTATGTTCTTAGTATTATTTATCAATATTTATAAATATTAAAAAAACATCTTGTTTTAGGAATCAACCTGGATTTGAACTAAAACCCGTTGCGACCCGAAAGAATGTATTTATAGTGGACTAGCCTTCCGTCGCGGTTTCACACGCGCGTAATTATTTTTTTCAAATTTCGCCCTCTCCCCTCGACATTTCCGGGATTAAAAATACTCTATGTTCTCCGGGGAGAGTGTGCTAGCCAACAGTGAAAGAATTATTAAAATCGGTTGGTTACATACAAAAATACAAAAAAAAAATATTCAAAAATACAAATCTTTCCTCATTATAATATTAGTGTAGATAGAACAGTTTATGCTAGATTAGACTCTAACCTTAAGTTTTAATGTGACATTACGTATGTATATAAGTAGGCATTTGTTCAACTAGAATCGTGACAACTGTATCAACAGACAGTAGTTTGTACAAACTGGCCATAACCTTAACACAATGAATTCAAACAATGACACATTTTTTGCTGTAAATAAGTCGCAGTAAAAAAATATCACTGCTCTTCAGGCAACTGAAATAAAATAATAGTTTTATTTTGTTATCGGTTAAATGCATACAATATTCTAAATACCTTAATCATCTGTCCACAGTGACTAAACTTAATGCATTAGAAAAATATTTTTAGCTTATCAAATATATTTAGCTTATTCTTTTCGTCAATTTCACATACGGACGTGGTACTTTCGTGGTACCTACTTACGTGGGCGTTTGACATTGTCAAGATAATAAGGCTTTTTAGGGTTCCGTAGCCAAAATGGCAAAAAAACGGAACTCTTATAGATTCGTCATGTCTGTCTGTCTGTCTGTCTGTCTGTCTGTCTGTCTGTCTGTCTGTCTGTCCGCCAGTCTGTCACAGCCACTTTTTTCCGAAACTATAATTACTATACTGTTGAAACTTAGTGAGTGGATGTATTCTGTGAACCGCAACAAGGTTTTCACACGAAAATTGAAAAAAATAAAAATAGTGGGGGGTCCCCATAGTCAGAACTGAAACTGAAAATATTTTTTTTTAATGAGCATATACGTGTGGGGTATCTATGGATAGGTCTTTAAAAATTCTATCAAGGTTTCTAATATCACATTTTTCTAAAGTGAATACTTTGCGTGACAGACCCTCCCAAAGTGGAAAAAAGTGTGTCCCCCCCTCTAACTTCTAAAATAAGAGGATGTTAAAACTGAAATAATTATAAAATGAACATTACCATAAAAACTACCAACGAAAATTGGTTCGAACGAAATCTATTCAGTACTTCTTTTAATACGTCAAAAATAGAATTTGTACGGAACCCTCAGTGCGGGAGTCCGACTCGCACTTGGCCAATTTTTTAAAATGCACACAATGTCATTTAGATAACTTAATGTTTGTTTGTTTCCGGGAAATCACCACTTTATATCCAAGAAATTCAATTCTGTTTTTAACTTCCTACAATAAAAGACTGCTTATAAATGTGAAGATTCAATAATAAGTTAGTGGCCATAGATCGTGTTAGATTTGAGCGAAGCCTTGAAAATGCCAAGACAATGTGGAAATATTTCAAGCTTGTCATTTAATTACATCATAATAGCGGAAGAAATATACTTATGGCACTTGTTAGATTTGACTGATTCGATTGTTGATGGCTTCGAAGGTCTATATATAGGTTTAGGTAGTAAGCCAATATCCCAAGGTTCTGAGATCAATTTCCGAGACGGGCAATAATTTTATCAGAATAGTTCGAACATAACCCTGGTTTATGACCACCAAAGGTGATTAAGTCAAAATCCTAATTTCAAATGATTGACTTTTCTCTACAGTGGGAATTTATCAGGCAGTATTTATTTACTACAATAGCGGCCGCCCGTGACTCCGTCCCCGTCGAATTCGGTTCGCTCACATAAAGTGTTATACTATAGCTTAAAGCCCTTGTCGACTATATTGGACTATCCAACGCATTTTTTTTAATTCGAACCACTCTCCTCCTCTCTCTCGAGGAACTACTCTCAGGTCAGATCAGTAGCTAACCTCACATTTAGTACATTACAGCAAACAAACAAACTTTCAGCTTTATTATATAACTTTAGATTTTTATGTTCATCAAACGTACATCCGAAATAAATAAAGCACAAACAAACTCCAAAAGAAGGTAAACTTCAAACGTAACTGTAACTATATGACAAAGTCACTCCGCAGTAAGAATAACCTCGTAAAATATGATATTCGAAGTCGAATTCTTTCAAGAGCTATTATTTCCCTTTCGAGAAATTTCTAGAAACTGTCTGAGAGCCCGTACCGGGGCGCTGGGCATAAATAACTGGGGAAACTTTGTGTTTTCCGGGGCTCAGACGATGCCGCTAGAGTTGAGTGGATAAATTATTATTTATTAAGCTAATTAGTCGTTCTGCGTAAACTATCCCAGTTGTTACTGGATTTAAATGTTTTTATTACTTTTGTTTGAGTTGTTACTTAACTTGACTTTAACAGTAGTTTTATACAGAGACTTTTGAACCGACAGACGGCTGAGGGTCGTAAGTGGAAAATTCGAAATTCAAGTTGATGTAATTGAAATTTTTGAACAAAGATTTTTGTGATAATCTCCTTCTTGGACTGTTTGGTTCCAACCTATTATAATCATTTGTTAAGTCTTTTGAATTATGTTGCGCTTTGCGATCATAAATACAAAAAAGGTGAGTGTGGTGATCACCTTAGTAATACAACCCCTATCCAATTGGATCAAACACTGATGTTCCATCAGGTGGTGTGAAGGCAATGTGACAGACAAATTAAAAAGTTTAGACAGTACTAGTTTTTTCCCGCGGCTCGCCTGCTTTTTCAAGATTTTTGTTTTCTCCCATGGGAGCATTTAACGGAATATGTCACCTAAGTTTGCACATACCCTAACCCTGCCTGTAATGTACACCAAATTTTATCAAAATCCGTTCAGTAGTTACAGCGTGATTGACGGACAAACATCCAAACAAACTATACTAACTATTACATTTATAATATTAGTACGATACCATAGTTATTTAAGCCGGTACAAATATGTAAGTCACGCTTTAAGTCATATTACATTGAGGAAAATCTTGCTCTAAGAGACGTTTGTTGTTTTAATCCTTAAAATACAAAGACATAAGCATAGGTATTATGTAATTCATACGCCATTCATGTTAATTATGTAATTACCAAAACACAAAAGCTTAACTGTGACAAGTAACTGTTAAGAAATTGAAACATTTACTACAAATAACTGTATTTGTAATTCAATGACTAAACAAAATTACATACCTACAGTATGTTTATTATCTGTTGGTCGGACTAAGGTTTGCCCACAGTGACTGCACGTGCCGTTTTATAAAACTGTACCTTCTTTATAATACTACGTGAGTTAACATACCTTCGGAAAAGTTAAATACCATAATCATTTAATGACTAATAGCATGCTTTTATAAATACCGTGACCATTTTTATGACTCATTGGTATCTAATAAAAATACAATTTACGTGTACATACGTAAACCTGCGTCGTAGTAATTACAGTAGGTAGAAACCTTTATTTATATAAAAAGGAAATATACATTTTACTATCATGGGTATAGCGTATGTCTACAGAATTATGTAGGTGTCTTATGTTTGTGTTTCAAGGATAGAATGGTGATAAACATTTTATTTATCTTAATTATTTCACTCTTATCGGAAAATTATTTGTGAAAGTGCATTTTCCCTTTCTTTGATATTGGACTGTTTTTATTTACAAGAAGTACATTTATATCATAACTAGCAGACCCCGCGACTTCGTCCACGTGAATTTCAGATCAGTTTTTTTAATAAAAGGTAGCTTTTGTTCTTTTTCAGGGTCTAAAGACTTTTCAAGGTCTAAAGACTGTCTGTGCCAAAGTTCATAAAAATCTGTTGCGAGGTATAAGCGGGAAAGCGTAACAGACAGACAGAGCTACTTTCGGATTTATAATATTAGTAGAGATTTTAAAAATAATTAAATAATTTCTATTCAACTATATCAACTAGCAACATATAGCCAGAAATCAACAAAAAAAAAGTTGTGGCAAAAGTAACACATAACAACAGTAACATTAATTCATTAGTTGATGGTCAGCTAATTAATGAAAACAAAAAGTCCTAACTAAATCTACCAACTATCATCCGCGAAACAAAAGATCAGATTGTCACGGGAAACGCTTCGAACACAAGCGATTACCGGAACAATGCAGTATCATGTGACCACAATGTCAGCAAAGCGACTTAGCAAGAAATTTGTTCTGTTATTGGCACTGAGAACACAAACATTGAAAATTCTGATGAAGTTTTTAAATGGCTCCCTTGTGAAATTTGCAATGAAAGTGTTATCATACCATACGTACCGCGGTTGACGACCTATTTGGTGTAATGGTCAATAAGTTGTCTATTAGACCAAGAGGTCTCGGGTTCGATCCCCACACAAGACTCATAATTTTTGAGTACATGAACATGTCTGTGTGTCCTGGTCTGGTAGCTTTAGCAAGTGCCTCATACTGAGTCAAGAGATAAATTTATGTATGTTATGTAGTGAACTATTATAACTATTATATTAAAACGACCAGGCTGATTACGGTTTAGTATTGAGCTGTTCAAATTGTCCAAGGGCAGACGAGATGCTTACCTACCTACCTACCTTCTTATATAAATAATAAATAAATAAATATATAAATATTTCACAACATCACATACATTGATCTGACCCCGTGTTAAGTAGCTTAAGCACTTGTGTTACAGACATCAGAATCAACAGTGGTACATAAACATATTTATATAATTATACATATTTATATGTAGGAGAAAATAGGTATCCTTTGAACATGGAAAGGACTGATTCACCCCTCTATCTATTATCAGAATACCAGAACAAAACAATATGACTAACTTTTTATGGGTTCTTTTTGAATTTTAATTGGTAATTACTAATTCAGTTGTAACAATTACATTTAAATATTTAAGAACCTTGTTGATAGCTCCTTTGTCTTTTTATGTAAATGTTAGTTTCACTTTCCTTAATTTGTTATCAAAAAACACGTGTTTTTACTTTATACTTTTAAATAAGACCAATTTAATGTGATTTGTCGCATCCAAGGGTATGAAGTCTATTTAAAAAGGTCTTATGTTTATTCCATTACTAGCGACCGCGCGCGACTTTGTCCTCGTGGGTTTCGGTTTTCGCCTACATAGTGTTATATTATAGTTTAAAGCTTTCCTCGAAAAATGGACTATCCAACACAAAAATATATTTTCGATACGAACCAGTAGTTCCTGAGATAAGCGCGTTGAAACAATAAAAAAACAAACTCTTCAGCTTCATTTTATTAGAAGGTATAGATCATTATGGATAACAAACTCTTTAGCTTATTTAATAACTATATTATAAAGAATTTATCGGTTGATGATCAGATCGGAATAAAATTACCGTATGCTTCATAACAATATCAATTGAACTGTAACTTATATAATTTAGACAAAACATTAATAATTTATTAATGAATGATGATTCACGCAAGAAAGTAACTAATTTGCATTGAATAATGATATCCTATTGAACTAATTACTGAATGAGTTATTCATTGTTATGCAATTCTCGAGATGATTATGAATTATGGTAAGTCGTCCGTTTCAAAGCATATATATGGATTACTTACTACTAATGGTGATTGTTTTTTTAATATCAAGCTTGACACACCATTTGCCTTGTCGGAAATTATGCCCGAAGCTTGTACTATGGATAAAAGGAAACGGTTAGAAACACACACATACCGGTGTTCAAATCACAAACATTTGTCTCTTGCGGGTTAAGAACCCGCGACTCTCAGTTCTTAGCCAGTGTTTCTGACCACCAAACAAACGGGCCCGTCATAAGGCCTTAAATGCTATCTTACATCTAGCTTAAAAAGTAAGAGTCCGTCTCCTCACTACACAAGAAGGATAATACCCAAAGTTATATTGTAACAAACAAAACAACGTTCTAACCGCAAAATGTCTGAATTCAAAACAAGCAAACTGACGCCTTTATCTCTCATATTAACAGCGAAATTAACATCAGTTCTACCGAGCCCCCATTGCTATGCAAATGCGAAATGAGAAAGTAAACATCTCCGGTCTGACACACAAAGTTGACGTTTGTTTTGGTATATGGAATGCGTGCGCGTACGCAATTTGTTAAACATATGACTGTCGCTCTTGGTCTATTGTGTGGCGGATGGGTGATCGATGTTTTGACGGTATGAGTTGATTTTGAATGTTGAGTATCGTTGGATACTCGTGAGTCGGCCCATATAAAGATACTTTTGAAATATCCTGCAGTTGTTGTCTACATTTTTATACCATCTACACTAATATTATAAAGAAGAAAAATTTGTATTTTTGTAGATAACAAATAAACTCAAAAACTACAGGACCGATTTGAAAATTCTTTCAATTTAGGCTAGCTACACTATTCCCGGTGAACATAGGGTACTTTTGATCCCGGAAATGTGGGGGAAGGGTGGGGGTATATTTGAAAAAAGACATTACGTTCGGGTGAAACTGCAGGCGTAAGGCTAGTTATTCATATAGTTCAATTTATTACGGGCTACAATATTGTATACTTAGATGGTAAGATTTTAATATTGTATTACTTTCAATTGCCCCACTCAAAGAGTTTCTTTTAGAAAATAAAGTTCTGTACACTACACTCTAAACAAATTTTACAAAGTTTTTCTTCTGGATCTATCCTAGCAATACGTATAAAGACTCCTGAAATCAAGGAATAAAGCACATCTTAATTTGTATGCAATAATTGAACTGGCCTGAAATCAGTACGAAAATACATTTCTTACTTTGTAGGTAGTACGTTATGAATGTTTGGCATTCAACACATTGTTAAAAAGGTTTGTAACAATGTGTTTGTTTATAAGTAGTAAGTCACGAAATGGTCTGTAAAAAGTGAAAGAAATCAATATTTACGCAGTTATCAAAATACCAGAGAGCATTTACCTCAGACAAAACGTGCTGTTAAAACAACACATGTTTCTAAGAAAAACACAAATTAGTGGAATCATCTTTCATAATTATTGAAGCATAATCGCTAGTTAGTTACTACGTGGGCAACTTAATAACTATCTGTGTATTGCTCTGGTTTTTTCTGTATTTAATTATTGAATGAATGAATAAAATTTTTATTCATCTTTTGTTTTTTTTTTACCTACGACATTGTGCACCAAACACTAAAAGTTGTCTCAAATACAAAAAAAGTTGAATATATGATGGTGAATTTTTTTGCGAAAAAAAATCTTGATTTTTTCGATAATTCTTTGTGAACTTGCACAATTGTTATTATTTGCAAAAAAAAATGTTTTGGTCTACAACTAAGGTTTTGATTTTATTTATATTCGTTTGGAAACACGACTCAAATTACGATGGAATCCAGCTCAGTGGTGCACAACTATTTCATCTCTTTGCCTTGATGTCTTACCTGTGGCGTTACGTCATTTGAGTACTGTTTAGGTTATTGTTCACTGTTTTTACGCTTAGTAGAATCATTGTTTTTGTCCATTCAAATGTTTTTGTGGTGATTTAATGGCTCAAGCGTTTGAGATTATTACATTAGAGTTGCGGCGGAAAGACTGTTAAATAGTTTGTTTATCCTCACAAGTGGGTAATTTGGTAAACATTTATTATTTTGAATTTTAAAACTTAAAACTTTCGCGTTGTATTACTATTAGATAATATAACAACGGGACTAGACGCGACAGAATGTAATATGCAGTAAAGTAAACAAAAATATTAAAACTGCATTATAGCAATCGTAAGATTTCAAGCTGAATACGCAATTTCCTTAACCCAAAATACTAGAGTATAATTATTAATTTGATAAAATCATTTTCCAACGTGATAGTCAAGTTATTATTAATATGTCAAAAACATCATACCACTTGTGTGCATAAGTTGCAAACAAATTAAAATTCAAAGTAATTGCTCAAATTTATTAAAATATTTAGTAAACGAAGCACGTGAGGACTGACTCACGATATGCTCTGGATAACATGTCCTCCGCATTCAAGAATTGCTACATCTCTGAATGAAATGGTATCGAGTGTCCAAGAACAAACATTTACTTGGGACTAGTGATGTTCTGAATACCCGTATCCGTATACGTATCCGCGGATATCCGCCAGGATTAAGTAATTCGTATTCGTATCCTGTACGTTATTTTACTTTCCACGCTTTCTCTTTTATGAAACCTTTTTGAAATGTTTTTTTAATTTATAGGATAATAATGTGATGTATGCATTTTACTAATATCCATTACCTACTATTGATATGCACTCGGCCCAGTGTCAGCCTAAGTGTCAACTTTTGCATGAAGGTCACTCATGTTTATACCGATCACATAAGAAAATAAAGATACCTATCGGTATCCACGCATCTTGTCACCGAATATCAAAAAAATGAAAATCAAAATCAAAATATATTTTATTTATGTAGGCCTCAGTGAGGCACTTATAAATCGTCAATGATATCACAATATAATTAATCTACCACCGACTTCGGAACGCAGTCATCTACTAAGAAGAAGCGGCAAGAAACTAGATAGTTGCTCTTTTAAATCGCTAATATTTTTTTTTAAATACATTAATTTCATTACGTTCTCTAACTAAGCCATACAGTTCCTTATCCTTATTTATCCTTATGTATCCTTTTTCGGACACGTATTCGTGGATCTACATTTTTAGCGATGCGGCACATCATTACTTGGGACTTGTATGTCACGGTCAGAGAGATGAGCACTGTACATTATTGCTATGTAACTAACTAGTATCAAACAGTAGTAATTTACTGGTATGACAAGTCTACAGTCGTGGGAAATTAAATTAAATTACAATGGCATTAGGAGTGGTTTGATTATACATAGCCTTAAATGATTACAACTTACATAGTACTCATTACTTATGTGAGGTTACGTATAATATGGGAAAATGGATCAAGGATTCACATGCGTGCTAATTGAATTTGATAACGTATAGGTATTCTTAGTTTTGTAAAACCTTACTAAATTATTGTCATGAATTTATATATTTTACCAATAATGTTTAGTGATAATAAGCAACCCATTATAATTCGGATTGATATTACTTACAAATGGAAAAAGATCCAGTAAGAATAAAAATGTTTTGCGATTGTTCAAAGAATTTTTACTACTAAGGACTAATGTTCAAAAGGTCAAAAGCAATATTAATTTGTATCTGGTTTATTATTAAAAATGATTTTGTTTCTTAACAAGGCATAAATAACACCTTCAATTTTCCTCTACCAACTCTTAGTTTTTTAAAAGCAAGGTAATCTCTTACAAATACAAATGTAAGGATGGCTGATTTTGGATATAGCTGAGGTATATTTAAGAACGGTCTCTTCCGCGCCAAAGTAACCACAATATATTGAGCATAAATTAAAAATAGACGCACTTTTGATGGCCCTTACACGGGGACAGTACAAAAACCAAAGAGTTTGACATGCAGTTATTGTAAATGATATATACCTTATTATATTTTTTTATCTTCTTTCATTCTAGACGGTGAAATCAACATGTGACTGCATCAAAACCCAGCTGTGCACGCTAGCGGTCTCCCTCACTCTATTCAACTCAGCGCGTCTTCCTCGCGAAGCGTTCAGATATGGAGCAGTTCCGTACCTGGTGGTCTACTCGTTCTGGCTGCTGGTGGTGGGATTGCCGGCTGTGCTGCTCCAGCTGGCTATGGGGCAGCTGAGCCAGCAAGATCCTGTTGGGGTTTGGAGAGCAGTTCCTATATTGAGAGGTGAATTTCCTATCCTGCTTAGTACAATGAAGAATATTGTACACATAAATTATACAAAACAAAAAGATAATGATAATTTCTTTTATCATTATGCAACTATAAGTCTTCATTAAACTTTTATTACAATTTTGTTACAAGGTCTTAGAAAATTATCTAAGTTATTTACCTACATTTCTGTCAAGATGTCTCATTCTGTACGATTTCTTTTAGACTAAAATGTTTAATATTATCAGCTCAATAATTTGAGCTTTCTTTAGTTTGATTTAAAGTTATACAACAAAACCCTTACCATACATCTTCTTCAGTCTTATTGTGTCAAAAATTACATCAGAAGACATCATATTGGTGGCAATACTATGATGGAACTTGGATCATAATTTACAATTGATGTAGGAGCGTCAGTGAGATAACGCTATAACGCTAAAGTTAACGCCATTAAATTATGCATAGGTCTTTATCGTAACATCGAAGGTAGAAGTGAAAAAGACAATTATAGTTTGATAATAATACATATTTCTTCTATGGCGGCCACTCTTACGTTCAAGCAGGTCCGCAGTAATATTATGGTGCACGAGTGAGTGCACAAGCACAGGTACACTCCTTATTCCTTCTTTCTCGTCGCTTGGTGGCACAGCGTTAAACTAAGAGAGATCAAGCGCAGGACCGACAGCTCAAAGTGCCTTCCGGAATACGGAGGAGCTCGAGATGACAGTTTTCGCTCACTATAGCAATCGCAGGGGAATCCTAAGCGGCCCATGGCCAAATCTATGAAGACCAGGCAGTACCGGGCGATGGACGGTCAATCGCCTCACGAGGCGGGTGCCGGTATGTCACTGCGGGGGTACGAAGGAAACAGCAGGAGTTTAGAGCGTAGTGGGACATAAAGTTCTGAGCCCCACTCACGGCTGCAGGTTTTGCTAATCGAGTTACTCAAAATTTATAAATCTAAACTTTACCTCTCTTATTTCCAGGTGTGGGTCATCTAAAGTTGCTGACGTCATTCCTCTGCTGTGTGTACAGTGTGATGTACGTGGCGTTATCACTGGCCTATCTGATATGGATTGGAAAAGGATCCTTCCCTTTGAAGGACTGCACTAAGTTGCATATCACACCGGTGAGTGTTATAATTTAATTAATGTTTGAATGAAACTCCACTAAAGTTCAGAGTTTAGCTTTGTTGATGTGAGCGTTTTGTTGTCTTTAAACTGAATAATCACTTTCGTCAACAATGTTTTAAATCAAGCCAACCATATATGTTTTTAAATAATGGACTTCGAACGGAATCTTATCAAAGGTTTCACCAAGGCTTTTTACTACATAACATTTCGTTTTTACATGAAAATGAAACAAATGTTAGTTACTTACTATCAATGTTTACCTAAAGTGAATTTAAGATACAAAACGTAAACAAGCATTTCACAAATCTCTAAAAGTTTGTATTTTACGAATTGGAGTTAAGTTTAGCCATTTTCTTTCATTAATTACCTGGAAAATTTACATTAAAATTTAATACAGGGTCGTTTGTGTTGCCTGTTTATCAATTTAAGTTGTGCTCTATATCATTCCTAATGAGATAAAAGTCCTTATTTAAAAGTTAAGTAATATGATTACAAGAATTTGTGGTCGTGATAAGAGGTTAATGGGCATTCGGATATGATTCTCAACAACATTTAAAAGGAGAAGGCTCTCAATTTGTTTTTATTAATGTTGTTTACCTACGTCGAAGCTTGTTCATTTTGTTTACCGAATAATAATAGTTTATTTTGAGATTTAATAGGTCAGGCTCGGTGATTAAGCCAAAATTAACTTTTGTAACGAAAACATGATTTCAAATGATGGAGGTCTTTGCCCTGCAGTGGGCCATTAATAAACTATATACATAATAAACTGATACTTATTACTATATACAAAGAAAGTTGTATCAGTTTATATGTAGAAAATAAATTAACAACATCAATGCGTCTCAGTATTATTATGATTTTAAATATAACAAGAAATGTATGTTAAATCAATTGTTGTTGACCTAAATCTAAAAGTATCTGGGACTTTTTTTTGTCTTATCATTTGTAGAACTGTCCAGTTGGACTTTTATGTAATAGAATACAATAAAAATAAATCTATTGAGTAACTTCACAGCGAAAGAAGTGTTCGTTTTATTTTGTTCTAATTAATCTTGTAAAAAGTACCATGTTTTCTGCTGACAAGAATGATTCAACAATGAAATTTTATAACTTACTTTTTTAATCAAGTTCCCATGAGAATAGCATTTATCTTTATTTGATTAATTTAGTAAATTATGGAAAAAAATATCTCTTTCTTTTTTTTGCAAATACTGACATTAAATTATATTTTTTTTACAGCGCGGCTACGAAAATAAAATGAACGCATCAGAATGCTTCAAGTAAGTGAAACATTAAATAATTATTATTTTCTTATGAGATTAGAATTAAATAATTCTGCGAGTCAACGTGGATGGAACTAAATTGTAAATAAAATCGCGACCGAAGTTCGGGGTCTTTACGCCTGCAATGTTTTTTAAATGGAAGATGACACACCATGCCGAAATAACATCGCGTAATATTCTATAGAAAATGAACTTCGGCCGCGTAATTCCGGCCGAGTGTGTTCCTACACTGAGACATCTGATACAGTACGATTCATGCCAGATGACCAAAAATGTAATGAGAAAAAGGAACTAATAAATATACGCGAATATTGCCAACACCAAAAAAAAGGCTGACAGCACATTTGTGGCTCCGCTAGGGAACACTTAGACTCATAGATGTTGGGCACAGCACAGTACAGATTTTTTGAGTCTTTTAAAGAAGTTAGACTCAAAAAAATCGACATAATTTAAATGAAAAAAGATCCTACGGAAAATCATAAAAACCCCTCGTGGAACTTATCGCCTTGAAATTATAAAGTTTAATTTTTAATAAGTACATCTATCACAGGGATCATATTAACTGAAATGGATAGCCCATATACGAGTAAGATGTGCAGTTTCGTAAAATTCTAGTTTAATTTGACCTTTTGAGCTTATTATTTAAATAGTAATTATCTGTACATACATATAACAGCTAAACCAAATTGGCTCATTTTGGTCTTTAAAAATTGTTCCTTTATTTTCTAACACAAAATGTCCTACTTGACACTGAAAGTAATACGCAGTTCACAGGGTCAGCTAGAAGCATATAATATTATTACGATTAGTTTAAATTGAACGAGAAATTGTGTTTGAAAGTTTGGATTGCAAATCCACCGTAATTCTATTCAAAGAAGTCTCTGTTTGGTGTTTAATGAAACAAATTCAACAAGACCAGTAAAGCCCGACTCATAAACATTAAGACATTTTATTTGTATCCCTAATATCTTCGAAAGCTACCGTTTATATTTAATACAATCCTTTTGTTTCAGCTCAACGTTCCTAGCACCATTCACGGAGTACCCACAGTATCTGGGCATAATGGCTATCTTAATATTTGTTTTATGGTTTTTCGTGCCCATTCTGTGAGTAACTTTTGATATTTATTTTCATTACAGTTGTTACTGATAAAGCAATTTAGGTGTAAGTACGTTGTAATCTTTGTAAGTGCTCGTGGTATCACCTTGACTTTGTAAGCGAGATTCTCTTCGAGTCGGTATATTGAAATAATTATTGTTTACTATTACACAAAGATTGAACGGGTTCGATGCCCGTAATGGACTAAGATTATTAAATGTGCATGAACGATATACCTACAATTCTTTAAACTAAGCTCGAAGCTTGTACTATGGATGCTAGGAAACGGATAGACATACTTAAATACTTTTCTACTATTATCTCTACATATTATTCTTTAATATATACATATAACGACCAGACCAGAACAAATGTTTGCGCTGTGCGAGGATCGAACCCGCGACATCTTGGTCTAATAGACAACTTCTTGACCGCACTACGCCCAGCGAGTCGTCAATTAGTATTGAGGCTACTTACAATGGAATCAGATCGATGTTGTCAGATGTTTATTTATTTATTTTGAATCAGCTGCGATGTTTAATGTTCATATGATTTCGTTGAACCAACTAGCTGATAATACTGGCCACTAGACACCTTATTAAATTATTAAAGAATATAATTTCTTTATCTTAAAATTTTGTACAAATGTTCAAATTTCCGACAGTGTACTCGACAAAGAACCATTATTTTCAAACCAATGTAATGGGCAGAATTAATAACAGAAAACATTATCTATGCTAACTATTCAAAATAACAAACTCGGTATTCGCTATGCTAAAATTCCAACCTCATTCTCCCATTTCAAAATGCACAATGTTATATTAATTAGTTCAAATAAATTAAAGTCATTTCGCACAATTGGTATAATTGTGGTTAATTAGTATAACTATTTATAAATGCGCGTTTCTAATTCTGTGGAATTTACGTTCAATGTCCTTTTATCTATATGTCACTTCGTAGATTTTTACACTTACTACCTAAATTCCAAGGTTCAATACTCGGGTTAGGGTTTTTTTCTCGATACTTTCTACCACCATTTTTACCATACTAATTGTAGACTTGTCTTTTATGTGGTGTTAAAGATTTTGTGAAATGATCTATGCCTAATGAAGTTGTTTTAATTTTCAGATTATACCGACTTCGAAAATCCTACAAATCCACGATCGACGTTCTAGGTCCGATAGTGATAATAATTGCAGTTGTACTGTGTACATTTCTGTCCAACGTTGAGTCGTTGAACTCAATGTTTGAATCGTGCGAGCGATGGATGCCGATCACACAGCCTTACATTTGGCACAGTGCATTGGTACAGGCGTTGTTGACGACGCAATTGATGAGCGGGTTCCATATAAGTGGTGGTGGAACTATCTACAGACATTCTGATGTTCGGTGGTAAATACTTTTTTTTTCTTATGAAGCATTAGTTCTCTTTATGGGATGCAACCGAAATCACATGCCCTTTCGAGTGGCCAATATATCCAATATAATCCACAACTGTCAACATTGATAAACAAAAACTCAAGATACACAATCAACGTCTCAAAAACGTCCCCAAAAAATAAGTGCAGAATGCTCTTATTTCAAACAGTCTCAATTGCGATGACGCGGGTGATGCACACCCGCGTCATCGCAATTTTGAACACTCCCTTGTGAAAACAATCTTAACTAATCTGCATAAGGTTTAATTTGCAAGTAATTATGGTCATAGTTTGACACATAGATTTGACGAGTTTTTTGTGACAGTATTGACTGTTACTTTTGTTCGAGACTGTGCATCTTGGGTTTTTGTATATCAATGACTGTCAATCATAAATGGTTAATTATGTTATTTTTTTAAGAAAGGTCGAACTTCCCTCGAATTAACCGCTCTGGATCTGGAAGTACCACCACCTTACAGAAGACCACAGTGAAGTAGCACTACGTAACCGTTGTGCTATGTTTCTGCTGGTGAGTGAGATCGCCAGAGCTCAGTTTGCAAGGGTTAGAGGTTTTTAAAGGCAGGCAACTCATCTGCGACCCTTATTGGGTTGTTAATGTCCATGGGCAGTGGTGATAACTTACGATCAGGTGTAGCAATTGTTTGTTTGCCTCCCTATCTCGTTAAAAAAAAGACAATGTAAAAAAAATATAAATAATATTCACATACCTTTATCTCCATTTTCCAGGATATCAATGTCAATAATAACAACGAACCTGATATCGAGTTGGGTGTGGGTCCTCGTCTGGGAGTCCATGGGTGGCACCAGCAAGAAAGACACCAGCTTTGTCGCCATCTTGGTTCTGATCTACCAGTCCAGTGCTGCTGAAAAAAGGGCGAAGGAATGGCCGATGCTCGCCTTCGGAATGGTGTTTCTGTCTGGCATTATCACTGTGGTAAGGAAAATTAACTTCTGTCACCTTCTTAATTTTGTTATGTATTCAGACATTTTTATATTGGCACGATGTATTCGACCCACTCGGCCTTATGGTAAGCAAAAGAGGAACCCTGATTGCTATGACAACAGATGCGGTACGGAATAAAACATTAATATTGATAATACATTTTTTGCAGGATATCTTCACTATTGTGTTTAATCTACACATTTACGCAGTAAATTGTTCCATTGCACCATTGGCATGTTTAGTTCGCCGTAATACTTTATTTGTCAGTACAAAGTACTACTTACTACTCCATTGATTTAGCAGGGTATCATAGTATAGTAACTTAGTAACAGACGCAGTTTTGTATTTTCTAAACTCATGACTTCATTGAGGAAAATCTTTACCATAAATATCCGCTCGGAGAGCAAAGATCACCTCCGTGATCTTTAAATGATCTAACTAGTTAAATCACTGTATCAACACATGTCTTAGTTATTATAATATAATTCAGAGTAAAACTTTAAAAACTATCTCCAGACAATATTAAAGCAATAGTCGTCCTCAGTACAATAGAATATTACTAAATTTTGCTAAAATAACAGTAACTGATATACATTTTTGTTATGCTAATACACTTATTCAATCCACCGGCCTACCATGATTGTAAAATATAGAAAATCTAATAGAGAGCATTAAACTCAAATAAAATATCTATACTTTGAGCCTAAACTATGTAATAGATACTTTTTTATTTCAACTTCCAGCTAACACTTCTCTTCCCGATCTACGACAAACTCCACCGCATCACCGGAGAGCATTGGAGACTCTTCGCTGCCACCTCCTCTGCCATCGGAACTGCTCTGACTGTAGCCGTGCTGTCGAAGAGTCTGGAGGTAGCCACGGTTCTGGATGAACTGGCTCTGCCGGTGTTGGCTGTGTTCACTACTGCTGTCGAAGTTGTTGGATTCGCTTTTATTTATGGTGAGATTTATTTGCTTGAAGGTTCTGTAAACGTAACAATAATACTTATCGGTAGAACCACGGGTACAAGATTTATGGATAAACCAGGAGGGGCCTGTGGTCCCACCAGCCAATGCAGAGGAGCAAATCGGTTCACGATCAATCGAATAATGGCAAAAACATTATGCTCCAAATTTATAAATTATGCAGTGTAAAAAAAATGCATCCAAATGAAATATGGTGTATTTAACAAAAAAAAACAATTCGTTTTTAATGATCATAACGTATCTACAACTTAATCGACGCATGTATGGAAACTGGCGATGCAATAAAAAATGTAAGAAAAAAATAGTTAGTGAGTAATAATAATTATGATTGTTTTATTTCAAAGAAGAAGCCATTGTCTTCACAAACGATTCAATTTAATTACTTTGTCAGGGGAAATTAAATTTAAAAGATTTGAGAAAATAATTATAAACAAACAGACGACAACTGACGTTATAATAAAGATCTCATAATAAAATCCTATATTTTGTCATTTCAGGATGGTTCTACCTGTCAGTAGACATCGAATTTCTCACTGGAAACAAACTCCCATGCTTCTGGGCTTTCACTTGGTGGACGATCCCAGTCCTCCTTATCGGAGTATCAGGATGGTGGCTAAGGTCACTGCTGAGAGCCACCTGGGGGCAGGGACAGACCCTATGGCCTTTGGTGGGGGTCTTCATAGGAATACTGGTGGTGATGGTGATAATGGCAGCCGTGGCTGTCGCGAAAGAAGAGCAGTTTAATTTGGTGTCGGTAAGTTATTGGATTTAATTACCTTATTTCCAAGCAAAATCATTATCTGCTGCTATCAGTAATGGCTGCTAAGGAAAATAATTATCTACTTGAATGTAATGGTTGCTGAAGAAATAAATAAATAAATGTCATGGGCTATCACACCAATTGCCTTACCCCAACCTAAGCTCGTATTATTGATGCTAGGGAAAGAAAAGACATACTTAAATACTATTATGAACATCCATAACTCGAGTACAATTAGTGTGGATGTTCATCACACAAACACATTTGACCCTAGCGGGATTCGGGATTTGTTTATATAGCCGGGGTCTCTGATCACTAGACCGGGGCCGTTAATTGAAAAAATAATTATATTCAGTTTGAAGATACATTGAATTGGCTTGATATGAGATTTGTTATAAAATATGTACTTAAGCCAATGTGCTCAACAGAATTAAAATATACAAAGATATGCTTGTAAACTGTATCACCTGTCATGTCTTGTCAAGACATAAAACAAATAATTTCAGGAAAAAATCACTTAAACAGAACTTCCATTATAATAACATTATTCATGAATTATTTATTTGCTCATAATCAAAAACTATAGTGTATATTTTTGCTTGTTTCCAGAAATTCGCATCAGCATTCAGCCCATCGCGATTATGGGGCCCCGAAGAACCGATGGCAAGATACGTGTGGATGTCCCAGAAATACGCCAACGAGGTCCAGAGCTCCGAAAGCGACAACCATTCGGAACCAATCAACTATTCTCAAATTGTTTTCAACACTAGTAATGAGAAAAACGAAGACTGGTTCAAACCCAAAGACGAATACCAAAGCCCCTTCTACATTCAGGCTAAAAATGGATTTGTTGATAATAACAGTTCACTTTTCAAAGACAAGACTGCAATATACACACCTTATTCCATCCCCAGAAGTAAGAAGAAAAAGAAAGATGAAGAAAAATTCAGATCTCCAAATATATGCGTAGCCAAAACTGAATTAGGTGGCATATCTAATTGTAATTGTAATAGACATTTCACTCTCAACGTTCCTGACTTACGAAAGAGTGAAGTGACTACCATTCTTTGATTGTGTTATAGAATCATTATGGTTAATAGCAATCACAGTTATTCAATGTAAAATGAGTATAGACCTGTGAAATATAATTATGGTTGTGAATTAATACCCAAAGGATACTGATGTGACTATTGATGAACTTGAAATCAAAATAAAAAGAGAAGTATGATGTAAACAACACAATACTTGTTAGAATATAGTATTTAGTGCAATATTTTCTATCGATAGGAAAATATGTTGGAAGTTAAGGAAAGATTTGGTTACGTTGTCAGAAGTGGTAGAAATGATAAGAGAGCCATGTTGAGTTATGCGTACAACGAATATGTTGCCTAGTCGTAATTTATTATTATGATAACCAATAATATTAATAAAGTGTTCGAACTATATTTGGACTCATTTATTTATTTTCTCCTTTTGTAATGTACTCTTATTTTCGTGTTCGGATAACATATTTAAAATATTAAGGACTTAATAATTAAGTTTCATATAGCTTAAGTGCCATAACAAATAGCGGAAGTGTGTATTCAAGTTATTAACTATTAATTATTTTAAATACTCTAAATAGTAAAAATATTAAATATCAAATTAAAGTATTTTGTAAACTATTATTTAAAACGTGTTATAATTAATATATCGGATTGCTCATACAATTGCACATCCGGGAATTATAAACAAAGTTGAGTTAAAAGTCAAACAAATCAATCAGTGTTTAAAAAAGCGGAAGATGAATGATGAATGACAAAGATGAACAAATATTTCAATGTTATGAATTTGATTAATTTAAAATAATTACATTGTAATATTTGTTCATATTTTACGTTTAATTAAAGTGAAAATAATGAATAGAAGATATACAATTTAAAAAACCTGACGGAAGTGGCGACGCTACCGCCACTCAGTGGTGAAGTTTGACAAAGCCTACCTCAGAAAGCGGGGGAAACGGCGAGCTTCAGTTTTAAATGTGCAAATGAACCGACGGGTTCGGTTCGTATCGCGTGATTTGTGTGATTTTTCGATTGTGATTTGATACTATCCACTGCAAGTGAATACTGTGATTCGATTGGTGTCTTTATGTTCGGCATTCCGCCATTATGTTCATGGATAAAGACCTCACATTATAGACCTCTAAGAAAGCCCTTCCGACTTACATATTTGGTATCTTTAAAGCATTTAATACCCACATTATTGTACAGGCTAGCGTTTTTCTCCGATAAAAAAGTACCTATATCAGTGTGCATTCCAAGTTCCAAGATGGCCGATAAAAAAAGTGCGCACAAAAATATATTGTTCCTTATTTTGAAAAGGATCAGGCCAGCGAAAGTATCTGACAAAAGAAACTTAAGTTTGGGCTCGTGGAAAAATACGAAAATGATAATCGTTCACACAGCGAGCCAGGCGGGTAGGAAAAAAATGAAAAATGGCCCAAGTTTTTAACATAAATCTCGGAAAAAACTCTCAAAAGTATTACTTGTGAGGAGCTCTCCTTCACTTTCTTAAGTGTACTAACTTATTTTGATAGATACACGATGTGTTTGTGTGGGTATTAATCCCTGTGGGAAGTGCAATTTGGTACTTATTGGAATTTTAAATATAAGAAGTTAGACAGGCATACTAACGTTATTTCACGAGAATAATATCACAATATTGATGAGTAAAAGTAGGGAAAAGTTAGTAGTGAAGTGTAGTGAGAATGCTTGCTGACTTTTTTGGAAGCAAAGTTAGTGAGTATAGGTATAATGTGAAAAGTGAAGTGAGTGTAGCAAAGTGAAGTAAGTGAAGTGTAGTGAGTAAAGTGAGTGTAGTGAGTGTAGTGAAGTGAAGTGAGTGTGGTGTAGTGAAGTGAAGTGTGCGTAGTGCAGTGAAGTGAGCGGATTGCTGCAGGCGCCGACCGAGCCCGCTGCTGAGCTGATGGTAAGGAATCCTTAACTTCTATTCAGATAAGGCTCAGGTTTTCCACAAAAGATTTATTAGAGACAAATCAACTTAAAAAAACCTAAAGCTATCTAATTTTAACAGAAAAATCTATAAGGCTAGAAATGTGTGTTACCTAGCCTTAAACTTATCCTTTGAAGGCTGCAACCAACCATAATACTAAAACAGTTTTCATAATATTGTTTCAGAAGGAAATCCAGTATGCTGAAAATGGTGAGTTTTTTAGAAAATTTATTGCATGCTTTTATTTCAGATTACATTGTTAAAACTTGTAATTGTGATCATTTACTTAGCTGTTTTTTTTTCGTCAATGAAACACCGTATCTTTGTTATAACAATGTGCGTGTTATCTTGTATCTCTTGTATAATTTTTCGTTTAGCGTCGTTGCAGTATCAGCGTATTATTGTCCTACTGCAGGACAAATGCCTTCATTAGAACAAAGAGGCGTTAAAAAAAAGACAATATTCATTCGTTATCATATTCGAAATTTCTACGTTTATTATTTAAAACTAAACTTGGCTTGGTACATTCGGTTACTACTCAAAACATTACTTTATAGCTTTTAAAATACGACAAATTTTTCATCAACCATCTACGCTTCTTCAGAAAAAATGCCAACAAATGATTCTCCCCCCGCGTAAAGTGGCCGTTTACTTTGCTAAATTAGGATAAGGCACGCGTGGATCATTATTCTACGTTTTACCGCTAATTAAAATAATAAAGTGCCGCCTAATTTTCTATAGAACGTCGTTAGAAAATTCCTGAGACACGGTACGGAATACGGATGGGTAAGGGATAATAATATTTATAATTTACCAAGAAATTAACAGGAACTTTGTTAATAATATTTTAACTATAATCTAAAAATTACACTTATGTAGGTTTAGTTTGTATCTGAATTGATTTGTATTTGAGTCAAAAACGTAAGCTTGTAAATTAATCATTATGAAATTGTAAGCTATGACGTGACATATTAGTATTGTCTAATCGATACTTTTTATATTACGAACGACTGTAATAATTTGACATAAGCGCAACAGTTACTTTAGCAGAATTCTCAGTGCTTATTTGGATTTATTCTTTGATGCAGCCAAACATCCAATTCAAGTAAGAAACTCGTAAGACATGTTACAAGCGACTGGGGACGTAAAAAATCAGTACATGAAGGTTTTTAGTGGTTCCTATCTGCTGAAAATATGAAGTATTTCTGGTACTTCAGGCATAGTATGAAGATGTTTGATTTGGTAATTCCAAGATACCAAATCTCTCAAGTATAAAGGCTAAGCTAACAAATAAAAAAAGCGAAAACTTCACAAAGACTCGTAAAATAACGTCTAAACAATCACATCGTTCACAAAACGGTCTATTCAAACAAACCCACCCTTAATTTCGACGAAGTTTGATAAAGTGGGGAAGAATCCTTAAATCAATCGTGAAGTGTAAAAGCCGATAAAAAGTTCCAAACAAAATAAATTGAATGATAATTTGTTCCGTGTCGGAACATAAGGAAAAATCGCCCGGACTGAAAGCGGGATAGATAACAGGAGATATCGTTCGAACAATCGGTTTGCATCGGACTTTTCAATTCGTATTTTTATCGATTACAAACTCGAGTGAATTATTTTTATCTAGACGATTGAATGTGAATTAAAGTTTTTAATTCTGTTTTTACACAAGCCACGAGGAAAACAAGAATATTCAAAGCCATATTCATATTCATAAGTACAAATGTATGAACTTGTTAAGATTTCCAAGCAAATTTTCGGTTTTTGTTTTTATGTTAAAGCATTTTATTTTAGTGCTTCGACTGACTAATGACAATATTGAACACAATGATAAGTGGTCATGTCATTAGGGTGAGACTCCACCAAAGCTAAGTTGTGTGCTGTGTGCTGTGTCGTAATTAGGCCATAGGATTCCAAGCTGTGATTGATCACTAGTTACGGCCAAAATCCTATTGGCTGCTTAACACCCTGGCCACAGCCCACAGCGGTGCGACTTGCGATGCGTCTTGCGCCAGCGAAAGAGGCGAGCGAAAAAATCAAATAAAGGAAATTGTATGAAGCATGCCACAGCTACGGCGGCGAGATGCGCGGGGCGAACGCGCGGCGGCCATACCCACGACTAGGGCGGCCGTCGCCGGCCTCGCCGCGCCGCTCGCCGCGCCGCTCGCCGCCGTAGCTGTGGCTAGACCCTAACGGCACATCTCCGCTCCACAGCACACATCTTAGCTTTTGTGGCGTCTCACCCTTTTGGCCTATAAAGTACATAGTTTTCGCTCTTTTAAGTTTTTTTATTTAATGTTATTAGGCAATGACAAAGATATTTATATGGCTGTTAAAAGAAATATAAGATTAAGTTCAACTCATCAACTACATATGTATTTTTTCTGTTAAAAAGACAGTCTTAATTTTTTTTAAATATTGTTTATAACCTACATTCGAAAAATATTAACCAGTGGTAGCACATGCCTTCTGTACAGTGATATTTTTCAATCGTATACAATATACATACATTGATCTGAAGTCGGCCATCTTTAAAAACGACACTTCTACCGTATAATATATACCTAGGAAATCTCGCAGTGAGGCAGCGAGGTAATAACCGGTGTACAAGCAATCCCCGGAGCCTCCGTGAGTTACGGTCGCATTTGTCCTGCCGACCTGCCCTATCTGATTGGCCGGACGGGGAGCGTGGCTAAAATGCTGCATTCGCCATAGCTTGAAATTCAGAGCAGAGTTTGAAATGGGCTTAGTTTTACTTTTGAGCTGTGACGCTCGAGTTGTAATGACACTTATGATCGATCATTAAGTGTTAGATGTTTATAAAAGTATTTAAGTATTTTAATCCGTTCCCTAGCATCCATAGTGTGTCAATCCAAGGCATTTATTTATTTATTCATTGGGAGTCATATTCAGACTTGGTTCCCGATTTTTTTGTCGTTTCACAAACGCTAATACACATAGACATGTTGGTATACGTTTCATTTAATTATTTCAGATGAAGATGTAGATTTCTTGAAGCAATAGTGGGTAACATAAATTAATGAGTTCCCTGATTTAGGTTTCGTTCAATCAATTTTGCTAGTCGATCATTAAAACTATTTATTAGTAAAAGTGACTAAAATAGTATAAACCTCTTCGAAAAGTTATAAAGGTGCAACTGATCTTAATATAAATGAACAACAAAGTTTTACAGGCAAATTAATTAGTTTTCATCGAATTTTAATGGCCAATAAACAATTAGTATAAGGACTTCAAAAACTATTTTTAATTTTGAAGAATATATAAAGAGTCTTAAATAGAATAAACAATAAAGCAACATTTTACATGCCCCAGCTCATAAGAGGTCATTATTAGTTGCTATTAATTCGCAGCAATCTGCCCTAAGTCGGTGTTTTTGTCACGGTGGGTAGCGCCGGCCCTTTGCCTGCAAAAACTCCTGTGAAACTGTTGATAACGCTGACACGTTGTAAATGTCGGGTTAAGTTTATGGTAATTTGTTTTTCAGACAGTTTTCGGACCCGCTGATAACTGTTTATAATTAAAGCTAAGCTGTGGAATCTGGGATTATTGTTGGGTTTGATAAAAAATATTTTACTTTACTCCTATACTATAACGACTTTAAGGTTGCCCCCTTGGTAACATTATATTATATTTCAAGGTCAATCCACTGGTATACATTTCATTCCTGTTGATTCTGGTTTTTTGGTTCATACATTTTTGGACATGTCCTTTAATGATTTATCACAGTATAGGAAGAACAAAAAAGTTTAAAAGTAGATATCAGAACAGATAAGTTTCAAACTAAAACCAACTCGATTACACTAATATAAGCTTATCAATGCTTATAACCTAAGTGTACGATGTAAAGAAGGAATTAAAGAGTGGGGTTTTATTTCTTGTGTTATAATCGGAAAAAGCACTTTTGATTCATAACTAGCACATACGCTCCCTATATCTTGGCTAATAATATAGTGTTACATTATTCGGTAACTGTGGGTACTTGAATGTATCTGGCTTCTTAACATGTTTACTACTTTATTGTAGTCTCTGTATTAAGTTTAAATTAATTATTAACTGAATTTACTCCAAATATTATTTGGAGTTAATTCATAGTTCAATATAATTTAATAGATGCACACCAGTACCTAATACTCGTAGTCAACACTAGTTACCAATTCTCCTTGCTGCCGCAACTCTGTGCGGCTACGGTGTAACATAAATTAGACGCCGCCCGGACTAGTTTAATAAGGCGCCACGTGCCCTACCGCCTTCATTGAAATTAAACATTTTGCTTAAGATTCGACCGGAGTTTAATTATTGAATTGTATGATGTGTTTGAGTAATTTATAATAGATGTTTACCAAATTATGGTTATAAGGCGTCAAAGCGTCACATAAGTTACCGGAACTTGCAATTTTCTAACTCGCCCGAAACTAAATGTTTTATAAATTAGGCACTCCTTACATACGAGTCCCATAATTCCTTTGCATTTTGCAATCGTTTTGAGTAAATGTTGTAAAATTTGTAAAACACTTGCAAAGCTACCAGGTTCGTCACAAATTGACCGTTTTCTCTAATATTTGGAGTGAACTGACACTAGTAATAGCCAACACTAGTTACCAATTCTCCTTGCTGCCGCAGCTCTATGCGGCTACGGTGTAACATAAATTAGACGCCGCCCGGACTAGTTTAATAAGGTGCCACGTTCCCTACCGCTTTCAATGCTATCAACATTTTGCTTAAGATTCGACCGAAGTTTAATTATTAATTTGTATGAGTGTTTAAGTAATTTATAATATATGATTACTAAATTAAGTTTCTACGGCGTCAAAGCGTCACATAGGTGATCTGAACTTTTAATTTTCGAACTAGGTCGAAACAAATTGTTTTATAAATCAGGTACTCCTTACATACGAGTCCCATTATTCCTTTGCATTTTGCAATCCTTTTGAGTAAATGTTGTTAAATGTAAAACACATGCAAAGCTACCAGGATCGTCACGAATTAACCGTTTTCTCTGATATTTGGAGTAAATTCGCACCAGTAATAGTCAACACTATTTACCAATTCTCCTTGCTGCCGCAACTCTATGCGGCTACGGTGTAACATAAATTAGACGCCGCCCGGACTAGTTTAATAAGGCGCCACGTTCCCTACCGCTTTCATTGCTATTAACATTTTGCTTAAGATTCGACCGAAGTTTAATTATTAAATTGTATGATGTGTTTAAGTAATTTATAATAGATGATTACCAAATTAAGTTTCTACGGCGTCAAAACTTCACATGGGTGATCTGAACTTTTAATTTTTGAACTAGGCCGAAACAAAATGTTTTATAAATTAGGTACTCCTTACATACGAGTCCCATAATTCCTTTGCATTTTGCAATCCTTTTGAGTAAATGTTGTAACATGCAAAGCTACCAGAATCGTCACGAATTAAATGTTTTCTCTGATATTTGAAGTAAATTCGCACCAGTAATAGTCAGCACTAGTTACCCATTCTCCTTGCTGCCGCAACTCTGTGCGGCTACGGTGTAACATAAATTAGACGCCGCCCGGACTTGTTTAATAAGGTGCCACGTTCCCTACCGCATTCATTGCTATTAACATTTTGCTTAAGATTCGACCGAAGTTTAATTATTAAATTGTATAAGTGTTTAAGTAATTTATAATAGATGATTACCAAATTAAGTTTCTACGGCGTCAAAACTTCACATGGGTGATCTGAACTTTTAATTTTTGAACTAGGCCGAAACAAAATGTTTTATAAATGAGGTACTCCTTACATACGAGTCCCATAATTCCTTTGCAATTTGCAATCCTCTTGAGTAAATGTTGTAACATGCAAAGCTACCAGGATCGTCACGAATAAACTGTTTTCTCTGATATTTGGAATAAATTCGCACCAGTAATAGTCAGCACTAGTTACCCATTCTCCTTGCTGCTGCAAGTCTGTGCGGCAACGGTGTAACACAAATTAGACGCCGCCCGGACTAGTTAAATAAGGCGCCACGTTCCCTACCACTTTCATTGCTATTAAACATTTTGCCCAAGACGTTTAATTATTTAATTGTATGATATTTTGGAGAAATTTATAATAGATGATTACCAAATTAAGTTTCTACGGCGTCAAAACGTTACATAGATAATCTGAATTTGCAAGATTTGAACTAGAACAGTTCATTTTCAAATATTATCAGATGTGGTCGCTAGAATCATTTGTATTAGAAAAGCCGTCGAAGGCTTATTAGCTAGTAAATATAGTGTTAATGCCACCGGACAATCGGATAAACTTACATAATTATTTTACTGTCTTTACTGAACCATATGAAGCCCGAAACAAAATGTTTAATCAATTAAGTACCACTTACATTAGAGCTCCTTGATTTCCTTGCTTTTTGCATTCTTTTTCAGTAAGTGTTGTAAACTTTGTTTGTAAAGCACGTACATAGCTACCAGGATCTTTAGTAGTTGACCGTTTTCTCTCTTATTTGGAAAAAAACACACTAGTAAAAGCCAACACTAGTCACCAATTTTTATGGCTGCCGCAACTCTGTGCGGCTACGGTGTAACATAAATTAGCTGTCGCCCGGACTAGTTTAATAAGGCGCCCGTTTCCTACCGCCTTCATTGAAAATAAAAAAACTTACTAAGATTCAACCTAAGTTTAATTATAAAATAGTAGTGTTAAGTTTACAATCATGCTTTAATAGATGATTACCAAATTAAGCTCAAACGAAGTCAAAGCGTAACAAATTCTGCTTTATATGAAAACAAATTACATATTTTCAAAGTCAGGTAGTGTTTTTGACGTTTTGCTATCAGATTGAAATGTGTAACTGTCTTTCATTATTAAATTATTTTCTACTACTTAAATAAAATATTCCGCTCCCTAAATTGGGAAATATTCATCATATCACCATTGTGTTTCAGTCGCCTTGACATGTATTTTAGAGATATGTCCATCAATATGCCCATTATGTACATACCTACATACTCGTAGACATATTATGGTGATATCGATTACAAAAGACAGGGGAGTTGGTCACCACAGAAACGCGAACGACAAAACTTATTAAAAAGGAATATGGGGAATAATCGACTTTCTTAATTAATTTATGCACATAACTTCACCCAAAAGTTTAAGTCCTACCTAGCAGTTCCATCAGTCTGTCACCCTCATCTCAGTCTAAGCTAAGTCTAAGACAAGTTATTCCGTTTATGCCCGCAACTTGGCACGGCTAAGACGTAACATAAATTAGCCTCCCGGACAACTTTAATAAGACGCCACTTCACTTGATGTTAATTACTGTTCGGCATTTTACCCCGAGTTAACTTAGACTAGTTTTATCCAGTTGTAGTTTACATGTTGGCTTAACACATTAGGTACAATGTAGTTGTGTACAGTTTACTGATCAATGGGTTGACTTTACTTAGTAGTTGAGTAGCCAAGTTTTAATAAAATTGAGTATTTATTGTGGTTAGGAAAATCGGTATGTTTAGTTTATTTAGTTTCTTACTCTTTTTGAATTGCGTGATTTTGTTAGCACGTTTACAACTAAATGTAGTTTTTACGCCCTATTCAATAATTTGATTAAAATTGAATTCAGTCATAAATGAAATTAGTAGATACCTATACAATACTACATAGGGATACTACATAGGGATGAGGCACCATATTTTTACCAATTTAAACCATAACACACTGAATTAAGCATTTAACAACACCCATAAATTATATTTATATTCTTTGACATGCATAAAATTATATTTTAAATGAACTTCAAACGCAAACTAAATTTTACAGCACGGTTTCCTAGCGCCTGATAAAAATACAAAGGCAACTTCTATATAACGCTCAATATAAAATAACAACTACCCAAGGCGCTCTTAACTTAAATTGAAAACTATCTGTATAGATAGTATACAGGGTGGATTTTTGAAATGGGGTTTGAAGCGAAAGTACATCAACCGTTTTAGTTATATAAAAACATTGTAGGTACGGGAACAATACGCAACTTTCAAAAAAGTTAGTCTGCATTCGCAGATTCTTGAAAAAAAAGTCGGCAAAATAGTGCTTAAATAGAAAGAAAATGTTTTTCATGCCTTTCGAAAGCATGAAAATAGAAACCAAAAAAAACGTTTCTGATTATATCTAAAACAATTGTTATTGAACCGTTATAGGTAAACATAACACACATACACATAACAAACCTACCCTTCAAAACCCATTTCAAGAATTCACCCTGTTTAGCAAGCTATAGCTCGAGCTATAAATACAAGCGCAGTTTACATCAACCTTGTTCAGTGTTCAATAACAGAGCTCTTCCTCCGGATATGGGTAATCAAACACTGAGTGGAAAGTAATTGCTAAGTTAAACGTGAAACAACTGGGATGAAAGTGTAGTGTTCTTTGGTGCGGGGATTTTAGCACGGTGCACTTTCTTTTTATGTACAAGTAGCTAACGCAGGGTTTCGACGTTCAATATTATCATATTATCATTGTCAGCGAATTACAGTCCAGAGCTAGCCTTCAGTTCTTTGGGTAATTACCAAAAAACAAATAAAGTATCTATATGTATATGTATTAGGTAACAAGACTAAATGTTACATTCAAGTACCAACCTATGAAGTCTCTTTAGCTTAGAATATAGTAGAATTATCTCTTTAGCTCGCTAAGTTTCAGCCAATTATTATTAATTATTGAAATAATGTAATTGTTACTAACAAAAGGTTTTGGTTAAATCAAGACGCTTGCAAAACATGGATTGGTGATCAAAACCCCAAGGTATGTTCGACTGAAAACCATGCCCGTATAATCATTCGTCGAAAAACCTTCCATGAGTACCTGCCTAAATGGACCCACACAACCTTCAAAAGGAGAACTTAACAATAATCGAAATACCACTTAAGTTCGCAAAAGGGCTTTAACTTAACTGTTACAAGGATTACACTGACCGAAGTTATAATCAAGATGAAGATAATAAACTTAGTGTTGGACCTCTATTGTCGCACTAAGTTGCCTCGTCTAGCTGAAGGCACAACAGGCCTTAGGGTGTCTGCATGTAATCACAGTTTAGTTTATAGCAGTGCAGCACGATTTAGAGAAGAATACAAAACCAAGGATCGCGGTTTGAAATCACAAATTGCAATCAGGGACAAAGGTTTGTATGATGCACATTGAACATCATCATTTATACTCGAGTCAAGTCATGTACATCTATACATACAAATATTATAAAGAGGAAAGGTTTGATTTTTTGTTTGTTTGTTTGTTTGTTTGTATGAATTGAATAGGCTCCGAAACTACTTGGCAGATTTGAAAAATTCTTTCACTGTTGGAAAGCTACATTCACCCAGAGTAACATAGGCTATATTTTATCCCGGTACGGGAAGTAGTTCCCCCGGGACGCAGGTGAAACCGCGTGACGGGCCGCTAGTATGTTAATATGGTAGAAGTTCTAGCGGCCGACCGCGACTCCGTCCGCGTGGATTTCGATTTCCAATAGCCTTGGGCTTCCTCGTTAAATGGACTATCCAATACAAAAATATTTTTTTCAATCAAACCAATAGTTCCCGAAATTAGCGCAATCAAATAAACAAACAAACAAACTCTTTTTCAGCTCTATTATGTATATTAGTAAGTATAGATGAGCAACATTGGCAATGTGCATTGTGCATGTTTTCAATGTCTAAAATCATTTAGTTGACGTATCCGTTGGTCTAGGGGCAAATGTTTGTGTGATGGACTCGACATTAATACTAGAGTCATGGATGTTAATAAAAAGTATTTGAGTACATACGCTTATCCGTTCTTAAGCTTCCATAGTACAAGTTTCACGGGGTATACGGGGTGTTAGTCCAAGGTATTTATTTATGTGTCTGATACACCCAGTATAAATTCATAAGCAGTGAAACTTCACTGAAAGCCGCTGCACTGTGATGCAAGTGTGCTGCACATCAACTCTGTAAAGTACGTGGAACTTATGAAATTACTCCGTCAGTTCGTTGCCGTCCGATCTTGAGAAACTGGCTTTTGTTGAAGTTTTGGCATCAAATGTGAACACAATTACACAATATGAATGTTGTGGCATTAGTTTTTCGTCTTAGGTTGGCTATATTCATATCAATACTAATAGAATGAAGCTGACGAGTTTGTTTGTTTTAACGCGCTAAACTCGGGAACTACTGGTTATCTTTACTAATATAATAAAGCTGAAGATTTTGTTTGTTTGTTTGAACGAGCCATTCCAGGAACAATTGGTTCAAATTAAAAAAATCTTGTGTTGGATAGTGCATTTGACGAACCGGAATCCACGGAGTCGCAGGCGGCCGCTAAATGAAATAATATTTTTGTACTTGATATTCCATTTGTCGCGAAAGGTTTTTAGCTATAGTATATCTACATGTGAATATATTTTTTCCGTACATCTTCGCTTCCGGATTTTGAATTAATCTGACTTCATATTTCCAGATATAAAAATATGGCATGATTTTGGATTATATTCCGGTTCATTAGATTAAGGGCCACGATTTTTGATCGCCTTTGTTTGCTATTTGAAGCTGTTGATTTAAGAATATATGCAAAAATGTGCGTATACGTAAGCACACAATCGTAGTGAGATTCTGTGGATCTTGCAGAATTTACAAGGATTATTACAATGGAATGGAATGGAGGAATGTCATCGGTGAAGGTGATCGTTAGTATACTATAAAGGGGCCCCTTAAACCTACACGCTGGGTCGAAAGTCCCAGGCGCCGACTGACATTCCTCTGTGTTCCACGCGATGGACCCGGCACCCGCACGGAGAATCCATGGATAGCTAAGAAGTTCCTCTCTCTCTCTACTGGGTATATCCTATAGTAAAACCGACAAGTAGATCAATAACCCCCTACATCGCATAGGATGGGATAGGGCTCCGGTCGGAGTAACATCATTGCCGTTTTATCCGGTATGCCAATGAATTATTCGTTCGAAGTTTCGCGGCGTAACTTTATACAAATGGCGCGGTTGGCTTCGTATTCCGTTGGTCTGTGTTGGAAGAGAATGGATATCTATACTAATATTAAAGCTAGAAGATTGTTTATTTGTTTTTTTGAACGAAGAAGTACATTTTGTATGGGTTGGCAAATAATCAAGTTGCGACTATAAATAGCGATGTGAATATAACGCTTTCCACTGATAAACAGCGTCATGTAAGATGGATTGCAAATAGGTATTGCGTAAAGTTGACGACTCGCTTGGTGTAATAATCAAGATGTTTCCTATTACTCTTTTACTTTTGCGTTCGCTTGATTTCCGCACAGGACAAACATTTGTGTGCATGGACATGTCTGTCCTAGGCTGGGTGTTATATTGTATCTATTTAAGTATATTTGTAATACCTCTGTTGATTCTGATGTCTGTTACACAAGTGCTTAAGCTAAAACGGAGTCAGATCAATGCATGTGATGTTTTGAAGTATTTATTAATTGTTAATGAAATTGTTGGTTAAAGTAAAGGAATAAAGACATGGTTCTGTCCTTACGTGCGCTTGCCCACTAACTTTTGCCCAATGTTGAGCATGTGATGTCTGTGAATAATTATAACGCGCTTGCAACTATCAGGAATGTTTAAGTATTTACATTAATCCAAGGCTTATTTGCTAAATCTGAATTCTACATTTGTTTGTTGTTACATTTGTGTGCATGAACATGTGTGTTTGTCCTGGGCTGGGTGTTACATACATCTTCATATTTGTTATTTGTATTACCACTGTTGATAATGATAATTCCTTAATTAGCCAAACTCGCTAACCTCCTCCACTTGCGCCAGGAAGCGAAATTTACTGCGTTTTGCGCGATTGTTGCAATCCACCATTTCGGGTTATTCCCGCGCACCCATTCGTGGTTCGTTAACTTTGTTATACGAGTGTTCTGCGCTTAGTTCATGATTCCGCTGCGAATAAACCTGAGTACGGAGTACCGGTTTTTCAGAATGTTTTTTCGGCACCTTTTTTGCTCCCACCCTGTATAATGTCGGTTTAATCCCTGTTTATGTAAGTGCAGTTTGTCGGAGTTTAGTACGTGCATGGTAATATAATGCAGAGAGTTAGTTTGTTAATCTGTTTCGATGCGGGGATGATAATTAAGTATGAAAATTATGTAGGATGCAAAAACAGAATTCTCCATCACTCTGTGACCTCTGTGGTCAGAAACCTGGCATGATTCATTATTGTGGGACCAGCCATAATTTTATTGTAAAACTAACAGCTTTATTTTCTGCTATTCATAACACGAGTTTTATAATAACGCAAGTTATAATAATTACACAATAATCTAAATTTTACTGGATTTTGTTATAATACTAAACTAGCCGCTTGCGACTCCGCCCGCGTAGATTTCTGTTTCCGCACATATTATTGTACTATTAAAGCCAAGACAAATGGACTACAATATACAAAAAAAAAAAACAATTCAACCTTACTATTTCATGAGATTACCACGTTGAAACAAACAAACGAACAAACTCTTCAGCTTTATTATTCTAGTGCTAGTACTAGTATAGATAAACGTATACTATTCGATAACTGGAACAACAGTTAAAGTCGGATATCAGGTATTCGCACGTCATATCCGGCGCTCGGGCTACTTCCGTCTCCCTTGTAATGGATGTCCTAGTTTACGATCGTAAAATATTCCGTTTCAAGGGAATACATGGATTTGAAAGCATGATAGATAAAGGGATTTAGTATTTACCTTCTGAGGTCTAAGATAGGTATCTGGCTACGAAAGTATAAAAACAAAGTATAGTTCACTAGTAAAGTCATTTTAACTTATCGAGGTATCGGATGTTAAAATTCAGTTAAATGTTCACTTTCAAACCTTTCCCTAACTGTATTTATATCAAGCTCATACTTTGTTAAAAAGCGAGCAAAACACTTATAACCACGACAATTTTATAATGATATAATTATGTCGTACATGTATAGTACTTACTGCTTGACTTTTCGGCTGTTGTACAACAGCTGTGGTCGCATGACTGGTGGTACGCGGGCTAGTTTGAAGATTTCCTTCCACCATCAGGTTGTTTAGTCCCGTTAATCAACATTAGTGCTTAAAATGCAACGCGGAAGTTTAAAACCCTCTGCTTAGAATTAAGTTGTAAAGCCATTTATACATAGTTGTCAAGATAACCGATGTTAAATTTAATTCAATAAAATGTTCACTTTCAAACCTTTCGTTAACTGAATTTATAACAAGCTCATACTTCGTTAAAAAGGGAGAAAAATCCAGTTCCATCCATACCTTGCTACATTAATTAGTCCTGTTTCTTTTATCCCTAGTCTAGACCAGCTGGACATAAGTCTCATTGGCATTCTAATCCAACGGAGAGTTTCCGATAATTAACGCTCGGAGGCTTCTCTGCAATGTTCATTTTAGAAGGGGTTTTTAAATCGAGTTTTAGAGTACTGCAGTAAGGAAGAGTAGTGTCTTTTTATTCAAGGGGTATTATAAAAATAAGTGAAGAGATGTAGTAAAATATTTTCAGATCTTATTTATAAGAATTAATCGGAAAATGAGTTGATAAGCGCATAACTCAATAATGCTTGGAAAAATTTGGCCAATTTTTAAAAATGTTGTTGAGGGAATGTTATCCAAGTACCTACGTAACTTCACACTTCTGCACTTTCTCCATTCCTGTGCGTTTTGTTCTTTATAAGACAATGATAGCTCACAATTAAATACAGTAGCTTCATATCAACTTGCACGTTTTCATCAGTTTAATTTAATTATCTACGGAACCAAAATGATAATATTAAACAGTGCAAGTCTGCTCACCATAGCGTTATATATTTAGCAGAAGGCTTTAATGGCTTGCGAGCAGAGGGTTAGTATTAACATATGTAGTTGGATCTTTTTCCACTTATTTGAGTACTAATGGCATGGATTGTAACATTATAAGTTTGCAATCTGAATACATTTTTTTTACAACTGGTGATAATTTAGTGTCACGTGAAAAATATGTGCCTTATTGCGTTTTAAATGTCTCATAAATTATTATTTATAAGTTATTTATGGATTCAATGATTTGGCGACTTGGACGATAATATGCGTCAAACCCTTCTAGTTTAGTTGTTTTGGTATTGGTGTTTGACTGGAGATGACGAAGTGTTAACTACGTTATCTCCAGTCAACCCACACTTAGGTTCAACACACATAGTTTACGCGAAGTAGAAATAGAGTCGTTGTAATTATTAATGTTAGTATGCGCCCGATGACATTCAAGGCATGATTGATAAATTACAGAAATGGCATATTGTTGGGTTTATATTAAATTAAGCAGCTGAATGTTTATTGTTTTTGCGTACTCAATTTTTTGTCAACTATTATGATTAGATTCGTATAAAAAGGCCACTATCAAGTGCGCCAATACTATTATCAATAACCTATGGGTAAACATATCTTCCATATTTTCTGTAGGTATAGTCGTATTAAAGTTTCGCTGTACATTACACGATGATGCGTGAAATATTTCCGCCCAAACGACACAGTAAAATATTATACAGCAGTAACGAATGTTTATTTCAATACCAAGTTTTTTTCCAGCCTACCATTTTTGAAATTATCCAAAACAACTTTTATATCTGAGTGTGACCATTTTGCGTATGCGACCAAATGCGAATAGGACGGAATGCGAATGGGACCATTTTGGAATTCGAGACTAAATGCGAATGGGACTATAATATGCGTCAAACCCTTCTAGTTTAGTTGTTTTGGTATTGGTGTTTAATTGTTGTTATTTTTTTTTTTTTTTTTTTTTTTATTTAAGATAGGCTTGCATTTCAATGAAATATTATTTTTTTCCCTAAACCTCTGAAGGATTTATGACTTTGCTTTTTCTGTGACGCGCATTTGTATGGTTCTTTGATAACAATTAATTACTATTAATATAATGATGTATTTGCACGCTTAGTTAACGTTATGTTAAACGCTTTTATAAAACATTACTAGATTGATTAATAAACGTAGTTGATTCCCATGGCATCACCTCCCATCAGGTAATCATCATTGAGAAAGACCGCAAATGCCTTTATCCAAGACTTTTTTGCGAATTCATATCTCTTACATAAAAATATAATCTCACATAGTCGGTTGAATGATTGAAATGAAATGAAATGAAATAGTTTCTTCAGTAAATTCGATTGCACGTCAAAACTTTTTTTGCCCTACGACACGCGAAAGTATTGGCCTCCAATTTTATCTGCTCTTTATTAGCCGCTGTAAATGAAACTTTGGAAAATAAGTCTATGTATTATTTTCCAAAGTAACAGTGTACACTGTTACTCTATCTGCACTATGAAGATGATTTACTTGTAGCGCATTTATCACAAACGTCTGTCACACACAACCCACTCGAAATGGGCCCCGATATGAAATACAGTTTTGCGGATATAAATTACAGTACATATGGATTGGATTTGAATTGCTAGTACTGAGTTTATTAATCAAAATAATGTCTTGGGTTATTTATTATGGTTGTAGAATATTTTTGTGCACATATTTATATTTGCAGAGATGGTTTAGAAAGACAATTTGTGTGCGATTTGATTAACATCGAACACATCCATATTTTAAATGTGTTTAGTGGTAAATTAAAATAGCATGAGCACAGTTTCAGTCATAACATTTAATATCGGAGGAGCAAATTCTTAATTTGGGTCATAGTCCATTAATATTGTTAAAATGTGGATTGTGAACTTTATCGCATGACCTTTTAACAGTATTGTTGTCCCACCATGTCAAGAACTAACTTATCAATTACTAGCCGCCAACCGCGACTTCATCCGCGTAGATTTCGGTAAAAGGTTGCCTATGTCCTTTCTCAGGGTCTAAAGATTGTCTGTGCCAAATTTCATCCAAATCTGTTGACAGGTTTAAGCGGGAAAGCGTAACAGACTTATCACATTAATAATATATGTAGGTAAGGTATATATAACTTCTTTGAACGTGGCATAGCCAACTTGTAGAAATCAGTTGGACTTCGTGCTCCTGAAAGTGTGCCCATGGTACGCCTACTCTATTCTATGGTATCTCGTTACGCCCCAGATAAAAACACGGCATACAGGAAATGGGAACTTACCCTTTACAATGCACCAATCGTAAAGATTGGATACTAAAGCCAAATTCAACCACATAACCTTAATTATATGCACCGTAAAATACACGTCCGTGTCACAGATTAACGATTCCCCCACATATACCCGTAGCCGTAGTTAGCAAAACAAACAATCCGCAACCCCACTAAACGGCCCGGCCTAATCCGATTCACGTGTACGATTTATCGCAACTAGGTAAACGTAAGAAAAAGGGTCATCTAGTTAGCTGCGGGGGTTAACTGCGGACCAGATCAGGTGAGCGCGGGGAATTAATCACACCTAGACGGAAGGGATCGAACGCTAGTCAGCGTTGGGTCCGAGTGGCCAGGAAAACGGCGATTCTGATATTTGAAATATTATAAAAAAAAAACTCTATTAGACTGAATATTGCAACTACTTCTTCGCCAGTTCTCTTTCTTGAACTTGACTTGACACGCTGCCGCGTGACTAGATAGGCCAACATTATTTTCATAAGCGATGACCAGCCTCTTAGCAGACAATAGTTTCACTACAGTAAATAACACACAATAGTTTCTTCTTTTAAACGGATAAAATCGTAGTTTAAATAAATAAGAGGTATGTAATATTGTAATAATTTATATTATAATAATATGTGTCGCATAACACCTGAGTCACAGTGAGTGTATTAATTAAATCGCGATTTGTTTCTTTTAAAAGTTGTTTCATTTGATAAGTAACAGTCACGTAAACATAAGAAAAGAAAGTGTTTGTGAAATAAAATATGTTAAATAAAATGAAATATATCCTGGACATAGAAAAAAAAATTATTACAACAAGCGGTCACAAGACAACTTTCGTGGCCCAATACCTACTTACTCACGGCGTACCTTTTCTCAGTCAGAATAGATTCTCATTCAATTATCTGAATGAAATCCGGCCCGGTGTGATCTGCGACGTTAACGCAATTTGAACGTCCACTCCCGCGCAGTCCGCCATTTGTAATTAGATGAATTAGCGGACGTGACCCGTGTTGTTTTGCGAACTCATTAACATTTTTTCCTTAAGACTGTATTACTATGATGTTTCCCTCCCTTTGATGAGAGGCTGTTATCATTGTCCTTTTTGCTTAATTAGTAATTTGCTTTTAGAGATAGTACCTTCAAAGCGCGTCGACGTCATGTCGTGCATTGGTAAACATCAAACTAATCTGTAATTATTGAAAGAATAGGCACCGTGCAGAAACTATAGAGGGCAAATCCCGATTTTTTTTGTGGATTGACAGTAAAATTTTACATTTAGCGTAAAAGTTTCGAATATGAGTCACTAGATGGCAGAATAAGACTCCCGTGTTTTTCCGTGGTTTGACAGTAGAATTACCGACATTGAGAGTAAAAGTTTTGAATATGAGTCACGAGATGGCAGTCATCGCTACGCAAGGTGCCTATATGACTTCATTGGAAACCGATGGGAAAAAGTATTTCCTGCTTCTTACCCAGTTTGATAGATGCACATGAACTATAGTACTCCTAGCGCCATCTGTTAGGTCTTTTTTGAAATCCGGCCCGGTGTGATCTGCGACGTTAACGCAATTTGAACGTCCACTCCGGCGCAGTCCGCCATTTGTAATTAGATGAATTAGCGGACGTGACCCGTGTTGTTTGCGAACTCATTAACATTTTTTCCTTAAGACTGTATTACTATGATGTTTCCCTTACTTTGATGAGAGGCTGTTATCATTGTCCTTTTTGCTGAAATGGTAAATTGCTTTTAGAGGAAGTACCTTGAAACAGTCGACGTCATGCCATGCATTGCTAAACATACTTACATGACTTCATAGGAAACCGATGGGAAGAAGTATTTCCTACTTCGTTACTCATTAACATGAACCATAGTACTCCTAGCGCCATCTATTAAGAACTTCGAAATGAAAGTTCCATGCATTTATAATTTTCTGATGTTGATTAACCCATGACGACCACTGAGTGAACGAACGCACTAAGAGGAAAAACGCGACCGTATTTCGGCGTGACACCGCGTACAATGTATTTTTAATGGAAGATTACACACTGTGCCGAAATTACAGCGCGGAATTTGGTATAGAAAAATGCATTGCCACCCAACTTCTGCCGCGTAATTTTAGTCTAGTGTGTTTCTTCATAAACCCCTTTCGTTCAAAATAGAAAAAAATAGGTACAGATAAAGCAAAATTACAAAGTCTGTCAGACAAATGTCATAATTTTAACAAAAATGAACGAGAATTCCATATCTTTTCCTCGAGATTCGCCGAGCTTAATAATTACTAGTATAATATTACAGATGGAATAACTTTTAGTTTCACAGCGTCAACCGCTGCACGGTCGAATGTCTTATTTCAGCTAATTACTACTGCATCTGCGCTGCACTCGTCAAAACTTAGTATAAATTAAATTCTATGCTAACGTTGCTCTGGGATTTTAAGGTTATGGAAGATTTATTAGCAAGTTTGAAAGTTTTAATTAAAGTATTACTTACAATGTTGATGTGTGCGAAGTTACTTTGTTTTATTGCCAGTTTCAACGTTCTTGGAGAAGTTGCTCATGCGTTATTGTCCATCAGGGACTGATATACTTATATCTCATTACAGAAATTTATCTGATTGCTAAAGCCGTTTATTATTCTGCTAATTTGTATATTTGTTATTTATTTATTACTATTTTTATTTGTAGCAAGTATCACAAAAACACTAAACTATGTATTAACAATTTCGAATCCCACACTTTAAGTAAAAACTAGCGGCTGCCCACGGCTTCATCCCCGTGGATTTCGGCTATCCAAGACAAAAATACCTTTTTTAATTCGAACCAGTAGTTCCTGAGATTAGCGGGTTCAAACAAACAAAAAAACTTTTCCGCTTCATTCAAAGTATGGCGGAACATTATGACAACAAACATAACGATTTTATTTTCTTGTTTCAGCACACTAAGGTAGGTTTATTTTCTGTTAGGAAATGTCGCATAAAAATATCGAAATCAGAGAAAACAGTTTTTGCATCGATAACAATATTCTACTTATATACCTTACAATCTTACCTTCTGGCACTTTACAGCAAATCAAATCTTCCATGCGAGCTGGTTTTCCTTGTTATAGGCAGGCTTTCCGCCCGAGCGGTCCGTTCGCTGCGAATGCTCGGTTCGCTAATTAACTACCAGTCAATAGCAGCCTTAGACATTGCCGGCTCGGCGATTTCTAGCCAATCAATGTAATATTATGTCTAGTAGAAGTTTAGTTAGCTCACCGGAAAACTAAGTAGAAGCAGTGGGCTGGCCATATAAGCCAAGAGCAGCAGCCCCGGAAGGAGGAGAATGCTGCATAGGGACAAGGATATAGAGAAAACTTGTAGGGAGTCAAGAATTGCGGCGCGGTGGAGTGCAGAATGCCTAGCCACACGCAATATCCGCGCGCATCTCCCGCGATTAGGTTGGTTTGGCCATGGGTGGTGGTGGGATTTCGCCATATAAGCCGCAAAACTGACAGCTGTTGGGGTAAACGAGTTCTGGAGTGGATACCCCATTGCAGCATAGGCTGATGATGATGATTTTGAAGAAGTTTAGTGCTACAGTTAAAATACTGTAGGTCATCATTCTGAGCTATTTTTCTTAGCCTCGCCTTGCTCTAGCCTTTCTGTGTTAAGTAAAAAGGTAAGTACTAACATGTTTTACAATAGTCCTAGCAATCAAGTGTAACATTTGACATTATATTTCGTTTATTATGTGGACATCTAAGTGGCTAAGGGCATTAACACATAGTTATATAAGCAGTTTAAGATCTGCATGAGTACTTCTTATGGAAATATTACTGGTAGGTGATACTGAATTTAAAGGCATTTTCATAATAACCATAACACATCATGCGCAAGACCCAGCTTTCCTTATAACCGCGCACGCCCAGTAGGTTTTCCGCCCGAGCGGTCGTTGCGACTAGCTCCCGCTAATTACTACCAGTCAATACCAGTCGCCCTTAGACGCGACCCGGCCGATTACTCGCCAATTAATTTTGCAATAACAATCGTACCCATTACTGGACGGTAAATAAAGGGGCGAATTTACACGGCTAATGTTAGTTAGAGGTGTTCTATCAGCTGTGAATTAACGGATGGATAGTTGATTTGGAAAACTAACTAGCAAATCATTACATAGGATGTACAATATACAATATACATACATTATTATGCGGCAAAATGCTGAGTGGCTGCCTATTAGACACACTATTTGTTATCATTAGTTCTTTTAATCTTTAATTAACCTAGTTACTGAGTTATCATATGTTGTAAAATTATGAGATATAAATAATTTCAATTGTGTATGTTTGACATAATTGGCGCATGTGTATACAGTTAGGTAGATCATTTTGTTGACTTCCTCCCCTTTAACATAGAAGAAATGGGACTTTTTGCATTTCTCTGAAAGTGTATTCATTGCATTCAATTAAATACCTTTGAATTTGTAACTTTTATTAGTTTAGTAAAGAAATCATACATAAAAAGTCATTGAAGCATCAAGCATGATCAACTTATCACTCATGCTCTTCTATTGTATATTACCTATTACCGTACTTTGAAAAGTAACACGAACATTAAAATGCTTTTAAAATATTTCAAACTACGATAGTTATTTTACCGATACTAAAATTATCTCAAATTAAATGGATATAGCAGTTTAATAACTAAAGGCTATATACGAAAAGCATGAGAGCAAATATCCATTTCCAAGGACGTATTGAAATGTCAGGGCCAAAAATTGGCAGAGAAAAAATATTCTTTATTATCCCAATAATATTGTAAAAGCTTTTAGAGACGACAACATGAGTGACGGCTCATCAGATAAGTAAGTACATATATCTATGGAATAGAACCCTTAAGTGTGTTATAAATCATACAAATAGGTATGACAATATACAATCAACTATGTAATGTTCTTGGTAATTATTTATCTACTTTTGGAAATACCTAGTTGGTTGTAGAATATAATATAATTATTCGATATTTTATGTAAGAATATTTTACTTTTTAACGCTGCTCATGGACATCATGAGCTTATTTCTTCCCAATTGAACTTTGAATAACTTTATAACGGAACAAAACCTTTGGTTAACCTTTTTCTAAAGTCGCTTTTGCTTTGTTTACTGCGACCTTCTGTAAAATACAGGTAAACCCACGGCCTAACAGCTTGTTCAAATTGAAGTATGAATAATGATCCACATGCATTTTAATCTAGAAAGAAAGATCTCCACAGAAATATTGGATAGCGCTCTGCAGAAATCAGACATCCGACAAAAATGCTTAACTCGATCCAATTATTTATTTACATGCATTCTTCACTGCGTTTCGGTACCCGTGAAATTGTTAATGCGTTTGTTATGTTTTTGTTCCCCCGTGAATGCACAGAGGCAGGCGAAGACGCGAGATACATATTGTATCAGGTGCACTCAGCAGTGCAAAGCTTTGCACTTGCAAGTTTTAAGTGTACTGAGAATTTCATGTACAGTCATGAGCACCAACATGTATACAAACACATTCAAATATGAACTTTACTGTTTTGACATAAGAGTCGATGTGTATGTAATGTGTATACATGTTGGTGCTCATGACTGTACTTGTCTACTTTCTTGTTTACTTTACCTAGAAATAGATGAGCGCTATTTTATGCTTGTTGAAACGCTTTTGTATGGTTATTTTTATTTTCTTTGGAAGCGGTGACTTTGTTTACCGTTCCAGTTTTTATGACAGCAAGTTTTTATGACTTCGGATGAATCGCAAAAACTTAGGCTGAATAATATAACCTGTAGTAAGAAAAGTTAAGTCATACTCAAAGTCCAACTTGAAAGTTTTGTCAAATACCTTAAGGTGGTAAAAAGCACTTAGGTATAAAGTGTTGATCTAAATTATTCCAATGACTTTAGGTTCCTCAAAATAATTCACCCACGAATGTTATTTTAAAGCAGTATGGATGATTCTATAATCCCTTTAAAAACTTTCTTTATAAATTTAACTTGATGTAAGGAAGCATTTTTATTTCATCAACTGTTTCACAACCTGTATCTCATTCGATACTGACCCTGGCCCTCTTCAGAGCTGTCATCGTCTAACGTCGCGCCATTCTTCCCAAGTCGTAACAAAAGGGGTATAAGAGTTGTATAAGGGTGGTATAGAAGTGCTCTAAGCCCGGTGCGTTCAGGTAATCGCCTTTTGACAAGGGTCCCGTGTCTGCAGGCACCTGCGCGCTTGAAATATTATACGTCGCGTGCTTGTATTGTGAGGGACGATGTCAATTTGATGAATAAAAAAAACTGAAAACATAATATAAAAGTAAAGTAAAAAGTATCAGCCTATTAATGTCCCACTGCAGGGCAAAGGCCTCCATCATGTTTTCGTTATAAAGATGGGTTTTGGCTTAATCACCACGCTTGCCAAATACGGATTGGTGATCACAAACCCGGGCAGTGTTCAGAAAAATCAACACAAAGTTTACCCGACCTGGGAATCGAACCCAGGACCTCGAGACCAAGGCCCGGTACTTAAACCACTTGTAGTGATAGATCTTCTTAATATTTTTTAAAATTTGCTTAAGACAGTCTTCTATGGACCAGTTTCCAGTTAGTAAAGAATGGCCCATATATTTTTTTTAGCACACTGTTTTGTTTTGCTTATTTGTCTTAAATGAGTTATTTTCTGGTAAATCCAACTTGATGAAAGGAAGCATTATTATTTCATCTAATGTTGTGCAATATCTCATTCGATACTGACCCTGTCCCTCTTCAGAGCTGTCATCGTCTACGTCGCGCCATTCTTCCTTAGTCGTAACAAAAGGGGTATAAGAGTTGTATAAGGGTGGTATAGAAGTGCTCAAGCCCGGTGCGTTCAGGTAATCGCCTTTTGACAAGGGTCCCGTGTCTGCAGCCACCTGCGCGCTTGAAATATTATACGTCGTGTGCTGGTATTGTGAGGGACGATGTCAATTTGATGAATAAAAAAACTGAAAACATAATATGTATGAGAATTTTTTTTAAAATCGACAGAAAGAAGAACTCTTTGATTATTAAAGTCATCAAAACACATTGTAACTGCTAATATAACAAAAAACTTTAATATTTTAAAAAATAAAAATGCTACTTTTTGTTCATAAAACATTCCTCTGGTTGGTAACAACAGTCCTCTGTCACAATTTTTCACAAAACTCAAAAACCGAGAGGAAAGTGCGTGGGCCTTTTTAATATACATATATGTATATTAAATATGTTATTGCCTTACTTTGTAGTGACCGATATTCTCAATATTTAATAAAATTTGCTTAGGACAGTCTTCTATGGACGAGTTTCCAGTTAGTAGAGAATGGCCCATTTAAAATTTTTTAGCACACTGTTTTGTTTTGCTTATTTGTCTTCAATGAGTTATCTTCTGGTAAATTCAACTTCATAAAAGAAAGCATTATTATTTCATCAAATGTTGCGCAATAAACATTTTTCTATTTCTATTTCTATTTCAATATCTCATTCGATACAGACCCTGGCCCTCTTCAGAGCTGTCATCGTCTACGTCGCGCCATTCTTCCTTAGTCGTAACAAAAGGGGTATAAGAGTTGTATAAGGGTGGTATAGAAGTGCTCAAAGCCCGGTGCGTTCAGGTAATCGCCTTTTGACAAGGGTCCCGTGTCTGCAGGCACCTGTGCGCTTGAAATATTATACGTCGCGTGCTGGTATTGTGAGGGACGATGTCAATTTGATGAATAAAAAAAACTGTAAACATAACATAAGAGAAAATTTTAAAATCGACAGAAAGAAGAACCCGTTGAAAAGTCATCAAAACACATTGTAACTGCTAATAAAAAATAAAAACTTTATTATTTTAAAAAACAAAAATGCTACTTTTTGTTCATAAAACATTCCTCTGGTTGGTTACAACAGTCCTCTGTCACAATTTTACACAAAACTCAAAAACCGAGAGGAAAGTGCGTGGGCCTTTTAATATATATACGTAAATATTAGATATACTATTGCCTTACTTTGTAGTGACAGATATTCTCAATATTTAATAAATTGCATTATTCGATACTGACCCTTGCCCTCTTCAGAGCTGTCATCGGCTTAACGTCTCGCCATTCTTCCCAAGTCGTAACAAAAGGGGTATAAGAGTTGTATTAGGGTGGTATAGAAGTGCTCAAAGCCCGGTGCGTTCAGGTATTCGCCTTTTGACAAGGGTCCCGTGTCTGCAGCCACCTGCGCGCTTGAAATATTATACGTCGTGTGCTTGTATTGAGGGACGATGTCAATTTGCTGAATAAAAAAAACTGAAAACATAATATAAGAGAAAATTTTATAATCGACAGAAAGAAGAAGAAGAACTCGTTAATTATTAAAGTCATCAAAACACATTGTAACTGCTAGTAAAAAATAAAAACTTTATTATTTTAAAAAACAAATATGCTACTTTTTGTTCATAAAACATTCCTCTTGTTGGTAACAACAGTCCTCTGCCACAATTTTACACAAAACTCAAAAACCGAGAGGAAAGTGCGTGGGCCTTTTTAATATATTAGATATATTATTGCCTTAATTTGTAGTGACAGATATTCTCAATATTTAATAAAATTTGCTTAGGACAGTTAGGACAATCTTCTATGGACGAGTTTCCAGTTAGTAGAGAATGGCCCATATAAAACTTTCTAGCACACTGTTATGTTTTGCTTATCTGTCTTAAATGAGTTATTTTCTGGTAAATCCAAGTTGATGAAAGGAAGCATTATTATTTCATCAAATGTTGCGCAATATCTTAATCGATACTAACCCTGGCCCTCTTCACAACTGTCATCGTCTCAACGTCGTCATTCTTCCTAAGTCGTAACAAAAGGGGTATAAGAGTTGTATAAGGGTGGTATAGAAGTGTTCAAAGCCCGGTGCGTTCAGGTAATCGCCTTTTGACAAGGGTCCCGTGTCTGCAGGCACCTGCGCGCTTGAAATATTATACGTCGTGCACTGGTATTGTGAGGGACGATGGCAATTTGATGTATAAAAAATAGAATTTTGTGTCAGAGAAAGTATTGTCAAAAAAAGTTTGATAAGTACAAGCCTTCTTGAGTAAAACATAAAAAAGAACCGAAGGTTTAGTAAGCACAAAACGGCGTATTTTTTTTTTTATCGAAAGACGATCAGGATGACCTTGCTCCACCTGGTGGTAAGCGGAAGTAAGGTCCAGATATAAGGTTGACTGGCTCAAAATTATTGGTATTTATAAATTTTAAGTACTTATTGATAAACGATTTATTTTCATTACATAAAAACAGACTTGCCAAATCCTGGATCATGGTCAAAGCGGACCCCGTATAGAAACTGGATAAACGCTAGGAAGAAGAAGACATAAAAACAAGGACTTTTTGTTGTTATTTTAAATCTTGAAATGCTGCGTCGCGTAACAAGGAATTTCTCATCTCATAATTTATAAACAAACAAAATAATCAAAAGTATTTTAAACTGAAACCAATGCCACAGTAGATACATAAAATACCGACCACGGTGCGACCTTTATTAAACGTTATTGAATGCGAAGTACCAGAACTTGTATATTTTACTTTTACTATTATTATATCGTTCCTCTTTATAGAACGTTCCACCTTCGTCAGGTTGATTTCAAACTCACTTCAGTTTTACCGGAACTGGAAAAAGAAATGTCAAAGAAAAGTTCCGATACTTAAAATTTCATTGCATTAGTTATAACTAAGAGTCGTATTTTTTTCATTTCTTTATTATTTATTATACAAATATACAAATGTGAAATTAGTTTTTGTCATACATTTAAGCACAAAAGATATGTAATCAACTCTCTGAGCAACTGAGTGAACTGCTATAATTTATTCTGATAAGTTTTCAAACATAATTATTTTCTTATTTATGTATTATGTTATTGTTTGTGCCAAATTCAATGGAAATTGTTTTTACGTAACTCACTTCCTGTTTTCTTAATCAGGCAGGACCAAATACAACGCGAATATTTTGAACTCAAAACGAAAAAACTGTTACAAAACCAGACACTGACTTCATGTGCACTGTTACACTATTCGAGTCACGTGACTACTATGCAGAATATATAAATTCTACCTTAACTATAAATACATAATAGATGTCCAAGCACTGGCCCCACGTAACATCAAAAGCAAAAGGTGTTTTATCTTCCCGTCAAACCCAGTGGCAGTTGGGAACTGAATGGGCCATTCGGGCGAGTGGGACGCGCGATTATACCGAGCGGGATTCTTTGTATCGTGCGCGTGACAGATATGAGTTACAGAGTGGACCAGGATTGATGTAGGTTTTATTGTGCCACGCGCTTTTTGTGAGTAGGTTCGAGTATAAGTATGTACATATAATGCCGTCAAACTCGACAGTCTTACCCAGGGCAGATTATAAATGCAAAATATTTGATAATCAAAACATTCGATTTTATTTACTGTTTTAACCAACATGACAATTACTTTTACGAGTATTAATATCACTATGCAAACGTTGGTACAAAAGTGAAACACGGGTTTGGTAACTTTCGAAATAGAATTGTGACTAGAAAGTACAGTTTTGAGGATTTGCTGATCTCGTATTAATTTAATGAGTCAAATAAAATCCAAATAAAATTTGGGCAGTTGCGAACCAAATGGCCCATTTGGGCGAGTGGGAAGCGCGATTATAGCGAGCGGGATTCTTTGTATCGTGCGTGTGACAGGTATGAGTTGCAGAGATGATCAGGATAGATGTAGGTTTTATTGTGGAACGCCTTGTATTAGTGTAGGATAATTTTACTCACGTCAGGGTTTAAACAGCAACAGCATTGACCAAAATATAAGATCGGTCGTGTGAAGCTTCCTAGTAGTTTCATCACATTTTGAGCTTATTAATAACAGTCAAATGAGATTTTGTCACCTATATAAGCCATAAGTCAAAACAAAAGCAATAATCATCATAGGCCCGATGTAGTTTCCCACAGGTTATGACTATTTATAACTTTCATCAGGCGGTTTGGTGATCGCAAAGCTAAAACTATAGTCCATTTCAGCTACAATTGTCATCAAAGGAAAATCGACACTATTCTAAAGTAATACGACTCTACGGAAAATAATTAGGACACCTCGTGGAAGTTGCTTGAAATAAAGTTTAAGTAAGAAGTACACCTGTCACAGAGATCATCTTAGGTGAAATGAACTTTAGTTTCAAATCAAGATAAATATCTTCTAACCTGTTGTCTTATTTCAGATAATCATTTGTGATATCCATATTTCAAATAGTATTTACGATAGCAGTATTTAATTTGGGATAATTCTAACCATTCAAAGGCGGAAAATTAAATTGGGAGTTTACTTAGAAACCCACGCAGACGCTAATACAATAAAATCGGATCTGCTTTTAAACACGCCAGTGACAAAGTTCCATTTTCTGTTAAAGGTAGGTTTATACAGGACTACTACACTGTACAGCCCAATCCTTTTTTTTATTAAAAAGGAAAAAAATGTTTTATCCATACCCCCCCAGAGCTCCGGCGATTTTACTCACCGGGAGAAACATAGCACATAGTTACAAAGTGCTTCTTCAATGGGATCTTCTCTAAGGTGGAAGAACTTCCCCAGACAAGCGGTTCATTCAAGTGGAAGTTCCACAAAGCTCTACCTGTCTTAAAAGTTTACTCCAAGACCCACCACTTTTGCATCAAATACGACTGCTATAATCATTGAAAATAAACTACCCTAGTTTTTATTCAGTCAAATATTGTAAGGAAATCGTGACGGCAAATGTAAACCGCACTTAACCCTGATACTCGATGCGCCGCGGTCTCCGTAGCCTGTTGCTTTTATTTTTCATTTAGCCAACGTAACCTAATAAAGTGGTCTTCTTCACCACAAAGAGTTTGTCGTTTCATTTAAAAATCATATTTTTAAGAGAACCCCGCCTTTTGTTTCCTTTACGGACCCCATTAGAGCAGAGAACAATATAAAAGAATTTTCTAGAGACATCTCTGATTTTGAAAGGATGCGGCAGTTTAATTTTTAAGTAGCACTTCTTTGTGTTACGCTAACGATCTGGTAAAACATACTGATACGAAATGTCACATTAACATAAGCGTTAATAATTCAATGTATGTAATATCTATTATTGTATCTTCACGGGAGATACCATTATTTTATGAGCTTTATGGACCTAACAAAGCGGCCACTTGTTACTGATGTGCTGTTGTACTGTACACTCGTAGTAAATAAAAAATCCAATATAATCCAATTATGAATACTCATTAGACTCGTAAAATAAATATTATAAGACTGTAAATGTAAGTTATTAGAATATCGCTGGATATGTGCAATTATTACAAACTAGCGGCCGCCAGCGACTCTGTCCGCATGGGTTTCGTTTCCGTCCGTACACAGTTTTACTATAGATACCTAGCTTAAAGCCTTCCTCGACAAATAGTAAGTGGACTATCCAATCCCAACTATCCCAACTAATCCCAACTAATATTATAAATGCGAAAGTAACTCTGTCTGTCTGTCTGTCTGTCTGTCTGTCTGTCTGTCTGTCTGTTACGCTTTCCCGCTTAAACCTCGCAACCGATTTTGATGAAATTTGGTACAGACAATCTTTAGACCCTGAGACAGAACATAGGCTACTTTTTATTTCGAAAAAAAGAAATATTTTGTCAATTCCACCAGAACCAGTTGTTACTGAGATTAGCGCGTTCAAACCAATCTGGATCAGGATGTTACACGTGTTATTGTGAGTCAAGCATGAAAGATAGACAAATGCTGTTAAGGGATATTTTTTTGGCAAATTTATGAAGAATATTTCCGTCGTACATGGTTTTTATGTAACTTTAACCATTAAAGCAGCACACGCGACAGAAGCTTAAAAAATGGAGTAAATTCTCCCGTTTTCCCAATATTTCCCTTCACTACTCTGCTCCTATTTATTGTAGCGTGATGAAAAGTATCCTATAATATGCCCAGGAGTATAAAGAATGATTGTACAAAGTTTCGTCAAAATCCGTTCAGTAGTTTTTGTTTCTATAAGGAACATACAGACAGACAGACAGACAGACAGACAGACAGACAGACAAAAATTTTACTGATAGCATTTTTGGCATCAGTATCGATCACTAATCACCCCCTGATAGTTATTTTTAAAATATATTTAATGTACAGAATTGACCTTTCTACAGATTTATTATAAGTATAGATAGATATAGATAATTTTAGAAGCAGAGATTTTGTCCTTGTTATTTTTTCACGATATCACAATTTTTTAAAAGGAATAAACATTTTCCTGATAAATGGCACAACATTACAATAATTTATGTGGTTTAGGTATTCTATAGTTGTATGTAGAAACATACTCGTTAAAGAGATACCTATCACGGAAATTTGGGTATGCAATAGTCGTTACTTGCATATTCGTAAAGATGATAATAGGCCTGAAAATCATTAAATATTTTTTTCCGTTTTCTGGCAAATCTTGAATCCACGAACATACAAAAAGAAAAAACAGCGTAAAATAAAACATTTTCTCACTTTCCTAATAAAGAAGCGTAGAACACACGCAAGGTACAAAAGTCGTCGAGAAATTCTCGAAGAAAATGGAAAAGTTGTGTTAAGGCGATCTCATAGAATAATGAGGAGTTTTTGTTTGTTTCATTCGCTTTTTATGGGGTCGCTCGTGCGAGACATGAAATACCTTTTATTGACGCGTTATTGTGATACTTTTGTTTTTCGTGTGACCGTGCGGGGTCGCAGGGTGCAAACCTGAAAGTCGGCTTATTAATTTATGATGTATCGCGATGGTTGGTGGAAGAGCCTTAAGATACGAAAATAATCATCTGCACATTTGAATCCTGAAGTGCCTACAATTTTTTTCCTTCTCAGAGAGTTCCGAATAAGACCTTAACAAACAACCAAATCAACTATGCAAAATCTTCTAAAAATAATTGCATATCCTAAAAATTATCACACAATATTATTGTCAACTTGTAAATTTTATTTATAGTTTGGTTTGGTAACTACGTCTAATATTGTACAAGCGGTTGCTAAATTGATTTGTTATGTACTATTTAAATTTATTTGCAAATAAATCAACCATGTGGCTTTGGCTACACTATCGAAACCATAATTCCGTTTTGAATAAACAACTACAGTCTGATCTAACTATGCATGAAGCCATAGAATGATAACTTTTGGATTCAAGCCAAAACGCCGTTGCGTGAATTTGCCGTCGTGTTTTTGGTAGGCGTTTCATGAGCTGGCGTAAACCGGTCGCCATGCATTATTACTTGATCCTGTGTCATAATCATTTAAGAGCATTTTGTACTGATCTAGGGCAGAGCTTTTAATTCATGTTATAGTTTAACTGATTAATTTGTGGATGGTATGCCCCACTATATAATGTTCATTTTTTTGTCAATTCAATTAAACCTCGACTTCAATATTGAAGGCTGTAGAAAATTGTTAGTATTTATCAAAACATACGCAAATTAAACAAAAGCGAAGCAAAAGTTATGTGAACCCAAACATTTCGGTTGGAAAAATCCGTTCCCAAACTTGCGACTAGGTATTCAAGATTCTTACGCAAAATATTCGTGCCCTAATACAGTTCAGTCATTCGCAAAGTTGAAAAGTTGTATTTTATCATTCCCGAATGCCTCCGAACTATGCTTAAGGGACGTCACCTCCTATATAAAAGTTTTATGGCGTGGAAGAAAGGGGTCCGGCTATCAAGAAAATACAGTGGAAGTTTTTGCATCTACATTTTTATACTCTATTTTGTTTGCCGCCCCTTTTAAGGTTGAGCAAATAACAATTATCTGGAGTATGTGTTGTGACCCCTATAAGATGGTCTTTGAGGAGTCGATTGAATTTTTTATTCCTGTCTTTAAGCTGAGAGGTGAATTTGTGTTAGCCTTTAATGGGTAGTTTGTTACTAAATAAATTTGGAGCAGCTAATTGTAACAAATATTTGCCGAGGATGCGACCGGGACAAGCGCTAGGATAATAATGATGATTTTGTTCACAACAACACATCAGAAGCATACCTCTCTTATGTATTTAAAACACTCAAATCCACTAAATCTCTTTTATTTTAAACTATCTTATTAAAAACTTCTTTTTAGTTATTTAAATTAACAGAACGATTTTAGTTTGTGTTTTAAGTGTAGTTGATAGATTTAGACGATTTCTTTGTTCCACATGTGTTACAAAGTGTGTGTTGTACAAACCCTTAATAACCGCCGCATTTCCAAAGTCTTTTTTAGCGCGCCCATTCACATCACCAACCAAGATGCCATTAAAAAAATGCACAACAGAAAACCTTTTCCGACGCATTTTCGCTCGCGAAAGCATTCATATCTCGAATAAACGCCGTCACACGGACCCGGCACGTACCAGTTGTTGCTTTCAAGAAATTTACTTCAAACAAACGCGGTCTGAAGTTAGTGTGCGCTTTTAAATTTATTTCAAAACTCTACAGCGTGTTCGGCAAAATGTTATCCTCTCCGATTCTGATGTGCGGCACAAGAATAACGTATTTTTGTTGTTGATGTTGGAATATTGTTGAAAAGTTAGCCAAATATTAAAATAGGGGCAATGCGGTCGTCTCGATTTTGACATACCGCTGATATATCCGTTTTAAACATTAACGTAAAAGAACAATTTTTGACTATACCAGCACAATTTTTGTGCCGATGCTGGCAATCCTGAACAATAATAATTATAAATTAAAGCGAAGATAGAACCAACAAAGAGGGTTGGTTCTATCTTCGCTTCAAATATTAAACCCTGCTTTATCTATCCTTATTACATTTATTTCAATATGTATGGAAATAAAAAAATATCGGATAAACTTAATTTTATCAATCCTCTTTGATTCATAATCATCCTCAACGTGTCTCCATTTTCCGTGCTGTATATCCTTGCTATGCTATAACTTCCCGCCAGTCTGACATTTTTTAACTGGAAAGTTCCATGAAAATCCTATAACGCAGTCGTGGCTCGCGCAGTATTGTCAAACACGATGTCCGTGGAAGGAGGAACACTGCATTTCATTTTTATGACCCTTGTTCTGGATAGGAATGTTTCTGTGCCTTTATATTTATTTATTTTGAGAGGAGTTGGGGATATTTATGGTTTTTATTTAGTGAAAATACGATTTGGTAGACTTTCTAAACAATTTTTCGTAAACTTTTTCGAAAGATGTCGTTTGTTAACTGTTTATTATTATACTAGCAGCCGCCCGCGACTCTGTCGTGGTTTCAGGTTTCCACCCGCACACATAGGTATATACTATAGCCTAGAGCTTTCCTCTTCAAATGGACTATCCAACAAACAAACAAAAATCTTTTTTTAAATCGGTCCACAGCTTTATAAAATGAGTAAAGATTAGTGAAGATCAATCAGTGGTGATTTTACGAGAAACGAGATGATGATGATCTGGTGTTTTATTATTGGAAGCTCAAGGACTAAAAATATTTCAATCAGAAAAAAAATTGAAAAAATTAGATATAGTCACTTACGGTCATAATTGAGGCGTCTATCTAGTATGAGGATTTTAAACTATTTTAACTATCAAATATCCACATGACAATCAAATCATTCAAGCAGGTGCGGAAATTATCATAAAAATTCAATCCTCGCTTCCTCATAACTGTTTATTCCATTACAATGTTGCCAAAATTACTTCAGGGTAAAGAAATATCACTTTATATATGCCGCTGTATATCTGATGCATGCAAGAGATTTATTGGGTATCTCAGAACTTATATTTTCTAGCAATAAAATGCTAACTATTGATAAAAAATCTTTTATTTATCGTAGATGTTACACAATATTATGACAAATAGGTATTTACAATGAAAAGTTATTTCTCGAGGAGGATTGACCTGCAATTTAAAGCTTTTTTTCCATGATTCATTTTAATCTTGAATTGGCATAGTATATCGAAATTATGTTAAGTTTTGGGAATTGGGATGTGGGATGGGACAAATGGCAAAAATTAAGTTTGAGTCTTACAGATCGCACAACAGAATCTGCCATCGATCCAGGCATAATAAAATAAGCGTAAAAGAACAACATAATAGAAACAGTCACTCCCGTAGACTTTGAAACTACACTTATCCCAACAGCAACTTTGCAAACTTCAATAAAAGTTTAAGAAGAAGTCGTCAGTTCGGAATCGTAAATAAGAGATATGTCGCAGGTCCGTGATTTGTCTCTACTTATCTCGTCGCCTCCCGACAAATCATTCGCGATGTGTGACGGCAGCCGAATTCTCGTATAAATCTCCCCTAGAGCGAGGTATAAGAGGAGGATATACGTTTCTGTAGTAACTACTTATTAACGCGGCTGGCACACACTGGTTGACATTTGTTTTTGAAATATTTTATTAATTTTCTGTTTATTTTTGTTAAATAATAAACACTTCCATGAAAGTGCCTATAATAATGCACGGTACTCGACCGTTTTTATGAATATGCAGAATTAAGCAACATTGCGTTAGTATATTTTCTCAACAGCATTATGAATTTCGTTTGAATTGACATGTTATTTCTTACAGAAGTTTTAAAAATAACTCGTCATTTCAGAATCGAAAAAGAGATATGTCGCAGGTCAGCCGTGATTTGTCTCTACTTATCTGCTTCCTTTCGTCAAATCATTCGATGTGTGACGGCATCCGAAATTCAGCCAAATACGAGTACGTCTCCCTTAGGGCGAGATGGATATAAGTTTCTGTACAAACCACCTATTAACACGACTGGTTAACACTGGTTGACTTTTAGAAAAAAATCATGTACTTTTTGTAAACTTTTTTGGGATTTTATATTTTATAGATAACAAAAGTGAATACTCACTCACCCCTTGTTTCAAGTATTTGTACAATTTTGCAACGATTATTAAAACGTCACTGCGAGCGACTGGTAATATTTCTTAGTATTATTTGATTAAAAAAAAGTGTTTTAATATTAAAATTTTTATTGAATATATTGGAATATCATAATGTTTTTCGTATTTTAATTATTTTTACAATTTTGCAACATGCGTCCGTACACTTTTCGATGTAAAAGCAACATTATTATTTGATTTTGAAATTACTGATACTTAAGACTTAATAAAATTATTAGAAGCTTAGAAGTTTGTTCACCTATACAATTTTATGAGTCACTTGTTTAATTTAATTACGCTAGCTCTGTTGCGGCTAAAAATAAGTTTCATCAACAAGTCACCACAAATAAATAGCATTAGAAACTATTGACACCGAAATAGACATATCGAAAGGTATTGTAAAACTACATTAAGTGCTATGTACTTAACGGTATCTTATAACAAAGGTCGCCTAAACGAAAGTGGGTACAATAAAACGAAATAGGTTTTCCTATTGAATTCGTCTAACAGACGACGGTGCGAACGGTTGTCGCAATGAAAAGATTCAAGGTGAAGGCCGGTCGATTCGTTCATCGACTTCTTATTGTTGCTGTTATTTGGTTATTTCGTGAATATTTACGTATAATTAAGAATTTATTGGAGGATTTTTTTCATTAGCCTGCTTTATTGGTAATAAAAGCTAGCTGAGGACATAATTCAAATGATAAAGCATTCGCTTTCGTCACATTAGCAATGAGAGGATCACTTTTTTCCTGTTGTTGAGGCGCAATGCGCTTGCTGTCTCTAAGAGCAGACAATGACCGGTAGTCTCTATCGTGATTGCATGTTGCAGTATAAGCCACTAAAAAGAGATGGCCAATCAGGGGATTTAGTTTTATTCATACGCCTTCATTTAGTCTTACAGAAAATGTTTTAAAAATAAATAATCAAATGACATAATGCTATGGGATATAATATTATTATTAGCTTACAAAAAGTTTTTTGACATTAGTTTTTAATTCTGTCTGTTCCTGACAAATATTGGACTTAACACCAAGACAAGATTTTATTTTTTACATATATCAAGTTCTGAATAAAACATCCAATAAAATTTCCCCACGTGTGCCCCAGCAATCATTTAAGGCACTATCTCTCCACTATTGGGTGCTCAGTTTTTATCGCCGTCGATGACAACTGGATTGATTCCTATACGAAGATCCGTAGATAGACGCGGAAGAACTATTAGGTGCTTTTTATTGGGCCCCGAATACAAATTGTCCCATCAAGGGGGAGATTTCGGCCGTCTCAATGGTTTTCCTTTGTTGTGCAGGAAATGTTTGACCCGATGGTCATCTGATCCCAATTAGGCAGGAATGTCCTTGCGAATAATACGTGTTGATGGTGTTTGTTTTTATTTCTGTGTGTTTCGGTTTGTCTGAGATTCAGACAGATTAAATGTTCGATACAAGTAGAGTATGTATAGATGAGTACAAAGTGGAACTGTTGCATTTTTTTGCACGGAGTCGCGAACCCTGGTTTTACAAACGGGCGAATAGTTTATTTAAACAATTTTCTGGGTTTTACCACCGTAGTAGCTAGCTAGATTATTATTCTACGATTATTATATTTAAAATAATCAAGAGTTACAATGACTTATAGCAAAATCAAAACGAACCATTTTGTCAACTGTGATTAAATGGAAATTTTCACACCATCGACATGGTGACAGCAGAATAATGATTCTGCTAAATGTAAACACAGAAATTTAATAAAAGAATTTATTTATTATTTTATAAACTTCATAAAAATTTAAAAAACAACTAACAAAAACCCGTAAAGGTCATTATAACAAGTAATATCACAGCGATGCTTTGGTTGGAGATCAGTGCTTTCCATGGTGGAATCCCCAGTCCTTGTGGTCGTGGTGGCCTCCCTTCTTGCCATGGTCGTGGTGGTGGTGGTGGTGTTCCTCATGGCCGTGGTGGCCCTTATGGCCCTTGTGGTCCTCATCATAATGATGCTTGTCGTGATGACCATGTTTACCGTGATGATGCTCATGGTGACCAGAGTCGTGGTGGCCGCCCTTCTTGTGGTGCCCTCCTTTCTTCTCGTGGTGGCCTTCATGGTGACCGTGCTTGTGGTGCTTGCCTTCTTTATGGTGGTCATCGTAGAAGTGATGATCCTTGTGGAAGTGGTCCTTGTGGTACTTCTTGTGGTAACCGTCGGTCTTCTCTCCCTTGTCGTGGTGCTTCTTGTGGCCATGTTTCTCTCCTTTGTGGTGGTGGCCGTGCTCATGGTGTTCACCATGATGGTCGTGTTCATCCCAGTGCTTCTTGTGGCCGCCGCCGTGTTCGTGGTGGTGTCCCTCATGGTGGTGTTTCCCGTGGTCGCCATGCTCGCCTTTGTGATGATGGTGGTGTCCTTTGTGTCCCTTGTGGCCTTTGTGTCCGTGGTCGTGGTGGTGGTGAGCATGGTGCTCGTGGCCACCGCCGCTTTCGTGGTGGTGTCCTTTATGGTGGCTGGCGGCGGCCACGAGGTCCTTCTGGTCCTCGTTGAGCTCCCTGGCGTACGCCGCCACGAGGCAGAGCAGGACCACTGCTGCGAACAACTTCATGTTGCTGTGTACTGGTCAGTTGTTGTTAACAGTATTTATAGTGATGGTGAGGAAAGTGTTCCGTCATACCTGCGCAAGCGCTCAGGGACAAGATCGAGGCGTTGGACCGTTAAGCTGCAATTGTGAAGAGACATTGTGTATATTGATTATATTCTTTGATTGATAATAAGCATTAATTTAGTTTAAATTAATTATTTAACTGTTTGAATTTAATAACTATGATTTCAAAACATCTAAATACAATAATCGTCGTCGAGTCGCGAAAGAGAGCAGACGTGTGTTGGTTATTTTCCCAAAATTACGAAGTTTTAAGTTTTGCAATTTTGACTATAAAAGTGAAAGAACTTAAGTGAACTAAGGGTGAAAGTGGCGTGAATAGAATTAATCGCACGGCGCGCTCGAGCAAGCTGAGTAAAAGAGACGGGCTGCGCGCGACACATAGTTCGTCCTTATCGCACACGTATCCTACGTACCTACGAGCGCGAGTAGCGCGGATTTGAATTAATATTTATTAATATTTTTACTTTTCTAATAAGAATGGCCACCGAATGCAGCGGTTGTTGTTCGACGATTGTTGACAACTGTTTTATGGAATGCTCTAAGGATGCTTGTAAAAAAAGGTATGACCTTAAATGCCTTCAGATTAAATTAGACATTTTTAACACATTTACACAAGCACACAAGAGAAAATGGATATGTCCGGAATGCACCTGTTTGAACCCAAAGTTTGGGAATGCGGAAACACCTGTAAGAGGCAATGTTAGTATCACTACTACCCCCATGCGCAATGTGAACACACAGCGAGGCAGTCAGAAGATACGGTCGCCCGATGATGAGGACGTGGATTCATTATTGTTAAATGAACTGAGGCAATGCCGCTCTGAGATCATAGCTCGGCTGGATAACCAAGACAAAGCTATTACACAGTTACAGTCTCAGCATTCTCAAACCAAAAAAGATCTCGACCGTATATTGGAAATAATGAAGGTAGTAGAACAGAAAATACATTCGAAAGAACAATATTCCAGCAATAACGAAGTGACAACCAATACTATAGAATCTGATTGCACCATGGACAAAAATATGAGCACCGATTTTAACAACAAGCCCGCCAAAAAAAGTAACAAATCGCGGGCGAAAAAGCCAAACATTAACGAAAGTGGGGCCACGAAATCCGGTGACACTATACGGCCGGCACAGGTGAGGGCGGCAGAAGCGACGCCGCCGATGCAGACGTCGGAAGCACCGAACTATGTTGAACAGGAACAAGAAGGATGGAAGACAGTGCAATATAAAAAATCTAACAGACCAGTGAAGGATGTCAGAGTCGGAAACAATACCGAGTTTAAGGGACTAATAGCCATGGAAAGGAAAAAACACCTACATGTATGGCGCTTGCACCCAGAAACTACCGAAGCAGCTATGTTGGACTATGTCAAAAGTGTATGTGGCTCGGAAGTTAACATAAAAGTTGTGAAAATTAAACCTAAGACGGAAAGGGATTATTCATCGTTTGTAATTAGCTTGCCTGAACAGGATTATAATAAATTAAATAATGCAGAAATGTGGCCCGTTAATGCCGAATTCAATGAGTGGATTTGGTTTCGTAGACCATCCAAAAAGAATACCCAAGAGTAACAAGAGTAACAAGGAGGTACTAATATTCTATCAAAATGTAAGAGGGTTACGAACGAAGTTAGATAACTTTAGAAACAATATAGAATCATTTAGTGCAGATATATACGCGATCACCGAAACAGGCTGCAATGAATCTATACAAGATGCTGAAATCGTCCCACAAGGCTATAAGATTGTTCGATGCGATCGAGCGGATGGCAGAAAGCAGGGCGGCGCGCTTCTCGTGGCCACACACCGACTCGAGCTGCGACAGGTAGTCATCGCGGACGCGTCGTCGATAGATACATACATTTTTGAAATGGTGTGTGCAACTGTTCATTTGAATAATAGATTTTTGTTTTTGTTTTGTGTAATTTACATTCCTCCGGGTAGCTCAGAAAATGATTACATGGTACTATTTAGGATAATCGAACAATTATGTGTTAGGTATAAGAAAGTGTTAATCACGGGAGATTTTAATTTGTACTCCAGCACGGTAAATGTTAATAATAATTTTGAATGTCTCATGTCATATTGCGAGTTCACTCAGAATAACACGGTCCCTAATGCATTGGGTCGCCAGTTGGATTTGGTTCTGAGCGCGGGTTTCGAGGAGGAGGTGTCAGTAGCGGCGGCGGACGAGGCGCTGGTGCCGGTGGACGCGCACCACCCGCCGCTCGTGGCAACCGCGCGCGTGGGCCCCGCGCCCCCCGCGCCGCACCCCACCCCGCGGGGCCCCGCGAGCGACCCCGGTGCGGCCGGCGCGCACAGTGTTAGACCGCAGTGGAATTTTTTTAAGGCGGATTTTCCATTATTGTACTCGTCACTCGCTACTACGGATTGGAGCGAGTTGTACAATATGGATGATTTAGAGGAGATGCTTGATTTCTTTTATACTAATATTTATAATTTATTAGATGTAAACGTACCGAGGAAAAAACGATGTACAAATTATTCGAGGTTCGTGTATCCCGAATGGTACACGGCTGATATAATAAATGAAATTAAGACTAAGGCACGACTTCACAGAATATTTAAGAAAACTAAGCTTAGTAGTGATTATATTGAATTTTCGAAATGTAGATCACGAGTCAAAAAAGCAATAAATATGGCACATATTAATTATAGAAATAAAATCCAAAGTCAATTTGTTAAGGACCCTAAGTTATTCTGGCGGTATATGAAATCGAAAAGAAGTACAAGGAACAGCCAAGGTATCGTCCAGGATGGTCGTCCTCTGTCGGATGAGGAGTGTGCTGGTCAATTCGCGTCTTTTTTCGAGTCGGTTTACAGCCCCTGCCCACCGCGGCTGGATGCGTCGGCGGCGGCGGAGACGGCGGGCGCGGCGACGGGCGCCTTGGTGCAGGTCGACATGCTCAGCCTCAAGGAAGTAAAGGAAGCGTTACTTAAGCTTAAGCCTAAGCGGTCGGCGGGACCGGATGGTATTCCAGCATTTCTGTTCAGGGACTGTAGCTTGGTATTGGCTGAGCCGCTTCTTCACATCTTTAACACTAGCCTGCAACGAGCGACGTTTCCAGCTCGTTGGAAGATTACGAGAGTAGTGCCTGTTCCAAAAGGGAAATCGGGTCCGGATGTTAGTGGATATAGGCCGGTGGCGGTGCTGTCGACGCCGGCTAAGGTGTTCGAGTCGGCCGTGCAACGCTGCGTGCAGGGACAGGTGAGCAGCCGGTTGTCGGACGCGCAGCACGGCTTCCGGCCGGGGCGTAGCACTACCACTAATCTGCTCAACTTCATGACCGAAGTGGTCCCGGCTGTTGATGCAGGACGACAGGTGGATGCGGCGTACTTTGATTTTAAAAAAGCATTTGATACGGTGGACAATGATGTCCTATTAAGTAAACTTGCTAAAATCGGATGTACGCCTCATCTACTTAAATTTTTCGTAAGTTACATGCATGAAAGACAACAGTATGTGTATTACAATGGCTACGAATCTAGGCCATACTACACAAGGTCTGGAGTAAGTCAGGGGAGCAATTTAGGACCCCTGGAGTTTATAATAATGATAAATGACTTACCAGAAGTAGTTAAGAATGGATGTTGTTTATTGTTTGCGGATGATCTTAAGTTGCTGCTGGCTGTTGACAATGAGGCGGACTGTAGGCGCTTGCAAGAGGATGTGGACCGTGTGGTGAAGTGGAGCCATGACAACAAGCTCTACTTTAACGTATCAAAATGCTCCGTGATGACGTTTACTCGAGGGAGATCTCCTGTGCGCTTTGATTACAAGGTAGACGGTATCCCAATCGAACGTGTTTTGGGAGTACGAGATCTGGGTGTTACACTCAGTCCGGATTTAACCTTTAGGGAGCATATCGTCAAAATATGTAAAAAGGCGTACAGGAACTTAGGCTTCGTATTAAGGCAAACTCAGGGCTTTACGAATATTACCACGGTAAAAGTTCTTTACGATGCATTGGTTAGGAGTAACCTGGAGCATAATGCGGTGATATGGGCCCCGCACGAGGCGAAGTACAGTGTTATGTTGGAGCGAGTTCAAAACAAGTTCCTGAGACACTTGTACTTCAAGTTGTACGGGGTCTATCCATTGTACCCGCTTATGTACCCAACGCTGTTCGTCCTCGGTATGGTGGGGTACAACGAGCTCAGGGTGCGGCGAGAGTTCGCTCTGGCCCTGTACGTGGTGAAGCTGCTGCGCGGCGTGGCGCACAACCCCGGCGTGCTGCGGCACCTGCGCCTGTGCGCGCCCGACCGCTACGTGTGGCGGCGCCACAGCCCGCCGCTGCTGCTCGTGCCGCCGGCTCGAACCAACCTACTCGCGAAAACGCCCTTAAGCCGCACCATCGCCATTGTGAACGATCTCCATGAGAGGTTAGATGTCTTCTCATCATTACCTAAGAGTGAACTCGCAAGGACTTTATTATTTATAATTTGTTATATATCTACTGATTAAGTTTGTAAATATGCCTTAGGAAATATAGATTTAGTTAAGTTAAGTATTATTAATAAATAGATTTAAATGTATAAGGTTTAGTTAAGTATTTTGCCATGTTATCGCATTAAGTTTTAGCTTGTAAGGATAACATTAAGGTGGTTTTAAATAAATAAATAAATAAAAATAAATAAATAAATAAATAAATAAATAAACATTACTTTCTTGTACTTCGAGTCATCATTAGCTTTTATTTTTTTAAGGTTCGTTTTTCTTAAACCGCATGCCTGATTTGCGGGAAACCCACTCTGAAAAAATTAAATTTCATTGCTTACTCAAAACAAATCTTAGGCCGCATTTATAAAAAGACCATGAAAAAGAAAACCAGAATTTTAAGTTTTTTTGCTGCCGTGATGCCTTTGCAGTAAACTCAGCTGCCCATTAAAAATCAGAGTTAAATTTAAATGAGTAAAATATACCAAGGAATAACTCCTTGACATCCTCTTGCAGATTTATCTTTAGTTGAGAAGAGCAAAGCGTCTTCACAATAATTTCACGTTGCTTCGTTAAAACGTAGATCGGCTAAAAGCACTTGAGTTCAGGCAAGTACGGCGTTTATACTCCAATTATCACTAAGGATTTTGCTCTAAGTAGGTATTAAAAGAATTTTATACAAATTAATCATATTTCTGGACAATACAGAATATTTGTAAGAACGTTAATCATCTCAATGGTATGCTATGCTATGATGCCTGTAAATTATTTACAATGTAAAAACCGAAGAATAAACAAAACAACTCAACAAATTAAGAAACAATATATCACTAGACCTTAGGTTTTAAATACGCTCCTATAAATAATACAGGCTCGACTTATTGTAATGGAATTTCAGTGAAGCCACACAATATCCCATTTCCTGAAAAGCCATCCAATCGCTTGTTCCAAAGAAGTTACGGCCGCAACTATAAAATCCCGCAGATGGCCTTTCCCTGTTTTAAAACCAAATATTTGTTCAACCTGGCCACGCGTGGTTTGCGCTAGGTCGGATCAACCGTCAGAAATATTCCGCACCGCTCCAATTTCTCCGTGTGACGCGCAAAAAGAGCAATCTGCATCACGGTGTTGAAATTTAATCAAAACAACAATAGGGACTGTCCGCAATTCGTTCCCTCCCAGTGTTATTCTGGAGGTAGAATTGACGTCGATTTTGTGTGAGGTATTTTTCGGTGTGAAAATTTGGAGGTGGAAATTAATAACGACCATTGTCAATTTTGACGGGACTTTTAGCGGTGAGTTGGTGAAATAAGTTTTGGTTTTAATTTTACGAGTCTTTTGTGTGGCGGTGAAAGCTTCGTCGTGAAATTAATTTCAATAAATAAATGAATAAAGCATGTGGCAATTTTGGTTGACGTGCATCAAATGCTACCACGATGTGAAAATATTCAGCCTCCTTTTATAAAGGCTCCAATATGAAAGTCTACTAACAGGAAAAACTTCTACCCAAGCATTATGAACTTCATAACAGAAAACTGATTGATTTATAAGAAGTTTCAAAAGACTAAGTGTTCACCTTTACGTCTAAACCTTTAACTATACAGCTCTTAACCCCTGCAAAGGGGGTAATAGCGCCAACTCGTTCCATATAAAGGCACCAATTTCACATAATCCCGTCTTACCGCTCTGTAAACGTCGTATATTTTTCAAGAATTTCCAGGATATTCGATATTACCTAGAGCAACTATTTCATCTTCATGAGTATCATCTTCACCAAACATTTCCTAAGCGGTTTTGAAAATACAAGCAGAAATATAGTTCTGGTCAAAAACTCATTAAGATTTATTCTGTTTTTGTTCAGAATAAGGCTGCGCGCAAAAAAGGCTTTCGCTCGACCCTTCGGGAGCAAGGGACTGAAGTTCGACTGGACAAATATTTTTCAACTTATTCAACTATGTTTGTTTCCGTAACTAGTTTCAGGTAATGTACGAAATTTTATTTACCATCAAATTAGGGGCGGTATGTTCGAAAGAATCTCGGGGGTAAAGGTTGATTTTGTCAAGTATTCTGCGTTGAATGGAGTTCATGCATACTTAACATATTGTGAATAATCAACCAGTACACTTCGGATTTTATCAGGTGTTTAAAATTTGTTGACCGTTAATTTAGAAGAAGATAAATAGATCCTAGTATATTTTAATGGACAGAAGCCTGGTATGCAACAGCTCTTTCAATATTGTAAAGGAAAATAAATAATTGTTTCGAAATATTTACTGTTAACACTCACACGTAAATAACCTATGCTTGCAGTTCCCAGCTAACTATAGCTGATTTTATTATTTCTAAGACCTTAGCTGCAGTTTGTCTTGAAACCATTACTATATAATAAGTTCAATTTACTATTTAGCCCATGTGTATTAGAAATCAGTCATTCACAAACTGAAATTTCAAACAGTCTGTGCATTGTGCAATGAAACAATAGCTGACTACGACGTCAAATTGAAACTTGCATAAATAATTACGAACGTCATCACAAATGCTCTACAACAGAGCAAGAGAATTTAATTCCACAATCTGAATTTGCTCGGTAATATTTATTATGCTTGACGTGCCTTTTTGTCTCTCCATTGTAACAATTGGTCTTCTTAAAACATGAATAGGAGACCCATGGCATCGTGGCAACTAAATATAAAGCCATATTATATTTAGTTGCCACGATTGCCATAGTCTATTCAATGATGATAAAGTTTGCTCAAAAAATAGTATTATTTTGTACAATCTCAATCTTTCAAAGGATACGTATTAAATACTAGCGGCCGCCCGCGACTCCGTCCGCGTGGTTTCCGGTTTCCGCAAACGTAGGTATATACTATACCTATAAAGTTCCATACAAACATTAATCCCCTTTTTCATCCCCTTGGGGTGGAACATATAAATATCCTTTCTAAGGGGATCTTTATGTCATAGTAGCTTTATGCATGCCAAGTCCCAGCCTAATCGGTTTAAAATTGACAAAGTTTCATACAAACATTAATCCCCTTTTTCATCCCCTTGGGGTGGAACATATAAAAATCCTTTCTAAGGGGATATTTATGTCATAGTAGCTTCATGCATGCCAAGTCCCAGCCCGATCGGTTTAAAATTGACAAAGTTTCATACAAACATTAATCCCCTTTTTCATCCCCTTGGGGTGGAACACATAAAAATCCTTTCTAAGGGGATCTTTATGTCATAGTAGCTTTATGCATGCCAAGTCCCAGCCCGATCGGTTTAAAATTGACAAAGTTTCATACAAAAATTAATCCCCTTTTTCATCCCCTTGGGGTGGAACACATAAAAATCCTTTCTAATGGTATCTTTATGTTAGTAGCTTCATACATGCCAAGTCCCAGCCCAATCGGTTTAAAATTGACAAAGTTTCATACAAACATTAATCCCCTTTTTCATCCCCTTGGGGTGGAACACATAAAAATCCTTTCTAAGGGGATATTTATGTCATAGTAGCTTTATGCATGCCAAGTCCCAGCCCGATCGGTTTAAAATTGACAAAGTTTCATACAAACATTAATCCCCTTTTTCATCCCCTTGGGGTGGAACATATAAAAATCCTTTCTAAGGGGATCTTTATGTCAAAGTAGCTTAATGCTTGCAAAGTCCCAGCCCGATCGGTTTAAAATTGACAAAGTTTCATACAAACATTAATCCCTTTTTCATCCCCTTGAGGTGGAATATATAAAAATCCTTTCTAAGGGGATCTTTATGACATAGTAGCTTTATGCATGCAAAGTCCCAGCCCAATCGGTTTAAAATTGACAAAGTTTCATACAAACATTAATCCCCTTTTTCATCCCCTTGGGATAAAATAATAGATATATACTATAGCCTATAACCTTCCTCGCCAAATACACTATCCAACAAAAAAAGATTTTTTTAAATCGGACCAGTAGTTCCTGAGATTAGCGCGTTCAAACAAACAAACAAACAAACTCTTCAGCTTTATATATTAGTATAGATTGTAAAACTTAGGTTTTAGGTGTTTCTAATTAGATGAAGACACTTTATTTAAGAAAATCAAAAAATATCATTATAATAATATATATAAAATAATGTGTTTTTACTTCTGTGATTCCAGCTAAACTGTTTACAATCTGTTAAAATTAGGGAAACACCTTACTATAAAAGATTTCTAATACTTTTGTATGAGTGTTCTTAAAGTAAATCGCAGCGCTTCATCTCCATTTCCTTCGCTTTGTTTAAAATAATCCAAACTGAGACAAGTTCGAAACACGACAATAACGACGATGTAAGGAAGCCAATTCAATTTGTCATCAAAATACCTTTGCCTCTTTACAGCTGTTCAAAATCTGCTCCAAACCCTTATTCTAATGGTATAAGGTTCACAATCGCGTCTCTTTTATCTCTCTCAATACACTGTCGTGTAACATGATACTTCATTATAACGCGCGCGTTGGTTCCAAGAATTTTTCATATAAAAGTACGACTTTGAAGCAATTTGCGAGATAGCGTTGAGATCAAATGATAAAACGGAATGCAATTAGGCAGAGTTCGAATAAAGTGAAGTGTTCTGGAGTGAATAGTGAGCACGGTTGGATGAACACTTTGCTTGGAACGTACTCTACTCCTGCTGCTGTATCGAGGACTTCGATATATTTTCACTTTGACAAACTTGGTAGTGGATTTGGTGATAGGCCGATGCTACCGTGACTTTGAAAGTGGGAAAAATATATGTATTAAACATTGTTTTCGACCTTTTTTCTTCTTCTTTTACTATCTCTTATGTATGCTATTTATAATCAAAAACTCTTCTGAATTTATTTAACATTACAACGGGACTAAACGCGATATTATTTTTATAAGTACCTGAGTACTTACTGCTTGACGTTTCGGCTGTGATGCTACAGCCGTGGTCAGTTCGCTTGTGACCACGGCTGTAGCATCACAGCCGAAACGTCAAGCAGTAAGTACTCAGGTACTTATAAAAATAATATCGCGTTTAGTCCCGTTGTAATGTTAAATAATTATAATGCAACGCGAAAGTTTAAAGTTATATCTTCTGAATTTTAAAATCATAGCCATATTTGAAACAGAAATGTACAAAAAGCGTTTTTATCAAGTACTATTCAAGGCAGGTACTTTATGGCTAGAATTTTGATGATGATTGTTTTTTCTATTAGCGGCCGCCCGCGACTTCGTCCACCTGGATTTCAGATCCAATTTTCTCGCAATAAAAGTTAGCCTATCTTCTTTCTCAAGGAAAATACTGTGCCAAATTTCATCAAATCGGTTGAGAGGCTTAAGCGGAAATGCCTTACAGATAGACGGACAGACAGATACAGTTACTTTCGCATTTATAATATTAGTAGGGATATAACGTAGACAGTGCCCGTTAGTATCAAGCTTGGTGATTTAGGGTCTAGCCACAGCTACAGCGGCGAGCGGCGCGGCGAGCGGCGCGGCGAGGCCGGCGACGGCCGCCCTAGTCGTGGGTATGGCCGCCGCGCGTTCGCACCGCGCATCTCGCCGCCGTAGCTGTGGCATGCTTCATACAATTTCCTTTATTTGATTTTTTCTGGCGCAAGACGCATCGCAAGTCGCACCGCTGTGGGCTGTGGCCAGGGTGTTACCGCGGCGACATTGCGGGAACGACGAGTATTAGCTTTACGACGTGTAAACTGCAATATAAGCATGTGTGATTTCGAGGTCGGACGATTGAGTAAAGCAGGGATACTTTTAAGGATATTCGAGAAGAAATCGAAAACGTGCGTTTTTCGTTACAGCTCATATTTATGGTTATAAGGAACACATGAGATCGTCATTAGCCTATTCTAGTCCACTGATGAATAATAATAATAAATAAATAATGTTTTACAGCATTACATACATTGATCTTATCTTGTGTTACAGACATCAGAATCAACAGTGGCACAACAAATATACTTAAATAGATACATATAACACCCAGACCAGAACAAACAGACATGTTCAAGCACACAAATGTTTGTCCTGTGCGGGGATCGAACCCGCGACCTCTTGCGTAATAGGCAACATCTTGACCATTACACCAAGCGGGTGGTCGTCGAATAGACCTTCCTACACAACACATTAAGCATTATTTTCTCTATACAATTAAGTCCGTAGACATGATATTTTGTTCGTATCAAGCCTGGTAATTTCCCGCGGTCACCATTGCGGTCGGGACCAACAACCGCTGCGGTCGCGGCTGCCTAGTGACGCTCGGAATATTAGCGTTACGACGTGTAAACTGCGATGTAATTGCTGTTGTTATCCTCGTAGTACAGATTACTTTAGTTTAAGACAACACTTATGTATGTGTAACCGTGAAGATTCGAGGACTTTTTAAAGGCATATTTCGTTTAGGTATAGTTCAGTGTAGGCAGTAGTCATACAGGAAACCCAAATTCGTTTTCAGCCTTCTATAGTCCAATGCTGGACTCAGGCCTCTGCGAGATGGCGTCAAGCCACAAGCGTAATCGCTTGTCCGGCAGATTGTAACCAACACAACAATCTGATTGAAATAATACACATTATTTTGTTCTTCTAGACGTACTCTACTCACCCTTAGTCGTTTTTGACGACACCAGCTATATATGCTGAAATCTACCTTCTGCACTTAAACCTCTATGACACAGCCAGCCAAATAAATGTAAACACAAATCAGGGTCTATTCCGGTGGGTTGTGTGTGACCAACACAACAATGTGATAGAGATAATAAACGCTAAATTTTCTTCCAGACTTACGTACCCTTAGTCGCCGCTGATACCAGCTTAATGCATGAATTAAATCTACCTTCTGCACTTACGAGTAAACTTCTGTGACACAGCCAGCCAAATAAATGTGAACACGAATCAGGGGCTATTCTAATTCTCAACTGTAATTGCCTCGTTGCTGGTTTATGCATTTGTTGAATGTAGCGACTTTCTTGATAACGGCGAAGTTAAAAATAGCGTTAATTGCGGTCACACTTCGTACTGTTATGAGTCTCCCCAGGAAAGGGTTTTTAAAAAAACAAATTAATGAATTTAGAAAAGGCAGCCGTCTAACGTGGATGATGGTTGGGAAGAGACTGACTAGGAATGGTTCGAGTTGGGCACCTAAGGCCAGAGATGCTGACGAGGCGTAAGGTCAGGGATGTCAGCATTAAGACATACAGGCCAGGGATATAACACCTCCCGGGGGTAGACTAAACATCGGGGTTCAACCAGGATGTTTAGGAAGAAGAAAGTGGAAATGGAAAAGGTAAGTGACAGAATATTAAATGTTTGTTCTGATGCTCGGAGAAGGTAAGTTTACAGATTCTGGAAGGCGCCTGATGACCTTGAGAGGGATAGCGGGTTCAGGATTTGGAGCTTCATCAGAAGGTGAGTCCACAGGAGCTGTTCGGGAGAAAACTCGGGAAAGGTAGGATAGGCGACTGCGCGATTTAATGAATAAAGAAATTTTAAAAATACAGAATATTATCATTAAACTTAATATTATAATTGTAATAACAGAATAATGAGTCTCGTATTTTATTAAAGTATGCTGGTTTAGAATTTTATTGGCTTGATCTGATATATTCTTAAATTGGGTAATTGTTTTTGAGTTGAAAGTGTCTAAATCGATGTTTTGTAAATTTAACGGAGGCTCATCATTCGTTAACTTAATGAACTTATCTAGAGAACAACAGGAGTCGTTTATTATATTAAAATCGTTATGAATAACGGATACATTAAAAGACAATTTATCAATTTTAGGCATTAATTTTGTATTCTTACAGAATGCTATGCATTTGTTTGGGACAGTTAGAATCCCGGTTCCAATTATATTTATTTCAAAATGGCTTGAGTTTGAACATTCAATATACAATTTATTGTTTTGGGATTGTACAAAAATCCAACTATTACTATTATACAATGGTTTCCATAAATCTACGTGTCCATGAATAAATTCCGTTTTGCACTGATTTGGTAACACTTTTATAACGCGTGTTATAATTTCACTTTCACAACTTGGATGCGCACTCACTGGGAACACTGTCGCAACGTCGCAGATGAAGTCTCGCGTGCTTATCGCTATGCATTCGTTGAGAGATTCGATGGTACAATATTCTAACTTGTCCTTGGTCATTGCTATATACTTACTGCTAGGAACTATAAAACTAAATGAATTCGGTGTAACACTGTTATGAGGTGTAGGTAAAGCTATATTATGGTATAGGTTATATTCCTTGGATGACACAAGAGGAATTTTAAGTATAAAAACGATCCTATTGTTTAAACTAAAACAAACTATACTAGATACATTTAATAACGAGTAAATATTATTAAGACTTAAACTTACAGGTAGCTTAACATCTGCAGGTAAGTACCTAAAGTTATCGACAAGTTCTTTATAAAGCTGCGCAGGCGGCAGTATGGCAGGATGGAGGATGTTTTGACTACAGAGAAAGATAGCGTTAGTTATGTCTTCTAATCTAAAAGAAAGAGTCAGTATGGAAGCTTCTAGACTGTTTAAGATAGAGTTAATATTGGCTTTTACAGAAAGTTCATTTGTCAATATTGTTAAGTTTTTTAAATGTAAGGAGAAGTTGTCGATAGCTTGATTAAGGTTGGCTTCATTAAGTTTAATTGTGTGTAAGGTTTGATTAATTATATCTAAATGCGTTGAAGTTACTAAAATATTTTCTTTTATTAATGACGCCAATCTTATTTCATTATTTTGATTATTTTGTATGGCGTTGTCATATTTGACAGCGTCATCTTCATTTAATGTTCCAAATATGATTTTGGAGAGAGAACCAATCGCACCTAACCATGCTCCCCTTTTAAAACGTTTTTCCACTAAGTGGGAGATAGATGAATATTCAGAAACTATGTCTTGATACCTTACTGTTATCGGTTGTAGTATACTGTGGCACTCCAGATTATATGAGCTTTCTATCTGTACTTGAGTGCATAGATAGCGCAGAGTACCAAGAACTGAATTAATATTTTCTATGTGAGGTTGTATATAGGATATATCTATCGGAGTTACGACGTCTAAATGGCTTGCACGAATTTTGAGTTCACCAATTGGATCAAAATATATGCCGGAACTGGTGTCGATTTGGCGAATAAACTCTTGATGCCCTTGGGCCAGTACACTGCAATGAAACGAGAAATATTTATGCTTTTTACTTATTTATTTGTATACGAAAAAATCTATTTTGTATTTGTTTATAAAGGATATCTAAAGTTATTATTTTTCATATTGTATAACTGCAACTATCAGCTACCAATACTTACGACTAAAACCTATATGAATTAAAAGCTAATAAAAGAAAAGTGTTTTATTTTAATAACACTTATTTATATTACGAACTTATTCAATATTTATTTTATCTAACTTTAATATTAATTATGATTGAGATTATTTAATCTCGGACTTCTACATGTTTAACTTCGTCATAGTGATGCCTAACGTGGCGTCTGTTTATGAGAAGTGATAACGTATGGTTGCCATGCACTTTGACCACCTTGTAGGGGCCCTTCCACACTGGGGATAAAGCTTTGCGAAGTCGGACATGATTTTTTAATAAGACATAATCGCCAACTTTATATTCGACTTGACGAGTATGAGAATCGTAATAATTCTTTGATGATTGTTTGGATTTTTCAATGAATTCTAATGCTTTTTCACGCGTGTGTTTTAAGCGATGTCTTAACATTTTTACATACTCGGGATAAGTTGCGTTAGAATTATCATCATAGATAGAGTCTGGAATGCGCGGTTTATAACCAAATAACAATTCGAATGGGGAATAGTGTGTGGTAGAATGTACTGAAGTGTTATATGCTAGCATTGCAGTATAGACATATCGAGGCCAATTGTCTTGGTTTTCATTCACGTATGACTTGAGGTACTCTTTGAGAGTGGAATGTGACCTCTCTAAGGCTCCTTGTGTCTGAGGATGATATGGAGCAGACCATAATTGTTTTGTTTTCAGGAATTCGCAAGTTTTCTTAAACACATCGGCTGTGAAATTGGTACCTTGATCGGTAAGTATATGTTTTGGAATTCCGAATAATGAAATAAAATGCAAAAGGCATTCGCAGGATTCTTCGGCAGTATTACTGCGTATAGGATATGCAATTGAGAATTTGGTGAGGTCATCTTGCATAGTCAAGATGTACCTAAGTTTGGCTGTACCGGATTCTGGTAAAGGACCTACTATGTCCATGGATAATCGTTCAAATGGAGCAGTTGAAGTGGATGTTATTATCATCGGAGCTCTATTGATTTTGCGTAAGGCTTTATTTGTCTGGCACGATGAACACATTTTTACATAATTTTCAATGTCGCTACGCATATTTTTCCAATAGTACCTATCTTTTATACGATTGAGCATCCGAAGGGAACCTAAATGTCCCGCGACGGGAATATCATGATTTTCTTTTAGAATTTTCGGAATCTCGTCTAGTGAAGGATATATTATTTTGTCATGATATATGTGGATTTTGATATGAGTACCGTCAAAGAGATGGCTGAGCATATTATAAATTTTTACAAAGGAGTGTCTTACGAAAGGATTTTTAAAGTCGGTAGTACTGATATCATTTATTGAAGGATAAGACATAATGATTTGATCGCGTACGTGTTTGAGTGATTTGAATATATCAGGATACGGACAGTCATCAAAGTGATGTACTTTCACGAATAGAAAAAGGTAAGTTTTATTACGAATATTAAGAGGTAAAAATGTGTGTAAAGATCTTTCTAATTTCAGGAAGTCACTACGTTCGGGCTCAGGACAATTACTAAGGATTTCTTGAACATAAGGCATGGAGTCGTCCATATCAATTGAGGTAGGTATAATCAATAAGGTTTCAGCTCCTTTAAGAATGTTTTCATTGTGTTCTATAATAACCGTATCATTTAATTTTTCAGGAGACTTCAGGAACTGGTTATAAGTTTCACCGGTTAAAGGTAAGTTTTCAGGTGCAGAGGAACGAGTTTCAGCGGGAGACCCTTCAGCAACAGGTAAGTGTTCTGAATTATTTTCAGGTGGAGTTGGGTTTCCTTCCGGGCTGTAAGTGAATGAAGGTAAGTCGTCATTTTCTAACAAATCAATAGAAGGTAAGTCGCTACTATTTATATCTAAAGGGCTCCTTGGAAGATGAATGCCGAGATCGTCCAACGTTATAGGACTAAAAGACGATGATGAGATATTTTCATTCTCATTAGGATTTTCCATTTCAGGATTAATTGGAGTCACATCCGGGCCAACTGGCTGAGATGCACAAGGATCTTGCAAATTATCATTTGCTATGTTAAGTGCGCCCTGGGGCTGTGATATCTGTAGTGGAGGTAAGTTAACATTAGTATTAGGACTAGGCTTAACATTAGGATTAACATTAGAATTATCATTAAGGTTACCATTAGGATTATCATTAGGATTATCATTAGAATTATTATTAGGATTAATATTATCCTTATTTGCAGGATATATTGGATTAACTGGGTATCGAGAGAGAGCGTCCGCGGCAGAATTTAGTTTGCCTTTGCGGTACACTATTTCATAGTCATATTCCTCTAGCTTTAATCTCCATCTTTGAAGTTTACTACTGGGATCTTTATGATTAAATAGCCATTTCAGAGGCCTGTGGTCAGTGACGATAAGGAATTTGTGCCCATAAAGGTAAGGGCGAAATGTTTTACATCCGTATACGATAGATAGCAACTCTTTTTCAGTAGTGCTATAATTGGATTCGCTTTTATTTAAGGTTCGTGAAGCGAACGCCACGGGTTGATCCTTGCCTACAGTACCTTGCGACAGGACAGCGCCAACAGCGTAATTTGAAGCGTCGCAGGTTAAAATGAATGTCTTGGAGAAATCGGGATAGATAAGAAGAGGAGCAGATGTGAGTCTGTGTTTTAGGGTGTCGAAGGCAAGTTGTTGTTGGTTCTCCCATTTGAAGGGGGTATCCTTTTTTAGAAGATTAGTGAGAGGTTTGGCAGTCTTTGAAAAATCAATGATGAATCGACGGTAGTATGAAACTAGTCCGAGAAATGATTTTATATCTCGGGGAGATTTTGGTATTGGGAAATTAATTACTGCTTTTACTTTCTCGGGATTAGGTTTGACACCTTCTTCTGTGATAATATGGCCAAGGTAGCATACTTCACGACGTAGGAATTCGCATTTATCGGGTTGAAGTTTTAAATTGAATTTACGCAGCCTTTCGAAAATTCCTGATAAATTGCTGATGGAAGATTTGAGATCATGGCCATAGCAGACCACGTCATCAAGATAAACGAAACATCTAATGCCCTGGAGGCCGGATAAGGCTGAATTCATTAACCTTTGAAAGGTAGAAGGGGCATTCTTGAGGCCAAATGGCATTCTTGCGAATTGGTAGTGTCCCTCGGGTACTGTAAAGGCTGTTTTGGGTTTATCAGCTTCATTAAGCTCAATTTGATGAAACCCGGAAGCAAGATCTAATGTTGAAAAGTATTTACTATTACCAAGTTGATCTAGGATTTCGTTAATTTGTGGGATTGGATAAGTGTCTCCGATTGTGATATCATTCAATTTGCGGTAGTCAATTACTACCCGCCATTTCTGTACGTTTGAAGCGTCCAGCTTTTTGGGCACGACCCAAATGGGTGAAGACCATGGAGAATCTGATGGTTCAATTATTTTTTGATCTAACATTTTATCAATTTGTTTACGAACTTCGGCCTTGTGGATTTCTGGGAAGCGATACGATTTAGTGTGAATCGGGACATCTGAAGTAGTTTTTATTTCATGTTTTAGAGCGTTAGTATGAGTGAGATTTTCTCCGGGGAGATAAAATATATCGGAATAATCGGAACAGAGTTGTAGAAGAGCATCCTTTTCTTCTTCGTTTAAATGAGAAAGGCGTAATTGTTTTAGCACTTCGTTTGTACGATTGAAATTATCTTTTGACACATTTATGTGATTTATAGTAGCTGTATTTTCATTTAAGAACTCGGATGTATCATAAGGACGCAATTTAATATTTAAATTTGATTTGAGAGATATAGGCTCTTCTGAAATGTTAACAACGGATAGGTTAACTCTGTTGTTTTGTTTGACACGGACTAAACAGTTTGCTACTAACAGTTTGTCTGAAATTTTCTGATCTAGAATTAAACCTTCTTTTAGCTCAGGATTGGAAACAGAACATTCAATTATTGTTTCAGTTCTCGGAGGAATGATGTAAGCTGGATCATGAAAATGTAATTTTAACGATTGATTTCCGATACGAAGGCTGTTGTCATTGTAATTTATATTGCAATTAAGTGCATTGAGCATGTCTGAGCCTATTATTCCGTCATATGGTAATTGAATTGAGTCTATGACATGGAATGAATGAGATATTTTAGATTTAGGAATATTAAATTTAAGTTCGAAATGACCTAGAGTGCGAATTGTGTCACCGGCTGGATCGATACCTTTTAATTGAACTGTTTCTTTTATTAGTCTTGGATGTTTCTCGAGACAAGAATGTTTTAAGAGGCTAATAGATGATCCCGAATCAACTAATAATGACAATGGAATGTCGGATACTGGAGTCATGACGAGAACATGTGGTAATAATGTTTTTGACGTATCAATATTTATCTCGTAGATTTGAGACGAATTGGATTTAGGAAAAGACCGAGGATTTGAATTGGAACTTGGATTCGATTCGCTATTTTTAATTTGGGGCTGGCTACCCTGTTTGTTAATAGCAATGGATTTAGAACGTGATCCAACGCTATGAGTTTGGGGCTGGTTACCCTGTTTGTTAGCGAGGACCGGATTAGAATATGAGTCATCACTATGAGTTCGGGGCTGGTTACCCTGTCGTGTGGCTTTGGATTGAGACATATTCGACATTGTCGTGAAAGAGAGGTCTCCGTTTTGGGGCTGGTTACCCTGCTGTGTGACCTTGGATTGAGACGTGCTTGGAATAGAATTGACAACAAAGTCTCCGTTTTGGGGCTGGTTACCCTGCTGTGTGACTTTGGAAGTTTTATGAGTGAGGTCTCCTTTTTGGGGCTGGTTACCCTGTCGTGTGACCTTGGAATAAGAAGCACGTGGAATTGGATGAAGATTGAGGTCTCCTTTTTGGGGCTGGTTACCCTGTCGTGTGACCTCGGATTTAGGAATAGTGCCGTTTTTAGCGTTGTTAAGTCCCGCACGACACTGAAACGAGACATTTACTCGTTTTTTGGCTCTGCTGGAGTCGGAACATAGGATTCGATAGGAACGTCATAACCGTCTACAGGATTAAAATGATAATCGTCGTTATCAGTGTCTTCTGACACAAAGTGGACCCGTTGTGGTGTCCTGGATTGGTTTGGTTGTTGATATTTATAGCGGTTATTATTAAATTCTCGTTTTTTACAATTTTCCAGCGTATGTCCTGGCCATTTACAGTATCTACAAATAGGAATAGAATTATTAGAATTGTAGGGATTAGAAATGTTATTATTGAAATTGTTACTAGGCCGATTATGACCGAAATTCGGCTTTGGGTTTGGTTGACTTTGGAAGAATTGACCCTGGTTACGACGGGCAAATTGGTTGTTCGGCCTAGGGATATTGTACCTTTCGTTAGACGGGCCGGGTTTCGATAGTGCTTGTTGAATCCTTTCTTCTGAAATGGCAATGTTAATGGCATCATTTAAAGATTTAGGCGACTTACTTCTGACGAAGTTTGAGATGCGCGGTGATAACCCCATCTGAAAATGATGGAGGGCTAGTTCCTCCATTGCTGCGGTTCTACCTAGCATTTCTCGGCTCTTGTGGCCGTGAGATATCGAAATCTCGGTAAGTAAAAGTGATAGACATGTCTCGATTCGTAGAGCGTACTGGCTGACAGGTTCAGTTGCTTGTTGTTTGCATTCTTGTAAATCCATAAGAAGATGTGCGTAATGTTTTCTTTCGCTAAATTGGGTTTTGAGAAAATCTTTTAACTGACTCCAATTCGTGAACTCTTTGATAGAGCAGGCTGTTTCGGCCTTGCCCTCTAATTGACATAGAATGTATTTAAATAAAATGTCCTTTTGATGCTCCCCTGCTAATTCGTAGGCATTATTGCAATTAACTAAAAAGGAATTTAATTTCTCTCGTGAACCATCATAAGGTTTGATGAATTTTAATAAAGTCGAAAGCTCTACGTTGTCTAATTTTGGTGTTACTGTGATTTTTTTCTTGGTCTGTGACCTTGTGGATGGTGATGGTGGAGGTAGAAATTGGCTCTCCTCCTCAGCGTCGGTGTACATAACTTCTGGTCTTTCAAATTTTGGACTATTTGACCTTTCCATCTTTAATAATTTAAAAATAAAACAACAAAATTAATTAAATTAAATTACAATAGTTGGAGTCTGGGTATAGCAATGACCAATACGACTTACAACAATGCAGCGAGCACAGCGAGCATTTCTTGGAATTGCAGCGATGTGTGGGCGTGCAGTTGCAGATAGCTCGTTCACGGCGATAACAGGCACACGGAGTTGTCGCGACGAATTTAATGAATACTGGTTCACAATTGGTAGGTTCACTAAGTTCTGATGTTTGGAGTTTAACTGGATTAGGTAATTTATTTTAATAGGTTCACTGAGTTCTGGTTGCGTAAAAAGTACCACTGGATTTATTTTAGCACACTGAGTTCTCTGAGTTCTGGATTGGATTTTTTTTTTAACGAGTACCACGGGATTTATTTTAGCACACTGAGTTCTCTGAGTTCTGGATTTTTTTTAACGAGTATCACTGGATTTAGGATTCACTGATTTAGGATTCAACGACTCGCGAGACGTACCGAGGACCTCTTAAGATCCCACCGCTGCCACCAATATGTTATGAGTCTCCCCAGGAAAGGGTTTTTAAAAAAACAAATTAATGAATTTAGAAAAGGCAGCCGTCTAACGTGGATGATGGTTGGGAAGAGACTGACTAGGAATGGTTCGAGTTGGGCACCTAAGGCCAGAGATGCTGACGAGGCGTAAGGTCAGGGATGTCAGCATTAAGACATACAGGCCAGGGATATAACAGTACGTTTTGGGAAAAAGCTGAGATATACGGTTGTGTCTCACACTGGCTCTAGTTTGGAATTTTACTTTTTTGTTGACTGGGCAATGCTTTTGCAAGCGTGGATTTACGAAAAACTTTTATGATCTATCATTTTCAGAACCCTGCCATTGAATAGCTTTGCTCAACATCCTGCCTTAGCCGGGAAATTATTACTGCCTCGTTTTTCGGAATAATAAAAACCTTATCTCGAGTACAAAACTTGAAAAAAAATATGTTTATTGCTTGTCACTTCATCATCATCGGCTTACCGCATCCATCCATTGCCTATCACTTGAAAGTCTGAAAATAGTCTAGTAACAATTTTTATCCGTAATTTCAGTCTGGTGGGACTAACGGGATTAAAATAAGTCACCAAATAACTGCAAACACGATACAATGCTCATATTCTCGTACATATGTGTTTCGCACCGCACGGCCGTAAATTATGGTCTCAAAATATATTGAACCACTGTAAAGTCAAATTAAACTACATGGACTGCCGGCAGTTATAGAATTATTTGCTAATACCACGGCCGTTTCCTATTAAAATGCACAAACGAACAACAAAGCTATTACAATTGACTTGTCTAAAACTCTAATAAAACTAGTCAATAACAACTGCCCGTTTACAAAGCCAACTAGCGCAGACAGTTCGGATGCAAATAGTGAAACAATCTAATAGTTGCTTATAGGACGCCTCGACGGCAATAAAGGTAAGTGCTCCGAACTGCATTACCGTTAACTACTCGCCTGATATTTGTTCCTATTGGACATGGTGTCTTCGCGGAAATGTCAACGTTTTCGGCACCAAAGCTATAACTTCAAAATTATCTGATTGTTTCTTTTTTGTTTTTTAATTCTCAACTTTTCCCCCCCTCTCTTCATAGCTTTTGGGAGAAGACGTTTTAGAAAGCTGACTGGTATTTCTGTTATAAGCAGGTTTATACAACTCCAAAGGTCGGAGTTATAGTTACTTTTCGAAAAATACAAAGATTTTACTCGTCTGAAAATTAATAAGGCTTTCGTTTTTGGTAAACACTACACTATCATAAACAAGCCTAACCCCATGTGCATAGGAAACTGTATCCCGGCATTCAAAAACCTCCTCCTATGCACCTCAGAAGCAGAACAGTTGTCATGGCATTTGAATAGACTTGCAACATTTTAAAATTGCATCCAATGCAACATCACTACCGAGAACACTCAATCGTTTAAGATAACCGAGGCCAACCCAGGCCATAGCCCAGGGATTCCGGATACAAATTGGTTTAGTTATAAAACTGCGCCGTATGAGCATTATGCGGTCCCCGTGGGATCTGCCTCACGCTCTATTGGCCAGACTTAACTTGTTTAAACCGGAATGCATAGACACGGTTATAAAGTCCACATTTGGGTAGTGGACGATGTTTGAAGCTGAAATCTCTGGAACAAACCGGTAATTCTGTTAGAGCAGAATTTCAGCAGAGGTTTTGTTTTTAGTTCTCACTTGTTCGTTATATCTGTAGTTGGAAGATCGTAAAGATTGACCGTAACCAATCTTAATTTTTTCTCACCTACTATTCATTGGCGTTTCCAACCATTTGCCTGATTGATCCGAACACAAAGCGCTTTTCAATTTGGAATTCGTTGGCAACAAAAAGCTTCAATGTATCTTATACCGTAATGTTTGTCAGCAGTGATTCTTTGCAGCCGGCATTTTAAATGCGCCGCATCAAGCAGTCCGTGGCGCGAGCAAATAGTCTCCAATGTCTCGGATAAACGACGGAGCCGGTTGTAAATCTGCGGCAAACTAACCGTTTAGCGGTTGACAAAGAACTCGCTCAAGTATTTTGTCGGAACATTATGCGGTAATAGGAAGGGTTTGCTGCGAAATAATGCGGATCCTCGTCCGGAATTTATTTTGCAAGCTATTCGGGCTCAGGTTCGCCTATTTTACGATCGGGTTATTGAATGCGGGGATACATTTTTCTATGCACATGACTAGGCCTATTTATGATAGCGTAGTGTGCGGCATTGGACAGAAATTTGCTGAGAAAAGGAAGTGTAGAACTTACAGATCCATGACTCTTTATTTATCTGTTTAGCTGTTGAGCCGTTCGTCTGGGGAAGTACCTCCACCTTACAAAAAAAAACTTGTGTTTGCCTCCTTACTCAAAAAAAACTCGTTTCCTGTGTTATCCTAAGTAACAGAATATGAGACGAGTATAAAACACATGTAGTTTTAGTACATATTTAATGCCCAGTATGTAAGTGCACAGTTAATTGTAAATAAATTTCCTCCCAACATCCCAATGTCGCTTACGGTCTCCTTCTCGGTGCCAACTCGGTACAAACTCCGCCGCGAGTCCACGATTTATCGCCGACCAAGGAACAGTTGTTTAGGCCAAGTGGGTTATCTTGACTGAGGCGTTCAGACGCTCCCACTTGTGTGTTTCGGCTTTATCTTAATGCTTCGAGACGAAGGAAGGTTTTGGCTTGCTACTGTGAAAAGAAAATGTCTTAAATATCTGTTATGCATAAACGATTAGATTTGATTGGAAATCATATGAAGGTTATTTTGCACCCATTTCTTCTTTGACTAATCAAGTAATGTTCCTATTGATAGTATATCGTTCTAAAATAATAAACCCTTATTTATCTAAAGAAATCATTATTGGCGCTGATTGTAATACACGGAAATAGAAGAAATCAGGTGGTTTGGCAATCTGAGAAGTATGTGCAGGACCAACGGCAAAGCTTTTTTCTAGGTCAAAATAATCACACCTTAACTGAACATTAAATTTATGAATACCCTTCCCAGGGAAAAATATAGAAAATATTATAAAGACTTATTTTTATAATATTTTCTGTTTCTATCTTCCTGTTAATGTAAAAAGCATCAACACAAAGCAAATACCTGCTTGAAACACGTCTTCATATTTACCTCGTTAAGTTTATTTGCCTTTTCAAATAGACATCAACTCACTTGAAATTGCTTTCTTTACTCACATACTCGTATGAATTTAATAAATGTGCAAATATTAAGAATATATCGTCGTAGCAATGATAATTGTTGAAATTGGCAAATTAAATTAGTTTTTTGTAATATCAGGCTAAAAATACGTTTTGATGTTTTCTCATCTTAACAAATAGACGAGGAGGCCATTGGCTGATAAGTTTTTGATAACTGACTAAGGATGAGACTCACCAAAGCTTAGATGTGTACTAGGTTTTGAGTCGGATTAGCCAAAAGGATTTTAAAATGTGATTGATCACGTGTTAAGGCCAAAAACCTATTGGCTGCTTGCGACACATCTCCGCTCCACAGCACACAACTTAACTTTGGTGGAGTACCCTTACGGATGATCTGCTAGTTAGTTAGTCAGCTTATTCTATGTTGGTAAAACCGTAACCGGCGTAAACTATCTCTAACCTTTACAAAATTTGCAAAATTATTAACACGAAAATGTCACTGGGCGCTAATACGAGCAGGGATTATCACCGTCACACGCTTGGATGGCACTAAAGTCCACTGTTTACATTACATTACGTAGCGCGCTTCAGCAAATTAATCAAGCGCGCGGAGTGCTCGTATTAGGCACGCAATGGAACGAGTGCACTCGTCGCGTACGTGATACCTGCCGCTCAGGGCGGATAAAGCGAGCGCTCTTTATTTGTTACGTGGTTTCTCTTGGCAAGGTTAGGGAAATATCAGTGTGGAAAAAGCCCTATTTTTAAATCTCGTCTGGCTATAAATCGTGCAATCTAAGAGTAAGAACACGCTTTGTGGAAAAAACGTGACCGCATATTATTCGCGGCTGAGTTTACGTTTCTTCGAGCTCATGAAATGACACACTTATAATTAATGGGAGACGACACACTATTCCAAAAATGCGTTGAATTATTTTGTATCTAGAAAAAGCATTGCCGCCGAACTTCGGTTGCGTAATTTCAGCCTAATGTGTTCCTACACTAACACACACTAACAGTCCATTTCAAAGACAAGTCATTTATGAGATCTATAAGTTTTGATTTTTAAATAGCGTCGTCATCGTGTAATGGAAGAGCTCAAAAAGCGCAAAGCTTATGACCCCATATAATTGCAAAGCAAGTATTAACCAATAAAATTGCGCACAATTAAATTTAAGTACATTTAGCAATTCGGAAAACATAAACTTCTTTAACGTACGAACGAATGTCGAGTCTAATATAAAAGGATCAAAAAAGGTATCTTAGTAATAAATATATCGAAAAATTATTTACCAGTAACAGCAAACTGGTATACGTGTCAAAAAAAATTGTCATTTGCACTAGCGACCCGTGAATTCCATTGCAGAAAATAATAGTGGAAAAAATCACAATAGCTCTGAAACTATCGGAGCTGGCTTTAGAGCTAAATCTTTATTACTGCACAGTGAACATTGTAACAGAGAAGTAATATAATTCATTATGACGTATTGAAAGTAATTGCTTTTATTGTGTAAGGTCTGTCAATTCACTGTTTAATTTGCCTTAGCTCCCAAGTTAGAAAATACTATTAATCAGTTTTTTGTTACTCTGATGTGTATAAAATGTTTATAAAAAATAAATTCATTGGACTGACACACCAATTGCCTAGCACAAAACTTAGCTTGCAGCTTGTACTATGGCTGCTAGGGAACAGACAGACATATTTTGCGAACGATTTGCCCCTAGCGGGATTCAAAACCGCGACCCTCGTGTTTGTAGCCAGGTTATATGTAATGATCGTTACATTTTTTACTTTTTCATTAATTACGACAAATAACAACATTTTGATGAATTCTCCTAGTGCGAAGAACATTACCGATTTTGAACATTTGATTTAAAATGTTTTGCCGTCGTAAATTTAACTGTGGTTGTGTTAACGCCTTTTGTCTCATGTTGCATTGTTGTTTGTTGAATAAGTCCAACTGGCTGTGTTCAATACAATATTTTACGTACCGAATATTCCATTTCCAGTATTGTTTATTTTAATTTTAAAAATAGTGTTCTAGATTTTTATTTAGAATTTCGAATGTGAATTTTACTTTTGATGGCTCTTATTTGCTATTGTGAAACTTTTCGAGGATGTATGAGAGTAGATTTTTCTTTCCTTTTGTGCTGGCATTCATATTTGAAATTGAAACCTTGTAGGATTGTGGATATCGATATATTGAATTTAAACAGCAAACAAGTTATTTTATCCTTTTTTAGTATTTTATCCTATAACTCCTTTATCCTTCTTAATTGAATTTAGTATTATTAAAAATTGGTGCAGATTATTATCTAAATTGACATTGTCTTTATTATTATTACGAATATAACCTTTTGTAACCCTTTACAAAATATTTGAACACAAGCGATACAATTATAACAGGTTCAAACCTATTTATTCGTTTGACACCTGCGTTTTATTAAAATTTTGACCGAGCTCAATTTTTCACTGATGTTTCACAGGGCTGATAGTATGAAATCGTTCGATACAATTTCAACATATTATGTTTGTATTATAATATTCATCATTTGAGATCAGAAATGGTTAAATGAGTAGATTCTCTGTTATTCTGTAACAGAAAGTTTCTGTTTTATGTTACAAATCTTAAGCCTGACCAAAGATTGTTTCTTTAATTAATTACATAAACTTTAAATTAACGTGACTAAATTTTACTGCTGGCCGCCGGTGTCTTCGTCCGCGTGGATTTGAGATCCCTATTCTTGCAATAAAAGGTAGTCTATGTTTTTTTTCAGGTTCTAAACATTATCTGTGCTAAAGGAGGGTGCAAATCCTGGTCCACCCCCCAATAGCTATGTGTGATATATCGCTGGATAGGTATTTTTTAGCTGAATAAAAGTTACTATGGCGCCAAGTTCCAAATGTTAGTCCGTTCAGAATTATTCTTTATTTATGTTTAGTTTTTTTCAACATTTTAGTTCTAGCAGGAGCCACGTTATTATATTTACTTGCATTTCTGTACTACATATACGTTGTGGAATCACTGACGGTTTTCATTGAATCACAATCCATAGAATCCTTTTTATCCGTCTCACTCAGCACTCATTATGACATTGAAACTGGTTAGGGGCACGGACAGTACGGTAGGCGTCGTCGGCGGGGTAGCTCGCAAGCGCAAGTATTGGCTCTTGCGTGGTGGTATACAGTCGCGACACGTGAGAGCTAGAATGTACTACTGCTACTTATTGGTTCACAATTATAATATTCTGCAAAGATATTGTACCTGCATGACAGGAAGACGTACAGTAGGAATCTGTGCGCATATTGTTTCAATAGTTTGGTATCTAGGATACGCTAGACACGACGCGTTTGTAGGCCCAGCCTTATTTCTAAATGACGTAATTGTAGATCATGACTAATAAATAAATAAATAGTGATTATTAAAATATGTTATCTTTTATTTATAAAAAGCATGTGGTAACGAGAGGGTCTGTTTGATATTGTAATTTTTGATAAATCAAACATTTCACATTGTCTTTGAATCATGTGAAACCACTATGTTTAAAATAAGAATAACTCTGAACGGACTAACATTTGAAACTTGGCGCCATAGTAACTTTTATTCAGCTAAAAAATACCTATCCAGCTATATATCACACATAGCTATTGGAAGTGGGACCAAATTTCATACAAACTCTGTCATCATCCTTTCATAAAAATCGGTTGATAGGTTTAGGCGGGGAAGCGTAAGAGACAGACAGATAGACAGAGTTACTTTCACATTTATAATATTAGTACTTAGTAGGGATGAGTAGATATCCAGAATGTAGAATAACAAACAGCGGTTACAATGTCACCCCTTAAATAAGTTTTTCTACTATCGGCCGATGCTTAAATCATCACCCGCCCTCTTAATTAATTTAACCTGATAGGGCGTAAAATGTTTTAAAATTTCCACCAGCGGCGAAATATTAAAAAACATAAATTCCAAGTCCCAAAGGAACCATTTTAGGGAACGTGGATGTTTCCAATTGTATTATTTATATCCCTTCCAGCCGTTTACGAGAATAGAGAATTTAAATTGTCTTGTTTATTATTATCGATACAAGATATGTATAAGTTTCTGAGCGTTCTAATTAATCAGTAGTATTATCTAAATCTTTGTAATGGTTGAAATGTATTCAGATTGTTTTTGTTTATTTATATGTACGTACATACTCTTTGATATAAGAATTATTATTTTGTTATTACTCACTAGCGGCCGTCCGCATGATTTGGGTTTCCGAACACTGAATCCTTAGCATCAATTATTGCAAGTTTTTATAAATAAACTTAATTTATCTGCTCAGTCGTGAAGAGAATGAGGTTTTAGAGACAGACAGTGCATCAGAGACTTCTGTGTTGTTATTGATGTCCATGGGTAGCGGTACCGCACGGTCAGTCACGGGGCTGCCTGCGTTCTGGCAGGTACGCCCCCATGGGAGTTCGACGCGCTGGTTCTGGCCCAGGCGCATCGAATTCGAGTTGCGGCAAGGCTGCGGGGAGAGAGACCCAGTTTGGAGGAGGTGGCGCTGGGACGCATCCAGGCCAGGGAAGAAGCTCTGGCCAAATGGACAGAGGCTCTCCAGGCCCCGACTGCTGGCCACCGGACGATTGAAGCAATTCGTCCGGTGTTGAGGGAATGGGTGGAGCGCCGGCACGGCTGCCTCACCTACCGTCTTGTGCAGGTACTGACCGGACACGGGTGCTTCGGTCACTACCTGCACCGTGTCGCCCGTCGGGAGGAGACGCCACAGTGCCACCACTGCGACGACTCTGACGACACGGCCGAGCACACACTGTTAGTGTGCCCGGCCTGGCGATACGAACGCCGTACACTACGTGCGGCGCTAGGCGTGAGGCATGACCTCTCGCTGGCAACCATGGTGAGAGCCATGGTTGCTAACAGGAGGTCATGGGAGGCGGCCGCCTCCTTCTGCGAGACCGTTATCTCGCAGAAGGAGGCAAGGGAGAGGGAACGTGAGGATGATCCTCTATCCGCCCCTCTCCGGCGCAGACGGCCGGGTCGGAGAAGGCGTGCTCACTTACGCCCTCTCTAACCCGAAGGGTATGCCTGCACGCGGGAACAGCTCTCCTGCGTGCACTGCATAGGCTACCATGTCATGTCTGGGGATGACGTCGTTTCCTGCGTCATCCTCCCAAGGCGCCCCCCTGGCCTGATCTTCTAGGTCAGGGAATACCCGGGAACGGACTGGGCATTCGCCAGGCACCCGCCGAGCACGAGAACCAGTCCCTCCCACCACGGGTGATAAGGAAACCGCAGGGTTTTAGTAGGTAGTGGGACGAAGTCCTGAGCCCTACACACGACTGCAGGTGTAGCTAGCCTGCAGTTACGGCACGTCAAAGTGTTTCCCTGCGCAAAAAAAAAAAAAAAAAAATGGGTAGCGGTGATCACTTACCATCAGGTGACGCACTTGGCCGTTTGCTTCCCGTATACATTACAAAAAGATTGTTAAGATATCAGATATGTTAAAGCTTGATATCTCCAGCCAAAGTTATCGACTTAACTTATCTTCTAGAAATGCTTTATAACATGTCAGGATTTCTGCATGACCCACTTCTAAGGATTATCCTCTAATTTTGTTCCTTACCGAAATTATGTACGGATATGAGTGCTTTTAGTGAATGACGTCTTGGCATAGAAGTGGTGACTATGGCATAACATTGTTGCGTATTCTATTGGTAAGAAAATGTAAGGACTTCTAAAGAACATGACGAAGGAGAAAACATTTAATTTGGATAAAGTAGACTTAGAATTAAATTTAAATTATTTCTTACCTGCAAAGATAGCTTAAGTTTGTAAATACTGCGGAACCAATAATTATACATAAAGTGGGTGTTGTAAGAAGGGACTTAGGAATATTCCAGGGCGAAAGGCAAATCAGACTATTGGCATAACTCATATAGCTTGGGAATGCCTTGGCTAAAATTGGAATGCAAAAGTCTGGTAATTATACACTTAATTATACACAATTATTATACACAATTATTATATTATACTAACACACCAATTGCCTAGCCCCAAACTAAGCTCAAAGCTTGTACTATGGAAGCTAGGGAACGGATGGACATACTTAAATGCTTTTATAATCATCCATGATTCGAATACAAATGCACGATCTTCATCACACAAACATTTTTCCCTCTAAAACTCTTGGTTGTGTAGCCAGGATCTCGAGCCACTAGACCATCAGGCCCGTCATGAATATCACCTTAGATGACATCATTGCCATCTTCTTCCGTACCCAGCTTAGAACCTGCCCGCTCCCGCTTATCCCCTACTCACCAGCAAAGCAAACAGGCCGGTCGTAAAAAGGCGTCGATCATAAAAATATTTGATTAGCCTCGTCGCCCCACACCGCGCCAATCCGCCTGCATGCAACTTTTATCAGCCACCGCTTGAATTATTTAGTCCAATGCAAACGTAATTTGCCGTGTCACCTCGTCATGTCAGCCAGAAACCGGTTTATGGCGGTTAACGGGATGTTAGTGGTTTTTTGAATTTGATTTTAGAATGTTCTTTTATGCATAGGTTGTAGCATTTGTTTTTGCACTTTCATGGGAGCATAATCGGGTCTGAAGCTCATGCACTCATGGTACGAGGGAGTTAACAGATTATAATTAAAATAATGAGCATTATCATTAACATTGTTACTGAAGTTTACACTTCAGTCGAAAATACTTTAGCTATTATTATAACTAATCTTTATCGGCAGCGCCACTTGTATTTTAGTAGCTAAATGAAAAAAAATGTAGGCTATTTAATTAAGCTCAAAAACAATAAACCTGTAAAACATCCAATAATTTTTAGTATTACAAGAATTACCCTGGTTTAATAGGAGGGCACGACTTTGACCTACTTACTGTTCCCGACGAGTCCTTTGTTCCCCTAATTGACATCAACACTCGATCATCCAATGGAGCACTCAGCTGTTATTATTCATACGTCCCATCTTGCCGCAAAATCCCTATTGTTTGCAGAAAAATGGATTCGTTTACGTGTGGTTAGAAAGGTCTGTCATGATTGTCATTTTGCATACTTAAGAGTACTCTGACCGTTGATGGTAACATTCAAACCCGTCTTTCCTACTGGGCACAAGGGGCACGTTCCCAGGGCCCCGTGATCGATTGGGGCCCCCAGATTCTGGGGGCACTACGTTTACCAAACAAGAGGATAAGAGGTCTATGTGCCCAGGGCCCCTAATAGGTGAAAGACGGCCCTGGAATCCTTTGGCAAGCTGCAGGTTAAATAGACATATTATTGGTCTGACGTAGACAGACCACGTGTTACACCATTGAGAGTATAATAATTATCTTTAAAAACATCTCATTACTGCAATCAGTTTTGCTTGCAAAACCTGTGCATCTTTTACCTACTTATATAATTTCTATATTTCTTCCGAAATATATTTATTTATTTATTTATTTATGATGATGATGTTGATGTTGATGATGATGACGAGAATGATGATGATGATTTCTTCCGGATATGTCATTGTATGCTAGTTATATTGCGAATAGAAAATGCCCTGGACTTTCACGCTTCTTTATAAAATGCCTAAATACAATATATTGACATGCAGATAAGGAGAAATTACCTTCGGCATCAACAAATAAACTTCGTCATTATTTATGTGTGCTGTGTCTTCTTAAGTAGCCAATAGTATTTTAAGCTGTGATTGATCACAAGTTAAGGCCAAAATCCTTTTGGCTGCTTCCGACACATCTCCGCTCCACAGCATACATCTTAGCTTTGAAGAGACCCCGAACTTGAAATTAAAGATATAAATAAAATATCAAAGGAGATTTCGTGCACGAAAAAATATAAGCCATTTTGTTGTGACCCCCGGTTTTCGCCGTCCGTCCATGACAGGGTCCATTTTCAGGCTTCGGCTGTGGAAAAATATAAATCTCAGACAGGTTCTCCTTTGTTGGGCGTTCCTCGAGAAATTGCAGAAACGGAAGATTGAACGGGGTTCTATGTTTTGATAAACTTGCGAATGTAGGTTTGAATTACAGTTTGAAGTGAAGTCAAAAACATTGTCTGCAGCGAATTAGTGACAATAGAAATAATGTAACAATATTATTATACCTATTAGGTAAAATGAAATGTTACTTCTTTTTCGTTATGAAGCCAGCCCAATTAAAACGATAACTTTATATGTTGCAAAAATATATTATATCGTGCCAACACAACCCCTTCAAATTTTAAAAGTTATCAATTAATGATATTATTTATTTTTTGGTCAAGGTGCTCACAATAGAAACAATATAATTATCTTACTCGTTTTATTCATACCTTTCCTTTATAAAACACTGTACACCGTATTATGATGTTAAATTAATTATAAAACTAGCAATTATACACGAACATCATTGTAGCTAGAGAGCAATATGGCAATTACAAAGTCAAAAGTGGAACTATCTTATAAATACTTAATTGTGATTCCAGTTTAGAAAGTAGGTACAGTAACGGTATGAAAGGTTCGACGATCTTGTATCATTGTATGCATTTCCATGTACGCCATCAAGTTGGTTGTAAAAACATAACGCCCATCAAAAATTCACAATTGGAATAAGCCCAGCTCAAAAAAACTCTTTTCCGATGTTGATGCGGTGATTGAAGATTATGTAGTTGCGAAAGCAGAATCTGACCATGGCAAAAAGTTAGGTTTCAATAATTTTGAGTTAGTCTTATTCTAGCTGTGCAATGCGTAAAATTTGTTTTATAACTATAAACAAAATAATTAAGAATACTAACAGATTTGATTTGCAACTTTACTAAATTATTTGTAAAAGTCATCTCTTATCACTAGGTTTACCAATTTTTTAAATAATGCCGACTTAACAGTCTTTTATAATCATTATTTAATTTTATTCTGCGACGCCCAAAAATGTACCATAATATAATTATTATAAAATAAAAGTTGTCGTTACACCGCACATGACACGATTGAATTTGAAACTTATTGCGCTCATCTCTCTATGATAAATTGTGATTGTTTTGAAATCTTATTATGCGTATGCAATTAGGTTCAAATTTATCATGCATTGGAATCTTATTCTTGCGACTGCACATAACTTTAGACATAAAATCTAAGACTTGATTGGTTTGAACTTATTTATTTATTTATTTATTTATTTAAATAAATAAATAAATTTGTGATTGTTTTGAAATCTTATTATGCGTATGCAATTAGGTTCAAATTTATCATGCATTGGAATCTTATTCTTGCGACTGCACATAACTTTAGACATAAAATCTAAGACTTGATTGGTTTGAACTTCAACCAGATTTCTCTATCAACCACTCTTCCAAAGTTGTGATCGGCTAAAGTGAGCTGTTTTGGGGTTTTCTCGCATGGTTCGATAGCGTAGTTCTTTAAGATGATTGAAGTAACTTTAGTTACGATGTCCTTTGCAAGCTGTTCGCCTGTAAAAAAAGAAGCAAAGATTACAATAGTTATTTATCAATCATTAGAATTAAGAAGGTAATTATTACATTCTATATAAGTTATCGGTGACACCACGCCGCTCTTCGAAGCACAATTTGGTTACTAAAACGACGAAGACTAATACGACTAAAAGATATTTCGGGGAGATGGCAAGTTGCGTTCCCTTGTATGTTGATATGCCTATTTAAATCACAGTGTCGTTTTGATTTTCGGTTTGACTAGGCTGTTACATATGTTTGGTGGACCTCGGAGCTGACGCAGCTGCGACAGCAGTGCCTCGCGGCACGGCGAGCTTCATCCCGCCACCTCCGCAGGCGCCGGAGAGACACGGATCGAGATGCTCCGTTACGGGAAACCTATCGAGTGGCGAAGAAGGCTCTTCAGGTTGCGATAGCAAAGGCGAAGATGAAGGCGCGAGAAGAGTTGTTGGCGACTCTTGATAGAAATCCTTGGGGACGGCCCTATCGGACAGTCAGAGGCAAGCTCCGACCTTGGGCGCCCCCGATCACAGAGACTATGGAACCAGGCCTTCTACAGAGGGTTGTGTCCGGCCTCTTCCCAGACCGGCCCGAGCATAGTCCGCCTCCTATGAGGCCTCACCCGCCAGCTTCATCGGCCCCTCCTGAATCGATCTCAGAGGCCGAGCTTGGAGCGGCTATGTTACGGCTCAGAGGTAAAAAGGTGGCCCCGGGTCCGGATGGAGTTCCAGGCCGAGCATGGGTAATCGCCGAAGACGCTCTTGGAGACCGATTGCGGCGCCTTTACAGTGCGTGTTTGGTCCAGGGGCGTTTTCCGGAGATATGGAAGCGAGGACGACTCATTCTCATAAGAAAAGAGGGCCGACCAGCTGACGCTCCGTCTGGGTATCGTCCTATAGTTCTGCTGGACGAGGTGGGCAAGCTTTTCGAGCGCATCATCGCCCGGCGCCTCGTCCAGCACCTGGACACAGTAGGACCAAACTTGTCAGAATTCCAGTTCGGTTTTAGGGTTGAGCGGTCCACCGTTAATGCGGTTCTCCGGGTCCGAGAACTGGCCGAAAGGGCGGTAGAAGGTGGTGGGGTGCTGTTGGCGGTGTCTTTAGATATCGCCAATGCCTTCAACACCCTTCCATGGGCCTGCATACGGGAGGCTCTCTCGTACCACGGGGTGCCTGTATATCTCCAGGCGTTAGTCGCTGACTACCTGGCACGGCGATCGGTGGAGTGGGCCACATCGAATGGTATGATTGTGTCGCGAGCGGTGTCGTGCGGTGTTCCTCAGGGGTCAGTCCTCGGTCCGCTCCTGTGGAACATCGGTTACGACTGGGCTCTCCGTGAGCTGCGGATCGCTGGGGTGGGTGTAACTTGTTACGCCGATGACACCCTACTGACAGCTCATGGAAGCGACTTGCGTGAGGCGCTCCGTCGCGCGACCGCTGGCGTTGCGACCGTGGTGAGCCGGATTCATCAACTGGGACTCAAGGTGGCACTCGACAAGTCGGAAGCTCTATGTTTCCATGGGCCCCGACGAGGGCCGCCGGCTGGGTCTCATTTGGTAGTTGGCGGAACCCGCATTAACATCGCAACGTCAATGCGATATCTGGGTTTGTGGTTGGACGGGCGGTGGTCCTTCCGTGCCCATTTTGAGCGCCTTACGCCAAAGCTTTTGAAGGCTGCAGGTGCCCTTAGCAGGCTCATGCCCAACTTGATGGGTCCCTCTGCGTCGTGCCGGCGATTGTACATGGGCGTTGTCCGGTCCATGGCCCTTTACGGAGCCCCAGTCTGGGACGATGCCGTTACAGGAATAAATGCAAGGTTGTTGCAGAGGGCACAGCGCCACTTAGCCATACGGTCGATTCGAGGTTACCGCACAATCAGCGCAGATGCGGCACTCGCGCTAGCAGGGAGCATGCCATGGGACCTCGATGGCCAGGTCCTCGGTGCAATTTTTCGATGGCGAGGAGACCTTAGATCCCAGGGGCAAAGGCCCACACCGCGGGAGATGAAAGCTGAGAGGGCGCAATTGATGCAGGTTGCCCTGCACTGCTGGAGACGCCGGTTGTCCGAGAGCCGATTTGGTCGCAGTATCCCGGGGGCTATTGCTCCGGTCCTCACGGAGTGGGTACAGCGCCAACATGGTCTCCTTACTTATAGGATGACCCAGATGCTCTCGGACCACGGCTGCTTTGGGTGGTACCTCCACATGATCGGTCGGGAGTTGACGGCAGAGTGTCATCACTGCTCGGGTTGCGACTGTGACACCGCGCAGCATACCCTCACTTCATGCCCGGCCTGGGCGAGGGAGCGTGGTGCCATGGTCGCAGTTGTTGGGGATGACCTGACGCTGGCGGAGATCGTGCGGAGGATGGTAACCTGCGCGGAAGCCTGGCAGGCGGTGAGCACCTTCTGTGAGGCCGTCATCTCACAGAAGGAAGAAGCGGAGCGGGTGCGAGAGGCGTCAATAGACGCCCCGATGATTCGCCGCCGGCGTTATGGGCGACGGAGGAGAGACTTCCTCCTCCACATGCCACTTCCAGGGCCCCAGGCGTCAGACACGGGGGTATCTGACGACCGCTAAAGGGGCCGCGACGGCGTTGCGCGTGTCCACGCGCGCTGTTTTGCAGTTCCCGCGGGGGGGTCCAGTCCCGGCCTCCCCCCCGCCGCCAACCGATTGGAGCTTGCCATGAGCTAGCTGAGTCAGGGAACCGCGGAGAATGCTTATGGCCTTAGGCCTTTAGCCAGCCCGCCAGTTTCCCCGGCTCCCAAGGCAATGGAGGGACACCGTCAGGTTTTTAGCAGGTAGTTGGGTCTCCTTTCTAGACCTGGAGTCCTGCATAACCCGCCGACCACCCCCGTGGTTAACGGGTATGCGTCAAAGCATTTTCCTGACGATAAAAAAAAAAAAAAAAAAAAAAAAAAAAAGGCTGTTACATATGTTTTGAAAATATACTCTCTCTCACTTTACATAGTACAAGTTACTCGGTGGTTTTATTTCTATACCCCAGAGTAGCTACATCAGAACAACTAGTTCAGAGAGTCAAACATTGGACATCTGTCAAACAAACTTCGGTCACCAAATACTACTTGCAGCAATGATCATGATGTGACATATATATCATCTTGTACTGAAATTGTTCTGTCCTACCGATAGAAGACTATCTGTTTATATTTCCCGAAGTACTTTATCCGCGTTACTCTTAGGTTTCATGACAGCTAATACTAAACTTCTATGATTGATTGTCTCAAGTTCACTTCGATGCTTCCAGAAGTTTCTACCATATTACCTACTTACCATATGAGTATGAAACTACTTTTCAATCTACCGGTACCTCGTATAGCGTTATTGGCCTCAATCGCTTTACAGATGGCTTTGTCCGATGTCTTTAATGAGAAACATCGATAAAACACCTAGTCATTATTCTTCGAGAAACTTGTTAGGAAAAAATCTGCCTGCCATGATTAAATACGCATGTTGTCCATAATATATTTCCTATATCCGTTAGAAAGTAACCATCAAAAAGAATTCATATGAATTGTTCTTTAAAAACGGATTGGGATTCAATAATCCACAATTGGTATAACGGAATCTTAATACACAAACGCGTAGGAACACACTCTGCTGGAATTAAGCGACTGAAAAAAGGCTGTAATGCATTTCCTTTACAAAATTACGCGTCGTAATATCGGCATAGTTTGTCTTCTCTCATTTATAAGTGTAGCATCCATATCATGAATACGACGGAACGTAACCTTGGCCGCGTAAATTTGGTCGCGTTTTTTCCGCAAAGCGTGTTCCTACACTACGAGTAGAAGTCGGGTTTGGACTTGTCATTAAATTCTATGGAATTTGTAGATGCCAAATGGTCGATTGTCATAAAAAACCAAACACGGAATCAACACCAATTAATCATTTATTGAGAAAGTGGCTAACAAATTGCAAAATTCATCGACACCATCCTTTTAAATCTATAGATGGCAAGTATAAAAAGTGATCACATACTCGTTAGCCCCAAACAATTCAAAACAGTGGAGAGGTGTAGTTTGCTAATGTTGATTTAATAACAGTGAGAGGAATGCTTGTTCCTACTTATAATATCTGTAGAAAAATGGAGGAAAACCTTTTACCCTTATACAAGCATTATTTATTACCCGTTTTCGAGTACGATACGTCTTTTATTTGGAAGTAGATAGACTTAAAGTATAGAATATCACTTATATACTAACTTAACGTTAGAAGTTATTTTGAAAGTCTATTTTGTAACCTCTTAAGTAAATAATTCAATCTATAAATTAATGGTTACATCAGAGTACCCAGTTCAGATCAAAATGTGTACATAGGTAGCAATTGTTCGTTAATGTAGGAGTTTTTATAAAATGTTTTTACATTACTACCCTACATCAATAAGTGTACATTAATTAAAGTACACATCTATTCTATTTGACGTTGGAAACCGAACCAACAAACTCAGATTGTTAGACCTAATCGACTCGACCACTTTCCTAAGACAGTAACGTTATGTGAAGAACGTAAATATTTCCTCGTTTCTTAACTATTGACCTGGACAACTTCCTGACACAATGCTCAAAACTAAGAAAGCGTATCTGACAAAACTTACCGATGCATTTTCTTGGACCGACACCAAATGGCAAATAAGCAAAACTGTGTGCCGGCGAGTCTCCGGCCAAGAACCTCTCTGGCGCGAAACTTTCTGCATCCTTGTAATACTTGTCATCTCTGTGAATAGCCTCCACCGGTACGTTAACAGTTATCTTTTTGTCAATAACCAAATCGCTTTCCGGATATTGGTACATTTTCACACACTGCCGGCTTATAACTGAATACGGCGCGTGCAGTCTCAACGTTTCTTTTATAACTGCATCCAAATAATCTTGGCTATTTCGTGCGTTTACTTGGGTCTCTGGAACCTTTGCTAAGTTATATAGTATTGCAGTTAGTAAGTTATGGACGGGAACATATCCTTCAGTTATGAACGTCGATAGTACAGCAAAAGCGAAATCAACGTCATTGAGTTTCTTGTTCTTTTCTTTCAACCCTAATTGGAATGCAGAAACTTCTTTTATCTTCTTCAAAAGTTTAGATTTTTCTAACTCCACCTTTGTTTTGGCTGAAGGTTCGTTAGCCATTGTCACAAGACCAAACATGATATACAGTGAAGGAAAAATGTGCTTCAAATAAGTCTTGAATCGGTCCGTAAAAGAACGCCTTTGAACTTCCGATCGCATAGCGGATATAACCGTCCCGTCCGTAGTTTCATCTAATAACAGATCCTTGAAAATAACATCCAATACCTTAGACAATAACTGTTGAACATTTGTATCTCCATTTGTTCCCGACAAACAGTCATGCAAACTGCCTTCAAAGTCGTACTTCAGGTTGTTCAAAACTGACTCCAAACCTTCACGGAGTAAGGTCCACTTTTCCCCTTCGGCGTAAAACAAATTGTTTCGTAAACAAACATCCTGAGATTTGTCCAAGCCGAGCCCTCTGCAATGGAAATTCGCGAAGTCTGTAGACAGTATTGTCTTTAAAGCATCCGGATCTTTCACTATCAAGTCTGGGATTCGACTCTTGATGCTTCCGACGAACTTTTCTTTGGGATACTGTGAGTACAGCGTGTTTACTTGATCAGTGTTGCTCCTCAATCCGAGAACTCTGAAGTAATCAGTGCCAAAGAAAGGGACTGGGGTCTTATTGGGTATATGCCGGATGTACCAGTAGCTGAAGAACTTGGTGACGTAGTCAAAAGTTAATGCCACTATTAAAACGACGAGCACAGTTAAGTTCAACATAAAACTTTCAAAGAACATTTTGACGTTCGCGCCGCGGTGTGTTGAGATGGAAACTGGGCAAAGAGATCGGTGAGTGGGTCAGAATAACGGTGGTTGTACAACGCTTTACAACCTGCGCCGCAGAACTGTAAGTGCAGAAGGTTTAACGTGCAATTCGTCGTGCCCTTTTTATGCCCAAATCTTTATTACATGTGATTATTTATATTAAAATGAAACTAAAAAAATGCTGTGCCAGAAATATAGTTCATCATAAATATATTTAATTCTAAATTATATTCTAAAGTAAGGTTATTTTATATTCTCCCGTGAATGGTTATCACGAATTTACTCCGATTAAATTTTAATTCTGCTTAGTACACGGGGCCATTGGAATTTTATTGAAGCATCCTTTAAACGTCGGATTTATAATATTCCACTTGTAACGTGTTATTGGGTTTCAATTTAAGAGGCCCTTTTTTCTTAATAATACACTAAGAGGCGGACACCTTATTACAGATTCGTAATATCATTCACAAATTAATGGTCAAAACCATCCAAGTTCGATACTCTGGGGAATACCAGACACGCCACACTCATATTGGCTGACACGTCTAGTTCGTGTGCTAGTTCAAACAGAACTAGTTTCCCGCTAGTTCGGAACTTTGAACTAGTGAAGCGGTTCGCCGGATTTGACTCTGACCGAATAATGAGGCAGCTCTCTTGAGATGTGTGGAGGTACTTGTATTTAACTGTAACGGCTAAGTTAAATTCGTGCTAATGATAAAATTACTATTTTAGAGAAGAGAACTGACTTTATTGGTATTTTTTTTGCCTTCGTATTAAATCCTTATTATATTGAAAATTTCAGAACATCTATGGCAAATTAATGTGATGCCAATAAGAGGAAAAAATCATACATAATTAGTATTTCCTTTTTTAAGGTAAATTAATTTACATTCTTGTTAAAAATATTTTGTAAGTTTAGGTGGTTTTTCCAATTTTTGATAGACTTAAAAAATCAAATCGTCAGATCAATCTTGTTGATCGCTCTGATTATAATATAACTTGTATTAATTAATTTATTTGCAATTTTAATTCTCCTTTCAGTTCTTTTTTTCGTATCAAGATGATTTCATATTTAAACAGTAGATATCATTAGGTATCTACCAACCAAATGCCGATCTAACCCAGTGTGAATGAACATGTCTCTCTGCACACTCTCTGATCTTTAGATGACGGCCATCAAGCTTATGAATGATGCCAATGAACTTGCGGCTCCAAAACGTACTCTGATCTACAGCTATATCGCATCATTATTTTTATCGCGAGAGGGTTCATTGTTGTACAGCTATAAAATATCTAATTGATCGGAAAAAATGTCAGGCCCTCATTGAGGTATTACTACCGCGTATGGAGTGGACATCGAGAACAACATCCATGCGTCAACTTGGAGAAAGAGACAAATAATATAGAGTTTTATTGTCTTTCGTTGTAGTTTAATGATTTATACATATTTTTAAAAACACAACACGACATTTTTCGGTTATAAAAAATAGTACAATAGACGGAAACTGTTGTCCATGGGCAACAGTGCGTATAAGAATACACGTAGTAGTAATATCTCAATATTGGTACATATAAAACCATATGTATTCCTATCATTCCCAGCTTATCGCAGTGCAGAAGGCCTACAGGTGGGAGGTTATATCCACAGAACAAAGACGCAGAGTTTTGTGGAATTTTCACTCGAATGCACCGCTCGTCTGGGGAAGTACCATCACCTTACAGAAGACCACAGCGTAGTTGTGTAGTAGATGATGTGCTATGATTGCGCTGGTGAGTAAAACCTGAGAGCTCAGTTGGGGACGGTATGGGGTATTAAAAGGCAGGCAACGCACATGCGACCCTTGTGCGGTTGATGATGTCTATCAGTAGCGGTAATGACGTACCATCAGGTGACCTGCTTGTTGGTTTGCATATTGAACATAAAATAAAAAAAAATTAAGACACTATGGCTATGGTCGCCGTACTGGTGATATCCTCAATACCATTATACCTACTATTATATTGACATGTTAGCATGCCACTCGAAATTATCATATCCTTACCTATATCCCTCGGGCTAATCTTGTCATTCAATTTAAAATTCAATAGTAAATAATATTCAGTAAATCACTATTCTACTTGCACCACAAGATTTCTTATTTACAAAAAGCCTCAATAGCTTTGAACGATTGCTTCATTCTATTGTAAACGCAGATTACTAGTAATACCTCAATGATGCGAGTAGGCATCTACATCACAAACGGGTCAGGTCACGCAATTCAAAAGATTTATATTAATGAGAAACTTGTTTGTTTTACAAAATTAATATGTATTAAAAAAAAGGCCTGTGTCGTGGACTTTGACTTGTTACAACAACGGTACGGGACAACATTTAACATTCATAACGAAGTATAATATAAATTATGTTTCTATAGCGTCATCTCTTCGCTTAACTTGGAAACAACATACCGAAACTTTTAAAAGTATCTTTGTAAGCAACGTTAGTTAAGGTAAGGCCGATACTTTATTCCCGTATAATGACACCTATCAGATTTAGCTGCTACTACATTGTACTACGCCACCTACTTAATACTTTGAGATCTAAGTTTTCTGCTTTTAACGCCACCTAGACAATGTTATGATAACTGCTCTGGATGCGCTTTGTGCTAAGAATTACTTGGGATTTTGTTTGCTAATACAGAGAGAAAATAACAGATGGCGCTACCTGTACTATTCATCATTGTAACATTGAAAAGTGTTGCTATAAACAACAAGATATTTTGAGGAAATGGTAAATTACTTTTTTAACCTTAATGTATGTATAAAAATGCACAGGAATTAAAATGAAATTGTTTTAAAAATGTAAAAACTTTGGAATTATCGATTATAATAATACATTTTGTTAAAACGGTTTTAAACCATTTTCATTACACCTAGGTACGCTTTTTGGTTCACCGAAATTATTTCGTAGTAAGTAGTTATATGTTATTCGTTTCATTCTACAATGGTATGCGTTATGACATGAGCATTTATCTTTCTATTCAACAAGGCTGGTTTTTATTTTAACACGTTTCTATTGTGTCTTGGGTACTTTGTAAATATCAGAGACTAGCCTTCCGCCTGCGGTTTCACCCGCGCGTAATTTATTTTTCCACATATCCCCCCTTCCCCCACATTTCCGGGATAAAAAGTAGGTACCCTATGTTCACTGGGAATAGTGTAGCGAGCCAACAGTAAATTATTCAAATCGGGCCAGTAGTTTTTGGGTTTATTCGTTACATACAATCTTTCTCTTTATGATATAGTACTAGCGGCCGCCCGCGACTCCGTCCGCGTGGATTTCTTTTTTTCGTAATAAAAAGTAGCCTATGTTCTGTCTCAGGGTCTAAAGATTGTCTGTACCAAATTTCATCAAAATCGGTTGCGAGGTTTAAGCGGGAAAGCGTAACAGACAGACAGACAGACAGAGTTACTTTCGCATTTATAATATTAGTTGGGATAGATCGATATAGAGATAATATGTATATTAAATCATTATCCTGTGAATTACCGATCAGGCGGAAGCAAGCTCTAAAGAATTTCTTTTGCAATTGCAACGTAATTTGAATTCCAGTACTGCTTAGATTTATTCAGTGTCGCCAGAGAACAATACTAAACAACAACAATATGATTTATACCATTGCTTTTTGTGTTTGCATGATGGATTATTGTTTAAGTAAATTCAGATTCTTCGGATCTAAGACAATACCTAATTCATCTTGCTGGTATGGATTTATGCAATGCAGAAGGCATAACAATACCTAAGTTGCAACAATGAGACCTTTTTGTAAGAGAAAATGCGTAAATTATGAGTTTATTTACTTTTAACATGAAAGATCATTAGCATTCGGGGAATATCCCAACTAATATTATAAATGCGAAAGTAACTCTGTCTGTCTGTCTGTTACGCTTTCCCGCTTAAACCTCGCAACCGATTCTGATGAAATTTGGTACAGACAATCTTTAGACCCTAAGACAGAACATAGGCTACTTTTTATTTCGAAAAAAAGAAATCCACGCGGACGGAGTCGCGGGCGGCCGCTAGTGGTACAATAATTTTGATAGGAGTCGAAATTGCGTCCTAAGTCTCGAAGTCAGTTTGAAATTGGCAACTTAATAACCCGATTTTGCATGTCAAAATTGTTTGGTGCAAAGGGCTTCGCGATTTATTGTGACTGTCAACCCACGTCTGATAATTTAATCCACAATATCTACTGTTGTTTCGGTTCATCTTTTTTGCTACAAAGCGTTAGTAATACGGCAAATAAGCATTTTAATAATTGATAGGCGACGTTAGTACATATTAGGTACCAGATAAATTATTTTTTAAAACCAACTTCGCAAATAAATTCTATAAATCGTCAAAACTTTTTAATTCTTCTTATCCTCTTATTTTTGAGCATCACTAGTGATAAACTCAACTGACATGGAATTTTAATCACAAATATTGTTATCTAAATGAGTGCTACCACCAGATGATATGAATATCTTGTGAACTCTCACAAAAAACTAATGACATCATAACATCATCGCCACTTCAAAATTTAACCTTTTCTCCACACGTGCCCCATTCACACCCTCTATTACCCTCTACGCTAGATTAAAAATCAATATGGCATCAAAGAGATCTCTTACGGATCCCAGTGAGAGATCGATCGGCCCGCATCTATATCTATTGTTGGTCGGAATCGATCGGAGTTCGATTACGTCGCAAATGGAACGGTCATAGGAATGCATTTTTTTTCTGCGTTTTTAGGGTTGCCTTGGTTGTCAAAAACTCAATAGTGAAAATCTAGACGTACCTTATTTTATCCACAATCTAACTTTTGTGTATGATGTTTGCCAACATTTTTGGTTGATTTTATTTTGTCCTTACTCCCTTACTTAATTTAGGCAATATTTAAAAACTTACTTTATACCGGTACATTAATTATGCCTGAAGGGGTAAATAAAGTAACATGTTCAGATTTAGAATATCCTGATAGATTATTTAGGATTTTTTAAATGCATTGAAATCGATACTTGTTATTGTTGAACGTTTTTCATACTTGCAGACTCTAGAATCAACATTTTCTGAATGGTTTGTTTCGTACAAAACTAAAAACGTTAAGTTAATGGTAAGGAACCCACACACATCAAAGTTAGAACGCATAAGCCATTATTTTTTCAAGTTGTCGTGCTGTGGGTCAATGAATATGTGTGATTGGTTTTCGAAAGGTGAATTGATATCATTCGAATTCACGGATCTATTTCAAATTCCTTTATACTTTATAAATTGCATCAGTTGGCACAATAGATTTAAAGTAAAGGGGTTGAAAAGATTCGTTGCATACAAAAACTTTAAATTGTAAATTCCGATAAATAAAGATCTGTTTGCAGCGACAATGTTAACATACGATGTATTTTTTCCAAAGGAAAAATACTTCGAAAATTAAATATTGATCATGTTATTTTATATTGAAAAACGAAATAGAAATTTATAGCCGAATACACCAAGCAGGCGGTAGTTTACGTCATCAAATATTTACTGTCTGTCTAATTTAACATGTTTAGCATTATTTGTAGAATTGATAAAACGAAATACTCCGAACGGACGACTGCGTATACTTTAATAATTGTAATGAAGACAGCAGGTTGCATCCTAACAAACTACAAACTCCATTACACAATACACGGCCTCCCAAGTTCAACTACAGTTTGTATCGATTATCATCTCAAAAATCGATCAGTGCATGATTAATAGAACAGCGAAGTAATAGATAAGGGGAGTCAATAAATATGAACAAATAATTATCGTTGTCACAGAGTATTTGTGTATGAGATTTTGTATGGGAGTGAATGATGGTTTGCCTAAGGATTATCGAGGCGCGGACATCTATAGTTATGACGTCATAAGTGAATCATGGATGCGCGGGCGCAGGGTAGGACTTATGGATGAGTCATTAGGCTGTGGTAGGGTTTGCAAAAAAAATAGAAGTAGTTAATCTATAACATTAGCAATTAACTCATTTAAGGGCCAACCCTATTTTAAGGTATGAACTCGCAGAAGTTATCTATACTAATATAATAAAGCCTGGATCATGGCCAAAGCGGACCCCGCACAGAAACGGGATGAACGCTAGGAGGACGCTCATATATTAAAGCCGAAGACTGCAAAAAGGCTTTCTCATGTTTTGATATTGAAGGTTGAAATCAGCGGAATATACGCACACTAGCGGTAGCCCGCGACTCCTTCTGCATGGGTTATGGTTTCCAATAGCCTCGAGCCTTCCTTTTCAAATGGACTATGCAACACAAAAATAATTTTACAATATTTTATACAATGGGTTATCGACGAGATTAACCTCCACCTTATCACCCATACTAGGAACCATTATTTAATACGAATATAAATAAAAGCACAACTCTACCATTGACGACACAGCGGCGTCCACCCCGAGGCATGGCATTACCCTAATGGCCGCACCATTATGGTTCCTGACCATATACTCACTTTTATTAGGGATAATGACGCTAACGAGTTTTTTATTCCCAACCATCAAGTATTTTTGGGTCTGAAAAACAGCTAGTTGACGGACGATGTCAAATTATAAGTTCTATGATTTTAATGCGGCTTATTAATGATAGTGTCATGAATTGGATGGAATTTGTAAGGTGAATTGTATTAGCATCGGCTGGGTAAAGGCTATCGCTTTTAATAAATATCTTTTATACAACATGAAGGTATTGCATATTATGTTCCTTCTGTAAAAGACAAACCACTTGCTATTACTAGGTCTTGGTACCGAAGTTGACACTTACCAATACGTTCAGAGTTGGGCATTGAACTTATTTCTTAAACTAAACAAAAAATATAAAGTACTAATACATAGTTGGATTTTAAAAAACAAAGAATAAATTGAACTATACCATCAACACTACCATTACAAATAGAAATAAATCTTTAAACCAGTACTCATAACTACCCACATGTCACGCATCCTATGTTTAGGTACGGACTAGTTGGACTAAATGAATGGTGTACTAGTCGAACTAAATGAATAGTTGCAGTCGTACTTTGTCCCATACCCGGCAGTTATGCGGCGAAGGACTCCGATGTATTAATCAGTTTATAGTGCAGTGCTACTCGGCTCACTAGTTGTGGTATTGCAATCTTTGCAAATAACATTAAAAGAGAGAATTAAACATTGTACATTCATAAAACCACATTTTCAATAAATTGTCCAATAGTCAAAATTGCAACAAAATATAAAAGTATGTACTCGTATCAAGAACTAGTGGCCGCCCGCGACTCTAGCCGCACGGGATTCAGTTTTCGCACCCTCAGTGTTACATTACATACAGCTAAAAGCCTTCCTCGACTAATGGACTATCAAACGCAATAAGAATTGTTTAATTCGAACCAGTAGTTCATGAGATTAGCGCGTTCAAATCAACAAACATACATACAAACAAACACTTCAGGTTTATTTTATTTATACTTATATAACTGTAACAGAGTTTTGTCAAAAGTCAAAGTCTAAAATAAAACTAGGATTCTTGTGTTACCATTATTTCAGTATCATTCAATTTAATTAATAATTACAGGAAAAAGTCGTAGAACAAAGCGCAATACTGTTTCATTTACCTTAAATTGAATCTTATACTGGTGTTGAAAACCTAGTTGATTGACAATTGACACGAAATATTCCCTGAATTGTACCTTTTCACTTGGAGGCTACAATGACATTAAATTGGTACAAACGGTGCTTTAGTTTTGCTGTCAACAGAAACAGGCGAACGAATTCACGTGCCATAGCTAGTATAAAACTTGCAAATGCCGATAGCGGCATTATTAGCAAAAAAAGAGAGAAAGAGCTTAGTGGAACTTCCACTCAAACGAACCGCTCGTCTTTAGAAGTACCTTCACCTTCGGGAGACCACAGTGAATAGCACTTTGTAACTGTTGTGCTATGTTTCTGCTGGGGAGAGTGGTCGCCAGAAGAGAGTAGGGGAGGGTATGTGTTTTTAAAGGCAGGAAACGCATCTGCGACCTTTGGGCGGTAATTGTTGTCCATAGCCAGCGGTGATCACTGCCTTCAGCTGGCCCGCTTGATCGCTGGCTTGATTTCTATCACATTTAGAAAATTTCTAATTGTTTTTTTTTTTTGCATTATCTCATGAGTACAGGTAAGTTTTGCTTGATAGTTTTATTAATTTCCTCGTAACACTACTCACTCTTCTTCTAACTACGGGATCAAATCACGCAACACTTGTACCTCACAGTGATGTATTAATCCGTCGTATATGCGCGCCCGCAGCTCTAACGCGCATATAATCACTGCGCAGTAGCGCATACCGCGCGTCGCCTCGGGCTAGAAACGTTTATTGGCACTGCGCATACTCTCTATACTCTCGACGGGCCTGTTGGTCGAGTGGCTAGAGACCCTGGCTACAAAACCAAAGGTTGCGGGTTCGAATCTCGCTAGGGGCAAATGTTTGTGTGATGAACATCGGCATTTGTACTCGAGTCATGGATGTTTATAAAAAGTATTTAAGTATGTCTATCCGTTTCCTAGCATCCATAGTACAAGCTTCGAGCTTAGTTTGGGGCTAGGCAATTGGTGTGTTAGTCCAATTAATTTATTATTATTATTATTTATCATATGTCTGTAGCTTGCTGGAGATCCAAAACATGGGGTTATCATGCAAGAGTTTTGGTTTGATACCCTTTAAATTAGCGTTTGGAAAAGATAGAGACATATTGTCCAGAAGCTTATATTCATGACGGGACCGTTGGTCTAGCTAGAGTAAGTGGTCAGAGACCCTGGCTTCAAAAACCTCGAGTCGGGGTTTAGAATCTCGATAGGGCCAAATGTCTATGTTCATTACACAAGATGAACATCGTCATTTGTAGTCAAGTCATTGATGTTTATATGTAACAGTATTTAACTCTTTCTATACGTTCGATCGATGGGGGGCTAGGAATTTCTGTTTTCGTCCAATGAATTAACTTATTATTTTAACAATTGAATCAAAAAAAAATACTTTTCTTATAAAACCAACTTGCTGTCTCTGTGGGTGCATTGATATTTGATTTATGGTCTAAAATTCGCTGAAGCTGCCTGAAGAAACATGCAAGAGTCAGGGCATTTTCCGTAACAGAGAACGAAAATTTGTGTAAAGGACGTTGTTTACACTTCTCCATTCAAGTATTTTATGTTTTTATAGTTTTATAGTTAGTATACTATAAAGGGGCCCCTTAAACCTACACGCTGGGTCGCAAGTCCCAGGCGCCGACTGACATTCCTCTCTGTTCCACGCGATGGACCCGGCACCCGCACGGAGAATCCATGGATAGCTAAGAAGTTCGTCTCATAGCTTACATTCACACCCTTTTTCACTATAATTTGAACCTATTAGGCCGCTTCGATCAGCAGACTTTTTTTCTCTTTAAGTTGCCATTGCAACCTATGCTATTAAATCATTTCCCCGGAAGCATATCTCAATGAGCTTCACATCTCTCTATCTATTGATATAAATACGAAGGTATCATTAAATATTCCTCAGCCTACACCTTTGCACTCACTCGCATCACTGGACGATTACAAAATTACACCGTCCGTCAATCACATGGTATCTTCGATATATCTATCTGGGGCGTCCCGTGTCCCGTATTGATTTACTTTTAATAATTCCAAACGAGAAATTATCAACGTTTCTGATTAATTAGAGCGGTGGTATGGTGCAACTGTTTGAAGAATTTTTGATGCAGTTTATTATAAGTGTAGTCTAGTTTATTCATTTTTGTTCATGTATGTAAATGTGCACGTTGTGAAAGATTCCAAACCAATGACGGGCCCGTCGGTCTAGTGGTCAGAAACCATGGCTACAAAACCAAGGGTCGCGGGTTCGGATCCCGCTAGAGGCAATTTATTGTGTGATGAACATCGGCATTTGTACTCGAATCATGCATGTTTACAAATATTTAAGTTTGTCTTTCTTTTCCCTAGGTTCCATAGTACAAGCTTCGAGCTTTGTTTGGGGCTAGGCAATTGGTGTGTTAGTCCAAGGTATTTATCATTAATGGTCTGACTTCACAGGATGCCAAAGAAATGGAGACCGGGACAAGGGCTGGGATGATGATGATGTATCTAAATGTGGACTATAGTTTTAACAGGAAATTAACGTCGAAATAACGATAAAAGTGTTAATGGATAAAATTAAGTAAGTCACCCATTACTGAAACAAAGACATCATTTTAATATTGGAGTTCAAATATGTCGACAAATATCAGATCAAATCTCATACATTAATCTAATTCCAAGGCCATTAGCTGAAGCTTTGTTTAGCCATAATAGAATCAGTTGAATTATTGTGAACTAGCGCAATGACTAAAAATATTTAAAATGCTTGTCAGCAAACCGGATAGCAGTAAATTTCTTAACTTGTACACCAAAACGTTCGTAAAAAGCCTTTACTTCAATTTTGCCATTGAAAGTGAAAACCCACCTCCGACCAAAGTCCCTAATTGTGAGTCATCTAACCGGGCTCAGTAGCGCAACACAATAACTGTAGCGGCAAAGGGACGTCAGAGAACTCACCCAACTGCTTTCGCTCCCACAGGATTTTTGTGTATAGGGAAATATCTGGATGTATGTTTGTTCATCAAATAATATCATGATATATGGATCCACTGATTTTATAAAAGGGCATGGATTTTGCTTAGCGTTGACACTATGGCATTACAACTCTCGCGCTAAGACGTGTTATTTCGGATTTAGAATGAAATGAATAAATAAGGAATAGGGTTTGCTAAACATCCAATATTTATTTCAAAAAAATCTTCCATAATTGATTAACCGGCTTATGACAAAACCTATAATAAAAATCGAGTTCAGCTTGGTCCATCACCCTGGAAAGTATACAGAACAAACTTAAAAATATATACAGAATATTAACCAACTTTTGACTACAAAAATACCTCTTTCCTCAAAAAATTACATACGACCTAAAGCCACCTGCAAGAACACACCACAGGACATCAAAAAACACTTTAAAAACTTTATAAAACATTCAAGCGAAGCCTGGGTCTTCGCTAGTCCCCGTATAAAGATTCCAAATTCTTTTGTGCCTCGCCGACTTAAACAGTAGCGGCATACATTGAATACAATACAACACTTATTTATAGTCAAAACTGTCGTGGCCATAGCGTCCAGCCAGGTTTTATAGGGGAGATGGTACATTGCAGGTAGGTTTTTGTTGCGAATTTATATTTTGCGAAGTTATTCAGCAGTTTTTTCTTCGACCTTTGTAGAATGAGTTGACTATTGAGGCAATTATAGACCGTTCCACTTTTCAAGGAGACAACCTATAGAGAAAATTAAAAAGTGTATTGCTTGTTCACTTAAAAGTGGGATTTTTTAGCATTTGCAATTTCACTTCTCCAAAAAATAATTTATACAATTGTTGTCTTTGTCTATCTATCTATCTACATCATGTTGCTACTCGGAAATCTTGGCATAGACAACCATTTTTATTTTGGAACACAAGCACCGCAGAAATATGCAGAAAATCAAAATACTGTATTCGCTATAAGAAAACACATTATTTATATTATTCAAAAAAGTGTCGTTTTTTATTGTAGTAAAGTGTCAATACTACTGTGGTAAAAACGTTTGCCAAGAAAAACTTATATCTTGTAAATTGATGCTTAGGAACGTAACTTGTTTAAATTCACAAGCCCATTCTGCACGGTCCCTTACCTTGTATATTGCTGCCTTTGCCGTTCTCAAGATCAGAGAAATAGCTGCGCCTAAGGTTTTTGAAAAAAGGTCCGTATAACGGTCCCAACCGCAAGGTCAATGGGAACTAATGATTTGTTTTTGTTGCCCCAGTGGGCACGGTTCTTTTTGTTTAGCCAATAATTTTTGCGGTCAATTCGGAACGAACTAATTGGTACTGATCTTTAAAGATTTGTTTTTGATTACGGTAGATTCCACTATTAATCCAGTCAAAATAGACAAAATTAAGACTCAAGGTTGCATTAATTCCCACACAGCTGGATTTTTGTGCAGGCCTTGAATACGTCATTACAAATGATATGTCAAAATTCCCCATCGATCCCGCTTGTGCGTTGTTTTTTATTCGTGGTCAAAGGGCCCAAATTTGCGTTTTTTTCTTAAATCTCTGAAACTAAAAGAGCTATCGAAAAATGGTTCAGGAAAAGTTTATAGATCGTAAAATTGTCTACCTAAAAGATCTCTACATTTTTCTTCTACAAAGCAGCGCTGTCGAGATATTGTGACTTTAAGCCGCAGGAAAGTCGTATTTTCGAGTAGCCCAAATTATGCAATTACAATAAATTGGGTTGAGTAGTTTATCTGGTGCAGGTGGCAATTAAGTATGGATTGGCTCGAAACTATTATTTACCAATTTCCAGCCCCAATTTTCAGGATTTAGTTCATTGAAGTCAAAAAAGACAAAATGACATATCAAGCTTGCATTCATTCCCAACAAGCGGGACTTTTGTGCAGGACTTGAATACGTCATTACAAATGATGTGTCAAAAGTCCCCATCGATCCCGCTTGTGCGTTGTTTTTTATCTGTACTGAAAATCTTCGGATCCTATTCCTAACCTTTCTGGTAGTCAAACCTCAATGGTCCCCATAGAGACTTTTACTCCTTAGATGAGATAGGATCGATTGGCGCGAAAAAAAATTTTGGAATTTTCAGTACAAATTGCTGAAATAGGTAATTTTTTTTTCATGCCAATCGATCCTATTATAAGTTAGGATTAAAAGACTTTAGGGGACCATTTGAGGTTTGAGTACTAGAAATGTCAGGAATCGCAAAAAACTTTTCCCATACATTTTGTACTGAAAATACCAAATTTTTTTTTTCTCGCCAATCGATCCTATTTCATCTAAGGAGTAAAAGTCTCTATGGGGACCATTGAGGTTTGACTACCAGAAAGGTTAGGAATAGGATCCGAAGATTTTCAGTACAGATAAAAAACAACGCACAAGCGGGATCGATGGGGACTTTTGACATATCATTTGTAATGACGTATTCAAGGCCTGCACAAAAGTCCCGCTTGTTGGGAATGAATGCAAGCTTGATACGTCATTTTGTCTTTTTTGACTTCAATGAACTAAATCCTGAAAATTGGGGCTGGAAATTGGTAAATAATAGTTTCGAGCCAATCCATACTTAATTGCCACCTGCACCAGATAAACTACTCAACCCAATTTATTGTAATTGCATAATGTGGGCTACTCGAAAATACGAATTTCCTGCGGCTTAAAGTCACAATATCTCGACAGCGCTGCTTTGTAGAAGAAAAATGTAGAGATCGTTTAGGTAGACAATTTTACGATCTATAAACTTTTCCTGAACCATTTTTCGATAGCTCTTTTAGTTTCAGAGATTTAAGAAAAAAACGCAAATTTGGGCCCTTTGACCACGAATAAAAAACAACGCACAAGCGGGATCGATGGGGAATTTTGACATATCATTTGTAATGACGTATTCAAGGCCTGCACAAAAATCCAGCTGTGTGGGAATTAATGCAAACTGGAATGTCTATTTTGACCGGACTATATAGCTTGTTTTATTAAAAAAGTGTGTAGTAACGTTTCTTTCATAAGAATTGTTCTTTATAGATCTCTTGCTAGTAAGAAGTTATTTTATTCTGTGATAGAGATCGCTACAAGATTGAAGTTCAATTATTGGTTCATTCTTCCAGTAAGTTGTTTCTTCACTGAACATGAGAAATGTTGAAAGCGTTATCTATCAGCTTTAAAAAATATAACTACTTTAAGCAGTGGCTTTGCTTTACTACTACGTTCCGTACCACTTGCCCTATTTGACAATTACGTTAAAGTTAAATCACAATAATGAACTGAACGGACTTATTGCAATTTACTTACTCGATCAGAAATATCAAGCAGTAATCATTGTCATGTACTACACAATAAACATCGCATTCAATCACCGACCATGTTTATGTAGTATTTCAATGCATTACGATCTAAAATCTCAATTACTTCACAAATATCTTAACCCACTCGCTAACTAACCATGGCTAATCAAATAACAGCTAACGGTCCATCACTTTGCATAAAGTCCCTGCCTTTAGGTAATAAATCGACTATCCCCAAACGACATGTGAATAGAGTTGGGCCAGTTCAGTTTAATAAATTAATCGGTCGTGATACAATTATTATTATAATGGCCGGCTCCCGTTCTCGTATCGAAACACCGCGCCGCCTTTGGTATCGTAATTGAATCTGACGGTAACGTAACGTAACGTTTTAGGGATGTTATTGCGAATGTTTGGTATAACGATAATGATAACGTTATTAAAAACGTATCTAGCAGACTATGGCGCACAGTTCAAAGATATTTAAGTGTCTTTACATAATTTTATCCAAATCATTCCAAATGTGTATATTACTGCTGCTGCCGACAGTGTCATATTTAATTTTTGTCTTTTTGTGGCATTTATTAAACACCATCGTGGCTCTTTTTTCAAATCAATCAAGTGAAATGAATACCAAAAAGGTGAGTTACAATATTTATAATTAGTAAAATTAATTACGTGGTCATACGTATGTTTAATCACCTCCCAGCTATGTATAACTAACATGGTCTAAAAGATAAACCTGCTTTACTAATTTGCCTTCTGGAAAAACGATTACCTAATCCAGCAACGCATCCCAAATTTTTCGTTTTAAAATAATATGGTATTTGGTTAATGATAAACTGTTATAATTAACGTTAGTTAATTACAGTACCGTTTAATTCAGAACATCACTAAAACAAGGCGAGCCACTGTACCGCACGAGAGTGTAAGCCATCATATCGTCTCTGGCACGTTTTATGGTTTTTCGATCCAAATCTAAAATTGCTTTTTACTCCTCGTGATTGCTTCTTAAATTATTAAAAAAAGAGATGATCTATGGACACTAGATAAAGCTAGTTCAGAAATTATGAAGAATAGGGAGTTATTTAAATTAAAAGTGAAACAGGGTTAAGCAAAAATAGTATAAGACTCTTAGGTTATTTTGTTTCACTTGAAAATTATCATTTACGACAGCAAATTGAGTGAATGAAATAATAACTAACTTTTTTCACAACTTAACAATTTTTTATATGTACATGTTTTCAACACTAGACATAAAACAATGTTATTGTAGGCAACAGTTTTAAAATGAACCTATGAGCTCTATATTATAAACTCCTCAATCATTTCTCCAATCAGGATGTCAAATGTTGCTTATAAAGATTTTCCCAAAAATGGACTGAACTCATTGTGTCAGAGTTGCATATAAAGCGTATCAAACACAGTAATCCATCATTGCATCAGTACACTATAAAATACCCAATAGCAATTACTGAAGAAAAAAACAAAAAAATAATCTCATCCGGACTTCGATCCATCTTAGAGATTTATTATTAAATCGGTGGCGATCTAATGAAATCGATACTGACGTAATGCGAAGCAAATAACTAGGTTGGTGCACTGACGAGAAATTACTATAATCGAGACGAGAATCGAACTTGCTACCGTCTGCCCATCAGTCGGGATGAAACTGGTTTTAAGGATTTGCAGTGGGCTTAACGATACTTCGAGAGGAAACTATGAGATATGGACCCCAGAGATAGGCGTCGACTTAAATTATTCCAATGATTTGAAATAACGTTTTACTTGTAAATTTAAATGGAAGGTTCGAACTAGTTAAAACAGTCAGTTAACCAGTTGGTTAACAGCAAACGATTAAGATTTATGTCTTTTCACTCTTGACATAAAAGAGTTTTTAAATACCGCATTTTTCATTCACAAGCATCGCCATTAATTGTATAAGCCAAACTAGATCATTTAATAGCGGCCCTATCCTTTGTATCAGAAGTTACGCGTCCAAATCCAAAGCAGTTACAAATGGAATAGTTCAATCATCTATTTAGAACGTAACAAAAGTAGCTTTTCAATCGTAAACATAACAGTTACTCACCGATCATCAGGCATATTCAAATGTAGAATGCGTTCGATACAAAGCGAGTACAATTTCTAAAACAAAACATAAGAACATCAAAACAAGACCACTCCATTACGGAGTAGTTGCGTATGCCTTAAAGTGAGTCGTGAATTAGACAGTAACACAGGAAATGGCTTCTTAGCCCGTCAGTGAGATGTGATTAGCGATCACAGTGATCACCATCGGCTATCACTTCAATGATCTGATCGCTGGCGAGCGAGTAAAAAGTTTTTTACAGTGATTGGTTGTATAGATTTGTACAGAGGGCACTGGACTTACTGCATGCTACACACTCGTGTGTACGGGCTTTGTTGAATGTTTTAATTACCATTACAATGAGACAAGTCACTGACTGTAGTAATTGCCTTGACTTGAGAATTTTAACTCCAACACAACGATGATCTGATATCTGACTACGTCACGTTTTTATTTTGGTGTACGTAGAAACTTTTATGAAAATGTTGGTTAAATAATAATATGATGACAAACATTTTATACAAAAACCAGTACCTAATCGATGTTTAAGTTATCAATAAGAATAATATTTTTTATAGTAATTATTGTTAAAAAGAAACAAAACTTTATTTTATATAAGATTTCCAGTCAAGCAACAAAGACCTGCATCCTGCACTAAACTTTATTCGATACTTACAACATCCCTACTGTTACTGAGTTAATCTATGCCAAACCAGTAAGCGTGGTTACCGTGTGTTTAAGTAAGGCACGATAATTGAAGATATGCTTGTATCATACATACCAGTTCACTTCGGGCGGGTGAGTGACGTGTGATTACACTGGCACAACCAGATGAGATTACTAGCGGGGCCATAAAGTTAAGAAAAAGTTGGTTGGACCTTTTTACTATAGGCTTTCTACAGAAACTTCCTCTGTGATTTTGTGCTTCGGAAGAACGTTAAGCCCTTGGTCCCGAATATGATCCATATAGTCACTTAGTCAGGTTTCCATTGCAAGGGTTGCGGAGGTCAGACGACAGTTGATCTGGCTAATCAATTCAGGATATTAGTCGTAGCGTACCCTGAGCTCCGAAGCTGGATGCAACCGGTAAATATCAACAAGCAAAAAAATACCCTAAGCTGTGGCCAAACACGGGCCTATCCTAAGCACCATTATAAACCTTATTTTTTTCTTTAAATATCATTAGGAACGTAAAGCCACTGCGCAGTCAGACCTTTAGTAATATCTAATTACACGCTGTTCTTATAGCCCTGACCAAAACCACATTTTCGGTATCGGTTTCATCGCGAGCTTTCAATCGACTTTATTATGTTCACATGTCAATTCTTCGTCCCCTAATTAGACACCCACAATGGAAAGGTAATCTTGATTATAATTTCAACGATTATTTTTGGATTATCGAGCAATTTTGCGGTCAATAATCCATGGCTGAAATAACAAAACAAAATATTAAGAAACATATTCGCGTGCGCAAGATTAGATTGCAAATTTTGTTTCGTATTATATAATTAGTTTTCTTCATTCTTCATCTCTTTTGTTATTGTGAGCCAATAACGTCGTGATTTTGTAAACCTGTGAATGCATGTTGGTAAGCGTTATATTATTGCAACTGATGTCCAAGTTAACAGCAGCTATATGTATCATGTACACAATAATTACACGACCTCCTATGCCTTTTCTTCGAATAATACACAATATCTGCAAATGTGCATACACATTTCCGATTCAAGTGAAAATTTCTGACATAAGGGTGGTTTATAATAGACTTTAAAATAGAAAACTGGGTGGCATGCTTTGATTTTCCATTGTTTAGCATTGTTTCTTTACGAGAAATGATGTTGAACTAAGCGAACTTCTGAGCTGGCCATTATATAATGGATAACCAAACCATTTGTTTAGTTTGATTATCCATTGGAAGATGGCTATTGTTTACCTTGTCAACATTAAAACGTCGCCACGGTAAGCAATAAACTTTCCCCTTGTGACCTGTACTAAAACCACCCGGGTGAAAAACACCCCCTCTTGCAGGCGTTTAATACACAACCCAAAACCTAGAATTTACCATAGAACATTATTATCGCGTTAAGTATTAATATATCTCGCCATCTCCGACCGTGAAGATCGTTTGAAATCATAGTGGGTCTCGTAATCAGCCGTTGCTTGAAGGTACGATGCTACCGATAGGGAGCGTGCCCGAGGCGTGCCATTAACGCTCGCGCCTTACCTGGTAGAGTGGCCACGTGTTTAGTGCAAAAAGGGATTTTAGATACGCGAACGAAAATTGTTAGATTTTTACAGTAGATCTTTTTCTTGTGTTCAAAGAGAATTAGATCTGAGTGCAACTTCCACTCAAATGAGCAGCTTGTCAGGGAAAGTATCTCCACCTTACAGAAGACCTCAGTCAAGAAGCGCTCCCTTACTGTTGTGCCATGTTTCTGCTGGTGAGTAAGGTCTCTAGAGCTTAGTTGGGGAATGTATGGGGTAGGTCTCGTAATCAGCCGTTGCTTGAAGGTACGATGCTACCGATAGGGAGCGTGCCCGAGGCGTGCCATTAACGCTCGCGCCTTACCTGGTAGAGTGGCCACGTGCTAAGTGTAAATAGGGATTTCATATATGAGAACAAAAAACTTGAGAAATTTAAAGAAGATATTTTGCTTCTGTAAAAACCACACTAGTCAGAGGAAGAAACTCCCTCTCGTCAGAGCAAGAAACTCCACCTCGCAGAAGACGTCAGTGAAGTAGCACAAACGGACTGTTGTGCAATGTTTCTGCTGGTGAGTAAGGTCTTCAGAGCTTAGTTGGGGAGGGTATGTAGTGGGTCTTGTAATCAGCCGTTGCTTGAAGGTACGATGCTACCGATAGGGAGCTTGCCCGAGGCGTGCCATTAACGCTCGCGCCTTACCTGGTTGAGTGACCAAATGTTTATAGAAACTGTGGACTTTTATGAGAGCGAAAGTATAAAGAGAGGTGGATTTGAGTGTTACCTCACTGGAATGAACCGCTTCTTTGAGGAAAAAACTCTAGCTCACAGAAGTCTCGAGTGCGGGAGGGTATGGGGTGTAAAATCAGTGTCTCGTAATCAGCCGTTGCTTGAAGGTACGATGCTACCGATAGGGAGCGTGCCCGAGGCGTGCCATTAACGCTCGCGCCTTACCTGGTAGAGGGACCACCAGTTTAGAGAAACTGAGGACTTTTATGAGAGCGAAAGTATGTATAATGGGGGTGGGGTGACATATATCTGCTGGTGAGTTAGCTCTCCAGAGCTGAGTTCGGTATAGTTACCCTATCTTTAGCCCATTTGGGACATGATATATGGAATCTCCCAGTCAACGAAGCCACTGGTCTGGTTAAGTCACTCCACCGCACAGAAGACCCTTTTAAAGTAGTTCTCCATAACTGTTTCAGTTGTGAGTAGGATCTCCAGAGCGTGAGAACACAGTTCAATCTGCAAAGGTAAAAATACCGGACAAGAAAATTTTGCGTTATTTTTGCGTTATCTCTGATATTTGTAAAAAAACATGATTGAGTTGAATTCAGTTCAATGTTACTAAGGTTGATGAATTCATTCAAGTGAAATATCTTTACATACAGATTCAAGTATATCCTAACATAATGGACACCCTACGATCAATACAGGCATGGTCGTTATTGATGTGTCCAGTCATTCCAGAGTCCTGGGACAACTTAATGACCACGAGTTATTACGCAATTTACAACCAAGGATAAGGCCATGTTAAATCTTTTGTCTTAAACTTATATTGGAGCGAGGGTAAACATAATTTGATTATCATTTTAGTGCAGGCGTCTGGACGAGATTGCATATGTTATAAAACGTGGACGAATGATATAAAATTGGATTCCATTCTTTAATTCTTGCCTCAACAATACCTCAATTCAAAAACTGCAGCCTTGAGTCTGTCTTTTTAAAAGAAAGGGGTTAGGGGTTTTTTTTTTAGATTGCAATAGTTTAAAAATTAAAGCTACTTAGTTTTAGCTCCAACAAGGGGCTCATTTTAACAGTCTCCTATGTTTTTTTTTGTCAGTAATTTGATTTTACTAATACTCCTAGCTCTTTACATACATATATCATTTGCGATATAGTGCCTAGAATAGTACTACATATTTTATTCCCGTGGGTGTCGTAAGACTTCATCGTATGGAGAAATAGCAGCAGCGTTTTTGTGGGTGACTTATTCTAATCTTACTGCGGTTATCAATCCGCTTGAAAACAGCGGTGACCATAGGTGTGATCTGGGGAAGGTTTATATCGGTCAATGGAATCTACTGGGCTGAGTGAGACCGTTGGCTAATACAAAAAAAATAAAATAGAAATACTACATCTCTATCAAATTAAGTCTATAAGTACGTCTAAACCATGGAGGTCTTACATTACCTCCTGTATTGCGAACAAAAACCGTCATCCTGATTGCTCCGACGCGCGCGCGATGATATTGTTAATTTTATTCGACACGTCCTTGGTACGAGTGCTTTGTCTCTTTCACTCTTGCTTTTGTTCGATGTCGACTCGGTTTTAAAAACGATATAAAATTTTATCGATTTAATTTTGTCGATTAGGTGTGTGTTGAAAAAAAATACAATGGTATTGTTCGTTGGTGTTAATTATCTTGTTGTGTTGATGAAATATATATTGTTAACTTGGATATAATTATATTTTGTAGGTTTTTTTTAGTAAATGATGAGCGATTTATTGGCATGGTCATAAAATAAACAAAATTATGTCTCCGTTTATTGTATTAATTTACGAAATATATTACATCGTCTTTTATTTGCTAACAACAAAATGCAAAAACATAGCATGGAAAAAAAATCCTAACCAATAATTTCCAAAAATATCTCGACCCTTAAAAACTTAACTTTAAATACATAATTTTCCCCAAAATCCTTGCAGACGAGTAATTCACGACATCTCCAAAATTGAATTACGTAGCATATGGGTATAATCGCGAATATATTATTATTGTACACGAAACCTCGTTCGCCCGAGGGCGTTGTTTACCGACAACAAAATACGAGATGGCGCGTCCAGAGCAAAAAAGCTATTATTTAGTACAGTAGCCAGGAGATACGGGAGTACGACTACCGCGGGTAAGTACAGTCTGAAGGATTAGTTTGATAATGTTTCCTTTGGTATTAGTCTACTGTGTTAGAATGCTTCAACTGCTAAAATAATATTATTTGGAAACTCTCTGCAAGTTCAACCAACAGTATCGTATTTTATAATCAACGCGAAAATCCTGACGATTTAGTAAAAAAACCTGCTCATTTTTACGGACTGGGTCGATTGCATTTTTTCCCCCAACTCAATATTTCAATAGGAGACTATCGGTTTGGATGGTATTAATCCAATTTATTATATCTATGAGCTGGTAGATGAGCTCGTAACTTCTCGAATAATAAGCATCCTTAGTGATACATTTTATTAACAAGTGTTATACTTTCCATTGAGGTCCCTTCAAGCTTATTTTATTTTTTAATAAATTAACTTGCTGCAATATTTAGAATGATCTGACTGTACCGCTGTACTGTGATTATTACCAGTTTTTGTACGGCAGCGTCCCCGGACACGTGGGCCGATGGAATTATGGTAATCACGTCCTCTCATTGCGGCGTGTCCAGAGTTCCGCCGGGAATGGTTGCCGAGTAACGTCTGTGATCAATCTGTATTAAGTATCAACCAAGTAGTGGATGCGTATTATTAAGTATTATTTGGTACTCGTATTGATTTGCGAGTCAAGTTGAAGATGTATTGTTGTGTTGTGACGATTGTCGGTTGATGAAAGGTATTTTGACTACTGTTTCATAAGCCAATTAAACATTTAAATGGCATACATTTAAAAGTACACAAGTAGTGTACACATTTTAATGTACAGTAATAGTCTGTCTGTGCAATACATTATGAAATGTTTTTGTTATAGTTCCTCACGTTCATTCAACTGCTTTGAGGATATTTATATTTATGTAATCTAAATATTCCGTATGCTTAATCTTATTGCAGTAGGTCGCACATATTTCTAGCCCTCTCAGATATATTAAATAAGTTCTAAAGTTTGGTTGTCAGAGGTGTCCCTAATGATTCGGAAAGCACATATTCTTTGTTTATAATATCATATCAGATTGCTTTCCTATTCTATATGAATGAATGAGCATTCAGTATTCCTGTGCTAACGCACTGAGCATTTTCAATTCCCTGTACTTACGCACTTGTATTTTTATATCTTGCGAAAGTTCAATCCTAAAAATAACCTAACAATACGAGGGCTCTTACTAAAGACAATTAGAAAAAGGTCAATCTTAAAATATCACACAGAACCCCTGTAATACAATGTGGCATTTTCATAATAATTGCGGTCCGCATTCATCAACATCTGTTCTATTTGTCTCATCAGTAACACGCATGCGCCACTACGCTGTCTCTGGTAAGGTTGAGTGAGGTTATAGTGTGTGGGATATTGAATCTGCTGGAAGAATGTTATTTAAGTTAAAAGCTGAATTAAAATAATTAAATTAGTATAAAAAACTATTTCAAAATTGTATACATTTTTCAACATGAGTACATTGTAACAGTTGCAGAAAATAATGTTATGACATAAATCGTTTCTATACATTTAATAAGGTAAAAAAAAAGTATCAGCCTATAAATGTCCCACTGCAGGGCATAGACCTCCATTATTTGAAATCATGTTTTAGTTACAAAGATGGGTTTTAGCTTAATCACCACGCTTGCCAAATACGAATTGGTGATCACAAACCCGGGCTGTTTTTAGAAAACTCAACACAAAGTTGGCCCGACCCGGGAATCGAACCCAGGACTCCGAGACCAAGGCCAGGTTCATACAATAAAACTTAAATAATTTAATTGTTCGCCTTGCATTTTCCACAATTTCTCAATTTTTTTCATGCCAATATCATTAAAAAAATAACCACTAGATAACAACGGGGTAGGAAACCATTTCTTTACTTCACGATTGGGCAACTGCAGGTTTTTTTGGTACAGGGACGAAGTTCTTCTGAGCCACACATTGCGTAACGCGTTGAAGTCTTTTCCCTTTGCTGACTTTGATACCATTACAATGATCATCCTACTTACTTTAAAATCAACTCTCTACTTCAACTCTCTACTAATATTATAAAGCTGAAGAGTTTGTTTGGTGGTTTCTCAGAAACTACTGTTTCGAAACAAAAAAATATTTTTGTGCCATAACATAACACTGCGTGCGCAAAGTAAACCCAAATCCTCGGGGACGAAACCGCAGGCGGCCGCTAGACTACAAAATATGATAATGTCCAAGAATTTTCCGCTCCTCTTACCAATAAAACCGCTGCCACACATTCAGTTAGTAATGGTCCAGTACGAACACACGCCACTATCTCGTCTTTCATTCATGTAATTGTACAAAGAAATGTAATGCCCCCGCGTTAAACGCCAAAAGAGAATAGTCGAAACGTCCATTTTCTGTGACAGAAACACATAATTGCGGGTTTTTAGCCGTCAATTTGTGTGCTCACGAACGTTGCATTACGAAAATGAGAGATTCTGTAACGGTATGGGAGTAAATGGGGAATTTTTAAACGTAAGCAATTTGAAGAGTTGACCTGCAAGTGTGATATAGATTCATTTGCAGTGTGTCTATGTGTAATGTGAGTATATAGAGCACATAAATCTAAGTATTTCTTTACATTAATTGAATACCTTTTTTGGACGTAAGCGGGGTTGTACGTACTCATAACAGAAAATTTGAGTTGTCTCCTAATTTAACAATGCAATCCAAATGCATTAAAATACCTACTAAAATAAATTGGCACAATGTTCTATCTAAAAAGATGGCAACCTAGGGACGAAAGTGTTTTAACCTAAAAATAAATTAGCTATGTATATCTTCTCACATAAAAAACGTGTGATGATACTTATTTATCAATGTCCTGTGTTCTGTTATCCAGCAATTAAAAGCATTAATATCGACTGAGAAATAGCTGTAGGGGATCTGCCATACATCATAAAAGAATATATATTTCTCTTGACCGTCGCAAGTGGAGGTTTGCAAATTTAATATACTCCTAGTTTAATAAGCGAATTGTTTTATTGTAGGATTACTGTCGGAATATTATTTGTTAGTAACTAGCACAGATTAAGAAACTGGCAAACTCGTAGATAATTGTTTTTATACTTTCATCTATAATTATCAAAGTAAGTAACATTATCAAAAGTCTGTTTGAATTTTTTAAGGAAAAGAACAAGAGCAATATTTAATTGTTCAAACGTACATAATGTTCTGAATGTTGATTGAAAGTACTTTTTCTTCATTAAAATATAATAACATACGTATTTTTTGCGCGTTGGAACAATAGGCGTCGGTTCAAATTACAAGATCCGCACATCAAAGCCTGGTAATTGATATCGAATATGAACAGTCATCGATGACCTGCAGAATCGATCATCGATACAATCTATCGTAATGTTGTGCTGTTATCGATTAAATTATAGATGTAATAATATAAGTAAAACCAACAAAAGATAACGTTTTGATAAGTTTCCTTTTTATAAGTGGCGCAATTTCAAAATTATTTTAAAACTAGCCTTCCTTCGTAGTTTAACATGCGCGGAATTTTTTTTTTTCAAATATACCCTTTCTCTCCACATTTCCGGGATCAAAAGTACCCTATGTTCACCGGGGAGAGCGTAGCTAGCCAACAGTGGAAGAATTCGGTTCGGAAATCGGTCCAGTAGTTTTTGAGTTTATTCGTTAAGTACAAAAATACAAATCTTTCCTCTTTATAATATTAGTGTATATGACATACACACCAAATTAACTGTTTTCATGCATTTAATTCCTATTTGAATGTCTAAAAAATTAAGAACCTAAAAAGTAGGTACGTTTTTAAATTTGAATAAACCTATATAAATCTCAAGCCATGGGAGTAAGTAAGTATGTATATAAATCTCAAATTGGATGAGTTTTTACATGGCTAGCTAATTTTATTTAAAACACAAAAAAAAAACACATTTTGCATTAAAAAATTTTTTACTAACGATAAAACTTTATCGATGAATAATTCTTCAAGAACCCCATCACTAAATCTATTCAATCGGGTTATCGTCGTACGCGTATGAATGGAGTCACCCGACCGGTTCCGAGATTACCTGGTGGTAATTATCTCGGTTCCATTATAAGGTTACGTGACAACCCTGGAACGAGCCGTGCAATTTGTGGGTAACCTGGAATTATAAAATGCAGGCTCATATCGAGGAGGCGTATTCTCATACAGTATTTTTATCTAGCGTCGGTTGTCGTCTTGTAGTATTTTTTACGTGATAAAAAGATCTCATTTATGAATGGTGTTTAGTTTAGTGCTTTGATAGAAGATGATGCTAAGGTAATATTGATAAAAGATGAGGTAAATAATAAAGATAATGTATTCGAAATATAGCCCCGTCAATCCGTTTCAGTTTTTACTCGTAATGACAGGATTAAAATGCTTTAGTTATAAGATTCACAAACAATCTCTTTTACAAAAAGTATTTTAGACCATGTTCCCGTGGACACATTTTCAGATTGAAGTCCCGGTTTTTATTTCCCTTTTATTTTTTCTTTGCATTTTCTCTCTGAGCTCGCATTTATGATCACCAATCCGTACTTCACAAGTATTGTGATTGAGTGATTGTCTGATTTCAATGAATTTCACATCGCACCTTAGCAGAAGGACATTTTAATAAGCCTATACTTCAGGCTTGAGTCACACTTCTTTTCTTGGTACAGACAATCTACATCAAGATGTCAATAAAAGTGCTTGCAATCTTCGATAATTTCGTCGCGAATCACAAAAATCCTTATCAAAATAAGGTTCCCCATAATTATAAATCGGTGAGCTTGAGCAACATCCTCATACATATAAATTGCTGTTTTATTCATATTGTTCAACAAATTCTGGTGCATTATGATAATGACGTTATAATGCGCTGACGACGGTCCATAGCATCGTCAGGTTGGAAATTAACTTGGTTTTGGTAAAAAATAAGGCTTGTATAGGTCAGAAATTGTGCCGGTGTGTTTATAGTATATAGTTTGTACCTGCAGCTTTGGCCGCGTAATTCCGGTTTTATCCTATGGGATCTTTTAATCGATATTAAAAGTCCTATTACCTAAGTCAGCCCATACACATATAAGTGTTTTGTATAATAAATTCATTTACATAGTTTTGGATTCCCAAGAAATACGATTATCATTAATTAAAATGTGTATATGTATAGAACTGAAGGGCTTAATCCTATATCTCCTCAAGTTTGAAATTAGAAGTTTTTTTTTTTCTTGGGTAAGGTTAAGTTGGTGTTTTAATGCAAACGCGCATTCTTTTATTTGTTTCGCGAATCAGAATGTGTTGGAAATTTTGAATGGTTATTAATAATATAAGCGGATGCTTTTTTTTAAACAAAAAAATCTCGCACCTCCATCTCGAGAATTTGAAAGACGACCATCAAATCCAACTTACAAGAATTTCCAATCACTCCTAGGTATTATCTGTAATACTTTAACAACGAAGAAATGGAACTTGGCAATAAAAACACCTCGAAAAGACGATCAAAACGAACTAATTGGCGTTTAAATTAATAATGATTGAGACAAAAAACTTCGGAGAATTACATTTGAATCTCCAATTAGACTATAAACGGGGCCTTATCATGAAGCCATTAACCGACAACGAACACGTAGGGAGGTTTATGAGTTTTACTACACAAAATCGTTGGCAGCCATTTTGAACAATCCCCGTCCGATTTACAACCAATTAGCTCAATAAATACGGGGGCTTGACTGTAACGTAGGCCGCAGAGTGGGGCCATAAGTGTAGCGATTTGAGCTAATGAAGCTTAGCCATCACGTGGTTAAATCAATGAGATTTATTTTGCTCTAAATTCTGATAATAGGCAAATCGGCCAAATGACCAAAAATTAAATAAAAAGGCCTTTTGTTAATTATTTTAAATAAACTTTTTTAAAATAATTGTTTCTTTTATAAGGGATGTATTGTTTATTATAAGTCCACTATCACAATACATATTCAGAAATTGGGAAACAACCTCGAGCAAAAGTCCAGTTAACCATAATGAATATATAAATTTTGACGCTATAGCTAAGATTGTACCATACAAAGCCAACTATTACTATACTGTTCAAAATAAAATTTGATTTCGTACACTTCTTAAACATGTTATTGTTGAATCAAAGATTGTTAAATATATTCTGATGAAGCATTTCTATATGTTTCTAAATCCGCATCTTCCCTGGCCAAACTTTATGAATAGGCAGTAAAACTAATCAAACGTGAACCAAATTGACGAATATACCTCGTTTATGTGAAACCCGGCTTTAGACAAAACAACAGTGTCTAATTGAACATTATCGTAAAATAAATAATTATTTATTGACGTTGACGAAATCGGAACGGTAGCAACTATAGCGCGACACTATAAAACATAAAAGCTTTTTACGTTTTAAATTAAAGTAGAAAAAATTTAAGTGCCGAAAATAAGTCTCGACTCTTGATTTACTTTTAGTAACATGATCAAAGACGCAAGTGAAATTGGAATTCCATTTATTATTTTAATTTTGTTTTCAGTCCTATAGATTTTTGAAATGAATATATATAATACAAAGAAATATACCCTATTTTTCTTGCACCATCCTAACTTATTGTATTTGTTTTTTTTTGTGCCACGATATTTTCTCATTTGTTGTAGTGTTTTTTGTGTGAGTATATAATGATGTGTTTCGGTGTTAAACACTAAGTTTGGTGCAGAAGAGTCGAATAAGTATTTCTTTACATATTTATCCTGCCAAAACTTCATGCCACCTCTAAGATCCATAGGAATTACATAAGATTATAATAGCAAAATTAAGGTCTGCAAGCTGTTACAAAGATAAACATGATGAAACTTGAAACGTTCTAGCAAGATTAAGGAGAAGGAAATGTCATCACATACTTCATATTTATTTGAAACATTAATTTAAACTTACAAAGTGAGAATCTCTATCATGGTTCTCACACTGCAATCAATGTCGCTTATTAAAAACATCTTAAGTTACCACTGCTCTCATTCTAAGAAAACAAGTTCCAGTAAAGATCTGGTAACATCTTTTTCGCCCTAAATCATCTTCGTTGACCCATACGCCTCCAAACACAAGTCAATGCACAGGAAGTGTCTAATATATATACCGCACGACATTCCTGCTCGGGGCTACAGTTTTAATGCTCACAGTAATCGGAAACTGCCTTAATTTTAGTCATTGAATTTGTGAATGCAAATCAAAACCTCAGCTCTTGCATATTGAATCAAAACCAAATGTAATAGAGTCCCTTTTTCAGTGTGGAAGGTTTTTAAGGTACTATATCCGGCCACTTAGTAGCCCGAGGCAATAATTTATTAATGTTCTTGTACCCACATTTTGATAGATCAAATTAGACAAAAACTGTACGAGATTTCTCCGAAGAATGAAGACCTCAAAGTTATTTCTTGAGTTATGGCATGGTTGGATACGTCATGACAATATCAATCAAGTTTAAAAGTATAGGAATCGGTGTGATAGGTTTATTCATTAAGGGTAACGTATAACTCTATTCCATGGTATGAGAATTCCTGAGTTTCAGTATAAAAATTGCAAGTCGTCTTCTTTAGAGTTCTTAGGAAAAAATGTACTGGTTTTGCAACGATGATAATATTTAATTTCTATCAATATAGATTCACGCCTATTTGTAGTAAACTAATTAAAAATATAGGCGAGTCAACTTAGCGACGGTAAGACCACATGTTACGAGTAGATGTGTAATTTCGAATTGTATGACAATCAAGAGCGGATTTCCTGCAATATAAGAACAAGGCGCCGGATCACTAAACTTGTCTTAGATTAAAGACCTGTAAGGCTTTTTTTCAATCCATATTAGTTCAATATGATGCTAGGCATGCACAGTAACTTTTTATTATACATATGGTCATTTGATTAATAATGCAAATAAATAAGTAATAATTTATGTGATTTACTAAAGATTCTTTAACCTAAAGCGTGTACCAATTTTATCAGTAGTTTTAGGTTTCCAAGATTCTTTTTTATCCCGTTACATTCGCACGTAGAATTAATCGGGATAAATCTTTTCAAAATTATAAAAAACTTTACTTACTTTTAAAATACTTAATTTAAAGCTTCCAAAGAGATTTACAATAACTTGGATAAGTTATTATAACAGTTACAATCTTAAACTTTTGTCTGTTTTAATAATCTCAAAAGCTATCCTAAATTTGGTAAGTTTTCCTTTAAAATACTAAGCAAGCAACTTATTCATTTAAACCGTACGCTGAATGTAACAGAACATTTGGCATTCTCTGCATAATCAGCAAAAAGCATAACTCGTTGAGCCATAAAACCAAATCAATCATACCCAACTAACTGAACATGTATCAAATTGCTAAACTTATTTCTTACGCACCATTTTCAGGCCAATACCACCTCAATGACTTTATGACTAACCACGTACGATTGAAAGTAATTTAATTTCTCTATAAATTAAAAATTTGCTACGTATTCAAATCAACAAATAAGTACCGTCCAACAAAAAGGCCCGAATCAATATAAAGTTTCAATCTATAAATTGAATAACAACGAATTATTAGAACTTTTACCTCTAGAAGATACCATCTGGCGCATTCCAAAATAATTTTAATGTCTAGTCGGCGCGTGCGAGAGCGTCTATCGCCTTTCATCTCGTTGTAATAACTATTCATTGTGGATAATAAAAAATTCGTATCTATGTTTTGAATTGCCGGTTTACCGTAATAGCTGGGAGCTGATTTCGGCGTCTGTTTATTACGTCTTTTTATTATGAATAACCACAGCAAAGAGAGATTTGTTTAAATCATTGTTGTGATTATGTATGGACGCGTGTCATTAGTTGTCGCTGCGTTCGTTTTGTTATGGTCGTGCAATTTTGTTCTAGTTACCGTTCGTGCCTTCAAATGGTGGAGCAACACCTTCAATGTTTTTTATAAGACACTGATTGCCGGATGTCTAATGTATACGTGCTGTAGGCATCTCTATCTAAGCTTTGATTTTTCTTATTGATAAGATATCACAGTACGCAGAAAAAACTTAAGTCACCATAATCTGCAACGTCTATACCTTTCTTGCCATCAGTGGTAGTTCAGCCAACTCATTAATCGAGTATAACAGTTTTAACAATTCCAAAATATATTTGATGATTTGCCATACATTAAGAATAATTTGGTTACCAACTTCATCTCATATACAGGCAATTGTGGTATCCAGATAAGCAAAATGAGTCTTTTTACTCGTATGTAAAACGTAGCCGAAGAGTTGGTTTGTTTACGCGTTCAACTAATCTGAAAATCAACTAGTTCGAATTGAAAAATTAGTTTTGCGTTGAATAGTCTATTTGTCGAGGAAAGCTTTAACACTGTGTGCGAAAACCGAAATCCACTGGACAAAGTCGCGAGCAGTCGCAAGTGTATAATACTTGAAAATTAAATTCCTGGTGGATGAATTTTTATGGAAATCCTGTCTGAAGTACGAGTATAGGCGAATAGGCAAAGATAACGAACCCTTGTTATGTATTCCGCCGTAAATAATGATATTCATGAACGAAACCGTTGACAGTGCACTGTCGTAAAACACAGCAAACAATAATATTTTACAAACAACTTCGAATTTATTCTTCCATATGGACGGGCGTGGTGGCTACAATAACATACCATCTCACCTGCCAGTTTCTTCTCCGTGTGGGCTAAGTTTAAAATGTTGCGTAAGTCATTGGGATTGAATATTAATTTAAGGTTAGACAGCGGTGTTCCCCTGTGTTTTAACGATCGCCATACTGCTGCCAACAATCTACAAAAGAAGCGAAATTGGGGAAGCACTTCCACTTTAAAGAAGACTGCAGTGAAGTAGCGCTTCGCAACTGTTGTGCTATGTTTCTATTAGTAAATAAGGTCGCCAGTGCTCAGTTGGGGAGGGTATGGAGTCTTAAAGGCAGGAAACGCATCTGCGACCCTTGTGCGGTTGTTGATGTCCATGGGCAGCAGTGATCACTTCACCATCAGGTGACCAACTTTTTCGATTGCCTCCCTTGTAATAGGGAGGCAAAAAAAAATCTGGAGCAGAATGTCTATTCTGCTCCTGTTTTTTTTATCCGACCTGTCGCCGTAATATACATATTTCAGGAATATCTCGTTTTATTGATTTGTTGCACTGATATTATCCAGTTTTGTTAACAAATAAATCGCGTTCTTACGACTAATCCTATAGGTGTCGAAGTTACTAACTTGCGCCAGCTAAAAAGCCCCCAGGCAGACAACACCTGAGCTGATCTATAGCTCCAACGGTACTGCGGGCCAAATTGTTACTTGCAATAGTGTTTTAGTTTAAATATAACACACGTACTAACAAATACACGTCCAAACTAGATGTTTCCAGGTTGGGGAAATTGCTTATTGCTTATTTTACATACTTAGCTGTGTTATGGTGCATGAAAGATTAAGAAATTTGGTTTGACAGTTAACAATTTTCAGCATTAAGTTATTTTGTTCAAGGTATTCTTTGTTGTAGAATGGATAAAGATTTGAATTTACCGCATTTTCGAAAGGCTAGCGACATTCCTACTTATTAAGAACCCCCGCAAACTACAAACTTTCTATCGGCCAATAGTTTGGTCGGCTTCTTAATCAGTATGAATCAAAAGCATCTGCATACATCTTCATACTGACTAAGAAGCCGACCAAACTATAGGCCGATAGAAAGTTTGTGGTTTGCGAGGGCTCTTAATATAACCCTAAAAAGTGTAGATTTTCAGTACTTTTTTGCGTGCCTATGTAACTCGTGAAAAAATCACCACGATGGAAGACATAAGCTAACTCGTCAAAAGCGTATTTTATGGTGTTGCAAATGTCGAGTGACGCTAAGAACCAACAATTGCATATAAGCGTTACATAGCGTACACATAATTTATTAAAACTATCCAATGCTTTAACATAACCAATCATCTCATCATCGTTGTCTTGCAACTGTCACCTTTCATAGTTTTCAAATCAAAATCAACATATCTTTATTTCAGACAACTAAGTTCCATTGCTTTGTAACAATTTTATTTCAAAGATAAGGGTTAGTATTAAATGTAGGTGCATATTTTGAGAAAAACACTAAAACCATATTTTGTCATGTACCTAAGTGGCACTCCATGCAAGCGCAATCCAACTATGTTTGGGACTTCGGTGATCCTTCGCACAAAATGTCTTACGCGCATACGGATCACCTGCCACTGTCTTTAGGATGCTGTTGTCGCTCCCCCGAACTCTGTTCATCAGTGATGCCAACTTTTTTCGCATACTGTTTTGTTGAATCTTCACGTTTTGTCAGCGTATACATAAATGTATCTAAAATTATAAAGAGGAAAGATTTGTACATTGGTATGCAACGAATAAACTCAAAAACTACTGGACCGATTTGAATAATTCTTTCACTGTTAGCTAGTTACACTATCGGTGAACACACTTTTGCTCCCGGTTATTTGAAAAAAGAAATTACGCGCGGGTCAAGCGCTGACCTATTATAAACAAATTACCACCCCATAATAAAACAATCGACCTTTCCACACATTATGAATACGTTATCGACAACCTTTAAAGCACTAAAGGTGAAGCTCTGTTACAGTTGACAAAGAACCACGCATAATACAACTTGCAACATTGTTGCTCTAGTCCATATATTCATGATGGACTTAGCGTGTGCACTGCATCAAAATGTCACGACAATGTCTTAATAAATTCTATGTTATGGGGTGAAATAGCGAACAGTAGTAAGTTTGAAGACAATGCGGGATACGAAGGATGTAACATTCCTGTTCCAATTAGACTATAAACGGGGCCTTATCATGAAGCCATTAACCGACAACGAACACGTAGGGAGGTTTATGAGTTTTACTACACAAAATCGTTGGCAGCCATTTTGAACAATCCCCGTCCGATTTACAACCAATTAGCTCAATAAATACGGGGGCTTGACTGTAACGTAGGCCGCAGAGTGGGGCCATAAGTGTAGCGATTTGAGCTAATGAAGCTTAGCCATCACGTGGTTAAATCAATGAGATTTATTTTGCTCTAAATTCTGATAATAGGCAAATCGGCCAAATGACCAAAAATTAAATAAAAAGGCCTTTTGTTAATTATTTTAAATAAACTTTTTTAAAATAATTGTTTCTTTTATAAGGGATGTATTGTTTATTATAAGTCCACTATCACAATACATATTCAGAAATTGGGAAACAACCTCGAGCAAAAGTCCAGTTAACCATAATGAATATATAAATTTTGACGCTATAGCTAAGATTGTACCATACAAAGCCAACTATTACTATACTGTTCAAAATAAAATTTGATTTCGTACACTTCTTAAACATGTTATTGTTGAATCAAAGATTGTTAAATATATTCTGATGAAGCATTTCTATATGTTTCTAAATCCGCATCTTCCCTGGCCAAACTTTATGAATAGGCAGTAAAACTAATCAAACGTGAACCAAATTGACGAATATACCTCGTTTATGTGAAACCCGGCTTTAGACAAAACAACAGTGTCTAATTGAACATTATCGTAAAATAAATAATTATTTATTGACGTTGACGAAATCGGAACGGTAGCAACTATAGCGCGACACTATAAAACATAAAAGCTTTTTACGTTTTAAATTAAAGTAGAAAAAATTTAAGTGCCGAAAATAAGTCTCGACTCTTGATTTACTTTTAGTAACATGATCAAAGACGCAAGTGAAATTGGAATTCCATTTATTATTTTAATTTTGTTTTCAGTCCTATAGATTTTTGAAATGAATATATATAATACAAAGAAATATACCCTATTTTTCTTGCACCATCCTAACTTATTGTATTTGTTTTTTTTTGTGCCACGATATTTTCTCATTTGTTGTAGTGTTTTTTGTGTGAGTATATAATGATGTGTTTCGGTGTTAAACACTAAGTTTGGTGCAGAAGAGTCGAATAAGTATTTCTTTACATATTTATCCTGCCAAAACTTCATGCCACCTCTAAGATCCATAGGAATTACATAAGATTATAATAGCAAAATTAAGGTCTGCAAGCTGTTACAAAGATAAACATGATGAAACTTGAAACGTTCTAGCAAGATTAAGGAGAAGGAAATGTCATCACATACTTCATATTTATTTGAAACATTAATTTAAACTTACAAAGTGAGAATCTCTATCATGGTTCTCACACTGCAATCAATGTCGCTTATTAAAAACATCTTAAGTTACCACTGCTCTCATTCTAAGAAAACAAGTTCCAGTAAAGATCTGGTAACATCTTTTTCGCCCTAAATCATCTTCGTTGACCCATACGCCTCCAAACACAAGTCAATGCACAGGAAGTGTCTAATATATATACCGCACGACATTCCTGCTCGGGGCTACAGTTTTAATGCTCACAGTAATCGGAAACTGCCTTAATTTTAGTCATTGAATTTGTGAATGCAAATCAAAACCTCAGCTCTTGCATATTGAATCAAAACCAAATGTAATAGAGTCCCTTTTTCAGTGTGGAAGGTTTTTAAGGTACTATATCCGGCCACTTAGTAGCCCGAGGCAATAATTTATTAATGTTCTTGTACCCACATTTTGATAGATCAAATTAGACAAAAACTGTACGAGATTTCTCCGAAGAATGAAGACCTCAAAGTTATTTCTTGAGTTATGGCATGGTTGGATACGTCATGACAATATCAATCAAGTTTAAAAGTATAGGAATCGGTGTGATAGGTTTATTCATTAAGGGTAACGTATAACTCTATTCCATGGTATGAGAATTCCTGAGTTTCAGTATAAAAATTGCAAGTCGTCTTCTTTAGAGTTCTTAGGAAAAAATGTACTGGTTTTGCAACGATGATAATATTTAATTTCTATCAATATAGATTCACGCCTATTTGTAGTAAACTAATTAAAAATATAGGCGAGTCAACTTAGCGACGGTAAGACCACATGTTACGAGTAGATGTGTAATTTCGAATTGTATGACAATCAAGAGCGGATTTCCTGCAATATAAGAACAAGGCGCCGGATCACTAAACTTGTCTTAGATTAAAGACCTGTAAGGCTTTTTTTCAATCCATATTAGTTCAATATGATGCTAGGCATGCACAGTAACTTTTTATTATACATATGGTCATTTGATTAATAATGCAAATAAATAAGTAATAATTTATGTGATTTACTAAAGATTCTTTAACCTAAAGCGTGTACCAATTTTATCAGTAGTTTTAGGTTTCCAAGATTCTTTTTTATCCCGTTACATTCGCACGTAGAATTAATCGGGATAAATCTTTTCAAAATTATAAAAAACTTTACTTACTTTTAAAATACTTAATTTAAAGCTTCCAAAGAGATTTACAATAACTTGGATAAGTTATTATAACAGTTACAATCTTAAACTTTTGTCTGTTTTAATAATCTCAAAAGCTATCCTAAATTTGGTAAGTTTTCCTTTAAAATACTAAGCAAGCAACTTATTCATTTAAACCGTACGCTGAATGTAACAGAACATTTGGCATTCTCTGCATAATCAGCAAAAAGCATAACTCGTTGAGCCATAAAACCAAATCAATCATACCCAACTAACTGAACATGTATCAAATTGCTAAACTTATTTCTTACGCACCATTTTCAGGCCAATACCACCTCAATGACTTTATGACTAACCACGTACGATTGAAAGTAATTTAATTTCTCTATAAATTAAAAATTTGCTACGTATTCAAATCAACAAATAAGTACCGTCCAACAAAAAGGCCCGAATCAATATAAAGTTTCAATCTATAAATTGAATAACAACGAATTATTAGAACTTTTACCTCTAGAAGATACCATCTGGCGCATTCCAAAATAATTTTAATGTCTAGTCGGCGCGTGCGAGAGCGTCTATCGCCTTTCATCTCGTTGTAATAACTATTCATTGTGGATAATAAAAAATTCGTATCTATGTTTTGAATTGCCGGTTTACCGTAATAGCTGGGAGCTGATTTCGGCGTCTGTTTATTACGTCTTTTTATTATGAATAACCACAGCAAAGAGAGATTTGTTTAAATCATTGTTGTGATTATGTATGGACGCGTGTCATTAGTTGTCGCTGCGTTCGTTTTGTTATGGTCGTGCAATTTTGTTCTAGTTACCGTTCGTGCCTTCAAATGGTGGAGCAACACCTTCAATGTTTTTTATAAGACACTGATTGCCGGATGTCTAATGTATACGTGCTGTAGGCATCTCTATCTAAGCTTTGATTTTTCTTATTGATAAGATATCACAGTACGCAGAAAAAACTTAAGTCACCATAATCTGCAACGTCTATACCTTTCTTGCCATCAGTGGTAGTTCAGCCAACTCATTAATCGAGTATAACAGTTTTAACAATTCCAAAATATATTTGATGATTTGCCATACATTAAGAATAATTTGGTTACCAACTTCATCTCATATACAGGCAATTGTGGTATCCAGATAAGCAAAATGAGTCTTTTTACTCGTATGTAAAACGTAGCCGAAGAGTTGGTTTGTTTACGCGTTCAACTAATCTGAAAATCAACTAGTTCGAATTGAAAAATTAGTTTTGCGTTGAATAGTCTATTTGTCGAGGAAAGCTTTAACACTGTGTGCGAAAACCGAAATCCACTGGACAAAGTCGCGAGCAGTCGCAAGTGTATAATACTTGAAAATTAAATTCCTGGTGGATGAATTTTTATGGAAATCCTGTCTGAAGTACGAGTATAGGCGAATAGGCAAAGATAACGAACCCTTGTTATGTATTCCGCCGTAAATAATGATATTCATGAACGAAACCGTTGACAGTGCACTGTCGTAAAACACAGCAAACAATAATATTTTACAAACAACTTCGAATTTATTCTTCCATATGGACGGGCGTGGTGGCTACAATAACATACCATCTCACCTGCCAGTTTCTTCTCCGTGTGGGCTAAGTTTAAAATGTTGCGTAAGTCATTGGGATTGAATATTAATTTAAGGTTAGACAGCGGTGTTCCCCTGTGTTTTAACGATCGCCATACTGCTGCCAACAATCTACAAAAGAAGCGAAATTGGGGAAGCACTTCCACTTTAAAGAAGACTGCAGTGAAGTAGCGCTTCGCAACTGTTGTGCTATGTTTCTATTAGTAAATAAGGTCGCCAGTGCTCAGTTGGGGAGGGTATGGAGTCTTAAAGGCAGGAAACGCATCTGCGACCCTTGTGCGGTTGTTGATGTCCATGGGCAGCAGTGATCACTTCACCATCAGGTGACCAACTTTTTCGATTGCCTCCCTTGTAATAGGGAGGCAAAAAAAAATCTGGAGCAGAATGTCTATTCTGCTCCTGTTTTTTTTATCCGACCTGTCGCCGTAATATACATATTTCAGGAATATCTCGTTTTATTGATTTGTTGCACTGATATTATCCAGTTTTGTTAACAAATAAATCGCGTTCTTACGACTAATCCTATAGGTGTCGAAGTTACTAACTTGCGCCAGCTAAAAAGCCCCCAGGCAGACAACACCTGAGCTGATCTATAGCTCCAACGGTACTGCGGGCCAAATTGTTACTTGCAATAGTGTTTTAGTTTAAATATAACACACGTACTAACAAATACACGTCCAAACTAGATGTTTCCAGGTTGGGGAAATTGCTTATTGCTTATTTTACATACTTAGCTGTGTTATGGTGCATGAAAGATTAAGAAATTTGGTTTGACAGTTAACAATTTTCAGCATTAAGTTATTTTGTTCAAGGTATTCTTTGTTGTAGAATGGATAAAGATTTGAATTTACCGCATTTTCGAAAGGCTAGCGACATTCCTACTTATTAAGAACCCCCGCAAACTACAAACTTTCTATCGGCCAATAGTTTGGTCGGCTTCTTAATCAGTATGAATCAAAAGCATCTGCATACATCTTCATACTGACTAAGAAGCCGACCAAACTATAGGCCGATAGAAAGTTTGTGGTTTGCGAGGGCTCTTAATATAACCCTAAAAAGTGTAGATTTTCAGTACTTTTTTGCGTGCCTATGTAACTCGTGAAAAAATCACCACGATGGAAGACATAAGCTAACTCGTCAAAAGCGTATTTTATGGTGTTGCAAATGTCGAGTGACGCTAAGAACCAACAATTGCATATAAGCGTTACATAGCGTACACATAATTTATTAAAACTATCCAATGCTTTAACATAACCAATCATCTCATCATCGTTGTCTTGCAACTGTCACCTTTCATAGTTTTCAAATCAAAATCAACATATCTTTATTTCAGACAACTAAGTTCCATTGCTTTGTAACAATTTTATTTCAAAGATAAGGGTTAGTATTAAATGTAGGTGCATATTTTGAGAAAAACACTAAAACCATATTTTGTCATGTACCTAAGTGGCACTCCATGCAAGCGCAATCCAACTATGTTTGGGACTTCGGTGATCCTTCGCACAAAATGTCTTACGCGCATACGGATCACCTGCCACTGTCTTTAGGATGCTGTTGTCGCTCCCCCGAACTCTGTTCATCAGTGATGCCAACTTTTTTCGCATACTGTTTTGTTGAATCTTCACGTTTTGTCAGCGTATACATAAATGTATCTAAAATTATAAAGAGGAAAGATTTGTACATTGGTATGCAACGAATAAACTCAAAAACTACTGGACCGATTTGAATAATTCTTTCACTGTTAGCTAGTTACACTATCGGTGAACACACTTTTGCTCCCGGTTATTTGAAAAAAGAAATTACGCGCGGGTCAAGCGCTGACCTATTATAAACAAATTACCACCCCATAATAAAACAATCGACCTTTCCACACATTATGAATACGTTATCGACAACCTTTAAAGCACTAAAGGTGAAGCTCTGTTACAGTTGACAAAGAACCACGCATAATACAACTTGCAACATTGTTGCTCTAGTCCATATATTCATGATGGACTTAGCGTGTGCACTGCATCAAAATGTCACGACAATGTCTTAATAAATTCTATGTTATGGGGTGAAATAGCGAACAGTAGTAAGTTTGAAGACAATGCGGGATACGAAGGATGTAACATTCCTGATTGAACTATTTTAAGAACTTTCATCCTTAAGTCATAAAATGTATCTCTAATATAATGTTTGCTTTTTTTGAACGCGATAATGTCAGGAATGTCAACTACTGGAATTGTAAAATTCTTTTTTTGTTAGATAGTCCATATATCGAGGAAGGGTTTATGCTTTAGTATGTATAACACTGTGTCCGGAAACCGAAATCCTCGCAGACGATGTCGTGGCCGCCCGGCCGCTAGTTATTAAATAAAATGTATAGATAGTTGTAACATGTAAGCTTACCTGATTTTTTATGCCGAAATGTAACAAAAGGCCTCGTTTATCCAGTAGGTAGCGTTGGATTAAGAGGTGGTGCTAATCCAATGTGCTCTGTTTTCGTGGTCAGCGGGAACGCGTAAAGGCATTTACCTGACAAAAAAAAGTAGGGAACATTGGGCAATGATTTCGAGAGCCCATGAAATGCTTCCCGGGTCGAGTAAACTTTGTGTCGCATTTTTTGAACTAGTCCCTAGTTTGTAAGCATCAATTCTTATTGAGCGAGCGTGATTATGCCCTGCCCTGCACGGAATTTGTTACTGCTAAGTGTTTTACCAATATATACTTATATATAAAGCTGAAGAATTTGTTTGTTAGTTTGTTTGAACGCGCTAATCTCAGGAACTACTGGACAGATTTGAAAAAATATTTTTGTGTCGGATAGTCCATTTGACGAGGAAGGCTTTAGGCTATTGGAAATCGAAATCCACGCGGACGGTGTCGCGGGCGGCCGCTAGTATTTTATAACATTTTAGAGATCGCTCTCAAAATTTGAATTACCACCATTCGTAATGTCTAAAAAGGGAGTGGAGCTTCCAATCAATCCTTAAGCTATATCGCTGATCTCCTCGTTAAATCCAATACGGTATGATCGAATCAAAGTAACTCAGAGGCGATAATTGAAGAAATTTCTTCAGTCTTAATTAATAGAGTACCGGCGTTCTTTGATGAATCAAAAAATCGAATTAGATATCAATTAAAAATACACCCGTGAAATTACCATTGGAACCCATTCGGGTCGAAACACGGGTAGCAGTGATTAAAAGCTTTAATATCTGCAGGGATTTATTATCTGCAATATCTGAGCACAAATCGAATTTAAGTGCTTTTTTGATAACAAAATGCTCGAGTTCAAAGTTCCGTTCGTTTCAAAGAATTTCGCTACAATCTATATATCTATATACTAATATATAAAGCTGAAGAGTTTGTATGTTTGTTTGTTTGTTTGAACGCGCTTATCTCAGGAACTACTGGACCGATTTGAAAAAATATTTTTGTGTTGGATAGTCCATTTGACGAGAAAGGCTATTGGAAATAGAAATCCACGCGGACGAAGTCGCGGGCGGCCGCTAGTATCTTAAAATTTTAGATAAAAAAAGTGTTGTGGCTCTTTGACTTAGGTACGCAAAGTAAGCAAAAGAATATTATTATATAATTGATTTATAATACCACTATCACATGCAATCAAGTATGTATAGTAGTTCTGATAATCAAATGAAATTCGTAACGAAGCGTTTATTTATGTTTGTTTTTCTATAAAGTTGTAAATGTTTCATTTCCTTTGCAACCGTCTTTAAAACCAATTTTAAAACCGTCGCGTTATCGTCGTCAGAACCCTATTGTAACTGAATCCTTAATACATTCAATGAAAATTTCATTTATTTAATTTAAAAACACTAAACACCATAATAATTTAAGGCAATCCGAATATTTAAAACTTTCTCTCATTAAAACTTTATGAATTAGTGAATTTTAGTCAACAAACGACGACGAGTTCTTCGCTGGTCAACATCCATAACCAATACAGCTATTAAAACCTCACAAACGCCGTTTATAATACAAACAGAATGAAATATGGCGTCTAAATTCCCACGGAACCCTAAAACTGCCACGGGCCAAAAAAGTTGATTAATAACTTGCACGTCGATAAAACAGATCACGAATTTACCGAGCTGTTGTCTTAATAAATTAATTAAAATTGGGTGATCAACATGTGCCGTTATAATGGACAATAATGAATAGATTGATTTGTGATATATTTAATGCGATTTTATGGTTGGGCAACTTTTTTAATGATCACCATGGTGCTATTTATGAAATCAATGCACGACATAGATGTTTTAAAACCGTGAAGAAGGCAGATAGTGGAGTCTATTAATTAATGAAGAGGTGGATTGGTGCATCACTAAATTAATAAAGCATATAAAATAACGGGCCTGATACTGAACCTTGTCGAAGCCTGTGGTATTAAGTCAGTATAATGACGTGTTAGTATTTTGTGAAATTTGATTTGAATCCTGTTTCGAGAAAATAATACAATGTTCATCTTATTATAGCTTTAAATGCACGTCGCATATTGATCGTTTTAACTTTTAGAATTCGTTGAAAAGCCTTTGCTTGATTGCAAAACAACAACATTGGTAAATAAAATTGCTTAAAAATGTTAGGCACGAAAATCAACCCCAGTCATTTAAATACATACAATCATATAAATAGCGCTTATAACTGGACATGAATGTAGTGTTGATTTTTGTATCAGAGTAAGAGTACTTACTCCAACTAGTTTTGATATATCGAAATATAATTAACGATATGTAAGACGAATACATCAATAAAAAATATTTATACATTACATTTCTAAAATTAGAATTCGAAGTAAGTAACGTACGTGATAATTTTGATTGATGACGTGTAATTTGGTAACACAGATCCATTAATTACTCAGTTTCACGTATGCTAAAGCTGTTATCTTAAGCACAATAAATCTCAATAATCAACAGGTGAACATAGTTCAACTGTTAATTCAAAGTCGGATGCTGCTATCAAAATTACTTTCCTACTCTGCTTGTTATCCGAAGCAATTTATTGAGCAATATCGTGACTAATCCATTAAATTTTACTTACCCTTGCCGCAATCCGGTAAACTTACGGTATAAGTATCTACTAGGAGTAATGGTGTGTAATAAATCATTACTGGTCCCCTTCGATAACCAGAGCGGTCTTTTTAAAGACTGCGTAGGCGATGCGATTCGTAATTAAAGTTAGCGTTACCAGATATCGATCACAATAATGACGGTGGCTTGTCCGGAGTATATTTTACGTTGATCCGTTTTAATCACGCCCACTTGTATTATTGAGAAATGTGTGAAAATAGTTTCTGTTTGAGACACCTGGTCGATGATATTAGATGTGCCGGTTTTATTGGTTTTTGTTTGTTTCTGCATGTTTATTTAGTTTTTTCAATCACCTTTAAATTGATTTCTAATGTTAAACGACTGCGACTAAATTATACTTACCTACTGTTATAAAAAAGTAAAAAAATATATGTTATAGGTAACTCAGGAATTTAATTAATGCAAGTGCTATTTAATTTTAACTATTAATTAGTAGTGTCTTAAAACATATTAAATACGAGCTTTTAAATACACGCCAATAGCTTATTAAATAATTGAAGGTAATGAACTCGCTAAAAAAGAAAGTATCAATGTTTAAAATGTAATAAAATAATACCTATTAAATTATTATTTATTAAAATACATGCAAAATAATTTTAATAGAATTGATTACTCTGAAATTAAAATCTTTCGCATTTAAAAACTTGACCTGACCCCAATGAATAAATATCGAAGAAAATCCCCTTTAAATGTTAAACACCAAAACAGTTGTGATTTAACGTAATGGATAGCAAAAACCGTTTAGATGATATTACTTAATAATTAACACTAAATCACTACAGAAAAATAGGCGAAAAGGTGCCGTATATTAATAAAATAATTATTGTCTACTGATTGCTTGAACTATATCATTCGGCGGGCGTGGCCAATTCACACGAAGATACAATTTATGAAGAGACAGAAACCTCTAGCCGGTATTATATCACTTCTCTCTACAATGACCACAACGCAATTTGAAATCGTACCCCATCCATCGCTGTTCCGAAAAGAATATATTTGTTGACCGCTCATTCAAAAGAAGTAATGTATAGCGATATTAAATAAGACCAAACTATTTGTAACAAATAAGAAGAAAATGAACGTTTTAGTACAGAGGCCGTGATGGTAGCAGTACAAAGTAGTTTTGATTTTTATTATTTGTTAGCAGAAACAATTTCCTGTTAGATTTAAAAAAAAGAGAGGCGTTGTTGTACAATATCGATTTAAAATTATTCACTGCTAGGCGTCGCGTTTTTATGAAGTTCATTATAGAAGATGTTTGGCTACTTACCCGGCTACCTTATAACTGATTTAGCTTAAAGAAGGTAGGGATACCTTCTTTACTGTAATTTAATTTCCACTTTTTTACTTTGTTAATATTACTAAGAGATCACCGTCAAGGACAAACAATAAAAGTAAGTAGGTATAACTTGGATACATTTCCAAGTTGAAAATTTTAAAGCGTATAATTTTTTAAGTAATACATAAATAATAAGGCGTAACATAAATGATAGTCCATTGGTAAAGATTAACCAGCCAACCAAGTATTTAAAATACACAAACCGCCATTATTTTATTCCTCTAATTTCCAACATGTTTCCACCATTAATTTCTATAAATGATCGTTCGAAATTCTTACTCCATTTATCTTCCGTAAAAGCCTCTCCTTTCTTTTCACTGGAACTAAAATCCCATTCACGATCCATCTATTGACGGCGTTAGAAGTCTTCGAAATAGCAATCTATCTTCAATCAACAGTACAATGGTTCTAATTGACTCACTGTGAGCTACCATTCTGCCAACGACATGTCAAAGGGTGGAACTAAAAAACCGACAAAGGTGTTATACGTTAAAATTGCCCGATTCTTATGAATATGTATGTATCATTACGGAGAACATGTGCGCGACACATGGTCAATGGACCATAAGGCCTATTGATAGTATTGGATGTTATTTTTGTACCTCGCCGTAGGAAATGGATGTTTTTTGTACCAATTAAAATTAGTGCTGAGTAGTGCACGGCTTTTGTGAAAGGGTTATTTTGTTTGAATTGTGATCTATATATAGGATAGGGTTTCGTATTTGTTTTATGATTTTTAGGGTTCCGTAGCCAAAATGGCAAAAAAACGGAACCCTTATAGATTCGTCATGTCTGTCTGTCTGTCTGTCTGTCTGTCTGTCTGTCTGTCTGTCTGTCCGCCAGTCTGTCACAGCCACTTTTTTCCGAAACTATAAGTACTATACTATTGAAACTTGGTGAGTAGATGTATTCTGTGAACCGCAACAAGGTTTTCACACGAAAATAGAAAAAAAAATAAAAAAATGGGGGGTCCCCATAGTTAGAACTGAAACTGAAAATATTTTTTTTACGTGGGGTATCTATGGATAGGTCTTTAAAAATTATATTGAGGTTTCTAAGCTCATTTTTTTCTTAAGTGAATACTTTGCGTGACAGACTCTTCCAAAGTGGAAAAAAGTGTGTCCCCCCCCCCTCTAACTTCTTAAGTAAGAGGATGATAAATCTGAAATAAATATATAATGTATATTACCATAAAAACTACCAACGAAAATTGGTTCGAACGAAATCTATTCAGTAGTTTTTTTAATACGTCAAAAATAGAATTTGTACGGAACCCTCAGTGCGGGAGTCCGACTCGCACTTGGCCAATTTTTAAATTCGTTTACAGGTTCCTACAAATTTTTAACTACCGTCATAAACATGGTGCATTTTGATATCAATTAATTAAGGATTTTATTTTCTTGAAAAGTTTATTTGTAGTTATAAATTAACAAGAATAAAATACGAAAACTTATCAAGTTTGCATAACCCTTAAGTCTTTTAGACACTAGATAATATTGGTACTGAATTTGCGATGGTTTTGGCAAACAAAGAGCTGTACACTTAACATAAAAAATAGAGGACAATCACATGTTAGGTAGTGTAATTGGAGTGTTTTTCAATTCAATAATGCAATCATGCTTATTTATATTTTTAGTCATGTTACTTATAACATTTTAACTTGTTTGTGTTAATAACATACTTCGCGAATGCTTACAGCATTTATATTCACGTTAAATATTTGTGCAACTTTTATTTATAGCCTACCAATGTGACGTACACTCCGTACTTTACAATTCACTTACAAATTCAGACATAAGTCAACACGATATCAGACTAATAGAGTCACGTTTTGATTCCCAGCGAGCAGAGTTACTCCGTGTATTTTATGAACTTGTACTTTCATTGTATAATAAACCTATTTCAGGTCTAAGACCAGATACCTAGTCTTTCAAAGTAGTCGTATATTGAAGGTTCGTGTGCTTATGTTTTGTGAGAAATGTTAAATATTGCTCGCTTGTAGAAAGATGTATTTGAAGACTTTAAGTCCGATGGAGTCTTATTCCAGGCGGTAATTGTAAACTGAATAGTTACTGCTACAAAAATACTTTAAAACTCATAAAATTGTATGTAATTTTTGCACAACATTAATTCAGACGACTCAGAAGGAAATGTGAGATAATTTTAATAAAAAGTTTTAAAACGGATAGAATCGCGGTAACTTTAATTCTATCGGATGCGATTCTTTCCGTTTAAAAGTAGTTTTATTGCTTGAGGAACAGTAACGAAAACCTAATAAAACATTTTATATAACTTACTTATAAATAAGGGAAATATACTTGCCTGCTTTTGCACACTACAATAAGCTGGCCGTTGTAGTTAAAATTCGAAAAGTAGTAGAAAAATTAATGAACAATTTGTTTTTCTGATTACATTGTAAACACTGTCAATGACTTTCGCTTGTAACCTACAATCTACTCCTGGTTAGTCATTGCAAAGTGTTATTTTGATATCAGATTCATGGGTTTTTTAAAACCCAGTTTGATAAAATATTCAAAGTTCAAGTAAGATCAGTAATGCATCGGTAATGCTGTCCAGTAGTTTTTGTAGCGCACCCAGCGCGCGCCGTCACGGTGTCTCGTGTTCGGATTCAACGCTCTGACGTGCCTGACTCAAGAAATAACTATAGCTGAAATGGTTCTGTACGTACGTGATCGATTTTTGGTATTCAATTTTAATTAATTAGGATGGATTTCATTAGTCACTTATTTGATCACTAAGATTTATGTCAAAACAGACTTGTGCTCATTTGTTACAACAATATCAGATTGACATAGAAATATGATTCCATTATGTATGACTTGTATGAGTAGTAGAAACCAGGTGATAATCTTTTGTCTTTTTTTGGGTCACCTGATAATTCTATTAATTACCACCACTCATGGACACCCACAACGATAAAGGGTTGCAGGTGCCGCCTTTATGCCCGCCACCATATGCAAATGTGCTGTATATTTGGAAGGAATTATCTATGCTTGCGTTCTAAATTAAATCTATCCGCCAAAGGCCATTATTTCCGCCACCAAATGCAAATATGCTGTATATTAGGGAGGAATTCTCTATGCTTGCTTTCTCAAGTAAATCTATCCGCCAAAGGAATCCTAACTCGATAGCTTAGTGGACGGTGACGGGCAGAATTTCCATGGTCCTGGCACGAGCGGCGTAACGGGTGACAGAAAAAAATATCGTTCCGCCGCGTTTTGAGACGAAAAAACCAAAAGATCGTGGTCCAGACTTAATTCGATTGCTATCGAATTAACCGCTAACGTTTTGAATGATGTCCAATCATTGGTATTGCAACTCATAAGAAAAAAAATATCTCTCGCTAAATTGCCAATCTATTTGAATTTCGAACGCGCTCAAAAGATTTTAGTGTCATAACAAAAGCGTACCGTTGACTTTTCTTTAAAGCTGAGGTGTTTATTGTGACCGATAATTCGGTCAGACAATACAACAAAGTTTTTGTTCGGAAAACTGTAGGCTTTCTTTGTATGATAAATTGTCAAGTGTAATTCAATTTCATGGTTTGCAACGTAAGTATGGTAAGATTAATTTATTGTCACAAAATAATCGATCTTGTTGTGCGGCTGTTTTGAATACATCTAAAAGCCAGTAAATTAATACAGTTTATTTTGAAATTAAACATACACACATATGGTATAGTTATGTGATAAGGTAAGGCACGAGTATTTGCATGAAATTTTAAAATTATTGTTTTTTTTTTATTAGGAAACCAAGAATATTTTTTCAAAAAAACGCAACATTTTTATTATGAAGAAAGCTGCACTAAATAAAACCAAACTAAATATTGCCACCAAGCAGGAAATGAACCTACTACTCTATAATGTCCACTCCTAAAGCACCAAATAGGTCGTCAACTTCAATCGAGATCAGCATCAAATAACTAATTTATGCAACATCACCTCTCACTAAAACGACTTTATAATATTTCCGAGACATTAACAACTGCTCTACATACAGACAGACGGACAAAAAACGCGAAGGCGTGCAGCTAAGTAGATAAAACAACAGCAGCCGTCAAATTTTCTTCAAGCATTAATCACACTAGTATGTGCGCTAAGCTGCGAGGGTGACTACAAAGGTATTTTTTAAACGGATATGTGCTAACGTATCAGCGTATTAATACACGCTGGGTCGAAAGTCCCAGGCGCCGACTGACGTTCCTCTCTGTTCCACGCGATGGACCCGGCACCCGCACGGAGAATCCATGGATAGCTAAAAACTCTGCAGGGCAAAGGCCTCTATTATTTGAAATCATGTTTTCGTTACAAAGATGGGTTTAGGCATAATCACCACGCTTGCCAAATGCGGGTTGGCGATCACAAACCCGGGCTGTGTTCCGAAAAATCAACACACATTTTGTGAATCGAACCCAGAACTTTGAGATCACGGCTCGGTACTTAAACCACTAGACCATGGAGGCGTTATATGTACGAACTCTTTTAGTAAATGCAAAGCTCACAAAAGTCAAGAGACATAATTTAGAGAACGATGTGATGAAATGCAACATGGTTAGGAAAGGTTTTTAAATACACCGAGAAAATAACATTTCGTAATGGGTTCGGATCAATAAAAAGGTTCAATAACGTTACGGTTATGTTATTATAGTGTACCAGATTTTGTCAAGGCCGATAATTTAGTTTAAAAATAAGGACATCGATTGGTACAAATTCAGGGGTAAGAAAATGCTGTCTATCGCGATTTCAAATTACAATGAAATCTGTGTAATTTTAATTGCTAACGAAAAGCATGCTTGAATATTGTTATATTAATTGATATACAAGCATAAACTTATAAGTCTGATACGAATAATATCTTTATTTAAGAACACGAAATTCTTTGTCATTTTATCGACTCAAAATTTGTAGTACCACATTGCCATATTCTTGTTCACATTCTGCCCTTTTCTAAATCAAGACAGCTCACAAACTACACTAAGCACCCTAATACCTACTATTCCAGAGATAATCATCAACATACCAAACCCATTCAGCCCTCTAATTCACTCCTCCGAATTAGCATAAACCCTGTTTTTGTGGCCACCCTATTCGCGTGCCAGTGCGGTCGCTTTCTACTAACGGTCGGCGCGTGCGCAGCGCACCTGTCCCGCGACCCTAGGCCGTGTGGTCACAAACAAAGGTACAGAAGGCGTAGGTGGAGTAAGTTTGGTGCTTGATTGATCTCTCTGTTTATGTGATGTTGTTGTAATTCTGTGAAGTAAGATAATTAGCGTTGGAGAGAAATGGTTATTAAAACCTGAGTTCAATCACAAGACCAATACTAATTTAAAAAAAAAAAAATTATAAAGCTTTTTGTATATTTTACATAAAGCATTTTTACTTGCTAAATTTTTTTTTATGATTTTAAAAATATTTATAAAGCGTTGCAAATGAGAAAATAGCGTTTTTGGCCGTAGAAAAGTATTGTTAGTTAGTGGACAGTGGTGTGGAAGATAAGAAACATACCGGTTAGTACTGGAGTACTATATTACTATTTTTGAAACATACACTTTTTTTATTGGCATGGTCACTATCCACGAACAATTCCTCAGTACAGAACTACTTAAAATCAAATTATTACATAATTAGGCACATACCTATCAATCTCCCTTCTGCAAACTTTCTATTTTCTGACATGGTTGCCATTATTGTATAGCATTTGCCTCATTGCTATTGTGAAATGCTATTGAGGTTTTAATTTCGTTGTTAATGAGAGGATGTTAGCTTCGCTTCTATTATGTTGTTATAGATAACAGTTTCCGTCTTTGGGCCTTGCTTCCGACGGTAACTTTTGATGTCTAAATAGCTAATTATTGCTGCGAATATAGGCATGTAATGAGATCTTATATCTCAGTGAGATAAGTCCCACTATGATTAAAGCCTCTAGCTTAGCTTGCTTGTATTTTTATTTGGCATACCATTTCTTTTATGAGAAAGAAGGTAAAATGGGTTTCAGTATCATATAATTTTTTTAAGTCGAATTCTTAATCAATTACAAAAGTTTTTTTTTTTTTTTTTTTTTTTTTTATTTATTTAAGATAGGCTTGCATTTGACCTCGATCACACCTGATGGAAAGTGTAGATGAGGCCTAAGATGGAGCACGCTTGCCTAGTAGATACCTGTTCACTCTAGTCTTGAAGACATCCAAATTATAACGTTCGGGAAACACAGAACACGGCAGAGAGTTCCACTCCTTAGCAGTTCGCATTATGAAAGATGAAGCAAAACGCTTCGTGCGAGAAGGAGGAATATTAACAATGTAAGGGTGAAAGCCCTCACCGCGTCTAGTTGTCCGAAGGCGGAAGGGAGCTGGAGGAATAAGGTCATGTAAGACCGACGCACACTCACCAAAATGCAGCCGATAAAACACTGACAAAGACGCCACACGTCTACGATGGACAAGGCTTTGCAAAGCAGTCTCGGTCAGTGAGTCATCACCGATGAGTCTCTTAGCACGGCGCTCCAACGAGTCAAGTGCATCTAACTGATAGCGGGCTGAGCCATCCCAGAGGTGACAACAATACTCCATACACGAGCGAATCTGGGCCCGATAAAGGCACAGAAGCTGCTCGGAAGTGAAGTATCGTCTCACCTTATTTAGGATACCCAGCTTTTTGGCAGCAGTCTTAGCAATCGACTCGATGTATTGGCCAAAATTTAATTTGGGTGAGATGCTCAAACCCAAGAGCTCAAGGCGGTTGGTTATCGGCACGGCTACATTCCGGAAAGTCGGAGTCAGATTTAAAACACTCCGTTTTGCCGAAAAGAGACACGCCTGTGTTTTGGAGGGATTAAATGCAACCAAGTTAGCAATGCCCCAGCGGGACACAGCCTCAAGGGTCCCATTCACTCTCTCAATCATCTCCTCTCTGAGAGATTGTACGAGAGATCCGGACCTTGCATCGGATAAGTACCTCTCCGTGACTGTGCTGTCATCAGCGTACCCAAAGATACCGGGCATATTTAATAGATCGTTGATGTGGAGCAGAAATAGAGTCGCGGAGAGAACGGAGCCCTGAGGGACACCGGCATTAACGCCCAGTAGATCAGATGAGGTGCCGTCAATGACAACTCGAATCGATCTACCCCTCAGGAAATCCGCAATCCAGTTGCAAAGAGTAGGTCCTATTCCGAACGATGGAAGCTTGCCTACCAGACAATCGTGCCAAACCCTATCGAAAGCCTTTGAAATATCTAAAGACACAGCAAGTGCTTCGCCGTGTTTTTCAATGGCTTCGCTCCATAAGTGTGTGGCGTACACAAGGAGATCCCCAGCAGACCGACCGCGGCGAAAGCCAAATTGACGATCACTGAGGAGGTCATTGTCTTCAAGGTACGCCAGGAGACGATTGTTTAGTACACGCTCCATAATCTTACAGAGTATGGAGGTGATCGCAATTGGTCTGTAATTGGCGGGGTCAGCACGACTACCTTTTTTTGGTACAGGTTGCACATTGGCAATCTTCCAGCACCCCGGAACTTTACCGGTTCTCATCGATAATCGATACAGGCGCGTCAGTACGGGAGACAACTCAGGCGCACAGTTCCGCAAAACAATAGCTGGTATGCCATCAGGCCCACTCGCTTTATTTATATTAAGATTGCTGAGCACTTTGAGTACCTCCTTTTGTCGAATGCGAATCTCAGACATTTTTGAAGAGCAAGGAGGTAGCTTTGGTGGAATGTTGGAGTTTTGCTTAAAGGAGGAAATTCAAATGACAATATCGGATTTTTTTGAATAAATCTATTTGGGCCCCGTAATAACATTTCCTCTATTACCTACGATAGTCCAAGATCCCGGTGCCCCCAGACGTTACTTATTTTCTCATAAGAAATATAAATGGGATAAAGTAGTGTTAGTACGTACTTTGAGTGTGTGCATACCTGTTACCTTGGGTCGACGGCCAATTCATAGGTACCAGGTGCTAAAGGAAGATAAATACAGTACTGATTTTTCTTCAATTCTCACTGCTGATATTTACATATGTTTTAGATATTGTTGTTAAAAATTAATAATCATTATTGCCAGACACTTTCCATCGGCGCGCTTACCCTTACCAGACGCTTTAAAACTTCAAAAAAAAAAACATATTCTTACTTATAATCTCACTCTTGATTTTTATGTATGATACTTGGGGAACTATTTGAACACCCCTGGTCAGCATCCAGACCAATTGGAGGGGTCAAACATCCCCCCAGACACACATAAAAAATTCTGCTCTATTCGATATAATCAAGAGAGATTAAAGATTCGTTACATACAAAATGGAATCGAACCTTAAGATTACAAGGTATTTTAAAGTGATCTGGGTTGAGAAAATTTTATAAATAATAAATATAAGTTTCTTTAACCTATGTTTTACATCTTATCTTCGAGTTAAATTGAATACTACTATTTAAAAAAATCATGTTTATTAAATCAGGTTATGTTCCTTTCTATGTTTTAATATTGTTTGACACTTTTTCAACGTTTCTTCCGTAAACAATATTAAATTCACATCGGAATTCTCACAATACACACACTTTAATAATTCTGCCATTATATTTTTTAGAATAGGGTATTTTACACCATGTAAGAAAAAATATAAAAATGCATTTATGTGATAGATTTTGAACAAAATAAATAAAAAACGTTGATATCTCACCAAAATCAAATGCGTAAATTTAATAATTTAATTTTGAAGATCGACATTTTTAATCTGTTTTAAATGTGTCAAAAACAGCAAACGCCATTTTAGAATCCGATATGACGTCACACCGATAGTTTTTATGACTAATGTTGGTACGTTTTGTTAACTATTTCACTAACCGAGTGAAACGTCATGGCGGCTAGCGTTTTCGCACGTCAATGTCAATTCCTAATTTTAAACATAAATTTAGACCATTTATCGGTATTTAAAAATCAAAATAAAATATTTGGTAGTACATTACGGCACAAAGATTGATTTTATGCAGTTTTCAAAAATTGGTGTAATACCCTATTCTATAAATATATTTTTTTTTTATTTCAACAAATTGTAAATAAAATGACAGATGCACTGAATCAAGTAGCACTGAATAGAGTAGCCTAGAGACGTCAATAAGTATAAGAAAGATAGCCATAAATAGATATCTCTCTCACACTCAAGCGTACAAATAATGACCTCGCGCTTATACACATAGCGACACTTTACGTGTGTCTGGGGGGATGTTTGACCCCTCCAATTGGTCTGGCTGCTGACCAGGGGTGTTCAAATAGTTCCCGAAGTATCATACATAAAAATCAAGAGTGAGATTGTAAGTAAGAATATGTTATTTTTTTTTGAAGTTTTAAAGCGTCTGGTAAGCGTAAGCGCCGATGGAAAGTGTCTGGCAATAATGATTATTAATTTTTAACAACAATATCTAAAACATATGTAAAAATCAGCACTGAGAATTTAAGAAAAATCAGTACTGTATTTATCTACCTTTAGCACCTGGTACCTATGAACTGGCCGTCGACCCAAGGTAGCAGGTATGCACACACTCAAAGTACGTACTAACACTACTTTGTCCCATTTATATTTCTTATGAGAAAATAAGTAACGTCTGGGGGCACCGGGATCTTACTCTACGACAGAGCTCTTTCAAAGCTTTCTGAACACGGGATATTTTGTTCTTGCATGTGTGAACAAATTATCAACGCCGATTTTCCGCTAGACTTCTGTAGGCGTAAAGCGGTTAGGCACGCTTTTAGTTATAAGCGATGTTGAAGACATTTTAAGGTAGTATACGGTAAGAGAAAAAAGAGTCGCCGTTATTTCTTATGCATCTGGATGGAAATGAATGTAGAGATAAAGTTGATGTCCTTTTATTAGGATTTATTAACGAAGCTGTGACATACATTTGTCAAACAAAGATTACCAATCAATTCTTTTTCTGGTTCAGACCTTGGGAAATACCACTCATTGAAGTATTCAAAGTCGGCAACTTCACTTGGGGACTGTGAAATTAATACAACTAGTACTAATTTCTACAAGTAACATTTTCCAACAACTGCCATACCCTAGAAAAATTCCTAACCCACCAAGATGTTAGCAGACTAAGCTCACTAATTGGTCATCTGCGTCATAATTGTCGCCTATAAAGGCCTATAAAAAGCCTTCCATATACCTGCGTACCCGCAGTCCATAAGTCTAATCTAACCATCGTAATGTCAGCCGCAAAAAGGAAGCGACCGTTGGCGCAGGTGCGGGATCACCTGTTGCTCGCCGCGACCGTTAAGCGATTGGTCCGAGTGACGTAACGTCTTATTAAATCCCTTGTTTTGGAGCCTTTTTGTGAAGTGACGTATTATTCATGCGACTGTACTTGTCGTTGTGCTAATATCATAGCTAGCCGAATTGAAGAACCGCAGTGAATGCTGTAGGCACTAGCATTGTAGTATTTGTAGTTAACCCGCCAGCTTCTTCCTCTCTCAAGACTTCGGGTGGACACTCGTCATACCGACACTTTCAGAGAACTAGAGTACTGCATAAAGTGACTTTCTGGTCTTCTTCCTGGCGAAAAATAATGTGCGGGATCACCTGTTGCTCGCCGCGACCGTTAAGCAATTGGTCTTAGTGTCGTAACGTCTTATTAAATCCCTTGTTTTGGAGCCTTTTTGTGAAGTAACGTATGATTTATGCGACTGTTCTTTTGATCGTGCTAGCATTATAGCTAGTAAGATGGCAGACTTGAGGAACCATGGTGAATACTGCAGGCACTAGACATTTAATATGTATAGTTATCCCGCCAATTTCTTTAGCTCTCAAGGCACAAGGATTTCTGCATAAACAGACTCCCTTGTCAACTTCATGATGAAAAAATAAAGTGCGAGATGACCTGTTAAGCGATTTGTCCGAGTGACACAACGTCTTCTTAAATCCCTTGTTTTGGAGCCTTTTTGTGCAGTCACGTATGGTTCATGCAATTGTACTTGCTGACTCTTGATTATACGCCGATGCAACATTTTTTCTTCAATGTTATCAGATAGGCTTCGGTTACTTTCATTAAGATTGGGAATTACGAGTACTTTTGCAATGTAAAATAGCTTATCATCGTCTCTTTCCATTTTCTATTTCTTTCGGAACTTATTTGACTATGTAGTTCTCGATCCAAGTTTTGATCTACCCACATAAAGTATAAGAAATGAACGCATTAAAACTATAACCACTTGTAAAACCGCATAGTAAATTTTCGTCCCTAAATTACACCTTTCAAAATGCAAAACAAACAAACTATAAGGTAATCAGCACTACAAACAAAATAATATTGCTACGTGAGTACTGTTTTAGAGTAATCATGGAGCGTTTTTAAAAATTCAACGTTAAAGGTATTGTTTTAAAGTCTAAAATAACGTGAAGGTGTTGGAAGGTGCATTAGAGTGAAATTGTTTTCGCTGCGGGTTGCGGCACGTGCCTTTTTTAGTCTAGTTCCAACTTTGAAGTACCCAGCTTTAATGAGGGTTGTCGATTTTCACAAGATTTCTGTAAATACAATTTCAATATTACTGACATTGAAATTGTAAAGAAGACAAGGAAAGAAGCCAAGAAATATACCTTTATAAAGAACCCTATGCCATAATATGCGCCCTGCATGTAAGAAGCGGTGGTTTCCAATAATGAATACAAGTATCAAAATTATTTTTCTCCATAACTGTGACACTCATCTAATCGGAATTCCCACTGGATTTTTTTTCGCTGAAAAGTGGGTTTCCTAGATTCTTTATCTTTCAAAGTTCCAGGAGTAGAATTTTGTCTTGCAATGATATTTTAAAGGCAATACTCTAATACTACGTACTATGTACAAATACATTGAGACGTAGTATAAGTACATTTAGAGACAGCAAAATTATTTCAAATTTACGTAGGCTGTTGTACTATTCAAAGCCCTCGTCTATTTTGAATTTTTTGATGGATAGATTTGAGACTGCTTGAATCCTATAAACGCTCATTATGCAGCCCTACCAACGAATCGGCACGGATGATATTAGCACGGCGGCCAACGCTTGCTACAGTTTTTGCCCCAGCATTAGATAAATCATACCTTTACACTACATTGTTTCTTCTTGTAAACGTGATGGTGTTTGTTTCTATGGTTGATTGTTAAAATATTGTTTGTTTTCCATCAGAAGGATTAGTTATTACATTGATGCCTGCATAATACTTTTGATGTCGATGTTCGAGTCGACCTGCAGGCATTAACGATATAAAGTCATTATTTTGTTTAAAATAGATCCAATGTTGATAATGGAACAGAAGTTTCTAAATCTACATGTCAACTTTTAGTAAACATAATTTCAACATTATGTTTACTAAAAGTTGTCGTGTAGAAGTATGATAAAACTTGACGTCTTCGATGATTATAACAATTTATTTTATTCGAATGTTATTCAATGCGTTATGTTGTACATTGTGGTCCTATTATATCAATAACCGTTCAAATAAAGTTATTTTTCATAGTCATGCGAAATTAGTAATTCGGTATTATCTAAGGTAGCTAAGTAGCTACTTATTCAGATGAACGACTCATTTCACCATGCTCTTCTCTAGATAATTCGTCAACCAATCTCCGCAATCGATAAAAAATCGCAACCGATCTCGATCCAACATGGCCGTCATAAACAGGGATCGGACCGTCCGAGAGTTATGTACCCTTAGCACGCTATCCCGAAGGCCTGAACCCGATCGATAAATTAACTCTTCGCACCCTGATAGTGCTTTGTGCAAATCGAACATCGATGATTTATGAACAATTACCGATTAATTCAAGCAGCGATAGTAAACTTTAATCGAGATTATTAAGGGCCGGATTCGACGCCGGGAATCGACAGAGCTTAAATCAAACCATCGGTTAACGTGTTGGGTAATTAGCGGTTTTAGCGTTGGTTAACTTATGCATTTTGTATATGTTTGGATGAAAACTTATGTGCAAAATCAGTTACTCAGAATTCCAATTAAAAGTAATAATTCCCATTAAAAGTAAGAATCTGCTCAGCCGCACTTAATTTACGGTTAGATTTGACATAGTTATAACATTGAAATTTGTATTATTTAATGATATATAAAAGGCGTGAGTGCTGAGTCTCTGCCGGCGTCTCTTCTTAGCAGGCCATTCCCGTCGAGGCGATGCAAGGTATTCTGAAACAAGTTTTGAATGTAAAAGAATTTTCTAAATGAATTAAATCGCTGAATAAAACATTTCATTTCAATAAGATCAAGATATAAACGTTAATATTATATGGATAGTTTTGGCCTTTTCTTAAAATTATACTCAAATGAATATTTTTATTATCAAAATATAATGTCAACTTGAGTATAATTTAAGGGCAAATTTATTTGTTGTTAGGTATTATTAGACGAAAGGGCTAGTGCATAATTATTATTACATCATTACGTCACACTATAAAATGTAGTGTGGATAAAAATAGGCAGTCACGCCCGTGTTATTAATTCCAATAATTGAATATTAGACAGCCATAACCTCAATATTTTGGTAAGCCCTCACTCAGCTTATAAATTTCATTGAAAGAATACCATCACCACTTATAAAAGTTAAATTTACAGTGATAGACGTAAAAAGTGTAACTATTAAATCAATTATGTTTATAACAAATTATATGAAATCATTATCAGTTAAAACCAATATATTCATCCGTTTTTTTATGGGGAATCTTCCTGGAATATTCAATTGTCTCTTAATGGAGATTTCTTACTGTGTCATTTTTCAATGCGTCATTGTTTATCATGCCTCCTCGTCATTGAACGCGGCATTAAACGAATATTATAATGCTACAAATAAATCTATCGTAAACATACCACACATTCTTCTATACAGCGCATCTTTTGAAAATGTGGTGACATTGATTGTCTCTCTATTTTATCACGGAGAGTTATTTTTAGAATACTGGTCTGGACTGAAAAGAATCGATATCGCCCTGGGATTTCACTTTGACTACGAATGTCCTATTACTAGTACCATATTAGTGATAGCTCTCAGCAAAATGATGTTAATGTTGGTTTTAATCGGTGGTACAGGATTCCACCATTTAGCTAATTTGAGTTTTATTTTGTCGAATATAACTGTATCGTCGAATAACATGACACATGTAACAAGGTTCTTACTGTTTGAAATGTTACTGATGCGTGTTAGAATGATAAGGCAATTTATAGAGAACAAACTGAGCGCAGCCAACTACAATGACAGGAAAGCGACTATTGCAATGTTTGGGAACATCAAGATGTATCTTCGGGCGTATGACAATTTGTTGAATATCCACGCACGTTCAATGGTGCCTTTTCAATATCTGGTTAGTAAAAAAATATATTTAGAATAATACCTTGATTATAATAACCGGACCGGTCAATTCAGGATCAAAGTTGCAGCATATCCTGGGCTCCGATGGAATAACCTAGGTTGCAACAGAGAGAGGCGCTAGGTTAATGACGATGAATAATTTATATTTTATAATTTGAGGTAGTTTAAATCATAGGAATCTTTCCCTGGATATTCATTTTGGTGGGAAGTAAACTGCAGGGTTTTAGTTACAAATCTATTTTTTGTGCTTAATAAGAGTGCAGGATTTGCTAACCTTTACCTGACCGACTTGCACTTGCAAATACATTATCCTGGCAAAAAAACTAATATAATTTTAATAGTAAATTATTATTATACAAATATTATACAGACATAGTTTTGTTTCAGATGACGATGACTTTTTGTTCCTGCATATTTAAAGCACTTTTATTCGGGACTCGATATTTTGTTGTTATTGGCAATTATGAGGTAAGTTGATTAATTACGTAGTAAATATTAGGGTAAATCTACAAAAATTTTGATTTTGATCAAATTTGCAATGTGTTTGCATGAAAAACTTATAATTTTAAGATGGCTGTGGAACTTCTTTTTTCGATACACGTAGATTCTATAAATGCCAGCCAGATCCAAAATTTCTGTAGATATTACTATCGATCCATTTCTCTTCTGAGCCGCGTCTATAAGCTGTGCTTAAAATTGATCATGAACCGTCTTGCGCAAAGACACGACGAATTTTATCCACCAAGACAGGCCGGGTTCCGGAGCGGATACGGCACCATAGACCACATTCACACAGTGCGGCAAATAATAGAGAAGACCGAGGAGTATAATCAGCCCCTGTGTCTAGCATTTGTGGACTATATGAGACTCGGTTGAAATTTGGTCAGTACCTGCAGAGAAGATGCCAGGTTATTGGCGATATATCCAAGTGTTGAGATATCTCTACGAAGCTGCCACCATGTCCGTTCAAATACAGAACCAGTTTGACAGACATGACGCAGATTTTGGGACTTTCGATCATTAGTGGCATTTCAATATTGATAGAGTTTGTAAATCGACAACTACTCGTACGTAAATGTTCGTAAGAAGTTTTACAAAAGTTAATGTTTAGCGACGTAGATTACTTAGGCATATGAGAATATTATTTTAGCATTGGATAAAGATTTACCGCTTTTTTTTCAGGCCCTAACTTATGAACTACTAGCGGCCGCCCGCGACTTCGTCCGCGTGGATTTCGATTTTCATGATAGGAATGTTTTTTCCCTCTAACTCCCGTTCCCGTGGGAATTTTGCAATATCCTTTTGCAACTAAGTATCAAGTTTACTAAGGGACCTGCATGCCAAATTTCAAGCGTCTAACTTAAGTAGTTTAGATTTTCCATATATTATATATTTACAATTAATAACACATCACAATGTTTACGTATCATAAATATATTTTCTACAATAATGAAAACTGTTGCCATGGTAATCATATTTATATTTTCTACAATAACGAAAATGGTTGCTATGGTGATATTTGAATTGACATTTGAATATATTTTCTACAATAACGAAAATGGTTGCTATGGTGATATTTGAATTGACATTTGAATATATGACACCATACAAACTTCCACCCCCCATTTTAGGGAAGTGGAGGGTTGGAATGGGTCAAAAAGTAGCCTATGTTCTGTCTCAGGGTCTAAAGATTGTCTGTACCAAATTTCATCAAAATCGGTTGCGAGGTTTAAGCGGGAAAGCGTAACAGACAGACAGACAGACAGACAGACAGACAGACAGACAGACAGACAGAGTTACTTTCGCATTTATAATATTAGTTGGGATAGCGGCCGCCCGCGACTTCGTCCGCGTGGATTTCGATTTTCATGATAGGAATGTTTTTTCCCTCTAACTCCCGTTCCCGTGGGAATTTTGCAATATCCTTTTGCAACTAAGTATCAAGTTTACTAAGGGACCTGCATGCCAAATTTCAAGCGTCTAACTTAAGTAGTTTAGATTTTCCATATATTATATATTTACAATTAATAACACATCACAATGTTTACGTATCATAAATATATTTTCTACAATAATGAAAACTGTTGCCATGGTAATCATATTTATATTTTCTACAATAACGAAAATGGTTGCTATGGTGATATTTGAATTGACATTTGAATATATTTTCTACAATAACGAAAATGGTTGCTATGGTGATATTTGAATTGACATTTGAATATATGACACCATACAAACTTCCACCCCCCATTTTAGGGAAGTGGGGGGTTGGAATGGGTCAAAAAGTAGCCTATGTTCTGTCTCAGGGTCTAAAGATTGTCTGTACCAAATTTCATCAAAATCGGTTGCGAGGTTTAAGCGGGAAAGCGTAACAGACAGACAGACAGACAGACAGACAGACAGACAGACAGACAGACAGACAGAGTTACTTTCGCATTTATAATATTAGTTGGGATTGGAAACATTCTTCGATTGCTTCTTTTGCATGGTCCCGTGCTACTTATCACACCTTGTGGGGGATGAAGTCATTAAGATGAAGTTGTTGCTGACTAATCAGCTGATACATTGCAAAGGTAATAAGGTTATTTTGAAAGTGTAATTCAAACATATTACTACTATTCTGTGTCTTTATTAAACAATTTAGTTTAGAAACATTCCCAATTTATTTAATGCAATTTAAAATAATGCGTATTAGGCATGATATTGAAAACATTGTTGTCATTACAGATCAAGAAATTTTAGACCAAGCTGTAGACGGCATCACGTATTTGACTCTGCGGCCCTTTAAATGTACGATACTCAACATCATAACAATAGATATGAGCCTCCCGCTGCAATTTCTAAACATTTGCTTTACTTATTTCATTGTTATCGTGCAGTTTTTGCATATTTTCGATTAAAATATTGTGGTTCGTTCGTAAGCTTAAAAATCGCTGATTTTCACAAGATTTAGGTGAATTGTTTACAGAATACAATTTCAATGTCGGGAAAAAAGGCAAGGTAGCTTCCTTCCTCGCCTTTCTTTCCGACATTTAAATGTCTCTATATGTCTCTATATGAATTCACATTCTTTGGCTTCCCAATAAATGTGTCTTCAGATAGAGATACTATGTCATATTTTCTCTGCATGTAAAAAGCGGTGTTTTCTAATAATAACGATATAAGCACGCCCGCCACCGCTTGCTATAGTTTTTGCCTCCAGCATAAGATAAATAATACTTTACACTGCATTGTTTCTCATTGTTAACGTAATGGTAATCGTTTCTTCTGTTCATTGGTCAAATATTGTTTGTTTTTCATCAGGGAGATTAGGAATTACATTGATGCCTGCATGATGGACATGAGGACTTTTAGTGTTGATATTCAAGTAGGCCTGCAATCATCAACGCTATAAAGTCATAACGAATTAATTGTATAAGTATTTAACGAGTTGTATTTGCGGTGCCACTACGGGGTGTCACATGTATAATATACTGGACTGTATTGTAAGACCTCTTTGAACCATGTGACAAGCAGATAAATAAATAAATAAAAAAAGTAATTATGTTGTTTGATATACATCTAAAGTAGATAGAGGATCAGAAGTCTTCAAATGCATTTTTCACATTATGGTTAATAAGCAGAAGAATGTAATCATACTTCTACATAATAATATGAAAGCTAGAAGTTTTCGATTAAATTTTGAAAATTGAAATTTTGTATGTTTTACAATTTTTTGATGTTGTAAATAATTATTGAGGCCATATTATATCAATGACCGTTTCAAAAAGTTGTACTTCATAGTCTTACGAAAAGAGGAATTGTTAGAAATATTAGGGTATTATCTAAGACGGAACTACTAATTCAGACGACTCATTTCACTATGCTCTCCTCTAAATAATTCGTCAACCAACCTCTGCAATCGATAAAAAATCGCAACCGATCTCGATCCAACATGGCCGTCATAAACAGGGATCGGACCGTCCGAGAGTTATGTACCCTTAGCACGCTATCCCGAAGGCCTGAACCCAATCGATAAATTAACTCTTCGCACCCTGATAGTGCTTTGTGCAAATCGAACATCGATGATTTATGAACAATTACCGATTAATTCAAGCAGCGATCGTAAGTTTAATCGAGATTATTAAGGGCCGGATTCGACGCCGGGAACCGACAGAGTTTAAATCAAACCATCGGTTAACGTGTTGGGTAATTAGCGGTTTGTTAGTTTAATTTTTCTTTTTAGCGTTGGTTAATTTATGCGATTTCATACAAAAAAAAAATTACATGGACAACAATAATAATAACAAACAATTATAATAATAATAAGATCTAGATGTAAGGGGCCGTCCATTAATTATGTGATGTTTTTTTTTTTGGTCATTTTTGGTGTATTTAAGATGAACAACATTTAATTTAGGATGTCCTTACACCACGGATTTAACGCCGCTTTTAGGATCAGTTTCGAATATTTGCCGAAATAATAAATACTGCACCCCCCTCCCCGCCTTGTGATATTTCGTGATTATTTTAAGGACACCCCCTCCTTTTTTCGGGCCTGCTATGATTAATGGACCTAATCATTACTTAATCACAAATTGTATTGGACTTTTTATATCAAAATGTTATGTCTCTTTGATTAAGACGAAGGTCAAATAGTCATATGGTTTTAATCAACTCAAAAAGCTAGTACATAATATTACTTTACTCATCTATAAAGTAGAGTGCTTATAAAAATAGACAATCATAACCGTATTATTTATTCTTATAATTGCATACTAGACGGATATAACCTGAATATTGTTAATAAGCCCAGTCAGTTACTCAGCTTATACGTTTCATTGAAATAATACGACCAACTTTAATATCAGATGTAGTTGCAAGTGAAAAACGTCAAAAGTGTTGATGTAAATCAATTTTTAATCTTCAATTATGCTCATAATAAAGTATATGAAATCATCATCAGTGAAAACCAATGTATTCATCCGGTTTTTAATGGGGCACCTACCGGGAATATTCAATTGTCCTTTAATAGAGATTTCTTACTGTTTCATATTTCAATTCCTTGCTATTTACAATGCCTCCTTGATATTTAACTCGGCTATAAACGATAATTATATTGCTACAAATAAATCTATCACTATCATCAACTTACCACACGTTCTTGTGTACAGCGCAGCTTTTGAAAATGTGATGTCATTGATTGTCTCACTATTTTATCAAGGCGAGTACTTTTTAGAATACTGGTCCGGACTTAAGAGAATCGATATCGCTCTGGGATTTCACTTTGATTACGAATGTCCGTTTACCAGTACCATATTAGTGATAGCTCTCTGCAAATTGATAAGTATGTTAGTTTTAGTTGGTTCTACAGGATTACATCTGTTAGGAGATATTACTTTCATTATGTCCTGTATAACTGTATCGTCGAATAACATGTCACAATTGACAAGGTTCTTACTTTTTGAATTATTACTAATTCGTGTTAGAATGATAAGGAAATTGATAGAGAGTAAACTGAGCGTAGCCAACTACAACGATAAAAAAGCGACTATTGCAATGTTTGGGAACATCAAGATGTATCTGCGGGCGTATGACCATTTGCTGAATCTTCACGCACGTTCAATGGTGCCCTGTCAATATTTGGTGAGTAATAAGTTAAATAATTATTTTGATTTAAAATAATAATTGGATCGTAATAACCAGGCTGGTCAATTTAGGATCATAGTTTACAATTTGACTATTAGACCAAGAGGACGCGGGTTGATCCCCGCACAGAACAAATAGTTGTGTGACTAAATCTGTATACAGTTAGATAGAATCCGAAGTATGTTCAAAGGACCCTGGACTCGAGATCCCCAGGAGATTAATATTAGATTCGTAGCATACACTGGGTACCGAAGCAATGGTCAAGAATGCTACAAGGATGTTAGTAGAAGGGGTCTTGCCCTGGATATTGATTTGGGTGTGAAGAAAAATGCAGGGTTTTAGTTTTTAGTGGTCTATAAACATCCTTACAACTTTTCAATCATTGGCCCAGGTTTATTCACTTTCCTTTTAAAAATAAATTATTATACACTGGCTTTCCGCCCGCGGCTTCGCCCGCGTGGATTTCATTCATAATGCAATCATTATTTTAGTGTTCTCGTGGGAAAATCATGTTTTCCGGGATCAAAAAATACCTTGTTATTTAATCCAGACTTCTAACTTTACCTCTGCAAAATTTCTAAGCAATCGGTTCAGCAGTTGCGGCGTGAAAGCGGAACAAACAAACAAACACTTTCCAATACATAATGTTAGCAAGAAAGTAAAAATACATCTGTTTGTTTCAGATTTTAATAGCATTTGGTTTCTGCATTTTTAAATCACTTTTATTCGGGACTCGATTTTTAATTGTTATTGGGAATTATGACGTAAGTTGATTTATTTATGTTGTTTTAGGATAAATATCCAAAAAATATTAATTTCATCATTATCATCAGCAGTTAAAAAAAGTAACAAAAATGTTACAAAATTAAATTATGCTCTTATAAAAATCTTGTAATCTAAACTTGCCTTGACATTCAAAAATTTTTTTTGTTGATGTTTATAATTACACCCATAAGAGGCATTTTAAGGTCGGTAGAGCTGTAAAATGTCTACTTGTACGTAAATATGTGTCTAAATTTCACAGGTCATGTAAAGAAACGTTAGATAATTTGAGGCATATGAAAATACTACTCTTTAACTGATCATCAAGATTCCTATTTAATCCCATGGGAGCATTTAATCGAGTTAAAAACTATTATAATAAAGTATATTACACAAAATCTCATCAAAATCCCTTCAGTAGTTGACGGACAAACATTCAAACAAACAAATTCTCATATACATATTTCATATTAGTATGATATTTTTGGCACAGCGTAAAGCTTTATTTCTTTATGTTTCAGGCTCTAAATTATGAAATAATGGAAACGGCTTGCCAATGCTCCCTTTGCATGGTCTCGTGCTACTTATCACATCTTGTGGGGGATGAAGTCGTTAAAATGAAGTTGTTGCTGACAAATCAGCTGATACATTGCAAAGGTGATTTTAATTTTTATTTTCTGCCAAGTCTTTTTATTCGGATTGTCTTTGATTTTTCCAACTATCTAGATTTTGTGTAAAAAAATATATGTTTTAGACCTTATCCTTTCGAAATTTAAAGTCAAAGTCAAAATTCAAAGTGATTGATTTACACTAAGGCTCGTATTAATAAATCGCACTCAACTCTGAGCTCGATCTTGAGCGCGAACTGGAGGTGCTGTTTTGTATGAGAATGACATATCTAGTTCGCACTCAAGATCTAGCTCAGAGTTGAATGCGATTATTAATGCGAGCCTTAAATGCTTTTGTAAGTCAACAATTATTTAACCCTACTAGCGCACACTGAATTTATGTTATAATTTCAGCATGATTTTAAAAAGTTTATTGCTTTTTCAGATCAAGAAATTCTGGACCACGCTGTAGACGGCATTAATTATTTGACTCTAAGGCCGTTCAAATGTACGATTCTTAACATCATTACAATAGACATGAGCCTCCCACTACAATTTTGGAACATTTGCTTCACGTATTTCATCGTTATCGTGCAGTTTTTGCATATTTTTGATTAAATGTATGGGATGTTCTTAAAATTAAATACTAATGATAAATATCCTAAAGTAACCCCAATTAAATATTAAAGAAATTTACATACTACATACAAATTGATGTCTCATAGCCGGCAATGTGTTAACAAATGCACTTTTGTTGAAATGTACATATGTTACTGAATTGCACGGTAATTAGACTAAGAAAACACTTATTAATTAAAATAAATGTATGTGTGTTTAAAATATTGTCATTTATGCACAAGATTTGTGCAATTTTTATCGTATTTTTTTTAAAAACAAAAAATGCCTCATCTTTACTTAGATACTTAACCAAAAGTGTGCACGTCGTCAAGAATAACCGTTTCGTTCGTTTGTTTAAAGTATCGTACCCATATAGCATCATGTGAGCATAAAATATACATTTAAAAACATGTGAATGAGATGCAAAACAACAGAGGCTAGAATCATTAACTACAACAAATTCTTTACGGGTGATTGTGCCGGGCCTAGACGTGCGACCGATCAGTTTTTTGTCGGCAAAATGGGAGCAATACTCATCAGATAACATAACAAAAAGTCGATGACGGACCCTGTACAAAGACGCAACCGACTCGCTTCGATTACGCCCTATGACAAAGCAGTTTGTTCCGAACAAACCTCCATATTGATCCAAACAACTTGTCTATTTTGCTTGGGCTTTATTACATTTTTTTTGTACCGTAGATGGGATGATAGGTTCAGGCGTGGCTAGTGTAACGAGAACCCCCGCCGTTTGTAAATTGCTAACTTAGTTGTTGTATGTAAAAACTGGTCGTGTGGAAGCCAATGCGTCGGCTCCCGTAGCGCGATCTATGGCATTGTGCGCTCGCGCCGATCTAAATTGTTGGTTTAATCGAGCTTTTTGTAATCAAAGTTTGAAACGTGAATGCAATACTTTTAGTACAGACAGGGTTTTGTGCGGTAAAAAGTGAAACGAGGCCGGCGAAAATACACGACGATCGGTAAGTATCGATTGACTGAAAATAATGTGGAGGTTTCTGCACGACTTCGATTTAGAGTTGGCGCCTTAGTAATTGTTGGTTGGTTGAAATTGTTACGTTTTCGTTTGGCTTAGACAGTAAGATATTAACTACTAACATTTATTGTATGTCGAAAACATAATATATCGTAGGCCTCGTTTGTGCCCACGGGCTAGTCTGGGACCAGGAGCAACCCCATAGTGAATAAAAAAAGTCATTCAAGTATACAAACTTAACAGGTGTGTCATCGTAATTGCGTGATCTTACCTGAGTATCTTACTAGCGTCCGCCCGCGACTCCGTCAGCGTGGTAGTCGGTTTCCACAAACATAGTGTTGTACTATGTATATGTATGTAGTTTTAAGCCTTACTCGACTAATGGACAATTCAACGCGTAACATAAATAAATTCGAACCAATCGTATCTGATGTTAGCGCGTTTAAAGAAACAAACTCTTTAGCTTTATTTAATTATAGTATATGTATATACTTATATATATTTGGTTGTACAGTACGTACGCAACTCGAACTATACATTCATAGCGTGACCGGTTTCTAATTAATCTCCGTAAAACATAGTCCAGTTATTCACAAAACTATTCTCGAAAGTGCATAATTTGATATTAACAGCACCCACGCTCCTTAGAATGAGTGCAATCAAGTTGTATTAATAGTTTCCGAGTAACAGTCGTGATTGGTTCAGAATATCATTAAGTCATAGAACAAACGTTTTGGTGGTCTAATTCGGACCGGACCACCCATTGACGGTAATGTTATAATTGTTTTAGTGTAAAGATTTATAATCGTGGTGATTGAATCCGTTGTAAACCAGTTTTGGGAGATTTGATTTGGATTTTTGTTGGTGAAGTATCAGGTGAAACTCGTATTATCAAAATAAAATCAAATATTTTTTATTTAAGTAGGTAGGAATGTTGAACTGTAGGGCATAAGATATTGAGCTGGATTTGAAAAGACCGGCCCCATGACTCAAAATGACTTGACCATCGTCATTTCTTAGGAAGTCAATTCAAAAGCCCTAATCTTGAATAGACCATTTTAGCGTTTCGGTTGGAAGAACTAAGAACCAATTTGATGCATGAGATGTATTACAAAGAAGACTTATCGCACTATGGTTTGAATATTTATATTTTGCTCTCCAGTTATACCTCCAATCAATCATTCATAATATTCATTGGTAACACTTCAATACTACCTACTGTGCCTAAAAAGACCACTTTCTATACAACTCATACTAAGATAGTCACTATCATATTGACAATAACAGCCTTGTTAAAAGCGTGTTCGGTATTAATACAGTAATCAGTGTACCAGCTCAATTAATCATTTTTATCAGCTTGACTATTAATTATAGGTCTAGCTAATTTATTAAATACGTAGAGAAAGTTTGGTTCGATGATATTGTCGAAATTTGTATCACTTGATGGTTTGATGTTGCTTTTCAAATCAATTGTTGTTTTCAAAATATTATTACTTTAATTCTACGGAGGAAATGAGATGTTATTTAATAAATACTCTTTTTTATTTCATCTTTGTACTTACTTGAGACGAACTTCTTAGCTATCCATGGATTCTCCGTGCGGGTGCCGGGTCCATCGCGTGGAACAGAGAGGAATGTCAGTCGGCGCCTGGGACTTGCGACCCAGCGTGTAGGTTTAAGGGGCCCCTTTATAGTATACTAACGATCACCTCCACCGATGACATTCCTCTCCCTTCCCAACCATATTTGGTATGAGCCGAGTAAAGCGGCTTTAGTTGCTCTTTCCAGTAACGAGCTAATATTAGATCTTGGTAATCCTAAGTCCTTCAGTAGGTTGTAGAGAGATGTCGCTGGTATACCTCTCGCACCCACTTCCACAGCATACAACCGTGCTATATAACCATTTTTAGTCATTTCGTTGGTAAGGTCATAATACTTATTTGTTTTAAACGCGTGATCTTTGGGAATGTTTGTCTCCCATGGAACAGTAAGTTCTACATACAGTACGCGCTTGAGTTTTCTAGAATAAATGAAAAGGTCTGGTCTAGACGACGATAACGCAATGTCCTCTGGAATACTGTAGTGCTTTTCATACGTGTCCATCATGATCTTCCAATCTGGAGCTACACTAACGATGGAGTAAGGTTTGATTTTGGACTTCTTGGTAGATCCTTCCTTGACGAAATTGATGTTCCTTGTATTCGTCGTCAAACCTTTTGCTGCTCTTGCTATTGAAAGGCTCACCGCTTCACGTATGATCTGCAACACTCCGTCATGGCGTTCAATAAACATTCATCGATGACTGTACTTACCTTTGATAGTGTTTGTTGATGAAAGTGCTATATTCACTTAAGGAATTGCAATTACTTTTCTATTCGTTTATCAATGAACTGATCTTTATAATTATTATACGCGTAATTGCAGTATCAAATAAAAACACAATGACCGGTAACTAAAAATAGAGCGCAACCGAGCCCTGATCGATAGCAATATACAAATTACAATCGCCACCAAAACTATTATGATCGCGCATCTGGACTTCCACAAGGAATGAAATGTTAGATTTGTCTTTATAGACTTGGGAGCATACATAGTATTTAAGAGAAGTAGAGCTTTGTGGAAATTCCACTCGAATGAGCCGCTCGTCTGGGGAAGTACCTCCACCTTACAGAAGACCGCAGTGAAGTAGTACTTCGTAACTGTTGTGCTGTTTCTGCTGGTGAGTAAGGTTGCCAGAGCTCAGGGAGGGCATGGGGTTAAGGCCGGCAACACATCAACGATACCGCTGGTGACGCCGATGTCCATGGGCGGCGGTGCTTGCTTATCATAAGGCGACCCGCCAGCTCGTTTGCCGCCTCTGACATAAAAAAAAGCATGTTAGGATCCAAGAAATATCTGCTTTCTCTTGTAAAGCTTACGAAGGTCTGACGACAGTTGCTTCCAGGCTGGTCAAAACATGATCATGGTCGATGCGTACCCTGGTGTCTCAGTTTGTGTTTGCAAGGATAATACTATAGTAATTGCATTCACAATCAAACCTACACAATTAATCAACGATCACGCATCAGGACCACAACTAAATTAAGTCCGTACCTAGCCAGCCGTCGTATAAATATAACCGGCACTTCCTCAGGGAATGAAATGTTAGAATTGCCTTTATCGAGACCCGGGAGCATGTTGCGTCCCACAGGACCGAGGTATGTTCCACGGCAGCCACAATTACGACTAAATGCCTACTCCACGGTGTAATGGTTAGAATACTCGTAGTGGGCTTTAAAACCTCGAAGGTCGTGTGTTCAAATACCGCAAGGGAACCACTTTACTATTTGAAGGATTTCTTAGTTTGATTACAAAATTACTTGAATAACTTGATTATCTTATAAAAATGATGATTCCATGCTTTGAAAGGCACAATTTTTGGATCCTTATCGTGTTCAACGACTGCTAAGGCGTCCCTAATCTCGATCCAAAAATTATCTGCTTTCTCTTGACAGGTCAGACTACCGTTGCTCCCAGAATGGTCAAATCATGATCATGGTCGATGCGTACCCTGGTGTCTCCACTTGTGGTTGCAAGGATGAAGAAGACTTGATCGATAACACTATAGTAATAGTAATTGCATTCACAATCAAAACTACGCAATTTATCAACAATCACGCATCAGGACCACAACTAAATTAAGTCCGTACCTAGCCAGCCGTCGTATAAATATAACCGGCACTTCCTCAGGGAATGAAATGTTAGAATTGCCTTTATCGAGACCCGGGAGCATGTTGCGTCCCACAGGACCGAGGTATGTTCCACGGCAGCCACAATTAAGACTTAATACCTCCGACTGAAGTTGTTTTATGCAAATCGGTACGTGGATTGCGTGTTCGCGACGCCTACTCGAACTCCGGTGGATATTTAAAAGCCGCAATAAATATTTCGCCGGTAACTTGTTGCCGAGACGTGGCTGGGCCCCGGATTCGGTTGTGTGATCGTTTTTTGTTTTGCTCCGTCGTAGAAGTGTCGCTTATCTTGTGGAAGTGTGATGTTTGGTCTGCTTTGATTAGAAGTTTGACACAATATCGATGGATAGCACCGTGAACCCTTATACTTGTTAGATGATAAATCTTGTACGGTGTGATGGAAAAACAACATCTTTGTTTACTTCATAATTTAATGATTATTGTGTTATACAAAATATTGTACAAAAGACGGGCTTAACCATTTGAAGACGCGCTACAGTAGATTTTCTATGGTGTCTTAGTTTGCTGATAACTCGGGACTTTTTCTACTACCTATGTTTATTTTTTATACAGTTTCTGTAGTAAATGATATATAAATAACTACTAAGTATTAAAACAAGTACAAACTATAGTATAAGAGAGTATTGAGTCGGAGGGTTTGATTAAGGCAGGTGTATCTATTATATCCATTTTCTGTCAGATTGCTACAGCTCTTAGATTTTGAGCAAATGTAACGACTGCTGTTGCAAATATGCTTAGTAATATTTATGAGACCAAGTTTTCGATAAAAGGGTGACAAACAAAACAAAATATTTAAATGTAGAGAAAATTTATTTACTCAAATAACTTATCTAGAAAAATATAAATAATTTTCCATAAATTATAAAATTTGCTGCAAGTGAAAAGGATTATTTACACTTATTTTGGACGGTATATGAATCACAATATACGTACACAATGTAGGTATATTAAAATGTTTAACTACATAAACATATGTAGTAGGTATATACGAAACTTAGAACTATTTTATTTACAAATAATAAATACTTCGAATAACTAATCTGTCGGTTTATGTGGAATGTTTTGTACGTATTTTTTTTGTATATTACAAATAAAAAAATCTTTAGACAAGTTTAAATTAAGAGTGCACTTACTACAAAATATAAAAATCAAATAGCGTGAAGTTAACTATATACTCTGCGTATTATTTTATAATCATGTTTACTTTAATATTCTAAATAAGCGTTTTAAAATTGGAATGTTCTTTCATTGCTTGTATTAATGATAAAATCGCCTTCAAACCTATATAAGCTAAATCTTTGCAAACGTACTTGAATTAGTGCTCCAAAATATTTAATTGTCTAATTTGGAGCTAGTTAACCTTAAAATTCTACATTTATTATAGAGAAATGCAAAATTGTACCGCATACAATTAACTCTTAACTAAGCTTTCGATACATCAATGTGTAAGTTTAGTCTTCAGAATGTTTTAAAATAAATTAATGCTTATAACTATTTATAAACTAGTATCACACGTTTTATCTTGTATATTGATATATTATTATGTAGCTTTTGATGACAGTAAACTGCTGATTCTTTTGAAGACTCAAGTTGCGTCCCTGGCGCTGTTTCTTTGATGTTTAGCTGCAACAAAAAAAATAAAGATTAGCTAAGTTTAAAAAAAAAAAAGATTCTTTGGTAAAGAATGTTAAAAGTTTTTTATGTTTTTTGGACGCATTTGGCTTGTTATTTGGACGTCAAAACTTGCAAAAAAATTGGTCAATACTAATTTATCCTTCGTCAAACTATAACTATAATCTGTTACAGTCAATTAAACGAATTATTTTATTTGCAAATGTCAAAGAATCAAGACACATAGGTTGCCGGGGAATTCTCCGCACTTGGCCTCTAATATGGGCCATTGTGCGCACATAATTAAAACACCCCATTGGGAAATGTAAACAAAATAACTTAATGCTATTATACAAAAACTAGCTTTTGCCCGCGGCTTAGCTAGCGTTAAATTTGGGGCAGCTAAATTTTCCTTTTCTGGACACAAAGGAGAACTCGCAACGGATTTTAACACGTTACATGCTTACTCCCGTTCCCGAGGGAATTTTGGGAATTAGTTTCTTAGTGCACCTCTACGGTACCTAAGCTACGCAACTTCCAAATTTCAAGCGCCTACGTTTAGTCGTTTAGGCTGTGACTGTGCGTTGATATGACAGACAGTTTCTCCTTTTATATATTTAGGTATCTTACCAGTATGAAGGAACAGATGGTTCTTCAGATTAGTATGCTTCGAGAAGCCTCTGGAACAAATGTGGCATTTGTAAGGCCAGGACCCGCTGTGGACGTACATGTGAGACTTGAGGTCTCCCGGAGTCGGGAACGACTTGGAGCAGAGGCTGCATTTGTGTGGTTTTTCCTGTGGGCAAGAGAGAAAGCGTTATTAGTTAGGTAAAAAAAGTTTGTCTTCTACGAGTGATGATTTACTAAAAGTAAAAAAAAAATGATTTCCGATGTTTAATAACGTTTGTTTTCGTTAAATTATGGCAGATTTTATTTATTTTACATCATTTAAGCAAAGACCGAATGTTGTACCGTTGGGTGTTAACGTCAAATGAAATGATAACGTGTTTTTAGCTTATTTCAGATCGATAAGTATTCATCATCATCATCAACAGCCTTTCTCAGTCCACTGCTGGACATAGGCCTAAGTATTGTTATTTTTTAATTTTATTGGTTTTTGGCCTTTGCTTCACATCAATCCTATTTTTTGTTTAATTATCCCTACACTTGTATACCTCACTTTTGTTAAACAAACAACAACAAAGAACACAGCCACACCGAGCGTCCTCAATCATCGCTAAAAACGTACGAACCAGTCTCATAAACCAAACCTGCTACCCCACAGCCATAAACCTCGGGTAATGACCAGAAAAAGAACACAGAATCAATCTCGGGAGACAATAAACCGGCTGATAATCATCATCTCCAATAATCAAAGTCATGACATTGCGCGTCATGCGTGCGGTGCAAATGAATTTATAATGGAACATGGCGGCTGGCGTCGAGGTGTCCTGGGAGGGCGAAGCGTAGCTATAAAATGATAGCATTAATAAACTATTGAAGTGTGTTCACACACACTTTAATAATGCAACACGCACTTAGTACTGAAACACTAGGCGGAAAAAACGAGACCCAAGTTCGGCGTGCCTATGCCTGCAAAGAATTTTAAATGAAAGATGACATAAAATGCATTGCTGCAAAACTTGGGTCAAGTAGGAGAGGATTTTTAAAAATTCCACTTAAAAAGTTGTAAGAATTAAGGTAAACCGATGAATATCTTTTGTTATGGCAAGGATCCTGTGGTATTTAAAACTATAATGCGATAGAAGCCGTAATCATATCTTTTTACTTTAAATAGGTATTTTAATTTTGTCTTTCTTTTTAACTACATGTTAATAAAGTTCTACAGTGCACATACAAAATATCTAATAATGACAAAGTTTTCAAGTAACACATTAATGGAAATGTTATATATCTTCAGTTCTGCAAAATTATCGCGTGCTATCGTAGGACGTTGCATAGATCGCTTATGACTGCGCCGAGTAGGCAAGTTTTCAATAGGCTTACTTTTATATGAAACGTAATTACTTTTTTCGAAGGATCCATTGTAAAACTTTGCGCAGAAAATAAAGATCATTATTAAGATTGTGTGAATTGATTTTGTTTGAAATTTTATTTATTACTTGTTCCGTACACATATTATTTGAAATGTATCTAAAATACAGTAAAAAAACACAGTGTAACAATTAGGCAGACTTAAAGACCCTTTTCGTTTTCGTTGTACCAAAATTGACAGTACCTTGGACACAACTTATATCAACATACGCTCAATTTGGATGATAGTATTCAGTGGAAAAATGTTTAAGGAATATTTAATTCCTTTATTTCTAGAAAATAAATAATTTTGTTTTATTATGCGTCAACTCCCTTACAATACAACTCATATCCTAGCCAAACCTAAATCTTCATTTGGAAGTCAAACCACAATACAATGGAGTCGTTTATGGATCATTAGGTGACATTAAGTGAATATAATCTGCCTCCGTCCAGTGGACATTCACTGGATACATTAGTAAATGAAAAAATTTAATGCATTCATATCTTGTGGTGTGTAACCGTACAATGTTCATTAGTTTTTCTGTTTTATTTTAATTGTGGTTGCTTCTGTAAAGTTCTCATTCCAACTACAATGCAGATAGTGCAGTCAAAGATTCGAATTTTCGCTGCATCAATAAACTGGTAGGGAGAACACCAAGAAATTATTTTAAGTTATGTTCAAAAGGCAGACTTACTGTCGTATGGCATTCTCTATTAGTCAACGTTAGAGCTAAACAGAAAGGAATAATCATGAAAAAATATAATTCCCAAGTCCATGGAAAATTCATAGATCACTGTTTTCACTGGGAAAATCTCTTTAAGCTCCTTAATTAAAATTTAAACGTATCACCGTATATTAAATGGATTAAGTACTTTTAGCACTCTACTATTAAAACTTTTATGTGTGTGAATAATAAAATAATGAAGCATTATTTTCATAACACACCGAAATAATTCTTATATAAGACCCCCACCTTAATTACAAACGTTTCACCGTTCACAAAATGTTTAGCTGTAACCGTAATGGCTTCCGAAAAAATGTGTCGTGAGACAATCAACATCAAATCAACAGTAGGTCTAAAAGACAATAAAAAAAGAAAAAACACTGATGACGGTCGACAAATTGATTTGAATACCATATCGTCATTCTCTTGCTTCCCAGGGCTAAATGACCGCAGCTTACTCTACATTTGAGAATGTTTAAATGGCGTTATTTTTTTTTGAGTTATGTTTAACAGAAAAGTAAAGTAAAATATCAGCCTATTAAAGTTGGGACATTAAAAGGCTGATACTTTACTGTACTGCAGTGAGCAGCAGGTCAAAATTCTCCATTTTAAGAAATCGGCTGTTTGAATGTTTGTCCGTCAATCACGCTAAAACTGATGAACGGATTTTGGTAAAATTTGGTATATATGTAGGGTATGGGCTTACTTAGGTGGTAGTTTTATCCCGATTAAATACTTCCATGGGATGGAAGCTTGATTAACAGAATTTAAAAAGGTGAAGCTCTTTGCGTGAAAATAAATCGTTAATGTACAAAATGTTTCTGGAACAACAACAAAATGTTAAGAAACTCTCCAAAATTATGTGATGATTACTTACATGGTTAATATCTTAATAGCATGTTATATAAAATGCTGAGGTATAAAACAACTGGCGTTCTTTGAGGGAAGTTCCTCTTAATTTAAAATTAAAATGTCTACTTTTTACCTTCCAAAAACATAAAACCGTTAAGTTCATATCCTGTGAACTCCCAAAAAACTCGTTAATTATCCAAAAACAAAAAAGACCAATTAATCCCTCCCATCTCATTTTCACTATCCTGCCATTCACACCCACTAAAGGGAATTAAAATAAACCGCTCGAATTAAAATGGTTATTTCAATCCAACAGATGCAGTGGTAATATTGCCATTTTAAAATGGGCGGGTAACAGTAGCTCAATCTGAGACGGCAATAAAAGGACTCCTATATTGCTTCGACCTTTCCCACTACCGAATATCGCAATATACATGCATCCCACACCTTACAACACCGCATAAGTCGAATTCAGCAACTTTGTAAGCGCTGAAGTAAAAAATATTTGGTAAACAAAAGCAGCTAAGTTAAAGTTCTTGCATAGACTTTAAGTGTAAAAATTCCCATAAACATAGAAAATTCCCAAAGAGCGACGCGATTTTTCTTGAGCTGTTGACGCGGCCATATGCGCGATGTTACTACTTTTGGAATTAAGTCTTCTTATCCTCTATATTGATTTCAGTCAATATCAATTAAAATTCGACATTTGACCAATGGTTAGACGTGCAATGACTAGATTTTTCGAATGACATCTAAAGCCAAAGTCGCCAATTTTCGACTTAAGCGGTGTTGTTAGCTAAGGGACATTACAAATAAATCAATAAACAAAGAGCCATTAGTTGTCTTACAATTTCCGCTGGATAAATCACGAATACGCAAAAAACAAGCCTTGATAATGAAGGCGGAACGCTATATCGTGTAACGATATTGTAACGATACAGTCAGAATTGGACACAAAATGGTTTAGATTTTAATGAAGTCGAGTGCTTTATTTTTCGATTATAATTCATTTACAACTTTTTAGTAGCCTACAATTGATTATTTTTACAATACTTAGAACCTTGAGAGTTCATACACTAGAACTATACTGGAAAAAAACATAGAATATTACCTAAAAGTACATCCCAATTAGATAGGGATTAACGATCTATAGAAATGGGAGCGATTTCTTCACTGCACTTTTTAATTCCCACCTTAGAACCTATGAGATAGTGATGTAAATTCGATATTTATTCGCTTGCATTTAATTAAAGATTTATTTGTTTGCTAAGCTCGGAAGGCATTAAGATATGAACACGCTCGCCTTTAACCAGTGGTAGTGTTAATTTTGCAGATAAAATTGATTATGCGTTACATAAAACAAGATTCTGCCCACGCAGGTTTAGCTGGGCTACTTGTTTTATTGCTTTACACTTGGCGATTAAAGGCACTAACATAAAGGAAGATTATCCTTGTCTATTTCTATCTTCTCCGTCTATGCAGGACGAAGATTTAGAAATAGACTGATAAAGCTAGTACATGTTACATGGGATTTATATCTAGTATGTCATGATTTATATTGTTGCAATCAAAGGGCCGCTGAAAAAATCTTGCCAACTTTGTAGCTATGTTTTAAAATGTTCCACTGACTCTTTACTATGAGTTTCAACTAAGGTTGGTTTTTAAAATTCCGATTTATTAATATTTAAATCAAAAAAGAATTCTTAGATACTAAAAACGCTCCCCATCAGTTCAAACGTCACACTCTTAATAACCCATTTGCAAGCCTCATCAATGAACGAAGACTTATACGTGAACGTCAAAAACTTATCAAGATCGAGTGAGTCTGAATCGAGACAAACTCGATACCGTAATCGCACGCTCGATCACCGATGCGGTGCCTTGCACCAGAAATGTTAGGGATGGCCGTAACCGTAACTATCGGATATTAGGTACAAAAAAATTATCCGTAACCGAAAATATCGGAGAATATCGCATTGATCTGCCGCTGCCGACACACACGCCCTAAAATATCATAATAAATGAAACCATTCTTTTTACAGATTGATATTTTACTTTAAAATTTCTTTAAATAATATAATTCATAATCGACATTATCCGAATCTAACGGATAACCAGAAATAATTTCATATCCGTATCTGTGTCCGAATCCGGCAAAATAATAATTATTATAGCCGTATCCGATACGTATCCGAAAAATTCAGGTGCGCAACATCCCTGCCTTGCACCAGACCAGTGACGTATGGCCTGCAGATACGCCCTGCGTTATGGAAATCGAATGCAAATGTGATGCGCCTCGGTTAATTTAACTAAATAAATTGATCGGCTTTCGGTCGATCGTTTCGGTATTGCGCTCGTTAGCGTTTTATTCTCGGTACTCAGGATATGCGTGACTTACCTGGATGGCTAATATTTTGTGCTAATAGATGCTGCATGTTACGTTGTCTATGATATTTGAATAACAAGAACATAGTCAAATAAAGTCTGGTTTCAGAAAACGACGCAAGCAATATATTTCGAACGCTGTATTTTCTTTTAATTCGTCAATGAATGATAAATGAAGTTTAGAAATGATAATAAGATTCGAAAGACTCTATACTAAAAATGTGTAACTATTTTAAACTGACTTCAATAAAATGAGGCCTCCCCCCTGTCTCAATTTGACCGTATACTTTGAACAAACTCTTAGAAGCTTTCTGAAATGACACACGCACATTATTTCTAGACAAAAACGGGCAAATCTAATTGTCGTTCAATTTTATTATACGTGAGATGCTCATGTATTTAATTAACATAAGAACGTTGTATACACGTAGTACATAACCCGATCACACTGCACGTCACATATTCGTTCCATCGCACGCATTACAAAAACATATGAAGTGTCACTCTCCAACACAGAGCGATCAATATTAATCAGTCTATAGGGTGAAGTACCCAATTAATGACCGCGACCAATTATCTCTAGCTCAAGTTAATCAATATTGTGGAGCTTTGAATAAGACAAGGAGCATATTAATTGGCCTCTCGTATATCACGATAGTTCTGTTATGATTACACCAATATCGGTGGTGTTAGGGGGTTTGTACACTGGTTCAGGATGGTGTTGGTTAAGGATAAGTTTATTGAAGGGTTTAAAGTTGTACACAGTTAAAAGCCTTTAGTCACTTTATTGAAAGTTAGATATTACAATTTAAAATTACTTGATCTGCTAAGGTATATTTTTTTACGAAAAGTCAACATTCTCGTAGATATTTCAAATGGTACGTTATTGGACACAATTTATATTGTAATCGATGTTTTTGGAATACTCCTGATCATTGCAGCTCAAAAATTAATGGACATAAATTTTTCCGGGATATATAGTACCCTATTATTCAATCCGGACTATTAACTTTACGTCTGAAACATTTCAAAGCAATCGGTTCAGTTATTACGGCGCAGCGTGAAAGAGGAACAAACAAACAAATAAACTAACAAACTCACTTTTTTATTTATAGTATTAAGTAAGGATTTTAGAACTGACGGTTACATAGTCAGAGTTTATTCATTATTAAGTAAAATTCTAATACGAATAGAAATTCTAAAGCCTTACACATGACGGTTTTTTCATTATATTTGTTTCATCTCATAAGAAACACATCCTTTGCTATCAGTGTACGTCCTCCCTAACGACGGCTATTTCATTAAGTCACCTCTCGGGAATAATTTAATCAGTACGGGCCGAGCAAAAGAACGATAAAGAATGATTGATAGTGTTGTGGGTCGATGCAATCTGCCGACTGCGTATGCGACTCATTTCGCTCTACCAATCTATACGCGGCGAATCGGATTTATCTTAGCATTTCGAGTTATGTAGTGTTGGCCTATGAGGGTTAAGTTTGCTACTGTACGAGCTATGAGAAGGAAAAACGAGCAAATGTTGCTTTATGGATTAAGGATCATACAATATAATGCTACTTGTTAGAATTATCAAAATATTAGTTGTTTGTCAAACTGAATAGCGGAGTTCTAATCATTACTTCATTAATATTGAGAAACGATTTATTGTCATTGTTACGCATACGTTTTTTTCATATTTAAGATTGAAAATTTATATCATTCCAAACTTCTATTGTTAAAACAAAGAGTGGGACAGAGAGTAGCATTTAAAAAAAAAATGTACTCATAAATTTTGAATATTAAGGTACTAAGTCTTATTCCATCATTCTCTTCACATCTCGTATATTCGATTATTCAAATATGTGATATCGAATGCACTAATCAAAGTCGCTCTAATAAATCAATACCGTAAACGATTACAAAATAAGCAGGAATTAAAAAAAAAGTGAGGAGATCGATACGTGGGCGATGATAAGGGCACTCTCCAAAGGTTTCCAAACATTAGAATTTGAACTTTAAAATGAGGTGACTAAGACTGAAATTAAAATGAAGGTTTGTAGATGTAAATCATTTTAAGCACTACTAAGTATTGAATGACACATCCAAAAAGTGTACTTAACACGACGTTGAATATATTTTAATATTCATTTCATCGTGCCGAAAGTGTTAGATAATGGGCGCCCGGTTTTGTGATATGATAATTAGGGATTTAATTGCAATTGAAAACTTGATTCGGTATTTTTGTATTGTTGTCGAGTGGAATTTTTTATTCTTAAAACGGAAGTGTTTTATGAAAGCTTATTTCTAGTAATAAGTACCTATTTGCTACATTTAAGAATTAAGCAAAGAGGGCAATTCAAGGGGGGTGAGAAATCTTACTTTAAAAAAAACATTATTTAAATACCATCTTTTTAATCTGATTCGGTAGAATTCATTTAAAACTTATTCGTTCGGTTCTTATCTAGAATCCTATCACGTCATTAATTACGTGACCTTGTAATAAGGATGCTATATAATTAGAATATCATCCAACGTACTCACTATCACAATAACGTTATCTTAGAAGTAAATTACATCTACATTCAATATGAGTAACGTGACAAACCAACAATAGCCGCAATCATTCGATTAGCTATTACAAGGAAGCTCCATTCAATTGCAACTTAATTGACATATCGCCTGGTGTTTTTATACCGTCACATCATTATGCCTCAAGTGAAGCGGAAAATGGTATTATCTGCACGCATTTCTTTATGGTGTAAGGTTGGCTAAGATTGAGTCGGGATGATTGTTTTCGAGTCTAGTATCAGTTTTATTTTAAAATGTGTTATTTTAACATTTTATTTTTATAAAGATAAGCGGAACTTTGTTGAACTTAAAAGGTTATAAATCGATTTACCGAAACAAAATTCCTAAAAAACATTAAAATATATCATATCACATATCAATAGACGGGCCCGTTGGTCTAGTAGTTATAGGCACTGGCTTTAAAACCAAGGGTCGCGAGTTCGAATCCAGCTAGAGACAACTGTTTGTGAGATGAACATCGTGAGCCTGCCCCAATAACTATGTTAAGCCGACAGTAACCACGCTGGAAATATTAACATATTGGCAACCACAGTATAGTATATTGAAGTTAAAACATAATTATGTAGAGAAATGTTGCACCCTGGGCCGCCCAATCATATAAAGGTGTGTATGCACTTGAAAACGTGGTGTCAAAGACTCGTAGTGTCAACCGAAGAAAGAGCCCATCATACACGGATCTCTAAAAATACGACATACGCGCGCGTGTCTTTGATTAAAATTATGATTGTTCGTAACTCAACATTGGTCATTATTTGTAGATCAAGGGTATTGTAACAGGTGGTATTGGCACGCGATGTCTGATGAACCGTTTGATATGCAATGTCTTTTAAATGATGTGTAGTGCTACATGTAATTATTTTTTTTATTTGGAAAACAGTAATTGTACAGTGCATAAGTTATATGGTGCAACTAGCGGTATCCCGCAACTTTGTTTAAAATGATATCAATTTTGGATATGATTTTATCCCTTGGGGCTAGAATTGATCAAAACCCTTTATAAGCGGATACCTACGTCATGACATATACTTTGATGCACAATTTCATTCCGATCCGTCCATTGGTTTAGGCTGTGCGTTGATAGATCTCTATATCAGCCAGTCACCTTTGAGTTACATTCAGATACGGATTTGTAGATTACTTCAGTCCATTTTCAGAATTGGCTTGTTACATATAGGGTAGAAATAAGTGGTTTTAATGATGAGTATATTATACAGTGCAACAAGTCTTTACCGAAAACTTGCTGAGAAAAATATCTATCACAAACTCACTCGAACATGAAAGAAATCAAGACTCCCAATAGCAAGGATAGATGTTATACCAATTTATCAGTTGAATTTTTCCTTTTCGAGATATATTATACATTTATAACTATTCAGTAGCGTTAAACTACCACTCAACAGCAATCAAACCGTCAAGCTAGTCGTATAAACTACAGACCCATCTCTGAATGTTTTAAATCCAAATAATAAATTTACTTAAAACAATATTTATGTTGGATTTTACGATCGCCGACACTTTTATAGTTCTTGATTAATAATGCAAATTCCTGTGAAATATAACGAAGTTTCGATAATTATTTTATGTTTCGCTCATTTCCAACATTTGCCCACATAATTTTAAATTTCGACACAAAGATGACCGGAAGACGATTAGAATCTAGTAATTTCATATGTTAACTATCGAATGGAAGATAAAGTCGAGTATAATTATAAAAATAAACACGAACACCGATGGATTTCTGGTGATTACATGCATTTAATGTCTTATCTATACGTTCCGATACACGTGATTGCTTTTTTGAACTATAATGAGCTGCTCAGTAAATCAATTTCACTCTGATTGTGGCATAAAAGTTGCGTGTACCAAAAACCGTAACGTTTAAAGAGAATATACACTTGTATGAGTTGTATGTCATCTCTGAATTCATATTGATTTCAATTTATAGATCGCCTCGGTGTGTAAAAAATAAGAAATAAAATAATTTTATCTACATAAAAATGAGCAAAAAGTTACGAAAAATACAGATTAATTTTTTCTACTTCGTTCTAAAGTTTAGTTAATTATATTTACTTACCCCAAAGCCCTCTTTCTACGCACTTACATTAAGATTGCCTTGAAAAAATAAAACTTTGACACTGATTCATCATAAAAGCACTTTCGAAGGCTCTTATGACAAAAAAGATAAGAAGTACTTTTGACCTGTTTTGAAAGATGAGTTTGCTACCATCAGACTATACTTGTTTTTCGATTCCAATCTATTGCGTATATACTGGCCCTAATGCTTCAATCACCGGAGCGCATAAACTTTACAAAACCAAACGACAAAATTAAGAAAACTCCATACAACAGGAAGTCAATTAATGGTTTTTATTGGCTCGGCAACAACTTTCGAGTGAATAGTCGGACTATTGCGACTAGTAGTGTGACTAGTTTGTAACATAGCTTTCGTTATTGCCGCCAATATAAATTTTTGGACTCATTTGTGAGTGATTAACGAGGTTGACAGTACCGCTTAGTTTCTTCGGGTGCGATTAAACAGGTATTACAGAATCTAGATGATCTGGTACATAATTATGTTCATAAACTAGAGTGATCATGTTTTTCGAGTATTCCTTTCGGCGATAATGAATGATTTTCTATTAAAATATTTTTTATAATAATATTTTTTTGGGTAAAAAAAATTGTCGTTTGCTTATCGTACTTTTGAAAAAGTTAAATAAAAGTTATTCGTATTTAAATCCTGGGACACTGATCGTACGTGGCACCGTGGCACGTAACCACAATACTTCGAATCCCATAATATAACAAATCATTTCATGTCTGGCACCTTCCTGTGACCATGACAAGAAATGTCAATCTAGTACCTAATGTTAATCTCGTCTTAATAAGCATTCTACCGAAACCCATATAAAAAAAAAAAAAAATTTAAACTGCCTTCTCAAAAAAAGAAACAAAAGCCTAACATAACCCATTACCAAGAAGATAGCGAGTGACAGAATAAATCTTTCCTTCATCAAACTTGCGCAACGGAAACACCAACAATTAAAAACTATTTCAAAATGCGCCCGAACCAGTGCATCGACAGGTGCATTGCTTGCACCCTGCGCCGGCGCAGCCGTCTGCGACATTAATGAGATTATAAAAGCAATATGGCGATCGTAAACTTGGGACGTACCGTAAAATGATTCAGAAACACTAGAAATGGTTTCCGAGTTATTAAAGTTCGAACATCGATCGATTTATAGTAATGATTTCGTTTTTTTAGGTTTGATGTAGTTGGTTGTCTTTTAATTATTTTCCTCAAATCCTTAAAAAATTTGACTGATATTTACATTTTGACTTTGTCCGCGCGGAATTCTGTTTCCGCACATGTACTATAATATACCATGACTTTAAGCCTTCCTCGACTAATGGGTTATTCAACGCAAAAATATTTTTTCAATTCGTAGTTCCTGAGATTAGCGCGCTCAAACAAACGAACAAACTCTTCAGCTTTGTTATATTAGTAGATTCAGACTGGTTGGCTAACCCTATGTGCCACCGACACTTTTCCACTCGTTAGGGCTCGTTATTTGTTTGTTGTCACTGTCTGTCGGTGACGTGACGCTACTCGCCCTCACAATTGGTGGCCACACAAAGCATCACGGCGGGGTTAAGTCTAGGAATATAGCGGAATTAGGAGTAGATAGTTTTTGGTTTCGTACTTCACAAGCATAATATTTGTTTATTATTATATTTTTTTTTAAACTACTAATAAGTATTATTTTTAGCAATCAACTGAGGCACTTTTATTATCAAATGAGATGAAACTTTTACGCGCCTTTTTTAACTAGTACAATAATTATTTTCTCTTCATCGACCTATCGAAACATTTTATCTAACTGACAAAACATTTATTTTAAGTAAATACATTAAGGTATATTTTCATGTAAGTTGAGATCCTTTTAAAATTCTATGAAACAGCAAGGAAACATACCTATTATTTTACATTTAAATACTTTATTCCTATCAAAAGCTTCAGCAGCAGTATTAATTTTCCGAGGCGAATAAAACTCGCCCAACGCTCCTACCTTCCACCACACAACAAAGTAACGAGGAGCCAAGAAGATTGGTGGCTGTCTCAAATCAGCATGCTATTTGTGCGTGTCTTCGCGTCTGCCAGCTGACGTTTTGTCAGCGGTGACCATTGTGACTGACCCCGAGTCACTTCCCAAAAAGCAAATAACATAACGAGTTTTAATAATAATAATTGTGATGATGATGATGATGGCGGATGGAAAGCTGGTTGAAGGAATGTTGACGGAAGAGTATAGTTTGAATTGATTAAGGGATTGTTTGGAGAATTAAGTTTATTTGTAGTTGTCATTAATTGTGTACAATAACAAGTTTTGATAAAGGCGTTTTTTTTATTTCGTTTAAAATTTTCTAGTATTAAAGCAGTCATATAAAAAGAATAATTAAGAAAGTTAATGATTTCATAAAGCATGTTTGCACATTTTCCATCTTTGATACTATTTACAAAAGAAAATAGTATTTTTAAATTAATATTATCTTTGAGTAATTACTATAGAAATCAACGTCTTTCGCTACCGTTCTGGGGATTTTAAAATATGTTTAACACAAATATACACTACTGTTTTTTCCAACTCAGCTTTTGTGAAATGTTTTGATGATGTCGAATCTAATTGTTTGAATTCTGAAGTGACACTGGTTTCCAACTCTCACTTCAATAGTTCTATTGTATGTGAACTTTTAGTGAGATAATTAAGACTCGCATAGAATGTTAAATTTTTATTACGTGAATTATCTTACGAGCTTAGATAAACTTAAATTTACTAGTTTAGCATTTTGCAGATTTAATAACATAGGTAAAAGAAAGTTCGATAACACAGCCTACTAACCAAGATTAAAATCTGTTCATTTGAACATGGAGACGGCCTTTAGACATGGGGTATCTTGTTACAGTTGTTTCACGTGAAAACTTGTTGCTTTATTTGAAAGTTATTATTTTTTGCAATGCTAATTAATGTCTTAAAATGTAAAAAATATTTTTGTTTGTAAGCATCTTTTTTATATTTTTTCCTGTGGGTAAGCTCCATAGCTTTTAAATTATGTTGTAGGTTGTGTTGTGTGTTTTAAAGTCTGTCAATGCAATTAACTAATTTTTGAACTTAATATTGGCTTATAAAATTGTTGAGGTTTTACTAACATTTTCTGCAAAAAGCTGAATGAGCACCAAAGTTCGGTGACCCAATCTCCGCTGACCACGACTAACCAACTTGATCGATAAATGCTCGCCACGAGTTGCTCAAACAGATATAATGCCTATTGTGATTCACTCCACTTCAGCTATTGTGAATGATGCATTATTGCCCCAACTAACTAGCATCGGCAGATTTAATTCATAGGGACAGCTGAAAGGTCCTTAAAGTAGGAGAATGCCTGATCAATCAGGCTGACCGTTGAAAGACAACAATGCCAAAGACGGTCCGTTGTTAGGTGTAGTCCGGCTGATTTATAACGAGATATTGCTAGGTAATTTATGTTTCTAGGATCGAATGTTTAGAGCTAAATCAGATTTGGAGAACCTAAGGATTTGTGTCTCCAAAATGACTAGGCTTTACTTGAAAATTCATGTCTCAAAGTCTACACGTCAGGTTGTCACTAAGTATGCCTGTAATTTGAATAGATGCTTTAGTTAAAATTTAGGCACAACAAAATATTATGCCATGAAATATGAATAATGGATGATCAATGATGAGATAACGAAATAATACCCAGAAAACCAATGCCTCAATCACTTACATAACCCAAAGTCAAAAAATGATTATTTCAGATATCCTCAAATCTTTGATGAAAGAAAAACATGGCAGATATACCAGTAAAAATCTTATTGCACCATATTTTAAATGTAAGATTTATAAATTGCCGAGAAACTCCTATATACTTCATGTTATGCCCCACGCAACTTACAAAGAACGTCCAAAAATGGCATTCCCACGCGTTGTCACGGAACCGTGGGCCGAAGACGATACCGAAGACGTCGCCGCCACCAGACCGTGTCTTCACACGCCGTGTGTGAACCTTGACGGGAGATGACCGCGTTCGTTATTGGGCGTTTGTTTTTGTGTGGGGTATATGGTAAGTAAGATAGGTGGTAAGAAAGGTTTAATTAAAGATCAGAGTGACAGACACGTTTGTCTAGTGGTCGGAGACCCTGGCTTCAAAACCAAGAGTCGCGGGTTTGAACCCAGCTAGGAGCAAAATGTTTGTGTGATGAACACCGACATTTGTACTCGGGTCATGGATTTTTATAAAAGTACATATTATTTAAGTATGTCTATCCGTTCCCAAGCATTCATAGTACAAGCTTCGAGCTAAGTTTCGGGCTTGGCAATTGGTCTACTGTAAATCTTATAATTCAGAACACAGTTCCAATTCCAGTGAGCGTATCGACAGCGTCACAGTTGCCTGCGCAGGAGTGTTCCCACGTTGACCTGACCCGGCGTAATTTATCGGGCTCTGGACGCCGCCTTAAGTAACTACCTGTGACCGCAGGTGCACCTTAAGGAGTAGGGGTGGCGCGTGGGCAAGACGTTGTGCTTGCAAGGTGCAAGGGGGTGCTTTTTTGTACTTTATTGGGTCAAAGCTGCGAATGTATTTGGTTTCATAAAGCACTTTATCGTTAAAACGTACACGGTGTTTTCTTCAGTTGGTTACGTTGATAATACACTCTTTTTTGAAAAAAACATTTCGGATTTGATTTGGGGTTTTGTTTAATTTGTGCATAAATAAAATAAAAATAAAAGGAGCTTAGCGTTTGAGATTCAAATGCTTGTAGCTCGTAGTAGCTCGTATAAAAAAAAAACAAACTTGTTTTTTTATGTTGATTTCGTGTCAAAGTTTTATCAGGATCATAAATGTGATATCGCATTTTAATAAGCTATAATGCAAATTAGATCTGACATAACTCAACAGGCCGTTAAATAATAGAATTTTTAGATTTTAGCTACAATTGACATTACCAAAAATAAGAAAAATAAGGAAAGGTAGCAACCCTGCCACATAGTGATTTTCTTAAGTCGCGGACACATGAGGTCATAGTTAAATACGTAAAAACTTAAGGTGGGGCGTTATGGGAACTGAGCACGGTAACATCACCTTATGATGTGCACCAAGCTTTACCGACCCGTAATATAGCACTTAGAATACATTACCATCGTTTACTCATGGGTAATTATGTTTTTAACCGTCTAGATTTCGATGTGAATTCAGATTGAATGGGATTTTAGTTAATTGTAAAACGCCTCGTAACTTTTTTACGAGTTTTTCAAACCGCGCTAATATTTTAAACTATTGCTTTTTACAGCAACCTTTTATTATGCTTATTAAGTTTATGAATATGTAATTTTCTCTTGTCGTAATTTGAATTTTCAGTTTCATAACAAAAGGGAAGAATAGTATGAAGGTTTGGATCGAGAATCTGGGAAGTTTTGATCGCTCAAAGGTTATATTTGTCATCTTGAAAATAACATATTTTCGATATATTCGATATATATTTTTCGGTATATTATAAATCTATCCGATATGGGAAAAATACGTCAAAAACTGTCAACGAAGTTTAAAAAAACTTATACTTTCATAGTCAACTATATCCTACTCTGTATCCCTACCTGTCACAGTAAAAAATACATCATCAACTGTCACGCGAACGCTTCCATCACTTTTTGCTAACAATCGCAACACGTAACGTAAAGGATACGATCCTTAGAACCATGTGAATTATCATCAGAAAAACTGTAATATGGGCCATTGTTCGACCATCAAGGACGACTTGTTTCTACACAAGTTTCATAAAGTGATTATGCTCAGCGCATGGTTTTCCGTGATTGAGTAAGTTTTCAATGGGGTAATGATGGCATGTTGCATATTTTTCATACCGAAGTATGCGTTTGCATGGTAAAGGATAATTATAATAAAGTGCAGGATTGTCTTTGATATTCATTATTGTTGTGATACACTGTTTATCGTCGTTATCGTAATTGTGTTCGGATTTTATAGTTTTTACAGTACACATTGTTACAGTTTGTTATATGAAAGGTGTTTTTTTACCTTTAAATTACGCAAAAGCTACATAAGTTTCTTTCATAACTTAAAAGGCAATTTTTATCATTTTATCTACTTCAATTACGTCTCGGAAAAACTTTTTTCTAAAGCTAGTATAAGCTGTTAATTTTACATCAACAAGCTTTTTATTAGCAAGACTAAATTTTGATAGTGACTCCTGAATTTTATTTCATTTAAATATCCACCCGTCTTTTTCGAGCGCGCAGCACTTACAAAATACAAGCTCCATTATATTTGCTTACTTACCTCTTTTCTATCTTTATATTTTCTAGTTTTATTTTTAATTTTTGAATATGACTATTTCAACTTATGTCAAGCAAGATTGTTGATGAAACGAAAATGTAAGAGAATATTATTGGATTTTTTAGTCTCTAATGAAAAAGTAAACTAACTTGAAACAATACTCGCTTTCACAGTCAAAATAAAAGTATAATACAACTTATTCGAAACAAATCCAGAATCTTCTCAGTTTCTTCAACCTTTGTTCAACATAATATAGTTCACACAGCGCCATATACCTAGTGTTATGCTCCTGCGCACTGGGGCGGAAAAGTCATGCTTCGGACTATAGTCGTGGGAACGTTTCGTATGGTGGATGTTTTCGAAGTCACATCGTAATGATGAGTTACTTTATTGTTCTGTACACCTTGTTTTTTTGTGTTTGACGTTTATTAAAACTTTGAATTATGGATCTAATTATGGCAAAGACGCGAAGTTTGTTCATCAGTTAAGACTTAGGGATAGAATAATAGTGATATGTTTTTATTGAATGACTTTTAGTATTTTTATTTTAAGCATTTCTACATGCTTAGTTTTGTTATACCTACATATATCTATACAATTATTTTTTCTTTGTATATAATTTGAAAATAATTGCATTGAATGTATTTGATCATGTTGTCATTTGAGTCAACGGTGTTCAGGCCGAGTGGAGAGCCCAAAGAGAGGCCTATGTCCAGTAGTGGACTGCGATAGGCTGATAATGATGTTGAAAATGATAACCATTTAATTTCTTTTCTTTCTTGTTAATTAAAAAAGTGACCTAATCGTCGGAAGTTCCATATCTATCGCTTGATGTTATGTACCTACATTCTAATAAAATTTTGTCACCTTCAGTAATTAAATCACTAATTTGAAAGTACCCGTATTTACGAGTACTTCGGCTAAAGCATCTTGTTTAGTTAAACGTACCTTTATATGCGTCATTCTGTGGTAGTAAAGGTTCGAACTGGCAGTGAATCTCTTCCCACAGTGCTGGCATTGGTGAGGTTTCTCCCCCGAGTGTATTCTTCTGTGTGTGTTCAAGCTGCTTGATGTACTGAAACCCTTGTTGCAGACCATGCAAACGTGGGGCTTTTCACCTGGGAATAAAATTTAAATATTAAATGCTTGTTTCTAAACATAAAGCGAACATTAAGGGTGACTCCAGCAAAGCTAAGACGTGTGTTGTGTCGTAAGTAGCCAACAGGATTTCAAGCTGTGATGGATCACATGGTAAGGCAAAAATTCTATTGGCTGCTTACGACACATCTTCGCTCCGCAGCACACATCTCACCCTAAAACTAACATTTTGAAAACCACTTTAGTTACATAAGCTAATTATTTTTTCAAGATAATTTTTGGTCTGTGTGTTGAGAAACTGTATTTAATTAAATCCTTGACGTTTCGAAAAAATATGTCAGTGCAAATATGAATTAAACATGTAAGTAAGTGGGTATGCTCCACCCTCGACCGCATCATCACTTTCCATCAGGTGAGATCGCGGTCAAATACCCACTTATTCCTTAGTAAAAAAAAACATCCCAAAACCAAAAAACAGACGGTAAACAATATGAATCAAAAACTCGTCTGCACTTTGGTTTCCTCGAACGAATTCAATTTATTTCATTAGCTTCTCCGATGCATCTAAATATACGTAATTAAGATGTGTTAATTTGAATTGCATTTTAATTGGACCTTTATGTAACACCGTCAGCATGAAAGCTGTCAATTATTAATTAACTTATTAGTGTAATCAAACCGAAAATATTTTGATTTCCAAATAATTACGGTTAATTATAAAATAATGGTAGTAAAACATATAATTGATGCAAGCTACCGTAAACTGGACACCATTGATGTGTAATGGGGTTATAAAACTAAAAATAAGTGTTAATTATATAGACGTAACTGTGAATGTATTTTTTGTGTCAATCAATAGAAATCAAAAGACTAGAAAAAATAAGAATACATTCAAACTATTCATTTCTTTTATCAATGTCTTTTGATTAAGAAACAAATAAAAATACTCTTTTTTAATATAATATCCCACAACATTAGCGCGTAAATTGATCTGACACCGTTTAAATAGCTTCAGCACTTGTGACTACAGATATCAGAATCAGCAATGGTATATCAAAATACTTTAATATATACATATAATACCGAAACCGATACCAACAGTCCTGTGCGGAGATCGAACCCGCGACCTCTTGGTCTAATAGTCAACTTCTTGACCACTACACCAAGCGGCTCGTCAATACTTTCTAACACTGATTAATGGGTCTTAACGAGATAAGTGTAGTACATAATGAAACGCAACAGTCTCAAAATTTGTATTAATAACTTACCAGTATGCGTTCTCATATGCCTTTTCAAGAGCGAAGGTCTGTCAAACGCCTTCCCACATACTTCGCACGGTAACAACGCTCTTTCTGACTTCGCCGGTCTTCTTTGAACTTTCGGCGTCAATTCCAACAGTTCATTCGAGGAACCAGCTGATGACGACGTCAAAGAGTCCCCAGAAACTGACTTATGTTCATCTTCATTACCCGACGGCGGAGATATTGGCAGCAGAACTCTTGACAGAAGTGACGTTGACAGATCAAGCGGCGAATCTGTGGGAACACATTCAAATTTATAGGACCATATAAAATAAATAACACAGCTAATAGATTACGAATAAATGTCAATTTGAATACAGCATTAGGTTAAATCAACAAATCCATCGATCACATCTCGCTCAAACATCAAAGGACTACAGTATCGTTTCTCTTGATGGAGCCGCGTCGGTTCCTCAGTAATGCAAATTTCACGGTGATTAGTCACCGAGTGGGCGCCTCTTGTAATTCAGATCAAATTATTGACATTAAAAATCTCGCTCCAATCAAGCGAAATTTTTAATGAGCCAATATTTTACAACCGTAAATTTCGTTATGGAAGTCTAGACAGTTTATGTTTATTACAACCCGTCTGGAGCTTGGACTTGTCTTAATTAATGTCTCGTACTGACTCTTATCGTTCAAGTCTAAAATTTACTTTAGTTTTACGGAATTGCAACATAGTTAATAATCTAGAGATTTGCAATAAATCTCGCGGTCTGCTGTCATGAGATCGAGCGGATTAATTAGTCGTCGCGTGTTTCTATTCCTGATAGAAAGATACTTTATATATTTCGCTATCCGTAAGTAGGGATGGTAATATTATTATTTCAAGATCGCGCCATAGGAAATTCTCGATATGGCCCGACGACCAGACAGATGGTAAGGAGATAGTATCTTTCGCTAGTTAGCTGTCTGCGCTTCGTTTTGCCTACTCTATTTGTACTTGTAAAATATATTCTACTTCCTACATATTTCTAAAAACACCTACAGATTGTGAAAAAGAGAAAATCTTCACAATCGGACCTACGAGAAGCACCCAAGTATATATGCAAAATAATTTATTTCGTTGTATTTAGAAATTTCGTGTCAAGTAAATTATATGTAATTGTAACTTTCAATTTAAGGTCAGGAGGTCAGGAGCAATTAGCATCCAAAGCTCAATGCCATGGCAACAAAATTATCCAAAACCTGTTCAACTTAACATCGAAATCATTGTCTTTGTCATCTTTACAGTAGTCATGCTCACTATAATGTCTCTGGGGTGGTGGCGCTATGTGGCGGGTCATTTCATTCCCTCTAAAATGGTTGAGTGAGATGATGGCTGACACATACGTCATACTTGTGAACAGGTGCCACCTTTGGGGACTGGTCGACTGGGAATTAATCTATTCATGTTAAATATATATATGTTACGGGCATAGTGATTAATCGGGAATTATTAATACGGGCCGGCCTTTATTAATAATTCCCAAGAGCGTCGGGCAAAGTGATTAATTTATCACTTGGCCCGGCCCGTATTAATAATTCCCGACGCCTCTTGGTCCATGTAATAAATCAGTGTTTGAAATGGCTTGTATTTATCACTTGGACCGGGCATTTTGATAAGAAATGTTTAAGGGTCACAAAAAAAAATAACCCTAACCTATTTTAGACCACCTAAGAAGCGGAAGACTAATTTGATGGATATAGGTTAGGGTTATTTTTTTATGACCTTTTAAAATTCCCCTAGTCACGAACATAACACACGTTAACGACTTTTCATCTTAAGTAATATTTTTATCTAAATAAAAGTAGGACGTGAATTATATCAATTATTGCTTTTTTAAGTGTTTATTTTTAAATTGCTATGTTCAATTGATGTTTCTTTTAACTTTTCAAGAAAATATGGTAAGTTTAATTAGATTTCGTTAGCAAAAACACTTCAAATAACCTTTTTTATCACTTTGCCCAATATGGGTTGGGAATTTATCATAATGGCCGGGAAAAGTGATTAATTACGCTATTTTTATCACATTGCCCAATTGAGTAGGGAATTATTAATACGGCCCGGGAATTATTAATACGGCCCGGGTTTATCACATGGCCCGTAACATATATATATATATTTTTTTTACTTGAAAGATTTTACTATATGACCTGGTACACGTACGAGTATGTTATTATAAATTGTACAGACAAAAATTGTAAAATTGGCGATTGAAAAGAGCAACTATCGAGTTTCTTGCCGCTTCTTCTCGGTAGATGACTGCATTTACGAAGTCGGTGGTCGAGTCATTCTATTGCAATATTATTTTATTGACGATTTATAAGTGCCTTGTAGAGACCTATATAAATAAAGAATATTTTGATTTGATTTGATTTGATTTTACGTTCCTGTCGCGCGGCTTTATCAAAAGTGAAGCAGATATATAAAGTGTTCATGCAACATCCGCTGTCAGTTGCATTTAGGTAATCGCTCAAATTGTTATGCTATTTCTATTAGGTTAAATACTTGCCTTAGCAATTAAATTGCATTTTTTAGATAAACAAAACTTCTTTTAAATATTTTCTGGAAGTTTAACATATTCAATAATTGATTGATGTTTTAATTTAAGGTATTTCCTGATTGATTGCACCCAAAATCTCGTCACACGTTGCCATGGCCACTAAAATATCCGAAACATCCCCTTATCCATTCAACATAACATCGAAATCATTGTCTTTATCATCTTTACTTTCCAAACGAGCGGATTTATTAAAATTTGTACTGCATTTTTTAAGATTAACTAAAGCTGTTTTAAAGGTTTTCAGGAAGTTTAACATATTCAATCATTGATTGATGTTTTAATTTAAGGTATTTTCTGATTGATTGCACCCAAAAACTCATCACACGTTGCCATGGCAACAAGCGTGGCAAACTTATCCGTTCAACATACATCGAAATCATTGTCTTTATCATCTTTACGTTCCACACGAGCGGCTTTATCAAAAGTGAAGCAGATATATAAAGTGTTTATACAACATCCGCTGACAGTTGCGTTTGCATTATCGATGCGACGGTTGCGATCGCATCGCGAGGCAAACGAAGCCGCTTCGGTTATCGCACCAGTGTAACCTAACTGGTCGGTAAAGTCGTAAGCACAATGCCTGAAATATGTTCACATTGTGTGCCACGTCTTAATGTTTAGGATTTAAATTGGAATATGAGCAAATGGTAGTTTGTGATATGAATTACGATAGCGCAATGGCTTATTGAATTAGTGGCGTGGGCAGGTTCTACATGTATAGACAAAGCTAAAGTCTTTATTGGAATGTTTATTAATGTGATCAAAGAGAATGGTAGATGGGATATGTTATGGTTAAAAAAAATAAGCTACACTGGTAGCTAATACCAGTGTAGTCAACATTTTAGGATAGATAACAATTTTATTACAAGTAAGATGACAATATGCAGTGTGCTTAAATGTAAAAAAAATATTAATAGCATATACCTATATGCTATTAATATGCTTGTGTGCTTGATTACCTAATCAAGCACACAAGCTTCGCCGCATAGGATTTGTTTTGTCACGAAATATAAATTGGTGAGAGCAGTAACAGTTAGTTAACACAGGAAATGATATAAAAGCCGCCAAATACATTATTTATTGACAAATTGGCCAGAAGTGTCATATGTTATCTAATTTTACTGTCATCTATGATAAAACAACTATCCGTAAATGCAACGCTGATACAAAAACATTGGCCACCATATATTTAAATCATTAGATATGCCTGAGACCAGAAATATGTGTTATATTTTTTGTTTAACTTGCCGTACACGTACATTTTACGTATAAAAAGCGACAATCGCTTCAAATTTTAGTGCCAATTTTTTAAAGGTTGAAGTATGGGAAGGGCATAACCCACGATTTAAATCAATGCTGGCCGCAGCCTTGTTTCGATAAAAAAGCTATCGTGACGACAGACTACCGAAGTGACCGAACCGAAACGCTTGCGAAGGCGGTGTGTCCTTTGAAGTTCCCGCGACTATACCGGTATTGGAATAGCGATAACCTAACGGGCGAATAAATCAGCGAGGTTTTTGCAATGCCTTTTTTAATAGCAATTTGAAAGTGGTGTCATTTTTGGTGGTGTTGGAATAAGCATAATTATTATTTTTTCAATTCACGAAAGATCACTATTTATCATAAAATCTTTACAAATTCTTACAATACATAAAATTACTGATTCTGAAATGTCTCGCATGTAATGACAGAACTTTTATTCGTTACGAAAACTTTGAGTTGCTCAATTTGTGTGTATATATTATTTAGTTGTACTCATTTTGAGTACTTTACCTTTTCCGATTCTTAAAACCATAACGTGTGAATTTTTATTGTCAGATAAATTGTTTTCAGCATTTATTTTTCTTATAAGTGTGTTCATTAATTACTTTTTTTTTTACTTATTTGATTTATAGTGTCCTTTATAAGAAGATCCATAACTACAACTATAATTGATAAAAGTAAACTAGAAACTATCGACGCAAATATCGATACCATATAAGACAGTGCCGGATCTCTAAGTCCGCGCTTATTTCGTATTAATGAGTATGTTAAATCTCCAGCCTAAAATGGATCGGAGAGTCACGAACCGATCTCCTTAACGAGACAAATCATGCCAATTAGTGAAGTAATTATAATTAGTTGTTCAATGGTGAATTTGGACATGACTTTACGCTTAATTCTTTCTGCCAATCAAATGCCATAGCGGTACAGTACAGGATGTGTGTTATAGTTAATCTATTATATTTTAATTCATCATGTTAACATTTGTTTTTTTTTAACTTCATGTTTAATTTAATACTTAAAAACATTGTAACTAAATCTTGTAACGTTTTGTTTTGGATTTTACCCTTAAGAAATGGTTACAAATTAAGGCATTCTACTTCACGCGAGAATCTTTATTGCACATTAGAAGAAGTCGGCAGTTACCTTGCAAAAGACATCAAATCCCCAACAATATTACACCATAACAAAATAGACCAATCCTTATCATAAAATGAACATGTAAATGCAATCAACTTTAAGTACCTGATACTATCAGATAAACAGAAAATAGCCGATTAAGTTTTATCTTAGGCCTAAAGACAGTACACACGTAAACAAGACGATGATGTTACATAAAATAAACTAGATCTAGGCAGTAAAAATAGTTTATGGGAATAAATACGTTCACATTAATGAAGCTTTTAATTTTTTAATTAGTTTGCTAGATGAAAAGGAAATAGTTACTAGAATGCAGAGATTTATGATTTTCTAAGAAATATCTTCACTAAGAGGAAAAATATTCATTTTGTATTTAAAGTCACATTTAAGATTTTCGACAAAGGAGACCATTTTTTTTGGGCCCACCAACAATCGGTAACGTTTAAAAGAAAGAGAACTACGTTAAAAATGTATATTTTTTTAATGAATTTTGCAATTGAAGTGAATTTCAAACGAAACCGGAGTCAGAAAACCAAAATAAAAAGCCTTATTTTGATTATATCCGTAAACTATCTGTCCAAAGATTAGTAAACAATGGCTGACATACAGATAACTGAAGGAAAAAAGGTTTTTATCAATAGAATTAAAATAAAACACTTGAAATCGAACATAAAGGAGACGCAATTTACTCCTGGAACGGTTTTCATGCCTATTTTTATCTAAGGCGGTGATTCTTAGTGATTTTCAATCATTTAAATAATTAAATAAAATAATTCGAATAAACAAAACAAAAAAATCTGTATAACGGAACGCAAGTGCTAGTCTATTGCCGGATTTTGATTTTATTTAAAAACTGAATACAAATGTCAGAAACCTTCCGTCTGTCAACTGTCATGAATGGTTTTACTATATAATATAAAAAAGCTGTAGTTTGTTTGTTTGTTTGAACACGCTACTATCAGGAACAGCTGGTTCGAATTGAAAAAATATTTTTGCGTTGGATTATCCATTAGTCGAGGCAGGCTTGAACTAAAAAATGTTAAGCTATAGTTTAAGATTGTTGTGCGAAAAATTTATTCCACGCAGACAGAGCCACAGGCGGCCACTAGTCATAATAAATTGCTTTTACTTCAGATACATAGGAAAAACATAATGGAAAATCGCCCTTATGTGCAAGTAATTACGGTTCAGGCGTTGAACGTCAGGAAAGTAAAATGACAGATTAGTTTATGAGGTTAATACATATTTTCACATCTGATTTCTAACGATTCCGGTTAAAATATGAAAAAGTAATGTTACCACTATAATCTGGAGATTATAAGGAATAAATTGATACCCATTTCGTAAATAAACGCTAAAGTTTTATGTGGGCCGAACTCTCCATACAAAAACGATTGACTCCTTTCAAAACACTTTTTAATCGTGTTTTGATGTCTCTTTTTTACAAAATTAGTATAATACTTTTTAGCGTCCTTTATTATTTATTAAAAGTATACAGCTAACCAATAAAGTGTTTAGATAGAACAATTCCATCGAAAAACTAATAGAACCAAAATTAAAACAATTTAGTTTTAATAACCAGGTGGCGCTTTTATGGTCAGAATTCAATCAGTGTAGACGAAATTCCATTCGTCGATGACTTACTCGAAGCGATTAATATTCTGGAGCAATTTCCTGAGTTCTAAAGGCACAGTCTATAACCATCTAACTTAATAATGTTATGGCGTCTATAAATACCGGACGTGCAGTTTTATCCGATTGATCTACTTTCTCTTGCGTTTGATTTTAAATAATAGCGGCTGTATGTACTCTTTTTATTATAACAGCTATTATTGTTTTAATATGCATAGAAGAAGTTTTTGCCGAGGCGTTAATTTTCTCTGTAACACAAATGCGGGATACATTTCTACTTTTTGTCTGTCTGTAAAGGTATTAAGATATTTCAACTTGTTTTTTTTTTGTGTGCTTTAATCAGTACGACATGAAGTTTAGTAGGTAAAGTTACAATTAATGCAGTTATGGCGTATATCAAGATGCTCATATTATATTCACTCTTGCATTATACATAATAAGGGCTTTATTTTGATGAAAAAACTAATACGCAAGCACAGGTAAAAATGCTATTCTACTAATTTAGATCATAAATTAGTGATATAGATAGTTTTAACAATTATCAATTTAAAAGTCAAGGACAAAATATGTATATAGGACTTTATCCTATATGCAACGAGTATTATTAGTTACCCGACAACTATCGGAAAGCGTAAGCAAAATGCACCATATACCTTCTAATATAGAGTCCATTGTTTGTCTGTACAGGTTGTTCCTCATTCTCACAAAGAACATTTCCTCTGGTCTTTCGGGGAGGTAGTAGACCACCAGCTCCGTGTGTGCTGACACTGGCTTCACAGCTTCGTAGACTGGCTCGCCTTTGACTTTTGTGCAGAATAAGTTTACCTGTACAAGAACAATGGTTTCTTTTAGATTACTTACCAAAAGGTGATTAGTTTGCGCTTTCCATGTTTGTTTTTTTTTACCCTTTTGTGTTATATTATTGTTGTTTATCATTCTCTCCAAAAAATATTTATGCAGATTGATGCAAATATAACAAACCTTCGTCTTTTTGATTATTTTATGATTAAACTTTGTTCATCGTCAAAGGTCTTTTGGTGTAAAATTTTGAAAAACTAGTAATTAAAACTCTGAACGTTTACTTATACAGTTACATTTTAAATAAAACATTATATGGTATAAATACAATTTTGTAACATACTTGTGGCCCATAATTTTCTGATACACGCAGGAATCGAACCCAATTGCAGTGTCGTACTTGAACGCCACCCGATGTACAGACTTCATCGAATAGCCCAAACCGGTGTCGAATCTGGAACAAAACAGAATCATTTTAATACAAAGTTTCAAACTCAATTATGGTAGTTCCGCTAACATAGTACTCATCTAGCTTGTTTGTAAGCTAGCGTGAACACTTAATATAATTGTTGGAATGATAACGACCTTACCAAGTTTACATTATATTGTATACTAGTTTTAACCCGCGGCTTTTCTCGCATTATCAGGATTACTGTTTTATGCCAGTTTTTTAAATTATTTACTTTAAATTAAAGCTTCATTAACACTATTTCGAACCATAGTAAACTTCTTTATCTTCCCTTCATTGCCATCTCTGACAGTTATTTTAATGCTCACATCGTCAGATAAAGCTACCCAGACGAGTACTTCTAAGCCGTTCCATGTAAATCCCACTTAGCCTCCTATCTCATCCATTAATTGCAAGATGGCGGATTGAATCTTGCGGCTCGGAGCATGCGCCTGACTTGCTCATATTTGTTGTAATTTTCACGTCATTACGCATAACCTCTTCGCTCCGGCGGTTAGTTGAAAGCTAACTGAGCTCCATAGATTATAAACTAAACTAAACGATACAGATACGCCAGTCCGTTTAGTATTGGAGAAAATAAAAGCAGCGCAGAAAGGGCTTGATATTGAGGCCGCGTTAGCTTTTATCTGTGAGATTAGATTGGAAATGGAAATCGTGAATAAGAATGGGACTTTCGGTAATATTCGTGATTTCATTGGATTGTAAATGGCACTCTACAAGTGTTACTTTAATTTTATACCATTTAAAATCACTGTACGTTAAATTTCTCCTATCACTATTTGGAATAATTGTTGCAATCCCTTAAAGAAACAGGCCAACATGAATAATTTCAAAAACTTGTCACAAAATCATATTCAATTAAGTACATTGTATTTATCTTAACTTAATCTCTGTTGAAATTTCACGCTAAACCGATCTTACCAGTAAGTCCGTCTATTATTATGATAGTCTATGACAGCGGTGATTAGAGAAATGCACGCAATTTACATCGTGTTATGATAATGCGGTTATGCATATTGCACTCGCGTTATTTCACTTGATATCATCCTGAACGACTATTAACCGGGATTGAAATGCGTACGTAATTGTTTTTAATCAATTAAATGTTATCTTGGTGGGAAAATATGGGACTGGTCTGATTAAATGCATAGAAAGTTGACTTTTTGCACTCGACTTGTGGTATGCAAATGTATCCTTTCGTCCATATTGGTATCTGTTATGAAACCAGTTACAAGAGAACATTCTTTTTTCACGGAAACCAGATAAATCCTTGTGTGAGATACTACTAAAAACTATGCTACCTATCTGATAGCTGTCGACGAAGTATCTAGAAAATAAATTCTCTTGTATCTTTCAGATCTCAAGATTATACTTAACGGGAAGGAAAGACAGGAGCTAATATTTATTTTTTATTAATCACCAGTATAATATCTAATAATTTATTCAAAACGAGAGTTTCAATGCCTAGGTAATATAATATAATGTCATGTTTAGTAGCCAAATTTTTATTAGCCATAAACATGTCAAAATTCAGTTCGTTGAGATAATCTTCTATGATTTTTATGAGCTTCCAATTAGAGCTAGCCATAACAAGCTCAGTCCTAATTCACTATTTTATCTTCTAATCTTTTTATTGGTTATCTTAACAGATAAAATCTTGAATACATTGAGCCATAAATCATAATGTAACAGAGGTTTTAGGATGACATGATAAATCATTAAAAATATGTTCAAATGACCAGATAAGTCAAATTTCCAAATCTAGTAATTATTGATTATATATCCTTATAGAAATCTCAATTCTAATAGCCCTGTGCTTTGTTTCACCGGTCCCAGTACAAGTTGAAAAAAGAAGTCGACAAAATGTTACAGTTTTATGCGTATATGGAGTTAGTTCCCTTTTATATCCCGATTGTCAACCTCATAAATTTATTGTACCGTTAATCTGGGGACGAATAAATTGGCCCGGTCTGGACCCTTTGTGGCGTAAAGTTTTTGCTCAGTATAGGACGTTGGGTGAGCTACAGGTTGTTGTGGTTTTAGAATAGGAAACGGTAAATCAGAATCAGAACCAGTGTTGTGTGACTGGAAATTATAAGATCATGAGTTAGTTTGTTTTAAATTTTAATGAAGTTGTTGATATGAGATTTGATATTTAAACCAATTTTTAATGTTGTTTGATCTAAAAACAAAGTAAGGAATGGATTAAAGTTGTTCGTTATGTCAATTAGATTTGATTAATTGAGAAAGGTATTTATAAATAAAAAACAAATTATATATATTTGTTACTTTTATATTTCATTCGACGGTTTTCGTATAATGTCTTCATATAGAATTAAATCTTCAGATCTTCTCCCCATGTGGCCATTATAATTTCAATCTTTGCCAAAAAAATCGTCCTGTGTTGGAGAAAAACTTTGTCGATGCCGAGGGTCCATATTCCAATCGATTTCGAAATCGATAGCTCAAGCGGTCTCTATCAAATTTAATTGATGTCAACTCATGTAGAAGAAAAATGTGATTCTGTAACCAATTACTGCGAGGCAAATAATGAGTCGTTAAGTCAACCTTAGAGTTCATTTTGCGGCGACTTAAAATATCATAAATTTCTTAAAGACATCTGATCTTTTGAAAATAATGTAGGTAATGAAAAGAATACATTACAAAAACCATTTCTTTTTTTGTAATTTTATTGAAAAACTTTGGCTGATCAAGATGAATCAAGATGTTATTGAGAGAGCACGTGAGAGAAATTTCGATTCATAATTCAAGTCATTGGACAACAATGCGTAGTATCGATTCTTTTTAGCACATTAATTTATCAAATACTATCAACAACTTGGCCAACAAATCTCCTACCCCCAACCAAATCCTCAAACAATCCCCGCCCCCAGCGGAACAGATAACTCGACTTCAAGTATAAAATCATAATTTCCCTTATCGCATTACGTAGTACATTACGGACACGGACGGCAGCTCTGTCCGCGAGCGGTCACGAGCTACAGAAGCGCCGCGCCCGTCGCGTGCGTACACTAAGAGCTCCCACACACTACGTCATCTATTCTTACTCATATTATAAAGAGAAAAGATTTGTATTTTTGTATGTAACAAATAAATTCAAAAACTTTTGGGAGAAAGAAAAAGAGGAAACGATTAGAAGGAGGACTCTTATTGCATTACGGACACGGCTAGACGGCAGCTGTAACCGCGAGCGATCACGAGCGACAGAAGCACTGTACCAAGCCATCGAGTATATTTATTATTGTCAATGTGTTATAGAACAATTGGTCAATGTTAAAATCGTTGATAGATAGCCAGCCAAATCATCTAGGTTACTCATAACTCGTAAGATATTATTTATGCTACCTAGAACGACAACGCTTCAGTCAAAAAGGCTCAGTTTGGGAGGCATTACGGACATTACGGACACGGACGGCAGCTCTGTCCGCGAGCGGTCACGAGCTACAGAAGCGCCGCGTCCGTCGCGTGCGTACGCTAAGAACTCATATACACTACGTCATAGAATATAATTTCTAGAATTATCTATACCATAAATATTAGCCTTCATTGAACATAACAATGTCTTATAGAACCATTCGGATGGCACTATGACATCGAATGTAGTATTGTGTATTAAAAGGCCGTTGGTCTACTGTTACCTACCCAAAAAAGTAGATCGAACCATCTCAGGTTACTCACTATATGCTACATGAGCAACCCAAACTTAAACTTTTCTCCTCAAATGTCTCCTAACGCATTACAGGCATTACGGACACGGACGGCAGCTGTGACCGCGAGCGGTCACGAGACACAGAAGCGCCGCGCCCGTCGCGTGCGTACGCTAAGAGCTCCTATAGACAGTGCAAAGCTTAGAAATGTACTCGGAGTGTATTTGTCAAGGTCTGTTAGAAGCTTTGGTTGAATGATAGTAAGCAATACATAGCTCAAGCTTAGGATACACCTTGGAAAGGTGTCCAAAATCTTCTGGTTCACTTATAATTGATAAAAGAGCTCAATTGGAAAGCCATTATGGACGTTAGGGACACTCTATGTCCAGCAAGCTGCAATAGGCTGAATAATATGACGATGATGATAATGTTACGTAATCAAGTGTGCTGTGTGCTGTGAGTCCTTTTAATACTACAAAAACTTGCACATGCGCACCGTTTGACGACACATAGTACGCATGGTGCGTACAATGTGTCGTCATACTTTCATTACTAATAAAAGTACTCGTATAATGCCTACAATATAATATTAAAATTTTAATCTTTTAAAGAGTGGCTAAGTGTGAGATTCGTACGGCGCGATTACGATCGCAATAAAGCGCGGCGGCTGCCGGGCGTTGCGTGCGCCGGCGCAGCTGCTAAGGGCGCTTGTACACTGTTCTTAACCGTTTTTCAGCTTTTTACTTTTTTGAATTTTTAAGGAAATTAGGTTCGTTGCTTGTGCAACATTAGACCAATATTTTGTATTTTACTTTTTGACTGCGAAAAAAACTTCTTTTCATTGGCAACTAGTCGAGGACTATAAAAAGAAGTCATTAAAACGCGAATATCACTTCATTTCGAAACATTAAAAAATAATAAATATTAAATAAATATATAACAAGAGGAAAAAAACACTAAAACATTTTTATCGTTTATTCTATAACAATCATACATTCCTATAAATAAAACTATGATTGTGATTTAAAACTGATAAAAAATCAAAACTTCAGTAGTGCAATGAAGCTTGTTAGTACAATGTTAGCTCAATTACATGTCATCTACTTTGCTAAGTCAATCCACTCAATAATTAACTTATAATTTCTACAAAGCAAGCGATCCAACGCAACAATGTTTCAAACACATAACCTCTGTATTTATTATAGCCGTTGAGACAGTGTATGCGGTCCTTTAAATTCTTAAATGAAGTGAAATACTGACAGTTACCGGCCACTGGCATCGGGCGAACCTTTTCTAAGCTAGTAACAAGTCTCATTCAGAAATATGTGGGTATATGTTTTTAGATGTATAAGTATGTAGATAAGTAAGTGTATGAGATGGACGTAGGCAAGTGGTGCTTATTATTTTCTTCTAGCGGCCCGCGACTCCGTCCACTTGGGATTCGGTTTCCGCACACATAGTGTTAAAGCTTTCATTTTCAAATGGACTTTCCGATACAAAAAATTTGTTTTATTAGATTTGATTATTACAAAAGATAATGTACTGGTCGATCTGACTGGGGCCAAAAATAAAATAAATATTTTTTTGTAAAAACAATACGCAAGAAATTGACCATGATACCGTGAAATACTGTAACCTAATATTAACCGCTGATCCTTTTATACAGTCCTGCAATTTTGAGTATGCTTCCAACGAGAAAGTAAATAGTTTTACCAGGGTCATTATGTTACACCCGGGTCCTAATTTAGATAAGATACTTGATTCACTGATCTACATTATCTATCTATAACTAAATAAAAAACCCCAAATAAAGATAAGATACTCCATTCACTGATCTACATTCTGTTTTTACTAATATAATTAAGCTAAAGTGGTTGTTCAACACTCCACCAACACCAACAAATACCACTCCACCACTTATCGTGTTCAAACAAACAAACATACATACTTTGCAGTTCTATTATATTAGTATAGATATTAGTACAGATGTTCTGCAATTTTCCCTGTATTTCTATTATAGAGAAAACTAAATTCACTAATAGTTACACGTGGGTAATATTTGTCTGTTCTCTATCTCTTTATTTATAAAGTGAAGCGGCTTAAGTATAAGCTGCTTTATTTTATCAATATTAGGCTACCACTATTCATACATATTCTCCACCTAGTCACAATACTTCTCCCAAGTGTACCTGCATAACTGAGTAATACATCAATTTGGATCGCGTTCTTAAACAGAAGCCGAAATGAACGTCCGGGCCCGAGGCATACATTCTGACATCCTTGGTTGATGGGCGGTTGAAATTTAGCAGGGACGCGTGTGTCCATTGTGTAACGGCGGGTCAAGTTGAATATCTTTGTGTTGGATGAATTCAAATTTATTATTGAATAAACCAACATTTTAAAAAATATTATAAATGTCTTATGAATTTTGTGTTGATGCCAGAAAACGTGAGAACTCTTCAATAAATGCGAAGTGTTTTGTTGTCTTCTCAGCTAGTCTTCAATTAGTAATGTCATAATACTTCAAAGCTTTTTTTCCTAATCCTTTAGAAATCATAAGGTTTAATAAGCGCTAGAAATGTATCCGATGTTAAAAATCATAATGTTTAGCTCTCAATTACGATTCGTACTACCGACACGATATCAACACTTATGCAGTCGGTAGACATCACTCATCGATTGGTCTTACTCGTTTGTCTCCTTCAGAAGCACATATCAAAACCCTTTCTCCTTAACCGTTTACAACCTATTACTTAAATAATGGAAACGCGCTACCGCGTATGATTGCGCTCGCGTCGCCCCCGAGGCGATTATTTGCCGCACTTCCACCAAATTGCGCGGTGCGTTCGTGCTCCGTCGCCATTATGTTTTTGAATTTAAGAAAAAAAACGTCAGGTTAGAATTTAAATTCTAAAGGCCTTGTTTAAGTACCTGAAGGAATGTATCACAGCTGACACAATGAATTATCTTGGACAGAAAAGGAGACAGTAGCCGAAGCTGTTACTAATTTGTGAACATTTTATCACGAGCATGTTGACTAAGATTTCGCGGGTATTCTTCCTTTATGCTGAGTTGTTGTGTTTCATTTCATAAAATGATCACGACCCTCAGTAATGAGGAATACCACTCAAGGAGGAGAGCTAACTGAACTAAGCTTGGACCACTACGATGACCACAGCATACAAATTTTAGAAAGTCCAATAAAAACATCTAGTATGAACCAAACGGAAAATTCCACGACACAAAAGGAGACCTTAGCAATAAATACCAAAACGAGCGAGCTGAATGTCTTGATCCCAAAAGCCAAAACGAGGCATCCAACAACAAATAATGTTATCAGAAAACAAGCTGCGGCTACAATTGCGGCCGATACAGCACGTGCCCGAAGACAAGTGTTCGAAACAATTTCTGAAATGGTACGAGTTCGTGAAGGCCGGGGGTAAATGGTAATAACACAATATTACCTGCAACTGGGTGGATGGAGGGCGAGATGTGAGAAACAGCGGATTTGGAAGGATATAGATTGTACCAATGTAAATAATTCAAAATATTGGACATGATGTTACAAAATATATTAATTTAAACACAAGCATCTTGTAAGACTTTTTCGTTAACTTGTGCGATTGAGCGAGTTTCACGCGCATTGACACATTTAATAAATATATATACATTTCACTTTGCGAGATCGTCCCTGAACCAAGTTTATTATTAAAAATATCTTTAAAAAAAAAGTACATCACTTGATTAACAATTAAGAAACAGTGAATAATTTTAACTAAATGCCCTGTTACATTCTTTTAAATCTGAATCAAATACATAGTTAAATAAGTCGAAGTGCTAGTTGGCAAAAAAATCTTAGTAAATCTAATTGAAAAATAAATGAGTTTTAGTTAGAACTTAACCTTTTCAATAACCATAAGAAGACATAACTTTGGCCCTACGTCAATATACTGCGTAGCAATGCATTGCCATTGCAAAACAAAACCTTTCACTCCTTGTAGATATTCCGCTCACATTCCCTTCCTTGTACCTCCCATAGCTAGAGGGTGACTCTGCAAGTCCAAATGGTACAGTCATGATCTCAAATTGCAGCTCATTTTGTTTCACTGTACCTGGGTAGGCTGTGATTGTGTACCAATTCTCCAGCTAGGTGTAATTTGGACACCCAATGCTACAGTTTCACAATAAATACAGGAAACAGAAAAACTAGATTCAATTTCCTATCGAAACGCTTATTCAAATCAGGATCACAGTCGCAGCGTACCTTGGGGCACGCATGGGGTATTTAAACGATATAAACGCAAGAAAAATATATATATTAGAAGCTTCAACGCCAAAAGTTTGCAGAAAAATGGATCAAATCCTCTAAAGTCCTGTATACTCAGATCGATATTTTTTTCTCAAATAAATTAAATTAAAATAATATTTCGATAATTTAGTGATGTAAGCCGGTTTGTAAGAAGCACTTAAGATACAACTTCAAAAGTAAAAATCAAGAGCATAATAGGCATCATAAATGCTATGTGTCAATGCGTGAAGAAGATTTATTATCACCTGCTCGTTGCATAATCATGAATGTAATTTTTCACTTAACAGGTGTAAAAGGGAGACAAGGTCTATTGCCCACCCTTCATAAAGCACGCACGTGGTATACTCAACCATGACTTGTTTCATTTAACATCAAATCATTTAGCGTATCATTGTCAAATGGGAACAAAATTTAACGCAATTTGGATTAAATTGACAAAGTTATTGTTCCTAAAGCTGTCATGACAGTTGTCATAAACGGGTTATTGCGATCGAAATTAAACCTTGTCTTACTATTGATAAACTTTCCAGTAAGACCTAAAATACCTTAGAGTTTTGACACTTGTTAGAAATTGGTTTTCCATTGGACGAATGGCCTCTTTTCCTACATCCTGAACAAAATTTTGAATGTAAATTGCTTATATCAATAATTTTTGATATAAATTGTGTTAGCATTGTAATAAGAGAAACACTAAATCAAAAGCTTTAATTACTGTGCATGAACAGGTCTGTTTCCCCTGGTCTGGGTGATATATGTATTTATTTAACTATATTTGCAATACCACAGTTGATTCTGACATCTGTAACACAAGTGCTTAAGCTACTTAACTAGGAGTCAGATCAAAGTATCTTTAGTTCTGAGATATTTTATTTGTTAGATATGTATAATATTATGAATCATCAATTATACGATTTTCATATCAAAGATGCATTTAAAAATCGTTCAATACAAAACTAATAGAGAGTTTACCACCGCCATCTCCAATAAGGCTGCGTTATGGCATATGATGACAATCTTACAATTTTACAGCACTATATAACCAACCACGCGTGTCTCTAATAACAAGTGCATATCTACGACACCACTAATCTCACCAGGTGTGTTTACAAAGGCACGGTTAACCGAACACCATACACCACGTCAAGCACGTGGCATACCGAACCGTGACGTTCACGGTCGGTATTGCACGCAACAAGCGTGTAAACGATGCTATCGTCAATGTAATCGAGTTAGTTAAACGATTAATTTGCTTGTCACGCGATAGTAAGTCCGTTGTTAGCTTTTTAAGATATACCAAAAGGAGTCAATCATTTTTGTATGGAGAGTTAGGCCCACTTAAAATTTTAGCGTTTATTTACGAAATGGATATCAATTTATTCCTTATAATCTCTAGATTATAGTGGTAACATTACTTTTTCATATTTTAACCGGAATCGTTAGAAATAAGATGTGAAAAAATATATAAACCTTATAAAGTAATCTGTCATTTTGCTTTCCTGACTTTCAACGCCTGAACCGTAAATACTTACACATAAGGGCGATTTTCCATTATGTTTTTCCTATGTATCTGAAGTAAAAGCAATTTATTATGACTAGTGGCCGCCTGTGACTCTGTCCGCGTGGAATAAGGTTTACGCACGCATAGTCTTAAACTATAGCTTTACATTTTTTAGTTTAAGCCCGCCTCGACTAATGGATAATCCACGCCAAAAATATTTTTTCAATTCGAACCAGCTGTTCCTTATATTAGCGTGTTCAAACAAACAAACGAACTACAGCTTTTTTATAATTATTATACAGTAACTAATGACAGTTAACAGACGGGAGGTTTCTGACATTTGTATTCAGTTTTTAAATAAAATCAAAATCCGGCAATAGACTAGCACTTGCGTTCCGTTATACGGATTTTTTTGTATTGTTTATTCGAATTATTTTATTTCATTAATTAAATGATTGAAAGTCACTTCCAATCACCGCCTTAGATAAAAATAGGCATGAAAACCGTTCCAAAAGTAATTTGCGTCTCCTTTATGTTCGATTTCAAGTGTTGTATTTTAATTATTTTGATTAAAACCTTTTTACTTTAGTTATCTGTATGTCAGCCATTGTTTACTAATCTTTGGACAGATAGTTCACGGATATAATCAAAATAAGGGTTTTTTATTTTGGTTTACTGACTCCGGTTTCGTTTGAAATTCAATTCAATTGCAAAATTCATAAAAAAACATATACATTTTTTACATACTTCTCTTTCTCTTGAACGTTACCGATTGTTGGTGGGCCCGAAAAAAACTGTCACCTTTGGTGTAAAATTATTTAAAAAATGAATAAAAAATTTCTCTCCTGTTTTGAAATTTACGTTATACGAATTTAAGTGGTGATTCTGGTGATGTTTAGACCATAACTGTATAATTAATAATTATTTTATTGGCATCAGCTTACCCGATATTATGTAGAATTCTTACACGTATTAGATTAACATGAATTAAAAATAATTTCAGTCACATTCACCTAAAAAGGTTTTATTAAATATTATTCAAAGTAGCGGGTGCTGCCGACTTCGTTCTCGTAAATTTCAGTTTCTGCACAAATTGTGTAATATTAAAGATTAAAGCCTCAACACAACACAAAAATACTTTTTACCAACCAAACCAGTACTTCCTGAGATTAGCAAGTTCAATCAAACAAACTCTTGAGTTTAATAATTGTATTAGTATAGATGTAATTACCCACACAAGCACAGACTTACTGCAGTCATCCAAAAAATAGTATCTCACACCTCTTCCCGTTGTAACAATCCTTCCATTCATAAATCACCGACCATTCACAACAATCTAATCGTTCTTAGCGCCTATAATTTACAGCCATACTGCTAGTGTGTGCAATACCGTAACGAATTGGTAAAGCACGCGCTTATCATAGTGGGGTGGGTGACAGACCATGTCATTGTTAACACTTTATTCTTGTTTAATGGTTTATTTGTTAACTGTGTACAGGGGTGGATTATTAAGTGGTTCATTTCATTATTATTTGCTACATTAGCAGCGATTCTCTTTTCGCTTTTAAGAATGAAATCTTCGACGGCTTCAATTACAAGACCAAATTTAGTTTTACTCAAAGCCATAGTTTAACATCATCATCATTATCATTTACCAACGTAGTCCGCTGCTGGACATATCTCCTCTCTAATAAGATCAAACACCAGCCACTAGAACAATCGAGATTTACTTGGTAAAAATAATCATGAATTAATTTAAATAAACAAAAAAGCCAAAATTAAAATTTACATCCAACGACTACCGTAAAACGAACCGCTAAAAAAGGATTTTGATGATCCAGAAAATGCCTCGAATCCACAATCAACCCGTCACAATTTTAATCAAGGGCCCGGATTCTAAGCCTTTTTCCTTTTGGATTCCGGACCGACGTAATAATTGCACTAAATGGCTGGCTCGGTTTGGCAGTGGGGATCCACCCAGTTGCTTTCAGTTGTTTTAGAATGGAACTTCTCTATAGATTCTTGGCTCCTGGTGTGAGATTGGGAAAAAATATTTTGATTTTCTTACTTACATTGTAACAGAGGTTGGGCATATCCTTTTATGTAACCAAATATTTCTGTTAAGGTGGTTCGCCCTTTTAGGAAAATGCGCGTCAAGTATGTGAATATGCCATTAAGGATGTATTATTTGTATGAGAGTTGGAAGGAGAAAAACACTAATTGGATCAAAGTAATTATAGTGTAAAATAATACATGACGTGCAAAAGAATTTTAAAGTAAATGAAGTTAGGTTAGGCTGCAAAAATATGTGTTGACTTTGCCTTTGGTTTTCTTCATTTATCATTACTTCGTATAAAATGGCAGTTGTTGTTGCCTTTAGAGATCGTCATATCTAGAAATATCCAAGCTTCTTCAAAACGTAATTAATGCGGTGTCGTTATTATGATATGTCTTCAGATACCTCTTATTTGTTTTAACCTTCACTATTGTATCGGATCATCATTAAGATGAGTATATTTTAAATATAAAACATCAAAAAAAATAAACACGCATGCACAAACAAAAGTGATCCACGCTATCTCAAGCTACGAATCCAATTCCAAGGATTTAATCTCGAGCCGTGATATATCTGCTACCGCGCCGCGCCTTCCTCCAATTACTAAATAATTACAAACCTTTGGAACTTGAATTAAAATGCCTGCTGGATGTACCTTTAGTTGGGGATCGTAAGATTTAATGTCTAAATAATTTCGAGGAAAAACATTTTTTGTTATTTAATTTTACCGGAGTTGCAGTAAAATAACAAAATTGATATTATAAGTTTAGTCAATAAAATTTCGGACCGATATCACCAATAATAATTTTCAGGTATAAAATTTCAATAAAACTACTCCATAAACAAATTATGTTTTCCATCACTACCAAAACTCAAAGAACATCAAATAAGAATAAAACAAATATCTTTTAAAGTTAAGAAAATTGAAAATAACTATATAACTCTATTGGCACAGACATTACGAATCCTAACTAAATAAATAGTTATATTAGGTCGGGGAAAAAGTATTTTCGCAATTAGTATGCACAAACTTGTAATAAAATCTCTTTGGCTGTATAAGTTGTAGCTGGCTGGTTTTGGTTCCATTAAAAAGGTAACATTTTAAAAAAAGAAAAAAAATAAAAGAAGTGTGCTTCCCGCCATCTTTCATTTGTTTTTCATGACCTCAAAATGAGTGACTCTAATGAAGAAATTCGGTATATTTTGAAATTTTATTACAAAAAAGGAAAGAATGCAACGCAAGCCGCTAAAAAAAATTGTGCCGTTTATGGACCTAATGCAGTATCAGTCCGAGTAGCACAGAATTGGTTTAAACGATTTCAGTCCGGGAATTTTGGTGTCAAAGATGCAGCTCGCTCTGGTCGCCCGGTTACGGATCAAGTGGACGCCATTCTTGAAAAAGTGGAGCAGGATCGCCATATTAGCAGTTATGATATAGCTGAAGAACTAATGATTGACCATAAAACCGTTTTGACCCATTTGAAAAAGGCTGGGTACAAAAAATATCTCGATATTTGGGTCCCACATGAGCTTACTGAAAGAAACTTAATGAACCGCGTACTCATTTGCGATTCTCTGTTAAGACGTAACGTAACCGAACCATTTTTGAAAAGGTTGATCACTGGTGATGAAAAGTGGATCACGTACGACAAAAACGTGCGAAAGAGGTCGTGGAAAAAGGCCGGCCAGGCTCCGCAAACTGTTGCAAAACCCGGATTAACGCGCAATAAGGTAATGCTCTGTGTATGGTGGGATTGGAAGGGTATTGTGCATCATGAGCTCTTGCCACCGGGCAAAACCATCGATTCGGAGCTCTACTGCCAACAGCTAACGAGACTAAAGCAACAAATTCAAATAAAACGGCCGGAATTGATCAACCGAAGAGGTGTGGTCTTTCATCATGATAATGCTAGACCACACACATCTTCAGCCACTTTGCAAAAGTTGAGAGAGTTTGGCTGGGAAGTTTTGATCCATCCGCCGTATAGCCCCGACCTCGCACCCTCAGATTTCCACCTGTTTCGGTCTCTTCAGAACTCTCTAGGTAGTGTCAGGTTAATATCAAGAGAGGATTGTCAAAACTACTTGTCGCAGTTTTTTGCTCAAAAGTCCCAAAATTTCTATAGCAACGGGATCATGTCTCTGCCTGTAAGATGGCAACAAGTTGTTGAACAAAATGGTACATATATACTATAGTTGAATATAAATAAAGTTTAAAAAATTTAGTTTTATTTTTCATATAAAATACGAAAAGACTTTTTCCCCGACCTTATACATTAGTAAGAACAACCAGTATTAAATACAGTGAAAGACGTTCTACACAGTACTGAGCCGAAACATTGTGAATAAAGTTAACGTTTTATTCCGTTGTCCTGTAGTTGAGATAGCGGGGGAAGTTAAAATGTGAATTTATTGGTTAAAAATGTCCCTTACCGCATTTAGACAAGACGGTTTTCTCAAGGAACTGTTTAATAAACACACCGGGATTTTAGAATGACTTGAGTTATAATAAACAACGTTTGAGATTTTTGGTTGATAAGTTGAGATCCTACTTGAGAAACATGCGAATTTACTTGAAAACTAGACATCGTTTTTTTTTGGTTGTTATGTTATAGTGGTCGTAGATGGTTTACTACATAATTCAGTTATTAATTACTTAGAGTAAATGCTTGATTTCCTCTGGAATACATGTCAACAACACCAAAAAAAATATTCAGCATTTAAGAAGTGTTTACGAGATCCGAACTCTGTATACTCAAATAAACCCAAATAAGCATAATGTAATGAAATAACATAAAATTAATAAAAACTTGCTATCCGATCGTAAAGCAATAGTTGTCCTAGTTAGTAAAGATTTTAAATACAAATTTTATTGCGCACGCTTACAAGAACGTGTCCTCCGCCATTGCCATAGAATAAAAACATTTGCTTTATCCGACACGTCTGATCAATTAGGAGTAACGTCCGACTGTGGCATCCATTACTGGTTGAAAAGACAACTCATTCTATTGCTTTGCAAAGTGGTTTGCAATGTAATATTATGTTTGCAAAAATAACGGTTACTATGGTTTGTTTGACACTTTATTATTATCAACGGTCAGTTTTTTTAGGAAATAAAGGGTACCGAGTAGTCTTATTCTAAAGTTACAAATTTATGTATTTCCTGATTGGCGCAAAGAATCAAACAGTACCATTAGCTCATAGAGAGATTTACCTAAATAGAAATAAAAAAGTGGCTATTATTGCTAATTTTTATGAACAATTGGGTAACAAAAACATTATCAAAATGCTTTTCAAAGAAATTATCCCACGCAAAAGAAATCTCGGCAAAAACTACCAATACTAAGCAATTAAAATAAAGCGTGTCTATTTATACCAAAATTAAAAATACGATCCTCTATTTCACACGAAAATTAATTAATCACGCTCATTGATATACAAAAACCCAAGATGCACAGTCTCGAACAAAAGTAACACTCAATAGTGTCACCAAAACCAAAAGTCAAACTTTGACATGACATAATTTCGCAGATAGAACAAAGCTAGGAGTGGAGACGAATATTTGTTTTATTATTATATACAAGCATTTTTAAAGCAAATTTATAATATGTACGTACAAACATAAAAATGGCAAGTAGTCATTTAACAAAGTACCGCAAAACCTTATCTAACTGCATGTTTAAACTTAAAATTAAAACGTGTTTAATGAATCTTCACGCCTTTGTTGGCTGACGATTGATGTCCATTGCCAGCATGGTATTGGGCCACAAGGACTACTAAAAAGAAAAGAATAAGAAATACATTATGTAAATATAAAAATCGTCTTCGTCACCTAAATTTATTGTATATCATAAATTAAAAAATGATGCACAAAAATCTACATATAAGAACATAATATGATTAATAAACAAAGTTCCAACTGAAATCCAATTAAATGGATGGTTGGAGATGAGACGAAACAAAAATGAAAAATCTTCCATAACAATTTATGGGATTCGTTTAAAAAAGATATTATAATACAAAAAATACAATTGATGTGTATAAATATACTTGTTATAATATCAAAACGATATGTGCAAAAACATATTTAAAAAAATAAACATCACAAAAAAATATCGTCTCCTTTGAAATACGAACAGAGCCTTCTTATAATGCGACTAAAATAAAAGGGGATTGTAATGCATCGTTCTGACAATAAAAGAACGGCTATTGGAATTTGCCGTATTTGACTGGAGCCGGTGACTGACGTTTTGAAACAAATTAAATTGAAATAATATATTACGTTGCTTATTAAGTTATAAAATCCACTAAAACGAATCAATAAACATTTTAACTTACCGAAAATAATAAATCCCGCCCTTTTCTAACGTTCTTGTCGTACTTTTTGTACAATTTTTCATTGCGCATTTCGGCATTGTCAACGACGTTGCTATGACGCGGGTGACGCAAGACTATTTGAAAAAGGTGCCGGATTTAAAATTGGGCACTTTTCTGATGTTGACGGTTTATAGACGTTGATTGTGTATCTTGGGTTTTTGTATATCAATGATCACGCTCTTATCCTTTCACATCGACAAATAGAAGTTATACTATCAACGATTAGGTTATTAATTGGTTCATTAATCATTAAATAATTAACATAATTACCGACAAAGGCGATTTCCATTAACTAGATAAATTTAAAGACAATTATCGGTTTTATATTGGTACTGGCTTTATGAGATCTCGCTTTATTAAGGAGATGTACACGATGTAAGAGGAATTAGCTTTTAATTATCCAATCGGCCATAATTAGAACTTCAAATAAACGTAATGACGGAATTTTATTTGCGTATTTATTCGGCTGTGAAAGTGGAACGTGTGAGAGTTTGTATTTAAATAAAATATTTCGTAAATTATTTTTATTGTATCAAAAGTGTCACTTTTGTAATTAACAGTTTTAATAATATATTTTTAATGAATTGTGAGCTGGTTGGGTTTATTTATTAAAAAGTTTTAGCTCAATAATACACTAGAAAGCTGTGAAAGATACGGCGTGATGTATAAATCCTTTCTTCGCTATAAATGTCAATATATGACTTAAGACATGAAGATATCAATCACCTACCGATTGGATATCTATAACCCATACTACCAACAACTTGGTTTGCAATTACTAAGTAGGCAGTTAAATAACATATAGCATCTTTTTTAACAGTAGTAAACACAGTTTTTAATTCAAACGCTATTGCTTCTACTTAGCATGTGTTTCTGTGCGCCAAAACCAGTACATACACCCACTTGAATACAGATTATCAACCGAATTAGAGTATGCATCACTTACGTTTAGCCAAGCGTCGTGTAGATAAATGAGTATTGCTTCGTGTATTAGAATTCCATAGTACCGTTATACGATACAGATTCTTTACCAGACTTATTAATAAGCAAATCTACGGGACCGCACTTACGCTGTGTCTTGAATCATCTTAGATCTCGTTCGTAAACCGGCTGCGAGTACCTTGTACGTTGATGAATAATGTGGTTGCATTTGTCTTATACTTTTTCTCGAAGGTCTAATGGAAAGTGATGTTGAAGTTAAGCGAAGGTTATAAATAAAATCGAAGACAGTGAAACGGATTAAATAAAGTTCCAATTTCCATACCTACTGAAGTTTGGGACACTTTTAGGGAGCCACGTTATAGCTTAAAATATGTTTGTATATTGAAATTCGAGACCATTTAAGGAAGCCACTTTTTGCTTGATTTTTGTCAATCTGCTTTTTTCTTAACATATACCGTAAAAAGCAACATGGTGCTACCGCTATTTGTAGAAACCTTCTAATGATCCACAAAACTCCATATTTAATTCCTTTTAATATATAGATATTCATATAGTTGACAAAGTTTCCCACGACAAATGCGCCCACACAAACTTCAAAAGAAAAACCGTACCAGCATTCGCTCAGAATTTAAGAAAAATTTCAACGACATTAAACAAGACAGCTTCAATCAGCTTTCTAATAATATATAATTTATTAATATCTTAAAATCTAACAACATTCCTTGAATAGCAAATATTGCCAGCGGCTCTTTAGATTTCAAGATCGGCATTCTCACTTTAAAGATTAGCAAATGTCGTGAATGCTACAACACTGCGGTAAAATATTACCTCCATCTGCCGGTCTGCATTTTAGTTGTTATATACATGCTAAATAATTCTTAATTTAGATAAAACTTGCTTATTGCAGACGTAATAAATAAATAGAAGTCATGTCCGTCTAGAATATTTTGAAATTATAATAATTACAAGTTTATGGCAATGTAAATATCAGAGACATCGATCTGAATTTCATATTTTTTTTCTAAAGCACTTATTTCAGATGTCAGCACAAACAATGGTCTTCTAGAGATTTGAGTTACCTAAAGTAAAATGATGTAAAAACACCCAGACTGATACAAATAATATCTAAGTAATAACGAGTTGTTAAAGTATCTAATAATATTTCTCATGCTACTTTACATAATTATGTCTAGTAAAATTCAAACTTGCATCTTTCTCAGTTCTTAGCAATATTTTAAGCCCACTCATATATTATTAAAATCTATCTAAAAAGCTAAAACAAATGATTTCAAACAAGATAAGTCAACCAGATTCCCCTATCATGCCATCTACCGAAATATATGACGCAATTCTCTCCGGTGACAACCTTCCAATCAGTACCAAAATCTCTTCAAAACGCCCATAAATATTTCTATATACTTAATTTAATAATCCCACGTCCGACATAAATCTGATTAAAAACCAAAACGTGTGTAAAGAACCCATTCCAATAAAATAGTATTTATTAATTGCATCATTATCGACATCGGCGAGTGCTAATAAACTAAAAAATCTCGTCGGCGGCGTATAAATGTTGGCTTTTTAGTGAAAAAACGGTGGATAAAATAAACATGGTGACTAAGATGAAGCCATAAATATCTGGTGCCGGCACTTTTGACCTCGGATCTAACAAATTAACAGGCGATTAAGCTACCGATTCGGGTCAGAAGTGCTTTGACGGGACATTAATGCGTTCCGACCAGTAACGTCGATAGGGTTGTGACAGTCGCGTGAGAAATCACCTGTGGACGTTTAATCTCTGACAGATTTAGTGGATATCGAAATAGGGACGTGTACTTCCTAAAACGCGTTTTATGGATCGATAAAAGTAGCGTCTTTTTGGAAATTGTTGGAAGTCCCGATTTCTTAAAGTTTACAAAAGTTTTATTTCGAATTATAACTTCTGTATCTGGAATTTACACAGGATTTTGTTACAGCAATGTAAGGCCGAGATTTTTCAGGCAACAAAAAATCTGTGGGATTTCCATAGTAAATAACGAGTTACAATATATTTATATGCGAAAACATTGATACTAGTTCTTATGTTACATCATGACTAAATGAAAGAGCTTTTATAAGCGGTTTCATAAGAACAGTATAAGGTTTTACTTGAACAATATCGATTAAATGACGAACTAAAAATAAAAAAATTAACGCATATTCACGCGAATGTACCTATTAATAACGATTGGTCAATGTACCGCGGTTTGTTAGATGTGAAAAAAGTAACAAAAAACTATTTCAAAACGATTAGTACACCTCAACAAATATTGTTCGTCTTAATACTAATTTATTGAAATTTATTAAAATTTTACATCCGTCTGCGGTAAATATTGACAGTGTGAAATTATTTATTTATTCAAGAGTCCGTATATGGTCATTCACATTAGCATGCTAATCAAAATAACTATTAATAAGCTATAACAATTAATATTCCACTAGGGATTGGCATATCGTTGACGCCGTAGGATTTATATGACTTTAATTGGTAGACCTAGCTTATATTTCTCTTCGGATAGCTACCGCGGACAAAAGATATATAAGGTGTAACAAAATATACTGCAAATATTTTAAGGGCGAATTGTTTAGTGGAAATGTAATAAGTTTTTCTAGTAATTTTTTTTTGTTAATAAGCTAGTTTCCGAGAAAATCAACAAAATAAATTGAGTGAATAATTGGGAAAAGTACAAAATTTGTCATATGCAAGACAGCTGGTCGTGTCTTATCAGTGTAATACAGTTACTACACTTGTCCTGCCCCAAAAGCAAAGTGGTGGAGAGGGGGCAAAGCTTACAGGACGAAAAGAGCAAATTGGCCAATGCAGAAAATGCAAAATTTTTAGGTATTCATTTTGACTTTTTAATATCTGATATTGATTACATTGCCACTAAAGAATTCGCCCTTAAAATATTTGCAGTATATTTTGTTACACCCTATATTAGGAATTGATTAACAATAAAGAGTCTGTTCAGTGCCAATTTTTTTAATATCAATTACAACGGTTGCTGTAACGCAGCCGAAACGTCAAGCAGTATGTAGGTAGTATATATTTACTACAAAATTTAATGTCGCGTTTAGTCTCGTTAATAAATATCAATATATCAATTACAATTTTTGATTTTTTTTTATTACCAAATGGTAAAATTAAGACCATAATCTATACTAATATTATAAAGAGGAATGGTTTGATTTTTTGTTTGTTTGTATGAACTGAATAGGCTCCGAAACTACTTGGCAGATTTGAAAAATTCTTTCACTGTTGGAAAGCTACATTCACCCAGAGTAACATAGGCTATATTTTATTCCGGTACGGGAAGTAGTTCCCCCGGGACGCGGGTGAAACCGCGTGACGGGCCGCTAGTAATTAATAAAAAACTTAAAAACCGAGGCGCGTTTGTTAGTGTAGTGCCGAGTAGAACGGACTGGTTTTATAAGAATCGACTAAGAGACGATATGGGCATGTGTTGCCCTGTGCTTTATGGTTTATCATACTAACCTAGCATGGTAATTGTAGGCATAACTACCAACAGAGAGAGGCCTAGTCCAGCAATGGACAGTGATAGGCTGATAATGATTTTGCAATCATAAAATCTCTAATGTTGCTTTTTGCAAAAGTAAAGTTGATTAAATTTAATATATCGAGACTTGTAGTTATTAATGTTCTGCAACTTTCCCAATACATCTTCCGTTTCGTCATGGAAGATCACAGTGATATCATCAGACTTAAAAAAAGATATAATTCATCCGTCTTAACGATGTACAACAAGATTTACTTAAAAAGTCTGTATTTTATGCAAATACTATTAACACCTAAATGTATCGAGTCCAAATCTCCGTAGTTAATGACAATTAAAATATTTAGAAAAAAATCTAACATTTCATACAACTTTCTAAAATTACAACCAGTATAATCAAATTTATTGGTGCAGCATTTCTGTTAAGAAAACCAGTAAATAAGGTACACAGGAAGTAAGAAACGAACTATCGACTTGTGGTGCAAAACTCGATATGCCCAATTAAATGCGTGAGAAAGTATAAAAAAACAAACTCAATAATTTCTTTCTGTGTGATCGGATAAATTAGGCGGAATATACCTAACTGTCGCGGTCTGGGATTCACACGGGGCGATGTTTTAAGTGTTTTACGAGTGCGATGGCTAACGGTTGTCACATGGCGTCATAATTATTCTTAATTAGTATTTTTTAATCTACACCGTCATAATATAGAAACTCATTAATTGAAACTTGATAAAAATTTTAGGAGATCAATTAATATTCAAATGATTTAGATCATTTGAAAGATATTAACGGTGTAAACAGATCCATCTAGGTACTTTTATTGACAAATGAAAAGATTTTGTTGCACTTTATGAAGTGAAAAGATAAAACTTATACTTGACACAAAAAAATGTCGTTTATAAGTAAATATTTTTAAGCAAAACTACACACTCATGTAATTTCTATATCAGTAAACTATCACCCCGTGTAAATATACGTCCTATTTTTTTCTTAACACCTCTAACAGGACTTGTGGTTGACAGTCATAAAAAATTGACACATTTGTTTATAATCAGAATTAGAAGCAAATGACATTAATTCGTTCATTTTATGGTGTTTGCTTATGATGATATCTATGTTAGTTTTGTGGGTACTATAAAATTTGGAATAATTTAGTCTTTTGAATGTCTCACATACATTCACATAGTGCCAAATTCAATTTAGATTGTGCAAAGTGTGACCAATAAATGGCGAATTCGGGTCGATGGTCATGCCAATACGAAATGGGATAATTAAACAAAACCACATGATGGAAGCGTCTCATGACAACTTATGAAAATAATAAAACATAATTGGATTACACTGAACGATCGTTTTTAATTTCTTAACTGCAAAACAATAGGTCACATTCAAAGTAGGAAACTATGGTAAATATCCAAGACACCAAACACAGTTTTTAACAAAGATGTGCGAGCTCATTTATTAGAAACAAAGAATTTAAACAAGCCTTGGTAGCGTCATCAAATGTCGAACTTGGTCGAACAGCTAGGGAAATAAATCTCACTAGTTCGATGGTCAAACAAATGAGGGAGAGATATCCCAGTAGTTTGATCGTCGAAATAAGCGATTATTATCGTCATCCTGTCGCAGTCCACTCTTAAGCGACTACTATGTACATTCATGAGCACCAACATGTATACCAACGTCATTCGCATCGACTCTTATGTCAAAGCAGTAAAGTTCATATTTGAATGTGTTTGTTTACATGTTGGTGCTCATGACTGTACGCTAGAGTACCTAGTATATCGCTATTTTCTCAAGGCAAGCCCTAGCGTCTATCACAGTCTTAGTTTACATTTTGTCAGGGCACAGACTGGTCGTATTTATTGAACCAGATTCCCGTGCTACCTGTTCCAAGCTATTTGTGAGATCCTCACTTTATGAATAGGTATGACGCTCTCAGGTACCGTGTAGCCGTTTAGTGCCAGCCTGGTAGTACTACCCCCTTTTTTGTACTTATTTCTTCCCTATTTCCGTAGGTGTCGTAAGAAGCGTCTAGAAAATATTTCGGGGGCTTGGTAGCAGCGTTTCCCTGTTCTTATCGTTCACCATACTTCGGTCACCAACTATCTTGCATAGCAAGATAAACTATAAGCTTTCCCCATCTGGGGAAGGCCTATAGTTAGCGAGTCTATTAATATATCGAATAAACCAATAGCAAAAAAGCTTCAGCTTAAAAACACCTCATAAGTTATCGTAGTAGAGTTGTAAGACCATATCGTAAAGGCGTTAGCTTTAAAAATTCCCATAAAAACCACAAGTAACTTGTAAAAAAAATATTTGAAAAAAGAGATGGACAGTGACTTGATCTTGAACCATGCTCATCTCTCGCCGCAAAGACGTAACTCACCGCAAACGGTTCACTCATATTTCACCGCAGATCTATACCAGATGATATTTGATATCCCTTGTATGGCTACTTAGTATGAGTGATCGATTTTATTTGTGGATAATTCATATATTTTTTAAGTTGTTCTTATTTATCAGTATAATACTAAAAAAAGAAAATGTCATCGTAAACTATACTTAATTTTAATTTCAATTTATTTTTTATACGTAGGTATAAAACCTTTTTACACCCTCGCGAAGAGCGCGCGCTCTCGATTTAAAAAGAAATTTAAAAAGTTATCTGTCAATTTTTTTTTCGGGGCTCAGTCGGCTGTTGTATTTATTTGATAAATTTTAATTTTAAGTGTTTTTATTTAGTTTTAAATATCTTTAATGTATGTGCCACGAAGTGCTATGGTAAAAAGTGTCTTGTTACTCTAACTAATAGTTCCTAGTTTTTTACACGTTTACCGAAGTTTTCTTCATTTTCTACTGCGAGCCGGCTACAGTCATATTGTTTCATTGATCAGGTTGGATTAAAAGCCGCACCCTGTCGGCATCCATGTAAGTGTTTATTTAATAAATAGGTTTGTTATTTCAGTACATAATGTGCGCGTAAAAGGATTTTAATTAAACTTTCACGAATAACATTAGGTAAAGAAACTATTGAATAATAGTCAAGTACGAAAGATCTCATAAAAAAAAGGCTACCTAGTTCTTTCATGAAAAAGCGCAATTGTAACAGCTAGTCGGTTAAAAGCTCATTAACTTTAGGTAGAAGATAATTATCATGCAATGTTAACCATCCACGATAATGTGTCACATCACAGACTATAAGGTCAGTGACCTCAAAACCATTTTGCGAAGACGATGTCTGCGTATACTTCCAACCATTCCAAAACATTAATTAAAGCAATAATTTTCGAAATTTTCTCACAACCATTACTATAAAAATCTGTGAGATACAACTAATGTTCTTATTACAGGAAACGCCCTGGTTTGAGACCATATAATTGGTGAATAATATCAGGCGCTTTACATTCATATCTGCATATATTAACATAATCCAAATGAATCACCATTTAATTTTACTTGAACAATAAACATTGAGACGAAAGATAATATAACGAGCCGCATTTGAATGTAAGTAGATGCTAATAATTCTGGTGATGTTATTTATGAGTTGTAGTAGCATTAAAGGGCCCATATCGTCTGCCTACTTATCTCACTGTACAGTCAGCATCCGATAGATAGGGACAGTCAGGGTACTCAAATAAATAGACGCGACCAGATAGTCATATCGAAACAAAAAAGATTTCATATTGTTGACAAAATTGAAAAATTATTCAAGAAGTCTACACATGAAAAGTCAAACCGTCATAAATATGTTAACAAGTCAGCGCGCCATTTGTATTGTAGCTTTCTAGGTGTTAAAAAAAAGGTGATTTGCGTTGTCTGTATCCATATTTATGGCATTTTTACAAAATTTTGAATGTATCAACTTTTTGAACGAATGTAATATTGTCAATAATTAAATAAAAAATAGTTTGTTCTGATTTTTTCGACTATTTGGTGGCGTCTATTTATTTGAATAATCTGAGTGTCACTTTCTATCTGAGGCTGACTGTACAGTAAAATACCTTAAATCTCACATATATCAGTAATAACGACTGCCAGCTTCCGACCAACCCGTTGTTCTTCCAGGAAGTGATGTTATTTAATTGAGTTTTTATTGGACATTAGTTAAAATATTATGGCTAAAAGTAAAAGTATACGCATCCGAAAGATTCTCTTAACGGTAGGCGACAAAGTACCTATGTGAATACATATTTTATTTATGATTTTGCTTCCGTTTCTGTCACCATAAATTTGCGTATTTGTCACATTAATTCTGCCGTTAATATTATATTTATGGGCACGGACGATTCTTTTACGATAACATGCTATTTGATGAGTTATTAAACATCTCTTAATGTGAGAACAGCTGGTATATTAGAGCGCCAGATATGGTTATAATTCAAAACGTCTGTATTAAAAAACATCAAATTTTTGGTTGAGAAATCTTTGCGGTTGACAGTTACAGATTTTAGTGAAGAATTAACTAATCGATTTAATTTCAAAAACTTGATATTTTCTCATTATCGACGACACTGTTAAGAGTTTTTTGAAAGTTATATGACCTAAGAAGCATTAGGAAGCGTACAAGTTGATAGGTAATTTAATAAACAGTGGGGGATAATTTGCACAGCGTCATTACATCAAAACTAATGTGATAGATAAATCTTTTTTATTTCGTTGAAATGGCTACTTACTGTTCTTATAAGTAGCTCCAGTAGTATTGGTTGTATGTCATACCAGAGACGTGTTTTATAATTAAGTTCTTCAGATTGTTCCACATGTAATTTTTTAGTTATTAGTAGAGAAATTATTCTTTTGAGATGTTATTCCTCCTAAACTGAAAGTAAAAAATACTTTACAGATCTAATTAAGGGTTTTTAGACTGACTTCAGACTTTAGTTCAGTAATTTTATAAAAACGTACCTAAATGAACCATATTAAAATTTTATGAAAAAAGTTTGAAGAATTCAATCACTACCTAGTTGTTTCTAACGGATCAAAAACATACTCGTTATAGTATAAATGATGTAGTATAAATTATTAAGGTACAAAAACACATGTTAACGCTGTTTCAAAACTGACAAATTATTCATCAAAATCAAATAAAACCTTCTTTTACATCACACATTTATGTATCCCAGCAAAATTATCATATAAATATAATTTAAAAGTGCTTATAATTCGAAACCATTAACACTGAATTCTGCCCATCCGATAGACTCAACTATTAGCGTAATAAATAGCTTGTTACCGTATCTATTAGCCAAGTTTTGATTCTCAGGCGAAGGAAAGCACAAAAAACGACTACGATAGTTTGATTAATATGGATTTACTCGACTGCGCCCGCTAGGTGGCTAATGTGTTTGACCCCTCATATACGGGTGTTAGAATTTGAACTATGCTCTTAATACACGACCACGAATAGCCGTCTAAACATTTCCCATTACCTTAGAAGCAGCAGTCACGACAAATCGTATAAGGATTAACGGCTATCCATCAGTTGACATGTAAATCGACGAGTGCAACAACCATTACCGGTTTTGATTCGACGACTTGCGCGCACCAACCGTTGTGCTGTTGCGATGAACACGTAACAAAATGTAAGAGTTGCAATGTTGATTGATTTCTGTGTACAGGAGAGTGTGATGTATAGACACACGTCAAAGGTAAAATCGTTATTATAAACACTCAGTTCACAATTAACAGACTATATTTGAATATATTTGCGTCAATTTTGTAAAGTATCGCAGTAAATCTTGATATCAGATTGATTATCATGTGGATACAAGATACGTTTATATATGATAGTGTTAATAGAATATATTATCACGGTTATTTCTAAAACATTAATATGGGAAAGTAAGGTGAGAACGTTTTATTATTAATTGTTGCAATTGGCGAAACATTTAACTTAAGTTTTTTGCGTCACGCTGCGGATTTACTTTCAAGTAATTCATTTACATAGAGAAGCCATGATCAATGGTTACACGAAATTTTGTTAACTTTAAAAGTTCACAGTGAGGAATTTTTATTTAGTAAAAATAAAACATAAGGGACTTAACATCAAAATAAGACAAAATTAAAGTCATAAAAACAAAGAGCAATAGTTGCACTGCAGTCAAAATCTCTGCATTATACGTCTGAGTCCCAATGAGAGAACGTTTATTGTTCCGAATTCTGTATCCTTATCAAATGTAAGGGCCATATTTGTATCAACCTAATTTTAAGTATCAAGTAAATTAATTTAAATTAATACAATAAACCTATGATTTCAAAAATATTGCGTCTTGGTGCTCTAATTTAAAAGTTAAACCTAAATCACTTCCGTTCTTACTTAATTTTCGAGTAAAAAAAATAAAAACAACTATTCAACCCGAATCGAAACTAGTAAATAGTTGATAAAATAAACATAAAACACTATTCCCATGGGTATCGAGATAATATTAGTCGCCGGTTGGACGACGGACGTCCTGTCTCAGTTCTCAGAGCTATTTAGCATAATTAGCGCGTAAAATTTATTAAACCTTGTTTTGCACGGGAACTTATTGGTTCCGAGTGTGAATATTGCCTGACAAATTTCTAGTTTTTTAATGGGTTGACGACCTAACTGTGAGAAATGTGTTCGGTATAGCGGCCATTATCAAACGAAAGTAATAAAGCGAAGTATAATAAATTTCTTTTAAGACAGTTTGTCAAATATCAGTGATTAAATAGTCATTTTAATTCGTTTCCAATTTAGTTTTATTTGACTTGTTCGGAAGTGCGCTTAATGATTTAAAGTGACACCTTTCGGGAAAAAACTTGATGTTTTTTCCCCGGTCTGGCCCGATATTGACTAGACCAAAAAACTTTGCACGATCTCCTTAAATATAAATTATCTTTTAAATAAATAATAAATGCGTCTATTGCTCGCCAGAAAAACATTTTAAGTGTAGCAATATAGTAAATGGCTCAACATATTTATACTTAGGATTTTCGCTCACAAAAATATCGAATCAGATCACCATCAGAATGTTTACAAAATTCTTCATTGAGCCGACTCATTAAATTTTCACACCAACCAACCTGTGACTGATATGTACTCGATACCACCATTCTCGTCACTCGATACTTTTGTAACAGTATGCTGTATCGTCACGGTCAACATCCCTTGGCTTTCTCATTCCCATATCTCTGATCTCTCACAAGATATCGATATCGGTACTGTGAATCACATATTAATGTCATAGTGGACTCATTCGTGATCATATTTATTTATATATGATTAATAAATAAAAATAAAGATCGATAATAAACGCTGCTCTTCAGCTTCAAAAACGAGGTGATTTAGTATGCTACCACCATTACTTAATCTCACACAAACCATAAATGTTTATTATGTAATGTTGTAATAAGGGCCACAACAATATAGCACTTAGCTTTCTTCAGCAACATAATACTATGTATAAATGGAATAATGAACAGCGTCCCAAACTTTATTTAAAAAAAAAAGTTAAAAAAATATCTTCCAATAAAAAGTCGGCAAGAGTGCCCACAAAAATATAAAAAAACTATACTTTTTGCAACACCTGTCCCGTGTTCGGCCAATATGTCATTATAACGCATTAGAGCCCTTTTTCACATTGGCACATGTCAATTAATACCACCATTGATGAAGCAGGTAAAAGGTTTTTTTCCGAAAAAGGCAACTTTCAAATTTGCACCATAACATAACGATCGTTTTTATGGTTTTTGTCTAACTAACGATGCAGTGAATAGTGTACTTCCGGACTTTTTTAATAGTTTCTTGGTCTGTTCATCTTTTTCTTTTTGTGGTAAAAACAGTCTGTATGTTAATGTTTTTTATGCACAATACACTTCGGCATATTCGAATATAATATAAGTTTCGCAAATTAACTTAGCTTATCTAAGTCTTAAAAAGGTAATATTTAATTTCATTATCTGATAAATAAATTATTATTGTAAATAATAAAAACATACAAAATGGATTATAAAATTCCTTGTAATTATATAATTACAAAAAAAAAAACTGCGGCTTGTAAACAAACCATGGACTAACAAACCAACAAACACAAACAAATCTACTTATGCAAAAGCTAGAGACCACCCTTTATAACCACAACGATCCGGAATCAAATCATGTCATCAGAACATTCAAACAGTCATGTAGAAGCAATAAATCCGAAAGACTACCGAAGATTATCACTCAGACACAATGGTTTACAACTTTGTATTAGAATTATTCACTCGAAAAACGAACCGTAAAGTGCAATATTTAAGGTTTAACTTTGTTAAACCGAATCTGTGCTGTAATCAGCTGTTCGTTAGAACCACCACAAATCACGGTTTCAATAGAGCAAACAACAAATTGGTTTCCTACAAATAATTATATTTTATAGCAATGTCTGGAGAGATAGCAGAAAGAACATAATTCTCAGTTAAATGATAGGGTTGCTTAGTTTTTTGAAAGAAAAATTAAATGTATTTATTTAAGTTTAACTTTAAAATGAAGAATAATAAAATAATAATTATTACACAATGTTTTCAAATTTTTCTTACGATTAAGGACTAAATTACGATTAACTACGACTAAATTAAGATTGTCATGTAAAATCTACTGCACCAACAGCTGAACTACATTGTAAAACACATTCTTCTTCCTAGCGTTTATCCCGCTTCTATACGGGGTCCGCTTTGACCATGATCCAGGATTTGGCAAGTCTGGTTATTAAAGTGAAGCTACTGCCATCAGACCTTCGTAACCCATAGAGGGGAACCAGACAGATTGGATCATGGTTACACATTCAGATCTAACTGAACTAAATTCAGAAATCACTGAATGTGCACGTTTCCTCACGGTGTTGAGTTTTTTTCTTTAGGCTCTACTAGCTCAGTTATATTTTAAACCAGACAGCCCTACGTAACGGAACCTTAACTAACTAGTCAGACCAGCGGATTCAAGTGAGAGTCTGTTATTGAATTTATTTTAGACCATTCATTGTATTTCCATATACGAACACTAAGCCTTTAATATTTCACTTTCGATACTGATAAGGTTATCTGGATCGGGTTTTATCTGGTTTGATTTAGTTTGAAGTCTCATAATTGTTTCAAGTAAATAATGCCTATCATTGCATTTTATTATAGTTTTTTTTTTGTGTCACATTATTTAAATACATAATAGCTTATTGATGCTAGTTCAAAAATAGTAAGTTTAGGTTTGATGATTTTCTAAAGATAAAAACACAGCATATACAATATGCTATTACCTAGTATTTTTTTAAATGTAAGTACATAATTTTATTTTAAATTTTGCTTTTGTTTATTTATTTATTTTTACTAAAAAGGTCATCTTTTAATATTTAAAATGTTTTAAACATTCATTAAAATATTACACGATTAAATCTCGCTCTTGTGATTTATCAGTACAACCTAAAACAAAACGAATGATCTGATAGACATGAATTTATGGCTAATTAGGTGACATCAGTATACTCCGGACATCTCAGAAGGCTTATCTATACATCTACAAATAAACATCATCTGATTGATGACGTAGTAATTTTGTTTAACCTTACCGGGCTCGAATTTACAATGCACCAACGAAATTGGCTGTCACTTGACCATAAATATGGCATAATGAACAGAACGCTTAGAGCAACTTTACAATACGCACTTTCCTAATTTCTAAATATTATGTTGGACGTAGTGTTGTAACAATTTTGTCGATAAAAATTTTCTTCTAATAATGCAGTAGTTGGATATGCTCTTATCATAAGTTTCTTGATACAATCAATAGATAACAATAAAAGCAGTAACTTTCATACCAAAATATTTGTTATCATTGTTTTTTTCGTAATTGGTAACATTGGCAATGTCGCAAAACCAGGTTACTATGAGACTCAATGTAGTAAACTTTTATCAATAAATTCAATCTAAAATGTAGTTTTGCTTGTGAGTAATTGATACTATTGTTTTGACATAATTATATCAGAAATTGATATTAATAATGTTAAAACGAAATATTAAAAAATGTTGTTTAAATGTGTTTTGATTGTGACACCACTAGTAATTATCGATAGATTTCCAACACTATTAGGTAGTAAATGTTCCCACGAATGTTTCCAAATGTCTCCAAAACGCACGGCGACTAGTCTTCCGTTCTGAATAAGATCAAATGAGTGTTTACGGCGCCTTGTAAATTTACCGTCAGATAATATCTGGTATGGCTCTTAAACGACAATTTAGATTGTTGTTACTAATTACGATATTGATAAAATGTTGTCAGATTGTTGCTCGTATGATTTGTTAATGATAAGTTAGCAATTTGTTGCTTAGATAATCTTTGCGGAAGACAATTTATTTTGGTTTAATTTTCAAGCTCGTATGAATTAATAACATTCGTAATCTTTATGTAATGAGGTAGCGAATTTACTATTTACAGAACTAATTTAAATAGTCTCACTTGTACGAAACGAATTTTGTTTTAGACTACTGAAGTGCAAAACAGATAATAAATAAAATAAATATTTGATAAAGTTAAAGTGTAAAAATAAAGGTAAGTTACACAATTGTTCCCTTTTATGTTTAGTCTACATCATAAACAAACGAAAATTTTATTAATAAAGCTGTCAACTGAAATGAACCTTCAAAATGTGTGTATGGCTTCCATTGAAATAAAGCCATAAAGATGAATCTATATTGAAATCCTTAACTACTCAAAATATGCAACTTCATAAAATACCAAGCCGTACGATAACGCCATAAGAATTAGGATAGTAATAAAACTAAATACCGAAATTATAGCATTGAGATTTGAGATAGAAGATCATAGATTTAAATCGTTAGACATGCCCGGATAACAGAAGACTGTGGCATTATTTTGTTTATCGTGACGTACTTTTCAATATGCTATCACCGCGGAAAAAAGAGACAGTCGCATCAAATTTTTGTGCCAATTTCAAAGCGATTCGAAGTATGGCCAAGGCATATGAAACGTTTTAAATCAATGCGTATAATGTTCTACGGAAGCCGGGGTAAGATTTGATCAGCCGCGATAACTGTGAAGATTGATATAAACTATAATAGTGAGATAGGAACGTGTATTTGTATTTGAATTTTGATAACGTCTCAACGTGCGCTTTATGGGATATTAAGAAAGAGAGCGGAAATGTGGTGAAATACTATATAGGAAGTGGCATGTAATTAAACGGTTCATTTTGTGTTGGTTCACAGTTTATTATTGAAAACTAGTTTTTATTTATTTATAAAAAGTACACATTTAAAAAATGATGATAAACCCAATTCCAAGAAATCACTTTTAAAACGTATTTCTATTAAATATTATTAAAAATCCGTTCAAAATACAATTTTCCTGATGGCGTATGAATGGTTCAAGTTTTTTTTAACACAATAATTACGGAATCCATTACTATCTCAAATAGTTTCAAGTTAAAGCACCTAATAAATTGATTTTCTTCGCGAACAGAGGTGCGATTTACTAAGCGCAAATGTCATAAAATCCTTGGTCGCGGTGGCTGTGTAATCTGTGACAGTACTTTTTGGTATTCTGTAAGAACTATTTCAACGCTGCACGTTACTAAAACATCGAACGATGTTCAGGCTGTCACCCCCGTTATTTCAGCCGTGAGCGCATCGAACGAGTGTCGCTTAGTGAATTGCATAGCTGATAAAAAAATTCATGCCATACTAGGACGCCAATATCACAACATTTGGCCTTTCAATTCGAACTGCAAATGATTTTAATTGTACATTTAGCGTCGTCTCTAACAATAGGTGATTACAATTCCGTATAGAAAGCCAGGTGCACTGCGGGGCGATCATTGTGTTTGTGCGTTCAAAATGAGAGGTTAAGTGCGGTTTACAGACGGCGACTCTTCATTCGAGTTCAAGTATGTACGATGTTCAAGCAAAATATTAGCACGATTGAAGTACGAATATTTAAAAAAACTAATTTTGTAACAAAATCTTGTTTAACAAAATAAAAACTTTTTAATTTGCCGTAAGTGTGTAGTAATAGACAGATTTTATAGATTGGAGAAATAAGAGAAACCTAGAGAAAAACACTAACTCATTGTGACACAAAAGTATTGAACCTTATTATATTTTTTTCCTCTACAAAAAATACCTTCGTAAATCTTATACTATCCTATCACCCTAGCATTGCAAAAAATCCACCAGAAATCGCCCCGTATAAACCTCGCACGGATGAATCGCGCGATCAAAAATTTCAATTACAGATCGATTCTTAATGCGTCCGGCTAACAAGGGACCATCTGTTTTCAATTAATTACACTTCTTAGAATAAAATCCTAGAGATCGCGCCGGTCAACTGTTACGTTGTCTACGGTTATTGTTATTTCAATCGAGTTGAGCGATGTTGATTTTGATATTGATTGTTTCAATCGATTCTGTACGGTATCGATTCGTGATGGAACTTATACTGGGTGGGATGATGAATTGTTTTTTCTCTTTTTATATTTTTTCCGTCGTAGCATATTGTCTGGACTTATTTTAATAAGACCACCTTTACAGAACTTCATTGTCCTTTGCCTTGCAATATTGTTTTGTAATTTAGTACTTATAAAATATTTTTTTTAATGTATATCATTAACTTATTATATTAAAATATTAGGTAGGACGACTTAATAGCCATGTAATGATTTATAACTAAACCAATAATTTCAAATATATATAAATTATATAACTTACACACACTCAACATCATCTTAAATAAGGTTTAAAGCATGTAGTACGAATCTGGGACATCACAATCAAATGCCCCATAGAATTAAAGTATGTTAAATATAGAGCATACGAATCAACCTTAAAATCTCTAAGCCTTTCACTTCGCTACCATTTCATCCCATAACATTGCATTCAAAATACCAATATAACTGAATGAAATTTCGTCCCTTCTTATCTGCATACTTAAATACAATTTTTATAATGTAATCCAACTGATAGGATGAAGTTTCCAATAGACATCGGCTAATCGTTGTATATCACAGTATCGGAGATTGCTTATTCATATCTTGAATATCCCTCGGGTGAGTAGAGGAGCGCTTAATGCCAAAATGTAGCATGAAATGGTAATAATTTATGATAATGCTTGGACCAGTTTTCAAGTTGCTGGCGTTGGACAAACCCTTTATGGAGCTTTCGCTTTGTTGTTGGGAATATTTTAGTACATTTCTACAGAATAATACAAGCTAGTAGTATTTTTTTTATTTAATAGAACAGCGTGTAAGTAACATTTTATTAATTTCTGCAGTAACCAATCTTACCTCTTATTTCAAGAAGATTCTTATTGATAGACCTTTTAAAATATCATTTGATTTAAGGATAAACATGATAATACTTTTTATATCGAAAAATAACTCAACTACTTACTGCAAAAACATTTTTAAAACAACCCAATTCTCACTTTCAAAACCATTCCCCACCCAGTATTTCAAACCCTGACTGTCGTGCTCTAAATATTTATACACCCATCTCGCATAAACCCGTCCTCATGAATACTAAGAGGCGGACACTTGCACCGCTCCTGGGTCCTTTTCGCATATCGCTTTCCATTCTGAAAGCTCGTCTCGTAAACTAGCGGTGATGCGTTATTGTATTATGCTGACCCTGGCAGGTTTATGGCAAGGATTCCAATACTCGGTCTGCGTAAGATTTTTCTGTAAGGCTTGATTTGATTGGATCAATGTTTTTGTTGAAAGGTTTGGATTGTTTACTGTGTGTTTTGACAGTAGCTTTTATACTTTATCGGGCAGGATAAAACGTGCAATATTTACGGGTTAAAAAAAATAACATTTCAAAATAAATACATAAGGCAATTTTTTATTCCTATTTTAAATTCAAATTCAAATTCAAATTTCTTTAATGCTCCATAATAATGACATACACTAACATAATAATAATGTGAAGTAGGTATAAAATTATGGGCCTTTGTCAGGCATTGCAAGATACAAAAATAAAATAAATTGAAATAGAATAGACGCTGCTCATTATTTCTAAAATCTTAACATATTTAGAAACTTAACCTAAATCTAAGCACATAGCAATTAATTTTTACATAGCTAGCAGTTGACTTGAAAAAACATATCAAAGTGTAAGTCGCACAAGTAAAATAAAATATATAAAAAATATATTACATTTAAACACTAAAAAAATCATGGAACTATTGGCAACGAACCCATAAGATTTGTGCGGACGGAAAGATTTATTAACTTTACGTCCACACAAAATCCATTTAACACCCAGACCATGTGCAGGGCTCGAACCCGCGACCCCTTAGTCTTGACCATTACACCAAGCAGGTCGTCAAATATAACGAAAACATATTAGCTCGAAGTGCTTCTACTCATTTAGAATGGAATGCGCTAACTCATATAGTTAGCCTGCGCTCATGCGTGCATTGTAAAACCACAGTACAGAAAAGTCTTTTCATAATTAAACTGAAAAGTAAATGTTATGTCGAAATACTTGGATTTATTGATTATGTTGCAAGCTGAATATTACATTTACGTTCATCGTCTTTGAATCTATGACTTTGAATTGTTTAGAATAGTTTAATTATAAATTTACAAATCCATTTTGGTTAGTTTCATTCATATACTATGCAAATATCAAATAAACAGTTTTTTTAGCTACTGTAGCTAATGTAAGTTCGAAATTGAATTCAATTTGGCGTATTATATTCAACTTTTTATCATTCTACTTAATCGGTCGTTAACGCTTAGTACAAACTTATGTTACTGCATTTCTTTTCACTATATCCTAACCCTTGTAACATTATGGATGATTGGCTTTCCTAATTAATTTCCTCTATACAAACAAGTCGGGTACTTAATTTGTATCTATTTATGCGCTATAAACTTCATGCCTATTTACTGCTCAAAATTATAATGCACCAGCACGAACTATTACAGTTAAAATAAATCTGTTTGTCCGTGATTCATCAATTAAACGGATGTCAGTAATTAACGAACTGTGCTTATGAACGCTTTGAATTATAAACCTATATGAATTTTAAATGAGCACCGTATGTTTGAATAAGCAAATAAAATGGAGAGTAATGCTTGTAAGGATAAGACTTTTTTATGTAATAGAATATGTAATATGTTATTTTCAATGCTATGTAATGTGTTATATCTCTACAGTATTAGTGATGTAATCTAGCTGTCTAGATAAAAGTACTAGCAGCAAAAAACACTTATAAACAAAACTGTTTTTTATGTTTTTTTTTTATTTGTCACATCACATTTTTTTCATGCGACAGGCACTGTCATTATTCAGATTATGACTTTATTTAGAATGGCTCATACACTCATACGTCCCTGGTATGGAAGTTATTAATCGAACCCAACACCCAGACGTCATACAATAGTCGAATTCAATGACCCAAGGAGTTCAAAAAGTTTGATTTATTGATATTTTTTCAAACATATTTGCAAAAAGCCTAATAAGTTGATCGTCCGTAAGTAAAACTTCATACACAATGCTAGTTGCTGTACGACTACATTCGAATTTGGACTTTAACTCCCTCCCATAAGAAATTATTTGTACCTATCTTCTGCCCTGTAATGTTTTGTGCGTAACAAGTTACATTACGATATCAAAATGTATATAACTCAAAGGTCTGATCTGCCTGACTGATATAGCGATCTATCTACGAACAGCCCAAACCACTGGACGCATCGGGCTAAAATTTGGCATGCAGTCAGATGTTATGACGGAGGAATCCCCTAAAGAGGAGTTTAATAAATTATACCCTAAGGGGATAAACTAGAGTCTAGAGGTTGAAAGTTTGTGTAAGTAAATCTTCTTAGATTTTCGATAGATTGAACAGAAAGTAAATAAATACCTTTGAAAGAGACTTTACACTAATGTAGCTTATACATATATCACAAAAACACACAGGCTACAATTAACAAAGATAATGTGTTTAGAAAACGATATCCACGCATGCAAAACCGCGGGCGAGCGCTAGTATTACTCGTACCATACCTTCATCTACCCAAGTCAATGGTAGTTCAGAATATTCAAATCAAGCTGTTCTCCCGAACGTAATAATTACAATTCGACTATGAATTTCGTGACTGTCGATCATGGCTTGAAAGCAAATCCCATAGTTGCTTTAATTGATTTACTGTTTGAGTGATATCGTATTCCATTAGAAATGTATTTGCGTTTGTAACCGATTGGCACGGCAGTGGCGTGGAAAGTAATTCGCGTTTTAATACAACTATAGGCTGGATGGAGAATGATGTTTTTTACAACATCGGTTGATAAATCATTACTTAATACATTCTGTTGATGTTGTGCAAATGGTAATGGTAGCTAAAGCATTTGAGGAATGCTTAACACAACACTGGCGCCCAAATGTATTCGTATTACTGGATACCTTTTGTTTTTAGGTATTAATACCAGAACTGTTACTGCGATGCATTATACTATTCCTTTTCAATTTTAACAACTGTTCCTATCACTACTGAAATTTACCAAAAATCTTGTTCAAACTTCAACTTCTCGTCAGCTTTAAAGACTATTATGACAGATCAAGTGATTGACCCCACCAAAAACCACGGAAGGCATAAGCTAAAACAATTGCCGATCTCAGCACCCACATGCGAAGTTATTTACCCGTCTGAGAATATAATGCAAAAAGGCATGTGTTACCACACTAGAAGAGAGTACAGTTCATTGTCTTAACACAAAAGCGAAAGTTCATTCAATAGTTATGTGAGATAAGTAATTAGGTGTTTCACCCGATTACGTCAGTAGCCTTAGTTTTTCTCCGATTGTTTGGACGTGAACTTGTAAATGTTGCTTTTTTACACGTATTGTTGTGATCTGTCGGAAGTTTGTAAGGCCAATGTTCTCGTGATGATGGAATGATATCGGCGATAAATTAGAATACGATAGCGTTTTTATTTGCAACGGTGGAAAGTTATGCAATTGATTTAGTATTACGATAGAACTAACCGTAGCTAGTATTTGCAAAATTGTTTATATGATGCACAATAACATATCAATATTTTATTTTGATATTTACGACATCTAAGGCAACAAAAGCAGAATTGCTATGGCTATAGTTTGCATGTTTCCCCCGATTTTGACATAAATAACTAAATACGCGAAGACTATAATGCTTTATTAATTAAAGGAGACGATCCATTTTGGGCTTGATTGTGCATGGATAAATTATATACCAAAAAAACTGTATATTTTTGTTAATTAACCTCTATAAATAACAACGGAATAGGCTTTGGCCAAGTTAAGTTAATTGCATAATTATATATTTTTCATTATCAAACATACTTTATAAACGACATTGCACTATATTTTTTAATTTTTAACTGTCTTCAAAAACGCACCTAATAAAATAACAGATTAAATAATCGATTAGAGAAAATCGATAAGCGGAGATTGAATAAAATGCATCATGTTTCAGTGTCGTTTTGCTAAGTTTTGAAGAACTACAATCATTTATTATTTGTAATATTCGTTATATCTTAATAATGATCTACTTTTTACGTCTTCATAATAAAGATAATAATAAAATCTAACAATTGATCGATTAAACGATCAGTATCAATTGAAATGGAGCCATTTTGGCACTGACCTATATCTTGTCTATATATAGATCAGTGCATTATGGTTTTACGTCATAAGTCAATGTCAGTCCTGTCACTTGATGTCACACCATATAGATACGGCAACGATTATGAATATTCATGCATGATTTTAACATATTTGGCCGTTGTATTCAGCTATTAAAATTGGGCAAATGTAATCTTTTGAAGTGTTCTAATTGGTGACCAATTTGTAGCCGTGCACATCCAGGCCCCCGTTTTTTAGTCAGTATTAAAATTAATAAAAAAGGTTAACAAAATTTCTAAAAATAACATAATCAAATGTGCTAACAAATGTACAATCTCAATGTCATTGCTCTCCGATTTCTTTCTTGTACGGAGTTAAATATGTAATTCAATCTTATTGTTCTTTGTTTCACACGTTTTTCCCGCACCTCTACAGAGCCATAACAACGCCATATTATTTCCTAATATAGTTACTTAATTATATTTATTCGAGTAACTTTCAATAGTTTTCTATGAGACAAAGAAAACAGTAAGTGCTTAGCGCTTTGTTTCACAAAGAATTCTGCGGTCACACAAATATTTGTGTGTATAATAAAGCAATTATGGAAACACTAGCGGCCGCCCGCGACTCCGTCCGCGTGGATTTCGATTTCCAATAGCCTAAAACCTTCCTCGTCAAATGGACTATCCAAAACAAAAAGAATTTTTCAAATCAGACCAGTACTTCCTGAGATTAGCGCGTTCAAACAAACAAACATACAAACAAACAAACAAACATACAAACAAACTCTTCAGCTTTATATATTAGTATAGATTATATAAATAAAGTAGTGGTTGCAAGCGACTCCGTCTTCGATTTCAGTTACCGCAAATATTTAAAATTTTCGGGTTCCACAGTATGGGTTGCCGAGATCAGGCGACAGTCGCACCAATGTAATAACCAGGCTTGTCAATTTAAGATCATAATCGAAGCGCAACCATTCGGTGAGGGAAAACACCGTGAGGAAACCTGCACATTCAGTGATTTCTGACTTTAGTTCAGTTAAATCTGAATGTGTAACCATGATCCAATCTGTCTGGTTCCCCGCTATGGGTTACGAAGGTCTGATAGCAGTCGCTTCACTGTAATAACCAGACTTGCCAAATCCTGGATCATGGTCAAAGCGGACCCCGTATAGAAACGGGATAAAACGCTAGGAAGAAGAAGAATCGAAGCGCACCCTTAGCTCCAAGGCAGTGATCGAAGATGCAACCGGGAGAAGCACTAAGATAATGATGGATTGTAATATTACAGCTTTCCTCGTCAAATGGACTTTCAAAAACAAAAATATTTTATCAATTCAATCCAATAGTTACTGTGACCAGCGCCTTCAAACAAACAAACTCTTCACCTTTATTAAATTAGTACAGATTTCCACCAATAACTCTCCTCATAAAAATATTCATATACCAATCCCATTCTAAGGGTCACACTTCACGGCCCAATAAAGCTAGCACAAATGCCATTATAAATGACGGTTGTCAAAATATTCGGAACAATCGTAATCAGCCTCTTGTGCGGAACAAAAGCCTGGCCGTAATGAACGGGGAACGGCGCGTGCGTTGGAAGACACAAAAACGCTACTAGTATGTGTGGTACAAGTTAAGAGCGGTAAGAGGCTGAAAGATAGATATAATAAATCAGTATTGTTGTCTATCTATCTTTGTGATTGTGTTAGGTGCCAGTGTTAGATCATGAAAAAGTTCGTATTGCAAATAGCTAGTTACAAAACAACGGCGCGTGCGTTGGAAGACACAAAAACGCTACTAGTATGTGTGGTGCAAGTTAAGAGCGGTAAGAGACTGTAGATAGATCGGTTATATCTTTCAAGCTAATTATTAATTAATAGTTTGCTTTCTTCGTGAGTGTGTTAGGTGCCTGTGTATTGTAACAAAAAAACAACAGGAACAAGTTATAGGCTTAAATAGAGAGTGATAGCGTATGAGATACAAAGGGAAAAGTAAGAGAGTTGGTATTAGTCTTTTTTAATCAAATGCACATACAAGCTGCTCGTTTGCGAGGCACAAGTGATAAGCGAATAGTCTCCGTTGCCAGTAATTGTGCTGAAAAATGCAAATTAACATAAGTAATATAATGTGTTGCAAATACTAAGCGAAGATGGCCACGAAACTTTTCCATGAGGTTGTATTTTACAGCTTTTATAAACAAATGTAACAAAATTTAACTAGTAAAATTAAAATCTAGAAGCAAAATTGAAGCATTTAATATAAAATAAATATTTAAGATCGCCTTTTCATCTATCTTATACGCAAAAAGTCACATTAGGCTACCAGAGCGTGTGGTGTGAGTGATGAGCAAAAAACGAGCTGATTCAGAAGTTGAAAGCATGTAAATAAAAATTAAATAATATTTCACAAAAGTTCAAATTCGAAAAATGTGGTAAGCATTGACGCGTTGGATTCTTTTCACTATCGTGTTCACTGAAACCGAAAAGATCTCAACGCGTCAAGGACTTTAAGGCTCGTTTAAATAAATCGCAATCAACTCTGAGATCGAACTTGGGGCGAACTTGAGGTGCTGTTTTTACTGAATTTGATATATCAAGTTTGCACTCAAGATCGATCTCAGAGTTGAGCGCGATTTATTAATACGAGCCTTAGATATATAAGTGTGTCAAGTTTTCCAAACTTATTATAATATTTCCTTCATTCAAATGACGTACATATACACACATAACCTAGACCAGTTTTCATCATGGTAATGTTTTTTTCTAGGATGGCACTGAAAGTACCTTCTTGAAATAAACTTAGCAACAAATTCTTCTTCGTATTTTCTAAAATTCAAAGATTTATTATTTAAAATAAAAAACAGGACGAAACGATTTTGTGGTTGTAAAGTTACAATAAAGTCTGATTTGTTGTCACTCTAACTTAATTATCATTGAAAGTATGTTAATTGTTTCAATCTAATGAATCTACACTCATAACATCTTAATGGGCGATTGGTACGAATACTTTTTAAATTCCTTCATGTCTCGTCTTCAAATGCTCTAGTTTACATAATACTTGTATTTTGCAATATTTGGCATTCCTTTCAATACGATGAGAGTTGTTCATTAGATAATTTCCGTTTGTGCGTTTTAATAATCCAATAATTTAGACAAATACTTGTTCCAACACTTTTCAGTTGCTAATGTTGAGTAACATTGGTAGTCACAATGTTAATCAATGTTTCCATAATATTTTCTTGTTGTTGTGATAGAAGGTTATTTATATACTAAATTAAAAATCCTTTTTTAGATTCAACGTAATTTAAACTTCTTTAGGGGTTTGTTAGTGTTCAATTTTATTCGAAAAATGTGTGAATAAGTATTGTTTTAAATAATAAAAACTATTACATTTGGCATGTAGTGCCTTATAGTTGACAAGTGAAGGTGTCATTGGAAACTTCAATAAATGATAAAAACACGCTCAATTCGGAGTCATAAATATAACAGCAAGTGAAACTTACTGCCACTATTATAAATGTTAATTTCCAACGACACGCACATTACCTTAAACATGATAAATAAAACTTGCAAACATTTAAGTTGGCGCCCAAAATTGGCAATAAAAATCCGATTTAGCACTTAACCCGAATAAACCGTTCCGCATTTTACTCAAAAAATAGAAAACCGATACTCAAACGACATTTTGTAAATATCGTCTATCATTAAAATGAATCGCTTCCGCTTCCGCCCGAGCCTGCTTGGTATCTCTAGATAAGTAAACGTATTGCTAACGAAGTTAAATTAATTAAAGTGTTGGCAAATATCGCGTTACTATGCTGTGGTGATCTTTCACGGCGTCTTTTTGATGTGTTTTTGTTTTGTGCTGCTGTTTCGACTACATTCTGTGTACAAACTATACTCTGTCCATTTTATTAGGCGTCTTTTGACAGATTGACATTTGACACAATTGGTGATGTACTAAAGTATCTAAAATATGGTGTCATTCCGGTTATCGATAAACTGGAGTTACGATTTTATAATCCCTTAGTGTAGAAAGAAACCTACTAAGGCGAAAAAACGCAACACAAGTAATTTGGAGGTACTCTTAACATGTTAGCAGTGTGTCTCTGAACTAATATAACAAAGCTAAAGAGTTTGTTTAGCTTTAGGTTTGTTTGTTTATTTCAACGCGCTAATCTCAGGTTCGATTTGATAAAATAGTTTAGTGTAGGATGTTAGGGAACGGATAGATTTATTTTAGAACTTTTAAGAAACATCCCTGGCTCTAGCATAAATGCCGAAGTTCATTACACAAACATTGGCCCCTAGCGGGATTCGAACTCGCGACCCTTGGGTTTCAGACCACTAGAACAACGGGCCCATCAAACTTATTGTAACTGTTTGAACATCTGCTAATTGTTCCAGTTTTTAAATAGAGGTTATTGAGCAGAGTTGTGTATTGCAAAGAATGGCGAGAACTCCATTAAATATGTGATCAATGAGATAACGTTATGAAAATAAGTCATTCCATCAACTTTTATTTTGACCCTTATTCATATCTACTTACAATCATAGTTATCAAATACAAAAAGTACAATAATTATCAAAAACAAAACCGAAGGTACTAATAAGCCGGAAATGTTTCGCGTTCAGGTGTTATCCAATGGAACTTTCTCCAAATGACTGGTTTGTGAGCGGAGTAAGGTGATCAAGGTAGTGTAGATTGCAATGAACATGAGTGTTAACTCATCTTCTTAATTATCGACGAATGTAGTGCGATTCACAATACGCTTGTCACAAATGGCTAGTTAAGTTAACTTTTATTCTTAAGCATCTATATGGACCTAACTTGAAGCGTATAACTGACCCAGACGGAGAAGCCAAAACTTTTAAAAACTGATTGTATTTTTTTATGTTATAGGGAGGCAAACGAACAAAAGATTGATGGTAAGTGATCACCGCTTCCCATGGACATCAACAATCGCGCAAGGGTCGCAGATGCGTTGCCTACCTTAAAAACCCCATACCCTCCCCAACTAAGCTCTGGCGACCTTACTCACGAGCAGAAACATAGCACCATAGTTACAAAGTGCTTCTTCACTGTGGTCTTCTGTAAGGTGGAGGTACTTCCCCAGACGAGCGGCTCATTCGACTGGAACTTCCTATGAGCTCTATGTAGCTCTCTTAAATGAGGTGATGACTTACACATAGCATTTACATCCAAATCGTTGTATCCTATGCATTTGACTTCACTTATCCGTCTTTATAAGTTGTTGTTTTCATAATTATGCTTACATAAACTATAATAAAAACCAAATAAGGAATGTTACAAGTAAATGTAACTTTCAACACGCGAGCGACAAGCTCGAATGTGTCAATGCAAAATAATCATTTACACACTTGGAATAAATTTCGAAATTGATTACCTGCGGACATCCTTTGACGCTGTATTTTATTGCAAACATTTAAATTCTAATTATGTCGGATATTATTGAATTATTTCGATACTTGTTTCACAGGATTGAGAGAATTTATAGGCAAAATTTATTTTGTCAGACTAATACTACTTTACTTTTATAAATACTTGAGTAGGGCCCCATAATTTCGGTTAAGTTTGTAGGAGTAACTTTTATAATGATAATAATAAAACTAGCGGCCGCCCGTGACTTCGTTTCCATGGATTTAGATTTCTGTATACGTAGTTTTATAACACTTATAGTATACTATAATACCTAATAGCCTTCCTCGATAAAAGAACTTTATCAACATAAATATTTTATTATTCGAACCAGTAGTCCCTGAGATAATTGCGTTCAAAAACAAAAAATAATATAAATAACCCTAGCTCGGTTATTAAAATATCTGCTATGATAGAAGTTTTTTTTACAAAAAACTCATAATTTTTGATTTTGGCACTATAGTCATAAGGCATTTAAACAGTGCGTTTTCAACTAGCATTTCACGACGGAAGTGCATTTGTATAAAAACCGTTGTATATAGACTCTCGCGAACAGTTGCGTCATCAATGTCTTTAATTCTTATTATTTACTGATCCGTTTCAAATAAACACTCGATGAAGATTTTCCTTAAGCATTGCTCATTTCCGTGGCGGCTAAGCTAAGTTAATGAGGCAATAATACTTATATAGTCGGCTTTGATGCTTAAGTAACTTGCTTAACAAAATGATAATACCTACTCAAGATAGCAATATTTCATTGATAAAGGAAGAGTTCCCTCTATTGGTGAAATTGGCGCAATAATAGCTTTGGGTTTTCATTAACGAAAGGGAGGATTATCCCCTAAATACCTAATTATCAGTTCCTGTGTTAGGTATAGTTATGACAGAATATATTCAAAGTCTAGCCGTCTACCTTAGATAATTTAATAATTCAAATAACTTACTTTGACCAAAACTCTACAATGATCGTAACAAGGGCGGTAGAAACACATTATAAATATCCACACTTATAGTGCTCAGTTCTTTACTTAAGTAAAGCTTCAGTAACTTGTTGGTGAAACCCGTACCTTCAATCACAGAATAAGGTCATCAAACACAATTACTACAGACAAAAACGCAAATAGACCGTCATTACAGGTCTGTGTTTGTTTTCAGCCCTACAAAACGAACCCGCAAACCGCAACCAAGCTAGCACGTACAGACAACGAGATGAAACCATTGATGGAACCTTTTTACGAAGAACCGCATAAAAACTGTATCATAACCCAACCGCACTAGCGCACGCTTTCCGGAGATGTTGAGGTATCTACCCGTCCAGAGAATGTACGTGGTACTGACAACATTTGACCAGACCATCTTAAGACATAGTACAGTCATGAGCACCAACATATATACAAACTCATTCAAATACGAAATTTACTGCTTTGACATAAGAGTCGATGTGTATGTAATGTGTATACATGTTGGTGCTCATGACTGTACACTAAACTGCACTCAAACTCAAACTCAAAATATTGTTTTTTACAATTAGGATTCATAAAATCACTTATGAATCGTCAATTAAAATAAAAAAGAAATTCTTTGGACTAACACAACAATTGCCTTACCCCAAGGTAAAGTCGAAACTTGTACTATGGAAGCTAGGGCACGGATAGACATACTCAAAAGTTCCCTTTCTTTAGTATTATTCTGAAAGCTATTAAAAAACGTTACATAATTAAGCAACTATAAATAAAGAGTTAAATACTTAAATTGTGTTACAAAAAACAAACATAGAAAGAGTGAAACAGAAATAAAAAATCTCACATAAATCATTAATCAAATCACAGGAGCAAATTAAATTCAGTCTACCGAAACTAAATGTCTACAAACTAATTAACAAATGCTTAAATTATTCAGTTATGACATGTTTTAAATAACAAACACGGGCAATATCGTTATTCACTAAATCTGTCTTTATTGCAACCAGTAGTTCTACCCTTTCAGTTGGAAGGCACATTTGTCAAAAAAATGCATAGAATTAAAAACTTAAATATGCCCCCGCCATACTTTGATCTGCTGTGAAATTGGTACAAAAATTTTAAGCGGCGGTCACTTCTTATCAAAGTGATAGCATGTAGTAATGTAACGTCATGACAAACACAACAATGTCACGTTTTTCTGGTGTTGGGGCATGTTTAACGATTTAAATCTATGAAAATATGTATGTCTGATCTGGCGTATCTGAGCAGAAATATTACATAATTATACTAATTTTACATGTTTCGAATAATTTTGCATTTTTAGTTATAAATTAACATAAAGACGACGCAATAAATGTTACGAAGCTGCCTTTTGATAATGTTACGTCGATAATTAATAACAAAACGACCATGACAATTTTGCCTTACTACTGTCAAGTGATATTTGAAATCTTGTTTTCATTATAAAACTTGCTGTAAACCCCGGCTTTGCCTACACGTTTAAGAAAATAATCTCATTACAATTTTTTTCATGCCTAAATTTATCAAAAAATCTGTAAGATTTAAATTGAATTAAAATAATCTAATCGTTTCGTGACCAATAAACAAACAAACAAATATTACTGTATTTTTTATATCATTATGAAGACGGATGACATGTATTAGAATTTTTATTTTTATCAAGCGTTCTTGTGTTAAGTGTGATCATGTAATTATTCTTTAAATGTAACTTGTTTTAAAGAACCTGATCTATTTAAATCTTAATTTGTGGTTTCCGGGGTTGTTTGTTTTTAATTAAGGTTTTGCTATAATTTATATATTCATGCATGTTTTTGCATAGACTATCAATAGTATTTTAGTGATTCTCGATAATTTTACTAGTAAGTAATTAAAAAACAACTCATTAAATTTTAAATACATAAGAGAAAAAAGGATAAGCAGTTAAAAAATTCGGGAGACTTTATAAATGTATTGATGTTTGTTTTGTCGTGAACTGCTGAAAAAGTTGAATCAATAATTATTCTAGTCGGCAAGTTCTGCATGAGCTTTGTTTGTGTATCAGACACATTATTTCGTAAAGGTCAAAATCAAAACACAAACAATAATTCTATTAATTTATAACATCGAAAATTTTCCGCGCATGACAATAGCATACAAAAGAAAATCTACTTACATCATGGTCCGGTACGTAGGAGTATACGTGAAGCTTATCAATCCTGATGGTCCCTTGAAACGGGTACAGGAGGGTCCCTCGCTGCAGTTCCGAGGATGTCCACACGCTGACCGAAGCCTCGCGACCCCTGGCACCCCCTGGCCTCAACGCCAGACTCAGATCTTGAGGAATCAGCACCAACGTCTCCATCTTCAATATCTTCAATCACTGGCACATAACCGTCCTTATTGCAAAAAAGTTCAAAAAAGGTTTGGTACCCTTCAAAGTGTCATATATTAGTAATCTTAAAGAATGCGACCGGTCTCGTCCATCACACTTAATGAGGATAAATAAATTATTATACGGGAATAAAAAAAGGGACGTCGGCCCGATTATCTGCGGCTGTGTCACCGACGAATATCGGATGGTCGCGTGATCGATCGCCCGGTGAAACGTCGGGCCGGATTAATCAGATTTAATCACGACGATTTTTTTATTTGAATTTAGAATTTATTAATCGCAACACTAATTCTGGAGTGTTTGCAAAAGTTCGTCAACCCGCCTGATACCGGCACGGTACAATATTAGCAAGGGCGGTACAGCACAGCGCATACGCAGGATGCGCGCGCGCTCTTCTCTGAACGTGCACTGAAGGAAGCGCTAACATTGACCTTAGTGGCGGCCGTGATCGCGTTTACAGTTCATTTTTTGTTCGATAAAAAGGAGAGGAGTATAGCCCTACAACTAAGATGTTTTTGGTGTCATTCGATTTTCGACTTTAAGCTTTTGTAATAAGAGTGTTGCAAATGTGTCGGTTAAGTTTGTAAGGTGTGTAGTAAGGTGCTCCCCTCCAAAGGCGGCACCTGCCTCGAGCGCCTCCCGTCACAGCGGCATAGAGCGTCGCGCCGCGCACACGCACCTGATACCACCTGTTCGTTTTTTAAAACGATTATCGTAACGTGTTTTTTTACGATGACATTTGGAATGGGGCAGGTGATTTTTCTAAGCAGTTTTAGGAGGGTCAAATTGGTTTTTGCGACGCTTGTAAAATGCAACTAAATTACCATTTTTTTGTATGGGTCGTGAATGGACGATACAGTTTTCGGGTGGATATTTTTTCAACTTATTTTTAGGACGTCATCAATGACCGTTAGATATGCAGTTTTATTCTACCAGAATGGTTTTAACAATTGTAAATATAAAGGAAGTTTTGATATAGTATTTTTTAAAGATTTTATCACTTCATTTTTTTAATTTATGTTATAACAAAAAACCACATTGATTAACTATGTTGTTGCTCTTCGAAATCTATATTTGATTAAAAGAATCTTTAATACAAAATTTCTCATACAAATGCGTAATTCATTTCTATATTTTTTTGTCAATTCCTTTTACTATTCTCAATAACTTTTGGTTCAAACAATTTATTGAAATGTAACCAAAATAAGCTAAAGTAAAATTCATTATGTCGACGAAAAACCATAGAGTTTAAACAATTTTATGCGAACATTAAAGCAGGAAAGTCATAACTCTCTGTACTGTTATAAATACTAGGTATCATATTTACACCAAACAGCTCATCCTTAGAAACACTGCAGAAGCTCTCTGGCTCTACTTTCAAAAATGGCTCTTAACTCTCTTCAAATACAGTGTATAATGCAATGGTAGAGTCTACAACACATGATACAGAATGTCGACGACCTAAACACACCTTTTTTTTTTTTTTTTTGTGGAGGGGAATGCATTTACGCACCATGTCGCCGCGGGCTAGCTAAGCCCGCGACCGTGTGTGGGGCTCGGGCGCACAAAAGGCGCCCACTACCCACTAAACCCCTCCAGTTCCCCCTTTTGCTCGCATCAGGACGGGTCGCTGCCAGCCGCCACGTGGCGGCTTATGTTCGACCCGTCCTTCGAGCGCCCCGACCTGATGCGGTAGGCCGGGGCTGGCGCCTAGGGAGGACCACCCGGGAAACTGGGTGGTCCCCAGACATGGCTCGGGTGACCTAGTGCAATGCGCGGGTTGGGGGGCTACCCCCCCGCGCAGGTCACCCTACACAGGCCTAGAGGAGACGCAGATGAGCGCGCCTCCTCCGGCCCGGCCGTCTACGCCGGAGCGGAGCGGAAGAAGGATCCTCCTCCCGCTCGCGCTCCTTTGCCTCCTTCTGCGAGATGACTTGTTCGCACGCACCTAACCACACCTGCCGCCACCGCAATACCACTCGAACTACTGGTGTATGGAGTTGGTATAAAACGAGATTTGACGACGCTGAATCATAGAAAAGTGGTTGTTTTTCGTTGATTTTGAGTATTTTCATTTTAATAAGTAGACCTTATATAGATACAGTCTATACGGTAAGAACGTACTGTTGATTGATATTGTACAATAAAAACTAATTAAATAAAATATGTAAAAATATGTGGAGTGACTTTTTGATTGTGATAGAAAGCTTGGTTTGACTCAATATTCAGCTGTTGCGAAGTTTAATAAGACGAGTTAACGCGAAATCTTCCAAAGTCCACGTGTTCAATTTATTTACGTACGCTATAAACGTACCTTATACCTAAGTTTGAAATCCCATGACTACCTGTACAATTTACACATTTTATTGCGATGTTATTTCAAATTTTAACAATTAAGTTAAAATTTGAATTCACAACTGCACCAATAGTTTTAAATGTGCCATACTTTCACGTTGTACAATCTCATACAAATTGATAGAGACAGATTTTTAACACTTAAATTACTCAGTCGTAAGTCATGTAAAAAACTTGTCAACGTCGATAGATCGATCTAAAATAGTCACCGACCTGACTCGTGTGTCGTAACGGTTGAGTAAGTTGACATTGGACATGAGTCACTTAGTGGGTAAAAATAGAGATGTTTTTGAATGAGCTAATTGCTCTCTATGTACTCGAGTGATTTATTAAAATTTTATTTCATGTTGATAGGGAGGGAGAGCTAGGCATTTAAAGTCATTGGAATACTAAAATTTTTAAATTTCTATTTATATCTCGCGAAAGCACAAAAATCTACTACTGTTCTGGTTATACGTTGTGGTTATGATAGTTTTTACAGGCAGAATTACCAAAACATAAAAACTTAATTTTTTTAATTTCAATTCCCCTTCAAAAGCTTCGATCATGGGTTTCCTATTGCGTACGTACAACGTTTCTTCTTCAACCAAAAAGCCGAGTATTACATAAATAAACCGAAATGAAATTTTTAATTCTCTTTGTTTTAATTTAAAACTAAAATAAAACACACAAGCTCAGAAACCATCTATCGGCAATATATTACACACTTATATTACAAAACAAATGAAATGCATAGCCACAACGTCAGAAGCCGTTTCGCAAAGAACGGAAGCATATGTTGTACGTCCCCTGTCAACAATATTGTTACAAAACAATAAAATGAAAAATACGTCGATCGCATCCTCAACAGTAAGTGCACCTTTTAAAAACGAAAGGCAGTCAAAATATATTTTTGAGTTATGCTAGAATCAGTGAGCTGTTCCACTAATATTGTTCAACGGGACTAAACGCGATATTAATTATGTAGTAAGTATTGACAATGTATACTACTTACTGATTGACGTTTTCGCTGCGTTACAACAATCACGGTAGCAAACGGACTGGTCAATACTGGTGATGCAGGGCGTTGTTTTCTGCTCGGGTGCGATTGAGAATTTCTTCAGATGCTGTTATTGATAAACAGCTTACTGGCGAGATCAACAAAATTGCTTCTAAACAATTCAGAGACAGTTTAACATCTTCAAAATCTATGTAGCTTCTGAAAAAAGAACGTAAGCATATGTCACCCATCACCAATATCGTTCCAAAGAAAAAAAATATAAAAAAAGTTTCAACCTCAAACGTCACTTCACTTTTGAAAAAAGAACGTATTATCAACAAATCAGTTCCGAAAAAAATATATCACATTCTCAAAATTGATTTCACTTTTGAAAAAAGAATCTGGTCCATACGTCACTTCCGCGCCTACGCGGGGCGTGGTTTCGGGCGTGGCCTCGGCCGGCCGGCCTCTGCGCGCGCGCAGCGTGCGATACTGTGCGGTATTGTTCAAGGTTTCGGTAAAGCGCGGGATGAATTTGGTTTGAACTTATTGCGGTAAACTTTTGTAGTAGAATCAAAATAAAGCTGAAGAGTTTGTATATTTGAACGCGCTACAGGAACGTTCGAGTTCAAAAAATATTTTTGTTTGGATAGTCAAGTTGTCAAGGAAGGCTTTAAGCCAAAGTATAACACTATGCGTGCGGAAACCAAAATCCACGCAGACGGAGTCGCGCGCGCGCAACGTGCGAAACTGTGCGGTATTGTTCAAGGTTTCGGTAAAGCGCAGGATGATATTTGTTTGAACTGCTTGTGGTAAGCTTTTGGATCAGAATCTGTACTTAATATAATAAAGCTGAAGAATTTGTTTGCTTGTTTGAACGCGCTAATCTCAGGAGCTACTGGTTTGAAATGAATTTTGTTTTGAAGTTGGATGATCCATTTGTCAAGGAAGGCTTGAAGCTTTAATAAAACCTATGATATAATATAAATTTACGCGGACGGCGTCGCGGGCGTGCGTTAGTTGGAAGATATGTGTGGTATTGTTCTAGGTTTCGGTAAAGCACGGGATGATATTTGTTTGAACTTCTTGTGATAAGCTTTTGGAGTAGAATCTGTACGAATATATTAATGCTGAAGAGTTCGTTTGTTTTGTTGGACGCGCACATTTCAGGAACGTTAGAGTTCAAAGAATATTTTTGTTTTGGATAGTCCATAACTCGAGGAAGGTTCTATGCTATGTTTAACACTATGTGTGCGGAAACCGAAATTTCTTTTCTGTGCCGAAATCCACGCGGACGGAGTCGCGAGCAGCGTGCGATAATGTGCGGTATTGTTCAAGGTTTCAGTAAAGCGCGGGATGATTTTTGTTTGAACTTTTTGCTGTAAGCTTTTGGAACAGAATCTGTACTCATTTTAATTTAATTAAGCTTAAGACGTTGTTTGTTTGTTTGAACGCACTAATCTCAGGAACGTTCGAGTTTAAATTTTTTTTTTTGTTTTGGATAGTCCATTTGTCAAGGAAGGACAACAATTTGTAATTAATTTTATGTATATCGATTAAATTATAAGGATCGATAAACAGTTTCTATAGGATCATTCAAGGTTTGAGTACTAAAAATGTCAGTATTAACATAAAAAACCTTGCGTTTAACACCAACGTCAACCATATTTTTGAAGTAGTAGTTACCTGTTTATTTTATCCCTAATACTCGTATTTCAGAAACATAATATTTTAAGAACACTACCTGCTAAAGCATTTTTGAGAGGATATTCTGCTCCATATTATAATTATGAATGAACGTTATGCTCAATCCGCTTCATGGAAACATACGGTTGTTAATTAGGATAAAAGTCGACATTGGTAATTTATTTTACTTTCAAACTAACATGATCAAGCTTATAACAGAGTAATTCTATAAGCAATTTAAAACGTTTGCGTTCTATTATAATTAGGCAACATTATTACATGGGACTACACGCGATATGTTTTCGCTTCGATGCTGCAGCCGTGGTAACAAACGAAACGTGACAGAAAAACCTATATATTTTTGGTCAGTTGAATCGATGAAATATTATTATATCAAAAATATTTTTGCTTTATTTTGAACAATAACAACATGACATTCCGATAAAAATCCTACTATACTATTATAAAGGCGAAAGTTTGTATGTATGGATGTGTGGATGTATGGATGTATGGATGTTTGTTACACTTTCACGTAAAAACTACTGAATGGATTTGAATGAAACTTTACCACAATATAGCTTATACATCAGAATAACACATAGGATATTGGAAATCGTCCACAAATCCACGCGGACGGAGTCGCGGGCGGCCGCTAGTACTAATTTAAATTGAACATTTATAATTTTTAATATTTGGACTTACAAACGTCTTTAAAGCTTTTAAAATAGTATTTCGGTCGCGTCAGTAATTCGTCCCCGAATGTTTCCGCAGATCATCCGAGATGACGGTAAGCGGATTGGTACCGTCCGTCACATGTCTCGTGTGCAGTCAGCTTAATCGTCATTAATTTCGACTCTCCTTTGGACGCCATCATTATTCGATGTAGACCAAGAGATGGTATAATTTTAATATGTTTAGTAGTAAAAATATTTATAAAATAAAAATATTTTTAAATGGATAAAACCGCAGTTTAATCAAAACTTCACATTTACAGGAAAAATCCGTCGAATCAAGAAAACCTAAGAAAACACTAGGTATATTTTCCTATACCAGAAGAGTATGAGTACAACTTAATAGTTTTTATTTTACTCACACAGCAGCCTCCATGTTTTCATTTAATATAAAAATATGAGAAAGCTGAAGAGTTTGTTTGTTTGAATGCACTAATATCAGGAGTATTTCCTGGTTATAATACTGCTACTGGTTATAATTGAAAAAAAAAAACTGTATTGGATCTTTTTTCGTAGAAAACGCAGCGTATCTTTATGACAAAAAAACTTATCATACGCCTTTATGTAATTATTAACTTTTAATTAATTTCGTGATGTTGCCTGATTAAACCCTGTCCTTTTGCCTAACCGTGGTTTATCGTTTTTGTAATACGCCAACGTTGAGGTCTTAAGAATGATTGTTACAGTATTGTTCGTTGACACGATTTGTGACGTTTCAAAGCAATTCATGTTATTTTAATATTATTTTACTTCTTAAGATAGATACCTAGCTTATTTATGAAAATAAAAATTAAATAACTAAACTGGGTTACCTGCGTATAATCAATACATTTTACGTACATTGATATTCTGATACTTATTTATCTGAATTTAGTTAACATTTGAAAATATGATTATGTGAAAGTAAATAAAAATAGGTAGCGCCTGTTCCAATAATCCAGGCAAAGCTTCATTCCTACGACTCTTGGCTTTTATCTTCGCTCTGATTTTAATGTGTAAGAGTTTGTTCTACCCATTATCTACTTGTTCTTTAGTTGAGGACCAGAACACCTTCCAGAGATCAGTATCAGAGTCAGTCTCCTTACACACACAGTTCAGTCTAAACTGGCGCGTAAATGCATTCCCCTCTATCATAAGAAAAGTTAAACATTATCAGCTTCTTCTTAAGTAAGAAACTCAGTTTTTTTTAAAGAACGGGAGTATCATTCTATGGTTTTGATCTTAAAATATCAAGATTTAAACACAGATACCTACTTTTTATTTTCAAATCTTAAATGGTCCAAATTATTATTGTGGTGCAGAATAATACGAGTACGAGTAATGGTTACTTAGTTTTTACTTCTTCTGCATAACGAGGCACATAATAAGCTAATAAAGATGCTTAAGTAATGTTATTTACCGAAGCGTGTCTGAAAATTTAAAAAAGTAACTCGAAAACAACCCAGTCAACGTGGTTTTAAACTGAGCGCATGGTAGTGATCCTGGCAAGATAATATTACTTACATTCTCACGTTACTTTGTATTAAAGTCACATTTTCAGAAAAAGGTTCGATATCCTCACCAAGCTCCGAAATGTAAGGATGTATTCGTTAGTTACGGTACACTGTTTTTTTGGCAAACAGGTATTTCTTTATCTTTCTTACGTGTATATGCGACTGGACCAAATTTTGTCGTAAGCCTTAATTCTGCCCATTTTTCGTCGAAATTAATATCATGTTGTTATTTTTAGCAATCATCACTACATAGTATAAAACAAAGTCGCTTTTTCTGTCCCTATGTGTGTTGTATGTCCCTATGAACGCTTAAATCTTTAAAACTACGCAACGGATTTTGATGCGGTTTTTTTAATAGATAGAGTAACTCATGAGGAAGGTTTTTATGTATGATATCATCCATTAAATAGTGGACAAGTACCACGGGCGAAGCCGGGGCGGGCCGCTAGTATTTTAATATTCTAAATGATGAACTTGGCCATCCTCTACCGTGCACATTACCAGTAGCTATCATTAAACGGGTGCGCGTGAGTAGCTGCCGGCGTCACTCGTCCCTGCGCGTGTTTACTGCGCAGCAAGACCAGAGGGATTTGCTTTTACGCCGCGGGCCAGCTTGCGTGTGCGCAGGATTATGATTGAAATAGCAGCCGCCCGCGACTTCGTTCGCTAGGATTTTGGTTTGTCCTATGGGAGCATTCAATCGGGATAAAATGTTTCCTATCACCTAAGTCAGACCATACCCGGCTTGTATACCAAATTTCATCAAAACCAGTTCAGTAGTTTCACCGTGATTGTCAGATAAACATCCTTACAAACAAATTTTCACATATTTAATATCAGTATGATAATAATTGTTTGTCATAAGAAGCGGCTAAGGACATTCATATTTTGTCAAAAACTGCACACTTGGCCATCCTCTATCGTACACATTGATGTTTGCGTATACTGTCAATGTTTGCGTATACTGTCTGACGACGAGAATCATTACCTTGCCGTCACACAGTTCTTAACTAGTACGGGAGGAAAGGGTCTTGTAGTTTTGTACAGTCAACCCACATATTTATATTATATTACTTTGTATCTAACATCACCAGTAGCTGTCATTAAACGGGTGAATACAGAAGACCGAGGAGTATAATAAGCCCCTGCGGCTAGCATTTGTGGACTATGAGAAAGCCTTTGACTCGGTTGAAATTTGGTCTGCTCTGGAGTACCTGCAGAGATGCCAGAATCTGCGCCAGAAAACGAATATGCCACCATGTCCGCACAAGTACAGAATCAGCAGACAAAACCTATACCATTGCATCAAGGAGTGAGAAAAGGGGACGTCATCTCCCCAAAATTGTTCACTAATGCAATGGAAGATTTGTTTAAAACTCTGGACTGGAAAGGACGCGGCATAGACATACAGGGCAATCACATCTCTCACTTGCGATTTGCGGATGACATCTTCATTATGGCAGAAATTCTGCAGGACCTACAACAGATGCTGAATGACCTGGCTGACTGTTCGGCACGCATCGGCCTACGGATGAACTTGGATAAAACCAAGGTCATGTTCAATGAACATTCTACCAGAACCGATCGCGATTCACAGCGCAGTTCTCGAAGTTGTTCAGAAATATGTCTACCTCGGGCAGACATTGCAGTCGGATAGAAACACGAAAAACGATAAATAATTACGCAATATACAATTCTCTTTCCAAATTTCGTCTCATTTTCCAACTACACATTACAAAGCTGACTTAGCAACAGCCGTACCATTTATTAGGCGTATCTTTCAAACTGAGACATTGGATAAATGCGCCAAGAGTAAAAAGAAGGCTATATTTAGATCCAATTCGGTTAAGAGCTGAGAGGTTGGGAATGCTTTTAGCCACCGGGCACCCATAATGAATTTATAATTTGCCTCGAACAATTAGAGTTGTGTTGCCTCGGGAGCAAATTTGAATGAAAGAGTATTTTGCGGGAGCCACGCCCGTGGTTTCTTTTTATGTCAGAGCTCAATTGGGTAATAGTTTTAAGACATCTACAATTCGTAGATTGCAAATTACTATTTTTATGTAAAAAGGAAGGAAATGAGAACCGCTAAAAAGTCGTTATTGCATTGTTTTCCTTCAAAAACCCATACTATTCCCAACCAAGCACTGGAAGCCTTACTCACTAGCTGAATTATTGCACAAAAGAAATGCTACGAGATAAGGTGGCGACGTGCTCTATCTATCTAACTTAAACTATCATGACGGGAATATTATTTTTTTTCCGGATAAAAATACCCTATTATTTAATCCGGACTTCTAACCTTACTTCTTCAAATTTTCAAAGTTATCGGTTCAGTAGCTACGGCGTGAAAGCGGACCTGACAAATAAACTACTTTCCGATTAATATTAGTTGCTTTATGCAAAAGATCTCAAAAAAGGCGTAAAAGATCGTACATCGCCAAGACTGTTGTAGACCTTCTAGATCTTTACTACAAGGGGACTCTGTTACTTGTACGCTTTATAATCCCTTTTGATGAAGGACAGATGATGAAAATTGATTAACGTGACAAAATATTATATTATTCACACGGATTCGAATGCCCTTATCTGTGATAAAGTACGTGATAAGACAGTGACACATTATATTTTTAATTTATCTGCTTATGAGATTAATCAAAGGATATAAACAAATGTTTTAATCACATTATTGTATTTCCATAGAATTCCTATAAGGAACTGATAGGAAAATATTATTTCACGCAAATCGCACACCAAAAACTACTTAAACAAAAAAACTTAGTATCATACTACGCATTCATGGTTTGTGAGTAACAATATAACTTATAGACTATGTTAGTAGATGGAAAATTACAAAAATGTGTTAATTAGCTACAATTTCGATTGAGTGTGTAATTTAGCCAGCAAAATCGAACTTTAAATTATTTACTAGCGGTGAGCTGTTAATCCGTTAGCATTTGTTTTATCTACTAAACACCTTGTCTTTGAACCGCGATTGATGTGGTAAAAATAGCTGAATTATTTAAAAAGATTTGAGTGTAATTGATCTATCCGTAGAAGTACTGGTAACTTGGTCTTTCTCCACTCCAACAATGCAGGCATATAAATATACCTGTTTCAATTTTAAAATAGGGATATTAAAATGACTTACCATCAGGTGGACCCCCTTGTTTGTTTGTCTATAACATAAAAAAATATATAGGTTTGCCCTGTGGCTTTCCATTCAATCTGTACATAAATATTTTGAATTTTTTAGCAAAAGGATCAATTTGACTTGGTAAGTGTACGCAATGAAATGAATGTACTGCAAATTATTGTAATAATAGGCGAGTTTCTTGCCGCTTCTTCTCGATAGATTACTGCGTTCCGACGTCGTTGGTAGAGTTATTCTATACTGTGATATTATTGTCGATTAATAAGTTCCTAACTGTGACCTACGTTTAACAAGTAAATTTTGATTGAGTGATTGAGACAATATTTTTATTGTTATTAAAAAGTAGATCTTCTGTACTAGTTAAAGTTCAACGATATCTTGAAATTCTCGACGGACTTCTGTAAGCTTAATTTCACTTCTTTATTCTGACGTTAACTTTCCATTAAAGAGCACCATAAAGTGATCTATTACACAAATTAAGTTCACTAACCTTGCTCGCAAGCAGGTACAGTCAACTACATCTCATTCCAAATGTAACATTTATATTTTCAAACACACATGTTTTTCATCTATACTAATATATGCGAGTATATGTAATAAAGCTGATGAAATTCAAGGAATTTTAAATTTGAATTGAAAATATATTTTTGTGTTGGATTATCCATCTGTCAAGAAAGCTATAATAAAATGTATATATGTATTAAATATACTTACTATGTGTGCGCTAACCGAAACCCACGGTTCTAATATTAAGTTATCTGTGGCCACGGCGACAAAATCGCGGTCGGCCGCTAGTTTAAAAAAAAGTTATGAGTACCTTACTAAAATTTTAAATTGTTGTTATCATGTAATTAAAAAATTCAGCAAAAGCTTGTATGGTAACCAAGAGTAGCACAATAAATTCATTATTTAAATAAACAGGTATGTCTGTAATGTCTTGGGGTTTTTCACTGCAAGTTTATTAAACACGACGCAATTTTTATACAATATTACGCGACTTAACATTGCCATCCTCCATTTTAAATACATTGTGTGCGTTATCCTGTTTTTTCGGCCTACTGTGTTTGTAATCTACATAAGTGTATAAAGGTATAGTCACCGACTGTACACAAAGATGTCTTGTCAGTAGCAAGATCTCATCAAGTAACTCGTCGCCTTGGGCATTGGAACGCCCACTAAAAATAATAATTGTTAGCTTTGCCCGTACTATTTTTCAACCATACAGTACAGACGGCCTCATTAAAAACGCATAGACGCATGTGATCATGTTCTTACTTACGAAAACGGCTGCATACAGACATGATAATAACGTTCAACAAAAACTTCTACATTTTATTTTCATTCATCAATTCCGAGCAAGGTTTTACTTCAAAATTAAAAAATCAAATCAAAACGTTCCACATTTACGTAGGCTTGAAAGATGTAACTGAACTTAAGTCAGAAAATTGCAGATTTCTTCACGGTGTATTCCCTCAATGCCGATTCCCATTGAAAAAAAATTGTCATGGATAGATTGAATCCCAGCCGACCAGTCCCCAAAGGAGGCATCTGACAGCACTGGCACTTAAGAGAGCAAGACAACATCATCATGCCTCCTTTGGTGGCTGCTGGTGCCGCTAATCAGCTAGCAGGTGCAGGTTGGCTGCTCATCGAGTGGTCCTCGGTGCGGGTGACTCTGCTCACGCCTAGGGCTTGCCAATGTGATACTTCCTAGCGGGACCCCCCGAGACTAAGAACCTAATGGCAACGCTTCAGTAGTGCAATGTACCTTTCAAGTTTAATAATAATCTTCAATGTACCTCAATAGTTTTGGCAGAAATCAAGTTTTAGTGCCTGATCATCCTCAGGATGTAAGTCTAGCTCGGGAGGTCCCGCTAGGAAGTATCACATGGCTCGCCGCTGCCTCGGCAAGGGTCACGTGGCTGATAAGTGCTGCGCTCCTCACGATCGTTCAGAGGTGTGCTTTCGCTGGGACCAAACAGGCCACAAGGCCAGAAGTTGCACGGCCACTAAACACAGCTGCCTGCTTTGTGAGGCAGCGGATAAGCCAGCCGATCGCATGCTGGGGATGAAGATATGTCCAACGCAAAAGTCACCGCTAGCCACTGAGTTACAGACACGTCCGCTCATACTCTTCTTCCCGCAAAGCACCGGGGATCAGAAAGAAGCATCCTGTTCCCACTAAGGTTTCGGGAGGGCCGCAAGGCTTTCGAGCGTGTCTGGTTTTACTGGGTAGTCTGACTCTTCCAGGAGTCCCATAAACCCCTCATACCACACCCCGCCAGAGGGCATGCGTTAAAGCATTTCCCGATACAAAAAAAAAATACTAATACATCATCAAACAAAGCTTTCCTAAGTCCCGAATATAATTATAGTTAATTGGAGGAGAAAATATTTTAATTATACTTAATTTTATCTTAAAACTAAGATAACTAAAACGTGATTTACATTATCTTTCAATGATATTCGACGATACAGAATATAAATATTTTAAATTGTAATTTAAAACGTGACAATCTAATCTTCCTATGAATCGGCATCGAGGAGAATGATTTTGCTATCCTTGATATTAGTCACAAGAACCACTATAATACAATTTGATATTATGATTATGAATCACCAATTAACATTCAGACTCTGTAGTTTGTACTCTAAATTCAAATCCAACACTTGCTCCTGATTTACTTTTATTTTCTAAAAACTTCTGCTTCCGCATAATCGTAATTCCAAAATCGTAAATAAAAATTGGCCAAGTGCGAGTGGGACTCCCGCACTGAGGGTTCCGTGTAAATTCTATTTTTGACGTATTAAAAAAAACTACTTACTAGAATTTGCTCAAACCAATTTTCGTTGGTAGTTTTTATGATAATGTGCATCATATATTTTTTTTAGTTTTATCATCGTCTTATTTTAGAAGTTAGAGGGGGGGGGACACACATTTTTCTATTTTAGAAGGGTCTCACACGCAAATTATTCACTTTAGAAAAATAAATATTAAAACCCTCAATATCATTTTTAAAAACCTATCCATACCCCACACGTATATGTTCAATCAAAACAAAATATTTTCAGTTTCAGTTATAACTATGGGGACCCCCATTTTTTATATTTTCGTATGAAAACCTTGTTGCGGTTCACAAAATACATCTACTCACCAAGTTTCAACAGTATAGTACTTAAGTTTCGGAAAAAAGTGGCTGTGACAGACTGGCGGACAGACAGACAGACAGCCCACAGCGGTGCGACTGGCGATGCGTCTTGCGCCGGCGAAAGTGGCGAGCGGAAAAACAAATAAAGGACATTGTATGAAGCATGCCACAGCTATCGGCGGCGAGATGCGCGGTGCGAACGGCGGCGCGGCGGCCATACCCACGACTAGGGCGGCGTGACGCGCGAATGAAACAAATGCACTCGGGAGTATCGAGGCGGCCACAGCCAGAGCGGCGATCGCAGCGGCGGCGACGGGAGGTATTTGAGTTCGCGCGGTCGGAACAAATCATTTTGAAAATTTCGCTCGATATAATAGTAGTTAGTAGTTGATTAGATGTGTGGGACGGCATGAATTAAATAATTGCTACACACAACACTCCACTTACAACACAACACACATTACATTACTCAAACATACTTAATAAATTTAAAATAAATAAATGTTATCTATGTTAATACTCTTGGAAGAGCGGTAACCTCCTACTACAGGTATTCCATACTTAAAAGGAAGGTTACCAAAATGTGTTGCAAACGAAGTTTATTTATGTAATAAAGAATGTTCGATTGTCGGCGATGTCAAACGGTGAATTACAGTACCACTTTTGATAGGGCTATTATAAATAATACTGAGTACGTCCACCGCAGACGCCGCCGCCATCGCAGCTAAACGGGCTGTGGCATACCGCCGCAAATCACGTAACCGGCCTCACCGCACCACACGCCGCGCCGCTCGCCGCCGCCGTAGCTGTGGCTAGACCCTAAGGGTTCCGTTTTTTTGCCATTTGGCTATACGGAACCCTAACAAGACCATAATTGGTATTCTTAAACTCCGTAGTTTATATTCTAAATTCAAATAAAACTTTCGCTCTCTGATTCTCACTTATTTTCTTAAAACTCCCAACCGTTCCGAAATTAAGCGAAGGCAATTTTTTAAAACATCGCCCACGGTTAGGGAATGGCAACCACCATTTAAGCAATACCATGATGACTACTGTTTGAATGGAATCCGTAATCGGCAATCAGATTTGAAAACGAGGAATTTCATATGCAAAACGGAGAACATTAGATGGGATTTCTTTTAACTTATTTGAATGATCTGTATCGTTCGGTCACGACTTTTTCTCGGTATCAAATTAGGGTAGCATAGTGATAGGATTTTATGTTATTTTTTCATTCGTTTCGTCCTGTCCGACGAATATTGGAAGTGTCTTTTGGCCTTGGGCTATAATTGTGCTTGATTTGACGGGATGATTAAAAAGTCTCCTTGTGTCTACTGGGTTTTCAAAGACTTGTTAAGATTGCTAGATGTTACAAATAGAAAAAAAAAATACAATGATTCTACCAGTGAAAATTTATTAAATAATAATATTGTTCTACGGTCGGTTTGATTGAACAAACATGTTACAGGATTAAGATGCTTACATTAATCAAATCAAAATAACTAAATTCACTCTCACATCGTCATTTTTCTTCAATACAATCTTCAAATTAACTAATCGTCTGATGCTGTCATCAGACGATTAGTTAATTTTTATCTGTATAAAAATACTTGTCACCAGTACATAATCTACCTCTTCATCCCAAAAAAATGCGATGAAATCGACAGAATTATTGATATCAGTAAGCATTTCCAAGATAAATTCATTAAATTCATCGATTACTGTATGAGTCATTAAACATTACAGTGAAAATGAGAGTTTCATAATAATTTTTTTGTGTCAATTATTAGGGATACTATTTAATTATATGTACTTTTCGTTAATAGCTAATAACAATATCAATTGCCCGCATGTTTATGTACATTAAAGACTTATTAGTAAGAAGCATTCTTAAGAGATTTACCGGCCGTTTCACTTATTAAATCGCGTGCTAATTGCAAGCAAAATGGACCCACTAAGGGAGACTGTTCATGGCTAGACATAATTCTGCCATGAACAGTAAACTTCAGTGAAAATTACTAATTTTTAACTGTAAGCACCTAAATTTGTTGTTTTATTTAAACATTATTTGTTAGTTGCCCTTTTTTGGTCTCAGGAGTACTAATCATTTTGAAGATTTTCTCTACATTAAATTGATTAATATAAAAACCAGTTCAGCAATTCAATGACTAAGCTTTGCTTTCATTATATAAAATGAATTTTCATTAGTCATTGTAGAAGCAATCAATTATCAGCTTGAAAAATTTCGATCACGATTATCAATTTAAAAATTAATTAATAACTTAAGATGAGACTTTTCGTTAAACCAGAATTTTTATTTATTTATTTTAAAATAATCGTGTTTTACACACAACAATTAAATGAATTTTCACACTTACCACAATTTACTTATACTAAGATGTTAAAACCAACAACTAAGAGAACTAAAATAACATATAACTTTAAACTTTCGCGTTGCATTATAATTATTTAACATCCGCCAGTTCGCCAGTTTTAACCGCCAGTTCGCTTGTGACCACGGCTGTAGCATCACAGCCGAAACGTCAAGCAGTAAGTACTCAGGTACTTATAAAAATAATATCGCGTTTAGTCCCGTTGTAATGTTAAATAAAATAACATAAATTGATGTACTTACTAATAAATTGTTTGATAGTGGATGTGAATGACAACATATTACATCAAAGTGGCTCTGCTCCTAAAGTGAGACTTTAAGTTCCATTGCAATTACCAGGCTGGTCAATTCAGGATCATAGTCGTAGCGCACCCTGGACTCCGAGGCAACGGCCGAGGATGTAACCCGCAGGGGCACTAGAATGATGATGACTTTAAAGTTCCGTCATAACTAATCGAGCTATGAACAGCCCGCCTTACTAGACGGGAACTCGTACCCTCTTACAAAGATAAGGCGGACAGGCCCAAAGAGATCCGCCTCCGATATCCTCCGGCTAACAATTAACAATGAGACATTATACTCCAGTAATGCTGCCGATAATTACCGGGGCGACCGATTTGCAGGCCAGCCTAAATTATAGCGTCTCGTTACTTTACATGTTTTAATTGCCTTCGAGCTCGTTTTGGAGTTTTTGCGTTATTGTCGGATCGTTAGGCCGGTATTAATTGGGTAGGCATAGTGCTTCGTGGTCACATGCGAAGTAACTATGGATAGAATGTTGGTAATGAAGTTAATAATTTGTGTAAGGGTGCACAGAACGTTGTGAAGTTTGTAAATATTAGAGATTGAAGATATTTTCAACAATGATCAAACTCGAACACTGCGCAGTGATGAAACTATGATCAATGATCTGCTCTATACTAGCCATCAAAAACATTCTGTATAAAATCTAGCCAAGTCTCGATGGAGCTGCTTGCTCATCTCTAAAAAGTAATGAAATCTAGACAAAATCGTGCCAAGCCTAAGGTTCCTTACTGCGATTTATTCATTATTATAGTTAGTATTGTGTGACTTGGCCGTTAAAGGGTACTCAAGGGTAGAAAAACAGTATCAGTTCAAATAAAAGAAGTCTATTGAACTAGATGAAGACTAATTGAAAAACTAACATCAGCGTCTCTTTGACATTTATGGTTAGGCTACGAACTTTTGGACATATGTATGAATATTTTAGCAAATTGGACTGTCATAGGTTTAATTAAAATCCTTAATCAGAATATCGATAAGATTTACTAATGATACAATATTAAGCTTAAATATAGAAATATTAAACATTTTTATCAGTCATCGTCTTGTGACTATAGGAACGATAATCGGTTTCGGTTTGTTATGAAATTAAATCGGGGGAAAATGTTGTTAATTTTTAAAATTTTGTTTTTGAACGCATTTGTTCTTTTTGTTGACGGATCTGTACAGAATGTACCGCCAGATTGGAATTTGGCTTTTGATCCCAATTTAGTTCAAAATGTTTTGGACTCTAAAGAGTGTGAGCGACAACTTGCGTACATAAGGAATAATGCGACATCAATACGGACACGATGTAAGTTGTCACCTTGTTATTTGTGTTTTGCTACAAATTACTGTCTTGCTTGGCCCAGTTTATGAAACTGAAAACATTTTGGATTACGTACATGAGACTAAATCTCTCGTTTATGATTATCTTTGTTAAGTACTGGAATAAATCAAATATGATACAAATTAACATTACAATTTTTTCGATACTTATAATAAATCTGTAGAAAGGTCAATTCTGTGCATGAAATACATTTTATACACAAAAAACAACTACCAGGGGGTGATTAATGATTTGAAACTGATACCAAAAATGCAATCAGTAAATTTTCTGTTTTTCTGTAAGTTTCTTATAGAAACAAAACCTACTTTAAGGATTTTAACGAAACTTCTTACAATTATACTCTTGGGCAGGTTATACTTTTTATCACGTTACAATCAGAAGAAGCAGAGTGTGAGTTTTCTTAGTTTCTGTCGCGTGTGCAGCCTTAATGGTTCAAGTGAAAGAGAAATTATGTGGAAGTGAAGTATTCTACATAGAAATTTCTAAAATATATCCCGCAACAGCATTGTATGTCTATCTTTTATGGATGATATCTTAGCAGTTCGGAGCATTTTGAATCAAAAACCGAAATCCACGCGAATGGAGTCGCAGGTGGCCGCTAGTCGATAATAAATTTAGATTTTTGCGTAGTGTATATTGCAAAGGACATCATCGCAGTTTCATAAATTTTTGGTCCAAATATGAAAGTGCCGGCCAACAAAAAATATTGCTGTATTTCGTTAGAACTTGTCCCCCGAAGTATTTATTATTATGACACCAAAGCTGTAGGGTCTATGTCCTTGGTTTTGTGGGAGTTCAAAAGTTAAACATCTTCATACATTTTCAGTGAATTTAACTAATAAAAATCGGCCAAGTGCGAGTCGGACTCGCGCACTGAGGGTTCCGTTCAAATTAAATTTTTGACCTATAAAAAAAAACTACTTACTACATTTCGTTCAAACCAATTTTCATTGGTAGTTTTCATGGTAATGTAAATTATATATTTATTTCAGTTTAATCATCCTCTTATTTTAGAAGTTAGAGGGGGGACACACATTTTTCCACTTTGGATGGGTCTGTCACGCAAAGTATTTATTTTAGAAAAAAACTATGCAAGAAACCTCAATATCATTTTTAAAGACCTATTTATAGATACCCCACACGTATATGTTCAAAGAAAAAAAATGTTTCAAGTGTCAGTTCTCACTATGGGGACCCCCAATTTTTATTTTTTTTTCTATTTTCTTGTGTAAACATTGTTGCGGTTCACAGAATACATCTACTCACCAAGTTTTAACTGTATAGTACTAATAGTTTCGGAAAAAAGTGGCTGTGACAGACTGGCGGCCAGACAGACATGACGAATCTATAAGGGTTCCGTTTTTTGCCATTTGGCTACGGAACCCTAAAAAAGTGAATTGCCTACAATAACTTGTTGACATTTTAACATTTTAGTAAGATGCAGTGGTTCTTAACCGTATATTTCGTAGGATTTAATTAAAACAAAACCTCTGAGTACAGGGTGGATTATTTAAATGGGTTTTGAGGGGCTGGTACATTAACCGTTGTAGTTTCAGGAAACGTTGTTATGCAACCAACCACAACTTTTTGAGATGAATTGATCTGCATTCACAGATTTTGGAAAAAAGTTACGGTCAGCAAAGAAAATGCTGAAATTTGCAACATTTTTTTTGCCTACTGAACATACTTCTTATATCTTAAATAAAATAGGTACTTGAGTTTTGGCTGAAGATGTTAAAGCTAGTGTTATTAAAATTGTTATAGATGCCGCTTATTTTAAACCTTCACAGACAAAGTCACAGGAAACATGTTTTTTTCTTACACAAAAAATATTATTTTATACACCTTCATTTCAGTTATGGATGCCAGTTGGAGGTTCCCAAGAAGTATTTTAAAAGGAAACACACGTGACTTAGGAAACTATCTCCAATGCCTAGATATAAATGAAGAAGCTCCTAATATGAATATAGAAGGAAAGTATTGTATGTCAAGGGTCTCCATAAGTATAGATGGATCTGTATTACCTAATGTACCGGACGGTACGTGGCGAAATTCCGATATTGGTAGCCGTGATCCTAATCCATGGCTTGAATTACCGTGGAAGGAATTGAGAGCGACGGCTATGGTCACAGTACACGGAGGTATGAAAGAAAAAATAGCAATTTATGACAAATTAAGAAATACATTTTTAAAACAAATTGGCGTTGCTGAAAAAACATCGGCAAGGTATGCATTATCAAATACACATTAAACTTGTTACGTAAGTTCTTGCACTACTTAAATTCAGTTTTTAATTTATTAATGCGAAAAAAGTAAATGTTTTGTTTGTTATTCAAAAACAAGTTAATAACAAAAATCAGAACGGAAAAAAGAACGGTTTTTGTTTGTGAACAGTAAAATATTTTTTACATTGTTATTTTTTATGACTTTAATATTCTTTACAGAAACAGTCTCTCTATGACTTACAATCTTGCTATGTGCATCCCAAAAGTATGCACGACGCAAGAAGCATTGAGCTCCTTAACACGTAATTTATCTGGATCTTTGGAAATCACTGATGATTTCTGCAGGTTAAACAATGACAAGCCTTGGGTTCCCGTAGATACAGTGGCTATGTAAGTTATTAATTTTACTTTTATCATTAAATACCCTTATTCTGTAAACTAGTCACTTTGATTGATATTAATTACTACAGGACATATCAGATTCATTCAATGCATCTTCAAAAAAACGTATTCTATTTGTAAAACATTTTGCTTAGAAGACAAGTTTTATTGACTAATCTTTTTTCTTAAAAACATGTTTCGTTTTTTTCTGGACTTTATAACTTTATTTCCTTTTCCGATTTTAGGGTAGTCATCTCTGTGATTGGTTTATTGCTTATAACTAGCACGTCGTATGACATTTGGCAATCTCTTATCCAGAAAAAAGGTACGTACTCGCTTACGTTTGGTATAATTACATTTACGTCTTCCATTTAAGTTAGATATCCAACTTTTGATCTGGCGTAATTAAAAATAAGGGACACATACCCAAGTCCTTTAAACATTAAATGGTTTGCTTTCTTAACTGCCAAAGTGCCAACAAAACTGACACCAAAAACAATAATATAAAAATTTTCAGAACCAAAGCAAGTGAACAAGCTGTACCAATCCTTCTCTATCTACACAAATACGAAGATTTTCTTCACCTTCCCATCAGGGCCAAAAGTTGTGAATTGCTTGGAAGGTGTTAGATCAATAGCCATGCTCTGGGTCCTAGTAGGACATGTTTTTCAAACACAGATTGTTAATATTGAAAATATGCTCGATGCAGTAGATGTAAGTATAGAAATTACTATAGCTCAGATTTTTTTCGAAAGAGACAAATATTTACCTATCTTGTGAGATTCCTTTATTATAAGAGAGGAAGAGCTTAGTGGATCTTCCACTACAATGAGTCGCTCGTCTGGGGAAGTACAGAAAGCCTTACAGAACACCACAGTGAAGTAGCTCTTCGTAGCTGTTGTGATATGTTTCTGCTGATGAGTAAGGTTGCAGAGCTCAGTTGGGAAGCTTATGGGGTCTTACGAGCAGGCAAAGCATTCACGACCTTGTTGATATCCATAGGCAGCGGTAATCACGAACCATCAGATTACCCTCTGGTTCGTTTGTTTCGCATTAACAAAAAAAAACCGGCCAAGAGCGTGTCGGACACGCCCACCCCCATGAGGGTTAGTCCAACTAGTCATACAATTAGTCATACATGTATGACTAATTGGACAAAAAAAATCCAAGTAGTTATACAATCCAAATAGTCATACAATTAGTCATACATGTATGACTAATTGGACAAAAAAAATCCCAAGTAGTTATACAATCCAAATAGTCATACAATTAGTCATACTGTATGACTACTTGGACAAAAAAATACAAGTAGTCATACAATCCAAGTAGTCATACAATTAGTTTACAGTATTACTCATTGGTCAAGAATAACTTAGTAGTTATACAATCCAACTAGTTATACAATTAGTTATACAGAACGACAAAATGGACAAAAAAGAACGGAGAAGTCATACAGCCCTGTATAACAAATTGGATTGAAAAAAAATAAAGAGCTTTTTGTAATTATACCTCCATAGAAACAACAATTTAACTAATGTGACAGATAAGGATATTCCTGGCTGTTAATATAAAATGACATAATAAAATTATTAGATTGTAAAAAAAAAGTCAAATTCTTCAGCTGTAATATACATATTAATATAGATTCAATCCTTTGAAGACAGTAGGTACAAGATAAACAAAAAAATTAAAAAGTCGGACTAGCGCACTGAGGTTTCTGTACAAATTCTATTTATGACGTATTAAAAAAAACTACTAACCCGATTTCGTTCAAACCAATTTTCGTTTGTAGTTTTTATGGTAATGTACATCATATATTTTTTTTAGTTTTATTATCCTCTTATTTTAGAAGTTAGTGGGGGGCACAAACATTTTACTACTTTGCATGGGTTTCTCACGCAAAGTATTCAATTAAGAAAAAAAATATATTGAAAACCTCAATATCATTTTTAAAGACCTATCTACAACGTGTAACGAAAATAAGCAATAATACTTAAGGGTACGTTCATACATCAAGTAAGGACTCCACTGACAAAATCTCATAACTAAATCTGTTAATTTATTTTTCATACACTTTTTATTATTTAATGTTATGTCAATATTTTGGACAACCCTATTATATACATTATATAACGCGAGAAATTCGGCAGCAAGCGTTTCCAAGCTATTTTGTAAATTACCCGAACAAGACCTATCCATAGATACCCCACATGTATATGTTCAATGAAAAAAATATTTCGTTTTTCAGTTCTTAATATGGGGAAACCCATTTTTTTTTATTTTTATTATATTTTCGTGTGAAAACCTTAATGCGGTTCACAGAATACATCAACTCACCAAGTTTCAACAGTATAGTACTTATAGTTTCGAAAAAAAGTGGCTGTGACAGACTGGCGGACACAGACAGACAGATAGGGCGAATCTATAAGGGTTCCGTTTATTGTCATTTAGCTACAGAGCCCTAATAAAATGGGGAATAATAAACAAAGTCTCAACTTTGTTTTCAGCCACGGTGCCAAAATTCTTTTATGATAACTAAGCAACAAGTTAATAAGAGCTTCAAATAAACTAACTGGTTTTCTTCACCACGTCCACTGTATTGTATGTAATTTTAAAATGTGGTTCTCGGTTTCCACGCACCTAAGTATATGTACACTATAGCCTAAAGCATTCCTCGACAAATGAACTATCTTAAACAAAAAAAAAAATTGTCCATTTTGTCGTTCTGTATAACTAATTGTATAACTAGTTGGATTGTATAACTACTAAGTTATTCTTGACCAATAAGTAATACTGTAAACTAATTGTATGACTACTTGGATTGTATGACTACTTGTATTTTTTTGTCCAAGTAGTCATACAGTATGACTAATTGTATGACTATTTGGATTGTATAACTACTAGGATTTTTTATGTCCAAGTAGTCATACAGTATGACTAATTGTATGACTATTTGGATTGTATAACTACTTGGATTTTTTATGTCCAAGTAGTCATACTGTATGACTAAATTGTATAACTAGTTGGACTAACCCGCCCAAGGGTCGCTTAAGACACCATTTAGTAAGGGCAACTGCACGTCATAAGTTGTTTGAGTTGTATAAAAATAACTATGTATGATACAGAGTTCGCTATAGTTTTCGTTGAAAGTACGTACTTGGAGGTATACAAGACATTTTTTCAGAATTATTGTAATGGTATTTCAAAAGTTAAGGGGGAGGGGACGCTCTAATTTTAACTTTGTATTACTATATCTCGAGACTGGGGTGTTTGATCCACATGGTTTCAAGGCAAGTTTTATTGTATTTAAAAATACCTTTTTAACGATACCCCACACGATGGGGTAAGTCGAATATTTTTTTTCGAATTTACTTTTCGCTGTATGGGAGGGGGGGTAAAAATAATTATTTTTCGATTATTTTAAAACATTCTTGAATTATCACTATACATCTCTCCACCAATTTTCGTCGCAATCGGTTCAGAAACGGCGGAGAACGAGCCAGGACAGACAGACAGACAGACAGACATGACGAAACTATAAGGGTTCCGTTTTTTGCCATTTGGCTACGGAACCCTAAAAACTACATCAAAAAAAACTTTGTACGTTTGATATTTATTTAATTTTGTAGGACATATATACTACTTATGCTTATAGAAAAGTAGTATATTTGTGCACTACAAAATTAAATATCGCGTTTAGTCCCGTTAGCAAATATTAATTTAATATTGCAACGCGAAAGTCTAAAATATCATATTGTATCGTTTATTTTCCAGTTTATCTTTTCGCTTTCCGGTGTATGGATAGTCAGTGCACATATAACAGTAGATACTTTTTTCCTACTTAGTGGAATTCTGGTCGTTTACACTGCAGCATCAAAATTGACTCCAAGTAAGTTTATTGAAATTTCAGTTTCAACAAAATAAAATTGTAAATATTTCAAGCTAGAGGAAAATATTACATTTCTTCTTCTTCTTCTTCCTAACATTTATCCCGTTTGTATGTGGGGTCCGCTTTTGACCATGATCCAGGATTTAGCAAGTCTGGTTATTACAGTGAAGCGACTGCCTTCAGACCTTCGTAACCCATAGAGGGAAACCAGACAGATTGGATTATGGTTACACATTCAGATCTAACTGAACTAAAGTCAGAAATCACCTACTAACGCCATCTGTGATATCATGAGAACACTATTTATCAAATCAAGTAGGGCTAACTTCTTTGCTAATGGTCAGTGGACGCTACGTTGATACTTGTTATTAAAGGCCACGACTAGATGGCGCTTTAAAATATTTTATTGTAGATTAACTTTTCGAATAGAAAAAATCCTTATAAGATTGTAAGAAAGAGTTTGTACATTTTGGAATAACAATTTAGTGAGTGTGTGAATAAATTAAAATTATAAGTGGAGCTCTTATGAACAGCCAGCAAATAAGTGGGTATCAACCATTGATATACATGTATAATAATACCCCTCCGGCCGTATTCGGCCATGGCGGCCGATCTTACGATCAGCCAGGTACGCAGGATATATTATAGTGCACAAACGCGTGCGCAAGCACAGGTGCACTCCCTATTCCTTCACTCTCATAATTCGGTGGGACAGCAATCTGACACGACCGTAGAGAGAACAGGCGCAGGACCAACGGCTTAACGTGCCTTCCGAAGCACGTATACATGTATATCAATGGTATCAACATTTAAATCCATGTGGATGTCAGAAAACCTTTTCGTACGAATACGATGCAACTACATATCATATAAACAGGTAGGGTATGGAATATGGGCTGCCTAAGGGGATAGAATACCCTTTATCCTGATCAAATGCTCCCATGGGATAAAACAGGAATCTTAATAACGCGTGACTTTAACGACGGGTAAAAACTAGACGTTAATAAAAGTATCAATTTTTTTTTGCAGGAAGCCTACTGAAAAACTTGCACCTTTTCTACCTAAATCGACTCCTGCGCATGTTCCCAGTACTAGCATTCAGCATCTTGGTGACAGCGTCATTTCTACACAGACTGTTTGACGGACCGAACTTCCATCAATTCCAAAGCTGGGTAAATGAATGTAGAGCAACCTGGTGGGTGACCCTGCTTTATGTGCAGAATTGGGCCAGTCCTGATGGATTTGTAAGTAACTCGATCAGGCATTTTTTGCAGTAACCAATGACTATTTTAATAACTCAAATCTGGAGTACAAATCAGCTAGGAACAGTCAAAACGTACCCTGATGTCTACAATGGATGTTGCCAGAATAAAGTCAAAATAAAAAAATCGCTTATTACGAAAATTGATGCGGTATCTTTTTTGAGAATACCTTAAGTTAAGTTAATAATCTTTGCAAAATTTATGAAAAAATAACTCAATCACAAACTTATTTTTGTTTCAGTGCTTCGGACATACATGGTACCTAGCGATAGACATGCAACTGTACATCTTATGTCCTTTGGTGCTTTACTGGGTCCTTGGTAAAAATAAGATATTGCCCTGGATAGCACTGACTTCAACTTTCTTCGCAGTTCTTGTTGCATCGACAGTTTATAACTTCCTTAATGATTTCCAATCCGGAATGGTTGCGCCAAGGTGAGTAGATAAATGTTTATCAGTGGCTTGCCTCAGCAAGAAAATAATGTTATATTTATTATCAACATCAATATAATTTGCTAGATCGTCACGATAGATGCAACGTTTTGAACTTTGTGGTAGATTCAATTTGTGAAATTGATATTAGACGATGAATCATCGCCTTTCTTAATCGTACAAGAAATTCAAAAATCCAAATTTAAAATATTCTTTATTAACATAGGTTTCATAGAAGCACTTATTAATCGTCAAAAAAAATACAAATAGGCTAGTTGCCACAATTTTTATTATTTGATAAAACGGTTCATTACGATTATATTACAACATAAAAAAAACATGAAAATTTTTTGAAGCACCTATCCAACTGTATTTTGAATTTTAAATTATTAATTTCACTATACTACCGTAAACGCCGTCCGCCATGATGGTCTGTGCCGTGGCGTCACTGTCCTTGTCAACAATACGCGTGACATAACCAAAAAGTGTTTATCGGAATTAAAACCATGTCTTCGTAGAGATTACATGATACATTTATTAATTACCACTATTGTATCGTGCGTGAATGTAAGAATACATCAATAAGAAGTTGTGGATTAAAGTACCCAGTGATGAGAATTTGCGGATCATAATTTGAAGCAAAACATTTTGCAACCGTCAAAGTATCTATTTTGGGCAGGTTTGTTTTCAATAAATGTGAAGTGTATAATATTTTAATAGTGAAATAAACAACAATCAACGCCTTTAAATAAAAGACCACGAATAACCTGTCGAAACTATAGTTTGAATTTGTGTTGTTTACAATATTGGTGACGTAGAATCATGGCGGACGGTGTTTTCAATCAAGAGGAAAAAAAGTAAAAATGTATCGGGTTTAAGTTGAATTTTTGCAGCAATCCCATATGTATATTTAATGAATTTTACATATTTTGGACCCTTGTACGGAATAATATTCGAATTAAAAGTGATTTTAAAAATGGTGATATGAGGCAACTAGCCTATTAATGACTATACCACCGGTTCGGATAGCAGTTACTGCCGAGAAGAATCGGCAAGAAACTCGACAGTTGCTCTTTTCAATGAACATAATATAATGTTGTGAGATTAGTTTCAAAGGTATAAATATCAGCATTTATTTAGTTCCATCTACTCTTTTATTAACAGGCCACTCGAAGAGAACCTGAGATATATGCAAAAATATTACTACAACACCTTGACTCGCGCCGGACCATTTATCGTTGGAATGATCACGGGTTATTTTTTACATATATACCGAGAAAAGAAAATTGAAATTTCAAGGGTAAGTAGTCTTTTATTTTTAAATTAAGAAAACAATTCATGACATCGATATCTCCTTACGCTTGAAAATTCACATCCGTGTTACTAAAGAAAATATTCCGCGTTTTCTGGTAGTTTTTGCTAATTTTGCCTTGAATATTTATGAATATGCATCCCTTTTTGTGAAAAGCTTATTTCGCTAATGTTATTCTAATTTTAATATCAGAGATGCATCTTGAATCGTTTGTTATTATACTGCCTACATATTTAAATTTCGCAACATTTTCTATATGTTGTTAAATCTAACTATGTGTGTGTTAATTTTTGGAATTTTAGAAGCTGTAAGAATTTTGGTTTTACTAATGTTAATTTTTAAGTCAAACTTTTTAAAAAAATATTAAAGGTTTGAAGTTACTATTCTGAAAATACACAAAATCTTTTTCAGGTGACATGTGTCTGCTTATGGGTCGTAGCATTGGGATGTACTACTACAGGATTCATTTACAACTACTGGACTGCACAAATGGATTGGGATAACCAAATCATGGATAACCTTATCAACTCCTACATTAGAGTCATATGGGCAATCGGAGTAGCTTGGATAGTATTTGCTTGCCATAATGGTTATGGAGGTAAATTGATTACATTTCAAAATTTAAAGTGCCGCATTTAGGTTGATATTTCAAAAAGAACAAAGGTGTCAATAAGAAAGAGGTTTTATTGCAATTCAATGCATTTTGATCAGTGAATAACAACAGAGGTAAAAGAAGAACCGAGCCCTTTATACCTTTAAGAAAAGAGCGCAGTCCATTTTCAAAGGCCGGAAACACTGTGACTCCTCTAGTAAAGGTTGACAGCGCCGCTCGTGGATACTCGCACTAGGGAGGCTTAGCGCCTCCCTAGTGCGAGTATGCTTGCCCTCAGGCATTCCGCTGCTTATTTAACAAAATGTAGTATTTTTTTAAGTATGCATTTTTTTAAACTGTACATTTTAACATTATGATATATTTTCAGGTCCAGCCAATTGGTTCCTGTCCCTCTATGTATTCAAGATTCTTGGTCGTCTCTCGTACGCTATTTATATTGTACACTTCCCTCTAATGTACCTTTCTCTAGCTATTAGAGTATCACAGGTTTATTTTAATACGACTTTTTCTGTAAGTATCCGGCAGCTTTTTTTAAAATACACATTTTAAACTTGTTATTGCTTATTATAGCTTAAATTATAATTACACGGTAACCAGATTAATGTAGGAAGTAACATCAACGCTGTAGATGTAAAGAAGAGTTCAAATAATTTAATTTATTCTCAAAATTTTAACTAGCACAGTAGACAATGCCTGCAATATGTGTCATGCATCCTTGACCTCTTTTATACAACCTTCACCAATCCGTTCTTGAGTTAAATTGAACTAGCAATATGACCACCCCATCCCAATAGTTATCGTTTGATTATGCCCTTGCCACACTTGAATCCGCTTTGATGTCCCCGTAATGTGAAGTGACGTTCGCTAGTACATATCGCGTAGTCACTAATGTACGTTACGTCAAACAAAATAATGCCACAGTTTTCTCGTGAGATAATCTTTAAGCATTATCATATTGTATTATTTGTCTTTTGCAGATGTATAGGTTCATGAGCGAATTCTGGATCGCTTTCTTTGCAGCCTTCCTCATAACGATTTTGATTGACATACCATTCACAAACCTCATCAAGATGGGTTTAGAAGGTTAGTATTAAAATAAGAGAGGTTAGTATGAAAATGAGAGAGAGATTAAAATAATGAAGATACTGGAAACAATTATTTTTTTAAATTTTGCAATAATTCGAATCAAGTGATACGACAAAATATGTTCATTAATACTACATAGTAGTACTTAGTATCACTGCATAAATTGTTGGAAATTATTTATATATTAATATGATATATTTTTCTTTTTTTAGGCCGCAGACGAGCACCAGTCTCGAGCAAAAAGGAAGATGTTACAAATTTTAAAACACAATCTTAAACTCTGTAATGATTCATCCGAAAAAAACGAGTCTCAGACACAATATGTGTAACAAAAAATGGCCAGACAATTGTTGTCAACGTGATATATGTATATGTACATATTCTCATCCAGCGCACATAGTCAAAAAAACAATTATTGTGTTAACAGAACACGTAGGAAAGATGTCGAGATCCTTGATTGGCCCAGACTGTGTTCCTGCTTTTGTAAGTAAGGACAGTATTTCTGTCCTTGTGGAGCCGCTTTTGCATTTGAACAATATGAGCCTGAAGAACTTGACAACTCCTCAATGATGGAAATTATCTAGAGTGACCACAGTTTGTAAAAGGAAACCCGGCAATGACGTTTTCACAAATCGAATTCTGAACAAAGAATAATTCATCTGGTCTCAAGTGGCTCAAACGGGGATCAAATTCAGCGCCTCTTGCAATCCGGGCAAGCGCTCCGGCTATTAAGCTACCGGAACCGTTAGTGGACCTGACGAATGACATGCTAAGTATTATAACTTTATCTAGAATTTATATAATTAATCAAAAAACATAATATGAATCAACTGATCTGAACTGGCTCAACAACTTTATTTGTATTCTTTATTAGTATTCGATAGAAGTTACTGTATGTATTTGTTACGGGCCATGTGATAAACCCGGGCCGTATTAATAATTCCCGGGCCGTATTAATAATTCCCTACTCAATTGGGCAATGTGATAAAAATAGCGTAATTAATCACTTTTCCCGGCCATTATGATAAATTCCCAACCCATATTGGGCAAAGTGATAAAAAAGGTTATTTGAAGTGTTTTTGCTAACTAAATCTAATTAAACTTACCATATTTTCATGAAAAGTTAAAAGAAACATCAATTGAACATAGCAATTTAAAAATAAACACTTAAAAAAGCAATTATTGATATAAATCACGTCCTACTTTTATTTTGATAAAAATATTACTTAAGATGTAAAGTCGTTAACGTGTGATATGTTCGTGACTAGGGGAATTTTAAAAGGTCATAAAAAAAAATAACCCTAACCTATATCCATCAAATTAGTCTTCCGCTTCTTAGGTGGTCTAAAATAGGTTAGGGTTACTTTTTTTGTGACCCTTAAACATTTCTTATCATAATGCCCGGTCCAAGTGATAAATACAAGCCATCTCAAACACTGATTTATTACATGGACCACGAGGCGTCGGGAATTATTAATAAGGGCCGGTCAAAGTGATAAATTAATCACTTTGCCCGACGCTCTTGGGAATTATTAATAAAGGCCGGGCCTTATTCATAATTCCCGATTAATCACGTTGCCCGTAACATATTCAACATGTAGTTTTTTTGTAATTCAAATGTTTTTTTCAATTTATAAATATTGACAACGTTTCTGTTATTATTATATAATTGAATTATTCTTTGTATTGTTAGCTTGCATGTGCTTGGATTTATTATTCTGCTAACTTGCATGATAATGGAATATAAAACTCTTTGAACTCATGTAAAACATAACATTTATTAAAATGACGTACATTCTTTTATGGTTTCATCTTTTGTAAAAAGTTTTTAGTTTGTTTTTTTTGTATTAAATTGAAGAATGATGCATGTGCAAATTGTGTTTTAATTTTGTGTAGAGATACGTGTTGTTTCTTAAATAATCATTTTAATTTTAAGTTTTTATCTTAGATATTATATAATAACTATGATTGAAATCTTATAAGATCATATTGATTCAACTACTTAGAATATGCACTTTTATTTTTGTGTTGGATTAGCCATCTGACGAGAAAGGCGTGTAGCTAAAATAAAGCACTATGTGTGCGGTAACCGAAACCCTCGGGGACGAAGTCACGGGCGGCCGCTAGTTTGAAATAAAGGTACACGAATACCTTAAAAAAAGTTAAACCATTGTTGAACCTTCTATATTTTAAAAATGTTTTTTCGGTCACTTATCCGATGACTGGCATCTGCGAATGTTGCTTAAGAGTGCGCATGAATTTGGACACCAATCGGATCGCTCCCGCGCGCTTTCTCGGCCCACTCTCGTCCTATGACTCCAACGCAATGAGACAGAGGTCGCCACTTTATTTTGTTTCGGGCGATTCCGCACAGTATGCAACGTAAAACATTATAGATTGAGCATCAATATCATGCATGCAACTGATAATATTGTTCTTTTGTCTTACACTAGAAAGCACTTAGATATTTTAATCAGAACAATCAGTGCTAAAAATTCGGAAAACATTAGAAACCCGGTTCACTCGCCTCAACAGCGGAGTGAACACGGCATTTTTTTTTAACTGAATAAACTAAATGTGCCGGACAACTCGGGTCAGATGTCAACAGATGGCATTATTCCCTGTGGTTTCATTTATAGGACTTGACTTTAAAGTATACATTTAGATCTATAAACGCAATAAATTATATTATATAAATACTTAGAAGTACTTATGATATTTTAAATAATATAATTTGGTATTATGTGTCAAAATATTGGACCACCAAAATGCATCGTATCTGAAATAAATACAATCAAAAATCAAGTCAGACGCATCTTCAAGAATTTTTTTATCAATGAAAATTGGAATATTTTCTCTTATAAGTATTTGGGAACTATGCTTTAATAACTAAGTTTTTTTTTTCGGATCATTTGAGGTTCATTTCCAAGGTTTAAAATGCATTTGAAAATACCTGATATTTTTACACCCCCTCTTAACTTTAGCAACTGCAGGCCGAGTGCGCAATCGAGCTCCTTCTTGCTTCGGAAGGCACGTTTAGCCGTTGGTCCTGCCCCTGATCTCTCTACGGTCGTGTCAGATTGCTGTCCCACCGAATTATGGGAGTGACGGAATAGGGAGTGCACCTGTGCACATGGGTATATTATAGTGTACAAGTGAGTGCGCAACTCACTTGTGCACTATAATATTATATCCTGCGTACCTGGCTGATCGTAAGGTCGGCCACCATGGCCGAATACGGCCGGAGGGGGTATTATTACGTATGATGATGTAGACTAGCTCTATAGAGCTAGACTACATCACGCCTATTTTGGTGGGGGCGCGACAGAAACGTTGTGGCGACGGCGTCTAGGTGCCGCTAAGCAGCTGGCAGGTGCAAGTCGGCTGCTCGAGGACTGATCGAACATAAGACGCCCACTCGGCGGCTGGCAGCGATCCGTCGGCGGGGTTTAGTGGGTAGTAGGGCGCTTCCTAATAGTGATGAGAATTATTGAAGATGTTTATTTTGATTTGGTTTATGGCTCGCACGCACATTATGTTCGAAAATAATAACGAATGTGATTATGAAACAAATGTTCGTATCACTACATAATAATATAAAAACAAGGTCGCTTTCTTTGTCCCTATGTCTCTTTATGGATCTTATTGTCATCGGCTTTAGGTGGATATTTCTGTACATAGTGACTATTCGCCTATAAACTAAACAGAACTACTTATATTTTTTCCACCCCTAATGAAAACATTTCTGTGTCATTTTAATATTTGCAACTTCAATTTTATTATGCTATAGTTACAGTAATTTGTGTAGTGACTGCCCTTTTTTGGGGCAGTTACCCGCTAACCTACCATTCTAACCCACTGGTGGGTGGAGGGGTAACTCGAAAATTTTAGTAGTTCCCACCCACCCACCGCGTCAAGGCTGACATTCTTTATCGATGTATTTTGTCGATAATGAAAAACAATATGGTCGATTAAATGAATTGTTTATTGAATTAAATTTTAATATTATAAACAGGAAACCAACGTGGACGAACAAAATGGAATCTTAACATATAAACTTTTCACATAATATTAAACCTGAAGAGTTTGTTTGTTTGTTTGTCTTAAGGCGCTTATATTAAGAACTACTGGTTTCAATTGAAAAAATATTTTGTGTTCGATAGTCCATCCGTCGAGGAAGGCTTTAAGCTATAGTATAACACTATGTGTGCGGCAAACGAAATACACGCGGACGATTTCTTAATAGTTCATTCTGATTTCGAATTCCCTGTAACTATTGCCCTCCAACGCAAACATGGCAGTATGTGTAGTTTACCTCATTTAACGAATACGATTTTAGAGGGCTGGAATTATAACGTTAACCATGATCAAACATGTATTGAGACGCTTAAGTTAAAACGTTTATTACTTTAAATATCTCACGGATTGCACGGATCGCCCTTTTCTGCAATAAAAGTTTCTATAAAAGAAAATACATAATTTTTATTGAAAATTGAAAATTATGTGACTTTTGCAAAATTATCTTATTTTTTGACCTATTAAGAAATCGTCCGCGTGTATTTCGATTGCCGCACACATAGTGTTATACTATAGCTTAAAGCCTTCCTCGACGGATGGACCAGTAGTTCTTGATATTAGTGCCTTAAGACTAACAAACAAACAAACAAACAAACAAACAAACAAACAAACAAACAAACGAACAAACTCTTCAGGTTTAATATTATGTGAAAAGTTTATATGTTAAGATTCCATTTTGTTCGTCCACGTTGGTTTCCTGTTTATAATATTAAAATTTAATTCAATAAACAATTCATTTAATCGACCATATTGTTTTTCATTATCGACAAAATACATCGATAAAGAATTTCAGCCTTGACGCGGTGGGTGGGTGGGAACTACTAAAATTTTCGAGTTACCCCTCCACCCACCAGTGGGTTAGAATGGTAGGTTAGCGGGTAACTGCCCATTTTTTGGACCACCACTAGTTGATTCTCATAAAGTAGGATTCAAAGTGACTCATGGCAATTTAAATCTCATTATATTGTACAAATAAACTGTGATTAATATGTAATTATTTAATACTTTGTGATATTTTAACTATAGGGGTCATAAAATACCTATGAATACTTTTGCTATCAATATATTTTCTAAGGGGATTTGTAGACTTTTAGTCCAGAAATCCCCTGCGAACGATACACAGGGGATTTCTGGACAAAAAGTCTACAAATTTCCTGCGCAGGGGATCTTCTAAGGGGATTTGTGGAATAATCCGACGTGGTGCGTCAATGCATTTCCCTCAGAAAAAGAAAAAGGTGCAAGTAGTAAGTATGGCTCGCCGCTGCTACCGCGTTAAAGAATATTTCGTCACAAAAAAATACTACATCATCAAACTAAACTTTCTTAAGTCTCCATATAAAATTGTTGATTGGAGGAGTAAATATTGTAAAAATACTTAATTTTATCCTGACGAAAAGATAACTAAAACGTGTTTTACATTATCTTTCAATGATTTTCGACGATACGCAATTTTAATAATTTTAATTGTAATTTCATAACGCGATTATCTAATCTTCCTAAGAACACGCATCGTGTGAATCATTTCATTATCCTTGATTACTCACAACAACAACAAGCAAAAAGATTTTATGCCGTAAATTCAATAATCAAATTGACATCCATCGTGTAATGAGTCACCACAGTTAAAATAAAAATAAAAAAATCATATTCTACAACTTAGGATTACCAAGATCTAAGATTAGCTCCTTACTGGAAAGAGCAACTAAAGCCGCTTTACTCGGCTCGTACCAAATATGGTTGGGAAGGGAGAGGAATGTCATCGGTGGAGGTGATCGTTAGTATACTATAAACTTAAACCTTATATATACTTAAACCTACACGCTGGGTCGAAAGTCCCAGGCGCCGACTGACATTCCTCTCTGTTCCACGCGATGGACCCGGCACCCGCACGGAGAATCCATGGATAGCTAAGAAGTTCGTCTCTTTTCTGATTAATTTTGGAAGTGTCCCTTGGCCTTGGGCCGAAAGTGTGTTATTTTGACGGTATAATAAGTCTCCTTGTGGCTACAGTAGATTAAGAGACGTAAAAAGATAGCTGAAGTTAACAATTGAAAATTGTTTTCAATCATTTTATGTGACGAAATTGATGAAATAATAATTATTACTACATATTATTACGATCGTTTTGATCGAACAAAAATATAACAAACAGGGCGAAGATAACGTCATGAATCCAATGAAATAACTCGGTTGACTCTGCTGTCTTCATTTTTCTTCAATCAAATCTATCAAATTCACTAATCTTCAGCTGGAAGATAAAATACTCATCACCATAACCTAACCTATAATATCCTCCGGCTAACAAATAACTTAAATTACGCCAGTATGCTGCCGATAATTACTTGATTTCATCAAAATTGCGTTCGCTTCATAATTTTGCCTGACTTTTTGAAGCTTTCTGAAGTAGATTCCGATGATTTTTTATGCCAGTTTATTACCACGAAAGAACGCTGAATTCACCAGCATACTCCAGAATCCAAGAAACCAGCAAAATAATGGAATAAATCCGAATCATTCACTAAGAACGTTGTTTTGTCGACTTACAAAGTAATGGCTTCGGTATTCTGAGATAGGGAGCAAATATTTTTTTGTAGGTTAGTTATTCAAAGGAGAAATCCTTTTTCATTTTACGGCCAGAGGAAATCGAAAAAAAACGGCCGAGCACGCTGCGCAAGAAAGTTTAGTGCCATCAAGTTAATGCTTGGGTTTACACTTCTGCCAAAACAATAGCTGAAATCCATAACTATGGCTACGAATTGTAGCACCAGCTACTTTTTGCCTAAATAAACCACTCGGGTGAACAATCGATTCCGAAAAAAAGGGGTTATTTGAAAGGTTATTAGACCAAATAAGAGGCGATGGACGACGCTGTACATGGTAATTTTGAGGACCTTCCGGAATCTTTTTTTAAAATGGTATAGTATTAATATTTTGCAGTTCAGATAGAAGAAGTGCGTTTGTTTGACATTCATGGTTAGGATACGAACTTTTGGACTTATGGATATGTTCACAAAATGGACTGTCATAGATTTAATTAACACCCTTAATCAGAATATCGATAAAATTTACTAATGATACAATATTTAGCTTAAGTGTATAAATATTAAACCATTTTTATCAGTCATCGTCTTGCGCCCATAGGAGCGATAATAGTTTTTGGTTTGTGATTAAGTTAAATTGAGGGAAAATGTTGTTACTTTTGAACATTTTGTTTGTAAACGCGTTTGTTGTTTTTGTTAACGGATCTGTACAGACTGTACCACGGAATTTGGCTTTTGATCCTAATTTAGTTCAAAATGTTTTGGACTCAGAAGAGTGTGAGCGGCAACTTGCATACATAAGGAATAATGCGACATCGATACGGACACGTTGTAAGTTCTTGCCATACTTAAATAATGTAATTTTCATTTGTATTTCGTTACTTATTTCTTACTTGCTTAGCTCAACGTAAGAAAATGAAAACATTTAAATATTGGATTACGTCAATGAGACCAAACTACGCGAAGATTATACTATAAAATTATCTTTGTGAACTACTGTAATAAATCAAACATTATACAATACTAGTACTATTACAAAGGGGGACGCCGGCTGGCCATAGAAGTTTAGGCCCACAGTGCACACATATGAAAGTACTATGGAAATATAGAGTAAATAGTCATTAGTTAACTGGCGAAAGAAAGGGTTTAAAGAAAGTTTGTGTTTTTGGGTAAATGCATATTTATTATTTTCCATCAGTAATACAATCTACGATTTCCACCATATTAGCTGTTGAAGGTTGTAAAAAGTATTTGTTTACCTGCTACGGCTGAACCCGGATCGTCGGAGTCAGTATTCATGATGTAGTTGTTTAGTTAAACGCACGAAATAAAACCGATCACTTTGTTGATGCAAGAAAAACACAATTACTTTTTGATATTTTGAACTTTGACAGTTGAATTGGCAGTTAATTTAGTGTTTCCATTGCGTAAAAAAATATCGATATTCGATTTTAGATCTATTCGATTCTAATATAGTTTTATAAAAATAATGCAGCCTAAAATATACGTTTGATTGATTCATGAAAATATTTTACTGAAATTATAAAATATTTAAAAGATAAATAGGATAATGACACTGAAATATATTTATTTTTTTATTTTAGGCATGCTACCCCTCATGTCACGATCGTACGGGATCGTACGGGTATCTTAAAAATTGCAACCAATTATTCACCTCATTTCTGTAGATAAATTGTAAGTGGTATTTTTATTTCTATTTTAGCTAAGATCCACCAACGTAATAATATTCGATATTCTCTTATAATCGATTATCTGAAATTATATTTCTGTAGTGGCAACTCTTAACACACACGAGCCCGCCGCGGGTCGGCTCGATACACACGAATTTGAGCTTTACTTCAATGCTGATAGGGCGTAGATAGATTTGTTTACACATATCTGTCAAAAGGACGCAATTCCGGTGGGGTTAATAAATAGTTTAATTTCTTTTAATTTTTGTTATATTAACCCCAACTTTTAGCGACATACGAATAGCGCGAATAATTAAGAACGAATATTTTAGCAATTTTTATAAAATGGAACATCGTGTGCACTTCTGGGCCTTATTTCGGCATCCCTCTTTGATATTTGAGTCCATTGTATACATTATATTTTTGGAATAGATGCGATTTCTGGGTAAATTCGACAACATTTGACTGTGGAAATGTTCCACAATATTTTTGTTTTTTAACAAATGAATCACTTGAGCTCGTTAGGTGTTATATAGCTTCTGTTCTCAAAAACTGTGACAGAAAACCCAATGTCGCTTGCTTAAAACCGTCACAGACAAAATTACTGGTGATATTATTTTTCATACCCGAAGAAATATTTGTTCTTACTACTTAATTTCAGTTATGGATGCCAGTTGGAGGTTCCCAAGAAGTATAATTAAAGCAAACACACGTGACTGGGGAAACTATCTCCAATGCCTAGATATAAATGAAGAAGCTCCGAATATGAACATTGAAGGAAAGTACTGTTTAACAAGGGTCCCCATTAGTTTAGGTGGATCAGCGTTATCTAATGAACCAGACGGTACGCGGCAAAATTCCTATATTGGTAACGGTGATAATTATGATCTTAATCCATGGCTTGAATTACCATGGAAAGAATTAAGGGGAATAAGGGCTTTAGTCACAGAAGAAATGAAAGAACAAATGGAAGTAACAGAAAAAATAAAAAATACATTCTTAAAACAAATTGGCGTTGCTGAAAAAACTTCGGCGAGGTATGCATTATCAAATACTCATTACATGAACTCGTTATGTAAGTTTTTGCACTATATTTAGTTAAATTGACTTTATGAATGCGAGAAAAGTAAATCTTTGTTATTCAGACAACTAGTTACATATTATAACAATTAAGGATGGATATTGATATTTTTTTATAACAAACAGTTAAATAATCCCAACTAATATTATAAATGCGAAAGTAACTCTGTCTGTCTGTCTGTCTGTCTGTCTGTCTGTCTGTCTGTCTGTCTGTTAGTTACGCTTTCCCGCTTAAACCTCGCAACAGATTTTGATGAAATTTGGTACAGACAATCTTTAGACCCTGAGACAGAACATAGGCTACTTTTTGACCCATTCCAACCCCCCACTTCCCCGAAATCCCAACTAATATTATAAATGCGAAAGTAACTCTGTCTGTCTGTCTGTCTGTCTGTCTGTCTGTCTGTCTGTCTGTTACGCTTTCCCGCTTAAACCTCGCAACAGATTTTGATGAAATTTGGTACAGACAATCTTTAGACCCTGAGACAGAACATAGGCTACTTTTTGACCCATTCCAACCCCCCACTTCCCCGAAATGAGGGGGTGGAAGTTTGTATGGAAAATCTAAACTATTTGAGTTAGACGCTTGAAATTTGGCATGCAGGTCCCTTAGTAAACTTGATGCTTAGTTGCAAAAGGATATTGCAAAATTCCCACGGGAACGGGAGTTAGCGGGAAAAAACATTCGTATAATGAAAACCGACATCCACGCGGACGAAGTCGCGGGCGGCCGCTAGTACAATAATAAAAATATGATCTCAATATTTTTTACAGAAACGGCTTCTCTATGACTTTTTATCTTGCTATGTGCATCCCAAAAGTATGCACGACGCAAGAAGCATTGAGCTCCTTAACACGGAACTTATCCGGATCTTTGGAAATCACTGATGATTTCTGCAGGTTAAACAATGACAAGCCTTGGGTTCCCGCAGATACAGTGGCTATGTAAGTTATTAATTCTACTTTTATCATTAAATGCCCTCATTCTATATACTAGTCACTTTGTTTGTTATTGATACTACAGGACATATCAGATGCATCCAATGCATCTTCTGAGAAGCTAATTCTTTTCGTAAAACATTTTGTTTGGAAGATACAGTAGTATTGTAATTTTTTTTTCACAAAAATGTTTCTTGTTTTTTTCCGGACTTGGTGACTTTATTTCCTTTCCCGATTTCAGGGTAATCATCTCTGTGATTGGTGTGTTGCTCATAACTAGCACGTCGTATGACATTTGGCTTTCTATTATCCAGAAAAAAGGTACGTACTCGCTTACGTATAATATAATTACCTTTCCGCCTTCCATTTTAGTTAGATATCCGACTTTTAAATTTGGCGTTTTGAAAAATAATAAGCGGCTCGAAGCTTGGCGTCGGAATATCTTACGATTCATAGATATTAATCGTTACTTAATATTTAATTGTTAGAATTGCCTTCGCCATACTTCGGAATTGGCAATAAAATAAGAGAGAAACAGCACCATAGATTCAAAAGGATGACTTTTAACGTGCTCGCTCTCTCTTGTTCTAGTAGCAATTTTGAAGTATGGCGAGGGCAAATTTAACGCTTTAAATCTATGCATCGTAAGATATTTCCACGCCGAATCGTTTTATATCCATTCCGAAATAGTATATTAAACATAAAATGGTTCGATTTTTAAGCTGCCAAAGTGCCAACTAAATTGTCATCAAAAACTAAACATTGAAAACTTTTCAGAACCAAAGCAAGTAAACAAGCTGTACCAATCCTTCTCTATCTACACAAATACGAAAATTTTCTTCACCTTCCCATCGGGGCCAAAAGTTGTGGCTTGCTTGGAAGGTGTTAGATCTATAGCCATGCTCTGGGTCCTAGTAGGACATGTATTTGAAACACAGATTAGTCCTGCTGAAAATATTCTCGATTTAGTAGACGTACGTATAGAATCTTTACTTAATTACATGTAAACCAATGTAAACATATTTTGCTTCGATAGTTTTGTATAGACCAGTCATGTTTTTTTTTCGGAAGAGACAATTATTCACCTACCTTGTGAGATTCCTATATTATAAGAGAGGAAGAGCTTAGTGGAACTTCCACTCCAATGAGCTGCTCGTCTGGGGAAGTACAGAAGACTTTACAGAAGACCACACTGAAGTAGCACTTCGTAGCTGTTGTGCTATATTTCTGCTGTTGAGCAAGCTGGCAGAGCTCAGTTGGGAAGCTTACGGGGTCTTAGGATCAGGCAAATCATTCGCGATCCTTGTGCGGTTGTTGATGTCCATAGGCAGCGGTGATCACTTACCATCAGATAACCCTCTTGTTTGTTTGCTTCCCTTTAACATAAAAAACTGTATGATAATAATACATTGTCACGTTTCTTCTCCAGCTAATGTTTTCGGCTTCTGGTATGTGGATAGTCGGTGCCCATATAACAGTAGATACTTTCTTCCTACTCAGTGGAATTCTTGTCGTCTACACTGCGGCATCAAAATTGACTCCAAGTAAGTTTGTTGAAATTTCTGCTTCTACAGAAAATAGTTGAAAAATTATTTCAAGCTTAAGGATAAGATTACATTTATCACTCCCAAATAATTTCCTTTCGGCCGCCATGGCAACTAAACTTCGCAACCAGTTGAGAAAAAGACATTTTTATTCTTTGTTGGCAACTGGTTACGAACAAAGATTTTTTTTTCTTTATAAGCAACTGGTTGCCAACAAGGAATTTTTTAAAAACACTAGTTGCAGTAGAAGAATTTATTTTTTTCTTACGCAACCATGTAGTTATGAACAAACACTGATCTTTAAGTTAATTACGCATTAATACACCGTTATGAGGTCTAGTTTAGGTATCGAGTATCCCTATTATATTGAAACGAATAATTGTATTTTTTATAGCGTTTATTCTCATTTATTTATATGGTAACTAGCGGCCGCCCGCGACTCCGTCCGCGTGGATTTCGATTTCCAATATCCTATGTGTTATTCTGATGTATAAGCTATATTGTGGTAAAGTTTCATTCAAATCCATTCAGTAGTTTTTACGTGAAAGAGTAACAAACATCCATACATCCATACATCCACACATCCATACATACAAACTTTTGCCATTATAATAGGTGAAGATGATCGTTAGTATACTATAAAGGGGCCCCTTAAACCTACACGCTGGGTCGAAAGTCCCAGGCGCCGACTGACATTCCTCTCTGTTCCATGCGATGGACCCGGCACCCGCACGGAGAATCCATGGATAGCTAAGTGGTGGAGATCTTCTTAGCGTTGTTCCTGATAAATCGCTTTGTAACGCAGCCGAAACGTCAAGCAGTAAGTAGTATACATATACTACAAAATAAATATCGCGTTTAGTCCCGTTAAATAATATTAGTGTTATAATGCAACGCGAATGTCTAAAATCTCATCTATACTAATATATAAAGCTGAAGAGTTTGTTTGTATGTTTGTTTGTTTGTTTGTTTGAACGCGCTAATCTCAGGAACTACTGGTCCGATTTGAATAATTCTTTTTGTGTTGGATAGTCCATCTGACGAGGAAGGCTTTAGGCTATTGAAAATCGAAATCCACGCGGACGGAGTCGCGGGCGGCCGCTAGTAATGAATAAAACTTCCTATTACTTCAGCTGCAACTAGTTGCCTAGAAAGAATAAAAATGTATTTTTCTCAACTGGTTGCGAAGTTTAGTTGCCATGGCGGATAAAAGTATTCTTTTTTGGCAACCAGTTGCTTATAAAGAAAAAAATTCTTTATTCGTAACCAGTTGCCAACAAAGAATAAAAATGTCTTTTTCTCAACTGGTTGCGAAGTTTAGTTGCCACGGCGGCCGAAAGGAATAATTTTACTTCCTGATAAGCAACTAATATTTGCGAGTGGGAAAATCATGAACTTTCTTGAATAAAGCTACTAACGCCATCTGTGATATCATGAAAAAGTATTTATCAGATAGTAAGACAAACTTCTTTCTTACAAGGATTCTGGTCAGTGGACCCTACGTTATTATTAATTAAGGCCACGCCCAAAAGACTCTTTAAAATATTTTATGTTTATTACCTTCGAATAAAAAAAACCTAATAACAATATTAAAAGGAGTTTGTAGATTTTTAATAACAATTAAGTGATTGTGTAAATAAATTAAAATTATAAGTTGAGAATTTTTTGACAGTTATCAACTAGGTAGGCCAATCAATCAATCAGCTTATTGCCGTCCACTGCTGAACGTAGGCCTCCCCCAAAGTCCGCCAGCCATAATAAGTAGGTACCAACATTTAAATCTATCTAGATGTCAAAAAACCTCAGATTTTGCTCACGAATACAATGCAACTGTTTATCATATTTTACTTACATTAGTAAGATAGGTACAATAATAAATAAAAAAGTGTGTTTTTTTGGTTGTTTGTCTGTCAATCACGCTGAAACGGAACGGATGTCTACGAAAATTGGTATACATGCAGGGAATGAAATATGGGCTGTCTTAGGTGATATGATACTATTTATTTCGATTCAATGCTCCCATGGGATAAAACAGGAATGTTAATAACGCGGTTAAAGCCACGGGAAAAACTACTATTAAATAAAAGTAACAATAATGTTTTTTTTGCAGGAAGCCTACTTAAAAACTTGCACCTCTTCTACCTCAATCGACTCCTGCGCATGTTCCCAGTACTAGCATTCAGTATCTTGGTGACAGCGTCATTCCTACACAGACCGTTTGACGGACCGAACTTCAATCAATTTCAAAGCTGGGTAAATGACTGTAGAGCTACCTGGTGGGTGACCCTGCTGTATGTGCAGAATTGGGTCAGTCCTGATGCAATGGTAAGTAACTCTATCAAGCATTTATTGCAGCAACCAATGACTATTGTAATAACTCAAATCAGGAATAAAGTCACTATGTACCCTGGTGTCCACAATGGATATTGATAAAGTTTAGATTAAAAATCTTCTATTACAGATATTGATGAGGTATCTAATTTGATCTATACCTAAAGTTTAGTTATTAATATCTTCGTATTTATTTTGTGAAAGACTATAACTATCTCATTTTTGTTTCAGTGCCTCCCACATACATGGTATCTAGCGATTGACATGCAACTGTACATCTTATGTCCTTTGGTGCTTTATTTCGTCCTTGGTAAAAACAAAAGATTGCCCTGGATAGCACTGACTTCTACTTTATTGGCAGTTCTTGTTGCATCGACAGTATATAACTTCCATAATAATTTCCAATCGGTAATGTTAACTTTTAGGTGAGTAGATAATTTTATCGGTGGCTTGCCGACTTTACCGTCGCGAATGAATGCTTTACATTACTCGTAACAACTACGGCAACATATTTGCCTTATTAGCCCAAATTGGAACTGAACGATATTGGCAGCTTTTTACAACAGCAAAATTTTTCTTTTTTTCTTACGGGTTCGACTCGATAGATGCAACGTTCTGAACTTTGTGATAGATTCAATTTGTGAAATTGATATTGGACGAAAAATAACCGCCTCTCTTAATCGAACATTAATAGGTATATACATTTTGAGATGGAATTCACTAGTGTATATATAAGCATTTTTTGGTTACATCACACTTTTATTAACAGGTCACTCCCAGAGAACACGAGGTATATGCATAAATATTACTTCAACACTTTGACGCGCGCGGCACCATTTATTGTTGGAATGATCACAGGGTATTTGTTACATGTTTACCGAGAAAAGAAAATTGAAATTTCATGGGTTAGTAAAAATACTTTTTTTAAATTCAAAATCAATTCATTACCATACTATATACATTACAAAGCTATCCCCTAATGCTTGAAAATTCACATCAGTGTGTTATTAGAGTAGATTCAGTCTTCATCTATTTAGCACAGTATGGCAAGTAGATTACAATTAAGTACCTACAATTTTCCAGTCGCACTAAGTCGCCACGGTTGCTAAATGCCGATTGAATAATGTCTTCTTCTCTGTAACCAGACTGGCGATTTTTTTCCAATCCGAGAATGTTCATATCGAGGTCACTACCAGATTATCGAACCAGTTCTAGTATCGTAATACCATTACATCGGTGTATAATTATATAAATGGACCATTGAATTATTGGATTGAAGTAGTTAGTACGGTACAGATTCAGCCTTCATTAATTTTCCACAGTAAGGCAAAAAGCTACATACATCATCAAAAGAATTTTCCAGTCACAATTAGTCATCACGGTTGCCAAAGGATTTTTCCTAATCCGAGAAAATTAACATCAAGCACTATCAGATTATTAAACTATTACTATGTTTATCGTAATTCCATTACTTCGTTGTATAATAATAATAATCTAAATAAATCTGTATTTATTCAGAGATAGTACCTGGCAGATGTACACATTCCAATTTAGATCAAATGGTACCAAAAAGCCTCTGCGCTGTTGGCTTTGGCCCCACGCATGCTTCAAAGGACCGGGTCCCTATGGACCCGTAAATTTCCAATGTACCTACATAATATAAATGGACCATTAAATTATTGGCTTGTAGTCAATATCCTGAAAATACACTAAAAATACAAAATCTTTTTCAGGTGACATGTGTCTGCTTGTGGGTCGTAGCATTAGGATGTACCACCATGGGATTCATTTACAACTACTGGACTGTACAATTGGATTGGGATAACCAAATCATGGATAACCTTATCAACTCCTACATCAGGTTCATATGGGCGATTGGAGTAGCTTGGATAGTCTTTGCTTGCCATAATGGATATGGAGGTAAATTGATTTCAGTTCAAAATTTAAGTAGTATGTGAATAATTACAGAGGTAAAAGACGAACACAGGCCTTCACACCTTTAAGAAAAGAGCGTAGTTGAGCTCAGTTGGGGAGGGTATGAAGTAAAGGCCGGGAACACATCAACGATACCTCTGGTATCGTGGATGTCCATGGGCGGCGGTGATTGTTAACATCAGGCGACCCGCTAGCTCGTTTGCAGCCTCTGCCATAAAAAAGTAGTCCATTTTCAAAATCCAAAAACCCAAAAACACACTTGTGGCTCCTCTTGTACGAGTATAAGCAATCAGCACCGCACATGGGCACTCGCACCAGGGAGGTGCTAAATGCTTACTATCAGGCATTCCGCTGCTGGCTTGCCACATATATTTATTTAAAACAAATTGTCGTTGAATGTTATTTTTTAGAGAGTGCAATTTGTTTTTTAATTTTTATATTGTTAAAATTATGCTATATTTTCAGGTCCAGCCAATTGGTTCCTGTCCCTTTACGTATTCAAGATTCTTGGTCGTCTCTCGTACGCTATTTATATTGTACACTACCCTCTAATGTACCTTTCTCTAGCTAGTAGAGTATCATTGATTTATTTCACTATGGCTTTTTCTGTAAGTATCCCGCAGCAATATTATTGAAATAATTAAACTTAAATTATAGTCATACGGTATCCAAATTAAACTAGAAAGTGAAATATCAACGTTGCAGCAGATGTGAAGCAAAGTTCAAATAATTTATTTTCCCACAAAATGTTAACTAGCACAATAGAAAATGCCTGTTGCGAGAAATATCTTGTTGTTAGATTCGCAAATATGAAGTGGCAATGATTGTCATGCATCCCTCACCAATCCGTTCTTTAGTAAAATTGAACAAGCGTCAATGTCGCCAACTCATCCAAATAGTTCTCGTTGAATTATGCTCTATAATGTGAAGCGACCTTCGCTAGTAGTTATCGCGTAGTTACTTATGTACGTTACGTCAATCAAAATAAAGCCACAGTTTTCTCGTGTGACGAACTATAAGTAAAATGATGTATTAATTTTCTTTTGCAGATGTACAGGTTCATGAGCGAATTCATGATCGCTTTCGTCGCTGCCTTCATCTTAACGATTTTGATAGACATACCATTCTCAAACCTCATCAAGATTGGTTTAGAAGGTTAGTATTAAAATTGGAAAGAGGATGGAGCTACTGGAAACTTAAAGCAATTTATTTTAAATTTTGCAATAATTAGAATGAACTTATGGGTCAAAATATGTTTGCCAAGTAGAACTTACTATAACTGAATAAATTGTTGGGTATTATTTATATTATATCAACATGATATATTTTACTTTTTTAGGCCGCAGAAGAGCACCAGTCTCGAGCACAAAGGAAGATGTAACAAATTTTAAAACACAATCTTAAACTCTGTAATGGTTCATCCAAAAAAAACGAGTCTCAAACACAATACATGTAACAAAAAATGTCCAGACAAGTGTTATCAACGTGATATATATATATTTCCATCAGGCACAAATAGTTAAAAAAAACAATTATTGTGTCAACAGAACACGTAGGAAAGACCGTCGAGATCATTTACTGGCCCGGATTGTGTTCCTGCTTTGTAAGTAAGGACAGTATTTCTGTACTTGTGGAGCCGCTTTAGCATTTGTATTTGTACAATATAATCCTGAAGAACTCGACGAATCCTCAATGATGGAAATTATCTAGAGTGACCACAGTTTCCAAAAGGAAGACCGGCAATGACGTTTTCACAAATCGACCTTTTGCTGTGCTAGTCCAGAACTGGTTCCATTTGACTATTGTAAATATTATTGTGTATAGTGTAATATGTGTATGTAATTTGAAGAAAATATTGGAAAATATTCAAATAAGGAACTGCTTACTAAGTTGGCTATTTTTCAGACCTGTACAAATCCTATTATTTGGATAGCATTAACAAAAATAATACAGCGTCAAATAACGTGTGTCAGCTTTTTAGGAGTTTATGTAGAAGAATAAAGGTTTGCCACAAAGAGTAACATTCTTTTTATATTTGCACGACCCTATTAAACTGCCGTCGTAGATTCATTGATACTGATATCTCAAAATAAATGTTTCAGTTTCAATCTGATGTGAGTGATATGCACTTCCGATGCTTTGCAGTTGCATTTATTAAGAGTTACAGTAAACACATGATATATTGGTTAATGCTCATCTTACACAATTACCTACGATTAATTATTGTTTATTTGATTATAAAAATTACAACGGTGACTTACGTTCGCGACAAATGACGAAGCCGTCTGTACCAGGCTCATTAATTCTTCCACGTAACACTGCAAATTGTCGTACAATGCCCTGTAATTGCATAGAATATTTGTATTTTTTATTTCATAATGTAAATGCATCAATATGATGATGATTATCAATTATAAATGTCAAAATAGAAATGAGTAATTTTTACCTACTTCAAGAAAATGTATGCTGGAATACGCTAGGTTTTTAATGCAAATTTTATTTTTCATTATTAATAAGAAATATTATTTAATGTTTGTTTTTTTTTATTTAAGAATATATCCTCCTCCCGTTTAACATTAGAAAAAAACATCAATTATTACAGGAAAATCTGACCGGCAAGATCCACATTCTTATTCTTTAACATACCTTTTCTTCGGTTAAATTCGTTGTCGAAATTTGGAACTCATTATGCAAACTCACTTACCTCCTGTTCATTTTCTGTTTAAATAGGTATATTTTGTTTCAAAAATCTTTTTATATTTCCGGCTTTCCGACTCTTAAATCCGGGGTTTTCACGCGTCTTGTCGTTGAGAGAAACCTTGTTCCAAATCTCTTGTTCGTATAAGAATGTCGTCTAAATACGAAAACGCGGACTCAAATCTTTTGGCAACAAGTATTATATTAATTAATCTTTGTAATACAGCCGGTGCATTAGCTCGCCCAAAGGGCATTATTTTAAATTCATAATGCCTATCGGGCGTGACGAAGGCAGTGCTGCGACGGCTTTGCTCAGACATGGGAATCTGTACACAAGTTAAAGTGTAATACAGGGAGTACGCCTCGGCGCACACTTTTTTTGATCTTGATAAATGACCTTATTTATCAATATCAAAATAAGATCTCAGGCACCTGGCTGAGGCTGTAAATTCTGCTTGGTGTCTTTGGTTTTTCAAATCATAAACAAAGATAAATTCATCTGATTCATCTCAGCTCGTTCTTCTTTTTTTTCTTTTCTTTCTTTCATTTTGTCTGCTCTGAAGTAGCTTAAGTGGGGATCAAACCCAGCACCAATTGAAATCCTGGGAAGCTACTACTTAAAACTTAGCGCGATAAAATGCATAAATTAAAATATAAAAAAGTTACAATGACGTTGATGCTATTTCGAGATGGTGTCAAACCAACTCTTTTCCGTATAGTATTAGATAAATAATATGCAAAGTTATGACTTTAGCCACTATTTTTATTATTTGATAGAACGGTTCTTTACGATTGTATTACACCATAAAAAAATATATGAATATTGTTTGAAGCTCCTATCCTAGGATAAGAAATTTTAAATTTTAATTTCGCTATACAGCCAAAAACACCGTCCGCCTTGATAGTTTATGCCGTGACGTCATTGTTCTTGTAGTAATACGCGTGACATGCATCATAACAAAATAACCTTTAAATCGAAATTAAAACCATGGCTTCGAAAAGATTACATGATAAACTAGCGGCCCGCCCCGGCTTCGCCCGTGGTACTTGTCCACTATTTAATGGATGATATTATACATAAAAACCTTCCTCATGAGTTACTCTATCTATTAAAAAAACCGCATCAAAATCCGTTGCGTAGTTTTAAAGATTTAAGCGTTCATAGGGACATACAACACACATAGGGACAGAAAAAGCGACTTTGTTTTATACTATGTAGTGATATAGCAAATACTACTATTGTATCGTGCGATTCGTGCGTGAATGTAAAAATACATCAATAAAGAACCCAGAGAAGTGGTGGATTTAAGTGATGAGAAAAAACGGTGGGTCAGAGGTTAGAATACATTTATAAGTATTTATTTCGTTATTTGCATTGAATTGTGTGGTCTTGAACTGTACTTACTTGGTTATCCTAACATTTCTCAGCTCAGTTGAGCAGAAATCAGGATTTGAAGCAAAAAAAAATCCAACCATCAAATAGTCGATTTTGGCAAAGGAGAAATCCGTTTCTCATACAAACGGGGGCCTGGATGTGCACGGCTACAAATTGGTCACCGATTAGAACACTTCAAAAGATTACATTTGCCCAATTTTAATAGCTGAATACAACAGCCAAATATGTTAAAATCATGCATGAATATTCATTATTATTGCCATATCTATATGGTGTGACATCAAGTGACAGGATTGACATTGACGTATGACGTAAAACCATAATGCACTGATCTATACATAGACAAGATATAGGTCAGTGCCAAAATGGCTCCATTTCAATTGACACTGATCGTTTAATCGATCAATTGTTTGATTTTATTATTATATTTATTATGAAGACGTAAAAAGTAGATCATTATTAAGATATAATGAATATTACAAATAATAAATGATTGTAGTTTTTCAAAATGTAGCAAAAACACACTGGAACATGATGCATTTAATTTAATCTCCGCTTATCGATTTTCTCTAATCGATTATTTAATCTGTCATGTTATTAGGTGCGTTTTTGAAGACAGTTAAAAATTAAAAAATATAGTGCTATGTCGTTTATAAAGTATGTTTGATAATGTAAAATATATAATCATGCAATTAACTTAAGTTGGCCAAAGCCTATTCCGTTGTTATTTATAGAGGTTAATTAACAAAAATTTACAGTTTTTTTGGTATATAATTTATCCATGCACAATCAAGCCCAAAATGGATCGTCTCCTTTGTCGACAAATTTGTACTTCCTGCTTTCACACCCAGGATCCGTGTTAATTTTTAATAAATTGCGGCCTGTACAATATATATATATACTAATATATAAAGCTGAAGAGTTTGTTTGTTTGTTTGTTTGAACGCGCTAATCTCAGGAACTACTAGTCCTATATGAAAAAATCTTTTTGTTTTGGATAGTCCATTTGACGAGGAAGGCTTTAGGCTATTGGAAATCGAAATCCACGCGGTCGGAATCGTCTTTTTTTCGTTCTATCTAGGTTTTGTCGCTCTACGATGTATTTTTTGTCGGTTAGGCGGTTGGTAAATTAAGCATTAGAGTCTTTATTTTACGTTGTAAACGACTATTATTATGGTGATTATTTCGAACTGGCGGTTAGAAAATACAATATTTCGAAATAGTTACTAAAACAATTTGATTTGAATAATATAAATAACAAATATGTCGCTCAGTACATTCGGGCCGCCATTTTCAAATTCAAATTCAAATTCAAAATATTCTTTATTAACATAGGCTTCATAGAAGCACTTATTAATCGTCAAAATAAATTACAAAATAATGACTCTACCATCGATTCGGAAAGCAGTTACTGCCGAGAAGAATCGGCAAGAAACTCGACAGTTGCTCTTTTCAAATGCCATATTTTCATTTACAATGTTCATATAAGTATGTCAAAAATAATAATAAATCTAATATTATATAATAAATATGACAACAACATGTGCAGAGAGGCAAGAAATTGTCAGACCCACAAATTCTTGTCGACATCATTTAAGAAATCTTGTATCCTATAATATCCTTTTCTCATTAAGCAATTCTTTACTTTAAGTTTAAATAGATGCAAAGGTAATTCAACAAGATTTTGTGGTACTTTGTTAAACATTTTTATGCTGAAGCCTACGAAAGTCTTTCCAGTTTTTTGAAGTCTGATTGTTGGATAGGCAAGTCTGTGCTTATTTCTTGTGTTAAATTGGTGAGTATCGGACTTTTTCTGAAAGTTCTCATAGTATTTCCTAACATATAAAATACAATCAAAGATGTATTGAAACTGCTTAAGTTTTCCGCTAAAAATTTGGCATGCAGGTTCTTTGGTAAAAGAAAAGCTTAGTTGCAACAGGATTTTTCAAAATTCTCACAGAAACAGTAGTTACCGGAATAAAACATTTTCTTATCTAAATATATAAAAAATTGGCCAAGTGCGAGTCGGACTTCCGCACTGAGGGTTCCGTACAAATTCTATTTTTGACGTATTAAAAAAACTACTGAATAGATTTTGTTCGAACCAATTTTCGTTGGTAGTTTTTATGGTAATATACATTATATATTTATTTCAGATTTATCATCCTCTTACTTTAGAAGTTAGAGGGGGGGTACACACTTTTTTCCACTTTGGAAGAGTCTGTCACGCAAAGTATTCACTTAAGAAAAAAATGAGCTTAGAAACCTCAATATAATTTTTAAAGACCTATCCATAGATACCCCACACGTATATGTTCAATGAAAAAAAATATTTTCAGTTTCAGTTCTAACTATGGGGACCCCCCATTTTTTTATTTTTTTTTCTATTTTCGTGTAAAAACCTTGTTGCGGTTCACAGAATACATCTACTCACCAAGTTTCAATAGTATAGTACTTATAGTTTCGGAAAAAAGTGGCTGTGACAGACTGGCGGACAGACAGACAGACAGACAGACAGACAGACAGACATGACGATTCTATAAGGGTTCCGTTTTTTTGCCATTTTGGCTACGGAACCCTAAAAAGAAGAAACTGACTAATTGTCATATCATCGCACAGCTTAAACGGCTAAACGTAGGTACTTAAAATTTGGAAGGGGCAAAGTTTAGGTACCGTAGAGGAGCACTAAGAAAGGTATTCCCGAAATTCCCTCGGGAAAGGGGGTTAGCAGGAAAAAACATTTGTATGATAAGTCTAAACCGTTCAAGTTCAGTTGACGCTTCGAATTCGCCATGCAAAAAGCTAAGTAAGCGTTAAGCTTAGTCGCGAGAAAATATTGCAAAATTCAAGCAGGAATGGGAGTCAACGTATAACATGTAAAAGTCCGTTCCGAGTTCTCCTCTGAGTCCAGAAAAGGAAAATTGTGCTACTCCTAAATTAAACGTGGGCGAAGCCACGGGCAAAAGCTAGTAGGTAATAAGGTTATAGACATAAATTGCTATGTCAAATAGTTAAAAGACACATTTATTTAGTCCAATACTTACTAAGCAGACCTTGTAGGTACTTTAGGTACGAAATAACATAATTTAATAATTATATGAACATCCAAGACTCAGGAACACAATTAAATGCTCGTGCTAATCACACTTAACAATGACCCTACCGGGATTTGAACCACAAACCCCTTGGCGTAGAAGGTTCTGTACTGCACAAAGTACTTACAGCTGTATGTTTTTATAATTTTCAGTTTTACATAACTTCCCAAAGTTTGTGATCAAACATACACAAACAAAATGCAAAATCGTAGTTCCAAGTCCACAACAAAATTATAATATCAGAATATCGGAATCCTTAGGGAAACACTGGTCAGCAGTCCCGCGAGGAAGATTCCAAGGGTCCAGAAGCAGCCAACTCGTAAAAATTGAAAGAATATCAATAAAGGATATGAATATGAGTATCAGACAGTCAGACAGACGGACAGACATGACGAATCTATAAGGGTTACGTTTTTTTGCCATTTTGGCTACGGAACCCTAAAAATGACAAGGCAAAATGGCCGGCAAACTGACTATTTATAATAATAATAACGTTTAACTCCTTTTAAAATTATTAATATTTTTCCCGAGACTTAGACAGAACTAGATGAAAATCTGAAAAATCTTACGATTTTTCAATAGATCATTTTCGTATTAAAGGCATTTTAAGACGCTCAATTTATAACTCAACAAATGTTTCGCCATTGTTCTTTTGCAACTTTAATCGTCTCTCCTGTAAAGTTTGTGAAGTGGCAGATAGGTCTTTTTAGTCGTTAGGGATCCATATATTTCGGACCCTTTTACGGAATAACTTTACGCAAGATGGCTGGCTCCTGCCAGCCATCTTGCGCAGATCGTCACTCCACCTGGCCTAAGGGCGTCCTACACTGCGCTTTTTGGGACTCTTGCTAAAACGCGGTATACACTCCTGAACTCGTTTACCCCAACGGTTGTCGGCTCTGCGGATTATATGGCCAGCTCATTGCCACTTCAGCTTGCTTATCCGGTGAGCTATTTCGATGACCTTAGTTCTCTGCCGGATCACATCATTTTGAATGCGATCCCGCAGGGAAACGCCGAGCATAGCTCTTTCCATAGCCCGCTGAGCGACTTTAAACTTGTGAACTGGCCGTGCCGTAAGTGTCCACGTTTCAGCTCCATAAGTCATGATGGGTAGGACGCACTGATTAAAGACTTTTGTCTTAAGGCATTGTGCAATCGACGAAAAGAAAACTCGACGTAGTTTCCCAAATGCTGCCCAACCAAGCTGAATTCTTCTATTCACCTCGTTCTCAAAGTTGTTTCTACACAACTGCAATGTCTGCCCGAGGTAGACATATTTCTGAACAATTTCGAGAACTGCGCCGTGAATTGCAATCGGTTCCGGTAGAACATGTTCATTGAAATTGACCTTAGTTTTATCCAAGTTCATCCGTAGGCCGATGCGTGCAGAAGAGTCAGCCAGGTCATTCAGCATCTGCTGCTAGTCTAAGATCCCGCCATACAAGGACCTTCATCGAGCTGGTTATTGGATGAAACATTTTTTATACACAATTTTACATGCCAATAATTATATTGCATATGGGTTGCCTAGTAAATTTCAGTCCAGGATAAAAAAAAAAAAAATAATACAAAAAATTAAAAAGTTATTGAATCAAAGTTAAATAAAAATAAAGATTATTTCATTATGAACACGGTGGTACAGGGTTTCCTCCAAAAAATCAGTCCAGAATTAGGGTTGTCGCATTTTGAAAAGTTAAATATTGCCGCTATGAAAAAGAGAGTGCGCGTGCTATTTGATAGTGCAAATGACAAGGATAACGATAGACTTGGATATTCTGTGTATCATTTTGGAGTAATTAATTACTTATCTGGAAGAATAGTGTTGTAATTAAATTTTTAATTTTTTAAGTCCAAATTAATCATATCCTGGACTGAAATTTACTAGGCAACCCATATGCAATATAATAATTGACATGTTAAATTATGTATAAAACAAGTTTCATCCAATAACCAGCTCGATGAAGGTCCTTGTATGGCGGGATCTTAGACCATGCAGAGTTTCTGCCAATATGACGATGTCATCCGCGAATCGCAAGTGAGAGATGTAATTGCCCTGTATGTCGATGCCTGCCTTTCCAGTTCAGCGTGTTAAACAAATCTTCCATTGCATTAGTAAACAATTTCGGGGAGATGACGTCCCCTTGTCTAATAATATTTTAATTTAAAGTTATTTTTATAAATGGTGACATGAGGCAACTTGCCTATTGTATTTGTGACCTGGGAATGACTCACATTAGCACAATGATTTGGTTTTTACAATAAGAAATGCTTCGCAGTTTAAAGATAATATTACAGTGGCAAAGGTGTTATTTAATATATATTTCCATACATGTATTAAATAACACCTTTGCCACCACACACAGATGAACTAATTAGAAAGTCCGACATATTGTATGTGGGCCTATCTGAACTGGCTGATTCTAATAAGAATGTTGATATAATCTGTATAACCGAACACAACATGATACAAGCCCGACATAGAGCTATTATCTTTACCTGGTTTTGCTATTGGTGCACAATTTTGCAGGTTTACTCGACATGGTGGATCACGTATATTAATAAAACATTCTCATAAATATAAAGAAGTAGTAGATATATCAAACTGAGGTATTTCTGGAACGATTCATAGAAGGTTGCGGTATAGAACTATTAGATCTCTGGACTATTGTTATTTGTATTTATAGACGTCCACGTAACGATGTTCGTAGTATTGAATTTTTTTAAAAGAAATTCAATAATAATTTACATATTTTTTTTATGTCAGAGGCGGCAAACGAGCTAGCGGGTCGCCTGATGGTAAGCAATCACCGCCGCCCATGGACATCCGCGACACCAGAGGTATCGTTGATGTTTTGCCGGCCTTAACCCCATACCCTCCCCAACTGCTATAATCCAAAATTGCTCGAAAGACAAATATAAAATTATTGTATGCGGTGATTTTAATATAGATATTTTGATAAATGATAATAGGACTAAAAATTTTATTGACGAAATACAAGGTTTCAATTTAAATAAAGGCATAAAAGAATCAACACGCCCTTCCAGTGGAAAATGTCTAGATAACATTTTTCATAATATAAAACGTGTTAAGCTGAAGTAATTGAATTATCTTTATCAGATCACAGTGCACAGTACCCATTAATACTTATCAGTCAGTTTGACTATATTTTGAATATTATCACCTAATTTGAAATTGAATATTGTTGCTATCCAATTCACACTGCCATCAATCTGTGTTAATTTTGGGATAACAAACAGTTCACGCAGCTTATCCTCAAGTTATCAAATCCTCTAATATCACAGCCCTCAGATCGTCTTAGCTTACAGTATTTTACAGCACGGATTATAAAATTATAACTTTCTGATTTACACAATTTTCCAACAATGTGTAAACAGTTTCGGTCACTGATATAATAGTATGGCCGAAAATCTCACATTTTTAAAAAGTACATCCATTGTAGAACTGTTTAAAAATGTTTATTTCCCCTGCTTCTTTGTTAACATTTTACAATATTAACATAATATAAATACACAATTTCTAATGCTAAAAACATCGGACTATACCATTAAATAAATAAAAGTTCATTTAGTAATAATGAAACGCGCGGAGTGGATACTGCTAATCAAAAGATTGTGCATTTTCATTGATAGTTATATATATTAATTTATTTAAAATGACGAAGTTTAAACTACTCATCACATTTTTAGTTTGTTGTGTAGAATTGACGACAGAAAGATCGAATGATGCGTTTGATTTAGAGCTTTACGAAAATGTGTTGGATCCAGTAGAATGTGAAAGACAACTCACGTACTTAAGGAATGATATTGGTCTTATGTTAGAATGTAAGTATTTTAATATGACAAGGTGTTACTTTGTAAAACATGTTTGCTTAATGTAAGTGATTCTGCTTGTTAAAAATGGAAGCACTATTTAAATTATAACATTTGTTTTTTTTTAATGGTAAACGTAGAGTATTAATAAGTTTTAATTGATGAAAATATATTTAAATTCTGTATTTTATGTATAAAAAATACATGAAGGTAATTCTATGTATATATTACACATATTAGAATTTATAATATCTATCAAATGCAACTAAACGAATAATTTTATTACAGTTACAGACGCAAGCTGGAGAATACCTCGCAGCATAAACAAAGGAAACTTCCGGGATCTAGGCAACTACTTCCAATGCTTAGATATCAATCAGAATGTGGAAAATCTAGATATGTCTGTGGAGGGAAAATTTTGTGTCGTTAATTTCCCTTTTCAACAAGACAACTTTGTACTACCGAATGTTTCACGGCCCTGGCCTAATACACTCCCAGAATTACCTTTGATGCACTTTGACTCAAATACAACTTTTGTCAACGAAACAGTCAAAGAAAAGTTGAAGGCATTTGAGGAGAAAAGAACTTCGTTGCAAATATCTGTTGGAGAGACTGCAGAAAATGCGAATGCAAAACAAGCTACGTTAGTATCTTTTTTAATTTATTTTTGTTAGCACAGTTTATTGGCTCCACTCTAGAAGAAACCTAATTGCCATGGCAACGGATGCGATATCAAAATGGTATCCTCACTCCTCACTTCAAATATTCTTTATGGAAAAAGGCTTCATAAAAGCACTTATTGACTGTCAGAAATGTAAAACGAAAACTCTTTCACGATTCGGAACGCAGTTTCGTGCAAAAAGACTCGCCAAGAAACTCGACAGTTTCTTTTTAGGTCTTTTCACGATTATAGGTTATAGGATAAATATTCTTGTAGTCATTGAAATCGCCTTCCTTAAATAAATCGATGGGGCTCGATTACTCGTTTTTCGCTCTCTAATTATTATGTCTGGTCATAAGCATCGCCATTAATACTCGACTTAGTGCAAGTGAGTTCGTTCTAGGGTAAATAAAAATTTAAGTGGTTCCAGATTGTTTTGACCGTCGCTTCAATTCTTTATTTATGCAAAATATCGACTTTAAGCTAAAAGTTAGTAGTTTGGCGCACTACGTGAGAAAATTAATATAATTTACTTGCGGCCACCCGCGGCTTCGTCCGCTTAAATTTCAGTTCCCATTTGTTTGCAACACTAGGTAGCCTTTGTTCTTTCTCAGGGTCTAAAGATTGTCTGTGCCAAATTTCATCTAAATCGGTTTAGAGGTTTAAGCGGTAAAGTGTAACAGATGGAGTTACTTTTGCAGTTCTTGCAAACAGTACTAACCACACCAAAAATGTTCCAGGATTGCTGAAGCCAAGCAATTGATGAGGTTTGAGCTAGCCTTATGTTTTCCTAAAGTTTGTACTGCGAGACAAACGTTGGACTTTCTCAGCTACAACATAACAAGCACTTTGGATTTCGAAGAAAACTACTGCCGCTTACCAAATGATAAAAAATGGGTTCCTGTGGATACATTGGCCGTGTGAGTACAATAATCTGTTATAAGCAGCTTTACGATAGAAGTTTCGTGTTTAATTTATTATGTTTGATTTGAAACAAAATTATTTAAAAAGCAAATGAATTAAAGAAATTGCAAACGATATTCATAAATACTGCCTTAATAATAATAAACTATGTTTATCATAGAATTTATTATGCTCATTTTTACTTTCAGGGTTATCCTTTCAATAATTGGAGGGTTAACTATTACGAGTACAGCATACGACATTAATCACACGTTGCTTAAAAAAAGGGGTAAGAAATTATGATTTTATTACTATGTATCACCCGTTCTAACAAATTCCACAGAGCAGTAAGAACACTGACAGGACTCAAATTAATTCAATTTCTTTCAGATTCCAAACAAGCAAGTAAATTATACAAATCTTTTTCAATTTACGACAATGCAAAAAGGTTCTTCATATTCCCTTCTGGATCAAGCGTTGTGACTTGTTTAGACGGCGTTAGATCCCTTGCAATGATCTGGGTCATTGGATTGCATTCATTTACCACTAATTTTGATTTTATGCCGGAAAACATACCCGACATCATGGAAGTAAGTTCAACGATGTATTTAACTCAATACTTTGTCGTATCCATAAGCGACTGATTTTACACACTTATTATCTAAATAGACTAAGATATAACATTTTCTTTAGTAATTATTAGGAGATTCAGAAGAAATTATATGAACTATTTTTATCATGTATTTCTGATTCGAATAAGATAGATATATTTAAATTAAGTGAGTAATGTTTCAATAAAACACAAATGAATTGTTTTGTGACATATCGATATACGAGTAGAATATCTTCAAAAAAGATTTAACTGAACCTTTGCCAAAGATTTTAATGAATACAAGTATACCTACTTGGTTTCCCATATTATGAAAATATTAAAAAAAAATCTGTTTGTTTCAAGCTGAACCTAACGAAATTTCCGGTAATTTGATAAACTCATATCTGTTTCAGTTTGCAAAAGCATTCAAGTCGTTATACATCAATAGTGGACCTATTACCGTGGATACTTTCTTTCTTATCAGTGGCTTACTTGTCGTCTACACCACAGGTTCAAAAATGTCAGGGAGTAAGTAACGATTGTCTGTGTGTTTCCAGAAAATTTGAAGGTTTTTTAACCGACTTCATTATGGTATAACTTCTTTTCCGTTTTGAAAATCATACTGCTTTTTTTTGGTAAAAATAATAAAATATAAAAAATTTTCAAGCATTTCGGTTCCAAAACCGTTCCATCGATTTTGCTTTCTTACCTAATTAGTCAAACATATATTGGCGATTGTTATTTTTGCTAATCGAGCTAAATTGTAATAACAGAAATAACAAATTAAATCAACAATTATGCTAAACATCCAGAAACAAAATTATTTAAACGTTTTTCTTTCAGGGACTCTTCTCAAGAACCTCCATCTCCACTATTTTAATCGATTTTTGCGAATGTTTCCTTTATTGGCATTCGGAATACTTATTATGGCCTCTTTCTTACATAGAACCGTTGACGGCCCAAACTTTAAAATCATCGCATCGTTTGTAAACGATTGCAGAAAAAACTGGTGGTCGACTTTGTTGTATGTGCAGAACTACGTCAACCCATTACAAATGGTAAGTCCTGGAATCGAAGAAATATGTATATAAATTGTCTTTGAAGCCAATCACATATTCAAGTCTATAAATAGAAGTTCCTAGAGGTAAAGGTAAAGTTTTATCCAGTGACTTTAGTTCTAAATTAGACATTCTTACATTTAAAGCTACATTCGTTCTCACAAAGCCAAAAATCGGCATGAATGTTAGAAACCTTTAATTGCTTTCTGTTATATTTTTTCGTTTTTTTTTCGTTTCAGTGCATTACCCATAGCTGGTATCTGGCTGTTGATATGCAACTTCATATAGTATCTCCAGTAGTGCTATTTTGGGTTCTTGGACAGAAAAAAAGAACGGCATGGTATGGACTGTGCACTGCACTCATAGCATCATTGGTTGGTTCTGCAGTGTACAATTTCATAAATAGTATCCAATCAAATGCTGCGTTTTTAGGGTAAGTACTGAGATATTATCTTACAATACGTTACGTCGCACGCCAGGCTGTCTAACTGATGAAAACAAAGCAATGACTCAATGTTGCTACACGGAACTTTTGTTTGATTGTCTTATCTCCAACAAAATATCATGTATTTGTGTATATCCAACTAATTGCTCATCAAGGCTTCACACGAGCCTTAGTAATTAATTATTTAGCTTTGTAATGGAATAAAGTGAACTCAAAATATTCTTTGAAAACGGTCCGGTAGTTCTTGAGTTTACTCGTTACATACTAAAATACAAATCTTTCCTTTTTATGTATACGAGTATACTCATAGATACTCATAGATAGCAAAATCAAGAAAATTAATGGACTTATAAAAATCTAAGTAGCATTGTCAGTATGTCAGTGTTTTCCTGATTCAACTCCCACCTGCCTCTTGAGGCATGAGAATTATAAATTTCATCTTTAGTCTTTTGCTTCTAGTAGAAAATTCTAAAACTCTTATTCAGTTTTACAATATTGCCTAGTTTAAAAATAAATCTGTTCTTTCGCAGAGCATCATCCGATGAAAAAAACTTCATGAAGACTTACTATATGAATACACTATGTAGGGGTTCACCATACTTTGTTGGAATGATTTACGGATATTTACTTAATTTATACCGCGGTAAAAAAACCAACATCCCAATGGTAAGTTAAGAAAAATGTTTCTTGTTTATATTATTGAGTAAAAATAATATTGTCAGACGCGAGCAAGTGAGCGAGAAAAGTCTTAGATTTAATAAATCCCACTATGGACTAGCAAAACAAACCGGCCAAGTGCGAGGCGGACTCGCGCGCCGAGGGTTCCGTTAAAACTACTAAGCGCTACACTTTCACATTTATATTATTAGTATTTTTTTTGTGTTGTATTGTATGTTTTAGCCTCAAGTTTTATTCTTTTGGGTCCTCGCATTAACAGCGACAAGCGTGGCTTACGTTGCTAATTATTGGAGTGTCCAGCCTGATTGGGACAATCAATTCATGGACAATTCCTTCAATACATTCAAAAGGCCCCTTTGGGCGGCTGGAGTTGGTTGGATAATATTTGCTTGCCATCATGGGTATGGAGGTAACTATACCGTTTCAAAACTACCTTATAATCATTGTAAAAGCATACCTATCAATCCAATTCCTAAATCGTAACTATGTAAGTATAATTTAGATATACTTAAATAGGCATACATAAAAGTGCCTTCAAAAACTTACCGCTTATGAAATAAATCAACTTATTTTGGAGGTAATTGGTGGGGTGGGGAAAATAGTCAAACTTAATATGTTTTTCCTAGAACATGTCGCTTTGTTTTGAACTGTTATAATTGCATAACTCGAAAACTAAGAAAAATTGCGGAACATACATGGGGTATTTTTGGAAAGCCCCAAGTGCTAGGAACCTAAAAAAAATTGTTGACGTCACTAGTTGGACCACCCTTTATAATATTTTATTTGCAACGCCCTCTTTTTCTTATCCCCAAGCTGTCTGAATCACCGTTGCCCTTAAATATCAACAATTGCACAAGGGTCAAGGGTTGCAGATGCGTTGCCCGTTTTTAAGACCATATACCGTCTGGCGACCGGCAGGCACCAGCAGAACAGCTTATTTACCAGCAGAAACAGTACAACAGTTACGAAGTGCTACTACACTGTGGTCTTCTGTAAGGTGGAGGTACTTCCTAATAAGTAGAATGTATATGCTCGTATATATTGAAATGATAAATTATATTAATGAACTTGTTTGTCCTTCAGGTCCGGTCAACTGGCTGTTATCTCTCACAATATTTAAATTTCTAGCACGACAATCCTATGCTATGTATATACTTCATTTTTTTCTGACATACCTTGTTTACGCAACAAATTTGGCACCTGTCTACTTCACTGCATATTTTGCTGTAAGTATGTATATTAGCAACCTGATAACCTATTTTTTCGTTTCCGAGTAAGGAAAATATCTTTTGTATACAGACAAGGCAGACGTTTATGTGGGGCTAATAAAAGCTAGCGCGCAATGTCAGGTTAGCGGTGGCTTTTTAATAAGTATAGAAAGACACCAGGGTTAAAATACGCGACCGAAGTTCAGAGGCCATGCATTTTTTTTACAAAATTACGAGAAATAATTCCAACACGTGTCATCTTCTACTAAAAATGAACTTCGGCCGCGTTTGTTTCCAACTACTGTGTTTCTATTACTCCACTAAAGCGGAGATGAGCGGAGCAAAGCAGGTTCAAATCTAGAGTAAGATTCAGGCTGTCTGCAGTTTGTAAGTTTGCGGTATAATTACGAAGAAAAATGTTTTGATTTTTATTCCCAACGCGCTTAGTCAAGAATGAGCATACTAATTTATATATATATATATATATATTTTTAATATTTATTCTATAAGTATACATATTATACCGCAGCATTAAGCGTTCTTCGGATCCAGTAAAGGACTCGGTACCATGAAGTTAATGTGCTTGCCCGGATTGTAATCCCGGACTGAAAATAATGAATATTTATTTTCTTTGCTTAAAATTTTTAAAGGTAACTTTGTTGCAGTTTTACAGATTTTTGAATATCTTCACACTAACCGCCGTTGCAGGCTTTTTAGCGACTATTATGATAGACATGCCATTCGCGAACCTTGTACATTTGGCAACAATTGTAAGTATTGTAAAGTTGTTTGGTTCAATAAAGCACTGTTTCCAAATAAACAACGATAATTTTAAGAACTGATACTCTGAATAAGTTTTAAGCTATCAAGACTAGTAGTTTAATAAAGCTGAAGAGTTAGTTTGTTTGAACGCGCTAATCTCAATAACAACTGGTTTTTATTGGAAAATTATTTTTGTTTTGTTTTGATAGTCCATTTGATAAGGAAAGCTTTAAGCAGTATTACAAAATCTTCGCGGACGGAATCGCGGGCGAGCTAGTATATTTAATAAAACGTATTCTTTGACTGTTTCAGTGGTTACAACAACGGAGAAAAGGGGATACCCGCAATCAAGAAAAAATATGCTGCAGAGCATAGAGCTACCATAATTCATGCATTAGAAAGTGCTACATATTTTAAGAATAACCGTTCATAAACAATGGATATGAGACAAAAAGTACCTACAAGTCTTTTTAACGACAAAAATTGTAGGAGTAAGCTTGACAAACTGACAATTTGAATGAAGTTTTTTATTTTTATTATTTTTTTGGAAACAAACAATTATTATATATATTACATAAAATAAGATTACAAAATAATTACATATAAATCAGCAAAATTTCCACAAATAAATTAAATCAAACATATTATCAAACAAAAAAATAAATTAAATTTTATTATAATTTAACAAGAAGAAAATTATATAAAAATATCACAATAATATTTAACAAAAAATTTTGTTACTGAATATATTAAATATTCTACAATAGAAGAATATTAAAAAATCTTAAAGGAAGTCGTCTCACTTACATTAATTAAAAGCGGCGTCTCATTTTTTTAGCAGTTGTGATTATATGATTGGTCCATTTTTTGATTTCATTGGGTAGCAAACAAACAAGAGGGTCACCTGATGGTAAGTGATCACCGCTGACCATTGACATCAACAACCAATGGGTCGCAGACCTGCCTTTAAAACCCCACACCCTTCCAAACTGAGCTCCGGCGACTATTCCCACCAGCTGAAACGTGGAGGTACTTCCGCAGACCAGCGGCTCATTTGCCTTTAAAAGTTAGCGCTACTTCTTTAAAAATATCTCTATCAGAAATATGAAATACTATTTTATATAATTGAAAACAGCCTATAATATTCACTTTATATATCCACACGTGGCAGAACAAAGAACGATAGAGCCGCTGCCAAAAAAAACCCTCGGTACCATCTAAAAGGAATTCTTTACATATTTAAAATAAACATAATATGATGAAAATACCGAGACCATATCACTTACCATCAGGTGACCCTCTGGTTTGTTTGCATTTATACACAAATAAAAAAAATATATGCTTAGATTGTACTATCAGAATCAAACATAATTTTACTCTGATTATTAACATTCTGCTGGCTGCTTATGATTCATTATTTGATAATGATAAAATATCACACTCTGACCATTTATTTTACTAACGTGTAAATCATGTGCCTATGTATGTACAACCTTTGCACTGAATTCAAACGGCTAAAAATCGTGCATGTATCACCTTTAGTTACGCCTTTGCATTAATCTTTTTGTGGAATTACGGCTAGACTAGTCTGCAAAATAATCAACCAGATAATAATAAATATTTTAAGGCACTTCCTTGTTTTATTTATCTACTAGCGGCCCGCCCCGGCTTCGCCCGTGGTACTTGTCCACTATTTAATGCAATGGTTCCTAACCTATGGTCCGTGGACCACTGATGGTCCCTGGAGACAACCCATGTGGTCCGCGAAGGGGTCGTAAAAAGACGTCTAACAACCCTTATTTACATTTAAATACCTAACTACCGAATATTACCAATAACAATAAACGACCTTAGTGGTCCCTGGCAAGATAGAAGTTTGGTAATATGGTCCCTCATGACTAAAAGGTTAAGAACCTCTGATTTAATGGATGATATCTATACTTATAATAAATCTGTAGAGAGGTCAATTCTGTACATTAAATATATTTTCAAAATAACTATCAGGGGGTTATTAGTGATCGATACTGATGCCAAAAATGCAATCAGTAAGTTTTTTGTCTGTCTGTCTGTCTGTCTGTCTGTCTGTCTGTCTGTCTGTCTGTCTGTCTGTCTGTCTGTATGTTCCTTATAGAAACAAAAACTACTAGACGGATTTTGACGAAACTTGGTACAATTTTTCTTCATACTCCTGGGCATATTATAGAATACTTTTCATCACGCTACAATCAACAGGAGCAGCGTAGTGAAGGGAAATGTGGGGAAAACGGGAGAATTTACTCCATTTCTTAAGCTTCAGTCGCGTGTGCAGCCTTAATAGTTAAAGTCACAAACAAATCATGTATGACGGAAATATTCTACGTAAAATTGCCTAAAAAATATCCCCCAACAGCATTTGTCTATCTTTTATGGTTGACTCACAATAACACGTGTAACTAACTCATGATCCAAATTGGTTTGAACGCGCTAAGCTCAGGAACTACTGGTTCGAATTGACAAAATATTTTGTGTTGGATAGTCCACTTACAATTTGTCGAGGTAAGGCTTAAGCTATCTAAAGTAACACTGTGTGCGGAAACCGTAACACACGCGGACGGAGTCGCTGGCGGCCGCTAGTTATACATAAAAACCTTCCTCATGAGTTACTCTATCTATTAAAAAAACCGCATCAAAATCCGTTGCGTAGTTTTAAAGATTTAAGCGTTCATAGGGACATACAACATGACAGAAAAAGCGACTTTGTTTTATACTCTGTAGTGATACCTACATCCTTTGTTGCACCTTCGTTGCGTCCATGTATCTTTCGTGACAAACTAGTTATTATGAAAAACAATATTGAAATATGAAATAGCTACATTGAAGTTAAAAAAAAATATATGACGTACTTGATATTATTACGTATATCTCTTTCTTGTTTACTTTTCCATCACGTTTATTCTGGACCTGAACCTGTCAAACGCAGGTGGTTTACAACAAATCCGAGTGCCGCGAGTTCTAATCCTGCTGCGTAGCCAAATGGCAAAAAAAGGATGGAATTCGTCATGTCTGTCTGTCTGTCTGTCTGTCCGCCAGTCTGTCACAGCCACTTTTTGCCGAAACTATAAGTACTATAGTACTATTGAAACTATAACATTCAAATAATCACTTTTTTCTAAAATGAATACTTTGCTTGAGAGTTTTTGCCTTCCAAAGTGGAAAAATGTGTCCCCCCCCCCTCTAACTTCTAAAATAAGAAAACGAAAAAACTAAAAAAAATATAATACCTAATATAATGTACATTACCATAAAACTACCAACGAAAATTAGAGTAGTTTTTTAATGCGTCAAAAATAGTATTTGTACGGAACCCTCAGTGCGGGAGTCCAACTCGCACTTGGCCTATTTTTATAAATTATTTTAATGTTCTTAATTATAAAGATGCTTTTAAAAACCTTAATAATAAACCTACAGTAATTTAAATATGACAACAAACAATCAACGTTATTTTAAAAATAAAACAGTGTAAGTGTTGTCATAGCATAAAAAAATGAAATATTTGTAGTAAAAAGTATTTATTTCGTTTTTGACACATTTTCTTTATGCATAATCTGGTTGTCTTATTATGTAATCAATTCCGAACATAGTGAAACATGTCTATTTTCTTTTTAGGGTTCCGTAGTCAAAATGGCAAAAAAACGGAACCCTTATAGATTCGTCATGTCTGTCTGTCTGTCTGTCTGTCCGCCAGTCTGTCACAGCCCCTTTTTTCCGAAACTATAAGAACTATACTGTTGAAACTTAGTGAGTGGATGTATTCTGTGAACCGCAACAAGGTTTTCACACGAAAATAGAAAAAAAAAATAAAGAAAATGGGGGTTCCCCATACTCAAAACTGAAACTCGAAATATTTTTTTTCATTGAACATATACGTGGGGGTATCTATAGATAGGTCTTTAAAAATTATATTAAGATTTCTAATATCACTTTTTTCTAAAGTGAATACTTTGCGTGACAGACCCTTCCAAAGTGGAAAAAAGTGTCCCCCCCCCCCTCTAACTTTTAAAATAAGAGGATGATAAAACTGAAATAATTATATAATGTACATTACCATAAAAACTACCAACGAAAATTGGTTCGAACGAAATCTATTCGGTACTTTTTTTAATACGTCAAAAATATAATTTGTACGGAACCCTCAGTGCGGGAGTCCGACTAGCACTTGGCCAATTTTTTACATTACCGAATCGAATCCGCAACTTTAACAAGACTTTTGCAGATCTCGTAGAACCTTACTTCAAAGGGGTTACCTACTTCAGTGCGAAAGCCGTAACATCGACATTTGATACTTCGAAAACCATTCACCGACGTCACCATACTGCGACGCCTTGTTAAGTCGATGACTTGTTACTGCGATGGTTCGTTACATCGAAAAACCCTACTGCGAACGATTTTACTGCGAAGCTTTGTTCCTTCGACGACTTATTACTACGCTGTTTCGTTACATCGAAAAATATTATTAAATATTTTATATAGCGGAGAGCCTGGAACAAAGATCGTCATAAATAACTCAATATATAACTACCAGTGCCTGAGATTTTGACAAATATCACTATTAATTTCACAACACTTTTCTACAAAAAGAAGACGCTTTTTAGTACGAAATGTATCGGTTTGAGTTCCTTTAAATGTTAGATTAGAATTTTTTATTAATTAAAATTATAAATATTTTTTCTATGTTAATTATGTGTCCTTAAGGAGCTCGATAGCGCACGTGGTTAGCGCACTCAGCCTGCGGTTGCTAAAGTTAAGCAACGTTCGCAGATGCCAGTCATCGGATAGGTGACCGAAAATTTCATCTCGAGCTCCTCCGTGCTTCGGAAGGCACGTTAAGCCGTTGATCCTGCGCCTGATCTCTCTACGGTCGTGTCAGATTGCTGTCCCACCGAATTATGACAGTGAAGGAATATGGAGTGCACCTACGTTTACGCACTCACTTGTGCACTAATATCCTGCGTACCTGGCTGATCGTAAGATCAGCCGCCATGGCCGAATACGGCCGGAGGGTATTATTATTATTAATGTGTCCTTAATTATTAATAAACCCGGAGGTATATCATGTTCATGTAAACCCCATGTACAGTCTCAGAAACTGGTAGGTATATTGAGTTATTTATTTAAACTTTATTGCACGATATAAAAATTGTACAAAAGGCGGACTTAATGCCTCATGGCATTCTCTACCAGTCAACCTTAGGGTCAAACAGAAAGCGAATATGTAGTAGGTAGGTAGTGCTATTAAAATGAAGTAAATATACGTTTATTACTTACAACATATAATTTTTTACGATGACGATCTTTGTTCCAGGCTCTCCGCTATATAAAATACTAGCGGCCGCCCGCGACTTCGTCCGCGTGGATGTCGGTTTTCATGATACGAATGTTTTTTCCCGGTAACTCCCGTTCCCGTGGGAATTTTGCAATATTCTTTTGCAACTAAGCATCAAGTTTACTAAGGGACCTGCATGCCAAATTTCAAGCGTCTAACTCAAGTAGTTTAGATTTTCCATACAAACTTCGACCCCCTCATTTCGGGGAAGTGGGGGGTTGGGATGGGTCAAAAAGTAGCCTATGTTCTGTCTCAGGGTCTAAAGATTGTCTGTACCAAATTTCATCAAAATCGGTTGCGAGGTTTAAGCGGGAAAGCGTAACAGACAGACAGAGTTACTTTCGCATTTATAATATTAGTTGGGATTAAATAATATTTTTCGATGTAACGAAACAGCGTAGTAATAAGTCGTCGAAGGAACAAAGCTTCGCAGTAAAATCGTTCGCAGTAGGGTTTTTCGATGTAACGAACCATCGCAGTAACAAGTCATCGACTTAACAAGGCGTCGCAGTATGGTGACGTCGGTGAATGGTTTTCGAAGTATCAAATGTCGATGTTACGGCTTTCGCACTGACGTAGGTAACCCCTTCAAAGTGACTATGTTGCTTGTACGCTTTCTTATCTCTTTTGATGAAGGACAGATGGTGAGGATCGAATAACGTGCCAAAATATAAAATTAACATGGATTTAAATACCCTTATCTGTGTTTAAATAACTGATAAGATATATACACATTTTTATTTAATTCATATTACTTACTTACGAGATTAATGAAAGGATATAAATAAATGTTTTTATCACATTAGTGTATTATTATAGAATGCCGATAACGAACTAAGAGGAAAATAAATGTATATCCTAAAAGATGAACGCCCTTTGATGCTATAGTTTTAGATTTTAAATATAGCAGTTTTCTCACACGAGCATTCCCACTGGATCTATTTAATCTTAAACCCCCTTCTTACTTGATGTACAATACAGTATGATAGCTTTACATAATTGTTTATACCTACTCGTGATTTAGTCAGGAACTGAAATTTAATTTTAGTAGACTACTCCAATCTTCTTAAAAAAAAAACAAATTTGATAACTTCAAAGCAATCGTGACTACCGAATGATAAAGATACGTACCTACATAAGTCAAAGCAAAGCTTAAATAAACAAGGTCGTGAATAATTTGGCAAGCAAATGAATAAATTGGAAATTATTTGTATAACGCAAATCGCCTTTATAATAATCTTCCGGGGTAATAGGATCACTCTGAAAAAAAAACAAGTACATAGAAAGTTAAGTATCATCCTACAAATGTCCCACTGCAGGACAAAGGCCACCATAATTTGAAATCATGTTTCCGTTACAAAGATGGGTTTTGGCTTCATCACCTCGCTTGCCAAATGCGGGTTGGTGATCACAAACCCGGGCTGTGTTCAGAAAAATCAACATAAATTTTGACCGACTCAGGAATCGAACCCAGGACCTCGAGACCATGGCCCTGAACTTAAACCACTAGAACATCGAGGCGTTCACAAAATAAAAATAATTTATTATCAGACCATGGATCCACAGAGTGTGAATAACAATATAACTTATAGACTACTAGACTACAGGCCCATGTACAAAATTAATGGGTCATATGAACCACCAGGTGACGTATATAGGACGATATAAGAGCATAAAATAATAATATTCAGCTATAAACCGTCACTTGTAATGTAAGCTGTCCAACTGAGTGCTGGTGAGAATTCAAAAGCGCGGGTAGAGTTAGTACCTTTTGGGTCATATATTTTTGTACGGCATTCTTACCATCGGTAAATCCATGAAAAATAATAAGAAAGCGCGCAGTGCCGTAAAAAATGATGCGCCACAAAGTTGGTGATTTGTTTTTGATTTTCTGACAATTTCCCGGGTAAATTTGGTATTTTTTTCTGTTCGGCATCAGTTTCATTCTGTTTCAATACAGCTTCTAATCAATGGATTAGAAGCTGTATTGAAATGTATTCATGCAGAATAATGATTCTGCAATGCCGTACAAAAATTATATGACCCAATAGGTACTAACTCTACCTGCGCTTTTAAATTCTCACCAGCACTCAGTTGGACAGCTTACAAGTGACGGTATAGAGCTGAATATTATTATTTTATGCTCTTATATCGTCACCTGGTGGTTCATATGACCCATTAATTTTGTACATGGGCCTGTAGTCTATACGTTAGTAGATGGCAAATTGTTATTTACTATTAATTTTGAGAATAAAAAGGGAATCCAGTTTTGAATGTGAACGAATCTATATATTTTGCACCGAATTGAGTTTTATTTTAATTAAACAACGATCTACATATACTTGCTATAAATATTTTACCTTTCTACAGAGGTTCGTACAATGTTAAAATGTTTCTACCAGAACGTTCGCGGATTAAGAACTAAGACTAATGTTTTTTATAGAAATTTGATAAATTCTGACTTTGACGTTGTTTTCTTAAGTGAAACCTGGCTTTTGCCTGGTATATTTGATGCCGAACTGTTCGATTCACGTTATAATGTATATCGTACTGACCGGGATTATGAGCGGCGAGGTATGTCAAAGGGTGGTGGTACGCTGATAGCAGTCAAGCGTGAATTGATGGTTGATGTGAACTGTTCTGGATTACTTCCTGTCTTTGTTGATGCCGATGTTACTCATGTTGACATTTTATTATCACGAGGGTTAAATGGCAAACGTCTTCACCTGTTTTGCTGTTATTTCCCAGCAACAGCCGATCAGGTTTTATCACAACAATTATTTTATGAGTTTATGTCAGACCTAAACGTTGATAGACCTGATGATGAGTTTCTAGTTATTGGTGATTTCAACATCAGACAGGCGTCATGGACGAGTGATGATGCCGACAGTGGCGGTTCTATCTTATCTAACCCATCGCATGATGTTCTGACCGCCCAGTTATACACTTTTATGTCTTTTACGGAGTGGTTCCAGTACAATGGTGTTCGTAATTATAATGACAGATCCCTCGATTTGGTTTTCTCTAGTTTTAAATGTCTTGTTAAGCGCACCGACCCGTTGTCTGTGCCGGAGGATAACCATCACCCATCCTTGGCCATTGACGCATTGGTCGTTCAACAAAACGATCTGTTGAAACCGGCGCCGCGTACCGTTCGTCGCTTCCATGCTGCGAATTATGATCTCGTTAATGAGGAACTGGCTAACGTTGATTGGCAGGCATGTTTAGGTAATACTACAATTGAATGTGCATTGAATAATTTCTATACAATAATTAACAGCATAATAAATAAACATGTTCCAATCAAAACTGCGAATAATAATAATTATCCTATCTGGTTTTCTCACAAATTGATTAAATTAATCAAGAAAAAAAGTAGATTGCATAGAAAGTGGAAAAATTACAGTAGAATATCTGATTATATGGCTTTCTCCGAGTTAAGACGAACGGTAAAAGAGCTAGAGGTATCATGTTATAACTTATTTATATCTAGATCAGAAATGAATATTAACAAATGCTCAAAACACTTTTGGACTTACATTAAGTCAAGGAAAAATGTTAATAGTATCCCTGACATGTTGAAATTGGATGGTGAAGTAGCTAAGGATGGTCAATCTATTTCCAATTTGTTTGATAAATTCTTTAGATCGGTTTTTGAAACAGATACTAATTTTCCAACAAATTCTGATAGTATCTTTGTCTCTAAATCTGCCCTTATTAGTAATATTGAAATTACACAGGATTTGGTTGAAAAATACCTTAATAAAATTGATGTATCAAAGGGTAGTGGACCGGATGGTCTGCATCCTATATTTTTGAAAAAGTGTAGAAAGCAGTTATCACATCCTGTTTCGGTTATTTTTAAGATGTCATTATGCAGTGGTGTTATGCCTGAGGTATGGAAGCGGTCCTATGTAGTCCCTATCCACAAAAGCGGTGACAAGCACAACGTTCGTAACTACCGAGGTATTTCTAAGCTCTCTGTTTTACCTAAGATTTTCGAAAAAATTGTTTACGATTCACTTTACCCTGCAGTTAGTTATTTGCTCACAAGTCGCCAGCACGGCTTTATTTCTGGGCGCTCAACTGAAACCAACCTGTGTGAATTTCTTGAAATTGTGCTTGAATGGATGGAAAGGGGATTTCAGGTTGATGCTGTGTACACTGATTACTCCAAAGCGTTCGATAAGATTCCGCATTCACTGTTAATTTCTAAACTTGAGGCAATCGGTGTACACGGTGATCTCCTTCGATGGCTGACATCTTACCTTAGGAACAGGTCACAGGCCGTAACAGTTAAGGGTTTCATCTCTAGTTTTACACCCGTCACGTCTGGAGTTCCCCAGGGATCTCATCTCGGTCCCTTACTTTTCAATATTTTTCTAAATGATGTCATCAATTGTTTTAAAAATTCACAAATATTACTTTATGCAGATGATACAAAAATTTTTACTGCCGTGAAAGATAAACGTGACTGCCAACTGCTTCAAGATGATCTTAATCGACTATGTGAATATTGCACCAATAATAAACTTTATTTAAATGTAGATAAGTGTCACACTATTACTTTTACAAGAAAGAAGAATATAATCAACTTTGACTATAAACTTAACAACACTAATCTAAAGAGGGTATCAGAGGTAAGAGATCTCGGGGTTCAAATGGACTGCGGATTATATTTTGAATCCCACTTAAATAAAATTACTGCAAAGGCATATAGACTGCTTGGTTTTGTTTTGCGTCAAACTGCAGAGTTTAAGGATGTAAATACTTTGATACTCCTCTACAATTCCTACGTCAGATCCCAATTAGAATACGCGTCCTCCGTATGGAATCCAATGTATTCCAAATACATAGATATGGTTGACAAGATTCAAAGGAGATTTATTAAAATATGTAAATATAGGTTCAAACAATTCGACCCCAATGAAACTGAATCTCTTCTTGTTCGCCGAGAACATAAAGATCAAATACTTTTATTTAAAATTATTAATGGTCTGGTGGATTCTCCCTTCCTATTAAGTAGATTAGGTTTGAGATGCAATAGACCTAGTGCTCGGCATAAGCCTACCTTTTCCGTTCCCCTTTGTAAAGCTAATTACAGAGCTAACAGCTTTCTCATAAGAGCTTGTAATAAATATAATACATCGTACAGTGGCATCGACATATTTCATGCAAAATTGGCGTCCTTTCGTCGCCTCATAAAGGTGAGGCAGACTTAACAGGATTACATATTTATATTAATGTTTATTTGTTTCATTGTGTTTTTTTCTTCTTTTGTTTTGCATTTTTGTAACACGTTTGTCTTTCTTCCAACATTTATTTATGTAATAGCTAGTAGTGGAACATTATAGGCTAATGTATTACTTAAGGTCTTAAATGTATTTATAAGTATCATAACATGCTGTATGCTTCCTTTAATAATAAAAAATAAAAAAAAAATAAAAATTACGAAAACGTGTAATGTAGCTACGATGTAGATTGCAGCAAAATCGATTTTTCGCTAACTGTATATTATTATTTATATACTAGCGGTGAGCTGTTAATCCGTAAGCATTTGTTTTATCTACTAAGTTCCTAGTCTTTGAACCGCGATTAATGTTGTAAAAATAGCGGAATTATCAGAAAAAGTATTCAGTGCTATCAAATTACTGTGGAAGTATCTAAATTTTTCTCTACTCCTATAATACAGGAATATAATATATACCTCTTCTATGAGAGTTAGAGTTTTGTTTAAGTTCCCCTTGAATGAGCCGCTCGTCTGGGGAAGTATCTCCACCTGACATAAGACACAGTGAAGAGGACTTTGTAACTATAATGCTACTAGCGGCCGCCCGCGACTTCGTCCGCGTGGATATCGGTTAAAAAGTAGCCTATGTTACTCTCCATCCCTTCAACTATCTCCACTAAAAAAATCACGTCAATTCGTCGCTCCGTTTTGCCGTGAAAGAAAGACAAACATACAGACAGACACACTTTCCCATTTATAATATTAGTATGGATGTTTCTGCTGGTGAGCAAGGTTACCAGATCTCACATAGGGAGGGTATGGAGTTTTTACATGCAGGTATCTCATCTGCGACCATTGTGCGGTTGTTGGTATCCATGGGCCGCGGTGATCACTTACCATCAGGTGACCGTCCTGTTCGTTTGCCTCCCTATAACATAAAAAATGGTTTTGCGCTGTAGCTTAAATTTTTATTGCAAAATTTGATGAATGAAATGAATGTATAGAAAGTTATTGTAATTTGGCGATTTAAAAAGGCAGCTGTCGAGTTTCTTGCCGCTTCTTATCGGTAGATTACTGCGTTCTGAAGTCGATGGTAGAGTCATTAAATTGAGCAACATAAATCTACTTTTTTAGTATAATAAATGTTCAAACTATTTCCTTTTGAATTGTAAGTACTTTGGTGAAGGGTTGTAGACCCCGTTGAGTTTTGGAAGCGAAGGTATGATGCAGGGAGATCGGAACGGTGAACAGTATGTGTATGCAGAGCTGCCAGTAGTAAGAGCTTTCAATTCAAAACTAATAAAATTTAATCAAAAAATTCTATAATGACAAAGATGCCCTTACAAACTGTAATAAATGATTGATTACCTTACGCTAAGATTCAACCACGGCCAGCTGAAAGCAGTAATTTTGCGTAAAGAAGAGGCCAGTAAATAGATAGTATTAGAATCGTATTTTTTTAATTTTAGGGTTTAATTTTTTTTACCAACTCCTAGTTCCAATTACTTAAGAAAAAATATACTTACAAAAAAAATATGGTCAGATATAAATCACAGCCGATAGCAGAGCAAGACTAGATCGTCATGCCTCCTTGGTGGGGGCGCGAGAGAAGCGTTGTGGCGGCGGTGTCTGTTGGTGCCGCTAAGTAGCTGGCAGGTATAGGTCGGCAGCTCATCGGGTGAGGGTGACTGCTCACGCCTAGGGCTCGGCGCTGTCTCGGCGAGGGTCACGTGGCCGATAAAGGCCGTGCTCCTCTCGATCGTCCAGATATGTGCTTTCGCTGTGGTCAAACAGGCCACAAGGCCAGAAGTTGCACATTAGTTGCACAACCAATAATCACTGCTGCTTGCTTTGTGTTGTGAGGCAGCGGATAAGCCGGCCGATCACATGCTGGGGACGTAGAAATATCGCCAAAGTCGCTGTCCGCCACCAAGTTCTAACGGTGGCACCCTCCGGCAATGACGATACTTAATTTTATCTTTACGCTAAGATTACTAAAACGTGATTTACATTATCTATCAATGATTTTTGGCGATACACGATTTTAATATTTTGACTTGCAATTTCAAAACACGACTATCTTATCTTTTTTAGAATAAGCATCGAGTGAATCACTTCATTATCCTTGATAACAGTCTCATCAACTACAAGCGAAAAGATTTTATGCTGTAGATTATATGAAAAATCGAAACTCATCATGTTATGAGTAACCACTGAACTTAAAGACTCAGTAGTTAATACTTACTCTTATTTCAAATTCAACACTTGCTCCTTATACTTTTATTTTCTTAAAACTCCCGCTGCTCTCTCTTAAAAAACTCTTACTCGTAATTTTTTGTATATCAATGCTCGTAATTCAAAAATCAAAACAAGACAATCATAGGGATGTTGACACAATATATCACAATTATTTTCACAAGACTCTTCTTTTAAAAGAAGACGCTTTTAGCACTTTTGTATTGGTTTATTTTCGTTTATACGTTAGATCATCATCATCCTAGCGCTTGTCCCGGACGCATCCTTGGCCATTGCCTTGGAGTTCAGGGTCCGCTTTCCTGCTCTTTCTCCTCCACTTCGCACGATCTTCGGCATCCTGTGTAGTGAGGCCATTCGTTTATACGTTAGATAAGGATCATTAATGAATTAAAATTACATAGTTAATAATTCAGTTGTCCTCAAAAATAGTAACGTCATAGTGTGCTATTCCCGTACAAAATTCATAGTTTGGAATCGTTCTGACATTTAATAAAAGAAAGTCAAATTACTGATGGTGTCACCCAAAGACGTTGGAAGTGCTAGTTAAAGCGAATAATTTGACAGATATGCCATTCTCTTTTTCCTTAATAAGAATCACGTGTGTCAACTTTGGTGTCAACTATCCTATTCATATCTTTGTATTCTCTTTAAGTCCGTAGTTTAAATTCTAAATTCAAATCCAACTTTTGCTTTCCGTTTGTCACTTACCTATTTTCTTAATTTTTAAAACATCGCTCACGGTTAAGGAATGGCAACCGCCATTTAAGCAATACAATGATGACTACTGTTTGAATGGAATCCGTAATCGGCAATCAGATTTGAAAACGAGGAATTTCATATTCAAAACGGAGAGTATTAGATGGGATTTCTTTTAACGTATTTTCATGAATACATATAACGTAACATAACCCTTATAGATTCGTCATGTATGTATATCTGTCTATCTGTCCGTCCGTCAGTATATCAAAGCTACTTTTTTCCAAAACTATAAGTACTATACAGTTAAAACTTCTTGAGCAGATGTGTTCCCACAGAACTGACACTCGAATTTTTTTTCATTAAACCAATGCGTGTATATATGAAAATAAAAATAGGTCTTTAAAAATGATATTGAGGTTTTTATTTTTAAGTGAATACTTTGCTCAGACCCTTAAAAAAGTGGTTAAATGTGCCCCCCCTTCCTGTAACTTCTAAAATAAGAGAATGATAAATCTGCAAAATTAATATTCTGTACGTTATCATGTGCACTTTGATTGAAAATAGGTTTTAAGTCGAAATAACTAAATTGACTCTGCCGTCGTCATTTTCTTTAATCCAATTTATCAAATTCAATAATCGTTAGATGAGAGATAAAAATACTTGTCACCATTACCTTATCTACCGTATTTTCTCAATAAATAAGCGATCAAATCGACAAAATTATTAATATGCCTAAGCATTTGCTTGATAAATTAATTTCAAACTTCAATCATTGTATGAGTCATTAAATATTGAAGTAAAAATGAGAAGTTTTACATTTTTTTTTTTATTTAATGACAATTAGTTAGGATACCCGCAATTTAATTCTTGTTAATTGTTTGGAAGTGGATGTGAATGACAACATATATATTATACATATTTTTATTGTCATTAAAGTTTGACTTTACATTAATAACTGGGCTGGTCAATATAAGATTTGAATTATAGTAGCGCACCCTGGGCTCCGAGGCAATGGCCGAGGATGCAACCCGGAGGGACACAAGGATGATGATGCCTTTAAATTAAAGTTCCGTCAAAACAAATCGAGGAAAACGTGTTTGCTTCACAATTTCGCGTGGCTTTTTTGAGCTTTCTAAAGAAGATCGCGATGATTTTTATCCTGCTTTTATACAACGAAGGAAAGCTGGATTAGCCAGCATACTCCAGAATTCAAGCAACAATCGAAATAATGAAATCAATCTAGCCCATTCACTCCGAAGAAAGCTAACGTGGTTTTGTCGACTTACATACTAAGTAATGGCTTCGGTACTCTGTTATCGGAAGGGAAAAACTTCTGTAGGTTAGTTATTTAAAGAAGAAACAATAAATTTAAGCTATAATAATATTTTTCAAAGTGTAAGTTTCATAATTTGCAGTTCAAATAGAAGAAGTGATGAGAACTAAGTAAGAAAAATAACACCCGCGATTCATTGACGTTCATGGTTAGGCTACGAACTTTTGGACTTACCCACGTATCATGTATTCGCGAAATGGGCTGTAGATTTAATTTTTAATTTATTTTATTTATTTTTCTTGCACCATACATGATATTAAGCTAAAACTTAACTTAAAATATACATGGACCCTGTAAGGGTATGGCAAGAGAAAAACAATTTAAACATTATTACTTTTTTACTCTTACACTTTTATTAACATTATATAAAACATATATATTTATTTTGCAACATATAACAATGAAACTAATTTTCCTTAACCTTCCTTAATATATGTACATTTATAGTTTATCATCGAAAAATTCTTCGACAAACTAATAAAATTTCTCTAAGAGAAATTGTTTAAGAGATTTGCAGAACGCAGTAATGTTTTCATTGGTCGTTTGGTAGCTTATTATATATTTTTGTGCAGCTGTATTGTGGACTAAATTCCTTAATCAGAATATCGATAAGATTTACTAATGATACAATATTTAGCTTAATAGTATATATATAAAACCATTTTTATCAGTCATCGTCTTACGCATATAGGGACGATTATCGTGTTTGGTTTGTTATTAAATTAAATTGGACGAAAATGTTGTTAATTCTAAACATTTTATTTGTGAATGCGTTTGTTATTTTTGTAAGTGGATCTGTACAGACTGTACCACCAGACTGGAATTTGGCTTTAGATCCTAATTTAGTTCAAAATGTTTTGGACTCTGAAGAGTGTGAGCGGCAACTTGCATACATAAGGAATAATGCGACATCGATACGGACACGTTGTAAGTTCTTGCCATACATAAATGATGTCATTTTTATTTTTATATCGTTATTAATTACTTTCTTGTTTAGTTTAACTTATGAAACTGAAAACATTCAAATATCGGATTACGTTATTCTATGACAAAATGTGATATTTTCAGTCGATTACATACTTTTTCCATAATTTTTTTGGAATCAATCGATTTCTAGTTAAATTCAACAACATTTGACTGTGGAACTTTTTTTTCATGAAAGACTTGCGCTCAAAAGATGTTCTATGAACGAAATTCGTTCGCCTGAACGTGCGAAACGTTCAATTTCAACAAAAAAAAATTAGTAGGCATTTCGCACAAATGAATTTTAATAGTGTCGAATCGACTTCTTTGGGGTCTAGTAGTATCCGAATGTGCGAATCGACTACAAAGCCCTTCTAAAGCTACTGTTCTAAAAAACTGCAACAGTACGCATGTCACGTGCTAAAAACATTCACAGACAAAATATCTGGTGATTTTAATTTTTCTTACCAAAAGATATATAATTTCTTACTACATACTTATTTTTAGTTATGGATGCCAGTTGGAGGTTACCAAGAAGTATATCAAAAGGAAACACACGTGACTTAGGAAACTATCTCCAATGCCTGGATATAAACGAAGAAGGTCCTAATATGAAAATAGAAGGAAAGTACTGTATGTCAAGTGTCCCCATGAGTTTAGCTGGATTAGCGTTATCTAATGTACCAGACAGTAGACAAAATTCCTATATTGGTAGCCGTGAAAATTATGACCCTAATCCATGGCTTGAATTACCATGGAAAGAATTACGGGCCAGGGCTATTGTTACAGAAGGAATGAAAGAACCAATAGAAGTTTATGAAAAAGTAAGAAATACCTTCTTAAAACAAATTGGCGTTGCTGAAAAAACTTTGGCAAGGTATGCGAATAACAAATACACATAAAATAAACTCATTCCAAATGTCCTTGCACAATATTAAATGAAATTTATTTTGATTTAGAACAGAAAATCTTACAGAGAATCGGACAACTAGTTACATATAATAAATAAGGACGGATGTTGATATTTTTTCATAAGACACAATTCATCATTTTTAAATGTTGTTTTAAAGACCTAAATATATTTACAGAAACAGCGTCTCTATGACTTTAAATCTTGCCATGTGCATCCCAAAAGTATGCACGACGCAAGAAGCATTGAGCTCCTTAACACGGAATTTATCTGGATCTTTGGAAATCACTGATGATTTCTGCAGGTTAAACAATGACAAGCCTTGGGTTCCCGCTGATACAGTGGCTATGTAAGTATGCTGTATACTTCTTAGTTTGTTCGTTTTTAATAGAAAGTACTTGACTGCCAGATGCTTTCAACTAATCTTCTAAAAGACGGTCTCTTTTTATAATACTTGCTTGGAATATAAAGTATTATGGATCGTAAGTACTTTTTCTAAAATATTTATTTATATTATGTTTTTACTTGTTACTTTTATTCCCTTTTCGATTTCAGGGTAATAATCTCCGTGATTGGTGTGTTGCTTATAACTAGCACGTCGTATGACATTTGGCAATCCATTATCCAGAAGAAAGGTACTTTAAGTGCTTACTTTAAATGTCCCATAAAATTTCGATATTCATTTTTAAAATCACTCACAATGCAAAATAAGGCCTGTACATCAAATTGTTTGTTGGTAGCCTGCTTGTGGGCGTGCAGACCGCACACTAGCGCCACCAATCTTCAAGATTATGCACTTTTAGCAATATTCAAGATTATGGCCATATTTACGTAAAAAAGTATCTAAAGCAAATTTAAAAAAATCATGGATGATGATTGAGACATTCTTAGGTACACTACAGAGCGTTTTTCAGTCTGAATATCTTAATTTTTTTACAATTAATGAAAAACGATTGGCAGCGCTAGTGTGCGGTATGCACGTTGTTAAGTACAACTCCATAGTCAACGAAATTTAAAATATATTGCAAACTTTTCAGATCCAAAACAAGTCAACAAGCTGTACCAATCCTTCTCTATCTACACAAATACGAAGATTTTCTTCACTTTCCCATCGGGGCCAAAAGTTGTGACTTGTTTGGAAGGAGTTAGATCTTTAGCCATGCTCTGGGTCCTATTAGGACATCTATTTCAAACACAGATTGATACTATTGAAAATGTTGTTGATGCTGCAGATGTAAGTAATAAATTTACTAAGTTACATGTGCACATATTTTGCTTCAATAGTGTTGTATAGCTCGGTTGTATTTTTTTCGCAAGAGCATAAGACCTGTTGTGCTACGTTTCTGCTAATGAGTATGGTTGCCAGAGCTTAGTTGGGGAAGTCATGGGGTTTAAAGGCAGGCAACACATCCGCGACCCTTGTGCGGTTGTTGATAATCTTACTATCAAAAGACTAACTATCAAGTCACCCTCTCTTTTGTATTAAGTTTTTTTTTATATATATAAAATTTTACGTTTATTTTACAGTTTCTATTTTCGTTTTCTGGTGTATGGATAGTCAGTGCCCATATAACAGTTGATACTTTCTTTCTACTCAGTGGAATGCTTGTCGTCTACACTGCAGCATCAAAATTAACTCCAAGTAAGTTTGTTGAAATTTCTGCTTCAACAGAAAATAGTTGATAAATTATTTCAAGCTCAATCTAAAGGATAAGATTACATTGATCACTGCCAACTAACTTCCTGATAAACATCAAATACCCAAGAGTGTTAAAACCAGGAATTTTCTTGCAAAAATCTGCTAACGCCATCTGTGATATTATGTAAAAACTATTTGTCGGATCCAGTAAGACTTACTTCTTTGCAACAGGGTTTCCGTCAGTGGTCGCTAAGTTGTAGGTTCTTATTAAAGCCACGCATAGATGGTGCTTTAAAATATTTTATTGACGATTAACTTAGAATAAAAAAAACGTAAATAACAATGTAAAAAGGAGTTTGTAGGTTTCGAATAACTATTTAGTAATTGTTTGAATGAATTTAATTTTAGCTCAGATTTAACAGTCAACAAATAAGTAGGTATTAACATTAAACGTCCATGTAGATGTAAGGAAACCTTTCTTACGATGCAACTGTTAATCATGCCTACTAATATTATAAATGAAATTTTGATTTTTGTGGATGATTGTCCGTCAATTACGCTGAAAACACTGCACGGATTTTGATAAAATTTGGTTTACAGTCAGAGTATGGGCTGGCTTAGGCTGTCGGATCCTTTTTATCCAGATTTTATGTTGCCACAGGACTCTTGCTAACGTGGACATAGCCGCGGCCAAAATTAATAACTATTATGACTAACAATTTTTTTGTTTGCAGGAAGCCTACTTAAGAACCTGCACCTCTTCTACCTCAATCGACTCCTGCGCATGTTCCCAGTACTAGCATTCAGTATCTTGGTGACGGCGTCATTCCTACACAGATTGTCTGACGGACCGAACTTCAATAATTTCCAAGGTTGGGTGAATGAATGTAGAAGTACTTGGTGGGTGACCCTGCTTTATGTGCAGAATTGGGTCAGTCCTGATTCTTATGTAAGTATTTATATTAATCATTTAATCGATTAAAAATGTTAACATCTTTTCCCTGGACTAGCAAACCGATTGCCAAGCCCCAAACTAAGCTCGAAGCTTGTGCTATGGATGCTTGGGAACGGTTATAGACATACTTTTTATTTACAAATATACTTTAAAAAATACCATATAACAGGACAAACAAACAAGTTCATGCACACAAATGTTTGTCCGGTGCGAGGATTGAACCCGCGATCTTAGTAGTCAACATCTTGATCATTATATTAAGTGGGTCGTAAAATAACCAATAGCTATTGTTGAAGCTCAAAAGAGGAATAACAAAGAGATCTTGCCAGAATAAAGGGGTAATCAAGTAGGTACTTTGCTTAAAAATCTCAGAATTATTTAGATAACTGATTTGGTTTAGTGTAGTGGTCTTTATAAGACCAAACTTAAATAAGGATAAGATAAAAAATATATATTAAACTATTCTGTTTGAAGTGTAAGCGAAATGTACCTATTTTTCGATTATTTGGGCTTCGGTACAGGGCTAAAAAGTATATGGAATATTTTATTTATTTTCCTTTTAATAGTATTACAATAACGCATTTTTAAGACCCTTCCACGATTTTTTCTATTTGAAAGGCTATAACTATTTTATTTTTGTTACAGTGCTTCCCTCATACATGGTATCTAGCGATAGACATGCAACTGTACATCTTAAGTCCTTTGGTGCTTTATTTCGTCCTTGGTAAAAACAAAAGATTGCCCTGGATAGCACTGACTTCTACTTTATTGGCAGTTATTGTTGCATCGACAGTGTATAACTTCATTAATGATTTCCAATCGGGATTGGTAGCTGTAACGTGAGTAGATATTTTTATCAGCGGCTAGCTTGCTTTACCGTCGCCAACGAATTTGTTACATTACTCTTAACAACTGAGGCATCATCTTTGCCTTATAAGTCAAAATTGGAATCATCATATTAATAAATAAATAAATAGTCGTAGATTCATTTTGTGAAATTGATATAACTGTCTCTCTAAATTGTACATTTACATATACATAATATTTTGCGATTGAGTTCAGTAGCATAAAAATTGCATTTATTAAGTAACATCTACACTTTTATTAACAGGAGGCCATCCTCAGAAAGCACAAGGTATATGCATAAATATTACTACAACACTTTGACGCGCGCGTCACCATTTTTTGTTGGAATGTTCACTGGGTATTTGTTGCATATTTACCGAGAAAAGAGAATGGAAATTTCAAGGGTAAGAAAAAAGTTAATTTTTCTTAAATGAGAAAACAACTTAAAATTTAGGTATCTCTTTACACTTAATAAATCCCATCTGTGTTATTACAGTACAGATTCAGCCTACATCAATTTTACACAGTAAGGCAAAAAACTACATATTCCATCGTTAGAAATTATGTAATCTTCAAAAGAATTTTCCAGTCACACTTAGTCATCACGGTTGCCATGGGATTTTTTCCCAATTCGAGAAAATTAACCATTACTATGTTTATCTTAATACTATTACTTCGTTGTATAATACTAACATAAATGGATCATCTGGAAGTCACTATACTAAAAATACACTAAATCTTTTTCAGGTGACATGTGTTTGCTTATGGGTCATAGCATTGGGATGTACTACTATGGGATTTATTTACAGCTACTGGACTGTACAAATGGAATGGGATAACCAAACTATGGATAACCTTATCAACTCCTTTATCAGAGTTATATGGGCAATCGGAGTATCATGGATAGTCTTTGCTTGCCATAATGGTTACGGAGGTAAATTGGTTTCAGTTAAAGTTTAGTGTGTCGCATTAAGGTTTATATTTAAAAATGAACATAGTAGGCACCAATATGAAAAAACATTTTTTGATTATGTAAATAATTACAGAGGTTAAAGACCTACTTAGTATAATTATATAAGACCGATACGACCTTCACACCTGCAAGAATAGAGCCTACTCCCTTTTTAAAGGCCGGCAAAGCACATCTGACTTTTTCGTGTTGCGCGTGTCCACTGTCCATGGACGGCTCTGATTGCTTACCATGAGGCAATCCCTCTGCTCGTTTGCCACATATTTAAAAAAAATATTGTCGTTGAATTAGTTTTTTATTCACTTCAGAATACTAATTGTCTTTATTTGTAGGTGTTGAACATGATAATATTATAATTTCAGGTCCAGCCAATTGGTTCCTGTCCCTCTACGTGTTCAAGATTCTTGGTCGTCTCTCGTACGCTATTTATATTGTACACTTCCCTCTAATGTACCTTTCTCTATCAAGTAGAGTATCACTGGTATATTTCACTGTGGCTTTTTCTGTGAGTATCCTGCATCTTTATTTTTTAAGATAAAAGCTTAAATCTGGTTACCATATACAGTAACTAGTGTGAAGAAGAGTTCAAATGATTAAAAATGTTCTCGAAATTTTAACTAGCACAATAGACAATGCTTATTGTGAGAAATATTATGTTGATAGTAAATTCGCAAATATGGAGTGGTAATGTGTGTCATGCATCCTTGTCCTTTTTAAAACAACCTTCACCAAGAAACATTTCAAATTTTAGCTATCGTTCTGAAGAACTCGATGGCGCAGTGGATACCGCGCTCGGCCTGCGATTGAAACTTTCACAGAGGCCAGTCATCGGATGGGTGCTTCGAAAAGCACGTTTAGCCGTTGGTCCTGCGCCTGATCTCTTTACGGTCGTGTCAGATTGCTGTCCCGCCGAAATATAGAGTGAGGGAATAGGGATTGCGTGTTTGCTCACTTGTGAACTACATTATAATAGACCCTGCATACTTGGCTGATTGTAAGAGGGGGGGGGGGGGGTATTAGTGTCGTTAGATATGCCCCCGTAACATTTCGATCCATTTCTGACACAGGCCCCGTTATCGCGTAGTAACCAACGTAAGTTGCGCCAACCAAAAAAACGCCACAGTTTTCTCGTGTGATTTAGGTGACTCCGTCCGCGTGGAATTCGGTTCCCGAATACATAGTGTTATATTTTAGCTTAAAACCTTCCTAGACTAATGGACTATCTAATGCAAACAGTTTTTTAAATCAGAACTTGCAGTTCGTGAGATTGGGCTCTTAAGTTACCTAAATCATCCCATGCCCTGCCTGTATACCAAGTTTCATTAAAATCCGTTCAGTACTTTTAGCATGATTGACAGACAACCATCAAAACAAAAAAGACTTTCATATTTATTTGTAATATAACTATGCTAATTACTAATTACGTAATGTATTATTTTTCTTTTGCAGATGTACAGGTTGATGAGCGAATTCTGGATCTCTTTCTTTGCAGCTTTCATCATGACGATTTTGGTAGACATACCATTCACGAATCTCATCAAGATTGGTTTAGAAGGTAAATATTAGAATAAAAAAGAGGGTGAAAAGTTTAAAAATATGCTGGTAAATACTACATAGTAGTACTTACAGTAACTGCATAAATTGTTGAAAATGATTAAATGTGACTTTGATTCTCGGTGAAGTAAATATTATTATGATAATTATATTTTTCTTTTTTAGGCCGCAGACGAGTGCCAGTCCCGAGCAAAACGGATCCTGAAACAAATCCTAAAATAAAATTGTAAATAAATTAAAACTCTGAAATGATTCATCAGAAAAAAACCGGGTCTTAAAAACATATAATATGTGTAATCAAAAATGGCAATACATATGTTTTCCACGTGAGATACATTCCCATTAGGCACAAATAGCTAAAAAAACAATTGTTGTGTTAACAGAACTCGTAGGAAAGATCGTATTGATCCTCTACTGGCCCGGATGGTGTTCTCTTATTTGTAAGTAAGGGCAATATGCCTGTCCTTGTGGAACCACTACTGCATTTGTACAATATGTGCCTGAAGAACTCGACGTAATATTATCCTAAAAGTTGAAAAAAATATAGAGTGGCACCAGTTTCCAAATGTAAGCCTGGCGATGGAGTTTCCCCATATCGACCTTTTGCTGTTTTATCTGGGTTTGCCAAGTTATTTGAGTATGTTTTGAATCGAAATATTTAGCCAAAGACTCGGTGGTTTATTAAAATGGTTTTTAAAATTAAAATAAAGATCGACAATAACTAACTCGGTTAGACTGGTAGACTATGTTTACGCCGAGCTTTATGGTAATCGTCAAGTCGTTGCAGCGTATTTTGACTTTAGGATGGCATTTGACTTCTTTCTTCTAAGAAAATTAGCATTAGTGGGATTGACACCCAGACTCTTGCTTTTTTTGGAGTAACCTTAGCAATGGATATACACAAGTAAAGGTGTAATTCAGGGAGTGCGCCTAGGCGCACACACTTTTTTTTTTATAAATAAGGTCATTTATCAAGATCAAAATATGACCTCAGGCACCTGGCTGAGGCTGTAAAATCTGCTTGGTGTCTTTCGTTTTCAAAATATAAACAAAGATAAAACATCTGATTCATTCATCACGTTCTTATTTTTTTCTTTCTTTCTTTTCATCTGCTCTGAAGAAGCTTAAGCGGGGATCAAACCTAGCACTAATTGGAATCCTGGAAAGCTACTATTTAAAACTTAGCACTATAAAATGCATAAATTAAAATATACAAAAAGTTACAATGACGTAGTTGCTCTGCAGGCTGACGTTGATGCTGTTTCGAGATGGTGTCAAAACAACTCTTTTTCCGTTTAGTAGTAGATAATGCAAAGTTATGACTTTAACCCGTAAACCTCAAGCAAATCAAGCAACTGACTGTTGACGCTCTTACGGAAAAAGTTAATTGTATTCGTGACCTCGGAATGACTCACATGAGCACGTGACCGAAATTTGTAAAGGCCCTAGAATGATCTTGGGTTTTACAGTAAGAAATGCTTCGCAGTTTAACGATATTACAGTGGCAAAGGTGTTATTTCATACAAATTTTCATACATTTAACTACTTCGATGATTGGTTTGAATTTTTTTATTTGTATTCGATGGAAATTAATTACTATCTGACTTGATGTTTTGTATTTTTTTTTTACTTTTGTTTGAAGATGACTCTGATAATTTGCATGCTGAAACAAATGAAAATAGTGTTTATTGGTATGGTCAGTTGTTTCAATGACTTGGTAGGGACAGCCACTTGATAAAACGTGAATAAACTTTCCGTATCAGAGAGCAAAATGATGTTATCGGATTTCTTTTATTTATTTATTAAATAATCTCTTCACGAAAAACTGTGTACAAATCAGTCTTCTGAAAATGAGTTCAAACAGTTTCACCGCTTTTATTGGTATTATTTTGTGATTTGTTCTAAAATTCTGTGTAGTGTTTTGTTAAAAGTTAAATATTTTTATTAAATGGAAGAATGATGAAAGTGAATGTTGCATTTTAATTTTGTATATAGATACTTGTTATATCTTAAGATCTCGTTTTCGAAATATTTTGAATTTCTTCTTGTTCTTTTTAAGTTTTTACCTTACATTCATGAAATAGCTGTGTTTGAAATCTTATAAAATTTTAACTATCTAATGTCGATTTATCTACATAGAATAATGCTCTTTTCTATAAGTGGTCTTGATATATTATAAGCTTCTAAGAACAAAATAAGATAATTGATTATAAAGGAAATGGAATATTTACGGCATAACGCTCAGAATACCAATATTGATATATTTTAGGACTGTCACCATACGATACAGTTTTTATGGCTGAATCTTTGTTCAATCATTACTTCATTATAATATGTATCCTAAGATTTTCCGCAGTAAACTATATATCCTTATATAATGCTAGCGGCCCGGTACTACGTGTGGTAAATGAAGAACCGCTCGACCGATTTTGTGATAACTTAACACAAATCATCAACTAAATAATTCCAACAAACCCTGAAAATTTTGTTTGGTTAAATGAGCCCGTTCTTGAGTTATAAAATTACAGCAAAAAATGCCACTTATTTTTAGATATAAGAAGATTATTTTTAATGTAAAATACTAAGGTAAAATGATAATTTTGTCTGCTTACTGGTAAAACATAATAAATGCACTTTTTGTCAAGAGTTTGTTAACAATATATTTATACGTATTTTTTACGCTTTATATAAAACACGCTGAACCTACACGCTGGGTCGAAAGTCCCAGGCGCCGACTGACATTCCACTCTGTTCCACGCGATGGACCCGGCACCAGCCCGAAGAATCCATGGATAGCTAAGAAGTTCGTCTCAAATAACAACATGTGAGAAAAAGTTAAAACAATCTGTATTAACTCTGGACTTTTTAATCTCAATTATCTCAGTGAAATTTCTTTGTCATTTAACTTTTACCACTAAGCAGACGAATTTTGTCTATCTGTTAAACAATTGATTATAAAAAATAAACATGGTTTAGTGCTGTTTTTTGACTTTGATGGAAGAAGGTTAGACGGGCTTTGACTTGACATGTGTCACTTTTGTCGTCAACAATAGTAATACATTGTTTTAACGTTTTTCTGCTCAATGATTTGTCTACAGGAATTTGTGTTGTAGTGTAGTACAAATTATGTAAACAAAGTAACAGGGTTAATAAACATTTTTCTTCTAGGCAGCACTTTTCAGAATTTCGACACTTTTCTGGCATATTACATGTCCCCCAATTTCAATGTCACCTTAGCATGATTTGTACATGTTTTTAATACAGACGGCATTTTATCGGTTGTCAAATAAGTACCAATCTCATCCGCGACGTACATAGCGCGACGGCAGACTTAGGCAATTGAGGCCAATGGACCCAAATTCGTTAACAGAAATGTTTCTTCGTGGTGTCCGATTTAAACGTAGTAGCAATAGCTCAATGGAAAAGTGTCAAAGGAGACTGAGATTCGTGGGCCTGAATGTAATAAGTTGAGCTTGGTTTAAAAAAATGCTTTCTGATTTTCATCCCTAAATATCAAAAATTAACTCAATTCTCATTCTGGAAGCGAAGAAATATGAAAAAAAGAGGATAACAAAAATATTTTATAAGTACTATTATATTGTACCACCTGCTCAATTCTTGGATGATATTTTAATTGTAATAGAAAAAGAATAAAAATAATACAAAATATAAATATTTTTATTTTTTAACAAACTCCTCTTAACTCCTTTCCTTTTTACCTACCTATGACTTTCTTTATTCTTCTACAAAATACAATAATTAAAAATATAATATACTAGCGACCCACCCTCGCTTCGCTGATTCCCCAAGAAATTTGTATTTTTCAGTGTATCAGTGTATACCTCTAACAATAACAGTATTTTTATAATGCTATTTATCTTTGCAATAAAACAGTAGTTTGTATTATGTTACTGTACAGTAGGGATCCAGCTGTTAGATCCTACAGCTTATTTCATAACCTCACTTTTTTAAATTCCTCAATATTTTCGCTCTCAGAATGTCAAAACTCCCAGAATTTCCAGTAATGATCAGATAAGTCTAACTCTATCAATTGACACTATTTTTATCTTTTTACACTCAGGCCCAAGATTGTATGTTATCGGTTCCAGTCTTCTTATAAGTACATCCAATGTAGAATTGTATAAAAATGTTTATTTCCTCTGCTTCTTCGTTAACATAATACAATATTAACATAATATAAATACATAATTTCTAATGCTTAAAAAAACGGACTATACCTTACAGTAAATAAAGGTTCAGTTAGTAACAATGAAACGCGCAGAGTGGGTACTGCTAAAAGAAAGACTGTGATTTTTTTTGATAGTTATAATTATATTATTGATTTATATACAATTTTACAAAAATGAGGTTTAAACTACTCATTACATTTTTAGTTTTTTGTGTAGAATTGACGTCAGCAAAATCGAATGATGCGTTTGATTTAGAGCTTTACGAAAATGTGTTGGATCCAGTAGAATGTGAAAGACAACTCACATACTTAAGAAATAATATTGGTCTTATGTTAGAATGTAAGTATTTTAATATGATTCTGCTTGTCAAAAATGGAAGCCCAATTTAAGGATTTACATAAAAACAAAAGTTTTTTGGACTTGTTCTTTTTAATGGTAAACGTAAAGTAGTAAAGAAAAATAAATATCTATCAAATACAACTAAACGATTCATTTTATTACAGTTACAGACGCAAGCTGGAGAATACCTCGCAGCATAAACAAAGGAAATTTCCGGGATCTAGGCAACTACTTCCAATGCTTAGATATCAATCAGAATGTGGATAATCTAGATATGTCTGTGGAGGGAAAATTTTGTGTCGTTAATTTCCCTTTTCAACAAGACAACTTTGTGCTACCGAATGTTTCACGGCCCTGGCCTAATACACTCCCAGAATTACCTTTGATGCACTTTGACTCAAATACAACTTTTGTCAACGAAACAGTCAAAGAAAAGTTGATGGCATTTGAGGAGAAAAGAACTTCGTTGCAAATATCTGTTGGAGAGACTTCAGAAAATGCAAATGCAACACAAGCTACGTTAGTATCTTTTTTAATTTATTTTTGTTAGCACAGTTTATTGGCTTCACTCCCAGAGGAACCCTAATTTCCATGGCAACGGATGCGTTATCAAATAATCCCAAAATAAATCGATGGGGTTCAATTCTTTCTTCGTCGCTCTATAACTGTTATGTCTGATCAATAAGCATCGCCATTAATACTCGATTTAGTGCAACTAAGTTCGTTCTATGGTAAAGAAAATCAAGTGTTTTAAGATTTTTTTGATCTATGTCGCTTCGAGTATTTATTAATGCAAAATATCGACTTCAATTCTAAAGATACTTAGTAGCGCATTACGTGAGAAAATAAAAATAATGTTTCACTAGCTGACACCTGCAACATCAGCCGCGTGGATTTCAGTTCCCTTTTTTCGCAACACAAGGTAGCCTATGCTCTTTCTCAGGGTCAAGTTCATCTGTGCCAAATTTCATCAAAATAGGTTGAGAGGTTTAAGCGGGAAAGCGTAACAGACAGAGTTATTTTCGCATTTATGATATTAGTAGGGATGTGTTTTGAAAACGTCCAACTTCGAGCAGTTAGAGCTCTACGCTTTAACCACTTCTCCTAGAAGGCAGTTCTTGCAAACAGTACTAACCACACCAAAAATGTTCCAGAATCGCTGAAGCCAAGAAATTGATGAGGTTTGAGCTAGCCTTATGTTTTCCTAAAGTTTGTACTGCGAGACAAACGTTGGACTTTCTCAGCTACAATATAACAAGCACTTTGGATTTCGAAGAAAACTACTGCCGCTTACCAAATGATAAAAAATGGGTTCCTGTGGATACACTGGCCGCGTGAGTACAATAATCTGTTATAAGCAGCTTTACGATAGAAGTTCCGTGTTTAATTTATTATGTTTGATTTGAAACAGAATTATTTAAAAAGCAAATGAAAGAAAGAAATTGCAAACGATATTGATAAATTTATTTCTAACGAAAATACTGCCTTAATAATAATAAATTATGTTTATCATAGAATTAATTATGCTCATTTTTACTTTCAGGGTTATCCTTTCAATAATTGGAGGGTTAACTATTACGAGTACAGCATATGACATTAATCACACGTTGCTTAAAAAAAGGGGTAAGAAATTATGATTATATTACTATGTATCACCCGTTCTAACAAAATTTGCATTCAAAATCTGCATAAAATATTGAACTTAGCTTGAAGCTTGTACTATCGATACTAGAAAACTTATATATTGTAAACTTAAACAAGTTTATTAATATCCAAGACTCAAGTACGTATGACGCTGATGTTCATCATAAAAACATTGGTCTTTACCGGGATTTAAAACGGCATCCTTTGCTTTTGTAGTCAAGATCATCATTTGGACCATATAACGCCGCTTGCCTCTCTAACTGACGTATGTTTTTGTATTTTTTTCGAAATTGAGTTATCTATACCATCCTAATCAATTTTGCAAGACGATTAAGATGAGTAGATAAACCAGTTTCAAAAAAATTAAGATACCTCAGTTAGAGAGACAAGCAACGGTAAGACCTATGTGGTTCCACAGAGCAGTAAGACTTCTGACAGGACTAAAATTAATTCCATTCCTTTCAGATTCCAAACAAGCAAGTAAATTATACAAATCTTTTTCCATTTACGACAATGCAAAAAGGTTCTTCATATTCCCTTCTGGATCAAGCGTTGTGACTTGTTTAGACGGCGTTAGATCCCTTGCAATGATCTGGGTCATTGGATTGCATTCATTTACCGCTAATTTTGATTTTATGCCGGAAAACATACCCGACATCATGGATGTAAGTTCAACGATGTATTTATCTCAATACTTTATCGTATCCAGAATTAACGAATTATATACACTTTTTATCTCAATAGTCTAAATTATTTTTTCTTATTACTGAGATACAACTGTTTCTTCAGTAATTTAAGAGATTCTCATGAGAATTTACATGAACTATTTCTATCATGTATTTTAATTCAAATAATATAGCTTTAGATAAAAAAAATAAGTAATATTTCAATATATCACAATCGACTTATTTTAAAACATATCGAAATACTAGTAGAACATCTTTAAAGAAGATTTAACTGAACCTTTGTCAAAGATTTTATAGAATTGTACGTTTCCAATATTTGAAGCAGTTTTGACTGGACCATACTATTATTATGAAAATATATAAAAAAAAAAATTGTTTGTTTAAAGCTGAAAATTCCGCAATTTCCAGTAATTTGGTAAACTCATATCTGTTTCAGTTTCTAAAAGCATTCAAGTCGTTATACATCAATAGTGGACCTATAACCGTTGATACTTTCTTTCTTATCAGTGGCTTACTTGTCGTCTACACCACAGGTTCAAAAATGTCTGGGAGTAAGTAACGATTGTCGTGTTTATCCAGAAAATTTGAAGCTTTTTTATGGTATAACTTTATTTCCGTTTTAGAAATCATACTGTTTTTTTTTGGTAAAAATAATAAAATATACAATTTCTTGCAAATATTTTATTGTATGGAACTTTTTCAAGTATTTCGGTTCCGAAACCGTTCCATCGATTTTGCTTTCTTACCATGTTTTCGTTGCAATGATGGGTTTTTTGGCTTAATCACCACGCTTGCCAAATTAGTCAAATATAAATTGGCGACTGTTATTTTTGCTAAACGGGCTTAATTGTAATGACAGAAATAACAAATTGAATCAACAATTATGTTAAACATCCTGAAACAAAATTATTTAAACGTTTTTTTTTCAGGGACTCTTCTCAAGAACCTCCATCTCCACTATTTAAATCGATTTTTGCGAATGTTTCCTTTATTGGCATTCGGAATACTTATTATGGCCTCTTTCTTACATAGAACCGTTGACGGCCCAAACCTTAAAATCATCGCATCGTTTGTAAACGATTGCAGAAAAAACTGGTGGTCGACTTTGTTGTATGTGCAGAACTACGTCAACCCATTACATATGGTAAGTCCTGGAATCGAAGAAATATGTATATAAATTGTCTTTGAAGCCAATTACATATTCAAGTCTATAAATAGAAGCTCCTAGAGGTAAAGGTAAAGTTTTATCCAGTGACTTTAGTTCTAAATTAGACATTATTACATTTAAAGCTACATTCGTTCTCACAAAGCCAAAAATCGGCATGAATGTTAGAAACCATTAATTGCTTTCTATTATATTTTTTCGTTTTTTTTTTTCGTTTAAGTGCATTACCCATAGCTGGTATCTGGCTGTTGATATGCAACTTCATATAGTATCTCCAGTAGTGCTATTTTGGGTTCTTGGACAGAAAAAAAGAACGGCATGGTATGGACTGTGCACTGCACTCATAGCATCATTGGTTGGTTCTGCAGTATACAATTTCATAAATAGCATCCAATCAAATGCTGCGTTTTTAGGGTAAGTACTGAGATATTATCTTACAATACGTTACGTCGCATGCCAGGCTGTCTAACTAATGAAAACAAAGCAATGACTCAATGTTGCTACACGGAACTTTAGTTTGATTGTCTTATCTCCAACAAAATATCATGTATTTGTGTATATCCAACTTATTGCTCATCAAGGCTTTACACGAGCTAGTAATAATTTAGCTTTGTAATGGAATAAAGTGAACTCAAAATATTCTTTGAAAACGGTCCAGTAGTTTTTGAGTTTACTCGTTACATACTATAATACAAATCTTTCCTCTTTATGTATATACTCCTAGATAACAAAATCAAGAAAATTTATTGGACTTATAAAAATCTAAGTAGCATTTTCAGTATGTCAGTGCTTTAACTCCCACCTGACTCTTAAGGCATGAGAATTATAATTTTCATCTTTAGTCTTTTGTTTCTAGTAGAAAATTCTAAAACTCTTATTCAGTTTTACAATATTGCCTAGTTTAAAAACTAATCTGTTCTTTCGCAGAGCATCATCTGATGAAAAAAACTTCATGAAGACTTACTATTTCAATACACTATGTCGGGGTTCACCATACTTTGTTGGAATGATTTACGGATATTTACTAAATTTATACCGCGGTAAAAAACCCAACATCCCAATGGTAAGTTAAGAAAAATGTTTCTTGTTTATATTATTGAGTAAAAATAATATAGTCAGACGCGAGCAATTGAGCAAGAAAAGTCTTAGATTTAATAAATCCTACCATGGACTAGCAAAACAAACCGGCCAAGTGCGAAGCGGACTCGCGCACCTAGGGTTCCGTAAAAACTACTTAGCCCTACACACTACACTTTCACATTTACAATATTAGTATGTTTTTTTTTACGTTTTAGCCTCAAGTTTTATTCTTTTGGGTCCTCGCAATAACAGCGACAAGCTTGGCTTACGTTGCTAATTATTGGAGTGTCCAGCCTGATTGGGACAATCAATTCATGGACAATTCGTTCAATACATTCAAAAGGCCGCTGTGGGCGGCTGGAATTGGTTGGATCATATTTGCTTGTCATCATGGATATGGAGGTAATTATACCGTATCAAAAGTACCTTATGATCATGTAAAATATACCTATCAATTCCTAAATCATTACTATGTAAGTATGATTTAGATATACTTAAATAGGCATACCGTTAAAGGTGCCTATTCAACCTATTTTGGAGGCAACAAAAATAGTCAAAATAAATATTTCTTTCCTAGAACATATCGCTTTGTTCTGTACTCTTTTCTGAAAAATCATGTTGCGTTCTTGCATATATATAATATTTTTAATAGCAACGCCTTCTTTCATTGGTTCAAGCTTACTGAAAGATATTGGCATGAGGCATTTAGACAGAGTTTTGTAACCAAACCATTAAAAAAGAGAGAGAGGGTCACTGATGGTAAGTGATCACTGCTACCCATTAACATCAACAACTTCACAAGGGTTGCAAATGCGTTGCCTGTTTTGAGGTATATAATATAATATATATTAACTTGTTCATCTTTCCAGGTCCAATCAACTGGCTGTTATCTCTCACAATATTTAAAATTCTGGCACGACAATCCTATGCTATGTACATACTTCATAATCTTCTGATATACCTGGTTTACGCAACGAATTTGGCACCTGTCTACTTCACTGCTTATTTCGCTGTAAGTGTTTTATTTATATTAGCAACCTGATTAATTAATGTTTCGTTTCCGAGTTAGGAAAATATATACTCTATACAAGCAGGGCAGACGGTTATGTGGGGCTCATTAAAGCCAGAGTGCACTGTCAGGTAAGCGGTCGCACTTTAGTGAGTATAAAAAAATTTAAAATACGCGGCCGAAGTTCGGAGGCAATGCGTTTTCTTTAAAAAATAACATGACTTAATATCGGCATGTTGTGTCGTCATCTTTTATTTTAAATAAAGGAGTCAATCGTTTTTGTATGGAGAGTTAGGCCCACATAAAATTTTAGCGTTTATTTACGAAATGGGTATCAATTTATTCCTTATAATCTCCAGATTATAGTGGTGATATTACTTTTTCATATTTTAACCGGAATCGTTAGAAATAAGATGGGAAAATATATATTAACCTCATAAACTAATCTGTCTATTTGCTTTCCTGACTTTCAACGCCTGAACCGTAAATACTTACACATAAGGGCGATTTTCCATTATGTTTTTGAAGTCCTACGTATCTGAAGTAAAAGCAATTTATTATGACTCGTGTCCGCCTGTGACTCTGTCCGCGTAGAATAAGGTTTTTGCAAAAATATGTAGTCTTAAACTATAGCTTAACATTTTTTAGTTTAAGCCTGGCTTGACTAATAGATAATCCAACGCAAAAATATTTTTTCAAATCGAACCAGCTGTTTCTGATAGTAGCGTGTTCAAACAAACAAACTACAGCTTTTTTAAATTATATAGTAAAACCATTAATGACAGTTGACAGACTGAAGGTTTCTGACATTTGTATTCAGTTTTTAAATAAAATCAAAATCCGGCAATAGACTAGCACTTGCGTTCCGTTATACGGATTTTTTTGTATTGTTTATTCATATTATTTTATTTCATTAATTAAATGATTAAAAGTCACTATCAATCACCGCCTTAGATAAAAATAGGCATGAAAACCGTTTCAAAAGTAAATTGCGTCTCTTTTATGTTCGATTTCAAGTGTTTCATTTTAATTCTATTGATAAAAACCTTTTTTCCTTCAGTTATCTGGATGTCAGCCATTGTTTACTAATCTTTGGACAGATATTTCACGGATATAATCAAAATAAGGCTTTTTATTTTGGTTTTATGACTCCGGTTTCGTTTGAAATTCACTTCAATAGCAAAATTCATAAAAAAATATATACATTTTTTACATAGTTCTCTTTGTCTTAAACGTTACCGATTGTTGGTGGGCCCAAAAAAAACTGTGTCCTTTGAGTTACGCCTAACTTTGGTCGCGTTTTTTCCACCTCCTGTGTTTCTATCCAAAGGTGCGGAGTGTGTCGTAAGTAGCCAATAGGATTTAGGCCGTCGCACGTGACTAGTCTCAGCATTAAAATCCTATTGGCTACTTTCGGCACATCTCCACTCCGCTTCACACGTCTCTGCTTTGGTGGAGTCTCATCCTAAAGCAGCAGAAACAACACGGTGCGTTGTGCAGGTTCAAATCCAGAGTTAGATTGAGTCAGTCTGCAGTTTGTAATTACGAAGAAAAATATTTTTACATCTTATTCCCAACGCGCTTAGTCACGAATGAAATTTAGCATACGAATTTATACATTTTGCATTTTTTTTTAAATATTTATTTAATAAATATAATATTATGTCGCAGCATTAAGCGTTCTTCGCATCCAGTAAAGGTCTCGGTACCATAAAGTTAATGTGCCTGCCCGGATTGCAATCCCGGACAGAAATTAGATAAATATTTCTTGGTTAAAAAAATTAAAAGGTAACTTTTTTTGCAGTTTTACAGATTTTTGAATATCTTCACACTAACCGCCGTTGCAGGCTTTTTAGCGACGATTATAATAGACATGCCAATCGCGAATCTGGTACATTTGACAACAATTGTAAGTATTGTAAAGTTGCTTGGTTTAATAAAGCCCTGTTTCCAAATAATCTATGATAATTTTAAGAACAGATACTCTCAATAAGTTTTTTAAGCTATCAAGACTAGTAGTAGTATAATAATTCTGAAGAATTTGTTTCTTTGAACGCGCTAATTTAAGGAGCTACTGGTTCGAATAAGAAAGTTATTTTTGTGTTGGATAGTCCATTTGACGAGGAAGGCTTTGAGCAGTATAATAAAATCTTCGCGGACGTAATCGCGGGCGGCCGCTAGTATATAAACGTATTCTTTGACTGTTTCAGTGGTTACAACAACGAAGAAAAAGTGATACCCGCAATCAAGAAAAAATATGCTGCAGAGCATAGAGCTTCCCAAATTCATGCATTAGGAAGTGCTACCTATTTTAAGAAGTACCGTTCATAAACACTGTATACTGTATATGAGTCAAAAAAGTACCTACAAGACTTTTTCAAGAAAATCATCGTATCGTAGGAGTAAGCTTGACAAACTGTCAATTTGCATGGAGTTGAGGAATTAAATCGCCTATTGTTATTTATAAGTATTAATAAAATGTTCCTTAGTTCTCATGTTTGAAATACTTGTAATTAGTAGGGAACTTATCAGGTTTTTGAGTGAATTCTGATCCATGTTGTTACAGAATATATTTAATATGATTGAAAATGTTGTACAATTAAGGAATATTAAAATATCTTAAAGAAAGAAGTCTCATTTACATTATTTACGACTCGAGAACGGCGTCTCATGTTTTAAACAGTTGTGATATTTGTTTGGTCTGTTTTTTTTATTTTATTTTTTTATATATGGGGTGGCAAACGAGCAAGAGGCCTGATAGTAAGTGATCACCGCTGTCCACACAAGGGTCTCAGATGCGTTTCTTGCCATTAAAACCCCATACTGAGCTCCGGCGACCATACTCACCAGCAGAAACATAGCACAACATTTACAAAGTGCTACTTTAATGTGGTTTTCTGTTAGGTTGTGGTACTTCCCCAGAATAGCGGCTCATTTGCCTTTAATGTTTAGCGCTACCTTTCTTGAAATACTTTTTAATATAATTAAAAGCAGCTTTTTATTCACTTTATATATCCACGCGTGGCAGAACATAGTACAACAGAGCCGCTGGCAAAAAGAACTCGGTACCATCTTAAAATAATTTCCTATTTATAATAAAACTACATATGATAGGAATTCATAGAACAAAAATAAAAGTTGTATATGCTAAGATTGTACAATCAGAATCAAATGTAGATTAACTCTGATTATAAAAATCCTGCTGGCTGCTTATGATTCATTATTTGATAATGATAAGGTATCATACTCTGCCCATTTATTTTACTAACGTGTAAATCATGTGCCTATGTACAACCTTTGAACTGAATTCAAACAGCTAAAAAAGCATTATCACCGTTAGTTACGCCTTTACATTAATCTTTTTGTGGAATTACGGCCAGACTTGTCTGCAAAATAATCAAACAGATAATACTAAACATTTTAAGACACTTCCTTATTTTATCTATCTACGAATATACCTACATCCTTTGTTGCACAATTAAATGTGGTATGAAAGCGGACTTTGTATCTTTCATGACAAACTACGTTATTATGAAAAACAACTATGAAATATAAAATAGCTTCATTGACGTTTTTTAAAATAATATATGACTTACTTGAATTTTTCTTACTTTAATGCAATAAAACATTTAATTTGTTTTTTTTTTTGTATATTTTATTTTAAGCATTTTTTAATTCTAAGTATTTTTTGTCTTTAATTTAAATCGGTAGCTTCGTGGTCAGAGCACTTGCCCGAATTGCAAGAGGCGCTGGGTTCGAATCCCGCCTGACCAACTGAGATCGGATGAATATTTCTTTGATTTGATTTGATTAGATATACATATTTGTCAAAGAACTTAAGTTAAAAAAGACGGAAGATCTATGGGGTATTTCAATAGATATTTTAAAAACTATTATTATTACCATTGCGCCATATTTAACATTATTAGTATTTAATAAGAGCATTGAAATGGGTCAGGTTCCAAATCTTATGAATCTTATGTTAGTGAAAGAACTTCTTTATCGGATCACTCTTTTCTCCTGATTTAAAAAAGAGTGTTCCGTCAAACTTCAGACACATATCGATATTTCCGGCACTCAGTAAATTTTTTGAAAAAAATATATTTAATTAAATATTGTAACATTTCATTTCAAATTCTTTATTTAATGAAAATCAGTACGGATTTACTAAAAACAAATCCACAACTGATGCAGTAGTTTCACGAGCAAAACATATTTTTGATGCATGGGAGGCTAAACAGCATGCGATAGGTATCTTTTGTGATTTGTCAAAAGATTTTGACTGTGTAAGTCATGAAACTTTGCTGATGAACTACGGCATTATTACTCCAGTCAAAATAGACAAAATTAAGACTCAAGTTTGCATTAATTCCCAACAAGCTGGATTTTTGTGCAGGCCTTAAATACGTCATTACAAATGATATGTCAAAAGTCCCCATCGATCCCGCTTGTGCGTTGTTTTTTATTCGTGGTCAAAGGGCCCAAATTTGCGTTTTTTGCTTATATCTCTGAAACTAAGAGAGCTATCGAAAAATGGTTCAGGTAAAGTTTGTAGATGGTAAAATTGGCTACCTAAAAGATCTGTACACTTTTCTTCTACAAAGCAGCGCTGTCAAGATATCGTGACTTTAAGCTGCAGGAAAGTCGTATTTTCGAGTAGCCCACATTATGCAATTACAATAAATTGTGTTGAGTAGTTTATCTGGAGCAAGTGGCAGTTAAGTATGGATTGGCTCTAAACTATTATTTACCAATTTCCAGGCCCAATTTTCAGGATGTATCTACATCATTGAAGTCAAAAAAGACAAAATGATGTATCAAGCTTGCATTCATTCCCAACAAGCGGGACTTTTGTGCAGGCCTTGAATACGTCATAACAAATGATATGTCAAAAGTCCCCATCGATCCCGCTTGTGCGTTGTTTTTTATCTGTACTGAAAATCTTCGGATCCTATTTCTAACCTTTCTGGTAGTCAAACCTGAATGGGCTCCATAAAGACTTTTACTCCTTACATGAAATAGGATCGATTGGTGCGAAAAAAAGTTTTTGGAATTTTCAGTACAAAATGTATGGAAAAAGTTTTCTGCGATTTTTGACATTTCTCGTACTCAAACCTCAAATGGTCCCATAAAGTCTTTTAATTCTAACATGTAATAGGATCGATTGGCATGAAAAAAAATTGTCAGATTATTTTTGCTTTTGGCATGTATTATCATAAACGGATTAATCTAATGCGTGATCATTGTAATCCTTTCGACTGTACATGAATATATTTTCAACACACACTCCTCTTCTGTTTCACTCATGTGTAAATTTAGTAAAACCATTTTCAAACACCTGGAGACGTTGTATCACTGTATCACCATGTAACAGAATAGTTTCGTATTCCCAAATATTTCGTTATCTCGGGATCAAAATTAATTTTTTTTTTAGAAGACGCTTCTTGTACTTCTTAGCCAATATTGGACTCTAGGGCCCGTATTAATAAATCGCACTCAACTCACATACAAAACAGCACCTCAAGTTCGCGCTCAACTTCGAGCTCGGAGTTGAGTGCGATTTGTTAATACGGGCATAGGGGTCATTAGAATATTCGATCACTGCTTATGATTATGACATACAATATCATGTAACTCGCGTGCGACTAGACACGCAATGATTGAGCAAAATATATTTACGAGAATCATGTTTTGAAATATTATTAGTTTATTATTTTAATTATTCAACAACTCGATGGTCTAATGGTTTTAGTACAGGGCCGTGGTTTAGTGGCCGTGGGTGCAACTCCTGGGTCAGGCATTTATGTAAAATTTTTGTGAACACTGTCCGTGTTTGTGATTATCACCAATCCGCATTTGGCAAGCGGGGTTTCCACAACGCTCTACCTCTCTTAAAAACTTCTTTTGTCAACTAGCGGCCGCCCGCAACTCCGTCTGCGTGGATTTCGATTTCCAATGGCTTAAAGCCTTCCTCGTTAAATGGACTTTTTAATACAAAAATATTTTTTTAAATTGCACCAGTACTTTCTGAGATAAGCGCGTTCAAACAAACACACAAACAAACAAACATACAAACTCTTCAGCTTTATATATTAGTATTAGTAAGGATGGAGTACAGATTAGTATAAATTCGCTTGCTTGAAACTGGCTCAATCAAGCTAGATGACATTTCAATTTTGTTCGATTTTAATAAAGTGCCGTTGAAACCAAAAACTTTAAATATCTGACTATCGGAAATCTTCCCTTAACTTTAATTTCGTTTTATAGTATAAAATTAAACATATAGTGTAAAACAAGGAAAAAATATATTTTATACTTAATGTGGCTTGTAGTATAGTATGAGATATCTGATATAATAATAACTGATTGAAATATACATGATTAATTCATTTGAACAGTGCGCAGTTATCTAATGATCGTAACATAGAAGCTTTAGATAGCGATATGTTTTACCAGAAATCATATTTTTACTGAATTTTGTTATAATAGAAAATCTATACTAATGTTATCAAACTGAAGAGATACCAAAGATAACACTCACGTAAAGATTGAATGTTTGTTTTATTATCAGTTCCAACTATGGAAAACCCCATTTTTTTTCTTTTGCCTATTTTCGTGTGAACATTTTAACGCAAATAATGCATCCACTTCCAAGTTTTTAAAACTACCAAGTGTTCGGAAATCTTACATCTGGTGGACAGACAAATAGACAGACCGACATGACGAATTTATAAGGGTTCCTTTTCTTAACATTTGGCCACGGAACCAAAGAACTTCTTCTACTTCTCGTTCGTGTTTTTCTGGTAATTCTAAAATTCAAAAGGTATTTCAAAAAATCAATCAGATTTCCTTTTAAAGTCTTTATAACAGAATTATTACTTCAAAATGTCATTGAACCCAAGGCTAATTTCTTATCGGCAGTATCAGATTGATGTTCGACTGATTGAGGAACTACGCATGAATCTGCAATGACGCCCAAGTTCAAAGATACTGCTCAGTGTTCATTATATGCAAAATAATTATCTGTTTTATATACAATTAATTTTATATTTAATGAAGTCATTTAAGTGACAAATCATTTTTAATGGATAAGATACGCGCGTTACAGATTTATAAAAGAATCATTAGATTTTTGTTTAATTTCGATTTAACTAACGGAGGGTGAAACTGCTGCTCAAAACATTGTGAATATAGTATTAAGTATTAGTAAAAATGAGGAAGTCTAAGCTGCTACTAACACTTCTAGTTTTATGTGTAAAATATTCGTCAGCAAGATCAAATAGTGCGTTTGATTTAGAGCTTTACGAAAATGTGTTGGATCCAAGAGAATGTGAGAGACAACTCACGTACATAAGAAATAATACTGGTCTTATGATACAATGTAAGTATTGACCGTATTTGAGTGCTTATTATATATGTAGTACATAGTTTTACAAGAGCGACAAATAAGCAATAGTGTTACAATTAAACTCTCATCAAGGCAGTTTATTATGGAATTAAAGTAAATTTTTTGACAAAATTATTTAATCATATTTTAAGTTTTATGAAACTAAGAGTTTATAGGGAAATGTAAAAGTTAATTAATTTACGTGGAGATGTTTATTTAAATTATTTTTATGAGGTATCTAGTAAATTTTATTCACCAAATGGAACTGACCCATTTTTGTATCAAAACCATAATTGGGAGGGTACATAAAAAAATATGGGGAGGCTACTGCCGCAGTGGGACATTAATAAAGCTAATACTTACTTTTTTACCTTTAACTTTTTTAGGGTTCCGTAGCTAAATGGCAAAAAAACGGAACCCTTATAGACTCATTATGTCTCTGACGGACAGACAGACAGACTGACGTCAGCCTGACTGTCTGTCCGCCAATCTGTCACAGACACTTTTCCAAAACTTTAAGTACTAATACTGCTAAAACTTGGTGAGTAGATTTATTCTGTGAAGCGCATTAAAGATCCCGCATCACATGAAAATATAAAAAAAATTGGAGGTCCCCATAGTTAGAACTGAAACTCGAAATATTTTTTCCACAACAACAAATGAACAATAACGTATGGAGTATCTATGGATAGGTCTTTAAAAATTATATTGAGGTTTCTAATACATACCATTTTTTTTTCTAAAGTATGAAAAAGCTAAAAAAAGATTAATGTACATTACTTTACCGACTACCAAAGAAAATTGGTTTGAACGAAATCTAGTATGTGGTTTTTAATTTACGTCATAAATTTTCGTACAGAAACCCCAGTGCCTGATTTTCAACTTTTTGCCCAGCAAGATTTTGTCCAAAGAAACCAAACGTTATCATTTAATTACAGTTATTGACGCAAGTTGGAGATTACCACGCAGCATACTCAAAGCAAACTTTTGGGATCTAGGAAACTACTTTCAATGCTTAGACATCAATGAGAATGTGGAAAATCTAGATATGTCTGTGGAGGGAAAGTTTTGCGCCGTAAATTTCCCTTTCCAACAAGACAACTTCGAACTGCCTACATTTCCTTCTTTGCTAGATTTAACAAGTCCAGACCAGCCTTTGAGGCAATATGACCCAAATCAATTTTTCACAGAAGAAATCAGAGAGAAATTTAGGATGTATCAGGAGAAAAGATCTCTTTTACGCATGTTAGTGGGAGACACCCCAGAGAACACTGCACCAGCAAGGTAAGTTTTTATCTTTGAATAATAAATAATAATCAATATGAGGACTTCACAAAGGAGTCAATCGTTTTTGTATGGAGAGTTAGGCCCACATAAAACTTTAGCGTTTATTTACGAAATGGGTATCAATTTATTCCTTATAATCTCCAGATTATAGTGGTAACATTACTTTTTCATATTTTAACCGGAATCGTTAGAAATAAGATGGGAAAATATATTAACCTCATAAACTAATCTGTCTATTTGCTTTCCTGACTTTCAACGCCTGAACCGTAAATACTTACACATAAGGGCGATTTTCCATTATGTTTTTCCTACGTATCTGAAGTAAAAGCAATTTATTATGACTAGTGTCCGCCTGTGACTCTGTCCGCGTAGAATAAGGTTTTTGCAAAAATATGTAGTCTTAAACTATAGCTTAACATTTTTTAGTTTAAGCCTGGCTCGACTAATAGATAATCCAACGCAAAAATATTTTTTCAATTGGAACCAGCTGTTTCTGATAGTAGCGTGTTCAAACAAACAAACTACAGCTTTTTTAAATTATATAGTAAAACCATTAATGACAGTTGACAGACTGAAGGTTTCTGACATTTGTATTCAGTTTTTAAATAAAATCAAAATCCGGCAATAGACTAGCACATGCGTTCCGTTATACGGATTTTTTTGTATTGTTTATTCGTATTATTTTATTTCATTAATTAAATGATTAAAAGTCACTATCAATCACCGTCTTAGATAAAAATAGGCATGAAAACCGTTCCAAAAGTAAATTGCGTCTCCTTTATGTTCGATTTCAAGTGTTTCATTTTAATTCTAATGATAAAAACCTTTTTTCCTTCAGTTATCTGGATGTCAGCCATTGTTTACTAATCTTTGGACAGATATTTCACGGATATAATCAAAATAAGGCTTTTTATTTTGGTTTTATGACTCCGGTTTCGTTTGAAATTCACTTCAATAGCAAAATTCATAAAAAAAATTATACATTTTTTACATAGTTCTCTTTGTCTTAAACGTTACCGATTGTTGGTGGGCCCAAAAAAAACTGTCACCGGAGTCAATCGTTTTTGTATGGAGAGTTAGGCCCACCTAAAACTTTAGCGTTTATTTACGAGATGGGTATCAATTTATTCCTTAGAATCTCCAGATTATAGTGGTAACATTACTTTTCCATGTTTTAACCGGAATCGTTAGAAATAAGATGCGAAAATATATAAACTTATCTTCTGTTTTGCTTTGCTGACGTTCAACGCCTGAACCATAAAGACTTATACATAAGGGCGATTTTCCATTATGTTTACCTATGTATCTGAAGTATTAGCTATTTATTATTACTAGTGGCCGCCTGCGACTCCGTCCGCGTGGAATTTGGTTTTCGCACACATAGTGTTTAACTAAAGCTAAACATTTTTTAGTTAAAGACTGCCTCGTCTAATAGATTAATCCAACGCAAAAATATTTTTCAATTAGAACCAGTATTTCCTGATAGTAGCGTGTTCAAACAAACAAACATACTACGCTAAGCTTTTTTATATTATATAGTACTATAACCATTATTGACAGTTGGCAGACGGGAGGTTTCTGACATTTTTATTCAGTCTAACAAAATCAAAATCCGGTAATAGACTAGCACTTGCGTTCCGTTATACGGATTTTTTGTATTGTTTATTCGATATATTTTATTTCATTAATTAAATGATTAAAAATCACTACCAATCACCGCCTTAGATAAAAGTAGGCATGAAAACCGTTCCAAAAGTAAATTCCGTCTCCTTTATATTCGATTTCAAGAGTTTTATTTGAATTCTATTGATAAAAACCTTTTTTCCTTCAGTTATCTGTATCTCAGCCATTGTTTACTAATCTTTGGACAGATAGTTCACGGATATAATCAAAATAAGGCTTTTTATTTTGGTTTTATGAATCCGGTTTCGTTTGAAATTCACTTTAATTGCAAAATTCATTATAAAATATTTATTTTTTTATGGTCTTTCTCTTTTTAATAAACGTTACCGATCGTTGGTGGGCCCAAAAAAAACTGTCACCTTTTTATTTCTACTTAATTTAATACACTTCATTATAACGTTAGCACGGTTGTCTGGTGTGTGGTATGAGCCTTCCGCTCCCACATTCTCCCAGTTAAGCTGTAGAGGTAAGAGCTTTTAACTGATTTACTCTCTTCCTAAAAAGTTACCATCGTACACATTTGCCAACTTATGTTGATATTCAGGTCGCCCATGGCCTCGGCATGTCTATTGAGTATTTTTGGCCGCTCATTGGCGTTTTAGATATGAAATCGTCGTGATTTAGATCACAAAAGTTATAACTGTACAGTAGAGATTATATTATACTGAGATTATATTACGTTTCAGGACTGCTGAAACGATGGCATTCATGACATTAGAGCTAGGATATTGTATTCCAAAAGTATGTACTGCCAGACAAGCGGTAGACTTCTTTAGCAACAATTTAACAAGAACTTTGGAATTTGAAGAGAATTACTGCCGCTTACCAAATGACAAGAAATGGGTAGCCGCGGATACAGTAGCTGTGTAAGTACAATTTTTTTTTATTGTGAATCAACGCATCATTGGTCTTCTAGTAGCTACTAGAAGCCGCTAAGTACATTATTCAGCTGAATTATGTACTTAGCGGCGCTATTATATGACTCGAAAATTAAAAGTTAAAATGTAAAGTACGTGTTAGCACAATAATGTGAAGGACATTTTAAGGCTTACGTCATAATAATATATACCTAGGACACTAGCGGCCGCCCACGACTACGACCGCGTATAATTCAGATCTCTGTTTTCCGCAATCAACGGTAGCCTATGTTCTTTCTCAGGGTCTACAGATTGTCTGTGCCAAATTTCATCAAAATTTGTTTAGAGGTTTAGAGGCAGATAGGCATACAAAGTAACTTTCGCAATTTTTTATAATGAGTATGAATTATTACGCTAACACAATAATTTACATTTGAATTAATTATTTTTTGACTGGGCTTAATCACCAAACCAAACTTGCCGAATTCAGTGGGGTCAGAAAACCAGGCTGTGTTCATCGAGTTGACAATTCTGCCCGACCCAAATTGAATGCAGTAATTTCAGGTCACGGTTCGGTGCTTAAAATACTAGTCCATCGTGGTGACTTGCACTTGAAAATCCTACTACTATTATAAAGGCGAAAGTTTGTAAGTATGGATGTATGGATGTTTGTTACTCTTTCACGTAAAAACTACTGAATGGATTTGAATGAAACTTTACCGCAATATAGCTTACTAGCGGCCGCCCGCGACTCCGTCCGCGTGGATTTCTTTTTTTCGAAATAAAAAGTAGCCTATGTTCTGTCTCAGGGTCTAAAGATTGTCTGTACCAAATTTCATCAAAATCGGTTGCGAGGTTTAAGTGGGAAAGCGTAGCAGACAGACAGACAGACAGACAGAGTTACTTTCGCATTTATAATATTAGTTGGGATACATCAGAAAAACACATAGAATATTGGAAATCGAAATCCACGCGGACGGAGTCGCGGGCGGCCGCTAGTAAGATTATATTTTCTGATACGGGTACCAGGTCTGTATTGCACAAGCAAATGTGATGATTAATCCAGTACTCTTTATTGTTACAACAAGACTTGAGTGATATTTATTAACGGGACTAAACGCGATTTGATTTATTATTTATCTTCATTTAATTCCAGTTACTGACGCAAGTTGGAGAGTACCACGCAGTATACTCAAAGGAAACTTTCGAGACCTAGGAAACTACTTCCAATGCTTAGATATCAATGAGAATGTGGACAACCTGGATATGTCTGTGGAGGGAAAGTTTTGCGCCGTTAATTTTCCTTTCCAACAAGAGCACTTCGAACTACCTACTTTTCCTTCCATACCAGACTTAAATATCACTTGGCCAGAGGGTAACTTTACTTGGCCTGATGGTAACTTTACTTGGCCCGAGGGTGACTTAACTTGGCCCGAATCACTTCCAGAACTGCCTTGGAGGCATTATGACCTAAAATCAACATTTATCACTGAAGAAATCAGAGAAAAGTTAAAGGTCTATCAGGAGAAAAGATCTTTCTTAAGCATGTTAGTTGGAGCCACCCCAGAGAACACTACACCAGCTAGGTAAGTTTAATTTTTTGAATAATTATGAACATAAATAGGTACTTCACTAACTTAAAAGTTAAGTTTTATTTGTTTGCAATTTTTCGGTATTAAATGTGATAAAATTAAACCACTACACAATGATAATTGCGGCATGAGATCGTCGTGAATTAGATCGTTAAGTTTTTTCTGTATAGTATTTAAGATAAGATTTGTTTTGCGATCTTATCGGGGTTTGAAATCCGGCCGCCCATGCGGCACGTGTCGTCGTCACTGAATAGGTTTAATAGCACTAACCACACGAAATATATTTCAGAACAGCTGATTTCCTGACATTGATGACGTTTGAACTAGCCTTATGTCTTCCAAAAGTATGTACTGCCAGACAAGCATTGGACTTCCTTAGCAACAATTTCACAAGAACTATGGAATTCGAAGAGAATTACTGTCGTTTACCAAATGATAAGAAATGGGTTGCGGCGGATACAGTAGCCGTGTAAGTATAACAAATAATAAATACTGTGATATAATTAACGCATCGATTTCATAGTGGCTGAAGTACTGAGTGGTGATCTAGGACTAACAAGAAATAAAAATCTAGGAATAAAAGTGACATTAAAAGTAATGTGTCAGCCAATTAATGTATTACTGCAGGGATGAGGCCTCTAACATTAGAAATAATATTATCTTTCAAAGATGGTGGACTTGACTTTATCACCACACTTGCTAAATGCGGGTTAATATCGCAAACCCGTGCTGTGTTTGGAAAAACCGAGAATTGGCACAATATTTAAGACTTAAGCGTGTGGAGGACTCCATTATTTTTTGATACGTTCGAATAATTGATGAAAGCGTGATGATTTAGCCAGTACTCAGAGTTGTTGCAAAATAAAATTAAAATACATTAATGATGTTGAAGAGCTTTCACAAGAATTGATGAATTAGGTACTAGATTGATGAAAGATAACGCAAATCACGAATTCGCGGCATCGACCCTATTTAGCTAAGCCGAAACTAAAACGTGAATTTTGATTAGCCATGCTTATCAACGCTCTATTTATTTTTCATTTGATACCCTGGCATGATTACAAAATATCCGCGGCTTTTGTTTATCCAATTTAATATGCTTTTATCATAGACCTAAATTGTTAGAAATGCCTTCATGAAACTTTGACCTGCTCGAACAATTATGCTTCCATCATAAACATTTTAAGATATGCCTTCCTGCTATCGCTCTACATTGCGTAGTAATTTGGGCAACAAAAGTTTGCCTTTGCCACGTCAATCAAATTAATGCCACAGATTTTTGGTATCGGGGCATATCTAACGATGTAAACTTATGGCGTCCATGATAATTTAAATGCACATTCAACTAGCCGTAGATCAAAGGGCATAGACTAAAATTGAACGCCATCTACAAAAATCAAAATTGTCTTTTAATTCTGATCTACTACTCTCTACTCTCTACACTCTACTATTGAATACGAATTCTGAAGGGCAAAAGATTATTGATAATTTTTTTTGAATTGTCCCATTTTATACATTTCTGTAAGGGCTTACTTAAGCTTTCGGCTGTAAGACTTTGCGAGTCGTTAACTTTCATATACTGGTTTACGTCATAATAAACATGGTCAGGTTTTTTTCCATTAAAATAGAAATTCTGCGATTAATAGAAATTCTGCGAAAATAACGATTTAAAATTTAGCAATAAATAATTATAGTTATTGCTAAATTTTAAAACGTATATAATTATAAACTTCAGGTATTCAATCAAGTTATCGTATTTGCAATCAATCAGAAAGTTTGTTGTTGGATTACGATACAAAAATTTATGAAAGATAAGCCAAAGGTAGGGGGTTCAAACAAAATTGATAAATTGAAAAACATATGTACAAATAAACATTTAAATCGGATTTGAGCAATACTATAGCTAATTGGGGATTCAGAAACAAATTTAAATAAAAAGGCTAAAACTAGAAACGTTTCAGGCTGATAAGATTTCTGATATCTCGCATTGATAAGTTTTGAATATTATAATAGATAAAATATAAATCTATGTACACACATCAACATTATCTAGGGATATCTACATATCATCAAATATCTTAAATACTATTAGGAATTTGCTATTACTGTAAATGGAAAAATTATAGAGAATTTTATAGTTTTTGACAAAAAATAAAAAAAAAATGTGATTTTAATTGACTTTTTTTAAAAAATTAACTTTTTATCGCCCTAGGTAAATTTGTGTGGTAGAAAATCTGCGTTTTTTTTTAAATTAAATGATCAAATTTTATTAAAATAAACAATTTTATTAATTTAATCAGTGTTGCCACCTCTCACGTTTATTATAGCATCAGTATCAATTGTCAATGCTTAAAATTAAGTTGTTAAGGTCTTGTTGCGTTATGAGACCCCCATGCTCTTTCAAAGTGATGGTGAAGTTGTTGTACTGTCTTGGAATTTGGTGGGAAATGTCTTAAAACTCATTGATGTAACATGCCGCACGCTTGATTGATAGGATTTAAGCCGAACGACTGAGCAGGGCAATCCAAAACTGGGATATCGTAGTCTCGTAAAGCGGCCGGCACCTACCGCGCCGCATTGGAATTAGCACTGTCGTTCATGGTTATAAATTCATGGATGATTTGGACTTTGTTAAGGACAATGACAGATTTTACTACCTTTTTGAGATGTTTTTGCTTAGTCATGATGTACTGGATACAAACGGGCTGGGTTCGTTCACCCAGAAAAAAATCTCCTAAAATTATGATTGTCCCGCCTTGGTATAAGTGGACCTCCTAAGGGTGTCACAGACGGCTAATACTGTCAGGAGTTCTCAAAACGCGTGTTCTTCTTGAATCTGGATAAAATCTGTAGCGGGAGCCATCGGTTTACAGCATCACAGACCAAGGGTCGTCAATCCATGAATTTTTTTCCTAAGTCCAATAAAGACGCTTACCGCGATTGCCCCATCACAATGCTCGTACGCGCAGCGGTTGTCCAACATGAAGACCCACTTCATGCAAACCCCTTTGCACGGTTTGATTGCTTTCCAGCAGCTGATGGTCCTCCTGGAGCCTTTTTACTAGTCGCATCGCTGTGATGTTTGGTCGTCCTCTAGCAGTCTTTTGGAAAAATTGATCCTGTGTCTGGGTAGTAATGCGATTTCTGTTTTAGTGCCGTTCAACCACGTTCCGAAGACTGCGATAATTGCTCCAAAACCTTGGTAACATGTTTTGGTTGGTGGTTAGGGCCTCGGCAATGACGCGTTCGAAGGAAACACTTTCTTACAAGTCCACGGATCGCAACATTTAATTTCAACTCAAATGATGCCGTTACATTTCTCTTCAAAGAACACTCAACAAGTTTCATAAAAAAGAATTAAAAAAAACATCACTTTTCTTTAAAAAAATATCAAAAAACAAATTTAATTTTCATGCACTTTTCCCGTGCGGACGGAACTACCAAAATTTTTTTGCCATTCTTATGTTTTTCTATAAAAAAATTTTTTTTTATAAAAATAAAATAAAATACCTTTCAATCGATATATAAACTTCATATAAATATAATATAGAACTAACAATATAACGTAGTTTTTAATATACAATTAAGATATCCTTAGATTTTGTTGATGTGTGTAGTTATTTAAGGAACACATTTATTTTGAACCTGATGTCATCATCCCATTTTTTTAACAATTAAGAAAAAAAAGGGCTTGTGTTCCTAAATGAATATCGCTTTATCAAGTAATTTTGATCATAGAATTATTATCGATTTAATGTGTTAATTTCAGGGTTATCCTTTCAATCATTGGATTAGTAACAATTATGAGTACAGCATATGACATTAATCACACGTTTTTTCAAAAAAGAGGTAAGGAATGGTTTTATTTATCACTAGCGGCCGCCTGCGACTCCGTCCGCGTGGATTTCTTTTTTTCGAAATAAAAAGTAGCCTATGTTCTGTCTCAGGGTCTAAAGATTGTCTGTACCAAATTTCATCAAAATCGGTTGCGAGGTTTAAGCGGGAAAGCGTAACAGACAGACAGACAGACAGACAGACAGAGTTACTTTCGCATTTATAATATTAGTTGGGATGAGATTGAGTTGACCTTGCTCACATACTTAGAATGTATAAGTTAAGTCAAGTAAGAACAAAAATGTTTACTTGTTTCTTAATAACTGCTTCTTGCATCTGCGAACTTCAGTTTTTTATGCCGTTGTGCATCAAGTTATTGTTATGGTAAAATAACCCAACTGTATTTTTTTTTCAGATCCCAAACAAGCAAGCCAATTATACAAATCCTTTTCCGTTTACGATAATGGCAAGAAATTCTTCATATTCCCTTCTGGAAAAAACGTTGTGACTTGTTTGGACGGCATCAGATCCTTCGCAATGATCTGGGTCATTGTTGGCCATACGTACGTCTCTCAACTCAGCTTTATGCCGGAAAATATAACAGATATCGTTGATGTAAGTTTAAGAATTTGTAGTCTGATTCTGACGAGTAAAAGTTTTTATAATGTTGCAATAAATAATTCACAGATGGTTCGTTTGTAGGGAAAATTTAATGCCCTTTAACACTTACATGATTACTTGCATTGAGAGAATTGGTAACTTTTATCGAAAAAATATATTTCATCAATTTCAATGTATAAAAAAATTATGTCCCTAGACGTAAATAATTTTTCCTTTAATTCTAACCGTAAAAGAGCAACATTCTTTCGTCAACACAGAAATATTTGTTTGCGCCATAATGGACTCATATTTTGTATATATGTTTCAGTTTATAACGGAATTCATGTCTCTTTACATTACAAGTGGCCCTATTACGGTGGATACTTTCTTTCTAATCAGTGGAATTCTCGTCGTCTACACTACAGCGTCAAAAATGTCAGGAAGTAAGTTAAATTAAAATATTTATACATACTTACATTAAAGTTTGTTCACGTCGACACTGATAACGACAAAAATGAATCTACCACTATTTATCAAGGAGCTTGGTAACAGAAAGGCATACTTAAATACTCTCTGACCACTAGACTAATGGGACCCAAATTACTTACATATTATAAATATTCATATTCATATTAATTTATTTGACTTTAACTGCCTCCGTGGTGTAGTGGTTAGAGCGCTGTGCTCAAAAACTACGAACTCGGAGGTCGTGGGTTCGAATCCCGCGGGGAACACTTTCACTTTGTGTTGGTTTTCCCAGTTTGGTTAGGACATTACAGACACGTTAAGCCGTTGGTCCCGAACTATGATCCAAATTGTCAGGTTTCCCTTGTGGTTACGGAGGTCAGACAACAGTCGCTCCATTGCAATAACCAGGCTTGTCAATTCAGGATCATAGTCGCAGCGTACCCTGGGTCTAAGGCAATGGCCGAGGATGCAACCGGGAGAGGCGCTAGGATGATGATGATTCACATTAATTTATTTGTCAAACCATAATGTTAAAGATGTTACAATAAAGGCAGTACAATTATGGATCCTGTCGGGTGATTTACAAAGAGTAGGAGCGAGGAGTTACCTTCCTGTTAAATTGTATAAATGGCTTTAAAATTAGTTCTTAATCAATAATTTCTTTATATTTCAGAGACCCTCCTCAAGAACCTCCATCTCTACTACTTAAATAGACTTTTGCGAATGTTTCCTGTGTTGGCGTTCGGAATACTGATCACAGCCTCCTTCTTACACCGAACTGTTGACGGCCCAAACTTTAATACCGTTGCAGCATTTGTTAACAATTGCAGAAATAATTGGTGGTCAACTTTATTGTATGTTCAGAACTTTGTCAACCCGTCAGAAATGGTAAGTTCTAAAATTGAGGTACTTAAAAATTTATTTGAATTTAATTACATAATTAAGTTCAAAATTTTAAAGCTGCATCCAACGATGGACTAATGAGAACACCCTTATCTTTATTTGTCAATTCATTCACCAAATTCCAGATTCCTTAGTTACTTATCAAAAATTACATTATAAAAAATTCTGCATTAAAAATCATGCAAAATTAGCTATTTTTTGTTAACCTATATTATCCCACTGCTGGGCAAAGGTCTCCCCTAAATTTCTCCACCTGCATCTGTCTACGGCCAACATTTGCCAACTTTATTACATTAACTCAACTTTATTTAATTTTAACTATAAAACAAATTTTATTGTTAATTTTTTTCCAGTGTCTTTCCCATAGCTGGTATCTGGCCATTGACATGCAACTTCACTTCTTCTCTCCGTTAGTTCTGTTGTGGGTTCTTGGACAAAGAAGGAGAACGGCATGGTTTGGGCTGTGTACTGCCCTTATAGGGGTTTTGATTGGTTCTACAGTATACAATTTCATCAATAACTTCCAGTCAGCTATTGTGGCTTTAGGGTAAGTGTTTTAATTATTTTACATCCATTCTTTGTGACGGGGTTGATTCTCATTGACTGTTTCCTCTTTAAAAGTCATAACCTTTAAAGAAATTACCACATTTTGATCATTCTATATTATTGCTTGATATTAAATATTTATGATATTAATATATGATGCCACAGATTTGAGTCGCCAAGGTTCATGTCCAGTAGTGGACTGCATAAGGCTGATTATGAAAATAATATTCTTTTACAGACGACAACCTGGGGGAAAAACTGTATGACGGAGTACTATGTTCATACATTACCTAGGGCTGCACCATTCTTCGTAGGCATGATATACGGATACCTTTTACATTTATACCGAGACAAAAAACCTAAAATACCCCTGGTGAGTTTTAAAAATATAGTATTTTTAATGTCTATAGAAGGCAAATGAGTTTGAAGGGTAACTATTAATACATGATGAATGCCGCTAAAACGGTGATATTTCCATCGTTTATCCGTACTGTGGTTATCAACCAATCTACCTAACTTTTTATCTATGTAAATAACCTCCGACTTAGGAGCTGAAGATGATAATGATAATGACGCTGCCTAGACTTCCAAGAATCCACAAGATTTTATTTATTTTCTTAAAATGTCTGATTGTGCATTTATTATTTTAGCCACTAGTTTTGTTCTTCTGGGTCCTCGCATTTGCCGCGACAACCGCAGCTGTAATTGTCACTTATTGGAATACCCAGTTTGATTGGGACAATCAGCTCATGGACAATTTCATCAATACGTTCAAAAGACCGATTTGGGCGGCTGGAGTTGGTTGGATCATATTTGCTTGCCATCATGGATATGGAGGTAAGAAACAACTCAATTTTAAAACCTTTGCTTACAAAGTAGTATGAGTATATAAAATATTATTTGCAAGTTACACAAATTACAACGGTCACGGACTGCTTGTTCTAACGGCGTCCGTAGAACAAGCGAAAACTCTTCTTCTTGTGATTATTTTAAGAATTGTCTTACGTTCTTTTCAAATTCTCATACTTGATTGTTTTCTTTCATATTTTACTAAGACTTCCTAATATTTCTTTTTCTACTTAGCTTAGGTTGACTAGGAGAAAATAACTCATCATTGGATTAGGCTAAATAATGAAATTTACAGATAAGGTATTTTTATTTCAGGTCCAGTGAACTGGGTGCTGTCTCTTACAGTATTTAAAATTCTAGGACGTCTATCCTATGCCATGTACATACTTCATTATCCTATGATATACTTGATCCTTGCAACGAGTTTGACTCCTATATACTTCGCATCGCATTTCTCTGTAAGTGTATTTTTTTTATAATTAAACTGACTAATGCAGTTATAAGAAGATAGAACTTTAGATTGACGGGTTCTGAATGCACCAGTACAGGTTTTGTTCGAACCTAATGTATATTATTTTTTATTTTTTCTTCTTCTTCTTTGTCCAAATAAAAATTTATCCGACCCCAGGCTTGGTTTGAATTAGGCACCTCTTGTGAGGTACTCGTATATTCAAATTCCAAGATGAGGAATTTGAAAAATCCAGTTCCACTAAGGAGTATGGCGGCATCCAATCTTTTTTTTCTCAGTACGTGTTAAATGAAGAATTATTTTTATTTTTCAGATGTACAGATTTTTGGTTGACTTCTCGCTAGCGCTTATTGCGGCCTTCTTGGTGACCATCGTAATTGACTTCCCCTTCACAAACCTTATCAAGATGGGCATGAGTTGTAAGTATTTGAAAATATTAGTAATTAGTACGTGAAGATAATGTATGTACTAAACTAATTGTTTTGTATAGCGATGCATCCAATTTTTCAACAGCCAATTTGAACTAATTTCTTCGTACTTAAAATTTTATTTATTTTCATTTTTCCTTTTGAGGTAGAAGATACTGTATATTTTGTAAATAAAAATGAAATTTCGGTGATGGTAAAGCGGTTAATCCTTCTAATTTTTGATTCGGCATTAAAAACGATATAACGATTGATCATTATTAGATTGCACTTTAAATTGTAACTGATGTGTTCAATTTGTTATACTATATACTACATATTTATTATATTTCAGTGGTAACACCAAAGAGGAGGCCACCACCTAAAGAACCAATAGACGAAGAAAATAAGAAAGAACAGCCTGAGATGGAATATGCTGCAGAGGATCCAAATCTCGATATAAAATCAATTAATGCAGACAACGAGAAAAAGACACAGTTTTAATTTATGAAATAATGTAATAACGATCTTATTTGCTTAGTAGCCCGCTTTTCATGTTTAAAACGTTTCTTAATGAATTTCACTTGCTATTTAAGTTACTTCTTCAAAAAAACATAACATATCTGTTTTTTCAATAATACCCACAAAATAAATAAAACATTTTAACTATGGGGGATTTGAAGAAAATATTATTATTTTATTAATAATCACAACTACTGAGGCGTTGCCAGTTGTGTTGAATGAAGATTTTGCGCAAGACATTATGAGCTATCTTACAAAGGGTTATCAGCATAGATTTATATTAGATTTCACACCATGAAACTGTAGCACTGACATGTCGTACGCTGATGACATGCTGTTTGACGATAAGAAGCGAGAGTCGCTTAAAATTATTGTACTTTTTATAGAAGTATGGTAAAGGCATATCTGGTATATCATAAGAAGATGATAGGCATATAACAGAAGACCAGAGACGGAAAAACTTTATTATCTCAATTTTAAACATAAGTGTTTGTATTTTTAATGTTTTAATAAAAGTCGAATTTAAAATGAGTTTTACTTTAAATTCCAGAGAAACTACATAGAGCCCTGGCTGGTAAGTATTAGTCGGATTTCAAGGTCCTGGGTTCAATTTTCAGTTCGGGCGAAAGGACAGTGACCAAATCTGGACCAATGTTTTAGGAAAAATTAAGGTGGCCACTTTTGATTTTTTCTTTGTTTTATTTTTTACTAGCGGCCGCCCGCGACTCCGTCTGCGTGGATTTCGATTTCAAATATCCTATGTGTTATTCTGCTGTATAAGCTATATTGTGATAAAGTTTCATTCAAATCCATTCAGTAGTTTTAACGTGAAAGAGTAACAAACATCCATACATCCATACATCCATACATCCATACATCCATACATCCACACATACAAACTTTCGCCTTTATAATAGTAGTAGGATTTATAGAAGTATGGTAAAGGCATATCTGGTATATCATAAGAAGATGATAGGCATATAACAGAAGACCAGAGACGGAAAAACTTTATTATCTCAATTTTAAACATAAGTGTTTGTATTTTTAATGTTTTAATAAAAGTCGAATTTAAAATGAGTTTTACTTTAAATTCCAGAGAAACTACATAGAGCCCTGGCTGGTAAGTATTAGTCGGATTTCAAGGTCCTGGGTTCAATTTTCAGTTCGGGCGAAAGGACAGTGACCAAATCTGGACCAATGTTTTAGGAAAAATTAAGGTGGCCACTTTTGATTTTTTCTTTGTTTTATTTTTTACTAGCGGCCGCCCGCGACTCCGTCTGCGTGGATTTCGATTTCAAATATCCTATGTGTTATTCTGCTGTATAAGCTATATTGTGATAAAGTTTCATTCAAATCCATTCAGTAGTTTTAACGTGAAAGAGTAACAAACATCCATACATCCATACATCCATACATCCATACATCCATACATCCACACATACAAACTTTCGCCTTTATAATAGTAGTAGGACTATCAGAACAAGTTTTAGATGTGGTTGTCCAAAAAGAGAAATATTTTTACCTTTTCGTTTATTTGTTCCCTTATTAACATCATTAACCTATCGCAGAGTTTTTGATAAGAAAGCTAGCATAATAAAATCGGCTCTGATTCAAAAAACATAGCTCTTAATTTTCATAATACAAACAATACTCAAGTGTTTATCTCATAAAAAAAAAAACATTTTTTTAAGAGGGAAGATGCGCACAATATGGAATTATAGCTCGGGTTATAGCCAAGGGACAATTATGTGCTCAAAATATTATAGTTATTTATCAGGAACATGTATGTAAATAATATGTAGGTATGGTAATTTGTTCAGAAACAAGATACCCTCAATCAGAAACAATAAAATACATATACGAGTAATAGGGAACTCAAATAAATTGACGCAACTATAGCACCGGTACAAATTAATTTTCCATTTTGTTGACAACATTATATTAGTGTAAAAGTCGACACTTTCAAACTTTTATAATAGTCATAAAGTTCTATCGATGTGACGTTGACTGTACCTAGATAGTTCACAAGTCAATGATGCGTAAACGCACGCACTTATAGATTCTAATAGACAGATATGCCTTGACACGAGTAAACAGTGGCAATTATTTTGATTCACGTGCCGTACTTTAGTTACTAATGTTCTGTGAAATCTGAAGCGACCGCGGCATTTCATTGTTACTAATGGTAAGGGCCAAAGTTTGAATCTTTTTATTTAAATCTATGCACTTACTATGATAATGCATATCTATTAATTTTCATAATATTGTCATGTAGATTTTGTATTTCTTTTTTTGGTAAAAGTATGGCACTTAGGGTACTTATTAATCATGATGACAATGTGATGTTTTTATTACCATTTTAAACCTTTAAATTAAAATTAAAACTACACAGAGGGCAGAATGAAAATACTTATATAAAAATTATTAAAAAATTGCGAAAAACTTAATAACATTAATAAGTAAAAAAAGGCCTTCGAGGCTAGCATGATTTATATTTTTTAACTTTTAAAAGAGTTACAAGCAGCTTTTAAATAAAACACTTAGGTTTGTACTGTTGGCGATGCAAAGATTACGCGCACGCCTTTAGCCTTATTATAACTTGGAAAAGTCAATGAAATCAAGGCTATGCTATAATACATATATAATTCTTGTCGATAGTATCAGATTGCTGTTTCACAATTTTTTGTAACTGCGCATTATTCTGCAACAATTATATAGGAAGGAATTGAATCTTGGACCCATATAAATACTGCTAAGTCCTTACTGCTCAGAGTTTATTATTGGGAAATTTTTGAAAAATTTGATAACTAATGTAATCATTTGAGTGACGAATCATTCGTAGATGGATAAGATACGAGTTTTACAGATTTATAAATGATTCATTCATTAGATTTTTGTTTAATTACGATAAAACTCACAAAGGTGGAACTGCTCCTTAAAATATTGTTTATTTAGGATTAAGACTAAGTGGAAATGTGGAAATTTCATACAATTGAAAGTGTCATTATGCTAATGACACTTTTAGTTTTATGTGTTAAATATTCGTCAGCAAGATCAAATAATGCGTTTGATTTAGAGCTTTACGATAATGTGTTGGATCCCGTAGAATGTGAAAGACAACTCACGTACATAAGGAATAATACTGTTCTCATGCTACAATGTAAGTATTAAGCGTATTTTAGTGTAAAATATAAATTTAAAAGTAAAAAAAGAAGCGGTAGCTCTAAAATTAAACTTGCCGAGATTTATAATAAAGGCAATTTTGAATTATTGCGATTAGTTTTCGTAGGAATTAAAATATTTTTTATGATTATGAAATTAACTAATGTTATTTAGTTTTATCGAACTGGTTAATTTTGAAAATTATTTTTTTATCTAGTAAATTTTATCCACCAAATGGTACATACCAATTTTTGTAATGTAAACATCATTTTAAATGTCGGAGCCTTTACTCTGCAGCGGGACAGTATACTTTGTCCTTTTTTGTGCTAATCGACTAAAATTTTTCATTTAATTCCAGTTACTGATGCTAGTTGGAGAGTACCACGCAGTATACTCAAAGGAAACTTTCGAGATCTAGGAAACTACTTCCAATGCTTAGACATCAATGAGAATGTGGACAACCTAGATATGTCTGTGGAGGGAAAGTTTTGCGCCGTGAATTTTCCCTTCCAACAAGACAACTTCGAACTACCTACTTTTCCTTCCATACCAGACTTAAATATCACTTGGCCCGACGGTAACTTTACTTGGCCCGAGGGTGACTTAACTTGGCCCGAATCACTTCCAGAACTGCCTTGGAGGCATTATGACCTAAAATCAGCATTTATCAATGAAGAAATCAGAGAAAAGTTAAGGGTCTATCAGGAGAAAAGATCTTTCTTAAGCATGTTAGTTGGAGCCACCCCAGAGAACACTACACCAGCTAGGTAAGTTAATTTTTTTGAATAATTATCAATATAAATAGGTACTTCACTAATTTAAAAGTTTAGTTTGATTTGTCTGCAATGTTAAATAGTACTAACCACACCAAATATATTTCAGAACTGCTGATTTCCTGACATTGATGACGTTTGAACTAGCCTTATGTCTTCCAAAAGTATGTACTGCCAGACAAGCATTGGACTTCCTTAGCAACAATTTTACAAGAACTATGGAATTCGAAGAGAATTACTGCCGTTTACCAAATGATAAGAAATGGGTTGCGGCGGATACAGTAGCCGTGTAAGTATACTGATAAATACTTTGATAGAATTAACGCATCCATTGCATAGTGGCGGAACGACTGGGTGGTGATCTGAGACTCGAAAAAATTAGTAAAAATTACTGTGTCGGCCTTACAATTTCCTACTGCAATGAAGAGGCCTCTAACATTTTAATAATAATATTATCATTACAAATATGGTTCTGACTTAATCACTACACTTGCTTAATGCGGGTTAATGATCACAAACCCGGGCTGTTTTCTGATATGTTCGAGTAATTAATGACTTATCTGCAAATGAAAAGCGTTATGATTAACCAGTTAGTTGTTGCAAAATAAAATTTATATTAAGAAATGACGATGAAGAGCTTTCACATGAATTAATGAGTTAGGTACTACATAGATTTATGAAAGACAACACATATCACGAATTTGCGACATCGACCCAATTTAGCTAAGCCGAAACTAAAACGTGAATTTTGATTAGTCACGCTTATTAACGCTCTATTATTTTTCATTTGATACCCCGGCATGATTACAAGACATTCGCGGCTTTTTTTTATCCAATTTAATATGCTTCCATCATAGATTTTAATTCTCAGATTTGTCTTCACCATACTTCGACTTGCACGAATAGAGGCTCTGTAATGTGAAGAGATGGTCGCTCTACATTGCGTAGTAATTTGAGCAACCAAAATTCTGCAAAAGATTATAGATTTATTTCTTTATAATATTATGAGCATTAGTATTATCCCATTTTATACATTTCTGTTATGAGAAAGCTTTGGGCTGTAAGACTTTGCGAAGTCGTTAAAATTCATTACTGGTTTTTAAACATTAATACGCAACGTTCAATTTTTTTTTTTAAAATAGGAATTTTCTTTAATAACATCTGTTCGTATTGTTATTGCAGAATTTTGAAAGCTTTATGATTCAGGTGTTCAATCAAGTTATCGTATTTGCAATCTATCAGAAAGTTTGTTGTTGGATTACGATATAAAAGATAAGCCAAAGGTTGGGGGAATACAAATATAATTGAAAAATTCAAGAACTTGTATCCAAAAAAAGATTTTAATCGGATTTGAGCAATACTAAAGCGAATTGGGGATTCAGAATCAAATTGAAATAAAAAGGCACTAAAAACGCTTAAGGCTGATATGATTTCGCGTATAGCTAAGTTTTGTATAAAATATTTTAAAAGATAAAATTTTGTTTTTTTAGGAACACATTTATTTTAAACCCGATGTCATGATTTCATTTTTTTAACAATTTAGAAAAAAGTTAAGCTTAAGTTCCAAAATGAATACTGCTTTCTCTTCTAAAACTAAAGAGCTACGTTCTTGTCGTGTAGCTGCCTGCATTATTTCCTGTTGTATGCCAGCTGTTTGACTTCTTGATAAGACACGACGTTCACCTTCTCTTTTATTTTGTTCATACAAGTGATTTTTGGCCTTCCTCTCCTTCTCTCTCTATCTATCTTTACTTCTTTGACGTTTTTTAAGAATTCCTCGTGTCTTATCAAGTGATCTATCATCCTAACTTTCCTGTCCTCTATTGTTTTTTTAATAATTGGTGCCTTTCTCCCACTCTCCGCAAAACTTCTTCATTTGACACAATGTCTGTCTAGCTTATTCTTTCCATCTATTGTTGCTATTTTTGCCTTGAATAATTATGATGTATATTCAAGGCGAAAGTAACCTTTTAGTCAACAGTTTGTTCCGCTAATGTAATTCTAGTTTAATATCGGAGGTGAATCTTGTGAAGTTGTTTGTTATAATAATAGTTAAATATTTAAATGTTGTTACGTTTACTATTTCTATGTTGTTTAATCTAACTTTGGTTTTGCTTATGTTTATTTTGAAGACAAATTCCTGTTTTTTTTGTTTTTGAATTATGTTATGTATTGTATTTAATACATTGTCTATTCCTTTTAATTTTCGGCCAATGCCACAATATCATTGGAAACCAAATACTAATATTTTCTGTCCATTTATCGTTATTCCTTTGCTGGCTTCTGTAATTTCTTTCATGGAGCCCTCTATAAATATTTTAAATATATAAGTGGAGACAGTAAGCAGCCCTGCCTAACTCCTTGTCTTTTCTTACCACTTGTTATAACTTGCCGCCTTAGTTAATAATATTGATCATAGAATTATTATCGATCTCAATGTGTTTCTTTCAGGGTTATCCTTTCAATAATTGGAGTGGTAACAATAATGAGCACAGCATATGACATAAATCACACGTTTTTTCAAAAAAGAGGTATATATAATTTTATGTATCATGAGATTGAGTTGAATAAAGTAAAGTAACACAGTAAAAAAAGTTTTTGTTACCTTGCTCACATAATTAAAATTTATAATTTTAGTCAAGTAAGAACAAAAATTTTTACCTGTATCAAAATAAATAATTTTATTTGAAGTATAATTTATTGCATCAAGCTAATGTTATGGCAGAATAAACCAACAATTTATTTTTTTCAGATCCCAAACAAGCAAGTCCGTTATACAAATCCTTTTCCGTTTACGATAATGGCAAGAAATTCTTCATATTCCCTTCTGGAAAAAACGTTGTGACTTGTTTGGACGGCGTCAGATCATTCGCAATGATCTGGGTCATTGTTGGCCATACGTATGTCTATCAACTCAGTTTTATGGCCGAAAATATAACAGATATGGTTGATGTAAGTTTGAAAATGTATAGCCTGATTCTGACAAGTAAAAGTTTTTATAATGTTGCAATATATAATATAACTGCCCTTTATCATTTACAAAATGACTTGCATTAAGAGAATTTGTAACTTTTATCGAAAAAATATATTGCATCGATTTCAATGTATAAAAAAATAATGTCCCTAGACTTAAGTTATGTACCCTTAAATTCTAACCGCAAAAGAGCAACATTCTTTCGTCATCACAAAAAATATTTATATGCGGAATAATGGACTAACATTTTGTATATATGTTTCAGTTTATGACGCAATTTACGTCTCTTTACATTACTAAGTGGCCCTATTACGGTAGATACTTTTTTTCTTATCAGTGGAATTCTCGTCGTCTACACTACAGCGTCAAAAATGTCTGGAAGTAAGTTGAATGTAAATGACTATATTATATTTTGCATATTTGGGACTATTACATTTAAGTTTATTTATATTTACTTACTAGGGCCATTCAATAAGTACTTAGCCTCGCTGTCAGATGCCGCTATTATTTCAAAAATGTTTTACTATCGTGCAGTAAATACGTTTTGAAGTATACTGAGGACTTTTCAGTCTTCTCCCTTCATTTGTTTTATTTTGACAGCCTATGGAAGTGAGCTTGTCGGTCGGTTTGTTCAAAAATGGAAAGGAACAAAATTGTTCAGTGATTAGATTCTTGTTTTTGGAAGGTTACATGCGCATGGAAATCAAATAGCGCTGAAAAGCTGTGATCGGTGACTCTTCTCCTTCCATGTTGACCGACAAAAATTGGTTTAATGAATTTGATAGTAGCCGCACGTCGGTTTTTGATGAACAAAGCCAACCCAAGCTAAAAACGGCTTCTACGGAGGAAAAGGTAAAACAATCCACGTTATCGTGTTGGCAGACCGGCGATTGAAGATTCACGAGATAGCTGAGAGTGTGAGCATTGCAAAAAGAACACTGCATCATATTCTGCACTGTAAATTGGGTGTGAAAAAGTTGTTGGCGCGAAGGCTGCCGCGTTTGCTCCCACCTGACAACAAGCGCAACCGTAAGACAACATCGGCAACATGTTTGGCCCTGTTGCAACACTATCCGGCGCAGTTCTTTCAGCGTTTTATGACCGTCAACAAAGCGTGGGTTCGCTGGTACAGACCAAACCCAGGAACCAGTCGAAACAGTGGACTTTTCCCGGAAAATGTGCTCCAAGGAAGGCAAAGACTGTTAAATCGGCCGGAAAGGCAATGGCCGCTGTTTTTTGATATTCACGAGGTATGATCTACATCGATTACATCGAGAAGGGTAAAACAACTATGGAGATGCACTATTTTAACTTACGAGGCCGATTCTAAGACAATTTGAAAAAAAACCGGCCGCATTTGGCAAAGCAAAAAGTGCTGCTCCACCACGACAACGCGGCGGCTAACACCTTCGCCGTTGTCATGGCCAAATTGGTAGAATTGCGCTACAAATTGTTGCTCAATAAATCGTAATCCCCATTTTTGGCTTCTTGTGACTTCTTCTTGTTCCCAAATTCGAAAAAATCACTCGCCAGAAAAGATTTTGGTCGAATAATGCGGTCATCGCCGCCATCGAGACCTATTTTGAAGACCACGGGAAATCGTACTTTTAGATGGGTTAAAATGGTTGCAGCATCGCTGTGCCGAGTGTATAGATTTGAAAGGAGACAGTGTAGTAAAATAAATTAAAACTTTGTTAAAAAATTATTTTTTTTCATATTTAGGCTAAGTATTTATTGAACGGCCCTCGTCCCCATAGTCAGAACTGAAACTTGAAAATTTTTATTTCGTTATATATTAAATTTTTTCACATCGACACAGTAGAAGACAAAATTGAATCTACTACTATTTTCCAAGAAAACGACAGATGCATTAAACATTTGCATGTGGACGGTAGGGAACGGATAGACATACTCGATTACTTTTATAAACATCCATGACTTGAGTACAAATGCCGATGTTCATCATAAAAACATTTTTCCCTAGCAGGATTCGAAACCGCCCCTTAGTTTTGTAGCCAGGCTCTCTGACTACTAGGCCAACGGGACCCAAATTACTTACCCATAATAAATATTTAATGTTAAATTTAAATAACAGCTTTAAAATAAATTCTTTAACAATAATTTCTTTACATTTCAGAGACCCTTCTCAAGAACCTCCATCTCTACTACTTAAATAGACTTTTGCGAATGTTTCCCGTGTTGGCGTTCGGAATACTTATTATGGCCTCTTTCTTACATAGAACCGCTGACGGCCCTAACTTTAATACCGTTGCAACGTTCGTTAACAATTGCAGAAATAACTGGTGGTCAACTTTATTGTATGTTCAAAACTTCGTCAATCCGTTAGAAATAGTAAGTTCTGAAATTAAGGTAATAAAAAAAAGCCTTTGAATCCAATTACATATTTAAGTCCAAAATGTTGACGCTATATTAAAAGATAGACTTTTGAAATCACTCTTTCTTGTATTTGTCAATTCATTCACAAGTTCCAGATTCATTAGTTTTCAACAATAAGATTAAATAAATTTTACATTTAATAAAACAGGGAAAATGAAACTTAGCGAAATGAAATTTTATTGATCTGACATTCAACTAAAGAAAGTATATTATATTGGGATTTTCTTTCCAGTGCCTTCCCCAGAGCTGGTATCTGGCCATTGACATGCAACTTCACGTCTTATCGCCGGTAGTACTGTTGTGGGTTCTTGGGCAAAGAAGGAGAACGGCGTGGTTTGGGCTGTGTACTGCCCTTATAGCAGTTTTGATTGGTTCTGGAGTATACAATTTCTTAAATAACTTCCAGTCAGCTATTGCGGCTTTAGGGTAAGTGTTTCGATACTTTAACATCATTTTTTTCTGACAGGTTTGATTCTCATTGAGTCTCAAGTCAAAATCTTTAAAGAAATTACCACCTTTTGGTAATTCTATATTATTGTTTGATGTTAATATATCTATATATATGCCACAGATTTGAGTGCCAATTGAGGGGAAAGCTCTAGGACAGGTTTATGTGCAATATGCTGATTATGAAAATAATATTATTTTACAGACGACCACCTGGGGAGGAAAACTATATGACGGAGTACTATGTTCATACATTACCCAGGGCCGCACCATTCTTCGTAGGAATGATATATGGTTACGTGCTACATTTGTACCGAGACAAAAAACCTAAAATACCCTTGGTGAGTTTTGAGAATATAATAATTTTTAATTTCTATGGAGGGCAAACGAGTTTGAAGGATAACTAGTTATAAATGATGAATGCTGCATAGACGGTTGGTATCACTATTAATTTATCATACTGTGGTCATCAACCAGTCTGCATGACTTGGTTTCGATGATGATTATGATAATGATGCTACCTAGACTTCCGTTAATCCACAAGATTTTCTTCCTTTTTTTTAAAATGTCTGATTGTGCATTTATTATTTTAGCCACTAGTTTTGTTCTTCTGGGTCCTCGCATTTGCCGCGACAACCGCAGCTGTAATTATCACTTATTGGAATACCCAGTTTGATTGGGACAATCAGCTCATGGACAATTTCATAAATACGTTCAAAAGACCTATTTGGGCGGCTGGAGTTGGTTGGATCATATTTGCTTGCCATAATGGGTATGGAGGTAAGAAACAACTCGATTTTAGAACTTTTTTTTACGAAATAATATTTTTATATAAAATATTATTATTTGCAAGTTACCCAAATTACAACGGTCAAAGACTGCTTGAGTTATTAGAGTTCATACAACAAGCGAAAACTCTCCTTGTGATTTTTTAAAGATGTGTCTTTCGTTCTTCTCAAATTCATATACTTGATTTTTTTTCTTGTCATTGTTTACTAGGACTACCGAATATTCATTTCTTCAGAGCCCAGGTTGCCTGGAGAAAATTAGGTCTAAGGCTAAATAATGCAATTTACAGATAAATATTTTTATTTCAGGTCCTGTCAACTGGGTGCTATCACTAACAGTATTTAAAATTTTAGGACGTCTTTCCTATGCCATGTACATACTCCATTCTCCTCTGATATACTTGATCCTCGCAACGAGTTTGAATCCTATATACTTCACATCGTATTTCTCTGTAAGCATTTTTATTTTGACAGTTTGACTGACTAGTGTTGTTATAAGAAAACAACTTTAGATTCACGGATGATGAATCCACCAGAACAGGTCTTTTGGAATCCAACGTATATTATTTTAAAACTGTATAAACAATTAAAAATCTGAACTCAGGCTTTTTTTGAACTTGGCATCTCTTGGGAGTAGTCATAATTATGTATATTCAAATTCCAAGATGAGTAACCTGACAAACTCAGTTTACATTACACTAAGGCGTAAAGCAGCATCAAAGCTTTTTATTCTCAGTGCGTGTAAATCAGATGACATCGTCATAATGGCAGAGACGCTGCAGGACCTACAACAGATGCTGAATGACCTGGCTGACTCTTCTGCACGCATCGGCCTACGGATGAACTTGGATAAAACCAAGTGAACATGTTCTACCGGAACCGATCGCGATTCACGGCGCAGTTCTCGAAGTTGTTCAGAAATATGTCTACCTCGGGCAAACGTTGCAGTTGGGTAGAAACAACTTTGAGAGCGAGGTGAATAGAAGAATACAGCTAGGTTGGGCAGCATTTGGGAAACTACGTCGAGTTTTCTTATCGTCGATTCCACAATGCCTTAAGACAAAAGTCTTCAATCAGTGCGTCCTACCCGTTATGACATATGGAGCTGAAACGTGGACACTTACGGCACGGCTGGTTCACAAGTTTAAAGTCGCTCAGCGGGCTATGGAAAGAGCTATGCTCGGCGTTTCTCTGCGGGATCGCATTCGAAATGATGTGATCCGGCAGAGAACTAAGGTCATCGACATAGCTCAACGGATTAGCAAGCTGAAGTGGCAGTGGGCTGGCCATATAAGCCGCAGAACCGACAACCGTTGGGGTAAACGAGTTCTAGAGTGGATACCGCGTTTCAGCAAGAGTCCCAAAAAACGTAGTGTAGGACGCCCTCAGGCCAGGTGGAGTGACGATTTGCGCAAGATGGCTGGCAGGAGTTGGATGCGAGTCGCCGAGGATCGGGCTAATTGGAGAGCCCTAGGAGAGGCCTATGTCCAGCAGTGGACTGCAATAGGCTGATGATGATGATGCGTGTAAAAATGAAGTATTTTTTTATTTTTCAGATGTACAGATTTTTGGTTGACTTCTCGCTAGCGCTTATAGCGGCCTTCTTGGTGACCATCGTAATTGACTTCCCCTTCACAAACCTTATCAAGATGGGCATGGATTGTAAGTATTTGAAAATATTAGTAAAGTATGCGAAGATTATGTTCTAAACTAAGTATTTTGTATAGCGGTGCATCCAATTTTTCAACATCCAATTTGAACTAATTTCTTCGTACTCTAGTACTTAAAATTATATTTATTTTCATTTTTCCTTTTGAGGTAGAAGATACTGTATATTTTGTAAATGAAAATGAAATTTCGGAGATGGTAAAGCAGTTAATTCTACTAATTTTAGATTTGGTATTAAAAACGATATAACGATTGATTCATTATTAGATTGCACTTTAAATTGTAACTGAAGTGTTCAATTTGTTTTACTATATACTACATATTTATTATATTTCAGTGGTAACACCAAAGAGGAGGCCACCACCTAATGAACCAATAGACGAAGAAAAAAAGAAAGAACAGCCTGAGATGGAATATGCTGCAGAGGATCCAAATCTAGATATAAAATCAATTAATACAGACAACGAGAAAAAGACACAGTTTTAATTTATGAAATAATGATATAACAAAAAAAAAAAAAACTTTATTGCAGACCACTACTGGTCCATGGAGAATAACGATCTTATTTGCTTAGTAGCCCGCTTTTCATGTTTAAAACGTTTCTTAATAAATTTCACTTGCTATTTAAGTTACTTCTTCAAAAAAACATAACATATCTGTTTTTTCAATAATGCCTACAAAATAAATAAAACATTTTAACTATGGGGGATTTGAAGAAAATATTATTATTTTATTAATAATCACAACTACTGAGGCCTTGCCAGTTGTGTTGAATGAAGATTTTGCGCAAGACATTATGAGCTATCTTACAAAGGGTTATCAGCATAGATTTATATTAGATTTCACACCATGAAACTGTAGCACTATTTTTATTGACATGTCGTACGCTGATGACATGCTGTTTGACGATAAGAAGCGAGAGTCGCTTAAAATTATTGTACTTTTTATAGAAGTATGGTAAAGGCATATCTGGTATATCATAAGAAGATGATAGGCATATCATAAGAAATCAACAGGAGACCAGAGACGGAAAAACTTTATTATCTCAATTTTAAACATAAGTGTTTGTATTTTTAATGTTTTAATAAAAGTCGAATTTAAAATGAGTTTTACTTTAAATTCCAGAGAAACTACATAGAGCCCTGGCTGGTAAGTATTAGTCGGATTTTAAGGTCCTGGGTTCAATTTTCAGTTCGGGCAAAAGGAGAGTGACCAAATCTGGACCAATGTTTTAAGAAAAATTAAGGTGGCCACTTCTGATTTTTTCTTTGTTTTATTTTTTACTATCAGAACAAGTTTTAGATGTGGTTGTCCAAAAAGAGAAATATTTTTACCTTTTCGTTTATTCGTTCCCTTATTAACATCATTAACCTATCGCAGAGTTTTTGATAAGAAAGCTAGCATAATAAAATCTGCTCTGATTCAAAAAACATAGCTCTTAATTTTCATAATACAAACAATACTCAAGTGTTCATCACTCCATTGTTAGTGTAGCTCCAGATTGGAAGATCATGATGGACACGTATGAAAAGCACTACACTATTCCAGAAGACATTGTGTTATCGTCGTCTAGACCAGACCTTTTCGTTTATTCTAGAAAACTTAAGCGCGTACTGTTGGTGGAACTTACTGTTCCATGGGAGACAAACATTCCCAAAGATCACGCGTTTAAAACAAATAAGTATTATGACCTAACCAACGAGATGAGTAAAAATGGTTATATAGCACGGTTGTATGCTGTGGAAGTGGGTGCGAGAGGTATACCAGCGAAATCTCTCTACAACCTACTGAAGGACTTAGGATTACCAAGATCTAATATTAGCTCGTTACTGGAAAGAGCAACTAAAGCCGCTTTACTCGGCTCATACCAAATATGGTTGGGAAGGGAGAGGAATGTCATCGGTGAAGGTGATCGTTAGTATACTATAAAGGGGCCCCTTAAACCTACACGCTGGGTCGCAAGTCCCAGGCGCCGACTGACATTCCTCTCTGTTCCACGCGATGGACCCGGCACCCGCACGGAGAATCCATGGATAGCTAAGAAGTTTGTCTCATAAAAAAAAAAAAACATTTTTTTAAGAGGGAAGATGCGCACAGTATGGAATTATAGCTCGGGTAATAGCCAAGGGACAATTATGTGCTCAAAATATTATAGTTATTTATCAGGAACATGTATGTAAATAATATGTAGGTATGGTAATTTGTTCAGTAACAAGATACCCTCAATCAGAAACAACAGAAAACATTAAAATAGGGAACTCAAATAAATTGACGCAACTATAGCACCGGTACAAATTAATTTTCCATTTTGTTGACAACATTATATTAGTGTAAAAGTCGACACTTTCAAACTTTTATAATAGTCATAAAGTTCTATCGATGTGACGCTGACTGTACCTAGATAGTACACAAGTCAATGATGCGTAAACGCACGCACTTATAGATTCTAATAGACAGATATGCCTTGACACGAGTAAACAGTGGCAATTATTTTGATTCACGTGCCGTACTTTTGTTAGTAATGTTCTGTGAAATATGAAGCGACCGCGGCATTTCATAGTTACTAATGGTAAGAGCCGAAGTATGTATCTTTTTATTTAAATCTATTCACTTACTATAATAATGCATATCTATTAATTTTCATAATATTGTCATGTAGATTTTGTATTTCTTTTTTTGGAAAAAGTATGGCACTTGGGTACTAATCATGATGACAATGTGATGTTTTTATTATCATTTTAAACGTTTAAATTAAAATTAAAACTACTCAGAGGGCAGAATAAAAATACTGATATAAAAATTATTAAAAATTGCAAAAAACTTAAAAAAAGTAATAAGTAAAAAAAGGCCTTCGAGGATCGCATGTTTTATATTTTTTATTGATTTTAATATATTTTGTTTATTAATATTATTTAATAAACAATACTTTTAAAACAGTTACAAGCAGCTTTTAAATAAAACACTTAGGTTTGTACTATTGGCGATGCAAAGATTACGCGCACGCCTCTAGCCTTATTAAAACTTGGAAATGTCAATGAAATCAAGGCTATGCTATACATACTTATATAGGGCAGTTTGATAAGTTCGTGCAAAAATAAAAAGTATGTTACTTTTAGAGGTAAACCTTTTTTATTCTTCGACATAGACTCCTTAGAGGCTTATACACGTAATTTAACGCTTTTCGAATTAGTTAATCCTTTCCAAATAATAGGATTTGTAAAGGTCTAAAAAATAGCCAAATTTTTCAGCCAGTACCTCCTTGTTTGAACAAAATCTTATTCATGCAAATATTTTTTTTAAATAAAGCGACAGATTATAGTCAAAGGGAGTCAATTCTGTAGAATAACAGGGATATAAAACAAATTGGGAGCCTATTTTTACTAATTTTGGGACCACAACTTCTGGGGTGTGGGCTGGTACATTTCCATAATATAAAATGACTTTTCAGACAGCTTTCTCGTCTCTGAATGTTGGTGAATAATATTATGTACTCGTTGATTCGAGATGTCATTAGCACTAGTAATCTCATGCATCTTCACTTTTCTGTCATCTATCACTATGTCATGGATTTCAACCAACATTACTGCAGTAGTACCCTCTACAGGACGTCCAGATGGCTTAGCATCACTTGGATCCATAAGATCACTGCAATTTTTTTAAAACACTTGATAATATAAGGTGCAGAGTCTCCATAATGTTTGTCAATCATCACTTTTGTCTCCTGAGGAGTTTTGCTTTTCAGACAGTAATGTGAAATCACCACACGAAATTCTGTTTCACAAAATGTTCTGAAAATCACTCGACTTCCTTTACGCGAATCAATGCCGAACACGAAGAAGTGGGCTGATCAAGCTGAAACTTTGCGTATGGTCTTCTAAAAGATGCTAGTAATCAAACATAAACTCAAAACGAAGCAATAGCATAAGCTCTCGGACTTTGCACGAACTTATCAAACCGCCTATGTATATTTCTTGTCGATAGTATCAGATTGCTGTTTCACAATTTTTTGTTACTGCGCATTATTCTGCAATAATTGTAATAATAGAAATTGCATCTTGGACCCATATAAATACAGCTAAGTCCAAACCTTACTGCTCAGAGTTTATTATTAGGAAATTTTTAAATAATCTTAATATTTTCCGATTAATTTGATAACTAATGTAATCATTTGAATGACGAATCATTCGTGGATGGATAAGATACGAATTTTACAGATTTATAAATGATTCATTCATTAGATTTGTGTTTAATTACGATAAAACTCACAAAGGTGGAACTGCTCCTTAAAATATTGTTAATTTAGGATTAAGACTAAGTGAAAATGTGGAAATTTAAATTGCTAATGACACTTCTAGTTTTATGTGTTAAATATTCGTCAGCAAGATCAAATAATGCGTTTGATTTAGAGCTTTACGAAAATGTGTTGGATCCCGTAGAATGTGAAAGACAACTCACGTACATAAGAAATAATACTGTTCTTATGCTACAATGTAAGTACTTACCGTATTTGATTGTTATACATAGTTTAACAAGTACCACAAAGTAGCGATAGTGCTTAAATTAAACTTACACAGAGTTATAATAAAGAAAATTTTAAATTGATGACAATAAATTTTTGATTTATGATAACAAAAATAAATAATGTCATTTAGTTTTATCAAACTGGTGTGTTTTGGGAAATGTAAAAGTTTATTACTTTGTGTTGACATAAATTAATTTCGTATCTAGTAAAATTTTATCCACCAAATCGAACATACTAATGTAACGAAAACATGATGGCAAATGTTGGAGGCCTTTGGAACAGTATTCGGCTAATACTTTATCCTTTTTTTTTTCTAAAGCGTAAACTTTATCATTTAATTGCAGCACTGCATCGGGACAGTAATACTTTATCCTTTTTGTCCTTATTGAGTAAACTTTATCATATTTTAATTCCAGTTACTGATGCAAGTTGGAGAGTACCACGCAGTATACTCAAAGGAAACTTGCGAGATCTAGGAAACTACTTCCAATGCTTAGATATCAATCAGAATGTGGAAAACCTAGATATGTCTGTGGAGGGAAAGTTTTGCGCCGTGAATTTTCCTTTCCAACAAGACAACTTCGAACTACCTACTTTTCCTTCCATACCAGACTTCAATATCACTTGGCCAGAGGGTAACTTTACTTGGCCCGATGGTAACTTTACTTGGCCCGAGGGTGACTTAACTTGGCCCGAATCACTTCCAGAACTACCTTGGAGGCATTATGACTTAAAATCAACATTTCTCACTGAAGAAATCAAAGAAAAGTTAAGGATCTATCAGGAGCAAAGATCTTCCTTAAGCATGTTAGTTGGAAACACTCCAGAGACTACTCCAGCTAGGTAAGTTTTACTCTTTGAATAATGATCAATATAAGTACTTCAGCAACTTAAAAGTTTAGTTTGATTTGTCTGCAATTTTTCGGTATTAAATATTCTCAAAGAGTTTCGAACAGATTTGAATGGATCTGGCATTTTATAGATGCCAGATCTTTTTTAGGATCTGGCATATCTATAAAATCCCCCAATTTAAAAAAAAAAATCGAGTTTGATCATCAGGTTATAAAACTTATGTCAATCGATCGAGTAAGTGATTGTTAATGAAAAGTGTTCAGTGAGCAAAGCTCTTAGTGATACGGTTTCTGAGATATAAAACCCCAAAAACTTAATAAAGTGATTTCAAATATAATTAGTTAGGCAATAAGTATTTCTTAACTTAATTATCTCATAAACCGTATCATTTCAAGCTTTAATTACTTAACACTTTTTGTTTGTAATTACTTTGATTTTTAGTTATCCCAAGTAGATTCGATGCTTTTCAACAACTATACAATGCTGATTCCGGCATGAGATCGTGATGATTAATATCGTTAAAGTTTTTACTGTATAGTAGTTCAGATAAGATTTTTTTCGCCATTTTATCGGGGTTTGAATTCGTCACTGAATATTTTAAATAGTAACCATACCAAACACATTTTAGGACTGCTGATATGCTAGCATTCATGACATTTGAACTAGCCTTATGTCTTCCAAAAGTATGTACTGCCAGACAAACGTTGGACTTTCTTAGCAACAATTTTACAAGAACTATGGAATTCGAAGAGAATTACTGCCGTTTACCAAATGATAAGACATGGGTTGCGGCGGATACAGTAGCCGTGTAAGTATACTGATTAGTGTTCTACTGAAACTAGTTTTACGACCGAGTCAGTCTTTACTTACACTGTTATCAGACTGACTAATAACGTTTTCTTTATTTTTTGATGACAAATCTGCATTCGGAAAGCGAGATGTTTTAGCTAGTACTCAGTATGACTCAATAATTGAACGATGATCAAGAGTTTTTACATGAATTTATGAATAAGTAACTAGATTTATGAAAGACAACTAATGAATTTGCGGCATCGACCCAATTTAGCTAAGCCGAAACAAAAGCGTGAATTTCGATTAGCCATGCTTATCAACGCTCTGTTATATTTAATTTGATACCTTGACGTGATTACAAGACATCTGCGGCTTTTGTTAGGGTTCCGTAGCCAAAATGGCAAAAAAACGGAACCCTTATAGATTCGTCATGTCTCTCTGTCTGTCTGTCTGTCTGTCTGTCCGCCAGTCTGTCACAGCCACTTTTTTCCGAAACTATAAGTACTATACTATTGAAACTTGGTGAGTAGATGTATTCTGTGAACCGCAACAAGGTTTTTACACGAAAATAGAAAAAAAAATAAAAAAATGGGGGGTCCCCATAGTAAGAACTGAAACTGAAAATATTTTTTTTCATTGAACATATACGTGTGGGGTATCTATGGATAGGTCTTTAAAAATTATATTGAGGTTTCTAAGCTCATTTTTTTCTTAAGTGAATACTTTGCGTGACAGACTCTTCCAAAGTGGAAAAAAGTAAGAGGATGATAAATCTGAAATATGTAAATATATAAGGTGTAACAAAATATACTGCAAATATTTTAAGGGCGAATTGCTTAGTGGAAATGTAATAAATTTGTCTAGTAAATTTTTTTTGTTAATACGCTAGTTTCCGAGAAAATCAACAAAATAAATTGAGTGAATAATTGGGAAAAGTACAAAATTTGTCATATGCAAGACAGTTGGTCGTGTCTTATCAGTGTAATACAGTTACTACACTTGTCCTGCCCCAAAAGCAAAGTGGTGGAGAGGGGGCGAAGCTTACAGGACGAAAAGAGCAAATTGGCCAATGCAGAAAATGCAAAATTTTTAGGTATTAATTTTGACTTTTTAATATCTGATATTGATTACATTGCCACTAAGGAATTCGCCCTTAAAATATTTGCAGTATATTTTGTAACACCCTATATAATGTACATTACTATAAAAACTACCAACGAAAATTGGTTCGAACGAAATCTATTCAGTAGTTTTTTTAATACGTCAAAAATAGAATTTGTACGGAACCCTCAGTGCGGGAGTCCGACTCGCACTTGGCCAATTTTTGTTTATCACTAATTTAATATGTTTCCATCATAGACTTAAATTGTCAGATTTGCCTTCGCCATACTTCAACTTGCATGAGTAGAGGCTCTATAATGTGAAGAGATAGTCGCTCTACATTGTGTATTAATTTAAGCAACCAACGTTTGCCAAGTCAATCAAAATATTCCATGTTAGTTAAAATGCTTATTGAACTAGCCGAAGATCAAAGGGCATTGTATAAAATTTAACGCCACCTGGCCTACGAAAATGGGCATTGCCTTTTAAATCAGATCTAGAGAATACGAATACTGAAGTGCAAAAGATTATTGATTTATTTTTTTATAATATTAGTATTTATATTGTCCCATTTTATACATTTATGTTATCCTACTACTATTATAAAGGCGAAAGGTTGTATGTATGGATGTATGGATGTTTGTTACTCTTTCACGTAAAAACTACTGAATTGATTTGAATGAAACTTTACCACAATATAGCTTATACATCAGAATAACACATAGGATATTGGAAATCGAAATCCACGCGGACGGAGCCGCGGGCGGCCGCTAGTGAGTTAATATAGCTTTGGGCTGTAAGACTTTGCAAAGTAGTTAAAATCCATTTACTGTTTGTATAATGTTTTATAATGTTTACGTAATAATAAACATTTATTCGTAATGTTCATGTTTTTTTAAATAGGAATTCGTTAATAACAATTACTAGTATTATTATTGTAGAATTTTAAAACATATATGATTCAGATATTCAATCAAGTTATCGTATTTGCAATCAATCAGACAGTTTGTTGTTGGATTACGATATAAAATTTTATGAAGATAAGCCAAACGTTGGGGGAATACAAACAAAATTGAAAAATTCAGGAACTTATGTACAAACAAGCATTTTAATCGGATTTGAGCAATACTAAAGCGAATTAGGGATTCAGAAACAAATTGAAATAAAAAGGCATTGAAACGCTAAAGGCTGATATGATTTCGCGTATAGATAAGTTTTGTATAAAATATTTTAATAGATAAAATGTTGATCTAGTTCTTGTCTTGAAGCTGCCTCCATGCTTTCCTGTTCCATGCCAGCTGTTTGACTTCTGGATAAGACACGACGTTCACCTTCTCCTTTATTTTTCTCATATAGGTAAGTGATTCTTGGCCTTCCTCTACCTCTCCTTCCTTCTATCTTTCCTTCTATGACGTTTTTTAAGAATTCGTCGTGTCTTATCAAGTGGTCTATCATTCTTTCTCTCCTGCCCTCTATTATTTTTAATAACTGGTGCTTTTCTCCCACTCGCCGCAAAACTTCTTCATTTGACACCATCTCTGTCCAGCTTATTTTTTCCATCCGCCTCCAACACCACATCTCAAACGCCTCAATCTCTCCCTGTTTCTTTGCGTCATGGTCAACGTTTCACATCCATAGAGGGCTATGCTACAAACAAAGGTTTTTATGCAGCGTTTTAAAAAATTCCCTCTATCGTTATCTATTTTAGCTTTTTTTTGAGTCGTTTGTTATTATACTGCCTAAATATTTAAATTTCGTTATGTCTTCTATTTCTAAGTTGTTTAATCTAATTATGCGTGTGTTAATTTTCTGTCCATTTATCGTTATTCCTTTGCTGGCTTCTGTAATTTCTTTGATGGCACCCTGTATAAATATATATTAAATATATAAGAGCAGACAGTAAGCATCCCTGCCTAACTCTTTGTCTTATCTTAGCACTTGTTTTAACTTACCACCTTAGTAAGTAATATTGATCATAGAATTATTATTGATTTCAATTTGTTTATTTCAGGGTTATCCTTTCAATAATTGGAGTAGTAACAATTATGAGTACTGCATATGACTTAAATCACACTTTTCTTAAAAAAAGAGGTATATATAGTTTTATGTATCCTAAGATTGAATTAACTAAAGTTATAGCAGTAAAGAATAAAGTTTTTGGTACTTACAATGTATAATTTAAGTCATGTAAGATAAGAACAACATTTTTTACCTGTTTCTTAATAACTGCTTTTTGCATCAGCGATCTTCAATTTTGTATGCAGTATAATTTTGTGCATCAAGCTTATGTTATGGTAGAATAACCTAATAATTTTTTTTTCAGATCCCAAACAAGCAATTCAATTATACAAATCCTTTTCTGTTTACGATAATGGCAAGAAATTCTTCATATTCCCTTCTGGAAAAAACGTTGTGACTTGTTTGGACGGCATCAGATCCTTCGCAATGATCTGGGTCATTGTTGGCCATACGTATGTCAATCAACTCAGTTTTATGCCCGAAAATGTAACAGATATGATTGATGTAAGTTTAAGATTGTATATCCTGATTCTGACGAGTAAAAGTTTTTATAATGTTGCAATAAATAATTCACAGATGTTTCGTGTGCGGGAAAATTAAGCTAATTTATCATTTCTAAAAGTACTTACATTAAGAGATTGGTAACTTTTATCAAAAAAGTAAATTCTAAGAGTGAAAAAACAATATTCTTTCGTCAAAACAGAAAATATTTATATGCGGCATAATGGACTCACATTTTGTATATCTGTTTCAGTTTATAACGCAATTCATGTCTCTTTACATTACAAGTGGCCCTATTACGGTGGATACTTTCTTCCTAATCAGTGGAATTCTCGTCGTCTACACTACAGCGTCAAAAATGTCTGGAAGTAAGTTAAATGTAAACGACTATATATTTTGCATATTTGGGATCATTACATTAATTAAGTTTATTTGTATTTACTTATCTATTAAATTTTGTTCACATTGACACAGTAGAAGACAAAAATGAGTGCGAGTTGCATGTGGAAGCTAGGGAACGGAGAGACATACTCGAATACTTTTATAAACATCCATGACTCGAGTACAAATGACGATGTTCATCTCACAAACATTTGCCCCAAACAGGATTCGAACCCACGACCCTTGGTTTTGTAGCCAGGCTCTCTGACTACTAGGCCAACGGAACCCAAATTACTTACACATAAGAAATATTTTATATTACATTGTATTAACAGCTTTAAAATAAATTCCTAATCAATAATTTCTTTATATTTCAGAGACCCTCCTCAAGAACCTCCATCTCTACTACTTAAATAGACTTTTGCGAATGTTTCCCGTGTTGGCGTTTGGAATACTTATTATGGCCTCTTTCTTACATAGAACCGCTGACGGCCCAAACTTTAATACCGTTGCAACGTTCGTTAACAATTGCAGAAATTACTGGTGGTCAACTTTGTTGTATGTTCAAAACTTCGTCAATCCGTCAGAAATGGTAAGTTCTGAAATCGAGGTAATAAAGAAAGCCTTTGAATCTAATAACATATTTAAGTCCAAAATGTTGACGCCATATCAAACGATAGACTTTTGAAATCACTCTTTCTTGTATTTGTCAATTCATTCACAAGTTCCAGATTCCTTAGTTTCCAACAAAATTACATGAAACTAAATATTTTTTTTTTCTTAATTACATTCAACTTAAATATATGTACATATTATATTGGGATTTTTTTCCAGTGCCTTCCCCAAACCTGGTATCTGGCAATTGACATGCAACTTCACATCTTGTCGCCGGTAGTACTGTTGTGGGTTCTTGGACAAAGAAGGAGAACGGCATGGTTTGGGCTGTGTACTGCCCTTATAGCAGTTTTGATTGGTTCTGGAGTATACAATTTCATAAATAACTTCCAGTCAGCTACTGTGGCTTTAGGGTAAGTGTTTAGATTTTTTCACATCCATTCTTTCTGAAAGGGTTGATTCTCATTGAGTGTTTCACCTTTAAAGAAATTACCACCTTTTGGTAATTCTATATTATTGTTTGATATTAATTATATTATTTATGATATTAATATATGACGCCACAGAGGGCCAAGGACTGAGAGGAATGCACTAGGAGAGGTTTATGTGCAATAGGCTGATTATGAGAATTCTATTCTTTTACAGACGACCACCTGGGGGGCCAAACTATATGTTTGAGTACTACGTGCATACATTACCAAGGGCCGCACCATTCTTCGTAGGAATGATATATGGATATGTTCTACATATATACCGAGACAAAAAACCTAAAATACCCTTGGTGAGTTTTGAGAATATAATATTTTTAATTTCTATGGAGGGCAAACGAGTTGTAAGAATAATTAGTTAAATGATGAGTGCTGCATAGCATAGACAGTTGATATCACTATTAATTATCATATTGTGGTCAGCCCTACTTGCTATCTAATCTATGTAAATAATTCTCCGATTGGGATGTCGATGATGATTATAATAATGCTGCTGCCATGAATCCACAAGATTTTCTTATTTTGCTTAAATTGTATGAATGTTCATTTATTATTTTAGCCACTAGTTTTGTTCTTCTGGGTCCTCGCATTTGCCGCGACAACCGCAGCTGTAATTATCACTTATTGGAATATCCAGGTTGATTGGGACAATCAGCTCATGGACAATTTTATCAATACGTTCAAAAGACCCATTTGGGCGGCTGGAGTTGGTTGGATCATATTTGCTTGCCATCATGGGTATGGAGGTAAGAAGCAACTCAATTGTGAAACTTTTGTTTACAAAATAGTATGAATTTATAAAATACTAGCGACCGCCCGCGACGCCGTCCACGTGGATTTCGATTTCCAATATCGTATGTGTTATTCTGATGTATAAGCTATATTGTGGTAAAGTTTCATTCAAATCCATTTAGTAGTTTTTACGTGAAAGAGTAACAAACATCCATACATACAAACATACAAACTTTCGCTTTTATAATAGTAGTAGAATTATTGTGTTAACGGCGGTCGTAGCACAAGTGAAAACTCTTCTTCTAGTGATTATTTTAAGACCAGTCTTACGTTCTTCTCAAATTCTCATACTTGTTTTTTTTTCTTTTCAATTTTACTAGGACTCTATACTATTTCTTTTCTTCTTAGCCCAGGTTGACTAGAAGAAAATAACTCATCATTGGATTAGGCTAAATAATGCAATTTACAGATAAGGTATTTTTATTTCAGGTCCAGTCAACTGGGTGCTGTCACTCACAGTATTTAAAATTCTAGGACGTCTTTCCTATGCTATGTACATACTTCATTATCCTCTGATATACTTGATCCTCGCAACGAGTTTGAATCCTATATACTTCACATCGTATTTCTCTGTAAGCATTATTATTTTGACAGTTTGACTGACTAATGTAGTTATAAGAAAATATAACTTTAGGTCAATGGATGCTGAATCCACCAGAACAGGTTTTGTTGGGATCCAACGTATATTATTTTTAAATAGTATAAACATTTATAAATTATCTGACCCAGTCTTGGTTTGAACTAGGCACCTCTTGCGAGGTACTCATATATTTAAACTCAGTTTATAGTAAGGCGTTAGCCAGCATCAAAGCTTTTTTTCTCAGTGCGTGTGAAATGAAGTCTTAGTATAATTTTTATTTTTTAGATGTACAGATTTTTGGTTGACTTCTCGCTAGCGCTAATTGCAGCCTTCTTGGTGACCATCTTCATTGACTTCCCATTCACCAACCTCATCAAGATGGGCATGGATTGTAAGTATTTGAAAGTATTAGTGATAAGGTTAGGTTAGTTAGTTAGATTAGTTTTATAGGATTAGTATGTGAAGATAATGTAACCAATATAAATTTGCTAAACGTCACCTAAAATGATATGAATTTTATTATATTTTGGATTCGATATTAAAAATAATATTACCTACTTGTGATTCTAAATTAGCTTGACTGCACTTTAGATTGTAACTAAAGTGCTTTAAGAAGGCATTTATTAATTTTGTTATGACTATATTTTTTATATTTCAGTGGTGACACCAAAGAGGAGGCCACCACCTAAAGAACTTCGAGAAGAAGAAATAAAGAAAGAACAACCTGAGATGGAATATGCTGCAGAGGATCCAAATCTAGATATAACAGCAATTAATACAGAACACGAGAAAAAGACACATTTTTAATTTATTAAAAATGTGAAAAGATCTTAGTTAACCATTAGCCCGCCTTTCCTGTTTTAAATGTTTTTCAATAATGACTTGCCTGTAGGTATTCTTGAAATGGACATTTCGCCCAAGCCATTATGAGCTTTCCAACAAAGGGGTATGTATCAGCATAGTGTAAATCTTTAGATTGGACACCAGAAAACTGTAGCATTATTTTGAATGACGTGACGTTCGCTGATACCATGCTGTCAGACGATAAGTGGCGACAGTCGCATAAAATTATTGTTCTTTTTTATTGGAGGATGTTAAGGGCATACATATCAAAAAATTTAAATCTATAGGTATAAGAAATCTACAGAAGATCAGAGACGGAAAAACTTATTATCTCAATTTTAGACATAAGTGTTTGTATTTTTAATGTTTTAATAAAAGTTAATTATACGATTTTGTTTTTCTTGAATTTGACATTGTTTCCGGGTTACCTGACTGACTTACTTCATAGCGGCTGGTAAGTAGGTATTAGTCGTACTTCGAGAAATCCTGGGTTGAATTTACCGATCCGGCAAAAGAAAAGTGACCAAATCTAAATCAAATGTACGAATAGTTCTTCGTTTTATTTTTTACTATGAGCCTACAAGTTTTAAATGTGGGTATAATTTTTAAGTGGAGATAGTTGAAAGGATGGAAAGTAACAAAGGCTACTTTTTGATCCATTCCAACCCCCCACTTCCCTAAAATGGGGGGTGGATGTTTGTATGGAAAATATAAACTACTTAAGTTAGACGCTTGAAATTTGGCATGCAGGTTCCTTAGTAAACTTGATGCTTAGTTGCAAAAGGATATTGCCAAATTCCCACGGGAACGGGAGTTGGCGGGAAAAAACATTTGTATCATGAAAACCGATATCCACGCGGACGAAGTCGCGGGCGGCCGCTAGTGTATTAATATAAGAGATTTAAAAAAACATAACTCTTAAACAAACCATGACAGCAAAATATGGTTTTAAAAAAAGTGCATAGTTAGTACCATGAAATAGAGGTTACTTCTAAGTGACAGCTATTTTCGTCACCATAAAATATACCCTAGCTCTTAACTCATTTGGACCCATGAGAAACCTAGCGGTGGAATTTTTGAAATTTCTTTATTCATTGGTAGAAACAATGGTCAGAAACTACTGTTTCTGACTCCGGTGTATGAATGACCTACTGGTCATTCATACACCGGAGTCTTTTCGGCTGCGTAACAATACTATGTCTAGAAAAACATAGTAGGGCGTTAGTCCAGTGGATGTTTTTTTTTCTTTTACACTTGTTATTTAATTAATAAGTTATTAATATTTACGATTCATAATTACGATTTTCATAATACATACAATAATACTCAAGTGATTACCCTGAATTATCAAATGAAGATAAAATTATGACGTCTGTGTTTTTTGAAGCCTTAAACAACAATAAAAATTATATCTAAATCAAAAACATCAATCACCATTGATATCTAAATTGTTCTTTTAACGAAACGGGACTTTGACAAATTTTTCAATCATACTCACTGTAGATAAATAATGTGTATCATCACGTTTATTAATCACTAGCGGCCGCCCGCGACTCCGTCCGCGTGGATTTCGATTTCCAATATCCTATGTGTTATTCTGATGTATAAGCTATATTGTGGTAAAGTTTCATTCAAATCCATTCAGTAGTTTTTACGTGAAAGAGTAACAAAGATCCACACATCCATACATCCACACTTACAAACTTTCGCCTTTATAATAGTAGTAGGATCAATCTATCAGAATAATTCACTTTTTAACTCTATCTATATAATAGTATCTTCAAATAACAAAAACCAATTTTTTAAGACGGAATATGATGCACAATAAGGAATTATGGCTCGGGTTATTACCCCGCCACGGGATTGCCACGGGACAGTTATTTGTTAAAAATATTATTTTTACAAATTGATAATATGGTAATTTGATCAGAAAAAAGGATTCTCTCAATCAGAAACAATAAAATACATAATATAAAAGTGACACACAGGGTATTCAAATAAATAGGCGCAACCATAGCATCGGTACAATTTTTTTTCCATATTGTTGACAATATTATGTTCTGTGCTAGTTGTGCGGATTCTTCCGCTAGTTTGCGTTCCCGCGGGAATTTAGGGAATTTCTTTCTTAGTGTACCTCGAAGGTACCTAAGCTGCGTCCTTTCCAAATTTCAATTGCCCACGTTTAGTCGTTTAGGCTGTGCGTTAATCTGTCAGTCAGTCAGTCAGTCAGTCAGTCTCTCCTTTTATATATTTAGATACTAGCGGCCGCCCGCGACTTCGTGGATTTAGGTTTATCCCATGGGAGCATTTAATCGGGATAAAAAGTATCCTATCGCATAAGTCAGCCTAAACCTTGCCTGTATACCAAATTTCATCAAAATCCGTCCAGTAGTTTCTCGGACAAAAATCCAAACAAATAAACTTTCACATTTGTAATATTAAAATAAACTCTTAATAAGATTCTTATCCGTGATTTCACGCAAATACTCAGGTGGCTTGCTATTGATAAGTCGGGGATTCAGGTACTTAACAATACGTGCGGCGCCGTACGAATTGTTTGAGCTCAGCTGCAACAAACGGTTATTAGCTATCTGCAATGAGTAATGAAGTTAATTTGTGATATATAATTTCTATCATGATTAGATAACGTTATACATTAAGAAACGAAGAGAAGTTCACATTTAGTAACCGTTTGATTGTTTACTACGGACTTTAGAACGGTTGTTAGAAAATCGTTTATTTATTATGAATTTAATGTAACCAAGTCAAAAAAGCAACAATGAAACTTGTGTTAAAAGATATTATTTTTATTGTAGTAGTATGTAATAATGCTCTATTAGCAAAAGCGAGCAATATATTTGATTTAAATCTATATGAAAGTGTGTTAGATACTGCAGAATGTGAAAGACAATTAACGTATATTCGAAATAATGATACAGCTTTAAGACTTCGATGTAAGTACTTTTTTATATTTAATGAATATTATGAAATGTTTGTACTAGTAATAACTTAAATTATTTGATCGTATTACTCCTAATTATTATTACCACTGCTGTCGAAAAATTTTGGTGAAATAATCCTAAAACTGCTAAATGTTAATGTTTTAAATATCTCCCCATCGAAAACTGATTGTGTAGAAAAAAATATTATAAAAGTTAAAACACAATATTAATTGTGCCCTATTTCCTGATTTCTTTAATGTTACCGATTATTTATATAATTATTCGATTATAATAAATTCATCCTCCTAGCGTTTATCCCGTTTCTTTCAAAAGTCAGCTTTGACTACTAATGTTGTAAACTTATTTCAGTTTTAGACGCAAGCTGGAGAATACCACGCAGTATACTTAAAGGAAATACGCGCGATTTAGGACGTTACTTTGAATGCATAGACATTAGCGAAAATATCGACAATCTAGATATGTTCATCGGAGGAAAATTCTGTTCTGTACAATTTCCATTACAACAAGATGATCTGGTTCTCCCCACATTACCGAATTTACCTGAATTTAACATTACATTGCCTGAGTTTCCTTCAAATCGAGAATTTAAGTGGTCCGAGACAGTTTTGGATTTCCCTTGGAAACATTTCGATCCCGAAACTACCTTCCTCACCAATGAAATAAGAGCCAAGATGGCCAAGTATGTACAAATAAAGGCTCATTTAGGCGCAATTATTGGTGATGTTTCAGAAGATACTACATTTACAAGGTAGATTTAAATACTTTAATTCTTATATTTTTAGGAGCATACTGTTTGATAACATCACTTCATATTGCATATCCAAAGCCTTACAATGCATTTAGTAACATCATTCAAGTTTACATGTGGGTTTATTTATGAATGATTTATTAACAAAAACAAAACGTCTTAAAGCTTAAACTTTCTTGATAATTATATTGTGGTTTTCATTTAGATCTATCAATGGTAGTGGCGCCCTTGATTCAATGGCTTTTGAGCTGGCAGTATGTATGCCCAAAGTATGCACGACAAAACAAGCTTTGGATTTCTTCAGCAACAATCTAACAACCACGATGAATTACGATGAGGTTTTCTGTCGACTACCAAATGATAAGAAATGGGTAGCTGCCGATACAGTGGCTGTGTAAGTATATCTGTTATTGCCCATTATCATAAATACTGTCAACACGCCCCGCTTATTACTTTATAATGCACGTATTCTTGCACGTTTATATAAAAAAAAAACATCCTCTGGATTGCTCTATCTAGAGAAAAAAACGCATGAAAAACGGTTGCATAGTTTTGAAGATAGCATTAAATATTAAATAGAGACAGATAGAAGAATCGCCTAGTTTTATGATATATTGTGATTGTGTACAAATCCTTATCTTTCAATTACCCAATTTTAAATAGCACAGTGATTTAGATAATTATTATCTTTCGTACTACTAAAAGTAATATTTTAATTCTTATGTTTTCTAACATTTGTGTCTTAAAACTGGACATTGAACACAAACGGATATTTTACAACGCAAATTGATTTGTCAAACCAATTATCCGACACATCTATATCTATACTAATATATAAAGCTGAAGAGTTTATTTGTTTGTTTGAATGCGGTAATCTCGGGAACTACTGGACCGATTTTTATGTTTAATGTATAATATTTTATGTTTTCAGGATAATACTCTCAATAATTGGATTAATTACTCTTTTGAGTACTGCTTACGATATAACACATTCAATTCTTTTGAAAAATGGTAAGAATCATCTTTATTATGACTTACGTTTACATTACAAGAAACACTAGAAATCTCCCAAAATATATTAAAAATAATATTGTCAAAATATGATGTAATTAACAAGCTGTAAGCTGTAATTAAAATTGATTGATGTGTTTTATAATTTAGTCATAGTGTGATATCTTGTTAACAAAGGAACATCATTGTTGCTTTGTTATCATATGTTTCTAATGTACATCTTTTTGTGTTGCTGCTGGATATTCAAAAAACAAATTATAATTAAATCGGCAGAATTTATTTTCGCTCCTTTCGTTTTACGTAATTATTTTGACCTTCAATGCAAAATTTACAAATCTAATATAATATATTTGTGTCATTGTAAAGAAGTTGACAAGTACAATAAGATGTCGATGGGCTTGTCACATTGTTCTAACATACTCAATCAATCATCAAACGCAACCTTTTTTTCAGATCCTAAGAAAATTAACAGTCTTTACCAGACTTTCTCCATCTACACAAACTCTAAAAACTTATTCGTATTTCCTACGAGTTCCAGCGCAGTAACATGCCTCGATGGGATCAGGTCTTTTGCTATGATCTGGGTCATTGTTGGACATACATATGTAACTCAAGTGATGTTTCCAGCAGAAAATCCATTAGATATTTTAAACGTATGTAAAATTTTAGTCGTTGAATTTTCACTGTTTTGTGTGACTGTATAATTTAAGATTTTTGGGATTGTTGGACATACATATGTCACTCAAGTGATGTTTCCAGCCGAAAATCCAATAGATATTTTAAACGTATGTAAAATTTTAGTTGATGAATTTTCACTGTTTTGTGTGACTGTATTATTTAAGATTTGTGGGGTTTTTTATTTTATTTTATTTTATTTTATTTTAATCAAGAAACAAACAGCAGTTTTATTATACACAAGAATAATACACTCAAGTCATACATTTGCCAAAATAGTTTCCAAAAGTATCTCTTACATAACTGGTATCAATAATTACGCACTATGATTACGTTCATATAGATAATAATAATTCTATGCTTTACAAATGTATATGTATGCGCGCACATTTATTAGCATTTTTGCCATCTCTCACAAAACAACTGGTTCACTGCCTCAACAACGTGAAGTCCCAACAAATCCCCCCGCAACCATCTATCCGTCCCTCAATTCCTATCCTTCCTAGTTGATCGTTAAGATTTACATACTTAATACATTAAATTTTATATATCATTAAAGAACTAATTGATAAAGAAAGATAAATGGCCGCCAACAAGGGACAAACTGACAAACCGTCGATGCTAGAGGTCGACGACGCCGACACACATAACCATACACAAATACAAGTATTTATACAAACGCAAGGAACACATAACTAGTATCAATATCAAAAGATTTCAAAACTTTGCCGAGACAGAAAAATAAATAAAAAATAAATGTTATTCATTTTTCCGTCTCAACAAAGCCTGATTTTTGATGTCCAGGTGCAGCGGTACGGTACTTACACTAACCATTAGGTGACCTTTTTGCTCGTTTGGCTCCTTCTTACATAAAAAGTGTTTGCAAGCTTAAATCATTACTTGCTAATTCATTAAAGATTGACTTAAAGAACCCATTGTGGATCCATTATCACTTTTGTGACAAAACAACTATATACAATTTACAATGAAAGCAAAAGCAGCGCCACAATTAATGGATTCAGTTCCCAGATTGGAACAAAAACTTGTGTCTCAGATTTTCTGTGCTTTTGTTTGAATCTTTTTGTGGAAAAAAGATTAGTTGCATTTTTTATTTTTATTTTAAACCAAGTCTGCTTTTGTTTCAGTTTATGATGGAATTTACTTCTTTGTGGATAACCAGTGCCACTATAACTGTTGATACTTTCTTCGTGATCAGTGGTTTATTAGTTGTCTACGTTTCTGCTGCAAAAATGTCAAGAAGTGAGTTGGATTTCATTATTCATTTTGTTTTTATTTTATATTATTTAATTCACTTTACCATTCATTTTATAGGCTTACGTTTTTTTCTAGTCTCTTTTAGGAAATTATTTTACCAATTCGTGCGCCCAAGAAAAAGATACTCATTTTAACCTTGACATTTGATGGGTCAGCCATAGAATTTATATTTTTCAGCAAGAGAGTTTCGCGAATTTAGGGAGGCAGTGATTTTATTCGAACTACTGCTCTTTACTCGTTTTTATCGGTTTAAAAAATACATTTTTTCCTACAGATGCACTCGTTAAGAATCTTCATCTCTTCTACCTTAACCGAATTCTACGGATGATGCCAGTACTAGCGTTTGGGGTCCTTATGATGGCATCTTTCCTGATTAGAACGGTAGATGGCCCTCGTTTCACTAACATGGAAAACGTAGTTGATGCGTGCAGGCAAAATTGGTGGTCCACATTGTTATTCGTACAAAACTTTGTGCATCCTTCACATATGGTAAGACTTATATTCGCAAATTATCTTAATAGTTGGTCTGGGTGATACATTATATTAGGGATGTAACGGAGGTGTCATATCGGAATCGAAGTCGGAGTCGGAGTTTTTTGATTTTATTTTTCGGAGTCGGAGTCGGAGTCGGAACCGGAGTCGGAGTCGGAACCGGAGGCGGAGGCAGGGTCAGAAGTAGTGGCAGTAGAGAGATATTTTATTTAAGGACAAAATATAGCTTAACCTTTTTAATTATTTTATTAATTAAACGCAAGGAAATGAAATTGGAAAAAAAAGTGAAATTATAAAATTAAACTGACGAAAAACAAAATTACTTGCATGTTTCCAAATAATTAAAAAAATAAATCGAATTAATCGACTCCAAAAGAAGTGTATTATACTTGACGAACAAAAGTTTTGAAGCTTTGTCTCCGTCCAATCTATTTCTTAACGAGTTGTAGATAAGACCAGCTCCACTAAAAAGTTGTTCACTAGCCATGGAGCCTGGTGGACACGATAAATAACCTTGAGAACGTGTCACGTGCGTAACAAACTCATCATCATCATCCTAGCGCCTCTCCCGGTTGCGTCCTCAGCCATTGCCTTGGAGCCCAGGGTACGCTGCGACTATGATCCTGAATTGACAAGCCTGGTTATAACAATGGAGCGACTGTTGTCTGACCTCCGTAACCACAAGGGAAACCACACCAGTTGGATCATAGCCGGGACCGACGGCTTAACGTGCCTTCCGAAGCACGGAATAATCATTCTTATCGGACAATCAGGTGATTCAAGCCTGCAATGTCCTAACCAAACTGGGAAAACCAACACAAAGTGAAAGTGTTCCCCGCGGGATTCGAACCCACGACCTCGGATTTCGTAGTTTTTGAACACAGCGCTCTAACCACTACACCACGGAGGCAGTTAACAAACTAATAAGTGAAAAAAATAATAGACGACAGAACGCACGAGCAGGAGTCGGGGGAGATCCGCGCGACATGGATAAACCTGTTCAGAACGGTCGACCCAGGCCGTCGCCGATATTTATTATGCTTCGACCTCCGATTCAACCTCCGACTGAAAAGTATCGGAACCGAAGTTGGAACCGAAGGTGTAATATTAATCGGAAGTTCCGACTTAACGGAATCGGAGTCGAAGCTCCGTAACATCCCTGCATTATATATTGTTGGAATAGATAAAGATAATCCATTATGCTTCAACTACAGTTTCATCTTAAAGTTTTATTAATATTCATGTTTTTAAATATTAAATGATATTCTTATGTCGCCCTTGGCAATGCCGCTATGGTCTATTGGTTTAAGTGTAAGAACACACTATCCGAAAATTAAGCGACGTAATTTTGATGAGTCATCTCCCATCTAAAAGTGTGTAGTGTATTCCTACACTAAATTCCATGTTCCGTCTCTCGAATGAAGAAAAATATTTACTTTGTCCTATATTAATGGCAACATCGGTCATTCGCAAAATCAAATTTAGGGTGTAAAAATTGAAATTGTATTATTTTTTCAGTGCTTACCACACAGCTGGTACCTAGCAATTGACATGCAGCTGCACATCCTCTCACCAATTGTACTATTCTGGGTACTTGGACAAAGAAAAAGGTCTGCTTGGTGGGCGCTGGGGTCAGCTCTTGCAGCAGTAATCATTGGTTCAACTATATATAATTTCTTAAACGACTTTCCATCAATTACATTGGCTATGGGGTAAGTCACTCTAACTTTCACAAATAAATAAATAAATATTACATTACACAACATCACATACATTGATCTGACCCTGTGTTAAGTAGCTTATATTACAGTACCTAAGCACTATAATATGTAGTAAGCATTTGTGTTACAGAGATCAGAATCAACAGTGGTATTACAAATAAACTTAAATAGATATACATATATAACACCCAGACCAGAACAAACAGAAATGTTTGTCCTGTGCGGGGATCAAACCCGCGACCTCTTGCGGAAATAAGTGTTTGAAAAAAAGCTTTTAAGCATGTCCATCCGTTCCCTAGTCTAGTTATATGCATATGTCTGTCTATTCTTAGGGGCTAGGAATGGGGTTTATTTATTGAAAGAATCTGTGTTTATTTATTTTTCTTGTGCAGACGTTCAACTGAAGATAACAACAATTTCTTTAATAACTACTACATCCACACCTTGCCTCGAGCAGCACCGTTCTTTGTTGGAATGATATTTGGATACATCCTTCATTTGTACAGGAAAAAGCCACTCAAACTTCCAATGGTGAGTGTAAACTAAGAATCCTACTACTATTATAAAGGCGAAAGTTTGTAAGTATGGATGTTTGGATGTTTGTTACTCTTTCACGTAAAAACTACTGAATGGATTTGAATGAAACTTTACCACAATATAGCTTATACATCAGAATAACACAAAGGATATTGAAAATCGAAATCCACGCGGACGGAGTCGCGGGTGACCGCTAGTCTGATATATAGCTGACTAGACTCCATACATCATAAATACATAAATACATCCATACATACAAACATTCGCCTTTATAATAGTAGTAGGATATTGTAGGAGCAAGCTTACTTCAACAAATACAAGCATAGTTGGGGTGGGTATGGGGTCTTAAAGGCATGCAACGCATCTGCAACCCTTGTGCGGTTGTTGGTATTCATGGTAACATAAAAAAATACATGAACTGAATTAGGAAACTATTGAAAATTATCTTGCAGTTTGACTTTAGAGTTATCATTGCCAAGACTAAAGCTTTATTTTGGTTTACTAGTATCCTCAGCAATGATTATTATTACGTTTACTATGATTTTATATAAAGATAAATCTAATAGAATTTTTAATCGCTGATAATTTTATATCGTGCCGATAATTTCATTCCGAACAGCTGAATAACATTTTCCGCAAATCATAGATTAAAATCGATAGATAAATCGGCCGTACTTCGACCCGCTGTGTGACACAGGCCATGTGATGTAAAGCGACGGTCGCTTCACATCACATTTTATTCCATTTTCATGTAAAGAGTAACAAGCGTACATGTATACACATCGACTCTTATGTCAAAGCAGTAAAGTTCATATTTGAATGTGTTTGCATGTTGGTGATCATGACTGTACGTCACGTCTATCAAAATATTGCAACGGTTCACTTATGTCGGGGCATTTAACGGTTTGAATCTGCTACGAGCTGCGGTCTCAAGGGGTTCTTAAGCACTCCGTAGCCGTATAGGTAGTATGAGTAAAAGAATATGATCACTGATCACTGGTTAACTGGTTTTATTTAGCACTGTTACACACTTGTGCTTTTCGATTACTACAGAGGTTAAAGATATTGGGTGATTCTAAATAATAATTAATTATTATAATAATAAGATATGTGTCTAGCTAGGTATCTGTAACTGTCTAGGTAAGCCTTAGCATGACTGGATCAAATAATTGAAAGTAGAGTAGAATATATTATGTATATATGTTACGGGCCATGTGATAAACCCGGGCCGTATTAATAATTCCCGGGCCGTATTAATAATTCCCTACTCAATTGGGCAATGTGATAAAAATAGCGTAATTAATCACTTTTCCCGGCCATTATGATAAATTCCCAACCCATATTGGGCAAAGTGATAAAAAAGGTTATTTGAAGTGTTTTTGCTAACTAAATCTAATTAAACTTACCATATTTTCATGAAAAGTTAAAAGAAACATCAATTGAACATAGCAATTTAAAAATAAACTCTTAAAAAAGCAATTATTGATATAAATCACGTCCTACTTTTATTTTGATAAAAATATTACTTAAGATGAAAAGTCGTTAACGTGTGTTATGTTCGTGACTAGGGTAATTTTAAAAGGTCATAAAAAAAAATAACCCTAACCTATTTCCATCAAATTAGTCTTCCGCTTCTTAGGTGGTCTAAAATAGGTTAGGGTTATTTTTTTTTGTGACCCTTAAACATTTCTTATCATAATGCCCGGTCCAAGTGATAAATACAAGCCATCTCAAACACTGATTTATTACATGGACCACGAGGCGTCGGGAATTATTAATAAGGGCCGGTCAAAGTAATAAATTAATCACTTTGCCCGACGCTCTTGGGAATTATTAATAAAGGCCGGCCCTTATTCATAATTCCCGATTAATCACGTTGCCCGTAACATATACAAAGGTGATGTCCAAAAAATGACCCAGATTCGACAGGAATGAAATGTATACCAGTGGATTGATATTGAAATATAGTATAATGTTACCAAGGGGGCAATGCTGAAATCGTTATAGTATAGGAGCTAGGAGCAAAATAAAACAAGGAAAAAAATCGTTCAAAACAAGTTTACGTCATGTTGTGGCTTAATATGACGTTGTTTTAATGTTGTTTCACTTGTGATAATCATCAGAAACACATTTCACAAGCAACAGCATCATAATAACAACGATATTCTCACCCCCAATATGGCTCTTTGCTCCTATACTATACCAATTATTTTTATATTTTCAATCTTTAGCCACAGAATTACCAATAATACACACATTACTGTAACGATTGAAGTATCTATGGGAAAGAAAAAAAAAATCAAAAAACAGAGTGTTTGTTATGTTGCGATTAAATATGATGTTGTTTTTATGTTGCTGTTGCTCGTGAAAGATGATGATAATAATTATCACAAGTGATACAACATTAAAACAACGTCATATAATGCCACAACATGACGTAAACTGATTTAATTATTGTTTTGTTCGAATTTTTTCCCTAAATTATTTTGCTTCTAGCTCCTATACTATAACGATTTTAGGGTTGCCCCCTTGGTAACATTATATTACATTTCAATGCCAATACACTGGTATACATTTCATTCCTGTCGATTCTGGGTTTTTGGTCCATACATTTATGGACATGTCCTTTTGAATTTTGAGTTTTGAAAGGTACGTAGTTAGCGGCCAGTGAGATATATCCAGCCATCATGGAGGCCTGAACATCCATGAAGGCTGGAAGGGAACGGCATCGTTACAAACCTATGCCGCAAACCTCATAATTTTCTTGATAATCTATATAATAACATATTATATTATAATAGATTTTTGTTTTTAGGCCCTCGTCTTGACTTTCTGGGTTCTCACATTCGTCGGCACATCAGGAGTATGTATGATAACTTATTGGAACATTCAGCCCGATTGGGACAACCAACTTATGGACAATTTCATTAATTCTTATCAAAGAGTAATCTGGTCCCTTTCCATCGGCTGGTTGGTTTTCGCCTGCCACAAAGGTTATGGAGGTAAATATGGAAATTTTAATTTAACAGTAAAATTTAAAAGATCAACAAAATAAAAGTTTCGCAGATATAATATTTGATAAGCACTTGATTACAAAATATGCATTACGAGTATTATATTGCGAGTAAAAAAGTCAATGTTTGAAGCAAGTTAGTCTGATATGAATTTAGTTTGGTATGAATTTTAACCTTAAACATGCGGAACGATGTTTATAGTCACTCTGATATTATATCTAATTGGAATAGTTTTTTACAGACCGTTGGTCTAGTGGCTAGAGACCCTGGCTACATAACTAAGGGTCGCGGGTTCGAATCCCGTTAGGGGCAAAGTTTTTTTGATAAACATCGGCATTTGTACTCGAGTCATGGATGTTTATAAAAGTATATAAGTATATCTATCCGTTTCCTAGCATCTTTAGTACAAGCTTCGAGCTTAGTTTGGGGCTAGGCAATTGGTGTATTAAACCAAAGGATTATTATTTGACGAGCCGTTTGGTGTAAAGTCGCGGTTTAGATCCCCGCACGATACAAACATTTGTGTGCATGAACAATATGAACATGTATGTTTGTATCGGTCTGGGTGTTTCTATGTACATATAATATGTATGTATTTACAAAAAAAGAATTTAAGTAATGTTTATCCATTGTCTGGCACCCATAGCACAAGCTAATGCTTAGTTTGGGGCTAGGTGGCGCTGTGTGAATAATGTCCAGACATATTTATTACTATAGTTATTTATATCTTATTTTCCAACAAAAAATAAGGTACATCTGTTTTGTTCTTTTAAGGTCCGATAAATTGGGTGCTGTCTCTCACAATATTCAAAATCTTGGGGCGCTTGTCATATGCCATGTACATCCTCCATTATCCTTTGATATACCTGATCAACACAACAAGCTTGGGTCCCATCTACTTCGCTTCACACTTTTCAGTAAGTAACTTTAAAACTTTTACTTAATCCTACTACTATTATAAAGGCGAAAGTTTGTATGTTTGGATGTATGGATGTATGGATGTTTGTTACTATTTCACGTAAAAACTACTGAATGGATTTGAATGAAACTTTACCACAGTATAGCTTATACATCAGAATAACACATAGGATATTGGAAATCGAAATCCACGCGGAAGGAGTCGCGGGCGGCCGCTAGTGTAAAATAATAAAAAAGTCATTTTAACTCTTGGTGTAAAAAGACACCAGGCTGGAAATACGCGACCGAAGTTTGGCACCAATGTATCTGAATGTACATATAAAAACATTTAACATAAAATTAAACGATGACGTGTAAACTTTAATTATTGAGATATATTATTTTGTGCTTTTCAGTTTTTTCGGATGTTTAATGTTTTTGTGAATAATATGTTTTTATTTAAAAAAAATGTGGCTATAATCTACAACTAAAATTTGTAGTATCTTGGTCATCCCCTGTTTTCGCTTCAGGTTGTTTTTTTTTCCAAATGTATACGGGACCAACTTTGGAGTATACCTTTTCCAATAAAAAAAGAATTATCAAAACCGGACTATTCTGTAAAACGTTATGCGTGGTCGAACATGGAATAAAAAAAATAGTAGGAATATAGAATAAATTAAAATAATTGGCATTTTTCGTTGTCACTTTATGACTCAAGAACGAGCTTACCTATTCAAACCAAATTTTAAGGGTTTGTTTGGACTATTCAGTAAATAGTTTATGAGAAGTTTGCACAAAATCCTTTGAGTTTATTAACCACACTTAGCGAAGCACGTACCGGAACGCTGCTGTGGTTCCCTATACAATATTACGCGACATAATTCCGGCATCGAGTGTCATTATCCATTTAAATTTAAAATACATTGCAGGCGTAGTCACGAGAAATTTTAGTCTAGTTTTTCGAGATATAACTTTAAACTTTCGCGTTGCATTATAATTATATTTTAATGACGCCGCGCACAGCCAGTCCGCTTGTGACCACGGCTGTAGCATCGCAGCCGAAACGTCAAGCAGCAAGCAGTAAGTACTCAGGTACTTATAAAAATACTATCGCGTTTAGTTTTTCAAGGTTTGGCAAGGTGTCTTTCTACACTAACAAATTGGTTTGACTATGAAACTCAATTTGGTCCCTGATTATAAAATTCCAGCTATATACTCATATTACAAATTCAGTATCCGTGCCCGGAAAATAAATAGGGCAATAAAAAAAATTTGAAGACTATTTAAAAAATCTAAATTTAAAACTCCCGGATGGAATTTTTGACCCCGACCAAAAATACTTGATTGAATTTTTCGATACAAAAAGTATTCAGTTATTACGGTGAACGTTTGTGCTTGTTTGTAGGTACAAATTATCATAGTATAGTCATGCTGATAAGCGTATATTTAAATCGTAGGAATTGCCCTTGCCATTCTTCGAAATTGGCACTAAAATAAGAGCGACTGTCGTTTCTTAGGGTCTAGCCACAGCTACGGCCGCCCTAGTCGTGGGTATGGCCGCCGCGCGTTCGCCCCGCGCATCTCGCCGACGATAGCTGTTTATTTATTTATTTATTTATTTGTATTCAGGCAACGCAGGCCCATAGATATATACCTTACCAGCTAACATAGATATTAATATACGACAGTTTTTGTTAGTAAATAAAACTTAAATATATGTTAGTAAATTAAATAACCACACGTATTGTAGCTGTGGCATGCTTCATACAATTTCTTTTATTTGATTTTTTCGCTCGCCACTTTCGCCGGCGCAAGACGCATCGCAAGTCGCATCGCTGCCTGTGGGCTGTGGCCATGGTGTTAGAGCGAGACAGCACGTTGACAGTCACCCGTTTCAAACTATGGTCAACGTGCTGTCTCGCTCTTATTTTCGTGCTAATTTCAAAGTAGGCGAGGGCAAATCTAACAATTTATAGTCCAGTAATTTTAGCAATTTTGATACACGATCTGCGGAATAATTCCTTCGCTACGTATAAAGTGAACGACCAATTTTGTTCAAACTTCACATAAAACATCTACTAAATAGTCTGTACAAACCCTGAAAATTTGGTTTGGATCGGTGAGCCCGTTCTTGAGTTATAAAGTGACAAAAAAAAAATTGCCACTTAGTTTTTTATAGCTGATATTCCTATTTTCCTTACTGTACTAGTATTACAAGTCCTTTATATTCCTATATGTAGAACATCATACTAACAAAAAACACACAAACGGAAAAGGGAAAAAACAAACAATAGGGTTTATGCCTTTGTATGCGCCGTACGGTATACAATACCATATGTGAGTGCGTTCTAGACTCTATTTCAAAAACGGTTAACTGTACAGAAAAATGCAAGAGACCTTTTTTGTAGACAATTTTACGACGAACAACTTTTGTGAAACCATTATTGACCTCTGATTAATAGATCGCGAGATATTTGCAAAAAACTGATTTTCGTGACGTTTGGACCCCTATAACTTTCTTAGCCGGCACGATATAATGTCGATTTTTCACATCATCATGACAATATCATAATAAAGGTGTATACAAAAAATCAGCTCACTAGGAATTATTCCGCAGATAAAATCTAAAATTCCTGGACAATATATTTTGATAACATCCATGCAAAGGTCAAGTCGGTAGTCGGCTTTGATCGGATTTATTAAATAAACATGAATGACGTATTTAGATTATCAAATGTCCAGTTCTGAACACCTGTTTATTGTGCGTAATTTGCAGCGATTATTTAAGATAACAATCATTTTGAATCAGTTTTTAACATTTTTATCGGCTAAGATTTTAAGACTTTATTCGTTAACAAAAAAGATATCATTTGGAAAATAAAGTGATAAAATACGTCCTTCCACACGGAAATAAGTGGAAGTTGCTATCAATTAATATACTTCGCAGGATTTTAGTACATTATCTTTATGTTAACATATTTTATTTCGAACGCTGAACAGATATTTTCGCGTTACATTGTATTCAAACACAAATCGTTGGTCCAACCAAATATTGAGATGATTCAAATTTTTCCTTACTCGCTTCAAGTTCTCGTATTTCGGTCTAAGGTATAAAAATAATATACTTATGTTGTATACTGTGCTATATACTAATATATATAAAGCAGAAGAGTTTGTTGGTTTGAACGCGCTAATCTCAGGAACTTGTGGTTGTAATTGAAAACATATTTTTTTGTTGGATAGTCTACCTCTACAATTGTTATTGTTTAGTTTAAAACCATCCTCGACAAACAGACTATTCAACTATCCATTAGTGTCTAAGTACAAAAAGTATTTCTAATTAATATTGTTTTTTTTTTAGTTTTACAGGTTTTTTGTAGACTTCACGCTTGCCGTCATTGCAGCCTATTTGGTGACCATTATTATTGATTACCCATTTGCCAACCTCATAAAAATGGCCTTGGGAGGTAAGTTACATCGTTTTTTTGTCCCTGGTATTTTTTATTTCACTTGTGTCCTTTTCATATGTTGCTGCAGTAATTGAACTGAGTTTATTTAGTATGAAAATAAGTAAAATGATTTGTAAAATTAAAAATATCCAATTGACACCTATTACATTGGATGGTGATTTATTACAGCATTTAAATAAACTGCTTGTTTAGTTGGATACATGTTTTTATAAATAAGCAGTGAATACTTAAGCAATATCTCTAATATAATACTTACACATATATTATTTCAGCAACAGCTCGAAGAAGACCACAGCCGCAAGAAAATCCAGAAAAGTCAGTTCATGAGAATGGCAAAACTCCCCATTTTGAAAATAAATCAAGAACTGATTTTGAATCTGGCAACGTCGTATATGAAAATAAGACAAAATTTTAAATCAACTTTTAACAATCGTATCCTAGTTATTTTTCCAATAGTTATTTATTTTTACACTTTGTTAATAATTCAATAAAGGAGTCTTACGGGTAAATATAAATTGGAACAAATTTTTCGAAGATCAATCTGCTATTTTTATACGAAATCCAACAATCAGGCGACTAATGTCCAAAAAATCTAAGGGACGATGCAAGCGCTTTTTTATTTTAATATAACGTAGAAAAGTATCTCAACTATGTTCCGTTTTATTTTTGTAAATAAACATTTTTAATACGTTTAGAATACTACCTACAACACCTATTACCCAAGTTGTTTCAAAATCAGCAAACAGCGCCATCTGTGTAACAACACTTTAAAAACGTCGAATCCAACATTTTGTTTCCTAAGAACACTTCCTTCGGTTATGGAGACGATACAGTTCGAAAATGATTACACAGATGGTGGGTATTTGAAGATTAAAAATTGAGGCCTATAACAAAGCAGACCCCCGAAACAGGATAAACGCTAGGAAGAAGAGATAATCAACTACAAGGTATTATAGCGGAGACTAACCGAGATGAAAATTATTATTAGCTAAAGAAATAAGAATGCTACACTTATAAGTACATACGATTTAATAAATGCCAACCTAATGATCGCTTAATATATGCCCCGAAAGAACTTCAATTTCGTAGCCATTTTATTAAGACAGGTAATTTAAAACATTTCGAACGACAGGTCTCAGTGTTATTAAAAACCTTATTTATAAAAGCAATAAGAAACTATTTAGCTTGCGCGGAAGCACAATCTGATCTCAGGTCACGACGGTTTAATGGATAGCTTCAGAACTGAAGTTAAAGTGCTCTACACTGCTACAAAGAGAAATGCATGTGTTCTCGTATGGAAATGGCGTTTAGCTTCGTTCCAAAGCGACAATGGTACTGAACTGTATACTCGTAGGTATTCGAACACTGGAAGCATTTGAGGAAAAGCAATGGAAAAACAAAGGCTAAATAATATTATTCGATAGTTGTTTCTGGAAGGATGAGCGATGATAGCCTGGACGGCGCCTTTTATAATGTTAGGTTCGTGATTCGAAGCTGGGCCCACGCCTCTGAGTTTTTTGAAATCTATGTGTGGATTAATTGTGCCATTAGCTCGACGGTGATGGAAAACAACTTGAGGAAACCTGCACATTGAGATAGTTTCCGAATTTAGTTCAGTTAGCTTTGAGTTACCATTATTCAATCTGTCTGGTTCCCTCCTAATGGGTTACGAAGGTCTGATGGCAGTCGCTTCAATGTAATGACCAGACTCGCCAAATTCTGGATCATGGTCAAATCGAACCCCGTATAGAAACGGGATGAACGCTAGGAAGAAGAGGTATTCGAACACTGGAAGCATTTGAGGAAAATCAATGGAAAAACAACGGCCGAATATTATTATTCGATAGTTGTTTCTGGAAGGGAACTTAACCAGGATCTTTTGTCTTGTTCCCCAGGGAATCCTTCTGATCTCACCGAACATTCTTATTTATTCTTCATACAGAAAGGAGACCGTTTTTTTTGGGCCCACCGACAATCGGTAAAGTTTAAGAGAAAAAGAACTACGATAAAAAAATATGTGTTTTTTATGAATTTTGCAATTGAAGTGAATTTCAAACAAAACCGGAGTCATAAAACCAAAATAAAAAGCCTTATTTTGATTATATCCGTGAACTATCTGTCCCAAGAATAGTCAACAATGGCTGACATACAGATAGCTGAAGGGAAAAAGGTTTTTATCAATAGAATTAAAATAAAACTCTTGAAATCGAACATAAAGGAGACGCAATTTACTTTTGGAATAATTTTTATGCCTACTTTTATCTAAGGCGGTGATTGGTAGTGATTTTTAATCATTTATTAATGAAATAAAATAATTCGAATAAACAAATAAAAAAAAATCCGTATAACGGAACGCATTTGCTAGTCTATTGCCGGATATTGATTTTGATATACCTAAACTGAATACAAATGTCAGAAACCTCCCGTCTGTCAACTGTCATTAATGGTTATACTATAATAATAAAAAAAAGCTGAAGTTTGTTGGTTTGGACACGCTACTATCAGGAACTACTGATCCGAATTGAAAAAAATATTTTTGCGTTGGATAATCCATTAGTCGAGGCAGTCTTCAACTTAAAAATGTTTAGCTTTAGTTTAACACTATGTATGCGAAAACCTTATTCCACGCGGACGGAGTCGCAGGCGGCCACTAGTAATAATAAATTGTTTATACTTCAGATACATAGGTAAACATAATGGAAAATCGCCCTTATGTATAAGTCTTTACGGTTCAGGCGTTGAACGTCAAGAAAGCAAAATGACTGATTAGTTTGAGGTTAATATATATTTTCACATCTTGTTTCTAACGATTCCGGTTAAAACATGGAAAAGTAATGTTACCACTATAATCTGGAGATTCTAAGGAATAAATTGATACCTATGTCGTAAATAAACGCTAAAATTTTAGGTGGGCCTAACTCTCCATACAAAAACGATTGACTCCTTTATGGTAAAGAAAAATAAGTGATCATGTAATGTCAATATGACACGACGTACTTTGCAAAATGTAGCGACCTTTGACCATTACACCAAACGACTCGCCAAACGGAGGGAGTATAAATCGATATTTAAAAAAAAATACTGCATTTTATGGAACAAAACAGCTAAGAATTGTCCGACAAAACCTAACCAGCCCCCACTTTAACAAATAACAATTTCTCAGAAGGCTTATACTTGTTATGATTGACGCGCGCAATTCAGCTTTTACGAAGAAACAGATGTTATCGGGGTTAAAAAATAGCTCACCTCACTGTTACCATTAAGGGTGCTCTATTATATTTCTTATCGCATTCTTCTAAATTGCAGCGGTTATCGGGTAAACAGTGAAATAGTTAATAATGGTAAACAAACGTTTATCAAAAAGGATGGTCATGTGTTTTTGCATTGATCATCTTATAACACAAGATGGTTATCGAAAAATCGCATAAACAACTTTATTTTTGGCATACCTCAAGGGCCGCCCGCTGAAACTTAAATTAACATACACAAATGTTTTTTTTGTGTATGTTAATGTGGTATTTGATTGGTTAGTGAAAGGGGAAGTACCTACTTGGTGAGTGTGGTGGGGGGACTAGGTAAGAGTGGAATTGACCCACCTAGGAGGGAAGAGTGAAATCGAAGTACAGTCTTCACAAACAGGTGGGAGGGCCCGGTGGTATAGGTGGAATTAAGGGAAATCAATTCTTTTATTTACCATTCCCATCCGGTTGGAAAGAGTTGAAAATGAAATCCACTCTGCCCACCCAGGTGGGATGGCTTGGTGGGCCAGGTGGAATAGCCGTTAAAATCGTGTGATACCACCTACTTACTCGTATTTCATTGTTATTGATCTATTATTCACTAAATAATTGATATTGAGAGCGTACAGTCCGCACACAATCGCCGCCAATCGTTTTTATCTAATTGTAATTATGTTAAGATATAAAGATAAATAACTCTCTGTAGCGCACTAAAGAATAACAATTATGATTTTATAAGAGTGATTACATTGCTCATCATTAGGTACGTATGATCATAAATATTGCTAAATGTGGCAACTTTAAATATTTAAATTATGGCTATTTTTACGTTAGAAAAGTATGTAAAGTAGATTTCAAAAACTCAATAAAAAAGTGGCTGTTACAGACTGGCGGACAGACAGACAGACATTTTTTGCCATTTAGCTACGGAACCCTAAAAGCGAATGATGGCGCTAGTCTGCGGACTGCTCGCCTTTAACCAAAATGACAATTAAAGCCTCAAGCAATAATAATGCCTTTCAAATTTCAAGCACAATAAAAATAATATACGAAATTGGCTCATACACACTTCAATACTACGTGCATCGTATCGTCAGATTGCTTTCCCACGAACAATGTCGATTCTATGCACATTTGCGAACAGCTGACACAATCCTAAGTGATCCTAAACGATCCCATTGACGATAACTATTCTCATATCAGTTGTGAAAACGATTTAATCTCCTTTTCATGAGTATTGATATGGCCAATGCGCAATTCTAGTAAAATCTAGCAAACAATTTAAGTTTTTTTCAAGGTACAAAATGTATAAGAACATATCTATACTAATATATAAAGCTAAGAGTTTGTTTGTATGTTTGTTTGTTTGATTGTTTGTTTGTTTGAACGCGCTAATCTCAGGAACTACTGATTCGATTTGAAAAATATTTTTTGTGTTGGATAGTCCATTCGACGAGGAAGGCTTTAGGCTATTGGAAATCGAAATCCACGCGGACGGAGTCGCGGGCGGCCGCTAGTTTTTATATACAACGTTACATAGGTAGAAAATGTGTAGGAACATTTTGTTTTCATACAACGTTATATCGACTTTTAATATTTTATCAGATCTGGTTCGAAATATTGAACCTTGCAGTAAAAACAAACAATATATTAAGTAGCTCCAAATACACTGTTTTCATCTAGATAATTTTATATAAGATCTATTAATTATTTTAATTTTTATTTACTTTATAACAGAAATTACTACTTTTAAATCTTACTATTAAATCATGGTTGTTTGACATTGTTGCTAGACCCACAACCAAAATAGTAAAATAAGTATAAATTAACCCTTTCATACACATTTAATTTTAATATCAAATTATATTAATTAAAATTAAAATGTTTAAATGTACATCAAAGTGCTCTTGTAAGCTGGTAAAAAACTCAGATAAGATACTTTCAATAAAAATATTCATTTAAGGAGATAAGTTTCTTTCAAAACTTAATCGCGATCTTATTCGAAAATAATTTTAAATATTTAAGAAATTCAATTTCGATCTTGCGCCTTTAAAAGGCAGAATGCTTAAGGATTCTTTAGTAAGAAGGTTCAGAAAGTATTTGTCTGGTTGAAGTCTAAACTCCATAGCTGATCGAGTCACAAAAGAATTCGCGAAACTGAATAGGCTCAGAAATTTTGAATTTGGAACGAAATGAATGTGAACAAAAAGGTAAATGGAATCCTAATTTTATATGAATCTAATTGTTTGAGCGCCTAAAAATTATAATGGTTTAATTTTAATATTATTGATTGATAAGAAATAATTAGAACATACAAGTTCGTGGCAATTATGTATACCTAATGGAGTTGTTTGGTGTTGGTGTTGGCTACTCCGAAATACTCCGTTATGAAATGCTAGAGCAGCTACCCGCGACTCCGTCCGCGTGGTTGTCGGTTTCCAGATAGGTATATACTATGGCCTAAAGACTTCCTCGTCAAATGGACTATCCGACACAAAATATTTTTTCAAATCGGACTATTATTTACTGAGATTTCCGACTTCAAACAAACAAACAAACAAATTCTTCAGCTTTATATTACTAATAAATATTATTATGGTTACCTATACATACTATTTTTCATGAAAATAATATTTATTTAAAACGATAGTTAATTTTAAATAGTTCAAAAATTTCACGACATTTCAAGCCTTAATCGAAGGTTTCATTGACTGCGAATGAAGATCTTTAAATAAACACTTTTTATATTAAGAGACACTTAATTTGATAAAATCGCATTTATATTGAATCATTCTTATTGTCTCGTTAAGGGTGTCCATTACTTTCTCAATATAAGCTATTGCTTCTACATCTATCGTGAAGTTTTTTGCTTAAAATACGTTTTTCTAAAGAGATTTCAAATGTCAACTAATATGTAATATTATAAATGTGAAAGTTTGGTTGTTTGGATGTTTGTCCGTCAATCCCTCTGACACTACTAAACGAGATTTATGAAATTCGGTATACAGGCAGCGTATAGGCTGATTTAGGTGATAGAATACTTTTTATCCTGATTAAATGCTCTCATAGGATAAACCAAATTCCACGCGAACGAAGTCACGGACAGCGGCGAGTAAACAAATACATAATTTAATTTGTTTAATTTGGAAAAAAAATACTACTAGGAGTTAAAAATATCAATGACGTTCCGATATTCAAAATGGAAGAGCTGATTGTCAGTGCTATCAAGGACAATATAATTGAACCAACTTTTTGAATGTGCTTTTCAAACTTGAAAACATAATAGCCATAAGATTGTGTTAAATTAAGCCTTGACCCATTACTTTGTTCCTTATTGATTTTAGAAACTCGAAATTGATAGAATTAATTCTCAAAGTTTTAAGTGCCGTCCTCGGATATTTTGAAGTTACAAAGACAATTTTAACTCCACCGGGAACATCAAATGCTCATCTAGATGTTATATTATAAATACTATATATATAATATAAACGAATCGTTTCGTCTCAAAAATGGAAGCCATAATCTGTAAAAATAATATGTGCATATATGTCTTTTCAAAACAGTAGTTATTGTCGCTAAATATCGTTTAACCGCTGATTCGTCTGAAAATGTGATATTGTAAATCTTATCTCAGAGTTATTTATAACATAGTTTTGCTTAAACTGCAATATGTTTTTTTTGGCCAGTATTTTCCACAGTTAAACATGTCTGACTATCCATTCGACAATTTTTATATGGAGTTATCTCGCGTTTGAATATTGGTTTTAATACTTCCTTGGTGTTTATAAATTATCCGCTGTCACTATTACCGCGATATTATCACCTGTATAAGTCATCTAATTTCGTAATTACATAACTTATTTCATCACTTAACCTTGCCATAGACAAGGCGGTACGCATAAATCAAATAACTTTTCAGGACACGTCCTCTACGTCGTACCATAGAGTAGAATTTGTCAGACATGCCTCTGAAATATTAATGAAGGGAGGCCGGCTATGCAACTAATAATAAATTAGGTCAGCTCTGTCGGTTGTCTCTCGATTTATAATTTATCCTGCGCCAGACAAATGGAGGACTGATGGAGTGTAATAGGTGCGTTTTAAAAGTACAATAAAATCCTTTTTTTTCTTCTTGTCGGTGGGCTACCTCTGCACCTTAAAATATGTATGGTATGCTTGCATGTCAACAATGCAGATCAATATTTTTAATCCTTTGAGAAAGGATGTTAAAAGTCGGATTATCTGATGTGCTCCGTACTTCGGAAGGCATGTTTTGCCGTTGGTCCTGCGCCTGATCTCTCTACGGTCTTGTCAGATTGATGTCCCACCGAATTATGAAAGTGAGGGAAAAGTGGGAGTACCTCTGCTTGTACACTCACTTGTGCACTAAAATATATCCTGCGTACCTGGTTGATCGTAAGATCGGCCGCCATTGTGGAACATGGCCGGAAGGTACATTTGTTTTTATTATTTATCTGATATTGTAACAAATGAAGTTTATGAGAAAGGAAAGTAATGTACCAGTGTACCTGCAGACTACTCGTTTGCTGTAAAGTGTGTTTATCCTCCATAGTTGTTTGATTGTGAATATTTGCTACATATTCAATTGGTATTTGATTTTATACACTGTAACAATATATTCTGCGTGGGAATAAAAAAAACTCAGTTCTTCCAATGCGTCTAAAGAGATATCAAAATGTACATAGACAATGGAAGGAGCAGGTATAAAAAATACACAGAAAAATACCGACAAACCGAAACTGAACTGCAAAGCAGAAAATACCAGATAAAAAATAAAAGCCAAACCGTCTAAACAACCCATATACCGTTCCATCATTAGTATTGTAACGGGTCGGTTAATATTGCCGGTGCAAACCAAACAGCGGCGTTTGCACAGCGGACAAACAAACTGTAACAAATCACTGCAGGGACTGGGTGATTAAACCCGGTGGGCCGCTGTCGCTCTACGAGTATTTTGTGCATTGCAGTGCGACCAATATTGGAGAATCAATTCCCTATATACACTTTATACACTATAGAACAAACCCACTCACGTCTAAAACATCACAAAGTAAAACAATAATCACTATTCTGAGAATAGTGTGTACAAGAAAATTAGCTAGAAAGAAGATGGCAGCCTAGGGGTAAAGAACGCTGCTTTGCAGGTGTGGGCTGTAACCCTGTCAAAGACAGTCGTTGTGTATTAAATTTAATTAATACATTGTAACAATATACACTGCGTAGTTATAAAAAAAAATTAAATGTGTAGATAGTTATGACAATTGAAGTAGCAGGTAAAATTTATGTACAAGAAAAAATCAGCCAGACCGAAACAAAAAAGCAAAATTGAAAATAACAGCACAAAAATGAACTCAAAAGCTTCTAAACAACCCGCAACTATATACCGTCCGTATCCATCATTAGTATTGTAACAAATATTGCCGGTGCAAACCAAACAGCGGCGTTTGCACAGCGGACAAACAAACTGTAACAAATCACTGCAGGGACTGGGTGATTAAACCCGGTGGGCCGCTGTCGCTCTACGAGTATTTGTGCAAATGTGCATTGCAGTGCGACCAATATTGGAGAATCAATTCCCAATATACACTTTATACACTATAGGACAAACCCACTGACGTCTAAAAATCACAAAGTAAAACAATAATCACTATTCTGCAAATAGTTTGTACAGAAAAATGAATAAGAATAGGAAAAAGAGGATGGTAGTCTAGTGGTGAAGAACGCAGCTTCACAGGCGTGGGTTCAAACCTCCTGTCCCAGAAAGTAGTTATGTATTTAAATAAATAAATAAATTAAATGTAACAATATACAACGCGTGGTTACTAAAAAAAAATCCAATGTGTAGATAGTTATTAGCAGGTAAAATATATACACAAAAAAAAAACAGGCAAGCCGAAACTAAAATGCAAAATTGAAAATAACAGCACAAAAAAGAACTCAAAAGCTGCGGACAAACAAACTGTAACAAATCACTGCAGGGACTGGGTGATTAAACCCGGTGGGCCGCTGTCGCTCTACGAGTATTTGTGCATTGCAGTACGACCAATATTGGAGAATCAATTCCCAATATACACTTTATGCACTGTACAACCATCCCTCACTCATCACAAAGTAAAACAATAATCACTATTCTACGAATAGTTTGTACAGGAAAATAACTGAGAAAGAAGATGGCAGCCTAGGGGTAAAGAACGCTGCTTCGCAGGCTTGGGTTGTTTGTAACCCTGTCCAAGAAAGTCTTTGTAAATTAAAAATAATAAAAAATACACTGTAACAATATAAACCACGTGGTTATAAAAAAAATCTAATGTGTAGATAGTTATGACAATTTTGAAGTAGCAGGTAAAATATATACACAAAAAAAAAGCCAAACCGAAACTAAAATGCAAAATTGAAAATAATAGCACCAAAATGAACTCAAAAGCTTCTAAAAACGCATACAACATATACCGTCCGTATCCATCATTAGTATTGTAACGGGTCGGTTAATATTGCCGGTGCAAACCAAACAGCGGGCGTTTGCACAGCGGACAAACAAACTGTAACAAATCACTGCAGGGACTGGGTGATTAAACCCGGTGGGCCGCTGTCGCTCTACGAGTATTTGTGCAGTGCAGTGCGACCAATATTGGAGAATCAATTCCCAATATACACTTTATACACTATAGTACAAACCGTCTACGTCTCCGTAGACGTCAGTGGTCTAAAATATCACAAAGTAGAACAATAATAACTTTTCTGAGAAGAGTTTGTACAGAAAAATGTGAAAGAATAGGAGAAAGAGGATGGTAGCCTAGTGGTAAAGAACGCAGCTTCACAGGCGTGACTTCAAACCTTCTGTCTAAGAAAGTCTTTATGTATTTAAATTAAATAAATAAATAAATTCACTGTAACAATATACACCGCGTAGTTATAAAAAAAATTAAATGTGTAGATATTTATGACAATTCTGAAGTAGCAGGTAAAATATATACACAAAAAAATCAGCCAAACCGAAACTAAATTGAAAATAACAGCACAAAAATGAACTCAAAAGCTTCTAAACAACCCATATACCGTATACCGTCCGTATCCATCATTAGTATTGTAACAAATATTGCCAGTGCAAACCAAACAGCGGCGTTTGCACAGCGGACAAACAAACTGTAACAAATCACTGCAGGGACTGGGTGATTAAACCCGATGGGCCGCTGTCGCTCTACGAGTTTTTGTGCAATGCAGTGCGACCAATATACAAATAGGGAGGGAATCAATTCCCTATATACGCTATACAGGTTTGCACTGTATGTATACTGGCGTCGAAGATATCACAAAGGGGCGGTTTCACTCTCTCAAATTAGTTTGTACAGATACTCGTAGTTAAAATTTCACTAAAAAAAAAGACGAAATTCTGCACAAATGTGAAATAAATAATTTTTGTTTTTTAGATTATTTTTATGACAAAATATCAATATAACTTAAAAAAAAAACAGTAAACTCAAACTGCCTTTCGGGCGTGCGAGGTTCAAATCCTGTCAGTTTGTAAAGACAAGATGAATTCTTGGTTTTATTTATAATTTTACTGTCAAACTTAATAACACATATTATGCTGACGTTCACCCAACGTCGCAACTATAACGAAACGAATTTTGTCAATTTCAGAGAACTGAGCTCAGCGTGAATGATATAAAACGAAATCAAACTAGATGAAATTTCTGAATTGCTAGAGCTACCCGTGAGTGATTTACTAAAGTAGATCTCTAGTCTACTACCTAAGCTCAGTCGTGATGTTTAATAATAGAGTTTCAATTTCATCGAAACCTGAGAATAGACAAAGGCAAATAGTTTTTATTTCTATCTCAGCTTAGATTCCCGGGCTGACTCCGAAATCGTCATAGTTTAAATAGAAGTCGGAACTAATTCCGGAAGTACCGTACGACGAAGATATCGATATAGCCTGTGGAATGAGTTGAAAGGTTTCAGCGGGAAACTAAAACGGTTATTTACCGATAATTAACGTTCACAATAAATATTATTGGAAGATTTAAGTGCAGTCTGATATAACAGTCAAATCGACGCAATCATAGTTATAATCTATACCTGCGTACAAATTGAAAAGAACCTGATTTCAAATATAATGAGCCATTTAATCAAATTAAAAATCAATATTTACCATTCCCTGAAAAATTCGATCAAAACAAATTATCATTTACAATTAATTTAAAATTATTTCTTTAAATCACGAACATTTTATGCTACAGCTCAAGTTAGCGTAGAGAAAAAGAAATTGAGCTATGTACATATAACAAATTCAAAACTTAAACCACACTCTCAAAGCAGACGACGAAATCAGACTAGCTCCTCAGAAAACAAAGTTCGAAATCAGTTTATCTAGCAGCTTTTAAAATGCCAATGTAAAGACCGCCTGATGAAGGAACTTGCTAATTTCTTTCATATGATTGCAGTTCGATGGTTCAATCTTAAGCGAGGCTAAAATATAAATTGGGTACTTTTGTTTTAGTTTGTAGGGAAGCTACTGATTCAATAAAGAGATTTTGTAGTAAATTAAAAATCGGTCAGTATCAGTGACCGAAGGTGTGGAGTATTATTTTAATATGATTCGGTAAAATTGTTGAAATAATTATATAAGTTGTTATTTGGAAGAATGTCAACCAGAACAGATTAATTACGTCAATAAATAATATTCCCTTACTACTGCTGTTAAAGTTACTTAGTAACAAAAAAAAAAGTGCTACCTGATTGAAATGTGCATGTACTTTCAGAGGAAGTTATACTATGCTTCTACTGCTTCTCTAAATACGATGTAATAAGACGCTAATAAGTTCTCCAAAACGCAACCGAAATACTCAGAATTATTTCATCGTTGTATAAATAGTATCCGGCTATTCATCACTGTCCCAGTTAATTACGTAACACTAATCTCGACCTCAAAAGCAGCAAAGAAAGTATTCTCAACATCCATCCGAGCAGAAAAATGTTCCTTTTAAACATCCCAAGAATTACTTTTTGAATAAAGTGTTGGTTCTTCTTAACGACCCGGCCTTCCGTCAATAGGATATTAATTAAAAGAGACTATCGCAAAAAACGGGTCAAGATATTAATACCGGCTCTCGAAATTGTCTTTTACCTTTAAGGAGAAATTTTCAAAGAACGCGCAGCCTCGTTGGACTAATTTCAGCTTTGTTGTGGCTGCGGCGTCCGGAAGCTTGGAAACATTGGGGAAACTTCGTTACTGTGTCGTCGCGCGAGAGAATTTTGTGGTGAGCCAATATAACTTTCGACGGGGAAAAACTACGGCCGGCCTTATAGAATCTTAATGGGGTTCTGTGTTGGGGAATGCCAGAATTCGTGTCATTTTTAGTAAATTTCAATCGACCATGTCGGTTTTTATTGGAAGGTAATTTTGCTACGCTTGATTTAGACATGACTGGCATCTATCCATAGAATGGGCAAAATATGTGATTTTTTTAATCGATCTTAGGCTCCTTGTCTTAACGATAACCAAAACTTTTTTCATTACTACAACCAACTCCAGTATTCGAAAGTCCGGCATTTATTAAGTAAAAAAACAAATTTCATCGAAGAACGATCGATGTGTCATCAAAGACAACGTTAAATGTTTCCCCTATGGAATTTCTTAATAGATTACCTATTCTCAATGCTGGTTTAAATTATACTCATGGGATGCCTTAAATAAATAAACACAATCCGCAAACAACATCCATGTGACAATTTGCGGTCAGTAATGGAGCCCACGTAACTATTGCACCTCGCCACGATGGAGTAAATATTAAACGCCAGTGAGATAACTATAGTAATAAAAATATTAAGACAACACACTATTTTTAAATATTTGTTAATTAGTAATTCCCTAAAAAAAAATTAAAATTCAAAAAAATTAAAACAATCTTCAAATCAATTCAATCAAAAAACATGTTTTTTTTACTTTACTTCTGGTGTCCGTAACCAGATAACAATTTGTTTGGTTTTAGCTTGAATGACTTAAGTACTAATAAATGATTCCAATTCAATATTGAATAAGGTCCTATGATTTATACATTACAACACAATCGTGCAATGGACCGGAAATTCGCCAAGAGGAGGCCAGTGCAAGAGTTTATTGGGTTTCTAAATCCACACACTGTCAAAATATTGTATACTGTGGCACAATACGCTTCAATACGGTTCTGGAACGGGGCGCGGCTTAATTAAACGTGTAATACTGATCAAAGTTTGCATGTCTAACGATCAATTTGCTTCTGAATACGAAGATAATAATATGGCATGGAGGCAACGGGCTTAGATGTTTTCCGTATGAATTATTATTGCTGCAACATATTTTAATTCGTAATGTTATTTTATTCCAATTGTATTGTGTTTGATAATTTCCCATTTTACTATTTTATTTAATTTAGTTGATATGTTTTGTTATAATTTTCGAAGAGATATATATTTCTTTTCCTTTCTCCGCTCTCTTAACATTGTACACCCAATTTTGGGTAAGCTGGTTTTGTCACTGAACATAATATTAAGATCCTATGAACACAGCTTTCACAATAAATGATTTCTGATTCTGATTCTGCAAGATGATTATTACTCAATGTTAAATTTTGGAGTGGATACCTCATTTCGATGCGTAGTGTAGGACGCCTTCAGGCCAGGAGTGACGATCTGCCTATGGCCAGCTGTGGACTGCGATAAGCTGATGATAATGATTTTAAATTAATACAATTTTCGTTAAATCTGTTTTAAATCAGTGCAAAACGTAATTTATGTATAAAACATACCACAGGAAAAAGACTCGGTGGTTTTTCTACCCAGTTGCCAACACCGAATATCCGACCGAATACTAGCAAAGAATACCTGCCCTCAGAAATATTACCCATGTAAGTACTCTTCTTCTTCCTAGCGTTTATCCCGTTTCTATGCGGGGTCCGATTTGACCATGATTCAGGTTTTGGCAAGTCTGGTTATTACAGTAAAGCGACTGCCTTCAGACCTTCGTAACACATAGAGGGGAACCAGACAAATTACCTATGTAAGTACCTACCATCTAATTCTCGTAGTATAGTAGTTATCTACATATTCTGGAATATCTATCCATCTTACTCCATAACTCGAACAAAGCAACTTAAGTCTAACAAACACCGTTATAATACCGATACAAAATACAAATCCGAGAAAGCTTAAGTTCCATGTTTTAGTGTGGAAGTTCAAAGATAATTTAAACAGATGTCAACTATTGGAACAACAATACCTTTTGTTGAACTTCGCTATTAGTTTACACAGAATCTAAGTAATGGAATTGATAACGTAACGTGTTACCTACAGCAGTTAAGATTTGTTTTGCGATAATCCAGAAGATTGCCAATCCATTGGGATAGACCTTTCGAGTACACCAGAGGTGGATTTGCGAATAAATTTTATCTCAGTTTCTGAAGGGTCTTGTTTAACTTAATATTTATACTAAGAGGTTCATTTCATTTTATACCCGATAGAGTTTATTATATTATATTTATGTATACTGTATAGTTGTATTTTATTATAAAGTACTTATATATATTTTTATATAAAGTTATATGTGTATTTTTTATGTAGTCTGTTATATGTTAACTAGTTTATAAGAGTAAATTATTTTATTTTAATAGCACTACCTGTTTTGCCCTTAGGTTGACTGGTAGAGAATGCCATGAGGCGTTAAGTCCGCCTTTTGTACAAATTTTATTTCGTGCAATAAAGTTTAAATAAATAAATAAATTAGATTTTATTTGAATGTTCAGTCATTGTTTGGCAGGTAACGAACTAAAGGGGAACAATATTTTGACTGACCCGCTGGTCTAATGGTGAGAGCCCCTGACTAAAGAACCAAGAGTTGTTCCTTCGAATCCTGTTAGAGGCAAATGTTAGTGCGATCAATATTGAAATTTGCACTCAAGTCAAGGATGTTTATAAAAGCACTAGCGGCCGCTCGCGACTCTGCCCGCGAAGATTTCAGATACTTTTTTTCGAAATATAGCCTATGTGCTTTCTAAAGATGTAAAGATTGTCTTTGTCAATTTTCACCAAATCGGTTGAGGTCCAGATCTTTTCATACAAATGATTTTCCCGCTAACTCCCGTTCCCGTGAAAATTTTGCAATATCCTGTTGCAACTAAGCTTTAAGTTTACTAAAGTACATGCCAAATTTTAAGCGTCTAACTTAAGGGGTTTATATTTTTCATACAAAAGGATTTTCCCTCTAACTCCTTTCTTAGTGCACCTCTAAGGTACCTAAGCTACGTCTTTTAACAATTTAATTTAGTTGTTTAGGCTGTGCGTTGATATGTCAGTTAGTCAGTTACTCCTTTAATATATTACAAAGATTAGATTAAAGTGTGACTAATCTGTTAGCTACCATAGTACAAGTTTCAAGTTCTTCAGTTTCAGTTCCGTTTTTGTCATTAAATGTCAGAAAGGTAATGTTGTAATTTAATATTTATCTGATCAATTCGATGTTGTTTGATATTATCAGCATTGATATCACACCATTTCAGCGAGATTTTCAATTGAGCGGGGCATGTAATCGTGCAATGAAATGATACGCTACCCACGTTACAATATCACTGAATATCAGAGAGATTAATTTAAAAAGCAAATATTTGCATGAATATGTTTTCCGGGTTAATAAATGTTTTCCTGCATTACAATGGAATTCGTTGAAATCATTATAGGACATGTTGATAAATTAAAAATAATATTTTCATTCGAATGTCTACTCAAAAAAGTATTCGTATTATTAAGATTTTCACAACGTATGCTCATATTTGACGACCGATTGGTGTAATGGTCAAGATGTTGCCTATTACGCAAGGGGTCGCGGGTTCGATCCTCGCACAGGACAAACATTCGTGTGCACGAATATGTCTGTTTGTCCTGATCTGGGTGTTATATGTATCTATATAAGTATATTTGTAATACCACTGTTGATTCTGATGTCTGTAACACAAGTGCTTAAGCTAGTTAACACGGGGTCAGATCAATGTATGTGATGTTGTGAAATATTTATTTATTTATTATTATTATATAAAATAACTAAAAACATTACCTATATTTAAAAAAACTTTAAAAAGCTACTTTTTAATGTCAATGAAGTTGTGAGTTGACAGTTGTTAATTAAAATGTCATTTGACATAGCATGACATCATTTGAGTATTTTTTTAGTTTCAGTTGTTTTATTTAATGTTGAGTAATATTATGTATGTGGAAGTTTGTTTAGATGTTTTTCCGTCACTCACGCTGAAACAACTGAACTTTGATGAAACTGCGGATGTATATGTTACGGGCCATGTGATAAGCCCGGGCCGTATTAATAATTCCCGGTCTGTATGAATAATTCCCTACTCAATTGGGCAATGTGATAAAAATAGCGAAATTAATCACTTTTCCCGGCCATTATGAATAATTCCCAACCCATATTGGGCAAAGTGATAAAATAGGTTATTTGAAGTGTTTTTGCTAATTAAATCTTATTAAACTTACAATATTAACATGAAAAGTTAAAGGACACAACAATTGAACATTTAAAAATAAACACTACAAAAAGCAATTATTGATATAATTAACTTCCTACTTTTATTTAGATAAAAATATTACATAAGATGAAAAGTCCTTACCATGTGTTATGTTCGTGACTAGGGGAATTTTAAAAGGTCATAAAAAAAAATAACCCTAACCTATATTATCCATCCATTAGTCTTCCGCTACTTAGGTGGTCTAAAATAGGTTAGGGTTATTTTTTTTTGTGACCCTTAAACATTTCTTATCATAATGCCCGGTCCAAGTGATAAATACAAGCCATCTCAAACACTGATTTATTACATGGACCAAGAGGCGTCGGGAATTATTAATACGGGCCGGTCAAAGTGATAAATTAATCACTTTGCCCAACGCTCTTGGGAATTATTAATAAAGGCCGGCCCTTATTCATAATTCCCGATTAATCACGTTGCCCGTAACATATATATATGTTACGGGCCATGTGATAAGCCCGGGCCGTATTAATAATTCCCGGTCTGTATTAATAATTCCCTACTCAATTGAGCAATGTGATAAAAATAGCGAAATTAATCACTTTTCCCGGCCATTATGAATAATTCCCAACCCATATTGGGCAAAGTGATAAAATAGGTTATTTGAAGTGTTTTTGCTAATTAAATCTTATTAAACTTACAATATTAACATGAAAAGTTAAAGGACACAACAATTGAACATTTAAAAATAAACACTACAAAAAGCAATTATTGATATAATTAACTTCCTACTTTTATTTAGATAAAAATATTACATAAGATGAAAAGTCGTTACCATGTGTTATGTTCGTGACTAGGGGAATTTTAAAAGGTCATAAAAAAAAAATAACCCTAACCTATATCCATCCATTAGTCTTCCGCTTCTTAGGTGGTCTAAAATAGGTTAGGGTTATTTTTTTTGTGACCCTTAAACATTTCTTATCATAATGCCCGGTCCAAGTGATAAATACAAGCCATCTCAAACACTGATTTATTACATGGACCAAGAGGCGTCGGGAATTATTAATACGGGCCGGTCAAAGTGATAAATTAATCACTTTGCCCAACGCTCTTGGGAATTATTAATAAAGGCCGGCCCTTATTCATAATTCCCGATTAATCACGTTGCCCGTAACATATACTATACATTCATTGATACTGGTATAAAGACATGCGGGGCTCACTTAGGTGATAGGATAATTTTTATAAATAAACCATGAAGCTTGATCACCCGTGCAAAGCTGATAGTGGTTGTTCATATCTTTCGACTAAACACCATTTTACAGTATTTAGTTAAAATCTAAGCATCGATGTGGTCTTCACAGACCACTTCTTTTGATACATGAAATGAAACATCTACCACATTGGATCTTGTAACTGGAACGTTGACACACATCCCGAGGCGCTGCTGTCTCAATGACTCAAAGGCTTCCGGGGTCAGGCCACGACCGATGCTCGGTTGAATTGACACGAGAGAAAAACCTCTGTTAATGTCTATAAGTTTGAAAATCTTGTATATAAGACTTGGATTTTTTAAAGGTTGCAATACAGTTAGTTTAGTACTCTATTTGCCGGTCCAATACCTATGCCTCATATCTTTTGTATGAGATGTAAAGGTTTGTAGCATTTTTGAAAAAAAATATGTGGGTTTGCGCTCACGGTGGAAGCAGAATTGAACATATAGATACTTGTATGTGGCGTGATATTTTCTTCTTTGTTATGCTTTATTCTAATAACAGCGCTATTTATAATAACTTGTTAAATTCCATTAAGGATAACTTACAGTTTTAAGCACTTGGACTCAGAATATTAGTTATCTTGAAGTGCAATTGAATTTACTTATTGCATGTACAATTTTATACCATTTTCAATTAATTTTAAATATACCGTTGATTTTAAGTGTGACCTCGAAAATCACGCGCAAAGTTCTCACAAAGCCTTAAGTAGCCACTCAGGCGTAAAAATCTCCCACAGTCCCACAAAAGATTGGGGAACATTTAAACAGCTCTTTGAGTTACACGAACACGGTAACTCAATTTCCATACTAAAAGGCCCGCTCCATGTGTTGATTGTGTTACAAACTTACTCCGGACCGAGGTGCTAACTTGTACAAGGCATAATGCGAGGAATAAATTGAAAATTATACGCAGCACCACTGACCCGAGAATGGAAGGCCGATCTTACGATCAGCTAAGTACGCAGGATATTAGTGCACAAGTGAGTGCGCAAGCACAGGTGCACTCCCTATTCTCTCACTCATAATTCGGTAGGACAGCAATCTGACACGACCGTAGAGAGGATGGAGAGGAGAGGCGCAGGACCAACAGCTTAACGTGCCTTCCGAACCACGTAGGAGCTCAAGATGAAATTTTTCGGTCACCCATCCGATGACTGGGGGGGGGGTATATTATAGCATCAACTAATAGTAAGTGTAGTTTGGAATTTAGTCTAGGCCAGACTCTTTGACACTGGGCACAATGGGCACGTGCCCAAAGCCGCATACGATTGGGGCCTCCAGAAACTGCACGATTACCAAAAGGTTCAGAAGCCCATGCGCCCAGGGCCTCTTATAGGTGAAAAACAGCCCCATATCGACAGTACTGGCCTTAGGCTAAAGTTTACGATAGGCAGGTAGTTTGGTGACGGCAGTGACCCGGATGGTGAAAATGAAGGTCTTCACCTAGCAGATTGTTCTATTGACATTGTTGCGTGCGATTTATTAGGTCTGAAACTTGAGTAGTGAAACAAAATGAGAAAAACTTGATAAGCACTTAGACGACTTTACCGACTAATTTAAAATATACCTTATTTATTCCGAAAGGACACGGGCAAATCTGGGCTTATCGTTACACAAATAAAATATTTATCAAAAAAAAGTAGTAGATTTTTAATTTTTAATCATGAAATATCAAGTAATTTTAACATGGGATATTAAATAAAATATCAAATCATATTATTATTGACTTTCGTTACTTCCTAGCTTTACTGTCACTTTTTAACAATGTTGCCAAATGAATTAAAGTAATGATATAAATAAAGAAATGATATAAAATAGAAAATCAAAGCAATGAAAGTGAATCAGTGTTTTTTTCTTTGTATTATGTTTTAAAAAAACGTTTAAAATAATGGATTATATAACAACGTTTATAAAAACATTGTAACAATAAATTGATCAACCGGTTGTTTTTTTTCTTGTACTGGCAACAAAGTAGAACTCATGACACATCAAATGTCAATTGTCAAAAAAATCATAATTTACGGTGGTGGATATTTCGTTTTGTTGTGTCTTCATGTGCTTTTATTATTCAATTAGTATTGTTTTGCGACTTTGGCTACATATAAAGGATTCTGACGGTTATTGCTCTAAGGAACAACCCACGCTTTTCTTAAAGGACTTAGTTTTCTTGCCTTCTCTACTTACCTCAGCTATAACGACCGGATTTCGAAGCAGAATACAATGAGTGATCAACGACTTCATTGTATTAATTGCGGCATAGCTAGCTGACGTCGTTTGTTTGTATGTTTAATCGTTTATGATGAAGTAAATGATCAATAAATAATTATGAGAGAAATGTGTTTTTCATTCATACTTATACCCATCTACACTAATGCTATAAAGAAGAAAGATTTGTATTTTTGTGTGTCTATTTGTATGTTTGTAATTATTTATTTATTAGAAAGCTGGATTCACCCTGAGTAACATAGGCTGTATTTTATCTAGATACGGGAAGAAGTTACCCCCGGGATGCGGTTGAAACCGCGGGAAACAGCAAGTCTTTTACAATAATCTTAGAAACCGCAATGTGTTAATGTCCTTAAATACAATCTGATAAAATCTAGTCAGTAGTAGTCATGAAATACAACGTGAGAGCACTGAGACTTTATACGAATAACTTACTACGAAGCAAATTATAACACCCTATATCTTTTTCTCCCGTGTAGCAGTTGTGAAAAAGTTTTTTTATTTGAAATGGCAGGAATATCAAAATAAAATAGTGTAGAATTGGTTGCTGTAACGTCAGGCCCAATTTTGTATGGACGTTCGCCCGGCTCCTTTAAAACCTGTACGTATTAATATTTAAACTTCATGCGAAATTTAAATTGCCAGGTATTATGTATTTACGTAAACCAAAAAAGGCTTTTCGCTAGAAACTCGAGATAAGTAATTTTTGGACGCTGTAAATATTTTACAGAACATGTTTTAAAGATCCTCGTTTGCCAGGTTTGGCAAACGAGGACGAGGACGTCCTCCTAACAGATGGTCGACCGATATAGTTAAAACGGCGGGTAAGACCTGGTCGAGACTGGCGCAGGACCGCCGCGCATGGCGTTCCTTGGAGGAGGCCTATACCCTGCAGTGGGATCATTTTTAAAGGCTGATGATGATGATGATGATGATGTTTTAAAGACGTTATGCGAACAGAAAACGTGCATCATTATTTGTGATGAATTTTTTTTTTTTTTTTTTAATTAAATCAATACCTCTATTTATACATTTCATCCCATGATAATATAAAACAACATAAGTCTGTTTATTATAACAAAATAATTAAAAAAGGAGGAGCGTGACGGCGCAGTGGTTAGCGCGCTCGGCCTGCGATTGCGAAGTTAAGCAAACGCAGAGACCCGTCATCGGATGGGTGACCGGAAATTTTCATTCCAAGCTGCTCCGTGCTTCGGAAGGCATGTTAGCCGTTGGTCCTGCGCCTGTTTTCTCTGCGGTTGTTTCAGATTGCTCTCGCACTTAGTTTTCGCATTCAGTTTAAGAGAGGTAGAGCTTTGTGGAAATTCCACTCGAATGAGCTGCTCGTCTGGGGAAGTACCTCCACCTTACAGAAGACCGCAGTGAAGTAGCACTTCGTAACTGTTGTGCTTCGTAACTGTTGGTGAGTAAGGTTGCCAGAGCTCATTTGGGGAGGGTATGGGGTTAATGCCGGCAACACATCAACGATACCTCTGGTGTCGCGGATGTCCATGCACTTGTGCACTATAAAATATCCGGTGGATCCTGGCTGATCGTAAGATCCGCCGCCATGATCGGAAACAGCCAGAAGGGTATTATGATTACAATGTAACAATCTCAGTATGGCATACTTGTGTCATATTGTATACTACAACAAAGTTATTTTATTATAAACATTAACAGTACGCCAGTGGTTTAAGTACCGGGCCGTGATCTCGAGGTCCTAGGTTCGATTCCCGGGTCGGGCAAAAAGACATGGCCAACATTCTACGGAACGTTTGCCTAACCACCAAATTCATTTCCCACAAACATGTCGTACTGCATTAGACTCGTTACTATCAGAACATTCAATATCATTTACAACTAAAGTCCAAGAACTTGAGGTTATAATTATACAGACACACAAAGATTGCAAAAAACATTTCAATCCCTTAGTGTAGCATTGTTTTGATTGATGACATGATACATTGGTTACATAGGGGTACCTTAGACGGTAGGTTTTGCTGTCAGTTTTACCACAGTCATTGCTGTGACTGATGAATAACCTGCCGTGTAATGCGGTGACTGACGGTTGCATGAAATTGATTGACAAATATCTGGATACTTTGATTTGTTTGTCATGCAACCATCAATCATGATTGATGGAATTGACTGACCAGGGCATGAGCGTCTAGGTACCCCTAAGGCGACCATTAGACGCTCATGCCCTGGTCAGTCAATTCCATCAGTCATGATTGATGGTTGCATGACAAACAAATCAAAATATCCAGATCAAAGATTTTGGAAGTTAGTAGATGGAGACAATGATTTGACAGATTTTTTGTCCTTTTTCTCCTTATTATGAACCACGTGTGATAGAGCAAGATACCAGACACCCGACAAAAATCGTCTAAAACGTCATTATCACGTGATGGAACTAGGGATTCCAGTACATGCGTACCGATTTTCATCGATATCGACTCTCCGTTTATATAATTATGTAGTCTATGATCTACTGCACGTAAAATTTTGATACAGATTTTTTTTGATAGTAGAGGTGGTATTGTAAAATAACTTGAATGACGACATCATTTATAAAAGTGGCTATTTCAATTTCAATAATGAATATGGGTAAAGGTGGTCTGGCTATTATGGCGGTCAACTTTTAACGGGAATCGAATCCAGTGTAATTCGTACCTCGAGCGCAATATTCTAAGTAGTAAAAAGTGCCGTAACTATTGTAAGAATATTGAATGACAACCTCGAACAGTTACTTTATAACATTGCATTTCACTCAGATAAACGGATAATACTCGGTATAAAGTACTTTATGGGATCAAAACCCACTCATAAATATTTTTATTAGTGATTGCTTGATCTCGGTTTTTTGGTTTAAGTTCAGATAGTAGAGACAATTAAACACAAAACACATAATCATAAAATACTTTATTAACAATTACAAAACTAAGAGACCTCCATTGTTAGTATCTAGGTATACTAAATAATTAGTTCATGCGAAGCAGCATACGGAGCGCCGCGTAGTACGGATTCCGAAACTGCCCATGAAGACGTGCACCAACAAAACGAGAAAAATACGTATGCGACGCCAATCGCCAAGCTCAGCGTACTTTATCGATAGGCACGGCATCTCACTTAAATTCTCCTTTCCTCTTTCTTGCGATCTGCATCCACGCACAATGCAATGCATTGTTATTAGATATGTAGGTATCTGTCTTTAGAACTTGCACTCAATCTACGAATTAATAATTCTAATCAACTTCTGTTGAGAGTTGAGAGAAACAAACTTTGTAGAGAGATACAGTCGTAGAGATGTGCTGAGTACGGGTCGACTTAAAGGTAATATAAATTTTAATTACCTTTGTTAAACTGAATCGTGTAATATTGTATCTTTTCTTTACACTTTTTCACTTAATAATGAACATTTTCAATGATTATTATTTATGTTGAGTATTTTCATATTAATAAATAAAAAAAATCTCTTAGTAGAAAAACGTCTTGTTGGCTCGAGGACTTTATCGATAGGCACGGCACTATAGGTGTAAAAATAGGTGAATTTTTGAAGTTTTGGTGGCTTCACTCAAACCTGACATATGGATTATCTACTAACTTCCAAAATCTTTGATCCAGATATTTGTCAATCAATTTCATGCAACCGTCAGTCACCGCATTACACGGCAGGTTATTCATCAGTCACAGCAATGACTGTGGTAAAACTGACAGCAAAACCTACCGTCTAAGGCTTTGGTCTAAGGTACCCCTAAGGTTACTCAACGGTGTACCGTGAAAAAACTGTTATCTCTTTTTCTCTTATCGTAATTTTGCTAACGCTTACTCTGTTACGCATTGTATATTATTTCCATGGCAACGGATTAAAATATTTGACAAAACCTGTCGAAATAATGACAATAATATAATATTCATTCCTTTCTGCTAAAAGTAATATTCATTTTGGGAAAAGTAATAAAATACTATGTTTAAAATAAGTTGTTTGTGATAAATAATACTTTAAATGATATAATTTCAAATATTTTTTTATAGTTAAAGCTATATTTTATTGTATGTCACTGTTTTTCATACAATATTATATTGTGTCTATGGAGGACAAGAGCAGACTATCCGTATTTACGTTGAAAGGAACGCATTTTCTCAAAAGCAGTGTGTAGCGTAGAAGTTAAATTACTAATTAATTTCTTTTAAATACTGACAAGTTCTACAGGATTGTAAAATATTTGAAAATTCCTATTTTAATTTAATATATTTTGTGCTTTTGTGCCATTCGTGGCCATCACTAGACAGGAATTGACCATGTCCTTTGTGTGTTAATTAATTTTTCTGAACACATCCTGGGTTGGCGATTAAGCCAAAACTTATCTTTGTAACAAAAACGTGATTTCAAATGATGGAGGCCTTTGTCCTGTAGTGGGACATTATAAGGCTGATACTTTACTTTACATTTACTGTAAATTAAATCATATTATTCAAAACTCAAATTATAAACATTATTACATATTAAGTTTCAAAACGAGACAATATGAACAATCGTCACGTATTTCTCTCCTCGGGGTAACAGAAAAAGCGCAAACTACTCTAGTTGTTCCAAAAAGGTACATGATTTACTATAGGCGTTCCCTTGGCGCGTGTGATTCTAAAGTTTGCTAATAGTATAGGAGGTGACAGCAAAATTTTGGTGACGAACATAAACTGTATTCTGAAATTACTGTTTGCTAGATACAAGGTTGAAACATCGTTCCAAATGCTCCTGTTTATTGTATAGAAGACCCGCTTGGTGTATGGTTAAGAAGTTTACCTACCAGACCAAGAGGTAGCGTGTTCGATTCCCGCACTAGTCAAACATTAGTGTGCATGAACATGTACTCTAGTTGTTGACAGGCCCGTTGGTCGGGTGGCTAGAGACCCTGGCTACAAAACCAAGGGTCGCGTGTGTGATGAAAATCGGCATTTGTACTCGAGTCATGGATGTTTATTAATGTATTTAAGTATGTCTATCCGTTCCCTAGCATCCATAGTACAAGCTTCGAGCTTAGTTTGGGGCTAGGCAATTGGTGTGTTAGTCCAAGGAATTTATTTATTTATTTATGTCTGTTTGTCCTGATCTGGATGTTGTATGTATATATTTTATTATTTTTGTATGAAATAAAAGTACGTAAGATTGTCTATCCGTTCCCTAGCATTCATATTACAACCTTCGAACTTAGTTTGGGGCTTGGCAGGTTTGTTCGTCCAGGGAATTATTTTATATATATTTTTCCTTTATCATATACTAGCGGCCCGTCACGCGGTTTCACCCGCGTGCCGGGGGAACTACTTCCCGTACCGGGATAAAATATAGCCTATGTTACTCTGGGTGAATGTAGCTTTCCAACAGTGAAAGAATTTTTCAAATCTGCCAAGTAGTTTCGGAGCCTATTCAATTCATACAAACAAACAAACAAACAAAAAATCAAACCTTTCCTCTTTATAATATTTGTATAGAAAAACATGTGTGTACATTTATATTCCCGTTCGTACTGGTCTGGGTGTTTATATCCGTGTCAAGTATTCGTGATATAAGTGCTTAATCAACTTATCACGGAATCAGATCAAAGTATATGAGGCTGTCTGTATTGTAAATTATTTCTTATTCAAGCATGTTTTTTTTATTTTTTTGTATATGGTGACCATTTAGGGTAATCATAATAAAAATCTCTATTCATTGCACTAAATACAGTAATTTTCAAACAGAAAAAGATACAGAAAACATTTTGTGCACTAGCATACATTATGTAAAACACATTAGATTGCACAGAGGTTTCCAAACTAGGCCATGCCTGTATCTTGGAAAACCATTGCTTGAATCAAAATTTAAATATGAAGCTATAATTTTGTCTAACAAAAATGTATCTTAAAAGTTAGTTAGGAATGATAATATTCATCAACTACCCCCTGTACTAAAACAGTTCGCTGTTAATATCAAAAACAACATCTACATGGCCGTTAGTATTCTCAGCGAGCGTTCAAGTTCGGCCACATTTCACTGGAGCCCTGACTAAATCATCGCTTACGTGATCTTAGATTTGGCTGGTAGAATGCCTGTTTTATGTACAAACGTAAAGTATTTTAGCACCCCGGTGGGGTTCCTACGAATAAATTTGGGGAATTAAGCTTATTACGTTTAACAGGAAAGTTTATTACGCAGTCTTTTAGAGAGTGGGAAATATTGTTGTCGTGCCCGTTGTCCAGAGACCCTGGCTACAAAACCAAGGGTCGCGGGTTCGAATCCCGCTAGGGGCAAATGTTTGAGTGATGAACAACGGCATTTGTACTCGAGTCATGGACACACATCATGATCCACATTATAATAATAACAAAAATAATTTCATTTTATTTTGCAACAGTTATTACACTTGCCATGTGCTGTCTTTGACTAGATCTGTATTTAGTCAGAGGTAGAACCTGGCCATCTGCCAGGTTCTATCTGCCATTTTATTTAAAACAAATGGTACAAAAAATGCCTCTGTGAAGTTGGCTTTGGCCCCACGCATGCTTCAAAGGACGAGTCCCTTTGGACCCGTGATCTCGAAAGAGTCTGCAATAATAATAATAATAGCTATTTACGTAATAGTACATTTACGTATATCATGAAGTTCGTAACCTCAAAGTAGGTTAAGAGTGCACGTTTCATCAGTCGCAGGCAATGCTCAAAAAACCCTGGTCTTAGTTCAGCCTTTGAGCGCAACATGGCGTCGGGTGGCGTATTTACTAAAAACAACGTAGTAGTATAGATTGTTTTATTTTATTTCGACGGGCCTGTTGGTCTAGTGGTCAGAGACCCTGGCTGCAAAACTAAAGGTCGCGGGTTCGAATCTGGCTAGGGCCAAATGTTTGTGTGATGAAAATCGGCACTTGTACTCGAGTCAAGGATGTTATTAAAAGTATTTAAGTTTGGGATTGATAGTAAGCTTAGTTTTGGGCTAAGCGATTATACTGAAAGAAAGATAGAAAAAGGGAAATCAAATTGTCCTTCTTATTATTGTTTTTAGTCGACTTGCGTCTTCTGTTAAGAGCGGGATGTAATGTCTAATATGAAATTTTGTTTTTTATCGCTATTGTGATAAACTGATAATAAAATAAATTTATTTTTAAACTGACACTACTTTTTGGAAAACCAAATTATTTTACTTACGTATTGAACGTAAACATTTCAATTGGATTCGATGCATTCGATTTGATAGCAAGACAGAGTTTTACGCATACCTACTTCGTTTACATTTTGGTAATTTGTTTTTTGCAAACGCGCTTCCGTGAAAGATGGCAGCCTGTATTGTTTAGCGAGACTTTCATTTAGCGACAGCAGGATGACTTAGTTTCCCCTTACGTCTCGAGAGTACGACACTTTATTAAGAGATGACTAATTTTGAATACGTTAGTTAACTAAATAAATAAATAAATGTTTATTGATTTATTTTATATTATAATATCATTCTAAACGGCGCGTCGCCAAGGTTCCAAGGTATTTTATAAAATTACGACATTTTACGATATGCCTTCGGCAATTTACAAAGCGCTTCGCGTTTGCAAAATGACGACGCCATACGTAAAAAGACTATTCCTGCGATATATACATACTTAAGTAAACTAACTAAGTATAAGATAAATTGCTTTGACGAGCTTGATAACGCAAAAAAAAGTTGTTAGCACGTTCGGCTTGCAATTGCTAAGTTAAGCAACTTTTGCAGAGGCCAGTCATCGGATGGGTGACCGAACAATTTCATCTCGAGCTCCTCCGTGCTTTGAAAGGCAGTCCAGTCATCGGATAGGTGACTAGAAAATTTCATCTCGAGCTACTCCGTGGTTTATTATAAATTTACTATGTTAATTTGCAATACTGTTAAAAGAGATGTCCCAGAAATGTATGAAGCCTCGGCCTGGTCCATACAGTACGCTATACCTTAATATAGACGAATAAGTGTACTACAGTTTTCATTACTCCAATTCTTATGGAAAACCTTAGTTTTTTGGCTGAAACATTAAATCATACCCCAATATTGCAACTCAGTACAATATGGCGGAGGTTCCTTTTGGTATATTTACTTTACTCTATGGACGCATCTTTGAAACTTGAATGACGTTTCTGTCGTTTATCCGTCAGTTTACTTTTGTTTTGACAGTATGCAGTTTATTTCACAAAGTATTTATATTTTTAGGGTACAAAGGTCCTAAAAAGGCTGGGACCCAAAGCCGTAAATCCCAGTAAAGAAAAAAATAACAGTTGTCATCTTTACGAAGTAAAGTGAACAAATAAGTATTTGATTTTATTTTTAAGCCACTAAACTACGAACCAAAAATGATTTATTGTATTTTTAATGGAAATAGCAATATTTTACTGATTTTTTGGTATCACGTACATAATACGGGCCTGGGATGGGACATCTCTTTTGGGTAAATCAATGATGTAAGACAAAAGAGAACATCAAAAATTTAGACCAGGACTATCAAACACAAAAATATTTTTTTCAAATCGGACCAGTAGTTCCTGGGATCAGCGCGTTCAAACAAACAAACAATCTCTTCAGCTTTATATATTAGTATAGGTAAAGACAAAAACTACAATAACCTATGTAAAGCTCCGTGTAAAACCATTAATGCTAAAGCGATAAAATTCACACTAAATCATTATCTAAACGACCGAAAGTAAACGTAGCTTAAAAACATAATATTACGCTAAACCTGAAATAAATGAGCTGAAAAACATTTCAAAGGCGGATCAGAATAATCTAGGTCGTTACTATTTTTACCGGAGATGTTTTTCATGAAAATGTATTTCGATATCTTTGAATTCTTTTAAAAAGTGTCTGACTCAACAGACATTAGTAAAAAACATACTAGTGGAAAAAACGCAACCAAAGTTCAGCGTGACTACGCTTGCAATTCATCTACACGAATACAATAAAACTGCAGATGTTTTTTGTTTCTTTAAACGTGCTAATCTCCGGAACTACTAGTCCGTTTTGAAAAAATATTTTTATGTTGAGTCCATTTGACGAAGAAGGCTTTAGGCTATAGTATATACCAACTAGCGGCCGCCCGCGACTCCGTCCGCGTGGATTTCGATTTCCAATATCCTATGTGTTATTCTGATGTATAAGCTATATTGTGGTGAAGTTTCATTCAAATCCATTCAGTAGTTTTTACGTGAAAGAGTAACAAACATCCATACATCCATACATCCACACATACAAACTTTCGCCTTTATAATAGTAGTAGGATGTGTGCGGAAACCGAAAACCACGTGAACGTTGTCGCGGGTGGCCGCCGTCCATCATAAAATAAATGGAAAATGACACACCATACCGAAATTACGTCGCGTAATATTGTATAGAAAATGCAGTGCCTTCGAACATCCGCCGCGTAATTTCAGCTTCATCTGTGTTTCGACACTTATACTTTTCATTCATCTATTTTCAAGTCGCGTCTGTGCAAAACATTTTATGTCAAGTAGGTACAATATCGCTTGAGAGATAAAACCTTATTTTGAAAAAGCACGTCGGAATCCCCGGAAGGAAATGATCCGGGGCAGTCAGTCGGGTTTAATCGCACTCTTTCTTGCTTTTAGTTTTGCGACGAGTGGAAATATTGTACAATTTTTGAACGCAAGGGTTTAAAAATAATATTCTTTTGGCTTTGACAACTTGGATAATCCTTAAGTTTAGTCATAAGTTATTAGCTCTGCAAGTTTGCCAAGATAAGCTTAGAATAAAAATAAATTCGCATATGGCCGGCCACACTGTAAGCACAAATAGGTTCGCTACACAAATAGGTACAAAAATATTTCGCGGAACCTACATTATGACCAAGATATGAATTGAATTTTTTTTTCGTTTTTTCTAATTTTAAGTAAAGCAAGCTTAAATATAACTTTTTCAATCAGAAGTACATCAATTATTTAAGCTTTGTTATAACTTAAACAAAAACGTAGTGACAAAGCTACTATTATCTACACGACTGACCAGTTAGTATCAAATAAGGTAATATAATAAATCTGAAGAGTTTGTTGGTTTTTTGAATGCGCTAATCTTAGATTCTACTGGTTCGACCATAATAAAATATTTTTGTGTTGGATAGTCCATTTGACGAGGAAGGCTTAAGACTATACTATACACCTATGTGTGCGGAAACCGGAAACCATGCGGACGGAGTCGCGGGCGACCGCACGTTTTAAATAAGAGAAGTTGTGTCTTCGCGCTACTTTTGGCAAAATCTGAATAAATTATTACTTACATTAAATAAAAACGAAGTGACATAGCTACCATTGTCTATACGACCGACTAGTTAGTATCAATTAGAGTTGATTGCATGACCGTTAGATGCGATAGCTGTCGTTGGGCCCACAAGATCCCAATTTGAGATATGACGTAGGGAATGAGAGTGTACCGGAACAGGGCTCATTTACGCAGTTTTTCTTTCTCAATGTCAGTACTTATCTTTCTTCACAGTCACACGAAGAACACATTGTTGTAGACAAGGATAATGAACCATTTGTAAGCATTAAAATGCTCAAACGTTCCAAACTTTAGAATTTTGGCAGCAGAAGCAGTGCTCTATGTGGGTAAAAAATTAAAATATATGATTTCATAAAACATCAAAATAAAAATTAATATTCCCTCTTCCGCTTTCGGCCATGGCGACCGATCAGCCAAGTACGCAGAAAATAATAATATTATAGTGCACGAGTGTGTGCGCAAGCTGGTGCACTGTATGATACGAGCGTAGTAAGATCAGGCGCAGGGCCATAGGCTAAAAGTTTCTTTTGAATCCCAAAAAAGCTTGAGATTAAAATTTTGCGGTCACCCGTCCGACGACCGACCTCTGCGAAAGTTGCTTAATTTTAGCAATCGCAACAACTACGCCATCGGGCTCCTCAAGCAAAAAGCATTATACTCGTACTATATTGGGTTGACACAATCATTAATACATTACAACGCAGGGTCCTATTTTCTTTGTTTATTACGATAATTTCAATGTTATGACCATCGTCATGTAACGTGACTTGAAATTATTTAAACTGATATTTCAATCAAAATTTTATTTCATTTTTTTTTTATATTTGTTTTTGTAACATTTGTACGTTGTAGATCTTATCATAAAATTATTTAATTAACTGATAAACAAACGCAAATCATACATTCTCATCATCCTAGGAGCAACTAGACAAATTAGGCGACTAAAACTGTACTGTGAATATATAGGACTGTCCTAGTTCGAAAGCGGATCACGTTCCGAAACATTTGTACCCTTAGGTTGGCTGAGCAAGTAAATTTGTCTCATTACAAAGTTTCATTAAAAAAAAGTCAATCCAAATTGGCAAGTTACGGAATTAAACCGTGGTAAAAATAAAGTCCTTATTTGGAGGTTATGCGATAAGATTAAACCCATTTTAGTCCTGAGATCATTTGCATTAATTAATTTAGGTGGACTATGCGAAAAATAGGAAAGCTGGGAAGACGTGATACGCAAACGAATCATGATTCTCGTCGGTGGGAATAAATTAAAACTTTTCGGCTCTGCATTGGAATGAGATTGGTTTCGACGTGGTTACTTTCTGTTTGTGCAGTTCTTGCAAAGTCTGCGGCAGCAGACATGTTAAATAAGAGATAAGGTTCTTCTTGGTTTGGAGAATTTTATTTCCTAACTGTTGATTACTTAATGGTTCAAAAGTAATTATGATGTCCGGAATACGTATTTTTTATCTGGCTATCCTGACATAATGAATACACTACTTTTTACCTATATCATTCTCAACTAGGACTGCATTCAATGTAGATTGAGTTTTCTATTTGGCGCATTCATTTCCAGTCAGTAGAAAAAGGTCCTATCACATGAGGGCAGCGTCAAAATGAAAGTTTTTATACTTAGTTCCCGTGAAATGAATGGGGTTTTTTTTCTTGCTACTACGCACTTAGCTGTAATGTAATTTTTCTCGATATTCATAAGTGAAAAACAACGAGAACAATGAAGGGAAAAGTTAAAAAATAAACTAATTGATATCGTTACCGTTAAGACACCTACTCGTATTAATAAAGAATACAGTGGTATATTTAACGCCAAACCAAATTCGCTTATTCCTTGTAACAGTCAAACTTGTAGTTGTATAAGTTGATTTTAATTACTCAGTCTTATCCGAATACTCGGGTTTCCGAAAGTTCCACATTTCTGCCCCGGACGACCCACACTGCTTTGTCAAAGACACGTTTAAGTTTGCGAAATTGATGTAGTTATTTTAAGGTTTCAAATTAATATGAGATTTAAACTTAAATTGAAATTCAGGGTAAACATTTAGTTCGTTGGGTTTTAGAGATCTTTCCGTATTGATTTGGGATCTGAACGCTATATTTAGTTCTATTTTAATTGTAGTAAAGATAATTTTAAAGGTTTTGAACCAACTCAAACTTAAGGAACGAAGTTTCAGACTCGTGGGATGATTTAAACAATAACCCCCTTCCCCTTTTAGGTTATCAGGGGGTTTGGTTACGTATCTAATTCCGTTCATGAAATTCCTCAATGACATAGTGATCATCAATGCTATTATCTTACTATCAAGCGCCATCACCAGGCAAACAACTCAACAAAACTCCTCTTTGAGTCGAATTAATAAAAAAAAAATAAAAAAAACAATCGGGTCGAATTGAGAACCTCCTCCTTTTTTTGAAGTCGGTTGGTTGAAAAGAAACACACACTTCTCCTTCCTTGGCAATCATGACACGAATTTAACCACAATTAAACTGCCTCCGTGTGAGTTCCGAGGCAATGGCCGAGGAACCAACCAGGAGAGAGCTAAGATTATGATCATGTGGCCCATTGAAACCCACACACTTCACGCATCTTTTATCACAAACTTGCAACTGAATTCTCTCATCTAGACCACATGGGTCAAAGTTCTGCTATAGCCACTTACCATCCCACCACGATAAAGTTGGCCCATCGGTAGGCAAAACAGCGATTCATGTTTACACCATTCATGTATGTTAATACAGTTAACGGTAGCTGTCTTCAGAAGATAGTATGCAAACCGAATTATCTCCTACGGTTAATTTCCCTACGTATACTCAAACATATGTGAGATCGTAGGCTTCTGAAAAGTAGTTGGAGATGAAACGGCTTAAGGGCTTACTGTGAAATGATGAAAGTTTCGATATCAGAAAAGTGAGGATTAAGTACATTGAAACTCATTGATTGATATGTTACTCTAATTGACTGAGAAAGAACTTTTTGTAATTGACTGTGATAAGGGAAAGTTGGTGATAGGTACTCGAGGAAACTGTAACTGGATGAGTGTTAGTATAAGTAAAAGCATGTGAATAGGTATCAATATTTTGTGATCTTACCATTAAGGGTGGTCTTTTATATTTCTTATCGTATTCTTCTAAATTGCAGCGGTTATCGGGTAAACAGTGAAATCTATACTAATATATAAAGCTGAAGAGTTTGTATGTATGTTTGTTTGTTTTAAAGCGCTAATATCAGGAACTACTGGTACGAATTGAAAAAATCTTTTAAATTGAATAGTCCATTTGACGAGGAAGAAATCCACGCAGACGGAGTCGCGGGTGACTGCTAGTTCTTAATATTTTTAAATCATATCGCGTTTAGTCCCGTTCTAATGTTGTCTGAGATGATGTTGAACTAATAATTCAGACTTATCCTATGAATGATTTTCACATCACCTTTATAAACATTTTTGACCCGTGTCTAGCCACTAGACTAAATCTTGATAGCTAAACGTTTGATTAAAAATCATAGCAAACCCCAAGTGATTTCGCTAATAGCTATTTAATATTAACCTTAAGCTCAATATCACTTAATTTCACCTGTAAACATAGTATAATTAATTCGATGTTCAATTACAGTTAATGATGATGAGATATTTAATGCGAATGCTCGAACACATGCCTTAATGTATTTAAGTTATGGCAATCGGATTTAGTACGAGTATTAATCGGGCATTCCCTCAGTAAACCTTGGTTTGGTAACATGACCGGAATGCAATAACATTTCATGGATACATAATAATGTATAAATGTCTCATATTTAACATTGTTTTATTTCTTTCCTTTTCTTCTTCTTCTTCTTCTTCCTAGTGTGTATCCCGTTCCATGCGGGGTCCTATTATTGGGTTCCTATTATTATTTGCGTAATATTAATTGTATTTTTCTTTCCTTTCAGGTAAGTTTTCACCAAATATACTATGGCATCTGTTGGTAAGCATCTAAAAATTTATTCATAAAAAAAAAATTTGATTTAAATCGTTGGTAGGTAAATTATTTTTACTCTCACGTTAAAAGAAATGTACTTTTCCTTTTCGCTTCCTATTATATTATAACAATACAAATTACGATTATTTATTAGGAAGATATTGTATACAAAATAATTTACTTTACTTTTATCAAAGTGTACTGTGAAGACGCATGTAACACGTTATGGGTAATGTCGTAATTCAAATTAAGTTATCGTTACAATAAAGCCGGTCTGGATTTATTCATGCGGCAACTGAATGCGGATGTTGGTATGGAGTTCCCATGTGTTAATAAGCGATACGAAATAAGTAATTGATGTGCATGCCACATTCATAATCTGGTTTATTCAAAATAAATAATTCGGTGTTTGGCTTTTATCAGTTGATTAGAAGAGAGAAGTAAACTATTTGCCTATTATTTTTCTACTGCAGGGCAAAGAGCTCCTTCATTTGAAATCATGATTTGCTTACCAATACAGTTTTTTGCTTGGTCACCACGCTGGCCGAATGGTGGTCAAAATCCCATGATGAACCCAGAACCTCGAGAACACAGCCCCGTTATTAAACCACAAGACTAGTGGCGTTTAGTAACAAAAATATTTCCATAGTCTCATGAATACGAAAATAAAGATGCCAACTCATATCCTGCCCCGAAAGTATTTTTTTTAAATCATTATCATAATAATCATAATCATAAATATGTATTTTAATCACATTAAGTAGGGTTACAAAGGATTTTGTTAAGTTTTGTGTTAGTTCTCTTACCTACTTAGCCATAAAATTAAAGCATGTGAATATTACAATTATTATAAATAGAAATTAACAAAATATTAATATTATTTATATTTGCCTAGCAATCAAATGCCAGAAGGGTACCTTAGCTTGGTTAATAACGCAGACAATTTTCATTAGGCCCACGCATACTTTATTTGAACCTGCCGGGTTCCCAAAATTACACGCATAGAACTCCGCTTGTCTTGTACAAGATAATTTAAGGGAAATATTTTCCTAAGACACTCTAATTAAACCTGAATTAATTAACAACGAAAACATAAACAAGTTTGAGCAATTAGCACTGAGCTCAGATGTTTATAGTGCAACTTTGGGAAAACAGACGCTATTTGTGTTGACTTTGCAGTTATGATTGTAAATCAAGTTCTTAAGAGGGAGGGGAAAGTAGGACGACCACTGAGTTTGGGAAGTATAAGTCTAAATTAATAATCTGTATACATCTCATGCTATGATCTGCCTCAATGATAAGTACTTGATCACTTATTCATTCTTTTGTAGATATTAATATACCAAATGTTGGTGTAGACTTAAAAAGATGCATATTCATATTCAACTAATACAAATATATCACAAGTTTATGCAGTTCCGTTACAGTCCCGTTATACTTGATGATAGATATCAATATAGGTATATTTAGGCAAATAGTATAAGGTTTAGCTCTCAACCATTACATATTTTAATACAATGAATATTTTATAGCATAAAAAGCTTAAGCGCCTGTATTACAGAAATTACATTATCGAATTACACTTATTTAATACATTCATATAATCATTCAGACCAAAAACAACTGACAAATCCATACAAACATTATATAATAAATTAGCGGCCCGCCCCGGCTTCGCCCGTGGTACTTGTCCACTATTTAATGGATGATATTATACATAAAAACCTTCCTCATGAGTTACTCTATCTATTAAAAAAAACCTCATCAAAATCCGTTGCGTAGTTTTAAAGATTTAAGCGTTCATAGGGACATACAACACACATAGGGACAGAAAAAGCGACTTTGTTTTATACTATGTAGTGATTAATTTAAAGTCTGCGAATGGCCGTAAAAGCCACTCATTGGATTTAAAATGAAAGTATTTCTTGAAATTGATATATCCCTCCTCATTTCGGCATACCGAGTCGGTTATCAAACGTATGAAAACGAATTACAAAAGATACGTTGAAAAAGGTCGCGAAAGGATCGGCCTGAGTCCCCATCGAATGGGGGTGATTTATTGCAATCCTTTTGAGATAGTTAATGGCTCTATCCAATACTCCATATAGTAGAAGGAGCTTGATGATTCAGTTATTTTCTAAGTGTTAAATAAATTATAGATCGATTAGATAAAATTATCAAGTCTAGTTCTCAGCTGGACATTCACGTCGAAGTGCTTGTGGGTAAAAAAAAATATGACGGGCAAAATAATTATTATTTAAATCAAGTACTTTCTTAGACTTTGAACATTTGAAAAAATAACTCGGATATACATAATTTCTCCACTAATATGTGTCCTGTGTGGGAATCGAACCCGCGACCTCATGGTATAATAGGCAACTTCTTGACCATTACAACAAGGGTGTCAATTTTATTTTTGATTGTATATTAATTTTATGCATTTCTTACATGCTATGTTTTATTGTACCTTTGTTTATATTTTTTTTTATTATAATAATTTCATTTTTAGGTTATTCGTTTAATAAAACATATCTGTTGTGTACTTAAATAACATTTGAGTATACGAATACATCAGTCAATACGAGTATCAACATCAGCTAACGAACGGAGCGTAATTATTAATTAGACAAATATTTGAAGTCTTATGTAATTGATTTGATCTCTTAACAGCTGAAACGTAATTTGTGCTAAAGAAATCAAACTGATCTCTTACAGTCGATGGGTCGGCAGAAACATATTATCATAGATATAATATTTGAAAATTATAGTTTATAGGTAAGGAATGTTATAGTCGCCATAAGTTGGCAAAGACAGAATCTTAGTATCGGCGCTATAAATGGCGATGATCACATACCACCAAGTGACCATCTGGTTCGATTGCTTTCCTCTTACTTACGTCAAAAAGAAAATAATTAACTTAATTGGTGAGTAAGGTCAATATGAGTAGGGAGATGGGGTTTTAAAAAGCGGGCATCTCCGACCCTTGTACGATTGTTGATGTCCATGGACAGCGGTGGTCACTTACCATCAGGTGTCACGCTTGTTCCTTTGCCTCCCTATCACATAAAAATAAAAAAATAAGAAAACTTTGACGGGCCCGTTCGTCTTGTGATCAATTTTGTTTTGTGATGAACATCGGCATTTGTACTTAAGTCATGGATGTTCATAAAAGTATTTAAGTAAGCCTATCCGTTCCCTAGCATCTACACATATAGTACTCGTACAAGCTTCGAGCTTAGTTGGGGCTAGGCAATTGGTGTGTTCATCCAATGAATTTATTTATGTAAATATAAAAATATTCGTTGATCCTTTATTCCAGACAAACATTAATTACTCGGTGACCGAAGCATAGACCAGGCTTCGTTTAATAGATTACAGCTATTCTCATTACAATTTCCACCGACCTAACTTGGGATGCGTCCCAATCAACCCTCATAAATTATAGCGCCACTATTTGGTAAACGTTAGAGGAATATTCTTTGTTAAATTTAAGTGTGCTTTACAATTAAAAACTTTCCCATAAGCTTTATCTAATTTTTACGGATGATTTGTAGTACATTTTTTATAGGTACTCGTAAAGTCGTATTAAATAATATCGATTTAATGTACATTTGCTCTAACAATGAATGAACTGAATTAAATTTCATAAGATCGCAGGAATAAAAGTTAAAAAAAACTAATTTTATTTTTTAATTTTATTATGAATCAACTAATAAATTAAGATACAAAGAGAAGGGGTTGTATGAAATTAATTAAAAGTATGCCAATTTTATTTTTTCATTCATTAACTTTTATGAAACAATAAATTATTTGGCAATTGAGAAAGTTTTCTTTTGCCTCCTTAATTTATTTAGTGGTTTTACTTAGAACTTGGAAGTTTAAAAAGTTTCTAAGGATGTTTTGTTTAGGAAGTGTGAAAAGGAAAATCGTCTAAGTATTTAATAGTAGGGTCTTTATCGTTTGAATAAGGTTTTTCTATACAAATATTATAAAGAGGAAAGGTTTGATTTTTTGTTTGTTTGTTTGTTTGTATGAATTGAATAGGCTCCGAAACTACTTGGCAGATTTGAAAAATTCTTTCACTGTTGGAAAGCTACATTCACCCAGAGTAACATAGGCTATATTTTATCCCGGTATTGGAAGTAGTTCCCCCGGGACGCGGGTGAAACCGCGTGACGGGCCGCTAGTAATTAAATAAAACGATTAAACAGGTAGCCCGGTTCAATAGTGGCAGAATATAATTTAAGATATTTCTTTCAATGACGACGTTTCTATTGCTTATTAGAAGTTTTGGCCAGCTAAAAAAAACGATTGCAGTCGTTTTATTTTATATTGCGCCTAAATGAAAAGTCGTAGGTATAAATCAATTCTGTTATCGGGTTGATTCATCATCATATTAAACCTGTCCAAGAATCTCCATCAAATTGATTATTAAAAATAAACTGTAGGTTTTTTTAAAAATAAATAAATGTAACATAATCTAAAAAATCCTAACCAATTTATTACTAAAAAACCCAAGGTCAGCCTATCCTAAAACGCGACCAAAAAGCGCCTCTCAAATATTTCAACAGGGGTTTGTAAAAGATATTTTCTTTTTCCCACAACGGATTAATATCAATTTAGATCCGGCGGTCAGTTTTTGCGGGATGTTGGTTGTAGATAATCAGGGCCAGTTCGCCCGGAAAGGTCGGGAACTGATTGCCTCGTTTTAAGGGATGTGTGCACTGTTCGGATTATTTTTTCCATTTTTTTCTAGGTACGGAGGGAAGATGTCTTTCGCCTTCTTAGGAAGATTTGGCATTTTTGCATGTTTAGATATTAATCATCTGTTTTTTATCACGATTTCAATACCGTTACGTTTGAGCTCATCTGGAAAATGCATTTTTTAGAGTATGTGATAGATGACTTGTGTCGTGCCTTTGGTGTTAAAAGCTCCAGTGTTGTGAGTGACGCGACGGCGCAAGTTTGAAATATAGATTTACTTTTTAGTTACCTAAGGTTTGGCGTTGATTTGCCCATGGACATAAGCAAGCAAACGTGATGCCTACCGATAGGCGCAAGATTTGCTGGTTCTGTCTAAAATTAATATATCGTATAGATAAGAATCTATTCTAACACTAATATAATAAAGCTAAAAAGTTTTTTTTGTTGGTATAAACGCGCTGATCTCAGGAACTGGTACAAATTGAAAAAATCTTTATGTGTTGGATAGTCCATTTTGACGACGTAAGCATTAAGCATTAAAGCATTATGACATTAGAAAGCATTATGACGACCCGCTTTGTGTAATGGTCAAGATGTTGCCTATTACGCAAGGGGTCGCGGGTTCGATCCCCGCACAGGACAAACATTTGTGTGCATGAACATGTCTGTTTGTCCTGGTCTGGGTGTTATATGTATCTATTTAAGTATATTTGTAATACCACTATTGATTCTGATGTCTGTAACACAAGTGCTTAAGCTACTTTACACGGGGTCAGATCAATGTATGTGATGTTGTGAAATATTTAAAAAAAAAAAAAATGCGGAAATCAAAATTCGTGGACATGCACGGAGTCACGGGTGGCCGCTTGTCTAAACATAAATTAACTAATTTAGTTTTAACTAAGATAGTACAAAACATTGTTTGTATACATAATCATGAAAAAAATTATGCGTTTCAATATAAAAATCTAAACAGTCATCATTCCCGTCTTCTGCATGTAAAAGCAAAACGAAGTAGGATTCCCTGTAGGTGACGATAGCACCCAAAAGGTCCCAACTGAATTTTTATGGCTCCAATGCCCTTGTACCCTATTCTTTATTCATTATGGGCTGGCAACACACTTGAATGAACTTGGGCTTTTGTTTTCGCCCAAGAAGGTGATCTAAAAATATATAAGGCTTTTTATGAAACTTTGGCAGGAATCAATGGTTTATGTTGTGTGTAAAGATTTTACGATAAAGCCTTGGAAGATCGCTGTAACAATATAACCAGGTATATAGGTACGGTACAGTCAGTCAGTTTTCATATTGTTTACAAACTTTGTTTGTACCGATATTAATAATAATACCCTCCGGCCGTATTCGGCCATGGCGGCCGATCTTACGATCAGCCAGGTACGCAGGATATAATTATAGTGCACAAGTGAGTGCGCAAGCACAGGTGCACTCCCTATTCCTTCACTCTTATAATTCGGTGGGACAGCAATCTGACACGACTGTAGAGAGATCAGGCGCAGGACCAACGGCTTAACGTGCCTTCCGAAGCACGGAGGAGCTCGAGATTAAATTTTTCGATCACCTATCCGATGACTGGCATCTGCGAACGTTGTTTAACTTTAGCAACCGCAGGTCAAGTGCGCTAACCACTGCTGCGCCATCGAGCTCCTCACCACACCGATATTATGGACTATTTGGTTGCGTCTATTTATTTGAGTACCCTGAATGTCACTATCTATCTGACGCTGACTGTACTTAGTTTACACCATAGTTAAGTTTTTCTCCAAAAGTTAAATTATAATAAATTTCAACCATTTGCAGTTCCTTTTCGGTGCTTTAAGCTGCTGTTGGATATTACTCTTATAATTTTAAAATAATTCTCCCCTAAAACTCAATACACATTTTGTTCAAAGTACTTTTTGTACAATTTCAACATACCTTGTTTAGCAGAAAAGGAAAATTCTAAAAAAGCTCGCCAGGTGAAGTAAACATTTAGAACAAAGGTTGCTCTCGAGCTACAAAGCTTTAAAGTTTAATAAGAGCTTACAGTCGATAGAGAAACTACCGGGCCATTGTAGTAATAGATACTTAATCTTCATTTAAAATGCTCGCTTCATTTGGTAAAGTAATCGCTGTGGCGGATTCCGTGCTGCGTAAAAGCAAACACTATCCAGTAAAAGACCAAAGTCTAAGGTTACTCAGACTTTGGTCCTCAGAAAGACACGGAGGAAAATATAGGCTTTGACTAGAACTAAACCATTTCCTTAAACAAAAACTAGACAAGTACTTTTTTTTGGGTATATTAAAATAGATTAGGTTAAAATGGACGAATAACTTACTACCGCGGTAACGCGTTCCTGCAGCGTGCCAGTGCGGCATTCAATTTGCTGCCACCAGAGTTCGACTCCTTCTGCACCAGTACCGCATCGCTCAAACGCCGACTCGCTGATAAATATTTTAAGTCATAATCATTTGTTGTTTGGTATCTTCTCAAACTCTTCACTTAATGTGGTTTGATAAATATTTAGGTAAATTATCATTTTTTCTTTTTCTTAAATGTCTTTAGAGTGATAACTTCTTAGTTAGGTACTTCATATTCTGTTTAATTTTTGTTATTTTCTCAAGCTTTACTGGATTTTTATAGGTGGAGACTTATAATTAGCATACAAGGATTCATTGTAACACTTATTTTGATATTTTAGCTGTTAGTCTTCCAAATAAATATAAATAAATAAATAAATAACGTCACTTGTCTGGACAAGTGAAATATGTAGCACTTGACACTTATATTATTAAACGGGACTAAACACGATGTTAATTGTGTAGTATATGTATACTACTAACTGCTTGAAGTTTCGGCTGCGTTACAACAACCGTGGTCGCAAGCGGAATAATATTAGTGTCATTATGCAACGCTAAAGTCTAAAATCTTATATCACTTGACACATAAAACTATGTCTGTGTTTTATTAAAATCTGTCAGATCTTTTCGATTTATAGTTATTATAGTGTCAGGTATTTTTATCCACTGCTGTTCGTGCGTGAAAATAACACTATCCATGGGAGCATTTAATTGGAAGAAACAGCGCGATGGAAGGACACACATCCAAACAAGCAAACTTTCACAATTACAATATTAGTATGATAATGTTTTGACTCTGCGTTAGCAAAGGATCGAAAGAAGAAGATATTGATTCGGCACCATCATGGTAACCTACCAATTGGCGTCACCATGCTGGTCAAATGTACGCTGGAAGTGAAGTGAAATAATCGTTGCACATGGAAATCTAAAACTATTCATGGATAACTAAATAGTATGTGTCATCTCAGGATCAAACCCAAGGACTTAAGATAAAAGCCCTGTTACAATTAAAAAAAAATCTTCTCTTATGCACAGTTGTTCTACATCAGTATTTGCAAATACGCAGCCGTCCTTTATTTGTCCATGTCATTGAACATCTGTACACTTGCTCCTATCCCTAAGGTGTTTAGGTAACCGAATTATTTAACAGGCATGTTTTTTTAGGATAGGAATACCTTTTGTTTATTCTACGGTCTTCGTTAGAGCAGTAATATAGATTGTATTGACCGGTAATCTGGGGTTAATGGCGAATAAATGCTCTTTGCGTATTTATAGACATTTGTGCATTACTAAAAAAAACCGGTCAAGAGCGTGTCGGACACTCCCATGAAAGGGTTCCGTAGCTAAAAGATGGCCCGACCGCTTAAGACACCATTTAATAAGGGCAACTGAACGTCATAAGTTGGTCGAGTTGTATAAAAATAACTTTGTATGATACAGAGTTCGCTATAGTTTTCGTTGAAAGTACATACTTGGAGGTATACAGCACATTTTTTCCAGAATTATTGTAATAGTATTTCAAAAGTTAAGGGGGGGGACGCTCTAATTTTAACTTTGTATTAATATATCTCGAGACTGGGGTGTATTTAAAAGTACCTTTTTAACGATACCCCACACGATGGGGTAAGTCGAATTTTTTTTTTTCGAATTAACTTTTCGCTGTATGGGAGGGGAGGTAAAAATAATTATTTTTCGTTTATTTTAAAAACCAATTCTTGAATTATCACTATACATCTCTCCACCAATTTCTTGGCAATCGGTTCAGACACGGCGGAGAACGAGCCAGGACAGACAGACAGTCAGACAGACAGACATGACGAAACTGTAAGGGTTCCGTTTTTGCCCTCGACGAAACCCTAAAGAGGAAAATTTATTAAAATTTATGGAAATTCCTTGTTAGGAAACTATGTTTGGATGTTATTGTAATGTGAAATTTTAACCGATTATAAGCTTTTCATTTTAACAGCAAGTACAAAATAATCAAAAATGCTACACTATGTTAATATTTTTAACTAAAAAAATACTAATAGTTCAATGATGCCACGAGCTATTTAAACTTATCACATTTCAGTTTTAACACGAAACAAAACAAATATTACTTACTCCTATGACTCAGCTACCCAAAGTGTGTTTTGCTTGACCTTCGAAACAAAATAAACAATTCTTATTTTTTCCTCCAAGCAATGGGGCACAGTAATGGGGTAGCCGTTATCAACAAAATTAAAATACAATTTACTATCTGAAGTCTTTGAATCAGGTGCAATATCAATTTAAACCACTAAAGGATGTTTATTATTAAGGAAGATTCTCTTCACGCGCGAGCTGTCCTCTCTACTAATTTTCAGGGGTAATAATGCCCCGGCGGCCCGAAGAAACAGTGGCATTATTTAGTTTGACATGACGAACGTTTCAACATACTTTTACAGCGATCTGAAGCGACTGTCGCTTCAAATTTTAATGCCATTTAGGGAGGGTTCAAGTATATGGACGAGACATCTAACGATTCAAATCTATGAGTAATAACTTGAAATCATTCCGCTTACTGCGTTTAAGGGAATGGCGCAATATTGTTATAAGCAGACTTGCCTAACTCGGGAAATGTGAAGAAAAAAATGGTTCTAAAAATATTAAGATACGATTTCTTGGTTGCTATGTTTTGGTTTTAATAAAGGGGTCGCTATAAAATAATAAATCTTTAATTTAATGCTTGGAAGCAAGTTAGTCTGCCGTCCGATTAGAGTTGAAGGACTAAAGCATAATACTTTGAACATGACTTACAATACAATGTTCAAGTTTGTAATGTATAAACATTTCAAGCTTGTTTTTACTGACGGCTTTGCCCGCGTTATCAAAGTCCTGTTTTATCCTTTGGGAGCATTAAATCGGGTTAAAAATACCCTGCCCGCATACCAATTATCATCAAAATCAGTTTATTTAATGAACACCTACAGTTAATATTCGTAGTAATTGTATTCTCTCAATAAGCACCTCAGTAAGTTACAAGCACTGCCAGATGCCTTGCATACTTGGCTACGAACAAATTTATACCTACGTAACGTAATAGAATTCACAAGGTTGATATTTTTGCTCTTGCTCCCAAATGTATATTTCGCGTACGTAGCGACTCAGCGTTTCCACAAACCGAATCGTATCCTAGGTCAACAAAGACCCGACAGAAGTTATATATAAACATTTATCTAGTCCTTGTGAATATTGAATTCCGTCGGAAGTTAACGTGACACACGAATTTTGAATAGAAGTTACACAGGAATGAAATTGAGGCACGGTTATTTTAATGTGTTTTATGTACAGCATAAGTAAACATTTAAAATTTATTTAAAATTAGTCAAACGTGAAGTCTAAACTTGTGATTCAATTATGGTTTCGTGCTTCACTATTTTTTAACATAATATGTCTATATAGGGTGTAACAAAATATACTGCAAATATTTTATGGGCGAATTCTTTAGTGGCAATGTAATTAATATCAGATATTAAAAAGTCAAAATTAATACCTAAAAATTTTGCATTTTCTGCATTGGCCAATTTGCTCTTTTCGTCCTGTAAGCTTCGCCCCCTCTCTACCACTTTGCTTTTGGGGCAGGACAAGTGTAGTAATTGTATTACACTGATAAGACACGACCAGCTGTCTTGCATATGACAAATTTTGTACTTTTCCCAATTATTCACTACATTTATTTTGTTGATTTTCTCGGAAACTACCGTATTAACAAAAAAAATTTACTAGACAAATTTATTACATTTCCACTAAACAATTCGCTCTTAAAATATTTGCAGTATATTTTGTTACACCTTATATAATATAATATGTCTGTATACTAGTAACCTGACGTTACTAGTATACAGACATATTATATTAGTATTATGTTCCATATACAATTCAGATCGAACGGCATGTTTTTTTGCTACTTTAGTGTTTTTGGCTGACTGTACCTTTTTTCCTATATATATGAACGCAGATCAAAATAACATTAAATGTTGTGGATGGTTGCTTATCAGTGTTTTTTGTAACTTCAACGGTCTATTCTACTGAACTAACCAATCAATTCATGCAATAATCACACAAACTAATCTCCCAACGGGTCGGAACGTGCACTAATTGGTATTCCCAATTTGTTGCACGTAACTTGGCGACGTCGCGCGACACAGCGACACACGGGCCGCGACATTAATTTGTCGCTTGTCGCCCATTCAATGCGGACTCGTTAGGGAAAACCTGAGTTTTAGTCATGGCGACAAAGTTCGTTTCGGCGGTTTATTTTGGTGTGCAATTTGAGGTCAATACATATAGAACTTTGACATTGTATCTAATGTCATTTTCTATACACGAGTATGATATTATCATTATTGGAAGAAAGAACTGCAGCTAACGAGTGGAGTGGAAGGAGTTTTCTGTGTTTCCCGAACGTTAAAATCAGGAAGTTGATTAAGACTAGAGTGAACTGGTATCTACTAGGCAAGCAAGCTCCATCTTAGGCCTCATCTACACTTTCCATCAGATGTGACAGGTCAAATGAAAGCCTTTCCTAAGTAGGAAAAATAACAAAAATAGGAAACAATACTAAGCAAAAATGCTTTAATACACTAGAAACCAGCCAACACTTAACGAAATAGTGTGTGTTTGCTTCCTATAGATATACTCTTACAATTGTACAGACAAAATATGTACCTTAGAGTCATGCAGATTTAAACCAGTATAAATTGTTCATTCATTAAAATGTTTTTGCTACACATGGAGGTCAAAATCAAATTGAACTTTTACCGTCAAACTTGTCAATAGTGTGTGCAATTGTATGCTTATAATATTTGAATCAAGGAATTATACACTATTTGTATTTATATTTGCATCAACAGAACTAAACAATTTCTCGTAAAATATATTTTTCACTGTCGCTTACACGTAATTTTGAGTTTTTATAAGGCTTTATATAAATATGTATAAAGGTGACAGTTTTTTTTGGGCCCACCAACAATCGGTAACGTTTAAGAGAAAGAGAAGTATGTAAAAAATGTATATGTTTTTTTATGAATTTTGCAATTGAATTGAACTTCAAACGAAACCGGAGTCAGTAAACCAAAATAAAAAACCCTTATTTTGATTATATCCGTGAACTATCTGTCCAAAGATTAGTTAACAATGGCTGACATACAGATAACTAAAGTAAAAAGGTTTTAATCAAAATAATTAAAATACAACACTTGAAATCGAACATAAAGGAGACGCAAATTACTTTTGGAACGGTTTTCATGCCTATTTTTATCTAAGGCGGTGATTGGAAGTGACTTTCAATCATTTAATTAATGAAATAAAATAATTCGAATAAACAATACAAAAAAATCCGTATAACGGAACGCAAGTGCTAGTCTATTGCCGGATTTTGATTTTATTTAAAAACTGAATACAAATGTCAGAAACCTCCCGTCTGTTAACTGTCATTAGTTACAATATAATAATTATAAAAAAGCTGTAGTTCGTTTGTTTGTTTGAACACGCTACTATAAGGTACAGCTGGTTCGAATTGAAAAAATATTTTTGGCGTGGATTATCCATTAGTCGAGGCGGGCTTAAACTAAAAAATGTAAAGCTATAGTTTAAGACTATGCGTGCGTAAACCTTATTCCACGCGGACAGAGTCACAGGCGGCCACTAGTCATAATAAATTGCTTTTACTTCAGATACATCGGAAAAACATAATGGAAAATCGCCCTTATGTGTAAGTATTTACGGTTCAGGCGTTGAAAGTCAGGAAAGCAAAATGACAGATTACTTTATGAGGTTTATATATTTTTTCACATCTTATTTCTAACGATTCCGGTTAAAATATGAAAAAGTAATGTTACCACTATAATCTAGAGATTATAAGGAATAAATTGATATCCATTTCGTAAATAAACGCTAAAATTTTAAGTGGGCCTAACTCTCCATACAAAAACGATTGACTCCTTTACCATTTTAATAGCCAAAAGGAAAACGTTGTGAATAACATTACCGTTGAAAAATATCGGGGAAAGGTAAAGAATAAACATTGCTCTGAGTTCGGTGCGGTACAGTTTTGCATGCAATGTAAATAAAACATGCGTATTCCCACTACTACGCATACGGGGCTCAATTTTTCAGTTTTGTTGATATTTTTTTATCAATATCAAAAAATAAAACTCTCAGTTCGCGTGAATTCTGTCGAAAAATAAGAGGACCTTTCGTCTGTATGCCATTTGATTGAAAATGTGAAGGAAAGGTCTTAGTGTAGTTGTTGTAAAATCAACTTTTACAATGAATACTTACAAGATATACTCGTTTATGGTAAGTTAATACTTTGTGTTCATTAAATTGTCTGTCAAATGCCGTTATGTTTACACTTTGAGTAATTTACAAATCTTCAATATACTATATATTGTTCGTTGTTTCTCAATACATGCTAAAAGTCATTTACCACTGTTGTCCCTATGTGATTTGCTTTGATTTTTAAACCTCCAGGATGAACTTTGGCACAGATTGTTATTCTTCTAAGCGTAGGAACACACTAGGCTGAAATAACGCGACCGAAGTTCTGTGAAGTCATCTTTCATTTAAAATACATACATTGCCAACGGTGTTTCTTTATTAAAGTAAGATTTGTACTTGATTTTTTGTTCGTAAAAGATAATATAACTATTATTATACACATAAAGAAGCACGCATGATGCAAATATGGATCAAACCCTAACAAGTAACTGAAAAACTCTATTAAAACGCAATAAACCTGTCATAATACTTTGAACACAGCTCGCCCCATACCAGAGACATATTTCTTTATTATTTTCATATTTTCATCAAAGAGATACGTGTGTCTTTTTAATATTTTATACTTTTAAAATTCTGTTGCATGAGCAATAATACGTTTCCATATTACGTAAAATAGCCCGTTATTGCAAAACAACATTTATTGCAAATTGCCTGTTAGTTGGTCGACATTCAAATAACATTAAAGAACAAGGACACATTTTTAATATTATTTAATACCGAACTGAGTAACAAACCACTAGTCTTCACAGCAACGTTTTTAAAGTCTTTCTATCTCTTCTCAAGTGTTTTAAGAAATAATAAATAATTATAATTAATTAAATTTTACCCAAAATAACCTACATTGATCTGACTTCGTATTAAATACATATGTATCTTAGGCACTTGTGCTTACAGAATCAGCAGTGGTATTACAAATATACATAAATTGATACATACGAGTATAACACCCAGACTAGTACAAAGAGACACGCTCCGGCACACAAATGTTTGTCGTTTGCGGGGAACAAACCCGCGACCTCTTGTTCTAATAGTCAACTTTCCAATCATTACACCAATCGTCTAAAAAGAAATTAGGGAACATACCCAAACTACGTGACCGATTTAGGGGGGGGAGGGGGGTCTTCAAAGTACCACTCATGGTCACCGGGGGGAGGGGGGGGGTTTGGTTTCTTGTCACGTAGTCAATAATTTTTTTTTAAGAACGCCACGTTTTTATTACCCCATCAATAAAACTTGTCCAGTATCGCCACATCACTATAAAATTTCCCCCGCACGTTTTAATATTACCCCGGTATTAACCATCGCCCCCATTATCCATAACGTTTCCCAGTGGATTGATAGTGGTAACGTCTTCATTGAAGATATTTGATTTAATAAATAGTTTCTTGTTTTTGCTGTATTCTGATTTTATTTCTTTCCCCGCAAATGTGATGAAAATCATTATGAAGAGAAACGGGATGGCAGACTCGAGCCAATGAACTTAACAAAATTACATTTGTAAGTACTCGATCGTAATTCTTTTTTAACGGCCCGTACATATACATTGTGCAATGTACTATTTTTTCTTGATATATTTTTTACTAAACACAATTACAACCGTATGCAATTATAGGTACGCATTCTCAAAGTACGCACTTTTAGGGGCCGTATAAGAAAATACAAACAAAAGCCATTATTTTGTAACTTTACGCAAAAAATATTGATAAAATATACTACGTGAAAACTAGGGGGGGGGGGAGGGGGTCTGGGCATATACTACGCTTGGTCACCGAGGGGGGGGAGGGGGTCAAAAAACACGAAAAAAAGGGTCACGTAGTTTGGGTATGTTCCCTTAACAGTATACAATATGATTTGATAAAAAAAAAACACACGAGATTCAGGAAATTATGATGTACGTACATTGATAAACAAGGTTTTTGTATATCAATGTGTACGTACAATAATGACAACAGGCGAACTACAAACGCCATTTTCTTTTTTAGGCCATTAAAAATGCATGTCAATGACGTGAAGCGCCCCCCTAGACGTTTATATTCGGGATGAAATAATATACCATTCAAAGGTTACAGATATGACGTTACTCGCACGATCGTAAAACCCACCTGTCAGTGTTCAGAATACGATAAACGGCGTATGTGACGCGACAATTTGCCGCGGGCTTTGCGTGTCGTGCGGATACGTGGGATTGTTGCAGAGACATATTTAAACGGTATACGAATCATATCAATGATGGTACAACAGGATATTAATGTGATATTTACTGGTTGATGTATTGTGTTTTGATCCGTACCAGCTGTACGTTTAAGGAAATAGCGTGAGGAAACCTACACACTACGAGTAAGTGTGACATGGAGAAGGCAAACCACTCCATATTAAAATTCCCAAGAGAGTTGTGTTATTAGGAGGCTTTTGAGGAAATACGACTCAAGGAGGAGGGTATTGTGATTTTGTTGTTTTGAGTTCACCAATTTCAAATGATAGTATATCAAGTTACAAATTAGTATGATATTGGTCTGTTAGTCATTCTGAAGGATACTATAGTGTCTTTGAAATTATGTGATATTTCTTTTAATTTACGAACTAGACGAAACATTTCAATGAGCTTTTATTTGGGTAAGAGAAAAACAATTGGGGTACAATAAGTGTTCACTGCTGTCCATGGACATTTATACATCCGCTAGATTAGAAAATGCTTTGCCTGCCTTAAAACTCCTTTTCTCCTTACTGAGCTGAATATATTTTTAGAGAACGTTATTAGAGATTGCACAATAGTTCCAAAAAAGTGTGCGACCTAGTGACTTAACTCCTTTTCTCTAACCGAATATATTCAACATCAGTCAACCTTAGGGCAAAACAGAAAGTGAATAGTAGGTAGGTATTGCTATTAAAATAAAATAAATTTACTCTTATTAACTAGTTAACATAAAACATACTACATATATTTAACAACGTTATGAGAGTTCGCACTACATTTTCAAAGGAGAGTGTGACCTTAGTGACTTAACTCCTTTTCCCTAACTGAGCTGAATATTATTTAAACAACGTTTTTAGAGATTGCACAACATTTTCAAAGAAGAGTGTGACCTAGTAAAGTGACACGCAGACGTGAGTGTCATCACCTGACTCGCGAGACGCTGACACGCAGGTCGACGTCACAGAGTGGTTTTGCACTACTTTCGATTCGAATACGATTCGAAAACGATTCGAATCCGCTTAGTATTTTTCTCTGTTTCTTTGTTCATTCTACTACGTTCTCTAATTCGTCTGCGCGGGTCGATGACTATGGGCATAACTTACGTAACTTACGAGTCATACGGGAACTTGTAAGTTACGAAACAAATTATTAATAAATTCGTTTTCTATTTTATTTAAATGAAAAATAATGTTCTTTCATTTTGATATAATTATTTGTTAATAGACAAGCAATGTAGATACATTTTTATCTATGGTAGAGTGAACTGTCTAAGCTATTGTCAGAAATAAAAAAAAAGAAACTAATGTCCGCCATATTTTGCACTAAGTTCCCGCTCTGTAGTTCAGTGAAATAAAACAACGTTCCTGATTATAAAAACCACAGTTTCATTTATTCAAATAATAACAGGTTATGGGCCCAGTTACGGCTACCTGTTAGTAGAAGGAAGAAAAACAATAACATCGTGCGATTTTGAAGACTGGCGAAAAGTGACTCTATTGACCGGCACGTGTCAACGGAAAAATTTTAGTCAGGAAGAAATACTTGTCTTTTATTGTTAGACAAGGCAGTACCTAACGCAAGATGGAAGCCAATAATTCTACTAATGTGATGAAACTGGAAGGTGCGAAAAATTGGAATGTGTGGAAGTTCCAAATAACCGTCTTGTTGAGAGGTCAGGGATGGTTGGACATTGTTGAAGGGCGGACAGTAAAACCAGACGAAGCTGCTGCACGAGCTGCCTGGGAAGTAAAGGACGCCAAGGCTCAATCATTGATAGTCACCAGGATGTCTGAGGATGTGATGCTGCATATCATAACTTGTACATCATCTGCTGAAATGTGGCGAAAGCTGCTATGTGTCTACGAGCAAAAGTCTGAAACGAGCATCCATATTATTCAGCAGCGTTTCTTTCAATATAAATACGAGAAAGGAGTTGATATGTCGGTGTTTCTATCTAAAATCCAAGAAATGCAGAGTCAGTTGAAGCAATTCGGTGAAGAGATCTCAGACAAGTTTACAATAACTAAAGTTTTGATGAGTTTACCAGATGAGTACAAACATTTTATATCGGCTTGGGAGTCTGCACCCGATAGTAAACAAACATTTGAAAATTTGGTGGCAAGGCTTTTAGTAGAAGAAGAAAGATTGAAGGAAAAGATGGAAGAAAACCAGGAGGCGTCGTCATCGTCAGCATTCGTAGCCAAGAGAAGTGTTAAGTGTTTTAAATGTGGCAAACCGGGACATTACCAGTCAGAGTGTCGAAATAATAAGGAAAGTGAGAAGAATGTGAACTTTAATAAGTGCTTCTATTGTGGCAAACCGGGACACGTTAAGGCGCAGTGTCGTTTTAGAAAGATTAAGGACAGTAAGAAAATTAGTAATGCGTTCGTTGTGTCTAACTCAGTAGGCGAAATATATGAAAAATCTAAGTGGTTAGTTGATTCAGGGGCTAGCAAACACATGTGCTGTGATCGGTCATTGTTTTCATCATTTTCAAGTGTCTCGCAAAAGTCAGTCATAGTAGGTAACGGCGCCATTATTAGTGTAGTAGGGTCGGGACAGATGGCGGTACAGGTACATAATGGGAGTGAATGGGTTGATACGACCATAGATAACGTGTTGTTCGTTCCCGAACTAAAGACAAATCTATTTTCAGTGAACCGCGCTGCGGACCGTGGCTATGTCATGATGACAGATAACAATACTTGCCGGTTTTACAAAAATGGCGTTGTTTGTGCTGTTGCGAAAAGACTCGATAACTCATATTATATGGAATTTCGCTTTAAAAGTGAGCATGTAAATGTAGCTAAAGTAGTGAAGAACGACTTATATGAATGGCATCAGAAACTTGCACATCAGAACTTTGATCACGTGAAGAAAGTGTTGGCGAAGAATAACATTGTTGTCAAACAAACCAATGTGCCACAGTGTGAAAGTTGCATAAAAGGAAAAATACATCGGTTACCATTTATGAAAAGTGAAAATGTAAGCACTAGGACATGCGAATTAATACATGGAGACACATGTGGACCCATGGAAGAAGTGTCCATTGGTGGATCGAGATATTTTGTAGTGCTGAAGGATGACTACTCAAACTACCGAACTGTGTATTTTGTCAAAACAAAGGACGAAATAAAACATTGTCTGGAAGATTTTATAAACAAAGCTGAAAACGTAACTGGTAACAAGGTCAAGACATTTCGAACAGACAATGGGTTGGAGTTCATAAATAAAGAAGTGAAAGAAATGTGCTCTAAGAGGGGTATCGTGCATCAAACTACAGTGTGCTATACTCCTGAACAAAATGGAAAGGCAGAGAGGGAGAATCGAACACTTGTAGAGGCAGCAAGAACAATGTTACACGCTAAAAACTTACACAAGAAACTGTGGGCAGAAGCAGTTCACACTGCTGCTTTTGTCTTGAATAGAACTGGTAAAGGCAGAGACGGGAAGTCACCATTTGAATTGTGGACAGGCAGAAGCTACAATATTCACCAGCTGCAGGAGTTTGGTTCACCAGTTTATGCCCACATTCCCAAGGAAAAGAGAAAAAAATTCGACAAGAAGGCGGAGAAGGGAATAATGGTTGGTTATGGTGAAGATACCAAGGGCTACAGAATTTACTTCTCTGAGATAAATTGTGTAATTGTTAAGAGAGATGTGGTATTCTTGAACAAAGAGGAAAATAAAGAGAAAGGAACTACTATTGTGCCGGACCTGGATAGTCAATCTACAAATGAGAATATAATTGAATCAGTGACAGTGGAAGATTTAAGTGAAAGTGAAGTGTTTCAACCTAACATAAGTGCTACTTATACTGATCTAAATACAGAAACTTCGTTAGTGGAGAGTGAGTGCTCTAGTGACTACATGCCATCGGATGATGAATTGTCAGAAGTTAATGAAACAGTACAAGTACGAGATGAAAGGCCAAAGCGAACAAGGAAACAAACACAGTTTTATGAGTGCAATAATGTAATAAGTGAGCAATATGAACCAACTACATATGAAGAGGCTATTAAGAGAATTGATTCAAATAAATGGAGAGAAGCAATGGATAAGGAATTGCAAAACTTGAGGGACAATAACACCTGGGACTTGTGTAGTGCACCACCAAGGGGAGAAATCATAAACAGTAAGTGGGTCTTTAAATTAAAGGGAACTAAGGATGTTAAACAATATAAAGCCAGGGTAGTCGCTAGGGGGTTTGAGCAAAATAGTGAATTTGATTTGGGTGAATTATATGCGCCAGTAGCGAAGTTATCTACTTTTCGAGTCTTTGTAGCTATAGCAACTAAGTTTAATCAGCCTATACATCAAATGGATGTCACTGGAGCGTTTTTGTATGGGGATATAGATAGGGAAGTATACATTAGATTGCCAGAAGGGGCTTACTCTGGGGATAACAATATTGTTAAATTAAATAAAGCTTTATATGGTCTAAAAAGTTCACCTAAATGTTGGAACACTAAATTTAACTCAGTGATGGCTAGAGAAGGATTTACTAGATCTAAGTATGACTCATGTTTATATAAAAGATGTAATGAAAATAATAATACCTATTTGTTACTTTATGTCGACGATTTATTGTTCTTTGGTTCATGTAAGAAAACTATTTCACAAGTGAAGGCTATTTTGAATAAGGAATTTAATATGAAGGATCTTGGTTATGTATCTAACTTTCTTGGTATAAATGTAAAGCAAAATTTGGAAACTGGTATTACAGAGTTAGATCAAAGAAGTTATTTGGAGAGTGTATTACGGAAATTTAATATGGAGAACTGTAAAGAAATGTTAACCCCTATGGACCCTAACCTAAATACTAAAATATTTTCAAATAAAACCTTACCTAAAGATAAAAAGTGTGAAACATTATGTAGACAGATGATAGGGTGCTTAATGTATGCTTCATTAGGAACTAGGCCAGATTTGTGTTTTCCAATTTCTTTGTTAAGCAGGTATCAAACATGTGCAAATAATGAGTTACTAAGTGCATTAAAGAGGGTCTTAAGATATGTTAAATATACTTTAGATTATAAGTTGATTTATAAATGTAAGGATTTTACTCTCAAGGGTTACTGTGATGCTGATTGGGGAGCGGATCTTAAAGACAGAAAGTCTACCTCGGGTTATTTGTTTTTATTATGTAACTGTTTAGTATTATGGTGCTCTAAGAAACAGGCTTCAGTCAGTTTGTCTTCCACAGAATCCGAATATAGTGAGCAACCAGCAGATATGATGACAAAAGCTTTGTGTAAAGAATTAATTGTAAGGCATTTAAATGTATGTGGTGTTCACAACTAATGTTAATGGTTTAAGTTCGTAAGATTTTGTGTCAAAATTAGAAGTTGATATTTTGATTGTTTGTAATATAAAAACGTATTTACATTGAGAAGGGGTGTTAATAGACAAGCAATGTAGATACATTTTTATCTATGGTAGAGTGAACTGTCTATGCTATTGTCAGAAATAAAAAAAAAGAAACTAATGTCCGCCATATTTTGCACTAAGTTCCCGCTCTGTAGTTCAGTGAAATAAAACAACGTTCCTGATTATAAAAACCACAGTTTCATTTATTCAAATAATAACATTATTATTTTGAGTGATCAATGTTTGAAACAAACGGCGAATGTGCATGTAAATCCCTGCCTAGGAGGAGGCCTTCATGCAGCAATAGATAGCAAGAAACTGTATCCTGAATTATTGAATTGAAATTTTATTAAGCAATTTGATTAGCTAAGTAATTTTTTATGCACGTCAAAACTTTTTTCGCCCTGTCAGGGTAGGGTAAATTATTGTAGGACTAGTTTTAACCATATTATTTTAATATAAGCACGTAGTCACTCGGTACCGCCGAGCACGTGCTGGGTTACTGATCGAAAGTGTGTTGAATGTGTTATATTTACGAACTACTAATTATAATTTACTGGATCAAAATCGAAAGCGGCCCCAAAAAAAACTGACCAAGTGCGAGTCGGACTCGCTCACTGAGGGTTCCGTACGAATTCTATTCATGTCGTACTAACGCCCACGTGAAATGCGGCCATTAAGCAAACAATATTTTTGTTCTCCCTAGGGAATATCATTTTCATCCGGGATAAAAAGTACCCTATTACTTAATCCTGACTTCTTTCTTTACGTTTGCAAAATTCCAAAACAATCGGTTCAGTAGTTACGGCGTGAAAGCGGAACAAACAAACAAACAAACTCTCTTTCCGATTTATCATTTTAAAACCATATTGATTTGTCAGGTTCGGATCGTACATAATGCAAGACCGCTCTCACGTGGTTGAAGCTGCGTACGTCAGCCAGAGCGGGATAAACCGACGAGTCATTAAGCACGTAGTCACTCGGTACCACCAAGCACGTGCTGGGTTACTGACCGACACTATGTACAATGTGTAATATTTACAAACGACGTCATCCGCGTTTCATAAATGAATAATTAATAAATTCATTTGTCTAACACGACCATTGCCAAACTAAGCTCGAAGCTTGTACTATGAAAGCTAGGGACCAGATAGACATACTTAAATACTTTTACAAACATCTATGACTCGAGTACTAATGTCCATGTGCATCACACACACATTTGCCCCTAGCGGGATTCAAACCCGCGGCCCTCGACTAGATCAACGGGCCCATCAAATTACTGGATCAAAATTAAAAGCTGCCCCAAGAAAAAGAAAAAAGGGTATTCTCATAGTGGTTGACATCTTTTCTTAATGGCAGCAGACTTGTTAACTCACAACTTTAAATTGAATGGTTGTTCAGAAAATAACACACAAAAATGAGTAAATTATTTTTTCTACACTTTGAAAATAATGTAAGTATAAATATTATAATTTATGTTTTATTGGACGACTTCCGGGTTTTTAAGTATTAGAATTCCTGTTAACTTCATTTATCGCAACACTTTTTCGCTATTTTTCTTTTAACATAATGAAAAGCGTTTTTAATCTAGTGTATAATGTTACCTACATAAACTCAAAACAAAATTCTGCGAAAATCTCAGTTGCACATTCCGCCGGATTATAATTTCGCGAAATTCCACGCCACGTGTGTATAACACAGCTACTTTTCACTGACTTAATTAGTACTGTACATTCTGTTCGACGCTAGAACAACTAAAATAAGCTTTTTCCACGAATAATTGGACTCATAACAATAGCATTATAACGATATGCCAGGAATGACACAATATTTGTTTGTACATTTGTCAGTTTCTTGTTAAATCTTTGGCTGCAAATGCTCGATATACATTTCATTATTTTTATATAAGTATTCAAGCTTTATTAAATATACAATCATATAACTTTTTACATTTTTAAAAGCGTTAATAATCCCGTGAAAACTTCTTTTACAAAACACGCCACGTGTTTATAACACAGCTACTTTTCACTGAGTCTAAAAACCTAATTAGTTTGGTAAAATCTGCCCGACGCTAGAAAAACTGAAAATGTAAGTTTTTTAACGACATAAAACTATATGCCAGGAATTACACGATGACAGCTCTTTTTAAAATGATTTAAAAAGTTTTATTCATTTGACATCAATATTATTTTAGGCTTTATTAAATACACTATTCAATTACATTTGACATGATCCTTTACAAACAAAAAAAAAACATATATATATCGTGTACGACTTCGGCAAAACCCTTTTATCGCGACTGGATGCCGTTGTTGTGAAATCGTTGAAGTCTTGGACTGGATTAGCCCACTCGGCAGACCCCTCTACACTATTTAGGGGCAAAAATAGTTTTGGGATGAACCTAAACAAGCCATCGGAGCTTTACAAACATCTTAGAGTCACCAAGATGCACATTCTGGGTAAATCGAAAGACAACGCAGTGGCAACACTCCCAAAAGATAAGAATATGAGTGAGTTAGAGTCTAGGCTACGGTTCCATAAGCAGTTTATGGTGGGAGCGCAAACAAACAGGGTAGGATTGGGATGTCGAGAAAGAGAGGATGACCGGAACATCATTAAGTCTTTTCTGCGAATGGATGAAGATAACGAGTATAGAGTACATGCGCTTAATCTCGAAATGCAAAACGAGTGGGTGTCCCTTGGTGAGTTTTGTATCCCTTTAGCATTGAAGTGGCGGTCGATACTGTACGATTGGTCTCCGGCGTTGCTTAAATTCTATCTGAATGCCTTTCAGTTGACCCTACCTGATCAGAGCAACCTTGTAAGGTGGGGAATGGCAGTAGACAAAACATGTTTACTCTGTGGCGAGGCCGTAGGTACCGCGAGGCATTTGTTGGTGGGATGCAGAGTACTCCTAGACAGAGGTCACTACTCTCGCCGCCATGATGGAGTGTTGCAGATCATACGTGAAGCGGTGAGCCTTTCAATAGCAAGAGCAGCAAAAGGTTTGACGACGAATACAAAGAACATCAACTTCGTCAAGGAAGGATCTACCAAGAAGTCCAAAGTCAAACCTTACTCCATTATTAGTGTAGCTCCAGATTGGAAGATCATGATGGACACGTATGAAAAGCACTACACTATTCCAGAAGACATTGTGTTATCGTCGTCTAGACCAGACCTTTTCGTTTATTCTAGAAAACTTAAGCGCGTACTGTTGGTGGAACTTACTGTTCCATGGGAGACAAACATTCCCAAAGATCACGCGTTTAAAACAAATAAGTATTATGACCTAACCAACGAGATGACTAAAAATGGTTATATAGCACGGTTGTATGCTGTGGAAGTGGGTGCGAGAGGTATACCAGCGAAATCTCTCTACAACCTACTGAAGGACTTAGGATTACCAAGATCTAATATTAGCTCGTTACTGGAAAGAGCAACTAAAGCCGCTTTACTCGGCTCATACCAAATATGGTTGGGAAGGGAGAGGAATGTCATCGGTGAAGATGATCGTTAGTATACTATAAAGGGGCCCCTTAAACCTACACGCTGGGTCGCAAGTCCCAGGCGCCGACTGACATTCCTCTCTGTTCCACGCGATGGACCCGGCACCCGCACGGAGAATCCATGGATAGCTAAGAAGTTCGTCTCATAAATAAATAATAAATAAATATTTCACAACATCACATACATTGATCTGACCCGTGTTAAGTAGCTTAAGCACTTGTGTTACAGACATCAGAATCAACAGTGGTATTACAAATATACATAAATAGATACATATAGCACCCAGACCAGGACAAACAGACATGTTCATGCACACAAATGTTTGTCCTGTGCGGGGATCGAACCCGCGACCTCTTGCGTAATAGGCAACAATTTGACCATTACACCAAGCAGGTCGTCGAATATATAAATCTGAGCTGCATATTCCACCGGATTACAATACCGCGATCCTCCACGCCACAACACAGCTACTTTTGACTAAGTCTAAAAGCCTAATTGGTTTGGTACATTCTGTCCGACGCTAGAACAACTAAAATATGCTTTTTGCTCGCACATCGCAGAACAACGGTTATTATTCAACGTTGTTTAAATCGCGGAACATTTTGCAGCACATACCGCTGGGAGGCATGTCTCAAATCTCGATCTAGCTGATAGTGTAATGTGGGTTGGATGGTTTTAAATTATTGTTGAAATGTTGAGTAGCATACAGGTTGTGGTTTTGACATGGTTGATAGTTGCGTGTTGTAGTTATCTAGCTTGTATTATGTGACAGGTCCGTTGGTCCAGAGGTCATAGGCCCCGATCACAAACCAAGTGCAGCGGGTTGAAATCCCGGTAAGGGCAAATATTTGTGTGCTGAACATCGGCATTTGAACTAAAGTCATAAATATATTGACTTGAAACTCTAAACTTTATTTTAGTAAGCTATTGGCTAGGCAATCGGTGTGTTAGTTCATAGAATTTATTTATTTATCTTCATTAGCCTGTCGCAGTACGCTTAAGGATGTAACTATGAAGCATTCCCAAATTGTTTACATACGCATTCTTTTATATTATAGTTAATATAGTTGAAGGTTCAACCTAAACTATCATTATTTACAGTAAGATTACTAAATAAAATACTGAATACTGGAAAAATATAAAAGCAGAATATTTTAATTTTAGTGAAATAAAAGCATTTTAATTTAAAGGTCGTCTCAAAACTTAGTAGTTGCTCATTATTTCTACATTAGATGTCGCATTCATGAGACAAAATAAAATTTCTACAAAGGAAACTTACATTAGTCTCTGAGACAGAATCTTACTAATGATACTCCAGTCAAAATAGACATTCCAGTTTGCATTAATTCCCAACAAGCTGGATTTTTGTGCAGGCCTTGAATATGTCTTTACAAATGATATGTCAAAAGTCCCCATCGATCCCGCTTGTGCGTTGTTTTTTATTCGTGGTCAAAGGGCCCAAATTTGCGTTTTTTGTTTATATCTCTGAAACTAAAAGAGCTATCGAAAAATGGTTCAGGTAAAGTTTGTAGATCATAAAATTGTCTACCTAAAAGATTTGTACACTTTTCTTGTACAAAGCAGCGCTGTCGAGATATCTTGACTTTAAGCCGCAGGAAAGTCGTATTTTCGAGTAGCCCACATTATGCAATTACAATAAATTGTGTTGAGTAGTTTATCTGGAGCAGGTGGCAGTTAAGTATGGATTGGCTCTAAACTATTATTTACCAATTTCCAGCCCCAATTTTCAGGATTTAGATCATGGAAGTCAAAAAAGACAAAATTATGTATCAAGCTTGCATTCATTCCCAACAATGGGGACTTTTGTGCAGGCATTGAATACGTCTTTACAAATGATATGTCAAAAGTCCCCATCGATCCCGCTTGTGCGTTGTTTTTTATCTGTACTGGAAATCTTCGGATCCTATTTTTAACCGTTCTGGTAGTCAAACCTCAATGGTCCCCATAGACACTTTTACTCCTTACATGAAAATGGATCGACTGGCGGAAAAAAAATTTTTTAGAATTTTCAGTACAAAATGTATGGGAAAAGTTTTTTGCGTTTTCTGATATTTCTAGTACTCAAACCTCAAATGGTCCCATTTAGTCTTTTAATCCTAACATGTAATTGGATCGATTGGCAAAGAAAAAATAAAAAATACTTTTCCCATACATTTTGTACTGAAAATTCCAAAATTTTTTTTTCGCGCCAGTCGATCCTTTTTCATGTAAAGAGTAAAAGTGTCTATGGGGACCATTGAGGTTTGACTACCAGAACGGTTAAAAAGAGGATCCGAAGATTTCCAGTACAGATAAAAAACAACGCACAAGCGGGATCGATGGGGACTTTTGACATATCATTTGTAAAGACGTATTCAATGCCTGCACAAAAGTCCCCATTGTTGGGAATGAATGCAAGCTTGATACATAATTTTGTCTTTTTTGACTTCCATGATCTAAATCCTGAAAATTGGGGCTGGAAATTGGTAAATAATAGTTTAGAGCCAATCCATACTTAACTGCCACCTGCTCCAGATAAAGTACTCAACACAATTTATTGTAATTGCATAATGTGGGCTACTCGAAAATACGACTTTCCTGCGGCTTAAAGTCAGGATATCTCGACAGCGCTGCTTTGTACAAGAAAAGTGTACAAATCTTTTAGGTAGACAATTTTATGATCTACAAACTTTACCTGAACCATTTTTCGATAGCTCTTTTAGTTTCAGAGATATAAACAAAAAACGCAAACTTGGGCCCTTTGACCACGAATAAAAAACAACGCACAAGCGGGATCGATGGGGACTTTTGACATATCATTTGTAATGACATATTCAAGGCCTGCACAAAAATCCAGCTTGTTGGGAATTAATGCAAACTTGAGTCTTAATTTTGTCTATTTTGACTGGAGTATGAAGAGCTTGTTAGTTTCATACTATAAAATAATATGTATTACAATGCCTTGAACTTACATCACCAATTGCCTAGCTTATAAAAAAAGCTTTCATCTTGTTATATATGTATATGCTTGGAAACCAATTAACCTTATTAACTATGTACTTTTGTACCTGACAAAACATCAGTGGCTACAGGACAAATGCTATTGTTCCTTATACTTACATTTCCTCTTGGCGGGATATAAAATCGCGAAACACAGACTTAGCCCAGAAAAATCGGCCGATGGCCCGCTCACCCACTAGATTCACCCACTGGTGGGTGTAAATAAAGGATTTCATTTCTCTTAAGTACATGTAGATTTTCATTAACAACAAAATACATCGATTCTAATTTCAGCCTTGACGCGGTGGGTGGACGGCCACCGATACAAAACAGGCAATAGGATTTACCCCCCCACCCACTGTTGGGTGAATCCAGTGGGTGAGCGGTGCATCGCCCGAGAAACCGTATGCAGGACCCTAACATTAAGACAAAATTCTAGCCTCTCTACCAACCAAGAGTTAATGCAACGTGTACGTAATTAAAACCTCTCTGGCTCTCGTAAGAGATTTCATGCATTCACAAGTCAACAACGCAGACTGAACTGGACGACAAATCTTTATCTAGCACTGAAAGCCTTCGGCTATTACCCCTTCTGCAGAGGAAAATGTACCCTATATTGGTACACATTAAGTCGAATATGTTATTGCTGCTCCTCACAGATGGTGCTTGTTTTTGGTTCGGACCACTGGCTGGCTTCTTGTTTTCATTTATTTTACAAGTCTTACTAAAGACCTGACGGCTGAACCATACGTTGTTGACCCTTGGGTGCATATTATTATGTAGCTTTTTCAAGTCAATATAATATGACTTTGTGGCGATCATGAAATTGAAAAAAATGTTTTGGGACATTTTTACATTTAGAAAAAACCGCGACTCCGTCCGCATGGATTTTGGTTCCGGTTATACTTTAGTCTTCCTCGTTACATGGACTATCCAACACAATTTTTTTTTCAATTCCAAATAGTAGTTCCTGAGATTAGCGTGTTCAAACAAACAAACTCTTCAGCTTCATTATATTAGTATTAGTATAAATTATAATATTAGTATAGAGGAAGATGTACTATGGTAATAAAGAACCATTCCATATTACATTTACTTATGCGCTTCATGCCTTCCACTTAATATAAAATTATTTTTAAAACGATATTGTTTCAACTGTTGAAACTATCTGCTGAACTCCGAAGAAACAACGGGAAAAACGGACAAGAAAAAGTGACAAATTGAAATTTCAAAACTCAAGCCACAGCTGAATTGAACACTTTTGTTTAAAACGGAGCTCTTGGTTTTTACTTCATTCTTTTAGTTTCAGAACGTTTCTGGAAATCATGGTTTTATTATACGTATTGGCCGGTGAAATGGGATGGAAAAATTTATGGGTAAAACTAGTTGAATCTATTGTATATTTTACGAATAGCGTTGGCGGTAGTTAGATATCTGGTTAGGCGAAATAGGAAGTGGAATCATTGTTTTGCTTTCTTTAAATCTAAATACATTAAACTCATAGGTGACTGACTGACTGACATAGTGATCTATCTAAGATTTTAGACTTCTGCGTTGCATTGAAAGTAATATTAGTTAACAGGACTAAACGCGGTTCTTATTTATGTAGTACATTATATACTACTTACTTTGGACGTTTCGGCTGCGTTACAGCAACCGTGGTCGCAAGCGGACTGGTGATGCGGGGCGTTGAGTATTTTCTTCCAGTACCCCCAAATTTTCACTTATTAAATTGTCACATTTCGACGGCACAAACCTAATACAGTAAATGTGATAGTGATAGTGGGTAGAGGTTATAAAGGAGGCATCCGCTAGGAAACGATTTTAGTTAATTCTAACCTCAGATGGATAAAATAGGGGATGCAATTTTTTTTTTTTTTTTGTTTATAAATAAATAATAAATGCCTTGGACTGACACACCAATTGCCTAGCCCCAAACTAAGCTCGAAGCTTGTACTATGGATGCTAGGGAACGGATAGAAATACTTAAATACTTTATAAACATCCATGACTCGAGTGCAAATGCCAATGTTCATCACACAAACATTTGCCCCTAGCGGGATTCGAACCCGCGACCCTTGGTTTCGCAGCCAGGGTCTCTGACCACTCGACCAACGGGCCCGTCAAATTGGGATGAAAGTTTGTCAATGTTAAACCAATCGGGCTAATAATTTGCATGTATAGAACTAGTTCTTGAAAGGATTTTGATAAATTCCGATAAAATAGGCCTTGCGGACGAAGTCGCGGGCGGTCACTAGATTTAGTATAAAAGGTAAAAACACACTAGTTTCTTTCTACTTCCCTAAGAAAATGTGGAACCTCATAAAACACTTTCCGTCCAAACATCGGCGTAAAATTTCCAACAATCCACTTCCTTGACGTTCACGAATTACATTTCACGCTCTCCTAACAAGGAAATAATTGGCAATATAAAGCGATCCTTACCATTCCCTGCTAACACATTCTTACAGCTATAAAACCCATGGATGCGAGGCGGGTGCCACAGCAGGGGTCACGCCGTAAAGCTATGACCTTTCGTACTTTTTCGTCTTATATCGTGACCTTACGGCTTTATTTGAGGCACGAAGTTTATGGACGGTGTACGAAAGTGGAGTGAATATGATTGAGTGCATTGAAAAGGTGGGATCAGTTTCATCACTCTGTTGGAGTCCACTGCTGTAGGTACGTAGGACTCCCCTCCACTCTTGGGACCATCTCTAAATATCCATAGTTACAACCCTGGGCAGACAAGTTGGTAACTATATTTCCCCTTTTATTTAAAGGGAGCAATTGAACCGTCATAACCTTTGCCTAGTAACAGGTTTATTATAAAGCGGTAAACGTTGAAGTAGACAAATTTAATACAATTTCGCGATAACTAATTTAATAATACAGATATTCCAAGAGAGAACTAAAACAAACACACAGAAAAGCGATTGTTATATACGAAAACAATCATTTACGTAGACTGTGTAACCAGTCAAAATTATCCTACACAAACAAGCTCTCACTCTGAATACATTATAAATATCCAATCAAACCCTTTTCTTTACTTTGCCGTTATAAGAGAACTCACACAGTGATGATGCACTTCTTAAATGTTGTAACTGTCTCCGTGGCGCAGTGGCTAGTAGGACGTAATTTAATGCGGCGGCCGCGCCGTAAGTCCTGGGTTCGAAACCCAGTTCCAGTTCGTCGGACCGATGAAATTGTATCTATGTTTTCCTGTTGTGATAACACAGATACAGTCCGGAGTTTGGAAGTTAGTGGTGTAATTCCACCCTTGGAAAGCACGAAAAGCCGTTGTTCCTGCGCCTGATCTCTCAACGATCGTGTCAAATGCTGTCCCACTAAATTATGAGAGTGAGGGATTAGGGAGTGCACCTGTGCTTGCGTACGCGCTTGCACTTGAATATATCCTGCGTAGGAGGTATTATTAAAATAAGATGTGCTATGTTTCCCGTAAGTATGGTCTCCATAGCTTAGTTGGGGAGAGTATAGAGTTTAAAGGCAGGCAACGAATCTGCGACCCCTGTGGGGTTGTCGATGTCAATGGGCAGCGGTGATCACTTACCATCAGTCGTGCGATTCACTAAGCGCAAATGTCATGAAAGCCATGATCGCAGCGGCGATGTAATCGGTAAAAGGTTTCTAATATACATTTTTACATTTAAATACACAAAGATGATCACTCCAGTTGATTATCGACACTGTAACATCCCAGATTGTGAATTCCACCACAAAAGATACTTGTTTTACCGATCACATCGCCGCTGCAACCAAGGCTTTTATGACTTTTTCGATTAGTGAATCGCACCTCTGGTGACCTTCTCACGGTTTCCTTCCTCTTACATAAAAAATACGTAGAATCCAACCCGCGAATGTGCTAACATGAAGATACTAGTGAATAAATTCACACAACGCATATATTTCGCACTCTTACCCTGATAAGTTCGTAACAAAACTTTCACGATAGCCCTTTACATGGAATATAAATTTGACCTTTGGGATCAATTTTGTTCATTACACGTAGGGAAGTATCAGCAAGTGGATATGTTTGCGTAGATTTATCTCGAGGAGTCTGTATTGAATACACATGAACTGAGGTTCGAGACTTATGCTTTACTAACATTCCATTAGTGGCTTTGCGGCACATTTACTACCAAGTCGGTGGTTAATAAGGTTCTATTGTTTTACTTCTAGGTAAAATTATCCTGTAATTATTTCTCCAGAGATCTTCAAGCATTTAAACTAGCTTTAAAGCTAAAGTTTTGAATACCTTTATGGACCATAAATGAACACGTATATTCATGTGTGGTTGCTCATATGGCTTTCATCTTTACATATTACTACCTTTTCTTATGAGTTTTATATGGAAACTAGCGGACGCCCGCGACTTCGTCCGCGTGGATTTTGGTTTATATATCAACTTTCTTTCCCGTTAGGGGTGGATTTTTGAAATAATCTTTGAAAGGGGATGCCTACGTCATATTATCTTTATGAATGCAAAGTCTCAGCCCGATCGGTTAAAAATGACAAAGTTTCATACTAAAGTTCATCTCCTTTTTTACCCCCTTGGGGGTTGGAATTTATTAATCTCATTAATTAGGCGATGCCTACGTCATAGTAGCTTTATGAATGCAAAGTCTCAAACCGATCGGTTAAAAAATGACAAAGTTTCATACTACCGTTCATCCCCTATTTTACCCCCTTCGGGATTAGAATTTATCGATCTCATTAATTAAGCGATGCCTACGTCATAGTAGCTTTATGTATGCAAAATATCAGCCCGATAGGTTTAAAATTGACAAAGTTTCATACTACCGTTCATCCCCTATTTTACCCCCTTGGGGGTTAGAATTTATCAATCTCATTAATTAAGCGATGCCTACGTCATAGTAGCTTTATGTATGCAAAATATCAGCCCGATAGGTTTAAAATTGACAAAGTTTCATACTACCGATCTTCCCCTATTTTACCCCCTTGGGGGTTGAATTAATCAAAATCCTTTCTTAGCGGATGCCTACGTCATAACATCTACCTGCATACAAAATTTCAGCCCGATCCGTCCTGTGGTTTGGGCTGTGCGTTGATAGATCACTATGTAATCAGTCAGTCAGTCAATCAGTCAGCCACCTTTGAGTTTTATAGATATAGATTTTAAGTTGAATCCTAAAAACATTAAATGTCAGACACAGGAGGTCTCCTACTTTTCAAACGTTACAATTTATATAAAGCCATTTATTTGTTTTGTTGAAATTTTGTTGAAGCAAAAAAATAAAGCCTCGATGTTTGTTTACAAGGGTTCCAACTTTTATTTTTATTTTGTAATCACTTACTATCTAAGTTTTGAAACATTTATGTATTATTATTTACGCCTACGAAAGAATAAATTCCGTCAAAATAGTGTTATATTATAGCTTAAAACCTTCCTCGACAAATTAACTATCCCAAAAGAAAATAATTGTTCGATTTGAACAATTAGCCCACAAATTAGCGCGTTTAAACAAACAAACAAACTCGTCAGCTTTATTATACTCGTATTAGTATAGATTACGTACCATCTAAGTTTTGAAACATATACTTATATATTGTTATCTAGATTATTTGCGCCTTCGAAAGAGCACAGTAGATTTTTTCCATTTTTTAATAAACTTTATCGAATATAATAGGACATTAGGTGCTGCTGAGGTAGTTCCGATACTATAGGCCGGATAACCAGAGTTTCTAAAGAAAATCCGATAAAGAATTTTCCTGAAAAAGTGCTTTGTAGTTGAATATGAAATTGTCCCTTAGAATGCCTAGGGTAGGCATTATTGGGTAGGTACAAAAGCGTATTAGAGTTATTGCCGGTAATTCCCATTTTTTCCGATCAAAGTATGACAAGTTCATTGTTAAAAATATGCTTTTTAAGTAATATACTTTAATTTTGATTTTGTTTTCTTGTAATAAATCTTGTACTGAACAAGTCGTTTCTCTCCACAACAATCATTATTAGAATTTGTCCTTACTTGATTGAACGACTTATAACAAGAACAAAAATAAAATGATCCTGCCGTTCTCACAGTATCTTTTGCTACAGGTTATTTAATTTTTAACTTTTTTATTAGAATTTAGGATATAACTAACGAACAAAATCTCATTAATAAATGTAAATTCGATTAACAGCGACAAATTCGCTTCCCTCCCTTGAGCCAGCCAAATAAGAATGCTAATTATTCTTCTCTATACAAGATTTTATTTACAAAGCGTCTAACTAACTAATTAGTCATCTGGGTTTAAGATCTGCTTCTTCTGCCAGTATTTTCCTTTAAAAAGGGAAACGAATTAGCACAAAATCAACTGGCACTTAGTCGTCCAAATTAATACTAAGTGGCCTCTTTGCTGGTTTTTTTATTCCCTAGACGGAGCACTGGCCTTTTTATCTCCTTAAAAAGATGTTTTTGTTGTATGCTAAAGTCTAAGTGCTATATTCTCGTTCAATGAAACTTTTTCGATTAGCCTTCAGGTTCTTATGGCATAAGTACTTTCCTATTCATGGTATTGGGGCTTGTGGTTCACCTTATTGCTTTACTTTCATTCATAGTATATATTATTATATTGTGTTTATTAAAAAAATATGTAAAACGAATTGCGCAAGTTCTTTGGTATTTAAAACAATTTGAGATTTCATTAATTAACTAAGCAAGAACATTTAAATATCATTTCAAATCATTACAAGGTTTCCAAATATAATTTACATGGAAAATAACCCTATAACATCCATGAGTAAAATGGATTCTTCAAAACGCGCGGCGATGTGAGTCCGTCGAAAAATGGTATTCATCGAACATAAGCTTCGACATGATAAATTGCGTAATTTGCAACTCGCGCCGCGAAATGACACCTTGAATGGAGTGCCGACTGTTACCCACCGCAGAGCAAGCCTGTCGGTGATATTTCCTGTATGATTTTCGTTGCATTTTGCCTTTTTAAGGGATAACAAGAAGTACTTACCTGCAGTTCTCTTGTTACTTATTTATTTCATTAAACTTTATTGCTGGACTAATTATATAATGCCACATGGACAGAGAGTCAGACAGGAAGTGACACTAAGGGTTCTCAAATTAATAGACGCAACCATATTATATTCTGTAATATTGTAAAAACAAAGTTTCCATATTGTTGACAACATTAAACTTATTCAAAAAGTCTACTACATTCAAGATATTATCATTAAGATCGGTTCATAACAAGACATAAATATGGTAACAGTCATCGCTCAAATGTTATCGAAGCATTATTCAAAAATGTGCTTGGATATGTCCGGTGTTTAAAATATTTACCAAAAGTTGAACCATCTACTTATGTGTTCCCTCAATGTTACTTTTTCACTTTACCGAAAACCTAAAAGGGCTTCAAAACTGTTACCATTTCCCGTCGCCTGACCATTCCTTATTTTCCGCCAAGAAAACGCAATTCAACAAACATAGAGGAAGTCGACATGATAAATTATGTAATTTGCAACTTTCACGCCACGAATGGAGTGACTGTAACCCGCGGAACATATATATCGGTAATATTTTCCATATATCTCTCGTTGACGGTGATCCCATTTCATACATAATGCTCTTTGCGTTACCATATTTAGTGGTTCTGACGTGATGGAATACCAATGGATGTGTGAAATCTCTACGGCTATTGTTTCAATGGAATTGTTTGTTACATTCTTATTTGATAAAATATGTATACCCTTTATTTCGGAAGAATAAATACAGGAAAACCGGCCAAGAGCGTGTCGGACACGCCCATGAAAGGGTTCCGTAGCTAAAAGATGGCCCGACCGCATAATACACGATTTAGTAAGGGCAACTGCACGTCATAAGTTGGTCGAGTTGTATAAAAATAACTATGTATGATACAGAGTTCGCTATAGTTTTCGTTGAAAGTACTTACTTGGAGGTATACAGGACATTTTTTTCAGAATTATTGTAATAGTATTTCAAAAGTTAAGGGGGGGGGGACGCTCTAATTTTAACTTTGTATTAATATATCTCGAGACTGGGGTGTTTGATCCACATGGTTTCAAGGCAAGTTTTATTGTATTTAAAATACCTTTTTAACGATACCCCACACGATGGGGTAAGTCGAAGTTTTTTTTTCGAATTTACTTTCCGTTGTATGGGAGGGGGGGTAAAAATAATTATTTTTCGATTATTTTAAAAACCAATTCTTGAATTATCACTATACATCTCTCCACCAATTTTCGTGGCAATCGGTTCAGAAACGGCGGAGAACGAGCCAGGACAGACAGACAGACAGACAGACAGACAGACAGACAGACAGACAGACAGACATGACGAAACTATAAGGGTTCCGTTTTTTGCCATTTGGCTACGGAACCCTAAAAAGGGAAATATTGCTTTGAATATATATTCGTTTGGGTTCGGACTCGATCGGCGTTAATGTTTGTTGGAAAGAACCACTTTTGAGAGTTTGTCATGAACTGGGTAGGTGTTATATTGAATAAAAACTTTTATACCTTCTTATATGTAGATTCTAGAAGTCTTGAGAAATTCAGACAACATTGTTAGGTCAATTTACGAATACACATACAAGAACTATACCTAGTACAAGCCTATTAATGTTCCACTGCTGGGCAAATGCCTTCATCATTTGAAATTGTATTTTCGTTAAAAAGATGGGTTTTGACTTAATTAACACCTTTACCAATTACGGATTGGTGATCACAAACCTTGGGTATAATCGGAAACCCGACACAGTTTCCCGACCTGGGTGTTAAACCCAAAATCTTCAGACGCACCGGTACTGAAACCACTAGATCGAGGAGTATCTATAAATAGCGTTTTAAATATATTTTCCATAATGATTACACAATTAGCACGAGTGATCTTTCTTGTGGATAAATACTCTATTAACAGAGACAATTTTTATTAAAAATTTCTTAGCAAATTATAGTTTTTTAATTTTTTTAACAATAAAGCAAGACAATTAGAATAAAAGGTAGGTAATCAAACAGTAAAAGTTGTCACACAAAAATGAGAACCTACCGAAAATAATTACAAAAGCTTCAAAAACTACGTCCCTGGATATTCATAAAAATCGTTTCTATGTAGTATTTTACGCCTCGTCCATCCAATTTCACGTAGTGCCAATTCTTAAACAAACTTTTCTTAACAAACATTAAAAAACAGCGAAAACGTTAGCATAGGCGGCTAATTTGACACCATTAAGGGCCCCGTCAAGAGAGCCTTTAAGTACCGCTAAAGAATGTCTTGTACCGGGAAAACTGAATGAAAGATTATTTGCGAGCGCTATAAATTTCTCAAAGCCTTAGTACCAGAGTGCGCTTTCCGGAGATCCCTTTTTAAATTGCCTTTTTTACTTTTACGGACAATTAAATTGGAGGCATCCTACTTGCGTCTGAGTGTAGTGGAATTACGTATCTACATAATGGAGAGATGTGGATGCGAGGGGATTGGTTCGTCGCACGAACGAGTTTGGATTGAGAACTCGAAGGCTAACATTGAATGACGGGCGGGGTGGATTGAAATTTGGAATGGAATACTATTGTTTTTGTTGGCACGACAACTTCTATAATTTGGATTTGAAACGGCTTTTAGGCGTGCTGTAAAAGCGTTATAATAAATTGCACATAAAACACATTACCTCAAAAATATTATTTAAAACAATTGATTCCGTGGCATTTATTAGACGACATATCAGTCTCTCGTTGTCTTCTGCTGAACATAAGCCTCTCTAAGGACCGTGACACTGTTAAAAAATATTTTATAATAAATCACACAAACTTAAACAAAAGATAACAAATATATATTCAGGTGCGTTAAAAAGCACCATTATTTATCGCATCACAGTTCCTAATATTACAACAGTTTTCTTCCATTGATGCTAGACTGGTACAAAATACAAAATATAATCCAATACGTAAATAAGCTCCAGTTATTTTCCTTCAAATCGTGCTCGGTTAAAGTCTTTCAACTAACACTTTCAATCGTACATTCTCACACAATCCGCAAATTGAGATAGACGGTAAACAAGACCTTAAGTGGATAGGGCTCCTTTTATTGTGGGAAATAGATTTCGCATACCTTCGGAATCGGTCGAAGGTTATATTGAACTCCTACGCTCAAAGAGTTCCTCGCAGGTGAAACTCCTTGATCTCAATGTTTTAAGGTTCCCGAGTTATAGAATAAGAGGCATTACACAAGCATTAACTGGGAATGCCTTTATAAGTCAAGTAATTTGCTTGAACATACCTCACACCTTCAATAAGAGATGCAAAATTAAAGAAAAAAAAACTTCTTCCAGTGAGTATTAGAAGATTTTGTTGTTTTGAACGTTCAATCATTTTGAGTGACACTAGTTTTATGCTAGGTTTGCGATGCGTCCACTTGGTAACAAAAAACTCTTAGTTAGTTATTCTACAGTTAACCAATATTTTTGCTTCTTCATGATAAATTAAGAAATTATGATCCGTTTTTAAATCACGCTCTTTATGATTGTTGTAAGGAAAACTTAAGAACTGTATTAAGTTAAAATTAATTTCTTTTTTAGCTACTTACAACCATCAATTTGGTGTAGACCTCCTTCAAGTTACTTCATCAAGTTCGGTCCTGGTTAAATCCATTTAATCATTTCAACCTAATTTATTGATTTTCTGTATTTTGCTTAACTAAATCATCAAATAGACCAGTTGGCCGTCCAAGATACCGCTGGACAGATTCAGTGGAAGCGGATCTGCGGAACCTTAGGGCGGACGACTGGCGGGAGATGGCGCAGGACCGACCAAGATGGAGACTCTTATTATCGGAGGCCAAGACTCACTATGGGTCGCTGCGCCAACCTAGTAAGTAAATCATCAAATGCAAATGAGGATCACCCGTTAGCTTATAGTTTGTTCAGTAACTTAACCTTAGATATACGAATGTTGAATATGTAATTTTGACTACGTACTCGTACATATTCCGAGTAATTCCCCACATTTGCTCAAAGCGTTATGCTAATTCCTTGATAATAGGAACATCTAAGGATTCACTGGCAATGTTTTTCCTCAACGATGGTGTGACCTTCCAAGGTCGAATTTCTTGAGGTCTCATTAGCATAATATTTTCTCATAAATCACTGACGTTAAGGTTGAAATTGCGGTGAATGTTTTGTATTTAAAGGTCATTGCCGTTTGTTAATTACCATGATGTTTGTTTGTCGCTCTTGACGTAGGTAGGTGTGTAATCCCTCTTAACTTAAAAATGAATATCGGCGGAAAAAGTTATTTTCGCTACCAAATTAGGGATATTCTGGGAGCAGTAATATTAAATCATCAAAGTGAAATAATTTCCAGTTTATTTGCTAGCGGCCGCCCGCGACTTCGTGCCCGTGGATTTCAGTTTTTCCTGACTATGATCCTAATTTTCCTTCAAATTTTCCCCTGTGAGGGCTGCGGAGGGCACATGAAAGTCGTTTCAATGTAATTACTAGACTTGTCGATTCAAGATCATAGTCGAAGCGTACCCTGGGCCGTGGATGCAAACGGGAGAAGCGCAAAGATGATGATGAGGATTGATTATAGTGTATGCTATGTACTATGCAGTAGCCTTTGTATATCGTCTCTGCGTCTCTCAATGTATAATAGGCTGTAGGAAAAACACACTTAAGTTGTTTTCCAACTGGAAAGACAATAAAATAACTTTCTTATTGAAACAATGGCGCAGAAAAATAAGTATGTAAACGATGAAAACATTACGCAGTCGGAGTCTTCAATACTCACGAAAAAATTATGTAATTCTTAAGTATTTATTTGTATTCATAGATTCTTGTACGAACAACGACGGGGAAAGTTTCTAATGGAAGTATTGCTTAAGTTGTCGAGGTCTTTGAATTTTCAATATACTTATTTCGCCTTAAAGTAGGTCACCGGAAAAATCCGCAAGTTTGTCGGTTTTAATCTATCGCTTTTTCTTTGAGAAGGAAACACAGGTAAGCTTTGCAAGAAATTTAAAAAATTGTATTGAGCTGACATAATTATACTGATCGTTATTAAACTCTCATTCTTGAAGACTTATTTTACAACTAGCGGCCGCACGCGACTTCGTCCGCGTGGATGTCGGTTTTCATTATACGAATGTTTTTCCCGCTAACTCCCGTTCCCGTGGGAATTTTGCAATATCCTTTTGCAACTAAGCATCAAGTTTACTAAGGTCCCTGCATGCCAAAATTTTAAGCGTCTAACTCAAGTAGTTTAGATTTTCCATACAAACTTCCACCCCCTCATTTCGAGGAAGTGGGGGGTTGCAATGGGTCAAAAAGTAGCCTATGTTCTGCCTCAGGGTCTAAAGATTGTCTGTACCAAATTTCATCAAAATCGGTTGCGAGGTTTAAGCGGGAAAGCGTAACAGACAGACAGACAGACAGACAGACAGACAGACAGACAGACAGACAGACAGACAGACAGACAGACAGACAGACAGACAGACAGACAGACAGACAGAGTTACTTTCGCATTTATAATATTAGTTGGGATTTATTTTTCAAGGACATTACTCTCCGCATTGCTTTTTAGGGTTCCGTAGTCTACTAGGAACCCTTATAGTTTTTTTAACCTACCTACATTTCGACGCCAATGGGCTGCTGACAAAAAATATCGTAAGAAATTGAACTGATTGTTTTTAATATTTATATTTTAAAAAAATACTAAAAACTAGCAGTCCGTCACGCGTTTTCACCCACGTCCCGAGGGAACTACTGCGCACCGGGACAAAATATAGCCTATGTTACTCAGGGTGAATGTAGATTTCTAATGGTGGAAGATGATATGAAATCGGTCTAGTAGTTTTTTAGTTCATTTGTTATAATACAAATTACAAATCTTTTCACTTTGTTACATTATATATTGTACATAGATAAAAGCTTAGTTCGAAGAATCAGTTCAATGTCTTTGAAGACTTAAAGGATTATTCTAAGGAATATCGTTGGTTTATGCACATTTTAAATTGGAATAGTATAAGCCCTTCAAGAAAAATAAGAGGATTTTGCATACTATTTCTACGTATTTATAAGCTATTCATGACAAACATGTGGTGGCTCTGAATGTTATTTCTACGTATTTAGAAAATTCAATGAAAATCTTAAAAATCAACTTGGAAGTATATAAACAGATTATTTATAAATTTAGGATTCCAAGCAAAGTGCATTAGGTATTTTGTTATGATTTGCTTATCGTTATTTTCATTTGATAACACTAGTTGTACTAAACTTGATTAAATTACTATAAAAACTGAAATACGTTAACCTTATTATATCTGAAATTGTGTGTGATGAATGGTCCCCAGTAACGTAAAGTATCAGCTTAATAATATCCTACTACAAAGTAAAGAAGTCAACAAATTGAAGTTTTGCCTTAATCACCACGCTTGCCAAATGGGGATAAGTGATCACAAAACCTGGCTGTGTTCGGAAAAACGACTCAAATTTTCCCGACCCAGGAATCGAACGCAGGACCTCGAGATCACGGCCCGGTACTTAAACCACTACACCATTGAAGCGTTATATTTATTCGAGTTATATAAGTATAATTTTACCATTCTAGGCCAGAAGTCATCTTCAAATTTTTATGTTATTTTTCACACCTTCAACCGTAATGGCATAAGGCTAGTTAAGCCATCCCATATTTCGCGTGTCGCAAGCAATTTTGTCATCAGGGTTATTATCAGAATGGGCTCGACTACGCCGAAAAAAAGCCGTAAAATTTGTTACCATCGTTGAATGATGAGTCTAACTTTGTCAACGTAATTTTTTTTTTTCAAAAAATAGTTATCAGGTTGGATTGTTTTTAATATCCAAAATGGCTCAGAGGTGCGATTCATTAAGCTCAAATGTCATATTTGCAGCAGCTGTAAGGTCGGTGACAGTAGTAATTTAGTACTAGTTTAGTACTGCCACATGACTGCCACAGATTACACAGCCATCAGATTATGACATTTGCCCTTAGTGAATCGCATCTCAGGTTATGTCAGATTTTCTCACTGTTTACAAATGTCAGTACGGTTATACATAAAATTCGCAAGATCTCGAAGGTACCATAAGTTTATATTTTGATTGTGACCAGGCATTCATTGCACGTTATTAAAAACTGATACAAGAATTTAAAGGCTTGCCTATTAAACCAGTGTGTACACTGCTTAAAAGCCCCATTTCCTAAGAAACAAGTTTGAATTCCGACGCACTTCTAAACCGTATCGCATTGTAAGAACAGCAACAATTCAATAAAGTTCGCTCCACCCATTCAAAGATGGCCTCCTCCGATTGTCCTAATTCATATTCACGAATCCCGTTGCGATTGTTTAATGCGAGAGTTTTCAAACTGTCGTGGGGAACAATAACGTTTCAGATTCTAATTTATATCAGCGCCGCAGATAAATAAATCGCGAATCCCTTAGATATTCAGACGGGTCAAAGGTCATCCGAGGCGACCACAACAGCGTTTGTTGGCAGTTAGTTAGGGCAACTGTATCGCGAGTCGCGCTCTCGGAGAGATTTATTGCTTTATACAATAGGCTGTAGTGATGGTGTTGATAATAATGATGTCGATAGTCTTGTTGGAGGCTAGGTAATAGCAGGTCACGCGAGGTAATAATTCTTAGAGCTTAGTTTACTTTATACGGAACAGGGAAGTGGTATAAGCTTACGTTATTTCAGCTTGCGTCAGGTCTTGTTTTATATAATATGTGTTTTTGGTAATGGCTGGTAATAAATTGCTGATCTCATATTCAATGGCTAAATACAAGTAAAATACTGAACTTCCAAAACTCTGATATGCCCTCCCTAAGCCATAATACGAGTATCACAAGAACCTATTTGGTGACTGAGTTTAATATACCTATTTACAACGAATGTATAATGCGTTTTCAAATTAATTACAGGATTTACACGGGTATATAATGCTGCGAGATAAAGATTGTTATGAAAGCAACAAAAATGCGTAGAATAGATGCTGAAACAAAATGAAAATAATGTTATACGAGTATAACGGAACATCCTGTCTTTCAAATGTTTTGCGTACAATCATGCATTCATACGTTATTATCAGTAAAAGGGTGTCCCTTCCACCCCTTTTACATAATAAACAGATTAAACATTCATTATGATTCGTGGTCCTTGAGTTTTTATTTAACAAAACAAGGCTTAATTACGAATATTCATTACAAATGCTAAGCACGAGGTGTATGTCCGAAAGGACCAGTATTCTAGGCATACAAATGAGATGTCATGAAAGTTTACTTCCATGGTCAAACTACAGTCGTTGATTACTTTGGTGCTATGTTATTATGGGGAGAAGGATCTTCAAATCTTATTTCATCTTTTAAAAAAACATGTATCAGATTTGTGACCTTTGAGAAAGGTTCTATTCTTTTTAGGGTTCTGTTGTCTACTAGGAACCCTCATAGTTTCGTCATGTCTATCTGTCTGTCCGTCTGTCCTGGCTTGTTCTCCACCGTTTCTCCACCGATTGCCCCGAAAATTGGTGGAGAGATGTATACTGATAATCCAAAGACTGTTTCTTTTAATTATCGATAATTTTTGAACCTGCGACCTCTTGGTCTAATAGTCAACTTCTTGACCACTAAATCACGGGGATCGTCTAAATGGAGCATCGATACATTTGTTCACAACACTAAATACATACATCGATGGTTCTTTGATCGTCAAAGCGGAAGTTCAACGACTGAAAAGCAGAAGAAAAGTAAAACCTCTAAAGGTTGTGTTCGTTAACTAGAATTCCTTTACGTAGTATGGTCTATTTTTGTTGTGCTGATCGGCCTTTGTTGTTTCAATATATAAATCTAAGAAGAAAATTTTCTATGAACGGTTAACAGGTAATAATAATGTTTAATGAATGTATTCCATTCTAATAAGTTTTTATCCTAAACTTGCTTCTAAACCCTTGTTTAAATTTACTCCGACAAAAAATTAATATCTTAAGAAGCATCATTTTACTTGAGGTAAATAAAGTAAAAAAATACGGCATTGCATTTAAAATTGCATAATAAAAATTTCACTTTCAAGCTTGTAAAATAATATGCAATATTAAACTTAAATATACTGCCGCGAGTGTAATTCACAACCATCCGGTATAAACAAATTTCCTCCTGCAAAAGACAAAAGTGGGAAAAACTTGAGATTGCCACTTAATTATTACGGCTGAAACATTTTAAGACCACCCCGAATAAAGTGAGGTAATAAAAAAATCTTCGCTGAATATTCAGAGTTCCCGTTTGGTGCTTTTTACGAAATATACTTATCGGAGTGCTTGGCTTTTTATGTAACATCCGTTGGTAGGACGCACGTCCCATTTGATAATCGAATGGAAATGGTATGCTCCTTCCTGCCACGTTATCGTAGATAGAGGAAAGTCAAAAACATCTGTACCTTCTTGGTTTGTTTCTGATACGAAAAAAGTTCGAGTGAAACTTTTGCGCTGGCTTATTTAAATTAGCGCTACGAGTAAGCTGAAAACAGAGGAAATTGCTTCTCCGGAAAAGCAACAAAGCTCTTAATTTTAGAGATTTTAGAGTAAGGAATGTTAACATAATATACTAACAACCAATTCATTTTTACCCATCACAGATGAACGTTAAACAACCGCCAAAAAAACTCAGTCTAAGTCCGTTTATAAGTATTACAGTTCTTGGTTCATGTAAACAGTACTATTTTGTACTTATCTGAACACAAGTTTGAGTACTTTTTTGCAGAAAGAATGTCTGCTAAACCAGTAAATACTAACCTAGTTCGTTGTAAATTTTGTTTTCTATAGATAAATGTTGAAGACAATGATTTTGAACTACAAAATAGGTTTCACGTTTCATTTCTCATTAACGACTGTTTCCCATTAAATGGTCCAATAAGACTGTATCCATTTACAAAAGGATCTTCAACCTTCGTCTCCGCCCGCGTTCGTATCCAAACTAAAACCTCAAATTGTACCTTCCAACCGGATTACATAGCACAAGACAGGTTGGAAGTTAACTTCGACTAACTCAATTTACGGCCAAATTCCGCGACTCCACACCGCACGTCTGCCTCAAAAATCTCGTTAAAACTTAGATGGTATCGTAACCATTGGCTTTGAAGCTGTCAAAATGGCGGATGTAAACAGATACTCGCTTGATTGTGCTAACAATGTTCAATACATCGTCTGATTGCTGTCATTTTGTCATTGTTAGTATAGGTAAATAATATAGTTACTTTTGAATTAAGCGGAATGATTGGTGTTACAAATACAGAGGTGTTGTTGTATTTTTCTTAAAGATAGTATCAAATACAAAGGATCATAGTTAACTTTAAGTTTGCTTAAAGCTTAAAGATATTCTAAAAGGCTTAGGTTAAGAAAATTACATGTTGAAGCGCACTTTTACAGATATTTTTTTACTTAGACGTAAAAAATTGTTATCTATGGTATACACGTATATGGTATACAGCAGTACACTGGCATTTCATTCACATTGAAAAATAAAATACCTATGATGCAATAATCGCAGTTACTCGTGTTACTTAATCAATTAAAACAGATAAGATGTATTTTTTTATTTGAAACACATTGAATACCTAGATTAAGCATTTTCATTGTGTTTTTAAACGTGCAACAATTAATAATTGCACTGAAATTATTCCAATATATTCTAATTTAACATACTTTTGAATGAGAAATTCAAACTGAAACAATGCTGCAATTTACGTCATCTTAAAACCAGTGTAATGGAAGTCTTCTTCCAATAGTAATTGGGTCGAAATAGAAAAAATCGTCCAGAGAAAAGTTAAAACAATAGAAAGATTGATTAAAACTGGATCTACGATGGGCGATAGCGGAAAGTCTGTTACGAGTGGAACGCAAAAAAGATATTAACCGATGGAATAGGGATACTTTTTAACTGCGAGATTTTGCTTTTCTGTTCTTCCTTAAACATTGTTACTAAGATGCTTTAGTTTATTTCTAGGAAAATTGTATTTACATTTTAAAACTATATTTTTACAATATGATTTTTAATGCTAAAGCATCGCAAGAACAAATGTTGATCCTGTGCAGGAATCGAACCCGCACCCACTTGGTGAAGCAGGTAAATTTTTTTTTCATTAAACAATACGGGCCGACGGATTCAAACTTATCAGAATAAATGCAAAAAGAAACAGGATTTTCACAACATCTATCTTATACAATTCAAGGCCGACCTACCAAAGTATCCCAAGAACTATCTCCACAGCCTATCTCAGTCAGTTATATGCAAATATCCACATTATCTTCCCAAAGGACAAAAACAGGATATCCTAAACAAACAAGAAGCAAACTCAATAAGCAAGAACTGTCGCTAATAGTCTATTATCATCGAAAAGAGATTAAAACTCCGCTTCAAGTGCAAAGTAGGGTAACGATACTTGCAGTCTGAGTTTTAACTGCCGTTCATTTTGCGTGGCTTGGTATTTTTAACGTCGTTCTTCACTGGTGCAGACAGCTGCTTTATACAATTTATGAAGGAATCAAGTGGGTAATAAAATGTATTGAAAGGAGAGTCTAGTATAAATAGTCCGTGGTTACGACGTTTTTTTTGCTCACCAGTTGGCGCCACTGTTGACTACGGTCATCAGGTGAAGCCTGAGGTCAAAGGTGAAACGATTGTCACGTAAAAATAAGTCGAGTGATAAAATGTATTGAAAGGAGAGTTTAGTATAAATGGGCTGTGGTAATTGGGTGAATAAAGTTGCAGCATTTATCAGATGGACTGTAGGTACACATATTAATATACATTATACACCAACGAATAAAACCTCCCACATAATATCTGCTATGACCGGCGATTGAATTCAAGTCAGATATTTTCAATGTTATGAATAAAGTATCAAATGTTACAAGTAAAAAGACTATTGGCCTGAAAGGCCAGATAACAATAGCCAATAATAATAATTTATATATATGAACATATTTTCTTGTCCATTCCTAGATTGTGACCAAACCATTTTTGTGATGTGGCCCCCACATCAAAAGTCATGTAAGACGGTCAGAAGAGTTTTCTTATTTCAAAAAAAATCCAGATTGCTCTTAGAATTTGTTTAATGAAACGAGGCCTTTCACCAAAGTAAGAAAATGCCATAAATTCCATTATTAAACCGAAAACTTTATCTACGAGGACACAACATGGCCGAACATAATCAGGACTTTTCTAGTTAACGACGTGGTCAGTGACCTCTCAAAAACATTTGACCACAAGTTTGACTTCGCACTCAGACTCTCCGCAAGTCCAAAGTAGTAAGCCGAAGGGAGTAAGTTTGCTTAGGATCGTGCACTTGACGTTCTAAGTTGAGAAGATTATTACTGCCTTTGAAAATACTTCTGACAGTGGCAATTGTTTTATTAGATTTTACTTTCTGTCTTTACTCGTAATAGGACTTTTTCTTTTGTAAATGTTACAGTAAAAAGGGTTTTACGGTGATACATGAAAAGTCGTGCCAAATCCGCGTATCTATCATTTCTTAAACAACAGCTTTGTTGATATTTGACTTGATCTGTGAATAAAAAACGATCATTTAAAAAAAAATATTTTAAAAAACTTTGGTTAATCCTTCAAAAATTTTCATTACCGCAGTTTAAATACAACATAAACCGAAAATATGTCCATTAAATCAGTAAAGAGAACATCAATTTTGCCCGAAATCACTTTAATTATTTTTTGTTTAGCAGGAAAACATGTTTGAGACACTGGCCTGACGTGACGAGGCTTAAATGAACCCGACTCACCCGAAAGTACAAGTTTTCCTTACGAAGCGTGGTACAAAAAATATGTAGACATATTCAGAGAAACAGATTATATTCATTGAGCTCAAGTTAACTGTATCCTTTTTCGTCCCGATTATTGTAAATCATGTTTATGATTTCTTTGTATCATTTATCTGGGGGTATCTTTTTGTGCTCATGGCCAAGTCATTGTTAATGAAATGTAAACAAAACTATTGATACACACAATATTGATTTTTAATACAAATTAAGTGGAACAGGACTTGGCTTCTATGCGATCTCAAAACTTTTTACGATAGAAGCATTGCGTACAGAGACTAGCGCCCTAGCTTCGCACGGGTGCAATTATTAAGCCCTCCCTATTAGATGGCGTATTATGCATGTCTTATACACATTACCCAACCTCTTGAAACACTTTATTTAATAGAAGAAACCTCATGAAAATCGGTTGCGTAGTTTTAAATATTTAAGCATTCAAAGGATCAGACAGAAGAGAGCGACTTTGTTCTATACTATGTAGCGAAGAAATCTTTTTCACTGTTGCTTGTTTTTTTAAGTAGGAGTACACATTTTTGCTAAATAGCTGCAGGCTAGCTAGACTTGCAGCCGCGTGTGAGACTCGGTACTTAATTCGTTTGTTGCTCTACTCACTAAAACCCAGCGGTTGCCTTTTGTTTTTCCTTCCTCACTCCTACCTAGCTGTGACAAAATGTTTTTTGTTAATAACGAACATTTTCCATTTTTATTATTCAACTTGTCCCAAAATGTTGTTTAACAAACTTCCATTTCGTAATGAAGGCCGAGCTAATAAACATAAAATAAATTAAAATATTACTTTCCTCACACAATGGACTAATTCGTTTCCGGATTTAAGCCTCAGTGGATTTCAATGTTATATTAGTATTTAATCTATTTTTAACTTAAACATCGAGAGTCCGGAACAGTGGGTGAACTCCCCCCTCCCCCTACCACCCTTGGGGAAATAATGAACGTATAAATACAGGACGAATTTTTAATTGTTTACTCTTTATTCCTCACACATCGTGAATATTAAAGCTTATTTCTTTGCAGGACGACGTCACACATTGTTTATGTAGAACTGGTAATATTTTTAATATCATACATGCCTTGTCGGCTGTGCCAAAACTGTGGGGTAAAAAACTAGAGTCGACAATTACTTGTATGAAATAAAACAATTCTAATACGGATACTAGCGGCCGCCCGCGACTCCGTCCGCGTGGATTTCGATTTCCAATAGCCTATAGCCTTCCTTGTCAAATGGACTATCCAACACAAAAATATTTTTTCAAATCGGACCAGTAGTTCCTGAGATTAGCGCGTTTAAACAAACAAACATACAAACAAACTTTTCAGCTTTATATATTAGTAAAGATAATCGCGACTATCGGCAACTTTTCAGGAGCCGTGATCACGGAATGACTCAGGTTTTATTGAAATTTGGGTGCTATTGAAATTGGGGTATTTTTAATTTCAATTGCCTCGCGTAAAAACCTGTGTAGGAATCTGGGTAAAAGTAGTTTTATTTCATGAATAACATTCGCGTAAACCTAAGAAAACATTAATAACTTGTATTTATTTTTTCATTTAGAATCTTTAGCAAGTTTATATATGTAAATAAGTTGTTAAATGATTTGAACTTTTCTTAACTTTGGAGTAAATTCATTTGAGTACGTATTGTATTCATACAGAATTGACATTTTTCTCCCGTGAAAACTTAATTGGGAAAAATCGTGTGATAATTAGAGAATAAGTTAAGAATGTAATTTCTAAAAACAAAGGTATTGGAATTTGACTTATTTTTAATAAGGTCTGTTTGCTCCCAGCCACTCAAAGGTTTTTTTTTATAAATAGGTAAAAGATATAATTACCATAAAAAGTGAATGCTTTACACGAGGACAAACTTTATTCAAAGGAGAACGGCAAACTGAGTACCACTCGTAAAACTAAGCGTTCCCAGAACTAACTATATAGGATTTAAAGGTAATCATGAGACGAACATTTTTCAATTTGAAGTAGATTTTAAGAAGCTGGGAATAGCCGGAAATCCTTGATTGTATTATTTTATAAAATCCCTGAAACAAAACGCCGGTCATCGAACATGGAAAAACAGAACGCATTTGACGTTATCTGAACAGCGACTCTTTAGTTTATGTTTGATAATGTGTCAAAATTGATCGGAAAGACATCGGTCAATTAATATTCATTTTCATAATCTTTATTGCATTCTTGTTCACAATATTTGCCGTGTTATGATTTGTTAAATGATTTGCCTTCAGTTGAGCACGCAGATACATACAATAATAAATATGTTGTATACAATAATAAAAATGTAATATAATAATATTACAATAGATGTGTGTAGGTTGAGCACCTTTGCTCCTGCGCTGTCAGCTATTCTGCGAAAAGGGACTCTTCGAGTGTGATTTGTGTGATTATTTGTGAGGACTTTCTAATATATACCAGAATGTTTTAGTATTTAGTGTGGGAACTTGCTAATGCGGTGATTATTGAAATATGCGCGCCTATCACGCATACATCGTCATGTCCAATAAGACTCGAATGAAAATCTTCTCAATATTGTTCAGCGCTGGATTTATCTTATCTTACAAAGAAGAGAAGCATAATATTATTTTAGAGAAATAAATAATAATTATTACATAATGATGTTGGTCTTTATTTTCCTCCTTGTTTTATTTGTTTTGAAAAAGCAGTGACTGTACGTTGATCTATCATAAAAATGCTTAACCACCAGTAAGGTGTTCCTCCACCCTACAGGTTTATATTAGTTTGCGCAATGTTATACAAAATATAAGCAATAACAATGGAGGGTCATCAATGATATTTAAAAAAATATCATTGGGGCTCATATTTAGTACACTTCAATTTGACAGGTTTAAAAACTGTTTATAACGCCATCTGGAGAACGAATTTGACGTTGGCATTATTTGGGACAGAACTATTGACATTTTAGACCAATAGATGTCGGTTCTCGTATATTTAATATACTCCATGGCAATAAGGTCAATTTTTGCTTACATTTCAAAGTGACAGTCAGATGGTCAAAGCCTTAGTAACATTTGGGGAAATGGCAATTCTGTGGATAATGTAAAAGTTGCATTGGAGGTTATGTTTGAAATCATCTTTTTATCCCCAGCTTTAAAAAATATGTTACCATTACATTTTTTGATAAGCATCATTAGAGGATTGATTTTCTAGTATTCACTTCTTGGAACGCTAAGTCTTTATGTGGTACTGGAAATACATGGGATTCTGCCGTTGTCCTTTAATTAATCAATCTATTAATAGCCAAGAGGCCAAAGTAATTAACCTACATTCATCAATTTCATTATCACTGTACTACATAAAGAAGCTATGAAAGTAATATAACGTAATAACATAGAATAAATTATGCAGATTAAACAAAATTCAAATCAAGAGGAAAGTCTAATTAATAAAATAGAAATGTAAGCGTCCAATGAAAAATAAGGCTGGCGATAAAAGTGAAATATGACGGTTTTTCATTGTCCTTATCACGACGGTCGTTGACGTCAGATTAGGCGGTTTCACACTTGACTGTTGGCGTGGACCGTTGGTAAGCGTATTTTATTACCCTTGCAAAAAAACTCAGGTCTGCGGGTTTGGATCCCGCTCGGTCTAGCGCCCAACAAGGCGGACACCGGTTCATCCCTGCTTAGGGTGCGAAGGAAACCGCAGGAGTTTAGTGGGTAGTGGGACGAACGTTTCTAGTTCCGAGCCACACGGCTGCAGACCTAGTTTAGTCTGTACGCTGGCGCGTAAAAGCGTTCTCCTGCGAAAAAAAGGGGGCCAATGTTTGGGCCCCTTGCCCCTAGGACAAAATATTTGTTTGAATAAACATGTCTGTTGGTACTGTTATATATGATACCACTATTGGACTGATAGCCGTAACAAAGATGCTTATAATCTATATTTTTGTAATAAGTATGTACAAAGGCAACTCAAGAAGTCCACGAAGAAAGTTATGAAATCCCGGAGTTCCAGGGGCCAACAACCTTATTCATTGTGTCGAGTGGTAGTTGGTAACAGAATCAAACAGCTTTTTTCATAGAGAAAAATATTCTAATTATTTTTTTAAGTTCGTATACAATTTTTCTTTTTTCCTTCTTGAGTCGCATTTCTCATTACTGAGGGTCGAGATCGTTGTATTGTATGAAATTTAACACATAATAATTCTATGGCAATGTTGATGGAGTATTTTTCCATTTCACACATTAACTCGTAGCGTATAAAAGTAATGATATGAAATTTTACTTAGGTATAGATTTTTGATGATCTATCGGTACGTGCCTGTGCGGGCATGAACCATTGAAATCACGTATTTGAAGCGACCTTCTTACCACCACGCTACCGAGCTGTTGTTTTCTTTTAAATTTTATTCATTATCAAATTCGTAAACTAGAAGAAGACGACCTTAAATACTCTATAACGAGAGATAAAATTAATAAATCTTTCGAAGCTCGAGAACACAAACAAAAAAAATACGAAAAAACTTGATGTATACAGATCTTTTATTTTAAAGTGACAAGTATAAAAAGAACAGAAAAGGAAATCAGTTTATGACAAATAATAATAAATAAAATAGTCTTATTCTTTTTCACAAAATCCTTCGCGTTAGCATTAAACACACACATTATTCCACATTATAACATGGATACACACACACATTATTCCTCGCAAAACGCACAGCACATACCAGCGTTATATCAAATTACACTTCAAATATTTCGAACGTTCAAACGGTATCTCGTAATCGCCGATATTCGATTCCCATAATCCCGCTACACTAAGCGATTCAAATTCAAATCTGAATCAATTAAGTCGTACCAATTAGCGCGATCTGTAACTCGGAACGGAATCGACAGTCGACACCGACACTTTCGAAGTTTCGACCAACTCAAATAATTCTCTATAATGAAATTGTAAAGGTTGCCGGACAAATGACTGCACCGAAATAGGTTCCGGTATTAATTTTATCCTGCTAGAAATATGAGGTTGAGGTTTGGACGAGCCAAGTTTTTTGATGGAGAGATTTAATAAATTTCTAAGTGTATTTTTTGTAAATCTATACTTACTTAATATTTAAAGCTGAAGAGTTTGTTTGTTTGAACGCGCTAATCTCTGAAACTACTGGACCGATTTGAAAAAAATATTTTTGTGTTGGATAGTCCATTTGACGAGAAAGGCTTTAGGCTATTGGAAATCGAATTCCACGCGGACAGAGTCGCGGGCGGCCGCTAGTTAAATGGGTAAAATTCAAGATTAAGTAAATTAAATTAGTTATAAAAACATTTTCATAATGGATGACTGAAATACTGACTGTTTTGTACGTTGACTGAGTATAATAAAACTTTTTAAAGAATTTCAGTATTGCAAGAACTAAGAAAATACGCAAAAGAAAAATACATCACATTTTTTAAATAACTCCTGTAGCTACTTTGTAGTTGTCATACTTTAAATTCTCAGGTACAATTTTAATAAAATTATATCTTGGCTGCTCCACTGCCATGCTCAGATCAAGGTCTTAGTTCAATTAATGTGTGGTCAGATTGCCCAAAGGGTTTACTGCTGGTTTCAATAGATTGCCCATTGGCAATGCCGTTACTTTTCATTAGGTTTGTTCCATTGGATTTATTTGGGTATCCGTTTTAATCGAGATCATTCCGCCTTCCCGTGATTGGTTCAATATTTATAAAGGAAGGTGTTCGATGAAAACGGGATTTGTTTCGAGAATTAATTAAGCCTAATTGTTAATTGTTTTAACACAATCAAATTAGGTGGGAGTAAAAAGTGGGCGTACGAATAAACAGTCATGTTAATGTTCTTTCGCAGGGTTAAACTGTTTGTTGGAATACAAAACAACTGGGATGTTTGAACAACTATGTTATTCAAAGATTTGAAAAGTGTACATATAATATTGCTAATAAATTCATGTTTGGCTATTATTTTCTTTATTTGTTGACGGTACTAAATCTCATTATGTTATAAGAGTAAATTCAATAGGACAAATCGCAGAACGAAAAACAATTAATTTTTGAATTCAGTGTTTTGTCCTTATGAGACGAACGTGTTGTTTGAGGAATTACTGAAGGAACCAGAGTCTTATCAATTATTTTGAACTTTTAACAATACCCTTCTTGTTTATTATTTTCAACTAGGTTTAATAGTAACGACTTTTAAGATACAAGGCAAACTAAACGAGTGAATGTTATGTTATGTACTGAACATAATATTTTACGTAGAAAACATACAAAACACTCATGTTTTAAGTGCTTAATATTTTAGAACTTGGTATTCATTATAGCGCAAAGTCGAGCCGAAAGCTTTCAGACTTTATTTTTATTTAAACCCCTAAAAGTAAAACACATTTGTCTTCCCTTTTTCATTTCCCTTATTTATATTTCTCACTAAAGCCTTGGCGAAGGTTTTATGCTCTTATAAATCATACAGCCTAAGACTTTTTGCTTGCAGTAGCTTCGTTTATAAGTAACTGGAGAATCTTGGTACTTGTGTGTGATCTAGGTGTCTATTACATATGAGTACTTACGTGCTTTGTTATGCTGGTAAATGTACAGGGTGGAATTTTGTAATGACGCCTAAAGGGAAAATACTATTAATACTGTGGATAGAATGTTTTTCGTAAAGGTTGACTGGCAGAGAACGCTTTCAGCGTTAAGTCCGCCTTTTGTACCTACTTATTGTGTGGTCAATAAAGTTTTATAAATAAAATATTTTACTCAAAGGAAACATTTATTTATTTTTGCAAAGAATTGGAACTACTTTCAAAGATTTTTCCACCCGCTAAAGTCTTTAATAGTTTCACCCTGTACTTTTATTGCTTCGATTCTTAGGGTAAATTTTATAAGGATGGAAAATCCCTCCAACAAACTTCATAAATTAAATGAAAGGAAAACAATCCTCCTTCACACAATCCATCCACCTTTTCCTTGTTCCACCTCTTCTTTGCACCTTTACTTTCATTTCTCTTATCGTAGCATGGGCTTCCTCCCTCCTCATCACATGCCCTTACCGGGACAGCTGGTTAAATTATGCTGTTTTACACGAAAGTATTTCGTAGCGTACAAAAATATGCCTACACCTGCGTAAATTGGAAATCATAAAATGTAAGTTATTTCGTTCAATAAGCTTTTAGTTTCGAGAAATAATAATAATACCCTCCGACCTTATTCTGCCATGGCGGCCGATCTTACGATCGGCCAGGTACGCAGGATATATTATAGTGCCAAGTAAGTGCGCAAGCACAGGTGCACTCTCTATTCTTTCACTCTCATAATTCGTGGTAATTAGTGGGACAGCAATCTGACACGACCGTAGAGAGATCAGGCGCAGGACCAACGGCTTAACGTGCGTACCAAAGTTCGGAGGAGTGCAAGTGCGCTAACCACTGCCCTATCGAGCTCCTCATGATACTCTCCATACGATAAATATATCAGTATGAGTGAGAAAAAAATCATGGATTTCTCTAAGTATTTTGAATCTGAAGATTTTCCTACACTATCAGTGTTGGGAAAGTAATGGTCGGTGGGCGTGACCAGTGCTCCTCTCGCAAAACGCACCATTAAGTGGAATCTATTGCTTTCCATTTACTCACGCCTTATTTTAGCGCGATGATTTTTCTCGCCATTGTTTTATTTTTCATTAAATATACTCCTTGGTAGAGTTGCTTAAGATAAATTGACGAGTATTGTATAATGCCAGAAACCAATTCCCACTGGTTAGATGATGATTAAAAATAAATTTTCTAACTTAGTCCATGAATTACTGACTCATCCCGCATGATCGTTCTCTACTCCCTATTTAAAAGTTAAAGATACACGAGCAACTTTTACAATTCATTTTTAATGGTGTATAACGGTAATTAGAAATATTTATTACTCTCCTGACTTAGTATTTTAAATACCAAGTGATTCTTAGTACCAAGAGGGAGTATAGAGTATGGCCATTAATTGCCCTTAATAAGGCTATACAGGCCATAAAATATACTGTTAAATAAATTAAACTAGGACCTCATTAACGGACCGTTCTATACCGTTATATCCTGTAATTAATTACGTTTGGAAATTTAAATGGCGCCTCTCCAGTGTTTAGCAGGAAGTTCACTTCTGATTGCGTAAAATTATAGCACGCGATTTACTTAGATGAATTTTTTTCATAAGTAAAAGAAAATGAAGAACATTTTAGCAATATTTAAGACTTAAATACGAATATAATACTGAATTGGAGTTAAATAAAGTGTGTTCCTCAATCGGCGTTATAACAACGGAATAATTTCATTTCTAGCTAATGAATTTTAAAATTTAATTATTATTGTGTCTAGCAAAAGCGTTGAGAGATAAATCAAATAAATATTGGTTTTAATTAATTAAAGACTTTAAATCAACCACAGACACCCATACACACACGCACAGAGACAGACAGTGTGTGGTTTTGTACAGAAATACCCTAGATTTTCACGAATCCTTTATAATTTATACCTACCTAATTTGCTCCTTTTTACAAGATAACTTTTGAATTTTAAACCCATGTTTTTTACCATTTTCAGGACCATGTTAGTTCTTAGAAAAAGGGTATCTGTAGAGTGGTTCCCAACACCACACAAACACTCGAGATAAATAAATTAAAACACACATTTGTATAACAAAAGTTTTATTTCGTTGACTTTCATAATATGTACAGTATTTGTGATGATAACACTACAAATATGACTTTACTTAGTTTAATAAATACAGTATTGGACTCAAATATTTTTCAAAATTTATTAATTTTACAACTTGAATAAAATCTATGGAAACATAATAATTACATTAATATTACAACATGATTCTTCAAAAGTGTTTGACATAATATTCAATACTTTTTGATTTTGCACTTCAACAAATATAGTATTTAACATAATTTGATAAAAATCTATTTTCAAATTTAACAACAAAAAAACAAGAAACTATTGGGTTTTGAACTATAAAATCACAATATAATTTAACTAGCCTACTATGTACATTTGGGACTAATTTGAAGAATTTTATTAATTCATATTATGTATATCTTAACGAATATTAATGTTATAAAGACCAAAGTATTGATCTTTTATCAAAACATACTTGTAAAATTAAATCGTCTTCAATAGAGATTGTCTAGTGGGAAATAAATATCTAGAAACATATTTTTATCTGCGGACTTATTATAATTATTGATGCCTTTAGTGACTCAAAATACGGTCAGATTAATGATTTCCGAAGAAATCAACAACTCATTGAGTTTGGAAACAATGAAACTCACAACACTTTATGAGCATTTGACTAATTTATTTGTTAATTGAAACGGAAACATCCTGCTTTGACTAAGTACATTAAAACGTTCCTTCACAGTGTCATACTTGACTCAGATTTCTTAGCCAGATCTCATGTTATAGATTATATATATATTATAAAAAAATGGCAGTTAGACACCCAATTCATTTTTTACTACACAAGTTATTCATTTAATTCACCACTGATTTTACTGTAATACACATCGTTTATCAGAAAAATTATTCGCATTTTCTAAATTATGTTTTATCTGTAAAGGCTCTTGATTCCATTACTTCTTTTCGTGTGTTTCTTTTCTAACGAACTAATTTTGTACTTTAAAAACTGGTAAAATAAGAGAATATTTATTTCGATAAATATGAATACTGTTAATCAAATTGAACATTCAATTACGTTTGTTAGTAAAATGTTATTTTATTTATGTAATGTGTTACGTACTCGTATGTATATTTCACAAACTTTTCATATTTGATATTTTACCTTAGAATACATTTATATAAAACGTAGTATTTACAAGTATTTCTCGCTTAATTCAATACGATTCAACTCAGAAGTGCCATCAATCGACTGATTATCAAGTAGCTAGCTCATTTGATCGATACTTAGGTACGCTCCAAAAAAACGAATAAGTGTTTAAAGATAGTACAAATAAAGTCCAAATTCGTTTGTACAACAAAACTAGCCAAAATGTCTTTTGAAGTTGTATTTCGTACAGCAATAATTTAATTTACGATCCCCGCTGCAACTTCTTCGTCGTTTCGTATATAGTACATTATTCATCTAGTAATGAATTTCAAAACGTTCAAGTACCGAATTGTAAATTACTGAAAGACGGTTTCGTTAGTAAATATATACTGAGTAAACAACACGTTATCGACGTTATTCTGTCTAATGACGATTTTGCACATCCTTGTTGCATTGCAGCTGGGTGTTCACCTAAGGAGAAAAAATATTTGATTTAAATAATATTTAACAAAAAATGTAAAAAACTATTCAAAATCTTTAACAAACTTGTTAGCACCAGCGTTCAATCTAATGCCTGATAGTCACAACTATGCCTTAATAAAACTCAGTTAATCCGTTAAAAATACCATGGTGCTTGTCTTCAGGCAGACAAAGGTTTTGGGAAGTGACGGATTATAGACTGTTGCGATTGAGTAAGGTGGTTGAGCAAAATGTTGTCCACGGAAAATTAACTTTGTCGCGTCAATAAAATAGTTATTAATGTCGACAAATTGTAATTTAACTCCTTAACTATTGTTAAGTTTCATTTTATTAAATTGTACAATAATTTACTTACCGGACAAAACATGGACCCTTGTGGAAGCCGGGGGCGCGTTGTTCGGACCGCACGTATACACACCAGCATCGGCGCCTCTTGCCCTTTGCACCAACAGTCGGCTGGTGCTCTTCAAGCCTTTCTCCGTCACCAATGAGATACCGCCTCGGGCTGAATCGAAGTTTATTGCCTGAGAAGAAAATGTTATCTTAAGCCTTTGTAAATTCCAATAGCCAGTCACCATACGAAATTGTAAAATATTCATTCTGTCTAAGTAATTACCAACAAAGTAAACTCAAAGATTTATTTTTGAGACTGATGAAAGTCTTAATATCCAAGTCCATTAGCTTCATATTTTGCATTATATTGATAGATAACGAGCATAACTATATTTTTTACGTGAATTCTAATCCTCCTATTAGTGAATTACCACAATTCGGGTCTTTCCATCTCCATAGGAGTCAGCTTATTTCTCCGATTAAGCAGAAATACGTACCTTCCCAAACTTAATGCCGGTAATCCTGACATCCCCAGATTTTCCGCTGGCCGTGATTGGCCGAATTTATCGGCTAATTGATCGCATGCAAATCCCCTACTTTCTAAAGATTTGTCATTTCGCATCGAATTAAGTATTTTGCGGGGACGGCATTTGTTTTGTGAATTTAATTCAACAAACTTCCGATAAAATGTATGCGGGAATATATACTTTTATTATTATCTCTGTTTCGCTGGGCGTAATGAGTATAATTTAAATCTCTTTGTTTGTATTTTTAGGGTTTCTCTTATATAATGAGATTCTAATCATAAGTCTCCATATTACACATATGCCCCATTGTTTTAACGTAGTATTTCTGCTTTTAACATTTTTTAATCTTAAAAAGGAAAAAACAACATAAAGTCGTGTAGTTCCTGGTAGTAGTTGTTAACTTGACGCAAATAAATCCTTTGCATGATACTTGAAAAATAACAGTATCACCGTGAATCTAATACTTTTAGTATTTATCGTGACACACAATTGGCCACCTAAAAGGCCAAAGCAAGCAGAAAATCCAACGCAGATATAAACCTAAAGTTAGTACCGCATTTAAAATCACATCACTCATTACCATTCACATGATTTCGCTATTAACTGATTAATCAACAGTATTCATAGTCAATGTTTGTTTACCACCTGTTCGCCGTGTGTCCATGTTATTGATGATGGCGGCTCCGGTGTATGCCGGACGGTACAAGTTAGATTGATCGTTGAACCGGCTTGAATAAATAGCTCCGACCCACTCGATATCGTTGTTTCGGGCTCTGCGAACAATGTTTAAGGTTTAATGATGCGTGTAATGATTTTGATGGGTGATTTTGATTTGAAATCTTTTGCAAAAGTGACGTACACAATTTGGATGATACGGTCATTTGATAAATGAGACATTTTGCATTAGATGATGGGCCTAATGGGCAGCTTGGTGCTGATCTGGCACTCGTACTGGCCGGAGTCTGGTCACTGCTGCAGCGCAGGCGCTGTGACAGATGTGTGACGCACCCACGATGTTGAGGTAGACGGCGTGGCCGATGGGCGGCGTGGTGCTGATCTGGCACTCGTACTGGCCGGAGTCACGGCGCTGCGGGCTGCGGATGCGCAGCGCCCACTCCTCCGAGCGCGGCTTGTGCTGCGCCTCGAAGCGCTGGTCCGACGTGTACGTGTAGCGCCCCACCGTCAGCAGGTGGATGTCGCGGTGCCGGACCCATGATACCTAAACAAGAAAGTGCATATTTGAAATCGGCGACAAATAACTTTAGACGCTATAATAACAGCAACATTTTGGCACCTTAAAAACTCCAAATGACAGTTAAAGTTTTAAACGATAAATTTATTTTACATATTATCATTCATCTTTTATGTCGAATGTATAGAAATCGTTTTAACCATCACACCAAGTCTCTCGTAAAAAAATAATAAAAACGAATTTACGACAAGTCTATTATAGCTTTTCTATTACTGGCAGTTCAACGATTTCTTAAACGCCAAGCCAATTTGTCGCTAACAGCTCTGTCTGTGTTCCAACAATATAAACGAGAAAGCAAGAATACTTGAAATAGAGAACCTCGAAATTCAATGGGCTTTTAGTATGATAGCGCTTTAGAGGATGCTTGAGCCATATATAATGAAAAATAAATAGTTGTCCAGCTCCTTGAGCGTATGTTTTAAATGTGTTAATGAGACAAAAGTTTGTTTTGGGCTGATTTGGTAATTGAATGATAAATATTAAAATTGAAAAAAAAAAAATAATTGATTAATAAATATTTGGGCTTATTTTTTTAATAACTGAGAAATCTGTGCTTCTATACGCAGAACAATTTAACTGCTGGCTGGTGTTAAAAATAATTAACATAAAATTTCTTAAGAAACATTGCTTTTCCACAACAGTGCACAATTTTCTCCTTCGCTTGAAACTATAAGCTGACCTTTGTGTCTTTTCAAATTTTATGTCGAAAATACTTCTTTTGTGACGATGAATGTTGAAACAGTTGTAGTTTCGTAATAACACAATTTTTAAGGGAATATCTGAAAGGTATTTTATTGAAATAGAAGTATTGTTCCCTAGCTTTGAAAACGGGTCTGCCTTGTACTTCAAAGACAAGTACAAGATTGGCTAGATTTACGAGGTGAAACAATACTCTAACGCTATCTCGAGATATCGAAACATTTATTCTTACCTTGTTCGTAGTCTTTGTTCAAGTTAAGTCTAACTTCATAGAAGCTTGAAATCCATTTGTTTCCTTTGAGTGAGTGTTATAATTAGTGACGTAAAGCTATTCGCTTGTTTATTCGTATTTATGAAACAATGTCAGTATTTTGCCTGAATACACACGCAAAGCTCCATTCATTTGATTATATAACCTTCAAGCGCTCGTGAATGGTGAAAGTAGATTTGCAAATCTGATGTTTATGGTAATTTAGAATTTGTGGTGTACAAAAACTCCGTTTGCGCGTGCCGCGACGTTTTGTTTATTTTTGCGGAAATATAATTAATTGATGATTTTTTGTTGCCAATGGAATGACTTTATATCACTTGTAATTTACTTTTGTAGTTCTACTTCTACTACTCCCGTGGCGCAGTGGCTAGTGTGTCGCACTTTAAAGCGGCGGCCGCGCCGGAGGTTCTGGGTTCGAATCCCGGGTGGGACCGATGAAATTGTCTATGTTTTCATGTTGTGATAACACAGACACAGTCCGGCGTTTGGCGGTGTGATTACACCCCCGTGCCTCGGAAAGCACGTTAAGCCGTTGGTCCTGCGCCTGATCGCTCTACGGTCGTGTCAGACTGCTGTCCCACCGAATTATGAGAGTGAGGGAATAGGGAGTGCACCTGTGGGTATTATTATTAGAATTTACTTATGTAATTCCTTTTTTGGCATATTAAATGCGTAATCATACTTTCTTTTTAAGTAACGGGACTATAAAAATATTTCCTCTCCCACAAAGCTATTTAAATCCCGCGTCATACAAAATGTAATTATTCTGTAAGTTTGCGGGACCAAACTCGAATATCCTTTACGAAGTTCACGAAATCCCTCGAAAGACGGAAAATATTATGTTTTCCTCCGATAAATTCGAAAGTTTCTCTATCAAAAACAGTTACAGAAAGTAGTCTTAATATCTGCGAAGACGCTTCAAAAGGTGCTCGAAAGAATATCGAGGAAAAAGTACGTCCAATTCACCCTAAGGTTTCGCTTAGAATTCGCCATAATGGATCGTGTTGAGGCATTTTATTGGGGTATGCGTTATCAATGGTTCGCTTAAGTGTGTACTTCAGAGGTGAAACGATCGCTATCAAGAAAGCTAATCATAAATATAAGCCATCCAACGGCCATAACATCGCGAAATTTTATGTTCATCCCAAATAATCATGGTCGAAATTTATTAAACAACCGCTGATTCAGAGAATGGAAAAACTGCGAGAACATTCTTCGATAAAAGGAAAACGTAGTTTAGTGTAAGTGCTTGTTTTGAAAAGTATTGAGTGTGGAAAGTTGCCGCGAAAAAGTCATGCAACGTACTTCCCCTTGGTGTGCTCTAATAAAGTTTGGTTCTTTTGCCAATTTCGTATAAAGGGACTTTGTACAGTAAACAGGGTGGAATTTTGAAACGAATTTTGAGGGGCAAGTTCTTTAACCATTGTATAAATACTGAAACTAGAGTACTTTCAGCAATGAGACCTTTTTAGTCTACAATCTAAATCTCAATCAGCCTATTGCCGTCCACTGCATCCACGCCGTACCGTCCACCTTCCTTCAGTCATCCTCCCTTGATGCCGCAGTTCGTCCGACATGAGACTTAGATGATGGCCACTCCGCTCCAATATTTAACAGCTTCCTTGTCCATCAGTCTATCTGGAGACATTGCCAGCCCATTTCCACGTTAGTGAACTAATCCTTCTCGCAATGTTAGTTCTTTGGCGGGGATGACTTCATTACGAATTCTATCCGCCGAAGAAACTCCAAGTATTGCACGCTCCATCGTTTGCTGAGCGACTTTGAATTATTGACAGGAAGGACGCACTGATTGAACTCAGGTCTTAAGATATAGTGGGATAGACGACACCAGGATATGACGTAGCTTTTCAAATGCAGCTCAATCTAAGCATATCCGCCTTCTAGTCTCTTATGCAAAATCGTTCCACGGATTGGAATAAAAAAAAACATGTTTCAAGCAATACAGTGAGTAAAGTACTTAAGATAATATTTCCTGTAATAGATTAAAGAATCGCTAGCAGTTAGTCTAATACTAAACTTCTGAATATCCGTTTCACATTTTCCATTAACTTCTTGACAAACTTTTAGAGATTCCCTACGATCGGTTGAAAACACAAGAACCTCTTTACGTCACAGCCTGATTTCATCTCAGAACCTTAGATTTCCCTCAGCGATGTTTATTTTAAAGCTATTTTCTGTGAAGACGTCCGTTACCGGAGCTGAAGAGGCTATTCCAACTCGGCACGACTTGTAATGGCAATCGAAAATGGAGGCAATGGATTTGACATTAGTCGTTCAGTCTTCAAAGGGATTGGTGTACCTGTACGACTTGTGTTTTGATTCGATAAACGTTTCATGTGTTGCAAATCTATGTACGAGTATGGATTAGATCCTACTACTATTATAAAGGCGAAAGTTTGTATGTATGGATGTATGGATGTATGGATGTTTGTTACTCTTTCACGTAAAAACTACTGAATGGATTTGAATGAAACTTTACCACAATATAGCTTATACATCAGAATATTGGAAATCGAAACCAACGCGGATGGAGTCGCGGGCGGCCGCTAGTCTTAAATAATTACACCATCAGATGTTTTAGCAGAACCAGTCCCACATAGTTACTTCGAATCCGAGAGCAGGTTATTTGTCTTTACAAAATTTAAAATAATCATAATTAGGTCAAAAATTGTGTATGATTTCCGCCTTCACTAAGATATGTCCTTTTACGGCAACGTATTTAAATAACTGTTTACAAAAATAAAATGGAAAAATCATAGCACAATACTACGATTCAATTAAACACAACGCCATCTACCGCCAGAAATACAGACGAATAAAACCTTTAGAACCAAATCATTTACTCCACACAAGCCATAGAAGAAGAAGTCAACACCTCCAAAATTGATATCGATCGATCCTATGACGGGGTCCTGTTGACCAGGGCCTAGGGAACATGACAGACTGACAGCAAGACTGATGACTAGCGACGAAACATCGACAGTGAAAGATTAACGCCTTCCAATAACCATGTCTGACGCACTGATAGATACTCGTAGAACTAGTTCTTACGATTCATGCTCTCGTGGACTTTATTTTATAAGTGTAAGCTTATTTGCCATTAAATAAAGGTGACTTAAATTAACTTTTAATAGTGACTGTTCGTAACTACGTGTAGAAATATCATTATCTATACTAATTACTAATTACTAATATTACTAATATGTATATAAAGCTGAAGAGTTTGTTTGTATGTTTGTTTGTTTGTTTGTATGTTTGTTTGTTTGAACGCGCTAATCTCAGAAACTACTGGTCCGATTTGAAAAAATATTTTTGTGTTGGATAGTCCATTTGACGAGGAAGGCTTTAGGCTATTGGAAATCTAAATCCACGCGGACGGAGTCGCGGGCGGCCGCTAGTTATACATATTGTAATCAATAGTTGACCTGCAGGATCTCCAATTTAACTGTCATGTTATTAAATTTTAGTAGTTTAATAAAATATTTAATGCTTTCTTTGTAATAAAATACAAAAGGTGTTTAAATATTTTAATACCGGGATCGAATAAGGCACAACGCCATCTATCGCGAAAATTTAACACCTTATCTAAAACTTAACCCAAGCAATTGAAGGAGAACTCAACACCTTCGAAAATTGATATCGATCGATCCTATGACGGGGTCCTGTTGACCAGGGCCTAAGGAACATGACAGACTGACAGCAAGACTGATGACTAGCGACGGAACATCGACAGTGAAAGATTAACGCTTCCCAATAACCATGTCTGACGCACTTGTATAAATCTCTCCATATGACATCATCTTGATGGATAGAACTGGTTCTTAAGAATCATGCTTTCCTAGACATTTTTAGTGCAGTGTTCTTTTTGCCATTGAATACACATTTAACTGACATATTATTTTCTTAGATTTGCGCGACTGTCACTCATGAAAAAAGTTATTTAAAAATTATACCGCGATTCTATGCGTTTAAAAATAGTTTAATTTCATATTACTTACATAATTCTTAATATCAGCTTATACGGTATCAAGTAATATTTCATAAATAGTTTATATGTATCATCATAACGTGCTAGTTATTCTATGTAGTTGTATTTTATTTGCTTTGTGTTATTCTTAGTATGTAATTATTTTTTGCTTCTTTCCCTTAAATAAGAAGCTTTCCAGTAATATTTTTTAGATCTGGATGAAATAAACTTTATTGACAACACAATAGATTATTATCAATGAAGTAGAATGAAGCCGAGGAAGCGACCGAGATGAACGATGGGATGATGATAATGATTTATAAAACACCAACGAAAATTATAAAATACTCAACTATGCTTATTAATACGCATACAATTTTGTCATTCAAATAATATGTTTAATAATACTCACCGTCCTATTTTGAAGATTCTTAACTCTGCAAAGTAACCTCACTGGGTGTCCGACCAGCCCTGTTATATTTCTCGGCGTACTCGGATCGAAGTAGGGGGCATCCGCTGACCCTTGCCATTCTTGAAGGAATTCCGCCCGGAACCTTCTCGAAGATATGTCCATAGTTGAACTGTCGTATGGAGATTCAGTGCCCGAGCCAGCTGAGAAAGATAGAAACAATAAATAAATAAATAAATAAATATTTCACAACATCACATACATTGATCTGACCCCGTGTTAAGTAGCTTAAGCACTTGTGTTACAGACATCAGAATCAACAGTGGTATTACAAATATACTTAAATAGATACATATAACACCCAGACCAGGACAAACAGACATGTTCATGCACACAAATGTTTGTCCTGTGCGGGGATCGAACCCGCGACCTCTTGCGTAATAGGCAACATCTTGACCATTACACCAATCGGTCGTCAAACAATGTATTAGGATTCATAGTTTAAGTAATGCTGAGTATTATTAAGATTCATAGTAATGCTGAGTATCTAGAAATATTGCACCTGTTATTACGAGTATAATTGACACACACACATGGTTTCACTTTTAATTCAATTTCAAAAGATTATATAAAAAAAATCAAGACGTAAAGCTTCTAGTCCAAATGCAATCTGTTTAGTCTTGTCAAATTGCTTCCTCAAAGAAATGAGTGATAGAGGATGCTATGTAGTTATAGATTGAACGTAATGATTTTAAATAGCTGTGACACAAAAAGACAAAATCTTTGTTTCAACCTTATCTATCTATTACACTATAATATGCAATCTTCTCCAACGTATAAACGGCCTTTGCGTTTGCCTTATGTTGTTCTGTATTTTCAAAGCCCTTTTTCTATATATGACTACTAATACAAGACCATACACACAAACAGATAGGATATCAAGGTATTATTCCCTTTGACAGCGCAGTTACAGCTAAATCCCTGAGATTTACAGATATGCCTAGGGATAAATTTAGTCTATTCACCAATACCCTTTGATTTGTTCTCTCTATCTGGCTCAAAGGACCAATGTTGATATCTAACGTTAAACAAAGTCGGGTAGAGGACGTCTGCAATCTGGTCTGGACGTTTTGAAGTATTGAGCATCTAGTACTATGTTAGACATAATTAAAAACATTTTTAATTATCAATTATAATCATTAAAGGAACTAGTAAAATTCCTTTTAGCTTATATCCATGTTTCCATCGGACTGAAACTCCGTTAGATTTCTAAGAAAACAGGAGATGAATACGAATATGTATGTGTTCAGTTTCAGTTTCCGGTAGGTAGGGAAATGTTCCGAGCTGACACAAACTTTTATGTCTAATGCAAAGCATACATAGGTAGTGAAGCAATGGCAACCTTATGTAGTAAAAATTATACATAAATATAAGCCAACTACTCTATGGCCTATGGTCTATGGATAAATGGATAGGATTATTGATATTATTACTGTGGGAGAGCTAAAATCTATTTTAGCTCGCCCACTGTAATTTAGGTTATTTGGTCAATATTGGCAAAATGAAATAAAAATAGAAGATTTATTTTCCAATAAAAATATTTAATAAAAAAGAACTGTAAATATCTAAAAGTTAATTTAATATTGCTTTGTACACGTGAATTCCGTGGGCAGAATAGGAATTTATTTCATAATTCAGAACTCGTAATTTCATAAAGTATTTGTGAAAATATATCAAATTTAATGTTTTTATAAACTTGAAACTGTAATTTGAATGAGAAATTGTGGTGGTAAAGTTATATTTGCCTGTTGCCACGGTTGGCAAGGTCTCTTCCGAAAAGTATCAAACTGTAAGAAAACCACAAAATGTAACAGGTACCTGAAACAAAGGTTTTTCATCTTTAAATGAGTTTGTTAATATTGAATTGTTTACTTTGAGCGACGGTATTAAAACTATTTTACTTATGTCTATAATAATTAACCTTTATTTTTTATGAACCAAATAACGCAATAAAAGAGCTAAACAATCATAATGGCCGCATGTTTCACCCCATAAATAATCTTACCACATCCTACTTTTATGTTTCACAGACTAATTCAAAATAAAAAAAAGTTTATTATTCGAAAGAAAACAACACGATTGTAAGGAAGCTAATAACTTCCTTACGGCAGGATTATTGCCCTAGGAATATTTACGTAAGTTTTCCGCTAGGAACAATTTAGAAAATAAATGTTCCTTCGTTTCCTGGCCCCATGTATTTCTTTTCATGTTTATCACGCAACTGGGACTAGATGATTTCAAAAACCACGTAAATCCAGGTAAACGCCAGGTAAACATAATTCTTTCAGATTTTCTGGTTCAAACTATATCGACCCATTGTTTATCATGAGTTTTTTTTTATCTGGCTCACATATTAATTTTTAGGGTTCCGTAGCCAAATGGCAAAAACGGAACCCTTATAGTTTCGTCATGTCTGTCTGTCTGTCTGTCTGTCTGTCCTGGTTCGTTCTCCGCCGTTTCTGAACCGATTGCCACGAAAATTGGTGGAGAGATGTATAGTGATAATTCAAGAATTGGTTTTTAAAATTATCGAAAAATAATCATTTTTTACCCCCCCTCCCATACAGCGAAAAGTTAATTCTAAAAAAAAAATTCGACTTAACCCATCGTGTAGGGTATCGTTAAACAGGTATTTTTAAATACAATAAAACTCGCCTTGAAACCATGTGGATCAAACACCCCAGTCTCGAGATATATTAATACAAAGTTAAAATTAGAGCGTCCCCCCTCCCTTAACTTTTGAAATACTATTACAATAATTCTGAAAAAAAGTCCTGTATACCTCCAAGTAAGTATTTTTAACGAAAACTATAGCGAACTCTGTATCATACATAGTTATTTTTATACATTTCGACCAACTTATGACGTGCAGTTGCCCTTACTAAATGTTGTCTTAAGCGGTCGGGCTATCTTTTAGCTACGGAACCCTTTCATGGGCGTGTCCGACACGCTCTTGGCCGGTTTTTATTTTGTCTTATTGAATATTTATCTTCTAAAGTTTATATATAATAAGGATTGATTCTAATTAATCAATAAATATAAGAAACATAAAATAGAAAACGAACACTGCATTATTTTTCATAATCATGTCAACTGACTTCATTGTATGATGAAAAATTGTTTCCTTGACCTTACATTATTGTCATTTGAACAATGAAAACAAATCAAAACACACACGGAAACAGCCATTAAAACAACAAAAGCAAAATTAAAATTGAAATAAAACGTAACAACCGCATATATAACGCTAAACGCGAACATTACGCAAATGAAACTCTCGAAATAATCCGAAATTACTTTCGACGTCCATTACCAGAATTACATAGCCATTTACATTCTAAAAAAACCTGTCGCAGAACATGATAAAAATGTTCCGAGACCGCACGAGACGCATTCATATTTTCGCCTCCCCTTTTAAAATTAATACTCTCCGGAGACCTTTTACAGAGACAAAAGACATGCGGGCTATTTTCTCATTCATACGTTGGTAGTACCGTCTTATGACGTTTAGCCTGGCTTTCAAAGCCGGCCGGCTGAAAGGAATAAATATAAACAAAGCAAGGGCGGGACAAAAGACTCCGTGATTTACGAAGGGTCGTCAGCCTGTTCATAAAATTGGAACTATGCTTGTTTGGCAGCTGTGAACGCGATTTTCTTATTATTTTCCGACGTTGCTAAAAAGGGCGGTGTTAATATTGTAGTTTAGTTTGAGATTTTAGGGTTCCCTAAGGGTTACGAAGGTCTGATGGCACTTGGCAGTCGCTTCACTGTGATAACCAGACAAATCTGGATCATGGTCAAAGCGGACCCCGTACAGAAACGGGATGGTTATCCCGTTTCTGTACGGGGTCTTAAAATCTAAAAATCTTCTTGTTCCTCCTAGCGGTTGCTAGGAGGAACAAGAAGATTTTTAGATTTTAGGCTACAACTAGTATATAAAAAATATGTAAAAATCATTTAAGCAGTATCACATTATTAACTAATATTAATAACAAAAAAAACTTGCAACTGGTTTTAACATTTAAAGCAATCGTTAAAAACACCCAATATCAGAAACATTTAATCAACGAAATCAAACCAATTATTTTATGTCGTTTATTCATATTCCATTTATATATTTATTTGGAAAACTCATAATTTTCCAAATAAATATATAAATATAAATACTTATATAAATATAATCGTCATAATTCGTTTTAAGACTGCAATTCTAATCCAACATTTTATGGTAACATCATTTGACACTTATATTACCTACTCAGAGAAAAACGAAAGCGCAATAATATTAAAGTGTCTAGTTTGAAACGATACGTTTGTCATAGTGAGAAGGGTAACGGGTAATGTAATTAGAAAGGTCTCGTGTGATAACGTCGACGTGATGTAATGGACGTATGTAACAAATGTCAGGCGATTAGGACACTGCAGTAGTGGATTTTAAGTTAATTTCTCTGAAAATGTACGTTAGTTTTACTTTCAAATTAGTTTAGCTGGAGCTAATGATAGTTTTAAAGGGGAAAATATCCAACTAAACTATGTAGTTATGAAGATCGATTGCGGCCTGGAAGAAAATGGAGCACTTTTCCATTTACGAGTATGTGTGTGTGTTGTATGCTAATGAGCGACAATTAGTATCCTTATGCGATGCAGGATTTTATATTAACTCAAAAGTAGAGTCGTTTTGTCTAATCAGTTTCTAGGACTGTTTGTGGCGTGTTTTAATTATTGCTTTTTGGTTAAAATATATGTCACGATGGCAAACGCAATAAAACTAAAACTGCACGGACTAGAACTTTAACTGTTGACAAAAATATAATTATTGGGATATATAATATAACTTTATCCTTGTGGAAGATTATAAGTTCGTTTTCTACAATGTTGAAGCTGATTTGTAAATATTGTTTTTTTTGGCAAGTGTGAGATACAAGTAAGATTCCAAATGAAAAAAAAACTCCAAAAACTCCTTGATACGTATAAAATGATTACCTCGGCTCTTGACCTTACAATAACAGAAGAGTCACAGGTGCGAAACCCACCTTCACAAAATTAGGGTATTTCGGGTTAGGAAACGTTTTTGCGAGTGTTAAAGGCCACCTTTTGTATACAATTGGAAGTAGTCAGGAAAATGCTTTATAATTATGTAAATTTTCTGAGCTTAATTTTCATGGATAAGCTGTTTTTGTTTTTATTGTATATTATTTTAAAACAAAGGTACTTATGGTGCTTAAAGAATAAATAATGCATTCGACTACAAAGTCAAGCCAACTCATTAGCCCAAACAAAATGTCAGGCAATTAGGAGGACACTACAAAAGTGGATTTAAAATTTAAAATTTTAAAATAATTAACAAGTTGTCGTTGTAGTATTTTTAAACACTACATGCAATTTATGCAATTTACAAATATTAGTCATTTAAAAACAAGATACATTGTCATAATATTTCTCAATAAATTAAAATAATATACTAAAATAAATCGGTGCCTACAAATATGCGGTGTACTCGTAATTACACCCTGTACCTGTGAACGCTTCTTTTATTTATTTATAGTATAGCTGTGTTTGCATTTACTCGTGTCTGATAAGAGGTAGGTTATCATAAAGATTTAATGGAATAAGGATGTATGTATGTCGCAGGCATTTTGTAAGAATCGTCTTTTTACATATGGCGTCGGCATTTTGCAAACGGGAACCGCTTTGTAAAATGCCTAAGGCATTTTGTTGTTGAACTGAATGATGTCAATCTACACGTTATTGGTATGTCGCAGGCATTTTGTAAGAATGGTCTTTTTACATATGGCGTCGTCATTTTTCAAACTTACAATAAATATTTATTTAAACAAACTCGAGAAATAAAAATATTCTTTAAGGGTTTAAAAAAAATAACCACGAAGAGCAAGCCTTGATCTTCTAACCTACTTCCGTCAGAGTAGTACTTCTGCATACTCATTGACATAATTCAGTTCAACAACAAAATGCCTTAGGCAATTTACAAAGCGCTTCCCGTTTGCAAAATGACGACGCCATATGTAAAAAGACCATTCTTACAAAATGCCTGCGACATATTAGAACTAATTAGACCAAACTGCCGCGGAAAATTGTAAACGGCGTCACCAAAGTTGCAAGGTATTCTATAAAATTTCGACATTTTACAAAATGCCTTAGGCATTTTACAAAACGCTTCCCGTTTGCAAAATGCCGACGCCATATGTGAAAAGACGATTCTAACAAAATGCCTGCGACATGTATATTTATACTTATATGTATAATACAACTGAAGAGTTTTTTTGTTTGTTTGTTTGAACGCGCTAATCTCAGAAACTACTGGTTTGAATTCAAAAAATCTTTTTTCGTTGGTCGCTTTAAGCTATATAACACAATGTGTGCGAAAACCGAATTCAATGCGAACGGAGTCGCGGGCGGCCGCTAGTGAAAAATAATTTTAGGTACGTTGGAATATTCGATATTATATCTGTGTACACAAGAGAAAATACCAACTTTTACTGTAAGTATTACGTAAGTACGAATACCATAGCGCGGAAGCTTTAATCTTCCCAAACTACCGCATACCATGGATGGAGCAATAAAGAAATTTAAAATTTGAAATTAAATTACCCTTTTTACATAGAAAACGATAAGTTTTCATGAAAAATAATTGTTGAACGTTGGAAATTCGACATTATACTTGAATACACAAGAACACATAGACCGAAATATACTGTAAGTACGAGTAACACAGTGCGGAAGCTTAAATCTTCCCCAAACTTCCGCATAACCAATCAATTCTACTCACCGATCAGGAAGAGGAATCCATGCAGAAGTGATACCCACAGTACGGTTCGAGCCCCGCTGACTGCGTGACCCATTTTGGTCTCCTCACATGCCCGAGATCTGCAATTGAAATATCCCCTGTGAGATACGAGATACATGAGTTTTCTTGGAAATGTTGCCTTGGATGTTCAAAGTGAGTTAGAACGGAAATTTCGTTTTGTGCGCACCTAAAACTGTGCAAACATTTTCGGAATAATTTTGTTTGCATGTCAGTTTTTAACAAATTTAAAAGAGTGTTTTGGCCAATGACCTGATCTCATATTTTTTTGTCAGATTAAAGAAGGAGTTATTAAGGAGGCACCTAACACTATTCAGTTATTCACCTTTTTCGACATCTACAGGTATTAATTAAATTAGATGCCTCAGATACTAACTCTAAATTTGATTTAGGTACCTCTTAGTTGGCACATTATTCTCTACCCACAACCGCACAACGAGTTTTACAAGAAAGAGTCAAAACGACAACTACTCGTAAAAAGAAAATTACAAGTTATGCTGAAAGTAACATGACATTTATTGATTGTAAGGTTGAAAGTTTTCCGAGACGGCTAGTGACTTTCAGTACTTATGTGGTTAATACCACGCAAAGAAGTGGGTTGGTGGTGTTAGTTTATTTTGACCTGAATAAAGTTGTATTACTCTCTGTCCAAGTATGAAGAAAAAGGCTGATGATACAGGTAATTTCCATGAGCATATTGCCATAAAGACTAAAAAAGAAACCAGTTATTTTTATAAGAATTTTCATATCAATATCTATTAACAAAATAGTGTATTTTGGTGCACGAAATAAACACATGTTTAAAAAGCCCGTGGCTTAATACAAATGGCCCATCCGTTTGCAGTGAACAATAACGAAAATCGCGCCATTTCACGCTCCCAACATTCAATGTAAAATGAAAAGCTAGATCAATCCCCTCTAATCTCTTTATATTATTGACAAATCCAAAACATTTCAATAGTTATTTAAACACGATTCCAAAAGTTTTAGTGCAACAAAGTTCCGAAGCGGAACACAGTAATATTCGAAAAACACAGTTCGCGTATTATTTTTAACAAGCTCATACCATAACGCGCCATTCTATTTTCCGGAGCGTTTCCGCGAAGGCATAGTTTATTTTATTTCGCTGTCCTCAAGCGCTGCCTTTGTATTACAGGGTGATTCTGTTTACAGCCGAAGCAATAAAAGAAATGTCTTCACCGAAGTCTCTCATAATGGTTACAGTATACGATATAGGCTAATTTGCCAGGGTGGTTATTTTTTTCGGGCTTGAAGTACTAGTTGCAAAGGACCACTAACTAAACGGAATATTAATTGTGTAATAGGTAGTATAGTTATAGTGATATCAGCCTATTAATGTCCCACTGCACGGCACAGGCTTCACCATTTGAAATCATGTTCACGTAGTACATTTATTAAATATGTGGCACAGTTGTTATATTATATGTACATACTACCATCATACTAAATACTGCTTAACCTTTTAGCTGTACACTTGAATCTACAGTTGTTGTAACAAATGATACTAATACTGTATAAAAACTGTATTTTTAAGTGCATTTCTGATTTTTGCTGTAAACTAAAATATATAGAAAATAATCACCCTCCTTCTCAATTAGTAAAAGGGTTTATTCTTTGAGATGTATTAAATATATTTGATTACCTTACGTCAACGTAACAAAGTCCACATTCGCTATCCAAACAATGCCGAAAGCGAAAAAAGGTTTCACTATTCATAACACAATCAATATTGCCAAAGATAAAACAAGGTCTATTGTTTCATGTTGCCGAAATACTGCTCTACATAAAACAGTGCGACAAAACAAGCGAAGTGGAGCAGAAACCATTTGGATTGATTGGTACGTCTTGTAGACTCGTAGACTACACGTTAGTGTTGTAAAAGACTCGAATACTAAACTTGAAACAGCTTTTGGTCCTTCTAAAGCCGTTCAACAAAGAGTTTGTACCTATCTCCTTCGTGACATAGTATTTCAATCACTCGGAAGAATAAAACTTTTATTATTACAGACACGGATAACTCAGTTTAACTGCTTAGGTAATAACATTGTGACATAATTACAATGTAAGAAGACTATTAGACACGAATATTATTTCTTCTTAAATAGATTTTTGTAGCACAACACGACACGAGTACACAATAACTTTTTGTACCTTTTTAATTTTCAATTTTCAGCGATATATTTAAACTTTACTTTTGGGATTTCTACAATTTTATTGGAATTATTTTATCTTCTCCCTAAAAGGGGATCGAATAACCTCGTAACACTATCTATGTTCAGGCATTCCCCTGAGGCGTTGTACTAAGGGTATCTATCTTTTGTACTTGCGTGTCCTATTTTAACGGTAGAAGAGTCCTGAATTTGTGGACAACGTAGGATCTTTGGGAACATTATTTTCTTATCTTTTGTGAGTGTATTTAACCTATGCCAGCCTTGGGTTGAACCTAGGGTGAGTTTATAGACATATTATCATACCTTAATAATTGAAACCAAGAAAGAACATTGTTTTTTCCAAAAAGATATTCAACGTATTCAATTTGTTCGCTGTAGAGTCAACTTAAATAAATAAAACTTCGTACTACATTTAGTGATTTAAAGAGATAAATTATTTTCAAAGATTTCTATGAATGTTGTAAGCAATATCATCGTAAGGTAAACCGAATGTCCAAACCTATAAATTGCTCAAACATTGCACATACCCACATTTCAAACGTTAATATAATATTTCCAACAAAACAAGCTATATCAATACACGCCCTTTTGAAGTCGTGTAATACATCCCTAATTCGTAAGCTTCACGGAACTGTGCTAGCGAGAAATCGATCAGCCTTTGAACGCGTTGTCTGGAAGCGACTGGTTCAAATTAACACGCTTTGACGCGATATAAGACACAGTATTAAGATAAATGAACTCCAGTTAACGATAATAGCAGAGATTTTGCTGAGTCTTTCGACGCTTCTTTAACGAAATCGAGCGAAGAACGCTTGGTATGCATAGGCAAGACAGATTTTCAACAGATTTGTTTAAAGTTAACCTATTTAAGGTATCAACAGTGACGTAAAATAATGAGTACATGATAAACCTAACAAATATGACTTGTATGAGGGTAGATAGAGATACACATTTTTTAGTTTTTGAATGTTATAATAGAATAATTATATAATAAGGATCAGATACCGGCTTTGTGCATGGTAGAATAGAGTTTGGATTCTCAGTTTTAGGACAAAATAACATTACATATCTATGATCATTAAAATGAAAAATTTATTTGTGCACAATAAAGATTAATTAGCCAAAGTCACTATTTGTCAATTTCGATGCGACAGTGGACTTCTTATTTGTGTCCATTATACAATTAGTTGTTTCTTAATGGATATAATACAATCTAACAAATTGTTTGCTAATCCATAAGGGTACTTTGAAAAACTAAAACCTTATACTCGGAAGAGGAAGTCTAGTCTTGCTATAATACTCACAAAGTTCGAAGGAGGAATCAAATGCCTTCTAGAGAACATTCTGGAAGTAATTGCCACGAATTAACCCGTCGAGCCGTATGAGATACGCATTAATAAGATTAATGAAGTCGTGCTTTAATTATTAGATAATTATACATTTAATCCGTTCATTGGTGTTACTTAATGTGTCAGCTTAATCGTGTTATTATTGATTGTAGTAAGATTATGGAAGTAAAGGGATTTTTTAAGCATAATTTCCACAAGTTATGCTTAAAAATCCCTTTCTCTCCCATCTATCAATCTCTTACTAGACCAACATTCTCGTCACCACTGTGAGAGTCGCGGGCTTGAATCCCACTAGGGGCAAATGTTTGTGTGATAAACATTGGTATTTGTACTTGAGTCAATCCGTTTCCTAGCATCCATAGTACAAGTTGCGAGCTAAGTATGGGGGCTAGTGTAATAAATTCATTTATTTATTTAACTTGGAAAAACAATGAGAAGCATTGTTAATCTTAACGATTTTTTTGCAATTAAACAATAAAAAAAAAAAATTGCAGCTTTTCCAATTACAAAAAGCTAGCGTTCTAACCTTTATCACTGTAAGTTCATGTATCGGTACATCTATTGTTTTACAGCTGATTTCATGTCTCCTATATTTATTTCACAAAGAAATCATTGCTAGCCGTCATGGCGAAGGATTTTCCTAGTAAGAACCAGGTAGTTTCTAAAAAAATCTACCTCTAACTAGTCCCCAGGGCAAAATTGACCGTACGATGTTCGCGCCTTACCTTGGATTGCAGGATTTGGTCCACAGAGCGTGCGAATATATTCAAATATTAAAACTCTTTGAAGCAACCGCCTCTTCAGTGCAGTGGTTAGAACGCTGAGCTCTAAAACATTGGGGGTCGTAGGTATTACTTTCATTTTGTATAGGTTTTCCCGCTTTGGTTTGAACATTGCAGGATGTAATCATCGGGTTGTAGGAAAACCAAAATTTTATTTCAAAAAATAAATAAATGCTTTGGACTAACAAACTATAAGTACAGCCCCTAACTAAGCTCGAAGATTGTACTATGGATGCTAGGGAATGGGTAGAAACTTAAAAACTTTATAAACATCCATGATTCGAGTATAAATGTCAATGTTCACCACACAAACATTTGCCCCCAGCAGGAACCCTCAGCCTTTGGTTTTGTAGCCAGGGTCTCTGACCATTAGATCAACGGGCTTGTCAAATGATTTGATGCTGCCAAGTGCGCATTAAGCCGTTGGCCCTACGATCTAGAGGTAGTTTGGTTTCCCTCTTAAGATTTACGGAGGTCAGAAAACAGTCGTATATACCAGGCTGTTTAAATCAGGATCATAGTCGCAGCGCCCCCTGGGGTCCACATAAGATGCGACCAGAATAAGAGATGCCGCAAGGATGAGAGATTAGAAATCTCTGAAATACGGCGCCATAGCCATGGTGTATGAATAAGCTTAAACATTCAAGTGGACGAGAGCGATACGCAGCCCTAACCTCTCTGACACGTAGCACACTTTTTCATTTAATGTCGTCACGTCTCGGACATTTGTCCGCTAAGAAAGAAATTCATCGCAAAAAGAACGTTTATTTAGCATTGTTTCGTGTGTGGCAGCGATTTACGCGGCCCGAGAGTTATTCCCAGTGACAAGACCTATGTTTTACGTCGTCATAACGGAAAATGTCAGCTTATACAGCCTGGCTTATAGGCACCTACGTTTTTGTGGGTGATATTTTTTGTTCAATTATTTTTTTTATCATTATACCTTTCGTTTTGGTTTTATGGACGCGTTTGGTGGGATTCTTATAGCGCATTCACCTTGATGGGCGGTTTTACTTGATAGTCCTCATAATCTTTGATGTTACATATCTGTTGAGCTCGGGACGTGTTTTTCCCGGTTTGTTATGATTGTTTGATTTCATCGCTTATTTCGAAATATTAATTTGGTTACAACTTTTGCAGTGATGATAATTAATAACAATTCCTAGTAAACTCTAGTTGATTGTATCTTTAAGTAAATTAATTAACATAATGTGTAAAAGTAGTTCTATATATCAATTCACAGTATAAATGAAGGTATTAATACCTAATCGCATGTTATAGCATTGTTCTTCAAGAATAAGTTAATACGTGTTTTACTCCTGTTATAGGAAAAACTAAATATTATTTTAAAAAAATAAACAAATGCTTTGGACTAAGAAACCAACACCTGAGCCCAAAACAAAGCTCGAAGATAATACTATAGATGCTAGGGAATGGGTAGAAATTTAAAAACTTTATAAACATCCATGACTCGAGTACAAACGTCAATGTTCACCACACAAAAATTTCCCCTAGCAGGAATTCTATATATCAATTCACAGTATAAATGACAGTATTAATACCTAATCGCATGTTATAGCATTGTTCTACAAGAATAAGTTAATACGTGTTTTACTCTTGTACTAAGTCCATAGCAGCGTCATCATGCTTTTTATGTATTTTAAAAATGAACAATAATAAATATCATATTTCCGTTATCATAAAATAATTCGAGCATTATCGTTTCCTTCGGGAAGTAGTATAACTAATTCACATTGACAAGATAAGCAATCTAATCAGAATAATACTGTCCCAATTCCGGAGGTATCGATGAGACAAGATTTGGCGTAAATCTCTAAGTGAAGCAAAGCTCCGTGCCATTCAGTCTATTTCCCGGAGTCGACTTGCACTGAATTTCCATGTTTAGAAATCCTTTGCCACGCTTCCCTATTGGATAAAAGTAAATCTATCTAGAATAGAAATAGAGTTTGTTTCTTTTCAATACGAGTACTAGAATTAAAAGGTTATGTTGATATTTTTCGTCTATTATGGCTGTCGTTACGTAAAATGTATTTCGCTATGCTATAAATATGAAAATACTGAAGAAAAATCATTAACACATTGGTTTCATAATGTTTCAAATACTATTTATTTGCCATATGATGATGATGATGATGCCTTCTCAGCCGATTTCGGCTACAGCGACCACTTTATGACAATTCCATATAAGTAAATACAAATATTGGAGGACTAAGGTATTCTTGTCCTCTAGTGGGCTCTCCAGTGACTAACGTAGCCAATTTTAGCGTTAAAGGCCATTTGCCATATACAAGTTTAACTAATGTTATAACGATATTACATTCTTTAACCTTATTAGTACGAAGTAAGAAAGATTAATTTTGTTTAAGAAAGATTAGTTTTGTATAGGAACACACTAGGCCGAAACAATGCAACCGAAGTTCGGCGTGACTACGCCTGCAAGGTATTTTAAACGGAGGATGACACACCATAACGAGATTACGTCACGTTATCTTGTAAAGAAAATGTACTTCGGCCGCGTTTTTTCAGCTTAGCGTGTTTCTTCATCAAAAATGAGGAACAGTTGTCGAACCCAAATATAAAGTCAGTTTAACAAAATACTTTGTCGTCAAGTCCAGAGAAATCAATAAGTCAAGATTTCTCGTAAATCTCAAACGAAACAAACTTGATGTACTTGCACTAAATTTCCATGTTTGGAGATTCGCGACCCACGCTTCCCTATTGAATAAAAGTCAATTTACACGAAAAGTTTCTCGCCTATTCCGGGGCGGAATTGTGTGATATTGAACGGAGTTTGGACCTTATTTTTTTTTTCTTCTTTGAAATATTTGATTCGGAATCTTTGCATATAAGTTCTTGAGCGTGCGCTGTGTCCGCCATTTGCCTCAGGGAGATTCGACACATACATTTTAGTTTTAGAAGGTAATTGGAAAACGGAATCTCTCAGAATAAAAGTAAGATGAGGGATCAAACAAATAGTTTGATCACAATTTTGTACTTTTGGCTTTTAACATTATTTTTTTTTTCTTTCATCCTTTTCTTTATTTCCTCTCTGCCTGATGGCAAGAAAAAGATAAGTTTAAGAGCGGTAGAGCTTAGTGGAACTTCCACTCCAATGAGCCGTTCATCTTGGGAAGTACTTCAATCTTATCCAAGACTTCAGTAAAATAGCAATTCGTAACTGTTGTGCTGTGTTGATTGGGGAAGGTATGGGGTCTTAAAGGCAGGCAACGCATCTGCGACCCTTGTGCGGTTGTTGATGTCCATGGGCAGTGGTAATCACTTACCATCAGGTGACCATCTAGTTCGTTTGCTTCCCTATAGCTTAAAAAAGAGAAACCCTAATTGGCATAACGTCTCGCAAGATTTTTTTCACAAAATCCACTTTAAAATATAGAAGATAAATACTTCATAGTCTTCTAAAACTAAACACATGCTACCTCATTCAATTATGTGTAATAAGCGTTCAGCAAAGTAGATCTGACCTTTCAAGAAAGAAAACATATTGAATTAATTGTTCAAATATGTGTGAATACAATTTCTTCGTCCAATTTCATTGTCGTATTAAGATAAACGGACCGTCTGGCAAATGTAGGTGAATAAGGATTACTTTTACATGAGAAGAGTGTTCTTCGAAGATAAATCAAAAGAATATTCTTTCGGGCTTTGGAATCGAATTCGAATCCTTTTTGTACAAGAAAAAATAAAGCTTGTATAAGGTTTTCTTACCTATTTTTGTACAGTTTTAGGTGGCAAATAGACGCCTCAAAAAACTGCCATTTGTAATAGCTCTATGCCATGCTCTACTAAAAAATTAAGTATAAAAAATAGTAATTGTTTTCATTTTGTGCGTGTCTATGTTCTTAAAATAATAGAAAAAGTCTATGGTTTAAGCATTAAATAAAAACATGTTTTCCCTTTTCTACTTAATTGTGTAATTACTAGTAGTATTTTTTGATCTTCTACTATGGGACTGCTTTTCTGTGTCATGTCTTGTAACTTAAAATTATTTTCGCGCTAAATACAATTTGCTTTGGTTTTGCAAGAAAGCGGATATAATAATATCATCTATTTTTAGATCATCAAACGAATGCTTACATCAAAATAACTTTTGCTATTGTTGTGTAATAACAAAAACATTACACATTAGGTATTTAAGCAAACGTACACCACCAAAAACCTTTTCAGACGCAACGAAACAACCTATCAATAAACCCGAGCCAATTACCCCTTAATAAATCATAGTAACGACTTATCTTAACACCTTCTTACGACGTCGCGTGACCACTCCGCCTTTCTACATCTAATATAAGCAAAAATACTGAAATTACAACGTATCAGAATATATACTAATTTTCCTTGACACACCGAATAACCTGCCGACTTAAGGGCGTCGACTTGGAATAATAGGTTTTTGATATATGGGAACAAGTTCGATATAAATCATATATTAATAAGTGGCCTGCGACGTGGCACAGCGGGTCGAAAGGGTTACACACTAGTGGTTGTAAAACTGGTGGAAAATTTAGGTTATTCAGTACTACACTTAAGTGTAGAAACACAATAAGCGGGAAAAACGCAGCTGAAGTTCGGCCGAAGTAATTTTTTCTATACCTACAATATTACTCGACGTAATTTCGTCACAGAGTGTGCCATCTTCCAATTAAAATACATTGCGGGCGTGATTCCGCCGAACTGTGTGTGTCAATACTAATTATTATATTTTTGCAAAGTTAAAAAGCAGGCTATTATAAGTAGAAGGAAGGTTTACACAGTTCATTGGTTTTTTCTCACAAGGGGAATAATTATATGTGCATTAAGATTAAGTTCTTATCGGTCTGACATTTTCTTATCTATACTATCATTATGAAACTGTGGCATGGGTCACAAATTCAGATTTTAGCAACTTTTCCTAACCTTTTATCCAAAGAATATTAGTTTCAGAGGTTGCTTATCCAACAATGCCTTAAAATTAATGATTAATACAACGGAATAACAAAATGTTTTGTTCATAAACCCATACCAAAATATTGAGTGATGGTAAAATAAATATACTCTGCCCATTGAGGTGAACAAAGTTCGATATTAATTATTTTAGAACACTACAATAGAAATCAATTAAAAGTGTTTTAAAACCCTTTTGTGGCGCTCGGGAACAAATGGCGTTGTCAAATAAACGATAGTCTTTGTTTCAAACCATTTTACGATATGAACAAAAATGTTAAATTACTGTTCATTTTGTTTGTTTTCCAACATTTTGCCAACATTATGATAAATAAAATTTTATTAACTCCACACTAATCAATCTAAACCATATTATAATGTTTCTCAAGTAAATTGCCTTGCGTTGAACAATGGCTTACTCCTTGATGTATTATCTAAAATCTAAGGGTCAAGAATCAATACCCAACTTTCAATATGTCTCTGGTATGGAAAAAGGTTGTTTTTGTGTATCGTATCACTACATAGTATAAAACAAAGTCGCTCTCTTCTATCTGTCCTTAAGTATGCCTAAATCTTTAAAATTGCGCAACTGATTTTCATGCGGTTTGTTAATCAGATTGAGTTATTCAAGAGAAAGAAAAACTGATAATTTTTATTGATATGGTGCGACGATGCATGTCACTAGTCTAAACTAAATAATAAGCTGGAGCTGTTTTTTTTTTGTTTGTTTGAACTCGCTAGCCTCTGTAACTACCGGTTCGAAATAAAATAATATTTTTGTTTTGGATAGTCCCTTGATTGAAGAAGGTTTTAAAATATAGTATAATATACATATGTGCGGAAACCGAATTTCACGCGGAAGGAGTCGCGGGAGGCCGCTAGTAATAAAATAAAATAGTTTCATAAAAACTGAACCCTGAATCCGTTAACACAATTTTACATACGAAATCGCGGAAGGGATGAGTGATAATATTTATTCAACCATTCACTCCTTCCGAGGCACATGTGAAAATATTCATTCCTACCACCCTCGTCCAGAATGCATTAAGGGGAAAAAGTTACTAAAAATATTTTCCACACACCAGTCAAAATGAATTCATGTCAAATCCAAAATAAGCCACCAAGGGAAAAGTGAGAAGGGAAAAAATCTCTAGATTTTTTGAGATGAATCTTTTTGATTTATGATATCCTTTATTGTCCAATGTTTGTCGTGAAGAATGAAAGATCGTTTCGGTAACGCTCATGATTGGACAAAAACAAGGAGTGTGTAGGCGTGAATATTTCATTGTATTATTTGCTACTCACGTTGAATTTATGGAGTTGGGTCATATTTCTATTACACACTCTGTGACTTGTGTTTATAAACTACTTCATTCTTTGAAGAATAGACCCGTTTGCCTTGAGTATAAACTTTAATGAAGGGTATTTTGACCAGTGAGGCGAAATCAAGTCATAGATAATATATTAATGGGACGAACAAACCAATTGCCTAGCCCCAAACTAAGCACGAAGCTCGTACTATAGATGCAAGGGAACGGATAGTCATACTCGTATTTAAATGTATACTAATAATATAATAATGTTGAATCTTTTTATTCGAACCAGAAGTGTCAGATATTAGCGCGTCAAACAAACTAACTCTTTAGCTTTTTTATATTAGTGTTAATAAGAACCATTACGATACGAAGTACGTAATACATGTTACGTTCTAGCATAAAGGGATATGCTCTGAGCTCATTCATTTATTTAATACCTTCTATTCGCACACACTTGAGCTATGTATGTTTTCATCGTCTTATTCGATGAAATTGGCGCTGAATGTAATAAAGCCTTTACAAATGAAATATCGCCGATACTAATAGAGTTTCTTCCTAAAGGGCTAAAACAGGGCCTGAGGGCAAAACCTTTTTGTTGGAGAAATTGATATCTTTCAGATTCCAATACACTTCTTTCTGTACCTACATTTGTATTGTTAGGTCAGGCTTTGGTGGGATTTTATTTCTTTGTCATTTTCTTGTGTTTTCTGTATAAAATATTATACGTAAGTAATATATTATTTTTGAAACTTGCGATAGCATTCAGTCATTTACTCATTCATGAAATACACTAAAGATGTTTTCACAACCACTGATTTTACGATCAGCGAGTTACGCAGGATATAATATAGTGCACAAGTGAGTGCGCAAGCACAGGTGCACTCCTGTTTCCCACACTTTCATAGTTCGGTGGGACAGTAATCAGATACGACCGTAGATAGTCCAGTAATTTTAGCAATTTTGATCCACGATCTGCGGAATAATTCCTAGTGAGCTGAATTTTTGTATACACCTTTATTATGATATTGTAATGATGATGTGAAAAATCGACATTGATATCGTGCCGGCTAAAAAAGTTATAGGGGTCCAAACGTCAAGAAAATCAGTTTTTCGCAAATATCTCGCGATCTACTGCTGTGAGGTCAATAATGGTTTCATAAAAGTTGTTCGTCGTAAAATTGTCTTCAAAAAAGGTCTCTTGCATTTTTCTGTGGAAATAACCGTTTTTGAAATAGAGACTAGAATGCACTCAGATATGGTATTGTATACCGTACTCCACATACCAAGGCATAAACCCTATTGTTTGTTTTTTTCCATTTTTTGTTTGTGTGTTTTTTGTTAGTATGATGTTCTACATAAAGAAATATAAAGCACTTGTAATACTAGTACAGTCAGGAAAATAGGAATATCAACAATAAAAAACTAAGTGGCAATTTTTTTTGTCACTTTATAACTCAAGAACGGGCTCACCGATCCAAACCAAATTTTCAGGGTTTGTTAAGACTATTTAGTAGATAGTTTATGTGAAGTTTGAACAAAATCAATCCCTTCACTTTATACGTAGCGAAGCACGTACCGGGCCGCTAGTAATGATATAGATATGCTATGTCCAGTGTCGTTTGGACCCCTATAACTTTTTTAGCCGGCACGATATCAATGTCGATTTTTCACATCTTTATCACAATATCATTATAAAGGCGTATAAAAAAATTCAGCCCACTAGAATTTCTTTCGCAGATCGTGGATCGAAATTGCTAAAATTCACATTGCATATCTATATCATTACTAGCGGCCCGGTACGTGCTTCGCTACGAATAAAGTGAAGCGACCGATTTTGTTCAAACTTCACATAAAACATATACTAAATAGTCTGTACAAACCCTAAAAATTTGGTTTGGATCAGTGAGCCCGTTCATGAGTTATAAAGTGACAAAAAAAAATCCACTTAGTTTTTTATAGTTGATATACCTATTTTTCTGACTGTACTAGTATTACAAGTCCTTTATACTTCTATATGTAGAACACCATACTAACAAAAAACACACAAACAAAAATTGGCCAAGTGCGAGTCGGACTCCCGCACTGAGGGTTCCGTACAAATTCTATTTTTGACGTATTAAAAAAACTACTGAATAGATTTCGTTGGAACCAATTTTCGTTGGTAGTGTTTATAGTAATGTACATTATATATTTATTTCAGATTTATCATCCTCTTACTTTAGAAGTTAGAGGGGGGGGGACACACTTTTTTACACTTTGGAAGAGTCTGTCACGCAAAGTATTCACTTAAGAAAAAAACGAGCTTAGAAACCTCAATATAATTTTTAAAGACCTATCCATAGATACCCCACACGTATATATTTAATGAAAAAAAATATTTTCAGTTTCTGTTCTAACTATGGGGACCCCCCATTTTTTTATTTTTTTTTCTATTTTCGTGTGCAAACCTTGTTGCGGTTCACAGAATACATCTACTCACCAAGTTTCAATAGTATAGTACTTATAGTTTCGGAAAAAAGTTGCTGTGACAGACTGGCGGACAGACAGACAGACAGACAGACAGACAGACAGACAGACAGACAGACAGACATGACGAATCTATAAGGGTTCCGTTTTTTTTGCCATTTTGGCTACGGAACCCTAAAAAAGGGAAAAAACAAACAATAGGGTTTATGGCTTGGTATGCGGCGTACGGTATACAATACCATATGTAAGTGCATTCTAGTCTCTATTTCAAAAACGGTTAATTGTACAGAAAAATGCAAGAGACCTTTTTTGTAGACAATTTTACGACAAACAACTTTTATGAAACCATTATTGACCTCTGAGCAATAGATCGCGAGATATTTGCGAAAAACTGATTTTCTTGACGTTTGGACCCCTATAACTTTTTTAGCCGGCACGATATCAATGTCGATTTTTCACATTATCATAACAATATCATAATAAAGGTGTATACAAAAATTCAGCTCACTAGGAATTATTCCGCAGATAAAATCTAAAATTCCTGGACTAAGAGAGATCAGGCGCAGGACCAACGGCTAATATTGCCTTCTGAAGCACGGAGGAGCTCGAGATGTTTTTTTTCGGTTACCCCAAAGTTGTTTAACTTGGCAATCCCAGGCCAAATGCGCTTCACCAACTTTATCACTACGCCATCGAGATCTCAAATCATACAACGTATCATGGACTGCTTTTTTCTGAGACATAAATACCTATATAAGCAAATAAAATCAAAAAGACATGTATTATCTCTAAAAATAAACCCACAAAAGTTATTAAAGTCTGTACGATGTTCTAATTTTAGTTACGTAATACGAGTATAACCACGTTTTATTTTTCATAACGCATTAATTTTTAATATCACGAGTATATGAAAAGCTTCTTTGAGAAAACTTTACCTCATGAATTGCTCTTTGTTTAATAAAGGTATTTTTCATATAACAGAGTATAAAAACAAGGTGGAACCTATTCTATACTAGCGACCTTCCCTCCGTTTCACAAGGAAAATGATCGGTATTTCGTCTACAATATTTTGCCGTCAAAGGCCCGTGGCCCCACCGGTTTGTCCCACTGATGGGACCACGGTAACCACCATGTACCCGTGATCCCAATGCATTGTATGGTGGGACCACTTGCTCCTCCTGCATCATCCATAAATCATGTTCCCGTGTGTCTACCGTTTTGGACTACTATAAGGAGAACGGGACCATTCAGGATGTGTGGTAATGTGGTTATTCTACTTTGTTATTTTGACTAGATAATTTAGTGGGCCCGGGTAGTGCCTGTAGTTCCACCAATGGGATATATCGTTGGGTCCACGGGCTCTTGACAAATTTTGCGTGTGTTTTTACAAAAACCTTTGAATTGTCCTGTTTCTTGTGCAAGAGTTTGAACATTCGAGTTTCGTTTAGTGTTTTCTTAGGTTTAGGCGACTACTTCACACTGGGTACGACCAAAACTCAGATTTTTATTGAAAAGAGAGTTTTATTGCAGCTGCGTTTTTTATACGTTTTCAGTAGTTTATTTGACTCTTGGCAATGGTAGATTGTGATTATCTGAGCAAATAATTTATTTTAATTATCAAATATTAGTTCCTGAGAAGTAGGATGGGAAAAAGCCCAGTTTTGTAGCAATAAAAAAGTAAGCTGCTTACTCGTTTTACCTATTAAATAGAATAAGAGTATTATATTAAACTTCATAGATCGCAGAGATTTTTCCACTTTTACACCTGAACGGGCAGCAATACCGATTAAATCGTAATTTATTCATTCAAGGAAAAATTACTTTCAGCAATGCGCAAACGGATAGCTCATTAGATCATAATTAAAAAGAAATAATTTAGTTTCAATTTAATTTATTCTAATAAAAGTTTCTTTGAAAATACGAATGTACATTATGTAGAAATGCGATCACGAATTTGCGAGAATGTACTTGAAGAATTAATTACTTCGTCATTGATAAGACTGGATTGCTGTCGTATAATTATATGATTACTCCATCGCGTAATGCCGGTCCAGAATAGTACTTTCCACGCGGTTATCGTTAGACATGACTAAAAATATATATCTTTGGTGATAGGCAGTAGCGTTCCCATGTGATTTATAAAAATTAATAAATAATTTCTTTAGTGTAACACACCAATTACCTAACCCCAAACTAAGCTCGAAGCGTATACAATGGAAGCTAGGGAACAGTTAGACATACTTGACTCGAGTACAAACGCCGACGTTCATCATACAAGCATTTGCCCCTAGCGGGATTTGAACCCGCACCCCTTGGTTTTGTAGCCAGGGTCTCTGAGCAATAGACCAACGGCCTGTTATAGTTCATTATGCTGCAACCTCTAACAAAACAATGAACATCCGAATCTCCGAATGAGAGAAACCTCAGTGCATTCACAATGCTAAGTTTTGCAAGCACGACTCTAAAGTGAGTCGAGTGCGGGCGGAATTGACACAAAACTGCTCGTAAACCGGTCGAAGAGCTAAGCTTCAGAGGACGCCGGCTATCCGGTCCACTGGTCGCTTAGAGACGGACGTACAGTGAAGGAAAAATAGCAGTAAAGGCATAGTTAGCCGTCGTGTGTTGTTAAATGGCTTAATAAAATTCAAGACTAGAAAAAAGTGCTAACGAATATTATTTCACAGGTACCTAAGCTAGTACTCATTACACTAGTGACATTGACGTTTTAGTACCGCGGTGCGGAGTTTTTACTTTTTTACTAGTCCGTGCTTGTAATAGAGAGCATCTTGCAAATTTCAGGCCGTTAAATATCTTGGCTGCCCTATAGATATTGAGGTAGGAGGACATTCAACATCAGCTTGATGCAGTACAATAATGGACCAAAGCTACCATCAGATGGGGTTATGCCCATAGACAACACGCTGGTTCGTGATCGCAGTTTGTATGACAAATGAAACTAGGTATATGCTATCTAGCTAGGTATATGCATAGGCCTATGATAATTTTCCCTTCTAAATTATAATAAGTCGTTTTTTGTCATAGGTTTTATAACAAAAATAAATTAAATTTACTGGAATATAATTTATTGAGAATATTTTCGAAGATCCCTTGCCGCTCAAGCATGTTTGATACAGTCCAGTTCTCCGCTCTACTAGTTCCGGAGTCGTGAGCTACATCGGAACACACAAGGGGACTTTTCTGACGACACGACCGATATTTGGTGTCAAAGCTTTTAACGGACGGTTTTCGTGTCGGACCCTGGACTTTTTCAAATGGATTCTTGCTAGCGTTTGATCGGAAAAGGCTTGGACCGTGGAGGATTGGAGCATTGTAATGGAATCTTCTCGTAGTATGGTGAGAGCTGTATGATGATTTAAAATTGTGATCATGACATCTATACTAAAAGCTGAAGAGTTTGTTAGTTTGTTTGTTTGTTTGTTTGAACTCGCTAGCCTCAAGAAATTCTGGTCCGATTTGAAGAAAATATTTTTGTATTGGATAGTCCATTTGACGAGGAAGGCTTTAGGCAATTGAAAACCGAAATCCACGCGGACGGAGTCGCGGGCGGCCGCTGGTATTTGATAAAGAAAAGCTTTATAACAATACAGTCACCAATGCGGTCTTAACCGAAGAATCTGGTATTTTGTACTCCAAATAGTTTTCAACGTAGAAGTATACTGGTATTTATAATTCTAATACACCTACGCTTTAGTTTTGAATGTAAACCAATAACCTTGCTGCTTAAATTAGAATTAGAATGTCAAACAACACTATGCTTCGATTATTCTCAACAAATCCTAATTCACTAATGAACAATGCTTCAAACCAATTCACTTGTAAATCTGGACCAGCACCGAACGATTAATAGTCGTACAATGACCATCAAGCATTCCTCTTTTGACGTAAACAACTAAACACGATTCCTCAGTGAATAGAGCAAATGAACAAAGCAAAACTGCCGGTAATTGTTTCAGCTAAATTCCTCGGAGGATTCCTCAAAGGTAAGCCGTCAGACCAGGGATGTTATGGATTTGACATTTCGGATACAGATTTAGGACGTATTATAGCGGATACCGATAAGGATATTGATATGAAATTATTTTAGATTATCAGTTATTTTCGAATAATTTTGTTTACGAATATTTATGTTTAATATATTTCAAAACTAATCAATTAAAAAAAGGTAATAAAATTGATTTATTTAAAAGTTCTTAGGCGCTTTATGTTTTCAGCAGCAGCGGCTGGCTGATCAAAATAACATATTTTTATAATAACGTGTCTCTATTAGGCCTCGCTCCGATATAATCCGAAACTTTTATTTCGGTTTCGGTTACGGTTACGGATATTTTTATATCGGATATCCGATAGTTTCGGTTACGGTTACGGAGCTCCATAACATCTCTGATGCTGACCTCTCCTTCCTTTGAATCGGATACAATTAGCTTTTTGTTTTATGTAGTTGCCTTATTATTGATAGTTAGGAATAAATACGACGTTCGGTTACTAATGTATCTTTTTCGAATGAAAGTAACAATTTTGGTATCTTACACGTGTATTTTCTGATAGTAAGAAAATCGTTCTATAATGAATCTAGAGTCTACTGAGGATTCTACCGAAAGAAATTTATTTTGTTTTTAGGATGTATGTATGGACACATCGCTTGTTATGCTTATAGTAGACTATCAGCCGCCTTCGACTTCGTCCCCGTAGATTTCGGTTTCTGCACAAATATAGTGTTATATTATAGCTTAAAGTCTTTCTCGAAAAATCTACTAGTTCAAACATTAAAATATGTTTTCAGTTTTAACCAGTAGTCTCTGAGATTAGCCCGTTCAAACAAACAAACACTTGTCAGCTTTATTGTAATTTTTTTATTTTAATTTTGCCGAATTATAGACAATATCGTCAGCATAAGCATCGCAGTTCAATGGAAGTGGCCTCCAAATCCCTTATTCAGGCCAATGGGTTGGTGACCGCAGTATGCTCGAAGGATTTCCGGAAACTTTTGCCACCAATCAAGATTGTGGAAGTTCTAGGTCCTACCACTAACCAGACCTAAGAGACTGTCGTTGGGTTCTGAAACTGAAACAACTTGACAGCTGTTTGATGAAGGTTGTCATTCCTATGTCACTGAAGGTCAAAGTCATGAACTACTGAAACCACTAACTTAGATAGATTCAACGTCAGTTTTGAACTGAAAATCAAGTGTTGTAAGTAAATGATTAGAATTTCATCAACATTCGCCTGCGCTGTTCCCAGCGCGCCAATCCGTTCAATACGTATAATAGAAGATTATTTTAATGACAAATATGCATGGATATGTAGTTCTGCTAAGCCAAACTTAATTTGTAATTAATTGATATATTTATTTAAAAAAGCATAACTGCTAAGTTTCATCCGACGTCTCTTCTGAGCAGGTCATTCTCGTCGAGGCGCTGGAAAGACGCAATAAGTTTTGACGTACAAAAGAATTTACTATGCAAATCAAATTGCTGAATAAATAATATCCTTCATTTAATTGTACAAAATGGATAATTATGAAAATTAAATCATAATGAAAATTCGTTCCGGTTTCCACAATTCCAAATAATATACATTCATGCATAATGTCTTTCAGTTTTATGATAGTAAACCAATAATTAATGGATTTAAACAATCAAATTAATTGGCATCTCGTTAAGCCGGGCAATCAGTGACGATGAGATTGAAACTAGCCGATCTGTGAACTAGCTTTTTTCGATCAGTAATTGCGATATGAACTCGTTGATGAGTTGCCAACTAAATTTATTTTTAATGAACATCTCCTCCCTGTGGTATTAGACATTTTAACTGAGTTTAGACGATGAAGATTTTTATTTACACGTAATAAGTAATTTTTAAGCAATACAGTATGAAAAGTCATTAAATTGTTATGGTAGCGTTTATGAAATATAAGGGAATATAACGAGGTCCCATGTTCGATTCCTGGGTCGGGCATGAATTGTCTCGGTTTTTCCGTTTTTCAGCCGTTTACTTTGCGCCTAATGAAGAGAAGAACTATCAGTGCTCTAGATTTTGGCAAATTCCCGGTCAGCAAATAAAATTCGGGAATATGTACTTAGGTTTTAAGATCTTTAGACGAAGTTAAACTTCAACAACAAAATGAAACGAAAAGTAGCCGGTACTCGACTCTAGGTACTGTCTTAACTAATCTTTAAATAATTAAATTTATGTTCTCACACTCCTTTATAGCATAAGGTAGACAATTAAATAGCCCTTCTCTGACACACACTGCAATCTTTTCTCCATAGTTAGTTTGTCGGATTATGTAGGTATCTTAATTTACAGAATATTTTTTATTCCTATCAAAACTTATAAACGTATAATAAAGCTGTCATCGACCGTTGAAAAAGTCAAAGAATTCAAAACCCTTACTATAATCTGAATGAAACTGACTGTTCACGGTTCTATCGCACAAAAGCAGTTCAGGCGCATAAATATTTCATACCGCCCCTGTGTGACCTGCAGAGCGCATAATCTCCACAATCACTGAAGCCACGTTGTCTGTGCTAAGTCTGTACCACAGTGAAGTTTGCCACCAACTTGCATAGTTGGAATTTTTTGAAGGTAGTTTTAAATTACTACTAAATTATAGAATCTATTAAGTACTTGAGAATTCATAATATTGATGAATATTACCACGGTAGACAACGTAATAGTAAGTAAAAACTCTATTTTTTACAATTTATTTAACCTACGTCAAAAGTTTATGTATATCGGAATCAAACAAGAAGGTTTTTTTAAATCTCCTACATGAATAAAGACGCCATCATGTTAAGTTTTTGCGTAGTGGACAACAATCCCGTAGCCCGTGCCCAGTTAACTCGAAGTGTACACGAGTGGAAAAGTCAGCCGAATACATGCGCGGCCCAGATTAACATCGGAAAAATTACGTAGCAAATCTCGACCTATTGAAATAGCATATAATAAATAAAATAATTACTTGTATGAAACAAGTATCTATACTTATATATAAAGCTGAAGAGTTTGTTTGTTCGAACGCGCTTTTCTCAGGAACTATGGTCCGCTTTGAAAAAATATTTTTGTCTTGGATAGTTCATTTGACGAGGAAGGCTTAAGGCTATAGTTATATACCAGAGTATGCGGAAACCGGATAATACGCGGACGGAGTCGCGGACGGCTGCTATAAAGCTATAAAGCAGTTATACTTTTCACATAAATAAAATAAAGTTTCTTAAATTAAAACAGTAATCATGTTCCCGTTTCAAAGATCACCCCGCATGCTCATTCCGGATTTGTAATTTACAATGCCGGGCTGTGTTCTCAATAACCGACATAAATGGAAAAAAAAGTTATGCAACAGAAACGTTTATAGTTCATATTTTTTAAAGAATGGTTATTTAATTTTCAAAAGCTATGCTGTCGTTATCACAACACTGTCCCATTAAGCACTCACTAGCTTACCCTGTACCAAGTCTACGTGTTAAATCGTGTACGTTGGAAGCTAAAATACCTCAGAACGCTTTACAGCTTCAAGGTGTAGAATCCTTGCTCGTTACGGAAGCCAATTTCATAAGGCATCCTGACTAGAAAGATTAAAGGTCTTAGAGGTTTAGGAATAATTTGTATGGTCAGTGAAATATTGTAACAGCTTTTGGGTTTAAATTCAATACATGTGTAGAAACAAAGTAAATCTTTTACTGTGGTAGAAGGATGTTGTTAAATGCGTCAGTAGAAAATACTGATATTATCATAATAAATGTGTTCAATAACTTATGTTTCCGCTGGCGGAAGGTTGCCAAAGCTCAGTTAAGGGGGTGGATGGGGTTTTTACAGGCAGGCAATGCATCTACGACCCTTGTGCGGTTGTTGATGTCCATGGGCAGCAGTGATCACTTACCATCAGGTGACCCTCTTGTTCGTTTGCTTACCTATAACAAAAAACAATAAAATAAATAAATATGATGCACATAATATATTTTGTGCTTAAATAATAAATGGTAAATTAACCTTAGTGTGAAAAGCTGAGACCTTTCCGAACGACTATTGATATTTTTGTTTTTTCTGACCTTATTCATCTAACTATACCTAAACTTGAACATTATTTGAAACATAATTTTATTCCTTAATCAAATTAAGAACAATGTTTTCATCAATCAAATAACTACTTTAAACAAAAGTGCCTACCGTAATACCAAGAGCAATAAATATATCCCCATCACTTTGAGTATTATCCTAGCTGAGCTTCTCACGTAATCGTCATATTCGCAGTAAACTGCCCTTTATATGTCCATTAATCTCCTCAATCGTTGCAGATGCGTTTGCCCGTGCAGCTTTGAGGGTGTACCGTGTTCTGTATACCTTGGTATAACAAGGATAAGCCTTGGTATACCAAGGATAAGCCAATGAATGTAGCTGGCTTTATTCGAGTACACAGGTCGATGTTTCATAGGTGGATGAAGCGAACCATATCAATAGAATGCAAATAAAGTCCATGTTTGCATGAGCCTTACGTGTTCACTTCTTGTATACGACAGGACAAATATTTGAGAAATATTGACAGATAGAAACTAAACGTGTTTGCATACAATGATATAATACAATAAGTGAGCGGGGTAGCCTAGAGAGGAAGATAGTAGCTTTACATTCGAGATAGAGTAGAGGTTATTACAAAAACGAATATGAGCGTAATTCATACTAGGGTGTAAAACCTTACGTGGATATTTCCATAATAATTATATACTTTCTGTCCAATATGTTATATGGAAATCAAATTATCAAATGACAAAGGAAAAATTCTATAAGTTTCGTCTTCAAAAACGAAAATCCTTGAGATAGCTTATGCTAATAAAACACTATTCGAAAAAGTAAAATACATACAACAAACAATTTTATGGTCTATATCTTTGTTAGCGAGTTTACAAACGATTTATAAACTATAGTGGACTTCAGTCAGCTAAGGCCACTTCTATTAATAGTCCAAAACTTGCCCGCCTAACTTTTAAATTACTTACTTGACATTGATATTCATTCACATTGACTATATTCATACCGGTTAAACTGTTGATCAATAATGGGTCTTATTGTCTGTACTGAAAGGTAATGTTTGTGTCGTAATAACGAAATAAAATATTTTTGGGCTCTGCATTTTCACAGCAAGCTATTCCATCGAGGTGCTGAAAGGACGTTTTAATTTTTAGTGTCAGAAGAATTAATTAAATTAATTATTTAATTTCATTTCATTATTGCCTTTATATCCATTCACCACGATGGTTTCATGGTAGTACCGGGTCGTGGTTATATTCTAAGCCCAGGTCGGGCAAAACTTTGACCACCTTTTCCAATCGCAACCCAAATGTGGTAAGCGTGGTTATTTAACCAAACCAGAATTTATAAAACAAAACATGATTTTATATTATAAAGGCTTTTACCCAGTTGGATATGAATAGGCTTATACTGTAGTTTTTTTTATAACCATTCTCAATGTTAGCAGATCGCACACGAAACATAAGGCACATTAATACTCAATGATTCATCAAACAAGTCAAACCATAAATAAAATACCAAATATATTCCTATTTTATTACGTAACGGTAAAACTTCATAAATTACTTCGCCTACTTTAGCAATTCCTAAAATACCTATTCAATCAACTTTCCATAATAACATAGTTAGGCTCATCTTTTACGTTCAATCTCCGATCAAATCACGTATGATTGGAAACTTCTTTATATGATAGACGTCAGAAAAAGATCTTACATACTAGGAGTACCTAGTTACCTAGTTCAGATAATATATTTAATTTACTTACATAACAAGTTTCATCTAATCACTAAGAGCGATCTTTTTGTTTTGCGATAACATTTTATCGATTTAAAAAAGGTTAGACTCTTTGTTTCTGCATGTATGTATATAATATGTGTTTGGTTTATAAATTATGTTGAAAATGTAGTAGGTATGTAGTTGACTTTCATTACAATTTTACATGTACCACATGAGAATTTTCTTTCCGGGTACATGCACGATTATTTTGCTACTGATTAAACAATAGCCTAACTATATAATATGGTTGAATTGATCATCTCCTTTTTTGGAATAAGTTGAAATAATGGTGAATAATGTTATAATTTTCAAAACTTGGTAAACTTTATTTTTACGAACTTGTAGGATTAGCCATTCTGTAGCGGCTAATGGCGGTGCTGTATCTGTACACAACACCAAAATCTAACATTAAAATTACTTCAACCATTATTCCTGGTAAAACTTTCGTTCAAAAAACTTCATTCAACAATTCTTACAATCAGCAGTAATACATCTTTTTTTACCGAATGCGACTCACCGTTTTCCGCCCCAAACGACAATTATTACTGCAATAACTTACCAGAGCAATGCCCCGATGATTAACCCTCAAACTGAATGGACAATAAATTCGGTAATAATCGGTCCTATTGTCAGTTATCGAGAGTATTTGAGAGGGTCGGTCACTTCGTCCGGTACTTTTCGGTGTTTTTATATGGTTTTATTATCTTTCCTACCCCTTTGCAGTAGCAAACGTGAATAGAAATTATCGTCATCATCAGCTAAATGCGGTCCACTGCTGGATATAGGCCTCTTCTAGGGCTGTCAACGTGACCCGATGCAACTCAAAAGTTTATCATGTTTATTCGGATATGTATTTTTATATTTATTTATCTCAAACCACGACCTATTGTTACCGATTCAGTTCCAAAAGGGATATGGTTTTTCATTGATGACTCAATTATTTTGACTTCAGAAAATGACTTTTTATGTTAGTCGGAGGCAAACGAACTAAAGGTTAGTGATCACCGCTGCCAACAACGTCTTTGAGGCCCCATACCCTCCCTAACTGAGCTCTGGCGACCTTACTCATCAGCAGAAACATAGCACAACAGTTACGTATTGCTACTCTACTGTTGTCTTCAGTAAGGTGGAGCTACTTCCCAAGCGAACTGTTACATCCGTTGGCTGTATACGATATGGCTGACAACCCTGGATGAGTTGCTGCATCAGCGTTTCGTTCTGAACCCAACGCGCTCGCTTCCCGAGCGCGTCAGTCTTGCTCCAACCTCCGTGAAGGCTACCATTCTTACAAAATCCTACTAATTCGTGTATTCAATTCTAAATCCTTTTTTTAAAACCTAATCTGCAAGGCCCGTTCTAACATTGGTGGCAGCTACCAAGGGATCCAAAATAAGATTATAGGATACTCGGTTCGTCTCCGTTCGCGAATCGTGTGTAAAAAATTACAAACAATCTGTGAAATTAATGTGAACAATGTGTGAAACTTTCGACAAACGTTTTGAACTCCGTGCCTGAAGTTGTGTTACGTGTGTAAAAACTATATAGTGAAAGAACACTTACGAGTACCTACCTCTGTTTCCTGCTAGAAGACTGCACTGTATCCTGAAAAGAAGAACTTACCATTTTATCCCATCACTGTGTCCTGAAAGAAGAAATATCTACGAGTATCCCTGCATCCTGCCAGAAGTCTCTCCGCTGTATCCTGAAAAACAAAAAGTACTTACCATTACGTCATACCACGGCGTCCTGCATAAGAAACCATCACAGCCGTCGCACAAAGGGCGACGCGTCACACATCACAGCAAGCTCCCGTTATCGCTCCGGAATGCAATCACTTCCCATCGCGTTGCTAGCGGCCGCCGTCGCTACATTGTTGCAGTGAGTCCACCCATTGTTTAGTTACAGTGTAACAATTGTAATAACCGTGCTTTGTTTTATTTATCGTTTTCACTGTAAGTTAGCGCCCAATGTCTAAGATGTCGAACCCAAATTTGCTAACGCCGGCTCACGTCGAATTACCATCCGAAACGGATGACGACAGGGCTGCTAGCCCTGCCGAGAAACAAAAAGGGAAGGGAAAGAAAATCCCAATTCCCCAACACCTAGAAACAATCGACCTCAATACATTACTCAAATTTATAAAACCATATGATGGAAGCCGAGATACGTTAAACTCGTTTATTATCAACTGTAATAACGCTTATGAATTGGCCACGAGCCAACAGAAACCCATCCTTTTCAAATATATTTTATGTCAATTACAGGGCAAGGCGGAAGTTGCTTGCTCAATAAAAGAATTTTCAACCTGGGAACAACTTAAAGAGTTTTTAAAGACTCAATTCAGTGAGCGAAAGCATTTTTCACATCTCCTTATGGAGCTCCAGGAGAGCAAGCAACTACCGACCGAAAATGTAGGACAGTTTGCGCTCAAGATCGAGACTTTATTATCCCAACTCCTGACGGAAATATCATTAAGCAACTGCAAGGTAAGAGAGTTACCAGGTCGTAGTGCAGCAATGGAGGAGTTGGCCTTACACCAGTTCCTCGTCGGTCTCCATCCACGTATCTCCAATATTATCAGATGTAGATCTCCTAAATCTTTAAACGAAGCGGTTAGCTTCTCTATTTCGGAAGAACGAATACAAAAAACCCTATACAAAACTACTAGTTCGAATGACAATAGGCAGAACGTTAATAAAAACCGCCCTATTACATTCCAAAGTCGTAATGTACCTCCGCGCGAAAATCCTAACACCCAACCTTCAATGCCTCGCGGTTCAAACAATGTTATCACCTGCAGATATTGTAAATTCCCCGGTCATAGCATAGAACAGTGTCGAAAAAGGGAGTATAACAACCGACTTCGTAATCAATATAAACAACAGCCCCCAGCGGGCAATCCAAGTTCGCTCCGACAGATAACATTCACTCAGGAACAAGATGAAGGCCGCGACGAGACAGATAATTTAAACTGGAATCCGTCTCGTTCGGGTGTCGCGCGAGATGCCTCCACAATATAGGCACCAAACCTACTAAATCCACTGAATCTTCTAAATCCACTGAATCTTCTAAATCCACTGAATCTTCTAAATCCACTGAATCTTCTAAATCCACTGAATCTTCTAAATCCACTGAACCTACTAGATCCACTGAATCTACTAAACCCACTGAACCTACTAGATCCACTAAATCCCATAAATCAACTAACCCAACTACCAAACTTACTGAAGACAAGACTAAACTTACTATATCTGCCAAATCAAACATCAATTCTATTCAATCTCCAAAACCTTTTACCAAATCTACTAAACCGATCACTAGAGAACCCAAAGAAATTTATGAAATTTCGTTTGACCCTTCTAAGAAGTCATTACCCCATATAATTATAAACAGCGAATCATCTGAACTTCCATTGACTCTTCTCATAGACACCGGTTCTTCTATCAGTCTCATCAAAGACACAGTCCTTAAACCTAATCTTCCGCTACGGAAAGATATCCTTAAACTAAAGGGTCTTTCCACCATGACATCAATGGATGATGTCATCCCAACGTTAGGCTCCATAAATCTACAATTGTCACTAAGAGACAATAACCCCAAATACGTACTATCTCACCAATTCCACGTTGTCAGTAACTTAGATTTTCCTTACGATGGCATTATCGGAATCGATCTCCTAACCACAAATCAAGGAAACATTGACTTCAACCTCGGTATTCTGAAACTTAAAAACTCTACTTTTCCAATCCAATTTACAGAACCATACTATGTAATTCCCGCACGCACTGAGAAGGTGATAGAGACCAGTGTTTCAAATCCTCATCTAAAAGAAGGTCTGGTACTTGATAAAAGCCCACATGAAGGTCTTATTATCGCTAATTGTGCTGTGAAGGTTAAGCAAAACAACAAAGTTAACCTCACAGTGGCCAACATCTCTGAAACTTCAATTAAGCTCAAACGAGACTTAGACCTTGAACTAATCGCTATTGAAACTACCACTCCTAATAAAACCACTTCAGTCAACTGCTCTCTGTTACAACCTGAAACAATTAATTCCGCTGATAGAACGCGACAAGTACTAAGCCTACTAAGAACGGACCACCTTAACCATGAAGAAGCTGAGGCTCTCTTCCAAGTCTGTTCTGACTATTCAGACATCTTCCACCTGCCCGGTGAAAAGTTGTCACATACAAATGCTATCAAACATGATATTAAAACTACCTCTGAAGATCCTGTCCATTCTAAAACTTACCGATTCCCTGAAATCCACAAGAAAGAAGTTAATAAGCAGATAGACCAAATGCTAGATCAAGGCATCATTGAGCCCTCCGTATCTCCTTGGTCATCACCTATCTGGGTGGTACCTAAAAAACTCGACGCATCCGGCCAACAAAAATGGCGCGTCGTGATCGATTACAGAAAACTAAACGATATTACTATTGGAGATACCTATCCTATTCCACAAATCACAGAAATATTAGATCAACTTGGAAATAGCAAATACTTCTCTACTCTTGACCTAGCATCTGGATTCCATCAAATTCCTGTAAATAACCCTGAAAAAACAGCCTTCACAGTACCTCAGGGACACTTCCAGTTCACCCGGATGCCCTTCGGACTCAAGAACGCACCTTCTACCTTCCAGAGACTTATGAATACGACTCTTTCCGGCCTGCAAGGCATTCGCTGTTTCGTATATCTCGATGACGTGGTCACATACTCTTTTGATCTCCATTCTATGATACAGAACCTGAAAATGATATTCCAGAGACTTAGAGAATTTAATCTCAAACTTCAACCCGACAAATGCGAGTTTCTTAGGCGCGAAGTCGCTTATCTAGGCCATACTATTTCCTCCGATGGAGTCAGACCTAACCCTGACAAGATCAAGGCGGTCATAGACTTCCCTACTCCTAAATCACCAAAAGACATTAAGTCTTTTCTAGGACTCGTCTCCTACTATCGCCGATTCGTTCCTGACTTCTCAAAAATTGCTAAACCTCTAACTCTTCTCCTGAAAAAGGATACTCAATTCAATTGGGAAAACCAACAACAAGTAGCTTTCGATACCTTAAAACATAAATTGACCACTGCTCCTGTTCTCTGCTACCCCGACTTCACTAAACCATTCATACTTACTTGCGATGCTTCTAACCATGCCGTTGGCGCCGTTCTGTCCCAAGGTCCCGTCGGAAAGGATCGTCCTATAGCATTTGCCTCCCGCACACTAAATAAAAGCGAAACAAACTATAGTACCACTGAAAAAGAACTCCTCGCAATCATCTTCGGCTGCAAACAATTTCGACCATACCTATATGGTCGTAGATTCCAAATAATTACAGACCACCGACCACTCAAGTGGCTTTTCAATCACAAAGATCCAAATAGCAAAATGCAACGTTGGCGGCTAAAACTCGAAGAATATGATTATGAGATCACGTACAGAAAAGGTAGACTCAATTCAGCCGCAGACGCTCTCTCTCGCTATCCCGTTAATCCTGTTATCCCGAATCAACCTGCAAAGGAAAACACTGATCCTAATCCTACCGACACTAACAACGATGATAGTCCACCATTTAGCCCCTTGACACTTGATGACTTAGGCATTAATCTTCCAACCACACCAGACTATGACAGTAGCAGCTTACCTTGCATTGATCTACTAGACGACGATGACGAATTTCAATTCAACTATAGCCCCGCTGATCCTACCGATCCTAATGATACAAAACCTTCTAAATCTATTGAAGAAAAGAACTTACCTCAATCACCCGCTGCAACTTCAGCTCCGAATCCTGCTATTCCTGATAACACCAACCCTGAAATTATAAGAGACTTACCTGAACAAGCTCCATTGGTTCCCGAAAACGTACCTCAGCCAACACCTTCAACTTCTTCTCAGAATCCTGCCATCTCCAACCCTGAAATTCAAGAGCACTTACCTCTTCAAGATCCACCAAATCCAGAAGACTCACCTCCACAGAATCCGCTGTCCAATCCCGATCTAGATCCAAATTGTTCGCCGCAGACTCGTGATTCTTCCTCAACTTCTGATGATACTTACACTAATGACGAGTACTCCAAATTCCTGAAAGAAATTAATGATAAAAAGAATCAATTCAACACTAAAATTATTGAACACAACCAATCACTTACCAACACTCATTGCAGCATTACCCTTATTCCTACATCACTAGATCTCGACGACTCTAACCCATACCTATCTGAAATTCTAGAAACCATGACAGATGAAATCCGGTATAGTGAAAAACATTTATATTCATTTGAACAAGTCTATAATAACAACAACAAAATCACTTACCTCATTTATCCTAAGGTGCACCATTTCGATGAGTGTAGCTACCCGGAGATATACCAAACAATAAAGAATATTAAAATCCATTTAATGTCTAGTCAAGACAACATCTCCGAAATCGCAATTTCAGACTTTAAGAATCCTTTTGAAAAACTGTCCTTCGCTAAAATATACAATATGTTAATGTACATCTTCCATGACACTAACATACAAATAAATGTCTACCACAACAGTATTATTTATCCAACTCTAGTCGAAATAAAAAAAATCCTAAGGGAAAACCACGATCTACCTATAGCAGGACATTTAGGCTGCAATAGAATGTTGAATCGTATTAAAGAAAGGTATTATTGGAAAGGTATGAAGACCGACGTAGAGAATTACGTTAAGGCCTGTTCCTTATGTCAACAAAACAAAGCCCTTCGACGACTCAATCGCGCTCCAATGCAAATCACTACAACTTCTACTAGACCCTTCCAAAGGATAGCCCTAGACATAGTTGGTCCTCTTCCTGAATCCGGCCCAGCGAAACTTAAATACATCATGACTATTCAAGACGATCTCACTAAGTTTTCTATTGCTTATCCTCTTCGCAGTGTCTCTTCAGAAGAGACTACTGATTGTCTCGTCCACTTCATTTCCCTATTCGGAATTCCTCAAACTATTCTTACAGACCAAGGCACCAACTTTACAGCTGACCTATTCAAAAAAACTTGCACCTTCCTAAAAATCAAACAGCTGTGGTCCACTCCATACCATCCGCAAACCCAGGGAGCTCTCGAACGTAGCCATTCTACTCTAAAGGAATACCTGAAATCTTACGTTAACGAAAACCAAGATGATTGGCCTCGTTATGTTTACACGGCTATCCTAGCTTACAACTCAGCTGTTCATTCTACCACGAACTTCACACCTTATGAACTATTGTTTGGGCACAAGGCCTTTATTCCCGATTCCATTTATAGCCAAGACCTCACTACTTACCCGGACTACGTCCGGATGCTCCAGCACCGACTTAAATTATCCTGGGAACGAGCTGTCGAAAACATTGAAAGATCCAAAGAAAGATCCAAAGGTTACTACGATAGTAGGACTCGTCCCGTTAAATATAAAGTAGGAGACTATGTATATTTAAAAAATCATGTGAGACTGCGTAAAGCACTTTCACCCATATGGAAAGGACCATACAAGGTTATTGCTGTTCACAGCAACAATACCCTCACTCTCTTAATAAGTAGACGCCACGTCAAACACCACTGTGACGAGGTGAAATTAGCTGGCGTCTTTCCTAGTTCTCCCTAATTTAGGTAAGATAAATTAGATTAGTAATTATCACTAGATATTAGAACTTACATTCCATTTTCTATTTTCAGCGTGTCGGCTACGACTACGCCAAGTTTCATAACACCAATCCCCACAAGTTCGGGCATCTATTTCGATTATATGGGAAAGGTTAAAATTAAGAACGGCCATTTAAATATAATTATCCCTGTCGATATCTCCCATATACAACCACATATAGAAAACATTAATTCTGTACTAGAAACTGTCTTCCATTTCTGCAATGCGACGAAAGAATTCGACAACCTACAATGTGAGGATATAATAGAACCCCTCATTGCTCTACATAAAAATATGATAAAAACTTATTTATCAATAACTCATTTAGTCGACGATAGAATAAAACGTGCGGCTTGGTTCGGCGGAATAGGTACCGCTTTAAAGCAAATATTCGGCACCTTAGACGAGGATGACGGAATTAAATTCAATAATGCTATCGATAATGTCCAAGACGATCAGAAGAGAATCGCCACTCTAATGAAAGACCACATACTGGTCACTAGATCTACTATGACTAGATTTAATAAAACTATTCACATGTTAAATATCAATCAGAATAATTTAAATTCAATTATCACCAATCTCAATGTAAAACTTCGAGGATTATCTAATAAAACAAATCACATATTAATAATGTCCGAATTAAATAAAATGTATAACAATTTAGAATCGTCTTTACTTACTCTATCCTTTCAAATTGAAGAGATCACTAATTCCATTCTACTTAGTAAAGTTAATATTATTCATCCATCAATAATAACTCCACTAGAATTATATAAAGAACTTACAGATAATTATAAGTTTCTTCCTAACGAATTAGAATTTGTTGTTCCTTTAGAACTTAAGTCAATCCATATTATAATGAATATGTCAAAAATAATTAATTATTATCTAAATAAGAAAATAATCTTTGTACTAACTATTCCTCTTACCAATTCATTACAATTTGATTTATATAATAATATACCTTTACCTGTACCTCATAATGCAACAAACCCTAACTCTTTTAGTGTCGTAATACCTACTAATAAATATATTGCTATAACTAAGGATAAAACTCACTATTGTACTATAAATGATATAAGAAATTGTGAAAATATAAATAATGAAAATTATCTGTGTAAAATAATGAATATATTTCCAACATCTGCCAACCCTAACTGTGAAAGCGAACTGTTGTCTAAAGTAGTTTCATCTCTTCCAGCTTATTGTAAAACACAATTTGTCAATGGAGAATTAGATGTTTGGAAACCTTTGCATAACAATAAATGGATATTTGTACAATCCAAATCCAGTAAATTAACCATCGATTGTCCTCATTTAGATATAAAAGATATAAACATATTAGGCACTGGCATTGTCAATGTACCTACCCATTGTAAAGCTTATTGTAAAAATACTAAACTTATACCAGATTCTAATGTATTAAATATAACTCTACCTTCGGTAAATTCCGATTTTAATCTAATCAAAGATGATTGTTGTAATTTTAATAAATTTAAGGAAGTCGCGAATAGTGTCCCTCTATTAAAATTAAATAACTTAGATTTAGAAAATTTATCTACTTCACCCGAAGTCGACAAAGAAATGATAAAGAATTTAAATGAAATAATTAATAAACCTCATATTTTAAAGTACGGGGCACACTATTCTACACTTATGATATTAATTGTTATTTTTGTAATTATATTTGTTGTGTTTAAATTGTATAAGAAATTAAATGAAACTGGCAGCCTTCATAGGAAAATGGATTTTCCTAAAAATACATCTAATAAAGATAAAGAATCGGGAAATGTAGAAATTGAACTGCAGCACTTATCAACCCCTCCTTCTCCGAAACTCCGGAGAAAATTATAAAATATAGTTTTAATAATATAAATAAATACCAATAAGTAAATTTAAATAATTACAAATTAATATTATTAAATATAAATTAGAATAAATACAAATAAATATTAATAAATATCAATAAATATAAGTAAATACCTATAAATATAAATAAATAACAATAAAAAATAAATATTAATAAATATAAATAAATTTAAATAAATACTATAAATCTCAATACTAAATCATAAACTTCATAGTATTACCCTGAAGTTTATTTCTCAAGGGGGGAGATGTTACATCCGTTGGCTGTATACGATATGGCTGACAACCCTGGATGAGTTGCTGCATCAGCGTTTCGTTCTGAACCCAACGCGCTCGCTTCCCGAGCGCGTCAGTCTTGCTCCAACCTCCGTGAAGGCTACCATTCTTACAAAATCCTACTAATTCGTGTATTCAATTCTAAATCCTTTTTTTAAAACCTAATCTGCAAGGCCCGTTCTAACAGAACGACTCATTCGAGTGGAAGTTCCACCAAGTTCTACCAGTCTGGAAAACACTTAATACAAAATATTTGCAAGGAGTCACTTTCTTTCTTTTTCCATGATGTGTTGAAAATCGAAACAATTTTTATTTAGATGTAAATCTTGTTTTCAACCCATGGTACAAGCATTGTGTAACTTTAGGCCTTGTTAAAAATATCATGGAAAGATGCCAATAGCCGGCCAGTAGATGGCGTGACGACTCGGCAATTTCGTTCTGACCAACAACGGAACTGGCAACCGGATTCCGTGAACAGATTACCAGAAAGAAGAAAAGTTTTTCGACCTACAAAGCCATGTTTTTGTATTGTTGAAATATATTTTTGCTTCACGGTGTTATGACTAGCTAATCGAAGACATGATTTGGCTACGTTTTTTTTCTTTTATATCATAGCAACAATAATAACATAACTAGTTTTTAGCCGCGGCTTTGCTTATCAAGATTCCTATCTCATGCAATGGGAGCATTTAATCGGGATCAAAATGTATCCTATGGATGATTTAAGTCAGCCCACGCCCTGCTTGTATACCAAATCTCATCAAAATCTGTTCATTCGCACTGTGTTCATTCGTTTCAACGTGATGATTGACGGACAAACATCCAGACAAGCAAACTTTCAAATTTATAATATGAAAAAAAAGCAAGTTAATAAAAATCTAGTATGTTATAAACCTACAGACATATACAATTATTTAATTTATTCATATATGAATATCTTAAATATTGCGGATTATTAATGCATATGAATAAAATTTATGTTTACAAGTACAAAAGCAGACCATTATAAAAAAATCTTTAGCTGTGAGAAATCTGAATTTGATTTTTCTTTTTTCTATTTGCTTTATAATGAATCAATTGAATCACAATGCATATTATTTGATGAATTGCAAATTACTCAGACAGAATTGTTGATAGAAAGCAAATCACGTGCGAGTTTTGAAGATGTTTGCCAATCTTGTCTGCAAATGTTTGTGCTGAGTGAATTGTTCGATTGTACTAATAGATATTCTATCAATGGAAATAATCTATACTTAGTTTAATAAAGCTGAAGAGTGTGTTTGCTTATTTGTTTGTTTGAACGCCCTTTTCTCAGGAGTTACTGGTCCGATTTGTATTTTTATCTGTGTTGTCCATTTGACGTCGAAAGCTTTAGGCTAAAGCATAGACCTATGTGTGCGGAAGCCGGAATCAACGCGGACTAAGTCGCGGACGGCCGCTAGTATATTATAATTGCTACAGAAAATGTAATTAATTATATATTTTTTCACACAATGGCTAGTTCATTCCCCCGAAGAACTTAAGGTGCTAGTTCAAACCCAGCTTGATCCAGTTATAAGATAGGAATTTCCTTTTGTCTTTTTCAATATTGTAAACTTAGAAGAGTAGAGTCTACATTGTCATAGGCATCAAAATTTCCCTTATTTTGTTATCACACGTAGTATAAGCGACATATCAGACTTAGAACAATATTGTTCAATTGAACAGAACTTCTCAAATTCTACATAGTAAGACAAAGGTGGAACATTTAGAACAACTAACACTCATAATAAACAAGACCTCCCAAACTCGACAGCATTATATCCTACCCAACCATTTCAATCGTATCTTAACGGCAGAAAGTTCAAAATCGCGTTAACCGCACTCCACAAAAGTAGAATGAGAATGATCAAATGAAACGGCGCGGCCATTGTATCATTCCGTTCGCTGTAGATTGAATAGAAGACGCCACGGACATCGCTGTTAACCCCACAAATGACTGACAATAGTCCCGATTGTTACCGAACGAGCCGAATTTATTAGCAGTTTCGTTTGAGGGGTTAATCATTATGACATCACTCCGTCTAACTTCTCTTACAATAGGCCGGGTTCTGCGAATGGCGGAGTTTCAGCTTCTGTTATTGTTTCAATGTAGTAATGTTCTTGATTCTGGTATTTTGTTGAAGCTGTTCTCTTGCCGGATAGCATAATGCGTTCACTTGAACGTACTTTGGAACCGTGTAAGTATGTGAAGACACTCGTGAGAAGATACTATGTACATATGTGTGTGTTGTGTGGATACTATCTAACGGTGAATAATATTGTCCTGAGGAATGACAGGTTGAAGTAAGTCAACACGAAAAATATTATCTACATAAACGTCGCTAAGAGGGACTGTTTTAGTCAAAGATTTAGTAATCACATAAAGAAACAACAGCATAAAAAAAAAATTGAATTTTTAGAATAGGGAACAGATAGCTCTTAGCACCCTGTGTATTAAGAGTTTATCAAACTATCCGTTTCGAAGAAGTCGTCACCAAAATTAATAATAATAACACCGTGTTTTCTATGAAATAAAATAGTATTATAAGGCCATTACGAGTTCCCTTTCGTCCCACGCACGTCTCGGGGGATCATCGTATCCAAAAAACCCGATATCCAAAAATTGTTTAATTTATTATAACTTCCCTTTTTTGTTAGAAGCATGATTATACTCGTAAAATGTGGCACTTACTTGTTTTCTTTTGTGTTATATAGTACGAATAGGTAGCGAGTTCTTTCGGGTTCGATCCCAACACAGAACAAACATTTGTGTACATGAACATGTCTGTTTTTCCTGGTCTGGATGTTGTATGTATTAATTTAAGTATATTTGTAATACCACTAATGATTCTGGTATCTGTAACATAAGTGCTTAAGCTACTTTTACAGATCCATGTATATGTTGTTGTGAGATTATTCTCAAATTTAATTCAGCCTTTTCTTGACTGCAGTCACCATTCCATTTAGCTGATTGCTGGCGTAGCCAATGTTAAATTCAATTTAACAGATTGCATAATTGAGGTATGTAACCAGTGTTTAAGGGTTTTTGCTTTACAATACTTTTGGTCTTAAAAAGCAGATGCTTTGGGTCACGGAGATGAAGATGCTGCACATCCATGTGTGGTATAAACGCTAGAATGATGGTTAATCGTTTTGATCTTAAGGATTTTTAATAGATTCAACTACAAAATCGCGATTCATAAATAAATGAAAACTAATTGACGAAATTTTCGATACATATTATTGAACATGTCCTTAATTAATTAGAAAGCTACTTGACGAACATTGCCGCTAACGTATGCCTAACAATAGTTCCGATTGTTCACGAAAGAGCAGACTTTATTAGCCATTCCGTTCCAGGGTTAATCATTATGACGTCACTCGTCTTACTTTCCTAACAAAAGCCTGTTCGGTATCGTGAGAAAAGGGGTAGAATGGGTACAGCTTCTTTTGTGTGATATCGTTTGATTGTCTCATTAATATTAATATTGGGGATAGTCTGGACTCGGTTATATGGTATAACAGTTAATGTTATTTTCAGAGCTCGATGACGCAGTGGTTAGCGCACTCGGCCTGCGGTTGTTAAAGTTAAGCAACGTTCGTAGATGCCAGTCATCGGATGGGTGACCGAAAAATTTTATCCCGAGCTCCTCCGTGCTTCGGAAGGTACGTTAAGCCGTTGGTCCTGCGCCTGATCTCTCTACGGTCGTGTCAGATTGCTGTCCCACCGAATTATGAGAGTGAAGGAATAGGGAGTGCACTTGTTCTTGCGCACTCACTTGTGCACTACAATATATCCTGCGTACCTGGCTGATCGTAAGATCGGCCGCAATGGCCGAATATGGCCGGAGGGTATTCTTATTATTTTTTAAACCTAACGGACGGAGATAATAATTTTGAAAGACATTTATGTATTTTGAAAAAGGTTTTGGGTGGGATTATTAAGTAACATTAGATTTCACGTGGTTTAAAGTTGACCAAGAATCTGATAATAAGCTGATTCATTCATAAAGGAAAGATTTCTAACGGCTCATCCTTAAATATGCTAGACCTTGGCTAGACTTAAAATAAGATAAGTCTATTTCCGCCCATGAATGTCGTAAGAAGCGTCTATGAGACCTTCCATGGGATGGGCAGCAACGTTCCTCCGTGTTAACCTATTGGTTGGTGACAAAGTAAAAGTGAAGGTTAATACTAAAAAGCCTACGCCGAGATACTGTGACAGGCATATTTAGATAATACCGAAATATCAACTGGTCTTATCCTAGTAAAGATCATAAAAAATAGCCTTTTCATTTTATGTATTGGATTCATACATTTTGGAAATCATCATTGTTCTCCTGCTCTTACTCCGCACTAGTCGAATGTCGGCGCAACATGTTTTCATCTTCCACTCACTCCTGTCAGCCGTCAACTCCTCATTCATACATTTTAAATAAATAATATTAAATGCATGAGAGTGACTTGTACGGGCGGCTTCACCCATGCTTCTCGAAAGATAAAAACGAGGGAGCGTGTTAGCATAAAATATTCACTCGGTCATCGTAACTCTATGGAGCGAAAAAATATTTTCTTTTTCGCCCTGATAATCTGATATCGGAATCCAGTTACCGGTTCCACTGTTGAAACAAAATGAACGTGTATAATGCCATGTATCAGGCTTTAGCAAACGAGTTTGCCGGAAAATTGAATTTAAGATCCTTAGTGTATAAAACCAAAAAATGCAAATACAATAATTTACTGTTGAAAACCAAAAAAAAAACTTAATAACGAAATCGGAAAATAGTTGGAAAAAATATAGTTGTACTTGTCGATTAACCGGTGGACGAGTATTTTTCGTTTAAATAATAAAAGTTTAGTTTGTGCTTAGTAAGTTATTATGCTAAGGTAGAATATTGAATTAAATGTTTGCAAGAAAATCTACGCTGATCACGCGTAGTTTAGTTTAAATTGGGTTTATTAACTATTACATGCCTACGCAGTACCCGAGTTTATTCCGAGTAGTAGTAGTAGTATGTTGAAATAATTTCACGATCGTTGTTTCAGAGACATGTAATTAGTCATCATCATCATCATCCTTATCGAAACAGCCAGGTTATTTATTACAATAAAGCGACTGTCGTCTGACCTCCGTCACACTTACAAGGGAAACCAGAAAATTTGGATTCGTGCCTTCTGAAGCACGAATTCATCATTATTATCGGATAATGAAGAGATTTAAGCCTGCAATGTCTTAACAAAACTGAGAAAATCTACACAAAGTAACCTACAAAGGAAACCTACAACCTCCGCGGATTTTGAGAGTTATAAGTACTACTTCATTTTCTATTGCCTTATTTGAAATCTCTCATCTGTAATTTGGTACTCCTCAAGATAATCCCCTTCACTATCCTAATACAATGAATATACACATAAAAATAACAGAAAAGGAAAGTATTTTCACATCCTAACGTGAAGGTTAGAATTACGTTTTCCTGTTCCGATATTCTTGGCGATTATCCAAACATTGGATTCCTTAACAATATTGATCTCATCACTCATCATCTTGATAGGATCGTCATAATGCCATAATACGGATCTTCAACACATGTGAACCTCTTGACGACACCCGAGAATCAACGGTATTAGTATTATACACACAGGTGGGTAGGCTGGCTATCGATTTTTAACACGGATATTGTCAAAGAAAGTTGATGTAGACTTCGGCGCAGATTAATGTTACGAAAGTATTACTAACTAGCGGCCGCCCGCGACTCCGTCCGATTTCCAGTATCCTTTGTGTTATTCTGATGTATAAGCTATGTATAATGTGGTAAAGTTTCATTCAAATCCATTCAGTAGTTTTTTCGTGAATGAGTAACAAACATCCATACATCCATACATACAAACTTTCGCCTTTATAATAGTAGTAGAATGGGTTTGTATAAAGTGCGTCGAATTTCATAGACTTATATTTCACCTAAAAGTCACTGACTAATAGGCCAGTTCTTTTTTTTTTATGTCGCTACAATATAATACATATAAAGACTTTAGAAAACATAAGGCGTATAATTAAAAAAAAAAGAATCTTCTGATTATTTTTGTCACTGGGACACGGGAATCAATACACTGTTTACTATATACATATATATATTCTATAAATGGAGGAATTTTGAACTTAAAACAATATACTCAATAACAAAATTTGAAATAGATCTCAAAAATATACCCCAGTAACCTGATAATTTCCGTTCAAATTACATTACAAAATAGATATCCCATTTACTTTACACAACAAAACTTTCCCAAATACGCGGCCCATATATTTTACAACAATATCTAATAAGAACGGAAAGATTCATACATTCCATACAAGTACAAAGGTTACTCGAGGTAATATATCTCGAGTTCAGTGTACGCCCAAACCATATATCACGGATTCACCGCCATCAAGAGATTCAAGAGTATCTACATTTGCTCGAACTTTATCTTTCTACTGTCTAGATTGAAAGAATAGTTCCGAATATAAATAGTCTGTTAACCTGTTAAATGATAGTTTCATGAGCTTGATACCTGAGTTTCATTTTTGTGGTGTCCTAGAAATTATTTTTGTGGAATTTTGGTAACATATGTCGATTCAGATGAGAACATGTTATGACTTCATACGGGCATAAAAATATTGATAGTAAACAAAACAATTTTGTATGTAAGTAAATACAAGTTATCGTGAATTAATAAATTTAAAGAAATAATTTTGTGGCCTACAGCGGTAATCAGGTATCACATTACAAACGCAACACCCTTGAATATTCAAAACATTCTTAATTGAGTCAAAAATCAATAAACGGTCTCCATTAATCCGTCCATGAGGGTACATCATTCGTAGTCGAATTAATTGCCGAGTTCGATATTAATACCGTTTCTGTTAAAGCTTCGAAGAGGGAAGTTCCAATCTGCCAATTAGTACACCAAAAAGAAAATAAATACTCTAAATTAAATGTGGCAGTATTAAATATAATTCATTTTGGACTTTATTATACGAAAATAAGGTTTAAAATAATATATTGGTGTCCATTATCCAATACATCGACTTAACACATTAATTTCAGGTTGACTGACGTCTTTATATCAACGACACGCTAGGCTGTGAATATTTGTCAGTAATACATACATATTTTATACGGTGGAATCACAATGAAAATCATAGTAGCAGTGAAAGTGTTAAAGGGTAGATGTCATAATTACCACGAATTGAAAATCCAAGATATTGTACATGATATTAAAAGTTTTGCGCCTGTGAACATGACTACTAACTAAGTAACTAAGAAAACAATTATATACATTAAATTATATAGGTATCTTACAGACCAGTGTTACCCTAAGCAACAACCCGGTATTAATTGATCTACCTACGCAATTCCCTTTAAGAGGAGGATATCTACTCGTAAGAGCATATTATTCTATCTCTAGAGACGTTTTGAGTGTGTTCTGTGATCCGAAGATAACGTCGATAAGACGAGATATGCCGCATCACTTCAAAAACAGGATATAATGTACTATTGTGTGATATTATGTTCGATGTATTTCCATAAAATGAAAAGCAAGATCTGTTATAACATTGTGTGATATAAACTCGAAAGTAACAACTAACAATAAACATGTCGGTTACACAGTGGAAATAGTGATCCGTGTGGCTTCGTACGAATATATTGCTTATATGTACATTATATTGTGGTGTGATGGTGGTGTGAATACCATATACCGTATTAATAAAACCCACCTATGAAGCAAACTAAGAACATTTTTCTACATTATTAGCAAGCCAAAATACAGCTTGTTGCTTGGCAAAAATGAATAAAGTATAACCGTGCCACCAGAGAATGCAAAAGAGATATTGCCAAAGCAAAGTCAGCGTTCATTGGTAGAATTGGCGAGAGACTGATGAGTCTCCCTTCAGGGACTCGCCGATTCTGGTCTCTCGCCAAGGCTACCCTTGGGAACTTTTGTCAGTCGTCTTTTCCCCCTTTGCGCAGGACGGATAATACCCTGGCCCATACTGCGAAAGAGAAAGCCGATCTTTTGGGTACTCTTTTCGCTTCTAACTCGAGCTTGGATGACGATGGACACACACCACCAACCATACCGCAATGTGCGAGTTCTATGCCAAACGTCCTTTTCACCCAACGTTCAGTTCGTAAGGCGCTTTTTTCCCTCGAAGTTCATAAATCGAGCGGGCCGGATGGTATTCCCCCTATTATGCTGAAGACATGTGCTCCAGAGTTGGCACCGGTTTTAACGCGTTTATTTCGGCTTTCCTACACCACTGGCGTAGTTCCAAGTAAATGGAAGTTAGCCCTTGTCCATCCCATTCCCAAGAAAGGTAATCGCTCAGAACCGTCCAATTATAGACCTATAGCCATTACGTCGATACTCTCCAAAGTAATGGAGTCCATTATAAATCGCCAGCTCTTAAAATACCTGGAGGAAAACCACCTTTTAAGCGACCATCAGTACGGATTTCGTAGCGGTCGCTCTGCTGGCGACCTCCTGGTATTTTTGACTCACCGATGGGCACAAGCGGTGGAGAGTAAAGGCGAGGCTCTAGCTGTCAGTCTGGACATAGCGAAAGCCTTTGACAGGGTATGGCACAAGGCTCTTAACTCAAAACTTCCATCATATGGTCTTCCGGAGGAATTATGCACGTGGGTCGCTAGCTTCCTTTCAGGGCGTAGCATCAAGGTCGTAGTCGACGGTTCTTGCTCCGATCTGAAACCTGTTAATGCTGGCGTCCCGCAGGGTTGTGTGCTCTCCCCTACTCTGTTCCTCCTTCATATTAATGATATGCTATGTCAAAATAGTATTCATTGTTATGCGGATGACAGTACTGGAGATGCACTGTATACCGGTCGTGTAAATATTTCTCTGGAAAGCGTCATCGAGAACCGGAACACTCTTGTGTCTGAAATCGAGACCATGTTGAATCATGTCTCGAATTGGGGCCGACTTAATTTAGTCCAATTCAACCCCACCAAGACACAAGTGTGCGCGTTTACCGCTAAAAAGAGTCCTTTTGTCGTGCCAATCAGTTTTGAGGGCACTCCTCTCGTTTCCAAGTCCTCCATTGGGATCCTTGGTGTTGACATATCGAGCGATGTCCAGTTTCGCGGTCATTTGGAGGGTAAAGCCAAATTGGCTTCGAAAAAACTGGGTGTGCTTAATAGAGCGAGACAGTATTTCACGCCGGCACATTGCCTGCAGTTATACAAGGCGCAAGTCAGGCCTCATATGGAATACTGCTCTCACCTTTGGGCAGGTGCACCACAGTACCAACTTCTTCCATTTGACCGTATCCAACGTAGGGCAGCTCGTATTGTTGGCGATTCAGCTCTCGCAAGTCAACTGGACCCTTTGGCCTTGCGGCGGGACGTTGCGTCCCTCTGTATTTTGTACCGCATTTATAACGGGGAGTGTTCCGCTGAGCTGTTTGAGTTACTGCCAGCAGCTGAGTTCTTACATCGAACTACACGCAATCGACTCAAATTCCATCCTCACCATCTTGATGGATGGCAGTCCTCCACTGTGCGTTTTTCCCGAAACTTTTTGCCTCGAACGACAGTTTTGTGGAACAATCTCACTGCTGCAGTATTTCCTGACTGCTACGACATGAGGACCTTCAAGAAACGAGCGTACTCTCTTTTGAAAGGCCGGCAACGCATCAACGATACCTCTGGTGTCGTGGATGTCCATGGGCGGCGGTGATTGCTTACCATCAGGCGACCCGCTAGCTCGTTTGCCGCCTCTGCCATAAAAAAAAAAAAAAAAAAAATGAATAGTACATAATTTGCTGGTTTAAATTTTGTAAGCCCTAAGATCAAAAATGCAAATATTCTGGCACGACAAACATTGATCAGGATTCCCTATTTAAAATATGCCTCAATGGTATACCTACGCGCCCATAAAAATATAAATAGAATAATGTGTTAGATTAATCCAAATATGAAATTCCCATATATTTTTTTTTCTCCACCGCCTTTTTATCATGAATAGAAAATCTTCTTATACAAGTCCCAATGAATTTCCACGCATGTTTAATATTAAGCAGTGGTAAAAACTCAACATTCATGAGCTTATAAATATTTCACCCAATTTACCTCTAATCTCTTAAGTGGGTTCCTTTTAAGGTAGAAAGATTTTGGGAACTTGAATCTTATTATATATTTAAGAGAGATCATCTTGTTTTTTATCTTTTTAATTCTATGATACCAAGCTTTATTTGTACTTTTCACTTTTTTAAGTGTTAACTAAGAATTTGTTCCGGCTTCGCACGACTTATGCATAATAATACCCATAAACGTTCTTCTTAAATTAATCTATCTGAAAAAAAAAACCCATTAAAATTGGTTTTAAAGATTGAAACAAACATAGAGGTTGACAAAACAAAAGAAAGTGACTTTGATTTATACTATGTAGTGCTTTTATTGGTAAATAACAAGAGCTTAATAAATTGATTTGACGTTATAATGGAATACTAACTAATAATGGTTCGTATATGTTCTATGTACAGTGCAAACATTTATTGTGTGCGAAAACATGGTTGTTTGCTTAATGTTTCCAATTAATGACAGTATGTACGTACATTGTATCCATATAAATATGAACATTTATGAGTATTTAACAGTGTTTTGAAAGTAAACACATACAGCGCTACACATACTAGGTTTTTGATTTGCCTGTTAACAGTGGTCCCATCGCTATGACGTACTAGTGGGTGCACGGGTATTATTTTTCTTGTATATATTCACTACAATAGTTTAATTGCTGTGTGATTAATCTTTACTAATATATAAAGCTGAAGAGTTTGTTTGTATGTTTGTTGTTTGTTTGTTTGAACGCGTTAATCTCAGGAACTACTGGATTAACGCGTTCAATTCGATTTGAAAAATTATTTTGGTGTTGGATAGTCCATCTAACGAGGAAGGCTTTAGGCTATTGAAAATCGAAATCCACGCGGACGGAGTCGCGGGCGGCCGCTAGTATTTTAATGTTCTTGATATTTGCACAATATGACAGTTATTGGGTGACTAAGAAACTTTTTTTTTCTTTAGTAATAAAAATATTATTTCACAATAAAAAGACATTTCTAGAACGCATAACCTCTGAAGGGGAGACGCAATGTCGAATTTATTACGTTTCCCATTTCTTTCTTTTGAATAACCTTATATAACCAACAAAATATGTTAATGAGCGTGGTTTATTCAACCGTTTCCATCCATTTTGGTCGGGCGCCCGTTACCGGGATCCTTGGATTGACGAATAAGATTATTACAATGAGGCGTCGATCTGACCTTCGTTTCCGAGGATTTGGGGTTATGGAGAACGTGTTTTCACTTCTCTATAGGAAGGTTAGATTTAGGAATAGAAGAAATTCTATATAAGCCGAATCAATCATTATTAGTGTTCAGTAAAAAAAGGGGAGGTTTTCAATTCGACTATAGTTTTTAAAGAGAAAATATCTCAAAATTTATTTGCTGACTAGCGGCCGCCCGCGACTGCGTCCGCGTGGATTTCGATTTCCAATATCCTATGTGTTATTCTGATGTATAAGCTATATTGTGGTAAAGTTTCATTCAAATCCATTCAGTAGTTCTTACGTGAAAGAGTAACAAACATCCATACATACAAACTTTCGCCTTTATAATAGTAGTAGGATATGGACAGCTACTGGATGACCAACAAAATTCTTTTTTCGTAAGTAAATAAATTAAAATATTATTTCACAATAAAAAGACATTTCTAGAACGCATAAACTTCTGACGGGAGACGCATCGTCGAATTTATTACGTTCCCCATTTCTTTCTTTTGAATAACCTTATATAACCAACAAAATATGTTAATGAGCGTGGTTTATTCAACCCATCCATTTTGGTCGGGCGCCCGTTACAGGGATCCTTGGATTGACGAATAAGATTATTACAATGAGGCGTCGATCTGACCTTCGTTTCCGAGGATTTGGGGTTATGGAGAACCTGTTTTCACTTCTCTATAGGAAGATTAGATTTGAGAATAAAAGAAATTCGATATTAGCCGAATCAATCATTAATAGTGTTCAATATAAAATGGGGGCTGTTCAAATTGGCTGTATTTTGAAAGAGAAAATGTCTCGCTTTGCATTTGCTGAAACATTTTATTACGGACCAATTTAGAAACGACTGGTTCGCTTTAAAAATACTTTTTGTGTTGGACGTCCACTTGACAAGGAAGGCTTTAGGCTAGCTATATAGTATATACCTAGGTGTGCGGAAAACGAAAACCACGCGGCCGGAGACGCGGGGTGCCGTTAGTTTACGATAGAAAGTAAAACCTCAAAACAAAGCTGAAAATCGATCCTTTGTAACGTTGAGCCTCGGTAATTACGGGGCTCAAAGTATTTCTTGGAAGTTTACCCAATTCTTTACCTAACAATGGAGCTATTTAATTTTATTTTAATTGATGGCAATTATATGAAATGGTCGAAATCGAACACAGGAATTTTAGGAAAACGACATATTTCTGTTAACATGTTTTTACTTAACACTCGTGGTATAGTTCCCTGCCTAACTTAGGTAGCTGCTCCATGGTGTAGTAGTAAGAGCGCTGTGCTCAAAAACCTCAGAGCTTGTGGGTTCGAACACTTTTACTTTGGCTTGAGTTTCCTAGCTTGATTAGAACCTAGAACATTTGGATGACCTTGTCGAGACCAACCGCTCATCGGGCACGATGAGCGGTGATTCTAAAGCACGGAATAAATATTCATATTGCAATGGCCTTACCAAACTGTGAAAACCAACACAAAGTAAAAGTGTTCAAACCACAGGGGCTAGTCAAAAAGTAAAAAAAATAATGTAATATGTACCTAAAATATGAACAATAATATTACAATAGAAGAAAGTCATTCTAATAAAATCTTTCTTTATTTCTATAAATATCGGTCATCTAATATCCATCCATAGTATTCCAAACCACATCTAATATCCATCCAAAGTATTGAAACCCATTTTGCTACATTTTCTCCACTACAACCTCAGCATTGAATTGATAGCTCGATATTCGAATCTACCTGCATTCGTGAATGTAAGGCAAAACGATTTCCGCGTCTATTCTACAAGAGAGATTGCTAGCTTAGAAAACTTGACCTAGCATTTATATTCATGCCATGCCCTAACGAATGGACTGTAGTTTTACGTGAAGTTGCAATCGCATTCAGCTTCTTGTTTTTATTTTGGTTGTGAATAAGTTTTAGGTTGTGAAAAGGTTTGCGGCGGCGAGAAAATGTTTGAGGTTTTTACGTCTTAACTTTAATAAATTAATAATTTCATCACGTGGTTTTTTGTGTTACAAAGATGATTTCATCATTTATTTGCATCTTTATCGATTGTTAAATTAACTACCTTGCAGAAAGAAAATATAAAAATATTTAAATATATTTTTCCTGAGCAAGCACGCTCCATCGTAGACCGCATAGTTGTTTAACATCAGGCAAATTTGTGGTCAAGTGCTAGCTAAGTTCAATCTAAAAAAACATATTCGTCATTAAATATTTTTCAAATTATCATAATAATATTTTAGACAAACAGTGTTACAGATATCTGAACAAACAGCAGCATGTATTTCATTTAAACATACGAAACTACATATTCATGTTATTAAGTAGATCAAGAACTATGTTACGATGAAATTATATTCAAGCAACAAATAATAAAGCGACCGTTTTAAACGCTCTCGCCTTAATAATAATAAAGCGCCATTTGTAACGCAGTGAGCTACGAGAATGTCGTAGTGCTACGACAAAATCGTAGCACGATCTACTACGGAGCTACGAGCGAGCTTCTTGAATAGGGCATTGTTACCGTGTTGCAGAGTCAACGCGGTAAAAGCTCTTCTACCATGAAATATTGTATCGAACACCTTTTTCACAAGGAAAATGCATTATTCTGTGTTTGAAACTCGGCTAGTGTTGATCGTGCGAAAGACGGATTTGTAAGTTTCAGACTGTTAAAAATTTTGTCATGTCCTAACATTTTTGTCATCTTGCATATAAGAAAATATTATAACTGGACAGATTAAAAGTTGGCCGCCATTTCTGAAACGGCAATTTTTATTTTATAAATGTATGTGTGTATGTCATATTTGCAATACATACACTAAGTCTATTTACCAAAGAGTTATATAACCATCCCTTTTTAAATCCAGATTGTAAAATATTCTGGTAGAGCTCACTCTAGCGTGAATTCAATCTTTGTCCCCATACTAGAAAAGGGTTTGTGAGTGCTTACTTTCGATCCCTATTTATCGAGTCTTACTTACACAGTTAGCAAATTGAAAAATACATTGGTCAGCAAACTCTATTTATAATATTATTTAGTAGACAACTTATGTTCTTCATTGTACTTCAGTCATCTAGATGAAGAATGATTAATGTATTAGTTAACACTATCTTGATGCACAATATGCTAGACTCAGCTGCGTGAGACAACAATCTGTCTCTGCCTTAGTGGGAAATGAAGTTAGTTATTCACTAGTACTACACACAGTCAGAGCTTCGAAGAACAGTCACCTGGTATACAACCAGGTTTCTAGTGTGATAAACAAGGAAAATAATTTTGTTTTTTACATTGGTGAGACTTGGCCATTACCTCTGCCGAGGGCACGCTTCGACTTTGATCCTAAATAAACCAGATTGGTTATTAGCCTCTGCATCAACTGCCTTATAGTACATCAATTGCGCTGTCACATTTAATCAAAAATACAAACAAACATCAAAGAGGCTCCAATTTTTTAACAAACGAACTCCATTGCGGCACAATCCAAACCGCAATTATATATAATCAAAAATTAATGATATACTCGTACCTAGTAACTGTGATGTATGCATCTCAGTTTACCCTAAAACTCCTGCAACAAATGCTTTAAAAGACGTCAATTTCCCTATCACGTTTAATTAAAAACACAAACAAACTTCAAAGAGGCTCGACTTTAACAAACGAACTCAATTGCGGCACCTTGTGTTACAAAACCGCAATTATATTAACTCAAAAGTTTAATATTCTCGTACCTCTATTTAATATACTCGTACCTCTAAATGTGATGCAGGAAAACCTCCAAGTAACGAGAACGATCGAAACCGCAGCTTTAATTAAATAGTAATTAATTAAAACACGGAAGAAGCAAACAAGATTTTCACACCATTTTATTATTTTTTATTTTTGTTATTATTTTTTTATGGATTTTTTTACTTCCTGGCCACCTTGACTTTTGCCCAGCAAGAGACAGTAATAGGTAACAGAAAAAGAAGAGACTGAGCTCTAAAATTCCATTTTTTGCAGGATGAGGAAGCATCTCAAATAAATCCCTGCATTAACTTCCTTAAAAACCGTCAATTTCGCTGTCACATTTAATTGAAAACACAAACGAACTCAATTGCGGCACCTTGTGTTACAAAACCGCAATTATATTAACTCAAAAGTTTAATATTCTCGTACCTCTATTTAATATACTCGTACCTCTAAATGTGATGCAGGAAAACCTACAAGTAACGAGAACGATCGAAACCGCAGCTTTAATTAAATAGTAATTAATTGGACGTACGAAGGTGAAGTTTATTAACGAAGACAGAATGACAAATTATGTCGCCCCAGAACGAGTTTAATATTAAACAAGTGTAATTTAATTTGCTTAATGGAGGGAACGGTTGCGATTCATTGGAAATACGGTAGTGGAAAATGTTCCGTGATGTTAGTGCATTTTTAAAATGAAAAATAGGTTTTATTGGTACAGGAGATCTAAAGACATTAATATTGTTGTTATTGAACAAAACAAAAAAGTTATTGTATTGTTTGTAGTTTAAAAATATTAAATGGTTGACAAATAACTGAGGATAACAAAATAAAAATAAGTTTAACCAAAGGTGAAGACTTGTTACTAGCTTAGTCATTTTCACATATCTTAAGTTTTGTGCCTATTTGCTGTTAGTCTTCCTATAAATAAATAAAACTGCATTACTAGGTAAGCTGAGTTTATGGCCAGAACCTGACATTAATAATACTGGCCAGACAAATCCAAAAACATACAATAACCGCTTTAACATCCTCATCGCCATCATAATGATCGATAAGCTATATTCAGACGATATAAATAAAAGGTAACATTAACGCAATCGTTGCTCTTGCGTGAAGTTGATTTTCCCTTCTCGAGAACTTGATCGTTGCTTCATTCTCCCTGTCGCATCAATCAAACAAATCTCTCGAGTGAGAATCGGTTTCGGAGGGAATCTTCTGAGAGGTCAGTGGCCTGTGATAGTCGATAAACTTCGTTTGATCGTGAGAGAAATGCGTAATCGATTATGTAATGATTTTGTGGTACAGTTTTCATTTTAAATGGATTTATGATGGGCAAAGTTTTCATGCTCACATTCTTACGCTACTTGAATATAAATAGCGATAGTTCAGTATATTTTGTAGTAACTTATTATGCAATGTAATTGCATGGCTTTAGTTGATACACAACTTACAAGTTTTAACAGCAAAAACAAATGCAAAATATAAAGTTATTCGTTGTGAAAGTTTTTTTTTTTTTAAATGTATATAAAACGATGCCACAGAAGATTTAAAATAGCACAACGATTCATAGATCAGTTATATCAAATTATGTATATAAAAAATGCCCTACACTATTTTAGTCCTCCTTGGTATTTTGTGTCAAGCACATTTCTTCCTTTGTTTCTCGACTGATTAATGAAGTGTCACGTCCATCTTAAGGTCTGCAGAGGGTAATAACCTTCAAAGGTCGACGAAAAGTTTCATTGAAATTCATAAGTAATAAGCATTCCATTTAGATTTTACGTGAGTGCAATTTCTTAATGAACAAAATCGGCCCAAGTTTGTTTCAAACTTTGAACGAATTAGATGTACTTTTTGCTGCTTACAATTAAAAAGTAATGGAGTCATGACATTGCATTTTTTTCTTGTCAATTTATATGTCCTTTTGCGAAATACAATTGAAGAAAGATTTTTTGGAGTTTGAGTTTCAGTTTCATTAAAGATTAGACATATAAAGATGTTTATTCAGCAATTAGATTTACAAGGAAATTCTTTTGCACGTAAATTTTTCTTACCCTACTAGCACTTCAACGTGAAAGGCCTGCTGTGAAGAAGTTCATTTGTAAATAGTTCATATTAAAAATAAAGCATGTACTCAGTCAAACCTTAAATCGTAATTTTCCTTTTCGACACAAAAGGTAGATTCAAGATTTCACTCCCTTTCCTAATTATACACGTGGCTAGGCTATGAAACGGAGTTAATACGCAAGTCTGCCAACGCAAGGGGAGTCATTGTGACCGCTATCAATTATACGAGTACCATAAACTAGTACGGTATGTCGTACCCAAGCATAATGCTGCTCCTAGGAAGTGCTTACGCTTATATTTCACTAGTAAATGTACGGGTGAACGGCACTGTAACACGATGGCTGGTTGGTTCTATTCTAAAACGTGCTAAGTTGTTTGCATTCGAATCCAGGGTTGAACTGAATAATATTTATTATGAAGTTTTTTTCCATATATTTCTTAAATAAATCGGTAGAAGGTACACATCAGACCAGAAAAATAAATACATAGTGTTACATACAAGACACCACAATGTTAAACCTCTAAATCAAGCGAGCAATATATGTCCCTCGCTCGAGTGATAGCAAATAGCAACTACTATAGGATTCTATGATAAATCTTTCATACTTTTATACAAGGGAAGGCAGTTAAGCGCCATATTTGCAGGCTTGCTAGACCGGCTGACCTGATATTAGAAAATACGCTAAAAAATCTTTTCTTTAATATCCTAGAACTCGTATCGTTATCCCAAATAAGCTCACGCCACATAGGCATTGAAATTAATTGCTCATCCGACGAATAATCTCTAGACGATGATTAATAAATTTTGTATTGTAAACAGCCGACCAAACTCCAAACAGTAAAACTTCCGAAAATTCCGCCCGATATCTGATCTCGGAATATTTCAAATTTGTTTTCACATTAAAGGAAACTTTTTAGTACAAGCTTTAACTGCCTCGGTATTTATTTACCTCTTTTTGGCGAGCCCGAGGGAAGATTCAGCGCAAACTAGCTGCTCGGGTATTCAAATATACATAGATCCCTCTTGAGATACAAGGCGTCAAATCAAATCGTGTTTGCTATGAAACATTTAACTTGTTCAGTGAATTTGAAGGTTGCTCGGTACATTACCGGAATATAAGATTTCTACACGCCATCCGAATAAGCCACTGACTTACTATTTTATTTGTATACTAGCGGCCGCCCGCGACTTCGTCCCCGTGGATTTCGTTTATGCACACATAGTGTTATTTTAAAGCTTGAAGCCTTCCTCGACAAATGGAACATCCAAGACAAAAAAGTGATGGAGATTATTACAAAATCAGACGAGTGTTTGGTGTGGTATCAATATATTTAATAATTACTCTACAGCTTATATACTAATATTAGAATGTGCGCTATGTGGGATTAGAGGAGAAATATCTTCAGGTATAGGAAAGATGTCTATTTAAGATTAATATGTGACTTTATCTTATGCATCATAATGTCAAGTTGTGTAAACGCCGATATTTTTGACATCATCATCATTCTCCTTACCGTCTATTCCACCATCCTAGTCATTATTACGCTCTTAACCTTCGATTATTTGATCAAATCCATCCACCGTCGCAACATAACCGTGTCTGAAACAAGGCTTCCAATCTGTCATGGTAAAGTGACAGGATAGATAGATGATCGCAAATATTACGATCCTTTGTACGTTCGGTTTCGCGACGAATCACCGTGACTGTGGAGTTAATGGATATGTCGCAGGCATGTTGTAAGATCCCGCCTTTTTTCAAACGGCCGTAAAAGTTTGGAAACGGCTGCTGTTTCGTAAAATGCTGAAGATTTTAAGAATAAAAAATCAAATAAATCTATTAATTAAGAATCTTCCATCCTCAAGGTTGTAATAGTTTAGGGTGTTTTTTGTCGCCCTTACGAAGTCTTCGATCTACATAAATTTTACATTGTACAATAAATTTACTAAAACGAATTTGTTTTTATTAAGGCTTATTGATAATGACACGGTGACGACATTTCACATCTAGCATAATACAATACCTTCTTCATTTTATATAACAGCGATCATTTGTAAACTGCGGGATTTTACCACATTCCAGCGGCATATATACCAAGAGATACATAAATATTATATAAGACGCATGCTCACCGCGAGATAAAAACATGTGTTGTGCTTAGTGGCGTGGAGTAAACGCTGAAAGCTTCGGGTATTTCTGAAGCGATATTTTAATCCATTAAACGAGAGTTCAGTGAAGGAACGGTTTATACTCACCGTTCGTCGATTTACCAGTTCCTCTTTGAACTTATTGTATAACCTAGTTTAGGACATACTTCCTGAAAAAAATTAATTATTGTTTTTTTTTATATTTGCTTACCCTCAACTTTCCTTTTAGCTCTTCGTGTTATTGGTAAAGTGGCAAACCACTTAACAATTTAAAGATGATACAAATTTTTGTGTATTCCTAACAAATTAAAATATATTTTCCATAAAACTAAAGCTTTTCCTACATTAATTTTGTGGATGAACTAAAGCTTTCCAAGTACCTGAACAAGTGGTTTGTTTAATTAAAACAATAGAAAATGAGTATAAGCCTAAACGCTTTTACTCCACTTTTCTTTTTTTTTTATTAATCAAAAAAGTTAATGGAAATACATTTTCCTTCACACTACAGCTTTTGAATGTTAATATTTGCAACTTTAATGTTTCAATCGCAATAAACACCAATAAAACGCTGCTCAACATGCAAAACACACTTAGCTGATTGCGTGTTCCATTTCATCGCGTTTATAAATTCATCAACAAAACATTGATGGAGTTGTTTCCACCAGGCGGCGCCACAGGAGACCCCGACATGTCCGCTTCTGTCTACCACTGTCCACTGGTTGACATTCTCATACATTATTCGACGCGATAACGCACTGTGGCACAGTTGAATAAATAGTGAGGTTATCAGTGATTTGTTTTAAAGTGTTTGATGGTGAATAATGTTTGAAAAGTGCCGTTGACCTCTCATTTGAATACAGTTTGCAGATGGACTTGAGTTCTCCAAGTACTTGTTCAAGAGGGTATGTAAAGGCTTATAATCATTTTCTAAAATAAATAGTTTTGTTGATTTGTTGACTGTTTCTCATGAAATACAAATACTTTTAAACGGACATAATGGCGGTATAATTTTTAACTACATATTTTCAGGAAAACCCGTCGTTTCGACTACTTTCCAGCAGGCATGATCACGGAAAGAATCAGGTGCTATGTGCTTCACTTGTAATTCAAATTATTACAAAGTCTACCCTCAAGTTAATATCTAACCGCCGGCATCATCACTTCCATCGTTCCTAACGTTTTGATCCACGCCGTAGGAGCTGATGATGTCCATAACATGTAAAACTGGGTCCTATGTAGCTCGTACATTCTAACTATCTTAGTTAAGTGTTTTTTAAATTAATTTTTATTGGCTTAACTAAAAAAAAATTAACAAAAAAGTAGCCGAAACGGTAGGTTTTTCTGTAAATACGTTGTCAAAACTAATACCGCCATACTATCCGTTAAAGAGTTGTTTTAATTTATCATTGATTTGTTCTAAACTCTGTGATGGTGAATTTATGTTAGAAAAGAGCCGTTGACCTCACTGAATAAGTTTGCAGACGTGCTATTAGTATTCCAGATGGCACAATCCTTTATCTTCTGTCAAATATTGTTGAGAGCGTTGAAATAGCACGTGTTCGTGATTTATAAAGTGTTATTTTCTTAGATTAAATATTCCAAACGTTGTCACGGGAATTCATTATAATTTACTAGGCACAATTTAAAATTTGGAAGATCTTAAACTTGTGTATATTAAAGATCTCTCTCTTTCTCTCCCAAACAGAGCCGTGCTCTTGTAGGTGTCATTGTATGAACTGTGTTCATTCAAGGTCAAAATAATCATATGATACTAATAAATGTGAACGCTTGTTTGTTCAACCGTCAATCACGCTAAAACTATTGAACGGATTTTTTTCTTTTTATTTCCTATTAAATGGGAATGGGATAAACGCTCCCATCGGATAAACACTAGTAGTATTTATAAAAATAAATACTTGTATAAATGAGGTTAAGTCATAAATAAAGCACAAGGGCAAAATAAAAAGTAAAATAAATGCTTCTTTCACTTAAATCAATTTGTAATTAGATTTTTGTGTCATATATGAGCTCAGGTATTTAACATAATTTCTTATCCGGGAATATTCTAATAATATGCAATATGAAAGCCAACGTCTCACGAGGAAAATAATATTTTAATTTTAAAGCACACGATGGAATTTAATATTCGAAATGAACGGTTTTATTGCTTTTCCTCATTAAGATGTGACAATTATGTTAGGTAAGGTGTGTTTTTTTTTGTACAAAAGTTGCGGTAAATAGAAACGTAGACGTTTTATACTTTCTGCCTTAGAACATTACGGAAAACTATATATTATATATGAAAAATTTGGCCACTCACTTGCACGATAGGCGATATGAGAGGCCAAACAAACGGCCTTATCATTAAAAACTAATTTTTATTATAATTATATAATAATCCTTAGTATCAATTGAACCATACCAGTATCTACACACGAAATAATATATGAATAACACGTAAAAGGATCGCAGTCAAGCAGTATTTCCATTATAAGAGAATGACATGAGTAGTAACTATAATTATTGTATGAAACACAATGTATATTCTAAGAGAGGTAGAGCTTTGTGGAAATTCCACTCGAATGAGCCGCTCGTCTGGGGAAGTATCTCCACCTTACAGGAGACCGCAGTGAAGTAGCACTTCGTAACTGTTTTGCTATGTTTCTGCTGGTGAGTAAGGTTGCCAGAGCTCAGTTGGGGAGGGTATGGGGTTAAGGCCGGCAACACATCAACGATACCTCTGGTGTCACGGATGTCCATGGGCGGCGGTGCTTGCTTACCATCAGGCGACCCGCTAGCTCGTTTGCCGTCTCTGACATAAAAAAAAATGTAATGATATCAAACTGCCTTATACCTAAGATTAACCACCAGCTCAATTGGTTTGGTAAGTGATTTTCTCTTCATGTAATGTATGTAGGTACTAAAGTTAATCTTAGAACACGAAGATGTATACAGAAACAACAAACAAACAAGAAGTTCTTTACAAAACGTTTTTGTGTATACAAGTCCCATTTCAATTCATGTTGTGAAAGGTCATTCATCTTAGTCTGTACGCCGAAAGTTGCAAAGGAAGTTGTTAAAATTAAGTTCTTAATGTCTTGTGAAAAGGTAATGGCAGCTGTTTTGTTTGTTTGTCAATTTTAACCGTTGTTTATTTATCATTTAGTAAAGTCTTTAGTTATTCAATATACTAGACTAAGTCAGATTGGTGATAACAAGCTTTTGTGTTTTTACGTTATAATAAAAATGTTGGTGATGTGGTTCGCACACAGATTAATGCATTATCAATAGATGCTCCCTTTGTCACGTTGGAGTGCCCCCCCCCCCCCAAACGTCAAAACATCACCTAACTTTGCCCATAAGTCTATTTCTCTCAGCAGAAGACAATGACAACGGGCTGATGACGTCATCCTACTTGTTACCTGTCCTGTCACACGTGATTTTTTATAGCACCATGGTCAAACTAATCTCTGCATCTATTGATATTCATTAATCTGAGCCATGGGCGATAAACGGCCGGAAGGCTATTTTATAATTATGTATCTTCATCATTCATCTTGAAACACTCTTAAAAAAACTGCATGGAAATCGGTTGCGTAGTTTTAAAGATACTGGCATGTAGTGACAGACAGAAGAAAGCGACATTGTTTTGTACTATGTTGTGATATCCGCAACAAATAAACTCAATCCGGGAATGGAACTCACGGTCTCCTGCTCACAGCCACTTAATAACTGGTAAATATGAGGTAGACCAATAAACATTTAAACGGTACTCAAGTTTCCCATGGGACATTAACAATGCATAATGTAACTAAGTACCCTCCTCGGCACGGAACGAAAATTATATTGTGTTCTTTTAAATAATTTTATCAATGTATTTATGCTATCAATATCCCACAGCTGGACATTTAATCTATTATTTTTATTATACATATAGAAATGAGTATATAAGGGGAAGCCTGAAAGTAGCACCAATAACAGAGAAAATCAGGAGTGCAAGGCTGGCATGGTATGGGCATGTTATGAGAAGGGAAGATTGGCATGTCACAAAGAGAGTGATAAATATGACTGTGGATGGAAAGACGAGCAGAGGAAGACCAAAAAAGAGATGGATGGATTGCGTGAAGTGGAAGCAGAAGACGTGTTGCGCCGACCCCGCCTAGTGTGGGATAAGGGCAGGAAGATGATGATGATGATGATTTTTATTATACATATTTCCCGCTGCAGGGCAAAAGCCTATTTTATCTATTACATTATCAAAATCCGTAACTTTGGTCTTAGGAACAGTTGCTTCTTGAGCGTACAAACATCTTTCCGACCGTGGTAAAAACCTAGGTCTAGTCATTGATTGTATTGACATAATCATTCATATTTAATTATTTAGAAGCTGTTTTCACCTTTGTTACCTTGTTGACTTAGTGGTTTAAGTATAACAGCGTAATCACAATGACCTAGATTCAATTCCGAGAAGCAAACGAAATTTGTTGTAAATTTTGCGTACAATGGTCGGATTACAAAACCCCACTTGGTATGCGTGGGGATTAATCACAGTTAATCCCCATGCATACAAATTGTCGACCAATTCTTACCTACCATTATGACGATTACATGATTACAATGACGTAACTCATTGCCTTGTAGGATATTAATAGGATAATATTATCCTGCGTAAGATATTGATAAGCCAATACAACTGTCTAACAAAGCCTTGATGTATATATAAATTCCTTTGACTGACACACAATTGCCTAGCCCCAAACTTAACTTGAAACTCGTACTATGAATGCTAGAGAAGGAATAGACATACATAAAAACTTATTGAAGCATCCATGACTCGAGTACCAGTGCCGATGCTCCTGACACAGACATTTCCCCCGGGCGTGATTCGAACCCGCAGCCCTTGGTTTTGTAGCGAGTCTCTGAAGTATAAAATATCAGACTTTTCATGTCCCACTGCGGGGTACAGGCCTCCACCATTTGAAATCATGTTTTCGTTACAAATATGGGTTTTGGCATAATCACCACACTTGCCAAATGTGGATTGATGATCACAAACCCGGGTTGTGTTCAGAAATATCGACACAAGTTTTACCGGACCCATGAATCGAACCCAGGACTTCGAGAACACGGCACGGTACTTTAACCGCTAGACCATCGAGGTATTCAGGTCTCAGGCAACTAGATAAATGAGCCAATTAAGTGGATAGTATTATTAAATAAAACTTTGATAGATAACCTTGTAGCAGCTATTATGTCAATGAATAAATTATTGTGGGTAAGGCAGGACGCGTATCCAATAAATCTATTCATCCACTTTATCGACTGTCATATAACATTTAGGTGATGTTCCCGTTACATTGCTTTTATTACTTAACTGTCTATACCATTATCCTTTATATAAAATGTTCCTAAAATACGTAATTCGATGTTATTGATAGCTATCTATACTTATAATACATTTTCAATAAAATTGTACATTCAATTGAAAAGTATAGTTAGCATTCGTATTTTGTTTTTGTTTTAAATCGGTGTCATACGTCTTACTTTATGCGGCAGGTGTCTCCTTTTCAAAATGTTATTTTAACGATAACAAAGACAAAACAATTAATAAAATGATCATAACAAAGACAAATAAAACTTAACTCAAAAGGATATTGTCATTAAATTCTGAATTCAATTTGCATAACCCATAAAGCAAAACACTACTCGTAACAAGTCTTCATTCAATACGTATAAATCTCACTAAAATCATCCACGATTTTCACAAAAAATAAACTGACTAATGTATTCCATTAAAAAATAAAAAGGTTTGTTCAAAACCTCAAAACACTGTCCGCAAAAAAAAAACTCGACCCTTTCACCTAAACGCGGACCGCTGTAAGTGACAACTTAAATATAAACTTCACGCAGTACATACCTCGCCGTTGAAAAGTTGTCATAAACTCCACTCGACCCACTGATAACTGACCTTAAAGTTGTCAACACAAACCGTCATACAAGTATACGAACAAGTTGGCCAATGTTAGTGATGTGAATCAATTAGTTATATCGGGTACGGAGCGACCGCGACGCGGGTTCGTCGCATGGTACTCTCTCGTGACTGCGGTATGGTCCGTATTCCCGCCGCTATTCGTCGCGCGCACGCGTCAAACTACATACAACAACATAGCCATGCGAAACACACTCTTATCGACATGCTAATACAGTTGAAAATCTTAAAGCAGGGGTCCACGCCGCAAATTTTTCTCAATGTCCGTTCTAACTAAATTGCAAAACCGCCAGCCGGAGAATCGCGGAGGGATCGAGCTGTAATCACCTCAGAACAACAAGGCGGGATAACGAGTCCAGGGTTTAGAGGTCCGTATGAGGTAAGGAAACTCATAATTGCTGTGAGGGAATGTGCCGTCGTACCATCCGGGGGATACAGAGAAAACCGAAGATATTTTCTAAGTTTCCAAATCCACCAAACAATTTCATGCATTTTGAGAGTACCTAAGTTAACTGTATTAAAATTATAAATTACTAGCGGCCGCCCGCGACTCCGTCCGCGTGGTTTTCGGTTTCCACATACATAGGTATGTACTATAGCCTAAAGCCTTATAAGCAGCCTATGTGTTATTCTGATGTTTAAGCTATATTGTGGTTGGTAAAGTTTCATTCAAATCCATTCAGTAGTTTTTACGTGAAAGAGTAACAAACATCCATACATCCATACTTACAAACTTTCGCCTTTATAATAGTAGTAGGACGTAATGTGTACAAATGACCTGCTTTATTGGGGTAGTAAAAGATGGATTTTTTTTCTAGTTCAGTATTTGTGTTATAGTTGGTAGGGGAAAATATTAATATAGTATTAAAGAAGGAAGGAAGGGAACTCTTAAATAATTTCTTTGTCATTCTTTGGCATTGCAACTGTCATGGGCAGACGGGCCTTCAAAAGGGTCCTTCCGATTATTCCGATTTATTAATATACAAAGGAAAGTAGTGCTGTTATTATTTTTCAAATTGAAATTATCAATGTTTTTCTACTTTATTATACATGTATACATAATACCCGATGAAGATTGGTAGCGTCGTTTTGGATATTTAAGCTTACATTAGAACAGACAGAAGAAACTGAATTTGTTTCATACTGTGTAGTGATAATTTTAGTGAAGGAAACAAATCACGAGGTCAATCAAAGTTTTTTTGTTAATTGATAAGGAGGCGAAATGACCAATATTATTACTAGATGGTAAGTGATCACTGCTGCTTAACCGCACAAGGGTCGTTGATGCATTGCCTGCCTTGAAAAATCCCATATCGTCCCCAACTGAGCTCTGGCAATCTTCCTCACCAGCAGAAACGTAGCACAACAGTCACGAAGAGCTATTTCACTGTGGTCTTCTGTAAGGTGGAGGTACTGCATTGATTGATTGACGCCGGTCTAACTAAACTTCGACGAGTCAGTTTACAATATTCCGAGTCCACAAAAAATCAAGCCCAAACTAATTAAAGTTTCTATGGGAACTATACAATATTATCGATTGTATACGTATTTTTGTGTTCCTACATAACGCCTAGTTACTCCTATAGTAATTCGCGTTTTCTTAGTCTCATTCACATAGTTATGGTTTGTAGGATATGCCTTGACACCAAAATTGTGTAATTATTTTATTTTACATGGCGTACGTTTCATCATGCTCTAACTATTATAAGAAGCGACTGCCGCTTCAAATTTTCGTGCCAATTTCAGAGCGCATCAAAGTATGGCGTGGGCATACGTAACGATATAACTATGTGCTCGCACATAGCATGTTTGTCCTTAACCTAAATCGTGTCAGATTACTGTCCCATCGGATCAAGACAATGAGGAAATAAAGCTATATATCGTGTGTTGCTATACGCGGCTTGTATATATTATTATTGACTTTTAATAATAGGCAAGTCAAGTAATTCCAAGATCATGTCAATAATCTTCGTTGAGTTGTTATAAACACTTCACTTCACTTAGAAATAAATAAATAAATAATTAAATTTAATGGACTATAGAAAAAAAGTTTAATGGACTATAGAAATAAAATGCGTAATACCTTTGTAACAGCAGTTACTTAACTTATCAGATTAAATCGTTCTCGATGCATTTTAAGTCTGCTTGCGACTATGGTTGTTGTAATTAGCCGATTATTTAAGAGAGGTAGAGCTTTGTGGAAATTCCACTCGAATGAGCCGCTCGTCTGGGGAAGTACCTCCACCTTACAGAATACCGCAGTGAAGTAGCACTTCGTAACTGTTGTGCTATGTTTCTGCTGGTAAGTAAGGTTGCCAGAGCTCAGTTGGGGAGGGTATGGGGTTAAGGCCGGCAACACATCAACGATACCTCTGGTGTCGCGGATGTCCATGGGCGGCGGTGATTGCTTACCATCAGGCGACCCGCTAGCACGTTTGCCGCCTCTGACATAAAAAAAAATCAGAAAACCAATATCAAATGCCTGTGTCACAGATCTAGTCTTAAATATCAAAAGTTAATACCTATTTACCTTCATTTAACTAAAATGGTGACATTATGTTATGGCTTACATTCAAGAAATGAAAATTCATTTACCATCAATGTACTGAACCATCAAAACACAATCCAATGCATACTGTTAACATTTTTTCTCATAAACTTTCCGTTATTCACACTCAACTTAATCTTATAATCGACCGAGGAATTAACAGGAGTCAGCGTAGCAAAATATAATACCGAGTTCAGTCGAGATTACTGTATAATTTAGTAGTTTATTCGTTTTAACCGCGTTGCGAAGGCTGGTTCTTCTATCGTCAGCTAATTAGCGAAAATTTGTTGTTTTAAACACAGCAAATACGGGTGTGGACTTGTGGAGTGTTAAGGCTATGAATATACTAAGTTAATAAAGTGTTTAATTAAAGTGGTTTAAGGCATTTAAAATATTATGAACTAGTTTTTACTGGCGGCTTTTCCCGCGTTATCAAGATTCAAGTTTTATTCCATGGGAGTTTAATGGGGATACAAACCTATCACCTAAGTCAGTCCATCCTTCAGCCGGTTTAGCTTCAGTAGTTTCAGCGTGATTGACGGATAAAAATCCAAACAAACCAACTTTCACATTTTTAACTTAAATATGATGAGTAAAACAAAAAATATTTCCCTCCGATCTCTGAGTCGATCTTACGATAAGCCAGGTACGCAGGATATAACTGTTGTGCACAAATGAGTGCGCAAGCAAGGTGCACTCGACTTAACACATTCCGGGTAGAAGCGTTCTCCTGTGTGTTATCTGTCACCGTCCTGCGGTCGCATAAACCCCCCATCTCGGGGAGCCCAATTTCCAGTGGTGGACTGCAACAGGCTGTTGATGATGATGATGATTTTATGCAATTGCATTTACGCATATGTTTTCGCAAATCGTATAATGTCGCGTTTAATTTTATTTATATCTTTCCCATAACTGTGCTTCTTACCACTAAAAGCAACAAATTGTTACGTAGAATTCGCCACTTACTTACTTATCAGTTTTGAGAAAATTACAAACATTTTAAGAACCTATTAATTTTTTTAAGAAAAATTCAGCTTAAATCTTATTCATTTTCTAAGATTCTAAGATAAGAAATTACTCGCCCACATGTTTTGTGTTCTCACCCTTCTGCCTTCAAGTGTTCAATAATCACATCTCATGTACTCTTACCGTGAAAGCAGCTTACAATGTGATTTTCAAGTAATTGGCTTGAGCGACTTAGTCTTGGCGTTAATCTGTCAGTCAGGACAAACACTTTACGTAGGGTTGAACGGTTAGCAGGCTAAGATTCACACTCTACCGCACTCATCTCAGTTTTGTTTCTGTCACATAAAGTCAACTATAGAGGCATGACCACAATAAGAAGACAGAAATAGACGCTTCTGCTGAGGAAAGTTGACTTTTCTTGTGAATCTATACTATCTATATATACTATATATAAAGCTGAAGAGTGTGTTTGTATGTTTTTTTGTTTAAACGCGCTAATCTCAGGAACTACTGATCCGATTTGAAAAAATATTTTTGTGTTGGATAGTTCATTTGACGAGGAAGGCTTTAGGCTATAGTATAGACCTATGTGCGGAATCCGAAATTCACGCGAACGGAGACGCGGGCGGCCGCTAGTTTTTTCTATTCGTTCTCTCCACCACGTTTTCTTTCCATCCTTCATCGCATACATAACTTGACTTTTAAACTACGTCTTGGAATCATATTTTTTTCAAGAATATTTACATTTCATCCCAGAAATGATTTCATTCAGACGAATTCGCGAGATTATAAGTAAAATAAAAACTAATATAAAAGTTCCATCATGGAACTATAGAGTGCCAACCAACCGAAACTACTGAACGGATTTCGATGCAAAATAGTACAGTGGCACTGGATGACCTGAATCAGGTGAAAGGATACTTTTTATCCCGATTAAATGTCAAAATGGGATAATACATTAAATGTCAAAATGGGATAATACAGAAATCTTGATAATTCCATTGTTAAAGCTAGTCCTTATATGACTCAGACACATTATTAGAAAAACCATTGAATACCATTTCTCAACTGAACTAAAATAAGCTGACGTTTTTCTACAAACCATTATTTAAAGATTTACCATCTAGGCACTTTCGCAACTTAAATAACATGTAAGAAATCCAATTCGAAACAATTTAGTTAGCATTAAGAGGGTTGTGTTATCTATGGGCAATTAGATAGATTGTTTTCATTTTGAAAACTTCTTTATTACATCTGAAGTTGATAGAGTGAGTTTTTGATTGTTTTATTGAATGACTGAGAAATAGAAATGCATTTTTATGTGCCTTTTATAATGATTTATATAAAAACTAGTAGCCGCCATTCCATTTATCAAAATCATTTCTTAAGGGATACCTTCGTCATACCATCTACTTGCATGCCATATTTCAGCGCGATTCGTCCAGTGAATTGGGCTGTGCGTTGACTATATTATACTCTGTCCACTTTATGAAGCGTCTTTTGACAGCTCACGCCCATGAAAGTTCGAATTGTTTTCGTTTAATTTTCGAAAAAAGAATATTGTTCTTCATGTACGGTTACTGCCAACTCAGTGATGTGCTACGAAAAACGATTAGAACGATTGTGCCCCCGATTACAAATAATCGATAGAAATAAATGCTATGAATAAATCTAAACTTCTTCATAACATGTTCATAAGGTATAATGTACATTTTACATAGAAAGGTAACAACATTTGGATTTAAATTTCTTTTACTAATATGATTTACTTGTTTTATATTTAATTTATAAACTCAAATATATGGATTTATATTTGTTTACAATAGATCTAAGAGAATGTTAAATCAAAACGCGTGTTTATTGAAATCGGTTATTTTTTACGTACCTAAGTCGAATAATGATAATAGTACAATCGGATTGTTGACACATTTGAGATACTTTAGGACATCACCAATGTTGTCAATCGGCGACCTGTCAAAAGACGCTTCATATAGTGGACAGAGTATAGTCAACCACCTTTGATATTTGGATATTTTTAACACTGATGGAGACAATCATTATATCAGAAAAAGCTATTCATTATCACTATAATAGTCGCGTTTTTTAAATATAATGCTTAATGGTTGTAAGCTATTTTCATCATTCACGACCCGATATTTTAACCTTTACTAGAGTTGTTTTCATGTTTAATTAATTTCGAAATATTACACCTTATATTTGAGATGAGAATTTCCGATAAAAATATTTTCAAGAGATTGAATTAAACTGGTAAAATTTATTTGTTCAACATTTTATCACCCGACCCTTACTGATTAGAAGATTGCAAACATTAAACTACCCCACCTACGTACAAAGTGAGATGTTGATTTACGAACAATAAAAGTTGCGTAATAATTTTCAAAATAAACAAAGCCATTTTTATCGAGCCCAATGATTACCGCAGAGCGTTACGACTGCGAAGGGTAACATCTTAAGACATAAAAACTCGACAGAATTGGTACAGTTCATAAATGTTTCGGCTTGAACAATTTCGTTCATTGTTTATGGTCTTTGTTTTTACTTTTAAAGCCTTCGATGACTCAGGAGATAGGTTGAACGGAATTGTGACGTCAGATGTCTAGATTCAGCTGTAAAAATATATTGCTAAAGCACCTGTCGGATGCGAGTAGTATAATACAGATTTGTAAAATAATGTAATATTTTAAAAATGCAATAATGCACACAACTTTAAATGCCACGTACTAGAGAGCCGAGAAGTAAAGTATTGAAGAAACGCAATAGCAACAATATCCTCTCGCATAATGTTTCGTACTCTAATACTTCTTCAATAAAAATGAGACGCGAAAAAAAGTTGAACATATCAAGCTGGTTGAAATTAAAAAAAAGAGAAAAACTAAATCAAAATCATCAGAATTTTATTGTTCACTGAAAACAACCTTCGAATTCGCTCTTCAAATATCTGTCAAATACTGACAGACGTTAATGGGATAGCGCGAAGCACCAAGAACCCTTAAAAATGAAGTGTGATAAAAACGAGGTCGCATTTCGCGCATTTTAATACAGCCCGCGGCGATGAATAGTACAAATATTTCAGCAGTGGAAGCTCGTCACGTAAGAGGCCCGCCTCCCTCGAGGTTCGGGAAATGCCGACGCGTGCGCGCCTCCGATATGAAATGCCCCAGCTTTGATATTAAAGTACTGGAAGTGGCATATTTGGTCAGAACCTATTGAACCCCAAGAGGTCCAATTCGTTATATTGACATAGACAATGTTAAAAGGGTTGCCGAGAATTGGGCTACATGAAGAAACCTTGAAGATGGCTATATCCTGCAGTAGACTGTGAAAAACTGATGATGATGAAGATTATAAGCGAAAGAAAGATATTTTAGTAAAAACAATGACCTACATGAAAAATAAAATGGCGGACAAAAGAATAAGTTTTTTTTCGAACGTTCTCTATCTTCTTAATTATCCTCAACACAACTGGATTATTGACTAAATACTCACAGATGAATATATTTCAGCAGTGGAAGCTCGTCGGGTAAGAGGCCCGCCTCCCTCGAGGTCCGGGAAATGCCGACGCGTGCGCGCCTTCGATATGAAATGCCCGAGCTTTGATGTTGAAGTACTAGAAGTGGCATAAATATAGGTTCTGATCCAATAGGTTAGAACCTATTGTATCCATTGGTGAGGAATGCCCTAACTTTGATGTTGAATTACTGGAAGTGGCATATTTGGACTCAATAGGTTAAAACCTATCGAACCTATTGCATATATAGCCTATTGGTTACAAGCGTCGCCGAGGATCGGTCTAAATAGAGAGCCCTCGAAGAGGCCTATGTTTATATAAAACATTATAATACAACCCGTGGCGATGAATAGTACAAATATTTCAGCAGTGGAAGCTCGTCACGTAAGAGGCCCGCCTCCCTCGAGTTTCGGGAAATGCCGACGCGTGCGCAGCTCCGATATGAAATGCCCCAGCTTTGATATTAAAGTACTGGAAGTGGCATATTTGGTCAGAACCTATTGAACCCCAAGATGTCCAATAGGTTATAAGGACATAGACAATGTTAAAAGGGTTGCCGAAAATTGGGCTAAATGAAGAAACCTTGAAGATGACTATATCCAGCAGTGGACTGTAAAAAACTGATGATGATGAAGGTTATAAGCGAAAGAAAGATATTTTAGTAAAAACTATGAGCTACATGAAAAATAAAATGGCGGACAAAAGAATAAGTTTTTTTTCGAACGTTCTCTATCTTCTTAATTATTCTCAACACAACTAGATAATTGACTAAATACTCATAGATGAATATATTTCAGCAGTGGAAGCTCGTCACGTAAGAGGCCCGCCTCCCTCGAGGTTCGGGAAATGCCAACGCGTGCGCGACTCCGATATAAAATGCCCCAGCTTTGATATTAAAGTACTGGAATGTGGCATAAATATAGGTTCTGATCCAATAGGTTAGAACCTATTGTATCCATTGGTGAGGAATGCCCGAACTTTGATGTTGAAGTACTGGAAGTGGCATATTTGGACTCAATAGGTCAGAACCTATTGTAACTATTGCAATTATAGCCTATTGGTTACAAGCGTCCCGATCCTCACCGAGGATCGGGCTAAATAGAGTGCCCTCGAAAAGGCCTATGTTTATATAAAACATTTTAATACAGCCCGTGGCGATGAATAGTACACATAATTCAGCAGTGGAAGCTCGTCACGCAAGAGGCCCGCCTCCCTCAAGGTTCGGGAAATGCCGACGCGTGCGCGACTCCGATATGAAGTGCCCCAGCTTTGATGTTTGCGCGCTGGAAGAGAAATTTTTGGACCTAATAGGTTAAAACTGTTAAACATATTAGACGAAATAAATCAAGTATTCCATAGTGGCATATTAGGACCCAATAGCTCAAAACCTATTGAACCTATTGCACTCATAAAATTAGGTTTTCCTTAGTAAAATGACGAGCTAAATAGAAAGAACGTTCGTGGCAGCATTTCCGCAGTGAAATACCGACGCGTGCTCGCCTCCAATATGAAATGCCCCAGCTTTGATGTATCAGCCTGTTAATGTCCCACTGCAGGGCAAAGGCCTCCATCATTTGAAATCGTGTTTTCGTTACAAAGATGGGTTTTGGCTTAATCACCACGCTTGCCAAATGCGGATTGGTGATCACAAACCCGGGCTGTGTTCAGAAAAATTAACTCAAAGTTTACCCGACCCGGGAATCGAACCCAGGACATCGAGACCAAGGTCTGGTACTTAAACCACTAGACCATCGAGGCGTTCTTTGCTTTGATGTATAGGCGCTGGAAGAGCTATGTTTGGATCCAATAGGTCAGAACATATTAAACCTATTGCAATTATTGCCGATTGGTTACAAGAGTTAAGGGTATTAAAGTAAATCAAATATTTAAATCAAATCAAGTACGCTCCAAACCCCGATCCAAGTACACCCACCACTCTTGAAACGCTTCCAGCCTCTCTACAAGACAGTTATACGCGGCAAATATACATCTACTGTCACGGAATACATTCAAGCTTGCGATTTTAACGGTGTCATCTCACCTCCGTCGTGGTTATCAGTTACGCTTGGCAACTTTATCGTCTATCGGTAGGCAGGCATATTCGAGGCGTGTTTTAGTTTGATTTATAATATACTAGCGGCCCGTCACGCGGTTTCACCCGCGTCCCGGGGGAACTACTTCCCGTACCGGGATAAAATATAGCCTATGTTACTCTGGGTGAATGTAGCTTTCCAACAGTGAAAGAATTTTTCAAATCTGCCTAGTAGTTTCGGAGCCTATTCAATTCATACAAACAAACAAACAAACAAAAAATCAAACATTTCCTCTTTATAATATTTGTATAGACGAGCGGCCGCCCGCGACTTCGTTCGCACGGATTTTGGTTTATCTCGTGGGAGCATTTAATCGGAATAAAAAGTCTTATCACCTACGTCAACCGTGTCTGTACCAAATTTCATCAAAAGCTGTCCAGTAGTTTCAACGTACTTGACGGACAAACATCCAAACAAACAAACTTTCACATTTATAAGATAAACTAGCGGCCGCCCGCGACTCCGTCCGCGTGAATTTCTTTTTTTCGAAATAAAAAGTAGCCTATGTTCTGTCTCAGGGTCTAAAGATTGTCTGTACCAAATTTCATCAAAATCGGTTGCGAGGTTTAAGCGGGAAAGCGTCACAGACAGACAGACAGACATTACTTTCGAATTTATAATATTAGTTGGGATTAGATTATATTTGACTTTTAGATTATATTAGATTATGACGACCCGCTTGGTGTAATGGTCAAGATGTTGCCTATTACGTGAACATGTCTGTTTGTCCCGGTCTGGATGTTATATGTATCTATTTAAGTATATTTGTAATACCACTGTTGATTCTGATGTCTGTAACACAAGTGCTTAAGCTACTTAACACGGGGTCAGATCAATGTATGTGATGTTGTGAAATATTTATTTTATTTATTTATTTATATATGTTTATATGGCTTTGTTTTGTTACCACAAAGAATTTTCGTTCGATTTAATACGTGCTTCTGCTTTTTAATCCTAACTTCATTGAGTGTAATTCGAGTGCTTTTTTATTGACGACGTGTGTTGTTTTTGGCAAAGCTTCATAATAATTTAACTTTGCCTAAAGTTTTTACCAACTTATTAGTTTTACGTACTTTCGCAGGCCGAGTGCGCTATGTGCCATCGAGCCCAACCGAGTTTAAATAAGCTAAGACAAATGAAGTCCGCATGACATAATGAAACTAAATATAACTATGATAATTAACCACTCCAAACACGTAGGCAAATTTATTCAATCTTCTATACTAATTGTCTTAGTCTTGCGGTCTAGGGGTAACCTACTTAGGCTGTTTACTTGATAAATTGCTTCGGGATAAGCCTGTAACTAATGGTTTATTGTGTTTATAATGTCCGAGCGCAAAGCCGGTAAGATTCGCTATGGTTAATGTTGCGTGCACGTTTGAGAAAGCTAGTGCTGAAGTTATGCTGTGATTATGGTACGTTAGTTGTTATAAATAATTAATGGCTATATGAGTTTGAGGTATGAAGGGTGGGAATTTTGGGAGTATGTTCTGCTTTAACTGGGGTCGGCAAAATGATATTAAATTGTGTGTGTTAATGATGGAGTAATAATTGGGACTACGTTATTTTAATTTTCTTTGCTCCTGTATGAAAACGATTAATCAAAAAATACTTTTCTCACACTTTACGTTGATCATTATGGTGTGATAACGCGTATTTAGCGATAGCTAGAAGAATAAGATTCTATAACATTTCTTAAAACACGATTAAAGAATATGATATAACCAATTAAGAGAGAAGATTAAGTCAAGAATAAATCTTTTGTATATTTTAACACCAGAAAACCAAAGCTTAAGCACCACAACAATTTCAGTTCCTCTAAATTATTTCCCACAATAGAATGTTTCTCAACCATGAAACAGCTGAAAATGAAGTAATCCCCGAAAATATGCATAAAATAATAAAGCTCAGCTGAGCGAGACCTATGCATAGGTAACGGGATTAATTCAGAGTATGCAAATTGAGTCTTATACGAATAAGTTGGAAACAAATGTACAATATTGGGCACACTCACGTCTTGTTTGTAAAATGTTTGGAAAAAGTAAAGTAAAGTATCAACCTATTAATGTCCCACTGCAGGGCAAAGGCCTCCATCATTTGAAATCATTTTTTCGTTACAAAGATGGGTTTTGTCTTAATCACCACGCTTGCCAAATGCGGGTTGGCGATCACAAACCCGGACTGTGTTCAGAAAAATCGACACAAAGTTTGCCCGACCCGGAAATCGAACCCAGGACCTCGAGACCACGGCCCGGTACTTAAACTACTAGACCATCGAGGCATTATACGAATAAGTTGGAAACAAATGTACAATATTGGGCACATTCACGTCTTGTTTGTAAAATGTTTGGAGTAAAGTTAAATGTTGGGAATCTGGGTCAAGTCATATTTGCCCTTTTGGGGAAAGGCGCGCATTTTGTTAATTATCTCTCGGCGTATGATGTGATTGCTATGCCTTAAACAATTAGACGCAGTATGTGGACTGTGAAATAAGAGATCACTGTTTGACATAAGTTAACTAACAAGAAAATTTGTGTAGAAACATATATTTTTGTATTAACTACTATTTGATTTTCATTTATGTTTGTAGTTATTTGCTCCAAAGTATTTTCTTGTTTCGTACAAAACGTCATTTGAAATCATGATTATTTTATTATTACTCTTATTACAAAGATGGGTTTTGGCTTGACCCCCATGCTTGTCAAATGAGGATATCTGATCATAAACGAGTTTTTCAAAACCAGGCCAGTTCAGAAAAAATAAATTAAGTTTTGCCCGACACGAACATCGAACCCAAAGTCATAAGATCATGACACAGTACTTAATCCACTAGACTTTTTTATAAGATAGGCATAGAATGTAAATATAAATATAAATACGATGATGATGATGAAATATTATGTGAATATAATAATAATACTAAGAAAACACATCAATCCATTACAACAGTCAGAATCATCATTATCAATCAATCAATGTTATTATGTTATCGTGGATAATAAATTTAACTCGAACCGTCAAAATATTGTATCATCTTAATCAGCTTCGGGCGTGAAGAATTTCCACTGTTCAAATAATAGAAGAAAATCATTCGTTATCTCATTACGTTTATTTCAATTCTTCCGCCAATGTCTTATCGAGATGTTTGTATAAGATTGACTAAAATATTCTAGGCATTGTACAATTTACTAAAAATAGGTGCCTTGTAAGTAATAAAAAGATGAATGAATTATGCTTAGAATGATATCGATGCCTAACGGCCAAAAAGGCCTAACCGCCACTTCGCAAACTTTACAGGAGAGAGGATTAAAGACGAAAAATTACGAAAAAAAATCATAAGTCGTTGGGTTTTGCTTCCTAAGATTCCAAATTTTAGGTGTAAATAAAAATTGGCCAAGTGCGAGTCGGACTCCCGCACTGAGGGTTCCGTACAAATTTTATTTTTGACGTATTTAAAAAACTAATGAATAGATTTCGTTCAAACCAATTTTCGTTGGTAGTTTTTATGGTAATGTACATTATATGTTTATTTCAGCTTTATCATTCTCTTATTTTAGAAGTTAGAGGGGGGGGGACACTCTTTTTTCCACTTTGGAAGGGTCTGTCACGCAAAGTATTCACTTTGGAAAAAAGTGATTTTAGAAACCTTAATATATTTTTTAAAGACCTATCCATAGATACCCCACACGTATATGTTCAATGAAAAAAAATATTTCGTGTTTCAGTTCTGACTATGGGGACCCCCCACTTTTTTTTATTTTTTTTTCTATTTTCGGGTGAAAACCTTGTTGCGGTTCACAGAATACATCCACTCATCAAGTGTCAACAGTATAGTACTTATAGTTTCGGAAAAAAGTGGCTGTGACAGACTGGCGGACAGACAGACAGACAGACAGACAGACAGACAGACAGACATGACGAATCTATAAGGGTTCCGTTTTTTTGCCATTTTGGCTACGGAACCCTAAAAAAGATACTTCTCTTCAAAATGTCTTTATTAAAGTATTACAAATCATTCATCTAAGGGTGTTTTTAGTCGCTTATGCTCAAATGGATTTATTTTTTTCAGCAAAAATGTCGTAACTGCATTTACCAAAAAAATTCATGTTAGCCTAAGCGACTTAATTGGATCTGTATTTTTATTAAAATTGCTTAACCGACATTAAGCCAACATAAGAAGTGATTGACGAAAAAGTCTTAGTGTTAGCGAAATACTAAATATACAGGGTGTCGCAGATAACATGTACCAGCGAAAGTCTGCGACCAGGGACACCAATACCCATAGATTGAATCATTTATTTTGAGAAAAAAATGGGATAAGCGCCACAATGCATAGTAATATGTGATAGGGCAAATAATCCTAAGCGCCATATCTTATATTTGAAAATTGCAGCCCGAAAGTATTAAGCGACATTTTTGTTATTTATTGTTTTCAAGCAAAATTGTCTAAGTAACTTTTTCAAAATATTATATATTTCCTAACCACCAGAATGAAAAAAAAACACTTAATATTGGGCGTTTAGGACGTAAAATTAAGGCTTCGAGCCTTAATTTACCAACCGCTTAAGCGACAAAAATAACGCCCTAGCGAGACGAAACCTAGATAGAACGACGCAGAAAAAAAAGGCGATTCCAATGATGTATATAAGTCGATTTCGCAAAAAATGTCGCTTAGGCCATTTTGGCCGTTAGGCATCGATATTAATTTGAATGAAATTTGTCATATCAGTAGTGCATTGAGAAGTAGTTGGAGTAATTGGCCAGTGGCTCGATGTCGCAGTGGTAGGCACGCTTGGTCTTGGATTGCTAAAGTTAAGCAACGTTCGCAAAGGCCAGTCATCGGATGGGTGACGGAAAATTTTCATCTCGAGCTCCTCCCCCTCCTATTATTTTATCGAATATTTAATGTGTGTATGGGAAAATGTTCTAAACACTATGTTTATACGTGACAACGGCGAGATGGGAAGGACACCTGACGGGTGTCACGTGACAACCCAGATTATTGGCACTGTAAATCAAGCAGATTGGACGCATTCGCTGGCCAATATATCACTTTGGCGCGGAGTTTTGCAGATACATTTGTGCCTCGTCGCGGCGATTTTTCGGACATTGCCTTCATGTAGTGTCATATAAAAGAAATAGATCCTAAAATCAGTATACGTTTAGTGACTTCATTAAATAAACGTTTAATCAACAATAATATAACAGTGTTTTCAAATGGACAAGTGCAGCACTCAATGATAAATGGGAAAACTATACGCAACATTTAAATAATTTCAAAATAAAATGTGAATTATCTGAAAAGAAATCGACCTGTAGCAAAATTAATAAATAAATAAATATCAACAATTAGTTTTATGTTCTGATATAAGTAAAAAAATTTAACGTGAATCTGTTTATTTAATTTTTATTTTATTCTTCAAAATCTAGGACTTCGCACATAGTTTGAACTAATTAGTAAGGTAATGTAAAACTGAGGACGCTTTATGGCGGGAATAAATTAGCGCCGTACACACGTGACATCCGTCAGGTGTCACGCGGCGTCCATTGTCGTAAAGAACGGTTGCAACATACGATCGCTTATTGCACTATTTACAGGACGTTTTAGAATTAATGTTTCGGTCTATTGAAATTTTTACCCGATAAGAAACCAAAGTAACGAATACTCTTTTTTTTCAGCATTTAACATTAGACATTAATGATAACAACCGTCATCCCATTTCTAGCGGATAGTCAAGGTGCTTAATGTCAGAAAAACGATTTGTTCATCCCAGTTAAGTCATTCTCCTGCCTTTTTCATGCACTTATAGGTCAGGGCAACATGTTTTCATTCCATGTACCTTTTGGCATCTTGCTGATGATAAGCATCGTCAATAAAAGACGTATACTGCAAATACGACTTCACCAGTAAGCGAAACTCGTTTTATGCGCTCACGGCTGAAATCAAGGAGGTGACAGCCTAAACATCGTTCGATGTTTTAGTACCATGCAATGTTGAAATAGTTCTTACAGCATACCAAAAATACTGTCACCGATTACGCAGCCTCTGCGACCAAGGCTTTTATGGCATTTGCGCTTAGTGAATCGCACCTCCGATATCATAGACATGGTAGATCATGGGAGGATGGAAGGCAAAAATGATGTTGCGATAATCCTTCTTCACAACGGCATAAGAAAGTTTAAAGAAGATGACACTCTCACCGTGATATAAAAAGTACTAATTTATGTTATCTTTACTCATAGTTATTGCATTTCACCGTATGTTTCCAGTCGACACTGCAAGCGAGCTGCAAAAACTTCAGATTAAGGTCAGATAGACAATGGAGCGTAGCGTCTGCCGCATGCCGTCTGTTTTTCTTGGGTTGAACTCATTTAGAAAATGAATTGTAGGTTATAGTTGTTTATCATCATTAGCCCATAAACACCTACATTGGTGGGGTACTGCCTTTCACCTAGGATGGATAGAATGTGTCTTAAACCAAAACACGAGCTAGTTTTTATTGGTGCCATTGATTGTACGATGGCTAAATTGGCTAATGCAGCCGTGATTCTGAAGCACAGAGAAGCAAATTTTTGGACAACCATCTGATGACAGGCCTCTGTGAAAGTTACCTAACTTCATCAATGAGTGCGTTAACGACTGCGCCACTGTACTCCTCAAATAACAGTCCATGGTTATTGAATTTCACCGTGTTTTCAGTTGAAATTGCAAGCTAGCAACAAAAAACTGGATACCTTAGGAGGGGAAAAAAAACAGAATGCTTCTGAATTATGTTTCTCTCTCGTTCTCTTGTACTGTTGTTCTGACATTTCAAAAGATACAAATTCATGTTATCGTGTCTCTTGGTTATTGAATTTCAACGTATGTTGCCAGTCGACACTGCAAGCGAGCAGCAAAAAACGTCAGATTAAGGTCAGATAGACAATGGACCGGAGCGTCTGCCGCATACCATCTGTTTTTCTTGGGTTGAACACGCTGCATTTAGAAAATGAAATATTTTCTCAAATTTTGGATAGTGAAAAGTTGTTACTGCTAGCAAGATTCATGCGAGTAACCTGCGGAGTTACTGGAGATGTTTATTGTTAATAAATTTACTGGATTCTGGGAATGTTTAAATTTTTTTTTATTTCAAATCAAACATGTTTCAAACAATTTAATTGTTGTCTGAGCTGGTTGGTGGGCGGAGATAATGTTTTTGTTCCTCCCTTTTCGTCCATCTCATCATCATCATCTTAGTGCTTGCTCCGTCACTTCCCCGGTCATTGCGACGGTGTCCAATGTCCATGGTCCGTTCTTCTACCATAATAAACACCAATAGGTTAAGTCTGTGTTTGAAGACAGAATTTTCGTCTATTATGTAATTTAGGTGACTAATTATTTTACTTTTTATAACTATTACTTACTTACTTACTAGGTTGGCGCAGCGACTCATAGTGAGTCTTGGCCTCCGATAATAACTACAAAGTAAGACGTTTGATAGTAAGATTTTTAGTAATTTAAAATTTTAAATGTATCCGTATAAACCATAACCAAACCTTCTACTGAAACGCCTAAATTGACGCAAAATTTTAAAGCTTCAATAACTTCAAAATTGTGACAAAATCCTCTAAACGCAATGAAGTGGAAATTCCATTAAAGTTCCAGTGGAGAAACTGGGCGGGTATTAAATTTGATAGTTTTAGCACCTCGGTACTTTGCGAGTTGCGCGCAGTCTAAGAACTCATATAAGTTTTACAAAACTTGTTTCGCGTGGGATCAAGTCTGCATACGATTTGCCGGGAAGCCGCAAAAGGATGGCGCAGTTAACAGGGATTTTTAACTTACGCTGTTTTGATATTAAGATAAGATTAAATGCAGATTTATTTATTACATTTTTTTAATAAGTCACCTATCCTTAAAAAAATAAACAAAGACTCATAGTTACTATTAGGGGTTGAATTGAATACGTCATACATGTAGTGTTGAATCTACCTATTATCTTGGATCGTCCTTTAAAATAATACTGTATAAGTTTCCACATACTTCCATAAGTATTCCATTTAATACATTGATTGCCTTTCCTTTCTTGATCTCATTCGATACAGTATTGAACTGTGAACTTTTACAAAATATAAGTTTTCACAGAGTCAATGTCAACACATAACAGGACGTAGAAAACCTCAAGCTTTCAAGAAAAGTAAACAGTAAGTATTTGTTAGGAAATGGCAGTACATTCTATAGAAGAGTGGACGGCTAGGTAGCAAATACAAGGGAATTCGCTCACCGTTTCTAACTTTCTTTGAAATTTAAACTTTGACAAAAGAAAAATAAAGTTGACCGGGTTTGTCTTTGTTTCTTGAAGTTCATTACGGTTATAGTGTGAGGGGAAATATGGTTAGATCTTTAGCGAACAATGCTGTTCTCGTAGATGCAAGGTTAAGTTATACTCGAAGAACAAAATTGCAAAACCCGGAGTTCGAATTCTGTGTCAATGTAATGAAATCAGTATAAAAACTTAGTAACAAATTAGACGCTGGCGAGATTATAACAAAGCCATAACGGGTCATGCTTCTTATTTCTCTACGATCGTATCAGAATTTACGTATAAATAATAAATAAATAAAAAGCAAATTCTTTGGACTAACACACCAATTGCCTAGAAAACGGAGTAAATAGTATGTCTACATAAATAGTTATGCTTATACAAATGTCATACTTAATACAAATGCTGCTCATCACATAAAAACTTGCCTATAGCGGGATTCGAACCCGCGACCCCTCGATTTGTAGCCAGGGACCACTAGGTGTTAGCGCAAGGATACCAGCTCAATAGAACATTTAAATACACAAGCACAGCAGCTGCACTCCCTATCTTCAGTCTCATGGTTCGTTGGAGCAGCAATCTGACATTACGTGCTTATAATCAGTCAACCAGAAGAGAATCGAGAAACCTGTGCTGCAGTACATATGGATGTTTTAAGCAGCAAACATTAGCAGATTAATTGCGAATTCCCAGTGTATTTGTTACCTGGAAACAGTAAAATTTGGAACAGTATGCCACTCCGTTTTATATAAATTAGCCTTTAGTTACTTGCATAGCATATCATATCTGGGTTCAAATCCTGAGTCATGCAAAATCTGTTGTGGGATTTTTCTGACCCACTAATTTGACTAATTTGATGATCAGAATAAACGATCAATCAGTGTGTGGCATACACAGCATCTGGAGCACCAAGGATATCATGAACAAACTTCGAAAAAAAATTCTTTTATGGCAATAAAGGAATGAAATATGGTGATCATGGAACCAATACAATGTGGTAGATTAATTAGAACTCTAAGCAGCTACTATTATATTTTCAATTTCCTTTTAAATCCAGAAGGAAATATTTTTACTAACATAATCGTCAAAAAATACGCTCAGTAGACATAAGTTAATATCTTTGGTAGACCTTATTACCTCGCTGGACCTAAGACACAAAAATAGTAAAAACCTTCCCTACTGTACGACCACGTACTGTGTAAAGGTGGAGAAAGGCAAATTGGTGAATTCGACACAGTTTAATGTTCGCTTCGACGCACTCAGCTCGCACGCCTCTGTAATAATAAATGTCGGGTGTTAATGAAGAAGACGATTCAGACATTCCTGACCTGTCTCATGTATTATCAGTGGTCTGTGACTAATTTTAATGATTTGTTGAAGTTTTATGGTTAACTTTAAGATTCTTGGTACATTGCATGTGACCAACGTTTTTACTGTGTTCGGGCCCATTTGTTTAGTCGTGCGAGGTCCCGCTAGGGGCAAATGTTTGTGTGATGAAGAATTGAACATCGGCATTTCTACTCGAGTCATGGATGTTTATAAAAGTATATTTAAGTTCTATCTATTCCCTGGCTTCCATAGTACAAACTCCGAGCTTAGATTGGGGCTAGGCATTTGGCGTGTTATTCCAAAGAATTTATTATTTTCATTTAATATTGTATAGTTGTGAAATTTTACTTTCAGCAATATCATTTTGTTTTATCTAAACACCACAATATTATTCTGTGTGACCATGCATGTACGTTCATCTATATTATAAAAATGAATTGCAAAATGTGTTGGTAAGCGCATAACTCAACAACGCCAGGACCGATTTGGCCAATTCTTTTTTTAAATGTTCGTTGAAGTCTAAGGATGGTTCTTACGGACAGAAAAAATCGAACGATTGCCGGGAAAACCCTACAATAAGCCCTGACAGATGTTTTTTTTTTTGACAGGACGAAGTCTGTCGGGTCAGCTAGTAAATAATAAATAATAACAGTAAACTATTTATTTCAAATCAATAAACCAACTCACGAAGTCTTTGCTAATTTTGTAGTACAAGTTACACACATTAAGTCGAACTCCAAATAATTGCCAAATTGAATATTTGCATATTGCGCAACTATTTCGTTTGTCATAGTTCTCAATAATTATCCACATTTGGCAAGGGTGGTGATTATGCGACACAGAGTCACTAATGTGACGATCAAAACGCCTGTCACGTCGTCAGCTCCGTACCCAGACAAGGGACAAATTAATTCAGGTCAACCACTTTTTCCAGTCATAGCTGAATGCTAAAATTTACTGCAATGCTGTCGTTATGTAATTTGAACTGATGTTTATAACCGTCATCAAAGTTTTGTTCCTGATTTAAAAATCTAATTCCCCCTTTTCTAAACAGAAAGATGTTGGATTGTCTTAATTTAATGAATGAAAACTTTTATGTAATATTGTCAATGTTTGGCATATTACATACGATATACATATTTATTACTGTTCTAGTTTTTTTATGCCCGTGGTCTAAAGATGGCAGTTTTATCCCACGGGAGCATTTAATCAGGATAAAAAATATCCTATCACCTACGTCAGGTCATAACTTGCCTACCAAATACGATTAAAATTTGTTCAGTAGTTTCCGCGTGATTGACGGACAAACATCCAAAAAATCTCATATTAAAAAAAAATATAATGATTGTTAAGTTTGTTAAAATTGCATACCTTTTATAAATAATTCTTATAAAGAAAAGCAATTATAATCAAGAAGAGTTTGTAATTTCTATTACAAAATGTGAACGATTGGAAAGCCAATCATTTGGCCTCTGTGGCAAATTTTATCACTAGGTATAGACCAATACTGATCCTTCGCGTTATCGAAATGCAGTGATCGATCAATTATGATGATGAGGGGCCTGCAAGACAAGACACAAAGAAAATCTATGTACGTCATCAATATTCCGGGCAAGTATGTCTAAGGTTGTTTATGTAACATCCAGAATATATGCCCACATAAACCTTTTCAGAGTTCAAAATTTACTATAGCTTGTAAATCACTTTACTAAAGCAATCACAGTGTATTTGTTTTGATTTACGATTGATCTAGGGGTCAATATTTTTGGTTTCATAGATTTTATGGGGAGCTAGAGCCATATTTTCTCCCTATCTATTTAAATAACGGGCTGGATCAGTTTGTTAGGTTTTGTGTCCAAAGAAGACGTAGGACTAAAAAATGGTGTTTGTTCTATGAAATGTTTGAAAGAATTTACGATATTTTGCTGAACGTTTTTATTTTGAGGAAAGTTTTATATGTTTCATTTTGGTCTTGTCAGGGATTTCACGATGTCTTAATCAGAGAAAACCAGCTAGCTCATCTGTTCTTGCTGACTTTGGTTCCATCTCTCGTGTGTCTTATTAAATTTAATTTAAAGAGGTAAAACTTACTGTAAAAAAAATTCAAATGCCATAATATTTGTAACAGTTTTTGACAGGCAGGTACTGGATTGATCTCTGTTGATATGTCAACATAATTATAATCAAGGCAAACTGTGTTAAACAATGAAATAAATGACGCTATTATTTAATGTTTTCACATCACCTCGCAAAAGAATGGACGAAACATTTGTAATTTAAACGTTTCACGGAGTAAATATCGGAAAATGCCGTTTAATTAATTCATTCGTTCCTATAATTGGATTTGGGATGGTAATACGTCGCGTTGTTGTTTCGAATACCAACATGTACATGTTAATTAAACATGAAGTTTTAAGGGCAAATGAACCATTAATTATAATAGCCTGATACACTTTTCACACGGCGGCAACCAACCCCAATTTTTGTAGAGCGTTATTTTAAGTAGGTACTCGTATCAGTAAATTATAATGAGTGTTAATACATGTTTTTTGGATATTAAATAAACTTGAAACTCCAAATTAAGGAGCACTTTATGAATCGTCAATTACAATTAATGATGAGTCTACCACCGATTCGGAAGGCACTTTCTGTCGAGAAGAATCGGCAAGAAACTCGGAAAATGCCATAATTTATACAATAATGGTTTGCTGTCACTGAGTCACACATACTTCTGTCGGTATTCATTTAAAATCTTTATTAATAAGAACTGGTTGCTCATACCTCTACGAATACAAAGACACTAGATATTATTATAGAAAGTGCTCAAATCCGAAATAGACAACTACAACAATTGTTATGCCCAATTAAGTTATTATTTTATTATTTATGCTCAAATTATAACTTATTTGGGCATAACAATTGTTGTACATTAACATGTCTGATGGTTTCTTTCTTTTGCTCATTATAAAATATGATGACAGCTGTTTGTTTCCATGTACACAGTAATTACGCTTACATAATAATAGCTCACAACAAGACAAAGGCTTTCATTTACAATGAAAGGTAAAGTGTAGATTTGTAATAAAACAAAAATCCGTTTAAAGGTTCTATATTTACTTTGGAATTAGACTATGGAATGTTCAGCAAATAGAATTATCATATTAGACGGCTTATTTCAATTATGTCATTAATATTTATCAAATGCAGAAAAATATTTTGATCCCTGAAAACGAACAATTACTTGTAACCATATGCATAATACAGTTGTGCACGAAAAATGTGTAGTTTCTGTAAATTCTTGTTGTCTAAAATTCTAAGAACAAGTTATACCGAGATAAAGCTAGGTGGCGTAAAAAGTAAATTTAAGTTAATTATCAGCAATGAAATAATTTTCTTATTATGGAGACATTTGCGCTTTGAAAGGCTGTAGAACATAATTATAATAGCCTGATAACTTATTGAAAGTGTTTCGAATATTTTGTGTGAAAGGCAGACCGACAAAATCCGTCATTTTGAAAAAATCGAGTTTCGGAGGCCAGTCATAAAACCATGTCAATCGTTAGAGTGAGTGATTACAATCAAAAAGTCCAAAAAAATGCGGTTTTAGAGATAATTAAGTTGAAAAATAATAATTGTCATTGAAATTTACAGTTTTTGGGGTTTAATATCTCGGAAACCGTATCACTTAGAGCTTTGATTGCTCAACACTCGTTGTTTGTAATCACTTACTCCGTCGAATGACATGAGTTTCATGACTGGCCGCCAAAACAATTTTTTTTTCAAAATGGCGCACTTTGTATGAACGCCAACTAGTTTCCATGCTCTTTACGCATATCAATAGATATTAAATTGCCCCATATCAGAACATTTGTGAAACTTCTCACAAGCCACGTGAGATATGCATCGCACCGCACCACGTATCCTTTAGTTAGATGCATGCATTTTGCATTTCAACATGTAATTATCTCTATTCATCGCGCCTTGATTAAAGGTCTAGTCGCATCTGACTTGAATAATGAAATGCGCTTGATTAATGTTTTAAGTGTTTTGTATGGCTGACCTCAATCTAATAAGGTAGTTTAAAAATCAGGATGTATAAGCTTTTTATTAAAAAAGGAACTCATTTGCATAATATTTTATAAATACAAAATAACGATTGGCTTCTCTCTTAGCTTTAAACACCTTTAAATATTTAAAATAGTAAAAAAGAAACACGTTTTTGTTGTATAATTTATATAAAGTTAGTTTCGATTTAAATGAAGATTACTAAAACGCTTTCTAGTTGCTTTCTCCGCAAAAGTGTTGAAAACACGAGTTCAAACACCTCAATTGAAAATCTGCCTAAAATTCCGCTCAGCCAATAGAGATGCCTTTAACTCTTATGTGATAAAATTTCGTCAATTTAAAAATTGTAAACTAGTGATTGTGTATTTGTGCAAACGCAGGCGCAGTCTTTATTCTATCGCTCTCACAGTTCGGCAGACGACACTCTTATACAACCGTTCAGAAAGCCTACGAAATGAAATAATTCCACATAGAGTAATATAGACTAAGAGACAAAAAGATAGAAAATATAAATATTAAAACTCAGTACGTATTTCATAACCGAGGAAGACCACGTACAGTTATAAGAAAGTCGTTATAACTCTATCGAATCAATTTAAATCGCCCACGCCCCCTCCCTATTCGAACCATTTGACGCGTTTTATTTTACGAATATCAAAGAGGCTGCTTTTAAAAACACTCAAAGCCTATTTGGGGCCACTCGCTGTTAGTTCGAGAGAATGAATTTATTTATCTCCCGACCTTTGTTGAGTATGAGACAGTACTAGACCTTTTCTAGTCAGGACTGTGTTGAAATAACATTGTGAAATATATTAGAGGGCGATGGAATGGTGGAATGTTTCAATTTGCAACCTTATTCCTTGATGCCCTGTTGTCTTATACATAAACTAGCGGCCACCGGCGACTTTCTCTGCGTGGGTTTCTGTTTTCGATAAACTATAGCCTTAAAGCTTTCCCTGTCAAAATAGACTATACAACACACAAATATTTTTTAAATCTGTAACAGTAGATCCAAAGATTAGCACGTTCAAACAAACAAACAAACAAACAAACAAACAAACAGTTCAAACTGATTACATGAGTAAAGATGGAGTCTTAGTAAGTAAGGTTCAGTTTGCTATGTTATCTCATGTTAAATCTGGATGTCTTCAAGACTAGAGTGAACAGGTATCTACTAGACAAGCGTGCTTCATCTTAGGCCCCATCTACACTTTCCATCAGGTGTGATCGAGGTCAAATGCAAGCCTATCTTATATTACAAAAAAAAATTTACACGAAATATTTTATTAGAAAATGTGAGTGCCGGCATAAAATATTTCTACCTATTTTCCCCTAGGATGTTAACGACTGAAAAAGGCTCATGATGATGATGATTAACATCCATACATAAAAACATAGTGTCGACAGACTCTTATTATGTCCGTATCTGTCCACGCTGGTTTATTTTATCGATTCCATTAGATCCAGAATTGCGGTGCATTTGTTGATATTGATACCTGTGTTTTCCTTTTATGTTTTGCGGACAGTTATCAGATACTTGTTTTTTGACCTACCTAACAATGTACAGTAAATGAACAAGGCAGAATACACTTCATTAACTAACTTTCCTTTGTATTTGCTTGGTGGGCCACATAACATACAGGCGTACTCTTTGTGGCTTGAGTGTCAAAGCCCGTGGGACGAAACATTGTCAATAAAACTGAGAGTCCACATGTTATACCAACTTTCATTAAATGCTCAAAGTTAGCATATATGTTTTGTTACATTTTTATTTTTATAAAATGCAATGTTTCAAATATTTCGATGAACTAGCGATAAAAAATACTGATCATAGCAAATTTGAATTTTATGACTTCTAATACCTGTGGTTGGCGAATTTTTATCAGACAATTTCTCAGTTCATTAACCGCAAACGTAATGCAAGCGGAAAAAAGACACAGGCAATAAGTTTAATAGTTTCTAATAAAACAGAGGTTTTTGAACTTCAGTCGCCTTCTGTATTTTTGTCCTCAATGTTTTAATTTGATATCATGATGGAATCCTAAAATGAGGCCTTTTCAACTCTTATTTTAAACAGAGGTTTGACGACCCCTTTAAGTGCCTGAATAACGACAGTGTTTAATTAAATTTAAGATAAAAAGGAACTTTGCCAACAAAGCAATGGGTACTTTTTGGTATTTTTTGACAACTAGTCCTTTAAACTTTAAATCACATTTTGAAACAACCTAGCGAATAGGCTAGTTGCCTCATATCACCATTTATAAAATCACTTTTAATTCGAATATTATTCCGTACAAGGGTCCAAAATATGTAAACTTCGTTAAATATAAATATGGGATTGCTGCAAAAATTCAACTTAAACTCAACACATTTTTACTTTTCTTTCACTTGATTGAAAACACCGTCCGCCATGATTCTACGTCACCAATATTGTAAACAACACAAATTCAAACGACAGTTTCGACAGGTTATTCGTGGTTTTTTATTTAAACGCGTTGATTGTTGTTTATTTTACTATTAAAATATTATACACTTCACATTTATTGAAAACAAACCTGCCCAAGATAGATACGTTGATGGTTGCAAAATGTTTTGCTTCAAATTCTGATTCGCAAATTCTCATCACTGGGTACTTTAATCCACAACTTCTTATTGATGTATTCTTACATTCACGCACGATACAATAGTGGTAATTCATAAATATATCATGTAATCTCTACGAAGACATGGTTTTAATTCCGATAAACACTTTTTGGTTATGTCACGCGTATTGTTGACAGGAACAGTGACGCCACGGCATAGACCATCATGGCGGACGGCGTTTACGGTAGTATAGTGAAATTAATAATTTAAAATTCAAAATACAGTTGGATAGGTGCTTCAAAAAAATTTCATATTTTTTTTATGTTGTAATATAATCGTAATGAACCGTTCTATCAAATAATAAAAATAGTGGCAACTAGCCTATTCTAAGACAAAATCACTTTCACCTTTGTCCTATGGTATTTATACCTATTTTCGACCTACAATAATAATTATGTTTTATATAACTCAACGAAATTGATTGCCATATTTTTAATACTTAGAAAGAAGTATGAATAAGATCTATAATGCAGAGGAACACTTAATATAATTTCCATGTCAATCTGGGTCGGGTCGCTAGTGAAATGTAAAATGGAAAAAAGTTGTTATTATGGTTGCTGTTAAAATGTAAACAAAAGCAATGAAGTGGAAGAAAAACAAGTCTTTCAGTGTTAGCTAAAGGAGTAAGCTAGAATATTAATCAAGACAAGTCTTAGGGTTGCGGTTGTTCTTTCTTTACCTATTTATTACTGTGACGTTAAAAATTTACTCCTTCCTTAAGCAAAAATAATATCAACAATTTTATAGTATTCACATTGTCAAACCATTGTTAAACATATTTATTGCAGTCAAAGAGCATACTCACCGACACACATCTATGTATATAAGAACACACATGTACATGCTTTTCCCAAACAATATTTTATTTCCAAAAAATCTAGTAGAGAGAATTTCATAAAAAAAATCTTTTATTACACATTTTTGATATGGAAATTATAATAAACATATTTCAATGTATTCAAGATAAGCGAGCTTTTGAGATAAGAATACATAGCTATATTTATTGAATATTTTATAACATTAAATAAGAATACAAAAGGCGGACTACAGTAAAATATTTGGTACGAAGCGATTTGAAGCATATGTTAAGAATGTTTGTGAACATGTGAATCTTCTTGTAAATACCAGCTTCTTGGCATGCCCGGCACGCACGCTAGAATGATATTAAAGGTCAGCGGATTCAATAAAAATACAAGAGGATTTTGTGTGTAAAATGAAAGATTTATACTCCTACGTTTTAGGACTTCATGATTTTCATTCGAACTTTTTGTATTTTTCGGATTTACCAATATTTGAACTAAGACCTAATAAAATAATAACTTTACAAAACTTGACAGTAAATCGATATTTTAAATACTTAAGTACAAGTTTTAACATTCTTATCATGGGTGTCCCAAGTGCATTGTCTAAAATTGGCGTCATTTATTTCTCGCGTCCACCAACCAAACATGGTTATATATATTCTTGAGCTTATTACAAACGATATTTTCTGGGACAGTTTAGCTGGAAACTCAGTCAAAACTAAGTGAGACAGCCTAGATTTTTACACTCCCAGAGAAAAAATATGATGCAAGAATTGGTTGATGGACGCGAGGAAAAAAGACGGCAACTCACCTGCATAAATCGGCATTGCCTTTTTGCGCAATACTCTATTAAATTAAAAAAAACCATTTATAAACTCAAAAAAACTTGCAAATAAATAAGTTATTCACCGAACATTTTTTTTTTGTAATCCCACGCTCCTGCATTCTCCATTAATTTGATTACTCGTTCAGTCCTTACCATCGAAAAAATGTAATCATAAAATAATCCAAAGTTATACAGACTCTAGGTTTATTTTACAGTGTACCGCTTTAATCTGTTCAGAGCATGAAAAATAACTATGAGTGCGCGTGTTAAGGTAAAAAAATATTTATTTTTCGAGTATCATAATTTATCGGTTGTTTGGCTGGCGAAGTGGCGCAGAGACTTCATAGTTTGCATAAAGCACTTTGCAACGATGGCCGCGGAAAAGGTCATTGGTTCAAATCACGTCATCTTTTGGATTTTTTAACAAGCTAGTATTTTTTTATTAAGAGGCATAAAAGATCCGAATTGTTTGATCAAAAAATACTATAGAACGTTTTTTTAAGTTATTTATTACAACAGTTGAAATAAATAAATATTATGTGTAAGTCGTCATTTTCTGCTAAACTAATACATGACTCAGAGCGCATTTATTTACCTACATTTCCACAAGTTCTGATTTCATCTCATGTTAGTTATTTGTTCATAGCCAATCATATTTCCTGAATACTGGACGTCATATAACACGAACATGTTCCGTGTTACAATAAAAATAAATGAAAATTGCATAATAAAATAGTCTGAAGTTACACCGTCGCTGTTACTTTACAACTGCAGTTTTTAATCTATCCGTGCCGTCGAAATGTAATAAGTTACGTGTATAAAATAGTCGGTATCCGTGTTACGAGGCCATTTGTCATAGCAACCGTTTGCTAGTGACAAGCTTTGACCAATTTCCTCGTATAAAAATAGCGAGTTTAATAACTAGAGTGTTAGTCGTACAATATTTTATACGAAATTTTCGCAATTTTTTATAAGCATTATTATGTACAGACGTAAAGAAAGTTGATGATTTTACAGATAATATATTTTTTGTGAAGCAGCCTTTTTGATATAAAAATATAGGTATAGCATTAATTAGATATTGACGAGTAAAAATACTTAAATGTTTATTGAATATCGAGTAAACTATGTAGTTGTGAGAGGCGATTATTATTGCAATATGTATGTATGTACGAGTACGAGTATTCTTGTTTATTGGAGGTTTTTGTTTAAAACTGGGTAAATTACTGAATAAAAGTATATAACAATTAAAACAAAAAAACGAAAATTCATTGAACAATGTTTAAATTCTAAGCTTTGTTGTAAAGAATTTTCTGAAAAGAATACAATATGATATTCGAGAACTCAAGTACGATAAGCGATGGATAAACGTAGAAGGCTCCGTTGTGAATTACACTGGCGAGCAGTGAAATAAACTTATGAATATTTCCGTTTCAAAGAGGGTAGTTTTATTCATATTTTAAATTATGCCATTGCTTGTTACAAGTACACACACTGAACGCTCACTAAAATAACATTTACGTTCAGTCATTCCCATAGTCATCACCCTTTGTGATAAAGAATAATATTAAAATAGAAAAAATGTAAACTCGAATTGCTTGACGATCTATTATTTTCACTGACAATTAAAAAGATCAGAAAAATAAATAAATCTGACAACTTTTTTTAGATATTTTTATTTAATCAAATATCTAAAAAAAGGTCTTATACAAATCCCCAACAATCTGAGCAATAAGGTTACCACAGATAGAAGAACTACAGTGGAGCGCTGACCAACCTTGCCCTTTTCCATAAGGAAATAAGTAATTTAATAATAAATCCCACTTAAAATAGTTTTAGTTCAAACAATTGCATTTTGCGTGGTGATTAAGCCAAAACCCATCTTTGTAACGAAACCATGATTTCAAATGATGGAGGCCTTTGCCCTGCAGTGGAACTTTAATAGGCTAATACAGTGAAACCTGCTTAACTAAGACATCCAGGGACCGGCAATATTGTTTCACTTATAGAGGTATTCCACTTACCCAGTGTCTCAGATATCCAGGTATAAATAAATATATGTCTCATTAACAGAGGGTTCCATTAACAGAGGTCAGAAAACAGGTTATTTCAGATATAGAGGTGCGATTATTAGAAAATTTGTTACGAAACATTCTAAATCAGCTTCAATCAAAGAAATATTATATATGGAACAAAAATATTCAAGCACAAGCGTGCGTATGTGTAACCACACGTATTGCAAAAATGAGAACTTAAAGTATAAATTATAAAAATCTGTCATTTTAGTTTGTCTTTTGGGAGTATTATCATCACATGTTTTTCAAAGTTATAAATTTTATTAAATATGATTTGGTCTCTAATTGGTCCACTCATCGGAAAGGTTTTGTTACGAACTTGCTTAACCCAAGCTACCAAACACTGTTCAAGTTCAGGATATTCTGATAAACGTACCCTTTTCAGTTTTCTACAGCGATTTATTAATACGACCCTAAAACTGGAGACCATAAAAATTACGACGTTAGTGTAAGGGCGGAATCTGTAAAAATAATAAGAATAATTAAGCAAACAAACAATACTTACACTATCTCAGTAACAGAGGTTTGTTGATATGAAATAAACTCGCTGTCTTAGTAACAGAGGTAAATAAGAAAGATAAACCGAAAGAACGAATCCCAGATATAGAGGTCTGCTTCGTCTCACTAACAGAGGTAATGCAGTGCCAAAGTGTTGGGACCTCAGATTGAGTACTGGATAAGGAGGTTTCTCACTTATCCAGGTCTCACTTAATCAGGTTTCACTGTACAATACAATACAAATTGCATTTTTGCTAGCCAATTTTTCTTGTCCTCAAGTGTACGGCTAATGTAGGAAAAGTTCCATCGACTCATTTTTATCTCGAATACTCTTCCTTTTACCGGACTTGAGAACTAATGGGTCGATACAGCTTTATTTATTGTTAACAGATAATAGTAACGTTTTATGTGAAAACATATTTTCAACATCCGTTTGACATTATGAGGCAACGTTGTTTTATTTATAAATCAAATATTCAGCCACGTATTTCTGGTATGTTTGTTGTTTGTAAATTAAAACGCAACTGTTATTTTTTATATTCAGCTCTATAAACTTAAAAATTTATATATATATATATACTTCAATTTTTTTTCAAAACATGGAAAAACAGTTTTCAATATCAGTTTCAATTCCTTCACCGTTACGTCTTTTTGCTTGACACATATTGATAAAATAAATTTAGTCTTGAATAAAATATTTTAAAATTGTTCACGTAACATGTTTGCCATTTTACATTCGAAATAAAATGATTTAATGTTACTGAACCTTAATTGTCTTATTCCTTTCAACAGTTTTTATGAAAAGAATAGTTTTATCTTTATAACTTTTAAGCTCGTACGAAATATTAATAATCCTTAAAATGACCTCATCTAAAATTAAGCTACGCTTATAATTTTTTCGTTACAATTAAGTTCCAAGAGATTTTGTGAAAAAGAAACTTGGAGCTTTGCCTAATTTTCGTAAGATTTGAATTAGATGAATACGTAATACCTACGCGTCGCTCCTATTTCGCGGAAGTTTTCCATATATTTCAAAGTAAAAAAATATGAAAGTTGACATATTATTATGAAATAATAAACTTTTATAATTATTCTTGGGCGTAGACTGCCGAATTGAATGAATATTACAAACAAAATTATCAAAAAGTCAGTAATTTGGGATTAGGCAGAAAACGTACATTTGCTGTTAATAAATACATATGTATATTATTAGGTTTTGTAAGAAATCATGTAAATAGACCCAAATCTTGGAGAAAACATAAATAAATGAGGTTTGCTTCTTGCTTTTCTCTTGTGACATTTGATTGCTGTTCCACGGAGATAGTTAGCAAATTAAATGAACACCTGTACTCACATATTTTGATAATCGTAAAGATTCGCCGCTATAGCCATGTTTTGGCTTTAGAGACTTTATGACACGAGTTAACACTAAAAGCCAGAACATAAAATTTTAGTATCCGTTTGAATGTCTTTTATAAAATTTATATCTCGATGGTCAAGTGGTTTAAAAGCGGGGCCGTGGTCTCGATGTCCTGTTGGTCTAGCCAAGATGCTACTTTATCGAGCGCGAGCTATCGTTTTCGTCGTGACTTCTGTCACCATCCCGCTCACACAGATACTTGGTGTGTGGGATGGAGATATAAGTCGCGACGATGGCGATGGCTGGCGCTCGCGAAATGGCATCTTGGCTGGACCACCTTGGGTACGATCGCCATAATGAGTGCCCGTTTTTCTGGATATATAATTACCAGGTTAAGATATAGCGAATAAATTGTTTTCAAATGACGGAGTTGTTTGCCATTCGATGGGACAGTGAAATGTTGATACCGAAATAACTTTACAAAATATACATATGTTAGAGATCAACCTATTAATGTCCCACTGCATGGCAGTGGCCTTTATTATTTGAAAGCATGTTTTCGTTACAAAGATGGATTTTGGTTTAAGCACCACGCTTGGCAAATGCGTGTTGGTGATCACAAACCCGGGCTGTGTTCAGAATAATCCACACAATTTTTTCCCGACCCAGGAATCGAACCCTTGAAACCACGACCCGGAACTTAAAACACTATACCATCGAGAAGTTATGTGACGTACATACTAGTGCTATTCATAAAACAAACTTTTGTGCACTTAACCTATTCAAAGCAATAGTAAAACAAAATGGCCTCTCAACTGGTTCCGCAAATATTATCTGTTTGAAGTTCCCCTGGCGGAAAACTGAATGCTTTACTAAAATTTCGTCTCCCGCTAAAAAGCTTGTGTTTATTCTGTAAACGGTATTGTCGCCTGCAATAAAATGTATTCATATCGACTCTTATGTCAAAGGAGTAAAGTTTATATTTGATCGTCACTGCACAGATAAAAAAAGATAAAAACACGTCTCTTTTTATACGAGCATTTGGTAAATCTTAATTGAAACAGTTGTTAGTGGATATTCATATCTGGCTCAAAAAGGTTCATATTTTTAAATGCTTTCAGATTTTATGAGCCTTACGTTCCAACGATATAGCTTCTATTCAGTATTTTTTTTTTCATTTTGAATTCAGTATTTAAAAATATGATAGTGCGTGAGAGTGTTTTGGATATTTTAGGGTAAATATTCACCTTCATTTTCGGTGTACAAAATGTTAATTAAATGTTTTTTACTGAATAAGCACCATGCATTGTAACAAATAATTTAATACATACAAAAGTCAAAAACAACTAAAGGAGTGGATACTTAACTGACACTGTAGCCAAATTTTTTTGAGATTCAACACTCTAGGATATTATATTCGTATAATAATGAATATTTGTTGTTTTAAAATTGATAATAGATCCTTTGCGTTTTCACTTTAAAAATTATTCCCACTTAAGGTATTATAAAGTGAAATGACTAGTTTCAAAAGCAACAACCAAGCATAAAATATAACGACAGCGTCAACCATAAACTTGTGAGTAGGGTCTAAAAAGGTGATTTAATATTTTAATGTGCCATAATTCAACGCTGTTATTAAAACACCTGCAATTTTAACCAAGCACCGATCGCGTGATTCTTTCCATTGACTCATTCTTAATAAAGTGTGGCGACTTATTTAAAACCACAGATTAAAATTGTTACATGCCCTTGCAATACTTCAACCCGCTCAGAAATTAGCACTCAAATTTGAAGCGATAGTCACTTTTTATCCTAGTGATAGTATGTTGGAACGTATGTCATATCTAACTGAATAATGCCATAGTTTTCTTTTGTCAGGGCATAGAAAACAAATTTAAATCTTTGTTTAAAAGCAAAGTGCAGGACTGTTATATCTTACTTTTAATTAAGCAGTTACTACCGGTGAATGGAGCATAATAATAAAGGCGTATAATTTTTCTGTTTCACAAGGTGTGATTTGTAGAAACTAATTGTGTACCTGAATGGATTAAAAATGGTCTAGATTCTTTATTAAATTAAGGTTAACATTTCACTAGAAATGAAAGTTATTGTTCTTATCGACATAATTTAATGTCGATAAGGACTGCACGCTTTTACGAATGGAATGTTTTGCTGCTTTAATTACTTTCATAATGTGGTATATTACAATGCGATTTCTAATTTATTCTGTAGAAAAGAAAACGAATATTACTTTTTCTTGTTCTACAGTTCATAGCTATTACAACTAAGGAGCAGAGTTTTTTAAGCTTTATATTACTCTATAGTGGCCGCCCGCGACTCCGTCCGCGTCCGTGGATTTCGATTATAATAGCCTTCCTCGTCAAATGGACTATCCAACACAAAAATAATTTTTCAAATCGGACCAGCAGTTCCTGAGATTAGGGCGTTCAAACAAACAAACAAACAAACAAAAAAAACTCTTCAGCTTTATACATATACTAACGGCCGCCCGCGACTCCGTCCGCGTGATTTCGATTTTCAATAGCTTAAAACCTTCCTCGTCAAATGGACTATCCAACACAAAAAGATTTTTTCAAATCGGACCAGTAGTTCCTGAGATTAGCGCGTTCAAACAAACAAACAAACAAATATATAAACAAACTCTTCAGCTTTATACATATATATTAGTATTAGTATAGATAATTGTTTTATTTAGGAGCCCCATGGATCAATACAGCAAGCTTTGCACACATCCAAATTACGTTCCTAGAGTGTAAGTGATTATTAGCCCTACAAGGGTCGCTTATGCGTTGCCTGCCTTAAAAACACAAAAATAAACTAAAAATTATAAAATAATTCCTAATACTTTTTGTGTTTTTCTCTTCTGCTTTTTTGGGCAGGCACCGACTTTAGTTAGTTTGTTTTACTTTGAAATAGTTTAGGAAAATTATAGTATTAGGAAATAGATATGTATTAGGAATTATTTTTTAATTTTTAGTTTATTTTTGTGTTTACGATTTTTTTGAAGTCGGTTTAATTTTTTTTAAAAAAGTCAGTTTATTTCATGATTTTTAGTTGTGTTAAAGCGTTGTGAACTTAATTATTAAAAGGAACTTGTTGTTGTTAAAAGTAAATGAGAGTGTGGATAAATTACTTGTTCTCGCGAGAAGGCCCAGCGAGACTTCTCGGCGAGATTTCTCGCCGTGGGTCTGGATGTAATATACACAAGTATCACGTAAGCCCTACATACATTCCATCGACCAATTGCAGTTCTGCCTTCCAACTCCTAACCGTTAAGGAATACTGTAGCTTCATCATCAGCACAGTAGCATCAGATGTTGATTCAATCATACCTCACAAGCAACATTTAAGCCCTACATACTACTAAATAGTTTCCATCGACCAATTGCAGTTCTGCCTTCCAACTCCTAACCGTTAAGGAGTACTGTAGCATCATCATCAGGACAGCAGCATCAAATGTTGACACCCTGAAGCATATACCTGAGTAAGACATGATTACGTAACAAAAACACCATACGAGCATACAATTTTCGGTGGTTGCCCTCGATTTCTCCTGGATTCCATGATCAGATCCTGGACTGGTGAAAATGGGACCACCTCAGAACTGAACTCTATCCAACAAAAAAAAAATTTGAAATCCGTCCATAATTGACGAAATTATCGGTGAACACACATAAAAAAAAAAATATTATACATACAGACGAATTGAGAACCTCCTCCTTTTTTATAAATAAATTCCTTGGACTTACACACCAATTGCCTAGCCCCAAACTAAGCTCAAAGCTTGTATTATGGATGCCAGAGAAAGGAGAGACATATCATCCATATCTCGAGTACAAATGCCGATGTTCATCACACAAACATCTGCCCCTAGCGGGATTCGAACTCGCGACCTTTGGTTTTGTAGCCAGGTTTCTAGCCACTCGACCAACGGGCCAGTCAAAATACTCATTGTGGACAAGGCTTTAAACTCATTAACTTTTTAATACAGCTTCATTGTCTTAGAGGCCATCTAACCCATTTCTCTTCTAACGAAAAATAAACTCAAACAACGCTTCTAAAATACATCTTCATATAACTTTTAATTACTTGTTAACAAAAATGACTTACTTAGGATTGCTCCTCATAAATTATAACTACCATTCAAGAAAATAGTTCAAGCTTGCTTCTAAAATAGAGTCGCACAAATGCGAAACTCTAAAAGGTTGCATTATCCAACTTTATTAACAGCGGGGTACTAAGTGATTTTAAGCTAGGCAGCCTTAATTTACGAGGAAGTGGTAGAATTTTACTGAGAAAATTACTAGTAAACTAGTGTCTAATATTTAACTATTATATTGTTAGTTAAAACGAGTGTGCTGGTGGCCTAGTGGTGAGGATCGGGCCTCACCTACGTGAGGTCCGTGGTTCCAGACCGGGCCCACAACTCTGGATTTTTCGAAAATCCATGTGTGGATTTGTGCCATTAGCTCGGTGGTGAGGGAAAACACCGTGAGGAAGCTTGAACATTCAGATAGTTTCTGACTTTAGTTCAGTTAGATCTGAATGTGTAACCTTGATCCAATCTGTCTGGTTCCCCTCTAAGGGTTACGAAGGTCTGATGGCAGTCGCTTCACTGTAATAACCAGCCTCGCCAAATCCTGGATCATGGTCAAAGCGGATCACGCACAGGAACGGGATAAAATTTATTCTTAAGCTATTTTTTAAATGTTTTGACTTCTAAAAATATAACTTCCTTTTTATTTAAGAAACAAAACTACGTAACATGATTAACTTGAACGCAACCAATAAGGGGAACAAAAATAATGACACATAAAAAATGGGATCCCTTCCCAGATTCCGCTCAATTACTCGCCAACACAAGTATAGAAAGATCAGATATTATTAGTTTGTATCGAGGAATGTTCAAAGAGCTGACCTTTGGGCACAGTGTAGCTAAAGGAAATTCAAACGCAGGTTAATAAAAATCTGGTTGATTGTTCAAATCTGGTTTATATACGAGACCATAGCTAATCATTACAGATAAATGAAACTAAACTCTATTAATAATTACGATGTTTCTGAATTGTCTTTCATTTGCTTCCATTTTCCAGAATCGTTGTTGAGACATTTTTAAAACATAGTTTTCATCCACAATTTGTATTAGTTCCATTATGCAACTATTCATGGAACTTCTGACAACGAACCGTTATTATTTATTCTTCATTTCTATTCCAATCAATCGACATTGAAAACAAGAGTAACCATTCGTAATTTCGTATGTACGAGTTTGACCCTGCTTTAGTTTATAAAATATTGTTGTTTTATATAAACTGGTTAAATACGAGTAGAATCACACGGAAAACTAAGGTCTGTGTTCAACTTGAATTTGAATTAAGTCTGTATTCAAGCAAAATTAATGTAGACGCCAGTAATAAAAGCGCAGTCAATCCTTGGCATAAACGCTGGAAACTTACGATGAATTAGATTTAGGTTTTAGGTGGGCACTAAACTAGGGATGTACGTACGTGAATTTAGACTGTACTGCATAATATAAACAGAAGGCAGCTTCTGTCAATATTATTCATGATATGGACACACCAATTGTTAAGCCCCAAACTAAGCTCTAAACTTATCCTTTGGAAGCTAGGGAACGGAAAGGCATACTTAAATACTTTTCTAAACAAACATCCATAACTCGAGTACAAATGCCGATGTTCAACCCACAAACATTTGCCCCAAGCAGGATTCGAACCCTTAGTTTTGAAAATGACGAGACCAAAAGGGCCCATTAGGTGTTTTGATAATTTTTCGTTATTTCATTAAAATTTGTGAACGTGTTTATTTTTATTATGTGTTTCATACAGACTGCAAAGAAACTGTATCAAACATTCTTCAACGTTGCGTTTATGCCGGCTACATCCATCGGAAACACAGACCTGGGTACGCTACAATTGCGAACCTTATTTAGCCATTCTGTTTATCAACCGTATAAAAACGAGTATATTTATAAATAGACGACCAAAAGGTTAACATTACTAAAAGTTACCCGGAACCAATAAGTTAACTTAAGTGGGTCCTGCACAAACCAAACTTATCTCACTGCAACAATCTCGTGCCTTCGGTGTTGGATGATTGATGGCAAGCGTGGCTTCACACAAGTTATCCAAGAAATATATCAGGGTCGCGCAAATGGACTGTTTGTGTGTTTAAATGTTGAATTATGCAACTGGTGTAAGGCAACTACAGACTGCCACCTTGGTGTATTGCTGAGCTTTAAAACTTTGTAGATCTTGGGTTCAAAATTTGCGGAGAACACTTTGACATTGTGAAGTTTTCCCAGACATTGCAGGCTTCAATCACCTGCATGTCCGATAAAAATGATGAGTCTGGAAGGCACGTTAACCGTTGCTCCACGACTATGATCCAAAAATTGTCTTGTTTCCCTTGTTAGGGTTACAAAAGTCCAATGGCAGTCGGTCCAATATCTAGGTTAGTCAAATCAGGATCATAATTGCAGCGGACTCTGGGTCACATGATATATAACTGGGGAAACACTCAAGGATGGGTACAAAAACAGATAAAATCGGTCATTTCTTTTTATACAAAGTTGCGGACTAATATTAATAGCCTCCTAAAATGTCGACACTACTAATAGTTGCCCTCAACCAATCAGTTATCTGAAGTGGCTCCTGCCAAACTGGAGTTATCTCACTGCACCAATTCCGTGCCTTCGGTGTTGGATGATTGATGGCAAGCGTGGCTTCACACAAGTTATCCAACTTGTGTGTTTGTTTAAATGTTGAGTTATCTAACTGGTGTGGGGCAACTAAAGACTGCTTGGTGTGTTGCTGATGCTGAGCTCTAAAACTTTGGAGATCGTGGGTTCAAAACTCGCGTAATTTCATGTTTCCTAGACATTGCAGGCTTGAATCACCTGAATATCCGATAAGAATGATGATTCTGGAAGCTAGTTAGCCGTTGGTCCCCTACTATCCCTACTATCAAAAAATTGTCTGGTTGCCCTAGTTCTGGTTACAAAAGTCCACTGGCAGTCGCTACAATTTCTAGGTTTGTCAAATCAGGATCATAATTGCAGCGGACTCTGGGTCACATGAGATATAACTGAGGAAAAACTCAAGGATTGGTGCAAAAACAGATAAAATTGGTTATTCTTTTTTAAGAAAAATAAAAACGCACATCATTATTAATAGTCTACCAAAATGTCGACACCACTAATAGTTGCCTCAACCAATCAGTTATCTGAAGTGGCTCCTGCCAAACTGGAGTTATCTCACTGCACCGATCCCGTGCCTTCGGTGTTGGATGATTGATGGCAAGCGTGGCTTCACACAAGTTATCCAACTTGTGTGTTTGTTTTAAATGTTGAGTTATCCAACTGGTGTAAGGCAACTAAAGACTGCCACCTTGGTGTATCGCTGAGCTCTAAATCTTTGGAGAATGTGGGTTTAAAACTCTTGGGGAACAATTTCACGCTGTAGGGTTTTCCCAGACATTGCAGGCTTCAATCACCTGCATGTCCGATAAGAATGATGAGTCTGGAAGGCACATTACCCGTTGGTCTACGACTATGATCCAAAAATTGTTTTGTTGCCCTTGTTGGGGTTCCGAAGTTAAAATAACAGTCGCTCTAACAATATCTAGATTAGTCAAACCAGGATCATAGTTGCAGCGGACTCTGGATCACAAGAGATGTAACTGGAAACAAACGCAACGGATACAAGAACAGATAAAATCGGGCATTCTTTTTCAAGCAAAAAACGCAGACCATTATAAATAGTCTACCAAAATTGTCAACACTACTAAAAGTTGCCCTCAACCAATCAGTTATCTGAAGTGGCTCCTGCCAAACTGGAGTTATCTCACTGCACCGATCCCATGCCTTCGGTGTTGGATGATTAATGGCAAACGTGGCTTCACACAAGTTATCCAAGAAATATATCAGGGTCGCGCAAATGGACTGTTTCCTGAGTTGCGTAAGCTGACTGATCTATTGCGATTTTTATTTGTATCTTCGGATGTAGATAATGTTCTTTGGTATTAAGCTATTTATTGCATAAGTGCCTTTTAGGTGGTGAGAAATTGTGATGCTTTTATTCCCTATTTTTTGAATTTGGAAGCAATAGCTGGAATGCTTAAGGCTAATCTCAGGTCATGTATAAACAATGCATATACCAACATTGTAGTAGTAGCAAAATACAATGTTTTACTTACGTAACAAGTAAACCGGCACTTTTGAAATATGAAGAAACAAAGCCGTTAATTAGAAGATTGTTGTTTCACCCTTACCATTCTCATGTCTTTTTCACGCAAAATGCTGCATGTGTTTATGATTACATAATATGCTTCCTGTTTTCAACTCCCTCCTACTTTTGTGTAAAACGGAGAATGATCTGAACAACTTTTAAATTGTTGTTTGCCGTAATTAGTTTAATTTCTCCTCAGAATACGAGTAAAGTAGCGAACCATTGTTTCCAATTTACATTCCTCTGTCTATCTTCATAATTATGCTTTAGGCTACAAGTCTTAGAGCGTGACTTGATCTCTCAGTACTACTGTAATGTAAGACAAAACCTTGTGTTCACAACTTAGTATAACAGGACTAGTTCTGATCCTCCACTTTGAGTCGACATCAAGGCGTTTCCTGTTTCTAATGAGAAAGCTACGCTGAGATTCGAATCCAAAGTTATTCTGAAGTTGTGTGTTGGGAAGAGGATGAAGTGTTTTACAAAGTAAATGATAATTCGTTATATTCGGAATAAAACTTGCGTATTTGTGCAGCAAGTTTTATTCCGACGAACGTATACTAAAATGTAAATAAAATAAATTAATTCTGTGGACTGAATAGACCAGAAATAAGCGAAAATATGCATAGACGCTAACGCAATTATAGGTACCTACTCGTATATACCATTTGACGAGGTAAGTTCAAATTGTACACACTAAGAAATATATTGCTTATGTGGTGAAGTGAAGTAATGAAATTTTAACATACACCTTATGTTATATTTACGAAGAAACAATAAGGTGTCACTCTATTTATAACAAATAAAGTTCAGCTTGTTTTGTTGAAAAACTTGAAAAACACAAGTAAAATAAATTATCATGATTAAAAGAACGAGCTTGCGAAAAATTTTAACCGGTCCAATGAAAAATTTCCGTCGAAGGTTTTTGCACGAAAACATCTTTTGAAATCCTGGTTGATTAGACAGGTCTTTGAACGTATATACCGCGGTTAAAAAACTAAACGAGCGAGTTGAATAACAATTCGTTGGCTAGAAATGTTTGAAAACAACAAGATTAACGAAAAATCATCTGTCAGCGTTTTGTTTAACGTGATCATTTATTAATTCATTTATCAAAATCAAAGTGTATCGAAGATATTTGATATAAATTGTTCGTAGTTATTTAAAAGAGTTGAAATCTTCATTATCTTCACAAATTTATCAATTCAGGGCTAGCTTCAATAATCCCTCAATTCGTAAGTAGTTCTTAAGTAGCTTAGTTGCCTTAACAATCATCAGTATGAAGCCAAATATACCAAAATAATTCATTCATTGAGGATTTAATTTTTTTATCATCTTATTAAGTGCTCAATGAACCGCATTACGTTATTACGTCACCTTTAAGGTCACTTTTAATTTCATGTTTGAATTTTAAACCATTGCTGAACAAATGTATTTTAATATTATGTGAGTTATGTCCTTTTGCAGAATTTTTTAACACTTGCCACTGGCTCGTAAGAACAAAAGTCATTTATAACGGTGTCAAAAGCAGCTGCTTTAAGTTATTTCTTATTCGCACATTCATGAAGCGAAACTGTGTTGGACAACTCGACGATTCGTTCAATAAACATTATTGATTACTCACTATTTGCACTTAAGCACCCCTTGCATGCCTTAAACTTTTTCATATATTTTGCCAGTTTAATGAAATTGAGCAATATGTTCACTTGATATAAAGTAAAAGCTACTGCCCTAGGAAATCAAATAGTTTCATCCTTCACAAGTTTTCTGTCTGAATCCTATTCAGTGCATATCTTTTTTCTACACTCTTAACAGGATGGGGATGATACAAAATCTCGGTTCCTACAATAAAGGACCAACGCTACAATCAAAAACGTTGACTGAAAAATTATATTAAGTATCTTAGTAGAAATAACCTTATAATTCAACTTGTCTCTATACCCTTAATAAAATACGAGTCTCCTTTGAATTTCACATGTCACCAATTCACAAGTGAAATGCTACCTCTCAGTAACAGCATTAACATAATAAGTAGATTTATTCATTCTAAATCAAAACGCCATACGGAAGCGAGTCTTCTTAGGAGTGATGGTGTGCAGACCCCCATGTTTTTATCTTCGTCAGTCCGATCACGTACATATCATCACTTAGGAGAAAGGACATTTCTACACTTTGAAGATATGAATGTTTAAAACAAATGGAATTATAAGGAGACTCATTTTGATGCTTGCAATGTCTTTACTTATATTGTGACTGAAAATTAAAATGTAGACTTAAGAGAGGTAGAGCTTTGAGGAAATTCCACTCGAATGAGCCGCTTGTGTGAGGAAGTACTCCACCTTACAGAAGACCGCAGTGAAGTAGCACTTCGTAACTGTTGTGCTATGTTTCTGCTGGTGAGTAATGTTGCCAGAGCTCAGTTGGGGAGGGTATGGGGTTAGGGCCGGCAACACATCAACGATACCTCTGGTGTCGCGGATGTCCATGGGCCGCGGTGATTGCTTACCATCAGGCGACCCGCCAGCTCGTTTGCCGCCTCTGACATAAAAAAAAAACTAAGCTTCAGTCTATTTGGGCTTAAATGATAACGGTTTCAGTTTGCCTTCAAAAGAAACCGACACTACATTATTATGTTTAAGTAATAAGACCTTCCTAAGAAGCGAAAAATCATAATTAGAGCTTGAAATATAGGGCTTGAAAATAAATCAACAATAACTTCGTATAAAAAGTACACCTGTCATGATGATCCTAGATCATCTTAGGTGAAATGGACTATAGTTCTATTGAATCAAAAGCATAATTAATCAGATGAGTTCACATCCATTTAAATTATCCAGGATTAAGTATTAAAATGCAATTTATTTCAAAGTAACCAGACTCAAAATGTTCCATGCGATTTACAGTTTCAATGCGATTTGCAAATGCAGTGCAATTTTGTGCCGAAAATTCGTCAATTAGTTAAGGAACAGTTCTCAATCATTACGGTAAGAAATGGAAATAAGTTTGACAACCTACATTCTTCATTAAAACATAGCATCAATATAAACTTAACCTGTTTCAAAAGATAAGGATATCCGTATGCATCACGACGTTCAATGTTAATATTGTGGACTCTGTAAAAAACTCGGTAATTTTCCTCTGCTATCAAAATCGCGTGTTGAATTTACTCTCTTCCTACGCTGTAGATTAAGAGGATGCACTCCGTCTACTAGCGCCGGCATTCGTCTTTATTTATTTGTTATAAATCTAAGATATTTAGACAAATTATTAATGAGGCATATGTGTTGCACAAAAAATGACAAACATTTACGATTTTCAAATGTGAACTTTGATATATTTTTCATTATTTAAGTTAGCCATAATCATTATTACTACTGCACTTTTGGCAATCATCACTATTATGGCTCACTTTATACAGGATAAGTATTTTAAATAGATTTTCAAAAAAATACTACAGTGTTATTTTTTATTTTAATATTATTAGTACATTTGTAACAATTCAAGAAAAACTAATTACGGCGCTTGTGTACAGACTGTACCCTCAAAGGCTTTGCTTATTCGAAGTAGCGGTGCGTGAGCATTCGTGTCCTGGTTTTGTTAATATGTATCACGTTTTAAACATTTCCACGGTGAATACGGTTCGTGAACACAGGTATGGGTCTGTTTTTGGCTTTGTAACAGTCGTTTTTGTAATGTAACTCACAGTGGAGTGCAGTCATGGTTGTACAAAGTGAAATTTAAAATTGCGATAAATAATTCGTGCATGAAACAAGTTTATTCCAAGATTACAAAAAATACAGGAATTTGCCTAATGTTACAAAATATTTAAGACTATTTTGTGAGACTTTTTATATTTTAATGTATTAAATATTAGATAAACTAAGCGGTAATTTACCAATTTTCCGGGGTATCTCCTGATTGCTTCAAACGATACCTGTGGGAAAAACGGTTTAGTGCCTTTCTATGTCCTACCCGCCTGTCCGGCTTGGCGTTTTTTTTTTCTTCATATAAGCACGGTTCATTCACTCCCCTTTATCAGATGGTTAGCAAAAGAGGAACCCTGATAGCCATGACAACGGATGTGGTACCAAAATGGTATCCCATTCGTTGGCGCTATCGCGCTTCTCTTAAAGGAAACAAGGTTATAGAAGATAGGAAACACGGAACTTGGTGAATCATTGCATCGTTTAATAGTTTGGCAAAGAAATGAGTGTAGTAGAGTGAATACCCCATCTGGAGTAGGCGTTGGTTCAGCAGTGGATTACATCTTTTCAGGCTATTATTATGTGCCAGTTATATTATGACGATGATGATGATGATGACTCCTACCCTAATGAGCATTAGGGATACTTCATACTGAAAATATTAAATTTCTACTCACTCTACTATAATATTTTACATCTACTGCATAAAACAATTTCTCCGATTTCCAAGGTCAAACAGCTCAAGAAAACAGCACTGGCGACCCGTATGCATACTTCAGATGATTGATGAGAGCAAGGCGTTCATAGACACCGCGTTCATCGAATAGGAAATGTATTTCATCAAACATACATTAATTTGATTACTGGGAAGAACGTTGTTTGAATTTGAAGAGGGATGAGGTGTTTTCTTTTTGTACTTTTTTTGAGATTTTGAAAATGTTCTTTCTGCATTGACAAAGATTATGTCTTTGCCATCAAAGTGTGTGTATGAAATTGACTTTTTTAAATAGCAATAAAGGGTGTGTGTGTAGTGCACCCTGTAGGCTTACTGAATTATGTACTTGGTTCATATTAAAATTTTTAGCAAGCAACAAATACCTTCCTTTATCTTGCATTGTCATTATTGAATATAGAACAGATAGATTTAGAAATGTTTTTCTATTACATTTCAAACATCAATTCACTGTTAAACTACTCAAGCTTACAGGCTAAATAATGCTTATTAGGTACTATGAATTCAACCGTAGCTCCTTCTCCAAAGTTGCAGCGTAAATACAAGCACAAAACTCATCAAGTTAGTTTAGCCAGCCAGCTGTATCGCTTCCTCGGTAGGTGTCCTTATTTTAATGTAGAATTAACAATTATTATTCTTCTTAAAATTTGCTTAAGATGATTATTTATAATCCACGACAATAGTATAGTCGTCAGAAAGAAACTATACCCAAACAAACAAGCACAAAAGTCATCTAGCTACTCTTTGCTTCACTAGTTAAACTATTTAAAATAATGCTATTTACTATTCTACAAAAGCCAGCAGTTACTTTTCTGGTTGCACCAGCCAAACACAAGAACAAAACTCTTCCAGGCCCATTTGTTACTTAGCTTTGCATTAAACTATAGAATGATGTTTATACTTTTATCACACTAAAGTTAAATTTCCAAAGAAAAAGACTGCTCGATTTCAATATCTAAAGCTAAACTCAAGCACAAAACTCATCCAGCCAGCTACTCAGCTGTTTCGCGTGCACTCCGCTCGTAAACTCCCGCCTAGCGCACGCCGTGTCATCACTCGCGATAGTGTCGCCGGCAATAATTATATATCGTAATTTGATTGTGTTGATCATTCAATATTACTTATGAAATTAAAACATTACGGTGTCGCAGACGTTGCTCTAAAATTCATAGAATCGTACCTCACTGACAGGATACAAAGAGTTAGTATTAATAACACAAATTCGTCTGGTGCGAAACTACAAATGGGCGTGCCCCAAGGCTCTATGTTAGGGCCTTTGCTTTTTCTTATATATATAAATGATCTTCCATACTATACCAAGGACCTCTGTGAGATAGTTTTGTTTGCGGATGATACTTCCCTCATATTTAAAACGGGTAGAAATGAAAAATCATTTGACAAAGTAAACATGGCTCTCTCGCAGGTTTCTCAATGGTTTAGTACCAATAATTTGTCACTTAATGCTAATAAGACAAAATGTGTAAAATTTATGATGCCTAATGTAAGGCAAATTGATACGCAAATTACTATGAATAATGCGCAATTAGAGATTGTCCATTCGGTCAAATTTTTAGGAATAACCATTGATTCAAAATTACAATGGGCTCCTCACATAACTGCACTAACAGGAAGGCTTAGCTCAGCTGCTTACGCTGTTCGAAAAATAAGATATGTCACTGATGTTGAAACGGCAAGACTGGTTTTTTTCAGTTACTTTCATTCTGTTATGTCGTATGGTCTACTGTTGTGGGGCTCTGCTGCCGACATTGAGTCTATTTTCATATTGCAGAAAAGAGCTATCCGTGCAATCTACAACCTTAGACCTCGTGACTCGCTTAGAGACGTTTTTAAAGAAATTAACATCTTAACAGTTCCTTCTCAATACATCTTTGATTGTATTTTATATATTAGAAAATACTATGAGAACTTTCAGAAAAAGTCCGACACTCACCAATTCAACACAAGAAATAAGCACAGACTTGCCTATCCAACAATCAGACTTCAAAAAACTGGAAAGACTTTCGTAGGCTTAAGCATAAAAATGTTTAACAAAGTACCACAAACTCTTGTTGAATTACCTTTGCATCTATTTAAACTTAAAATAAAGAATTGCTTAATGAGAAAAGGATATTATAAGATACAAGATTTCTTAAATGATGTCGACAAGAATTTGTGGGTGTGACAATTTCTTGCCTCTCTGCACATGTTGTTGTCATATTTATTATATTATATTTTATTATTATTTATTATTATTTTTGACATATATAAATGAACATTGTAAATGAAAATATGGCATTTGAAAAGAGCAACTGTCGAGTTTCTTGCCGATTCTTCTCGGCAGTAACTGCTTTCCGAATCGGTGGTAGAGTCATTTTTTTGTAGTTTTCTGACGATTAATAAGTGCTTCTATGAAGCCTATGTTAATAAAGAATATTTTGAATTTTGAATTTTGAATTTTGACTCAAATCACGACGCTCGCCATTCGCGGCCTCCATTTGTGCACTGTTCCAAATTCACACTAAAGTTAAGGAAAATGCTATTTTCTATTCTACAAAAGCTAGTAGTTACTTCTCTTAAGTTGCACTAGCGAAATTTAACATAAACACAAAACTCATCCATTGGCGACATTTGTCATTCGGCTATCTATGCTTTGCATTATCTTAAGTATGATTATTAAAACACTTAAGAATAACACATACAGGTAAGTCAAACTTCTCAAAAAAATGCCAGATTGAATTCACCAGAAGCTACTTTTCTGGAGTTATATCTGTGTAAGCACAAGCACAAAACTCATCCAGCCAGCTACTCAGCTGTATCGCGTGCACTCCGCTCGTAAACTCCCGCCTAGCACACGCCGTGTCATCACTCGCGATAGTGTCGCCGGCAATAATATATCGTAATCCTCAAATCACGACGCTCGCCATTCGCTGCAGCGGCCCCCCATTCGTACACTATTCTATAATTGATCTCCTTAGGAGAATGCTATTTTCTACTCTACAAAAGCTAGTAGTTATTTCTCTTAAGTTGCACCAACCAAACACAAGCACAGAACTCTTCTAGCTCCATTTTGTTACTGGTCTATAGAAGTTTTGCATTATCTTTAGAATGATATTTATACTTTTGAGAATGCTTACATCACACTTAAGTTAAATTTCAAAAGAGATTGTCAGCTCGAATTCAACAAAGGCTACTTTTCTAAACCTAAACACAAGCACAAAACTCATCCAGCCAGCTACTCAGCAGTATCGCGTGCACTCCGCTCGTAAACTCCCGCCTAGCGCATGCCGTGTCATCACTCGCGATAGTGTCGCCGGCAATAATATATCGTAATCCTCAAATCACGACGCTCGCCATTCGCTGCAGCGGCCCCCCATTTGTTACTGGCGACATTATCATTGTCCGCCACTGGCCTCATATTCGGACGTCATTTGTCAGAGCGTACAGTCGGCCAGTTTGCTATTTGTATGTGGTGGTGCGATACACTCGGCTGTTGGGGATGTCTAGCAAGTACGCTAGGTGGCCTTGATTTTTTTTTATACGAGTGTTTAAGCTTCGCTGTGACAGTTTCGGTCCACGGGGCGAAAAGACAAAATAATAAGGACCTTTTTTTACAAAATATTAAGGACCTTTTATTAAATTTAAAATACCTTTATTGGGACCGCGGTTCGAGTCAACCAATACTTTTTTGGACTTGGTGTGAGCTAAGGATTTATTTTAAGCACGCGTTTTTAAAAATGTTTCTTCCTAATTCCATTTAATTTATTTACATGTTGTTTGCATTCTAACTACATGGAATTGTAAGAAGAATATCAGGCATTTAAAATTCTGCCCTAAACATCACACAATACTGTTGAACGTACAAACAATAGTGTACCTTGATATTTTTATTACTCAGTAGTTAGTTGCCTTAACTACCCGTCTTTATGTACCAAATCAAGTTTGATCTGTCACGTCTAAGTGCGTATCGGTAATGAAACATAGTTATGGCCGGAGCGCGCAGTCAGCACAATTATTGGATGTTCATATCAGAATGTCAATAGTTAATGATTTGTTTGCCAACCATTAATTAGTGAGCGGAGTATTGATTCCCGTTGAAATATGGTATTTGAAAGGTGTACAGGTGATTAAGAGCGTACCTAACATTTAGCAACTATGAATGGAAATCAGTGATATGGCATTTTATTAGTGGGAAACGGACAGTCAATTAGTATAGGTACTTGGCTAATAACACATACTGCCCCCGTGGTGTAGGAGTGTGGTGTTTAGTTATAGCGCTAGGCTTCAAAACTGCGGAGGGCGTAGGTTCAAATCCCGCGGGGAACACCACCACTTTGTATAGGTTTTTACAGTTTGGTTGCAGGCTTGAATCATCTGATCCAATTAAAAAGGATGTATCAATGCTTCTGAAGGCATGTTAGCCCGTTGGTCCTGACTGTGATCCAAATTGTCTGGTTTCACTTGTGTGATTTGTGGAGGTCAGTCGACAGTCATCGTAATAACCGGCCTGGCCAATTCAGCAACATAGTGAAAGTACTCTGGGCTTCAAGTCAATGGTCGCAACGGGGAGAAACGCTAAGTGGGGAGAAGCGACAGTTTTCGGGTCGCAGTTTCAAATCAAATGCATAAAAATGCTACAAATAATTTTATTATATTATATGTGAATTCTAATTTATATGAAAACTAGCTGCCCGCCCCGGCTTCGCCCGTGGTACTTACTTACAACCTTCCTTAAGAATCACTCTATCTATTACAAAAAACCGCGTCAAAATCCGTTGCGTAGTTTTAAAGATCTAAGCATACATACGGACATACAGCGAAAGCGACTTTGTTTTATACTATGTATTGATGATATTAAAATTCAAGGTGAAGTTATCTTAATGACCCCGAAAGTACTTAACTGCCAAGAAACGTACCGCTTTAAAAACTTACTTATCCTGGTGCGAAATGAGGGAAGTTTGTTATGAATTTTTCGCACATTTTTGTGACAGGTCTTGTGGACTGTTAAATTGAGCTCTGTTGAATTTCTCGAGTGATCTCGACGTCCTATGTACTGTATTATACAAATTTTCTTCTTGACGAACATTCTAAGTCATGGACGACGACGATGGGCTAATCTTACTTATTTTAAGATTGAGTTCAAAAACAGATAAACGAATAATAACTCCTTATTATCATATTTAACTACTGACAACTCGTCTTAACCGTTTAAAAATAAAAAAAATAACTAAAAAGCGCGCTTAGCACTTCTCCCGCCCCGGTTGAATCCTCGGCTATTGTTTTGGAGCACAGGGTACACTACGACTATTTTTCTGAGATGATCGGCCTGATCATTACAATGGAGCAACTGTTAACTACTCCCCGTAACGTAACCCTAAGAAAGAAAATTAGATAATTTAAGCGGCTTACAAGCCTTTCGAAGCACGGAATCATCATTCTTATCGGACAGCCAGGTGATTTATGTCTGCAATGTTATCTATACTAATATATAAAGCTGAAGAGTTTGTTTGTTTGTTTGTGTGAACGCGCTAATCGCAGGAACTAATGGTCCGATTTGAAAAAAATATTTTTGTTTTGGATAGTCCATTTGATGAGGAAGGGATTAGGCTATTGGAAATCGAAATCCACACGGACGGAGTCGCGGGTGGCCGCTAGTTTTTAGTTCAGAAACACGTTAAATTCACCGAACAATAAATAATTACATCGTTAAATAAGTTTTAACTCCAAGCTGAGCTCTTGTTAGGCTAATCCTACTTACGCGACCTGCGTCGGATCTCAGCTGAGAAATAAGTTTCGCTGTTCCTCGGATATCTCTTGAATTAAGAGTTGATTAAAGTTGATAATTGCAATTCGCTCTTTGAATCGAAATGGATGGGATGAAGTCGTATTTTAGTGTTCGTGTAAAAAAAAATCCATTTGACCTAATTTGAATAAAATGTTAGAATGTCAATGTATTAATATGATATTATCTATGTTTTCTCTACTCGTTAAAAGTGAGACGACAGTGTAACATAATGAAATTTAATTTAAGAATGTTTAATTATTTAACACCAAGGATAATGTGCTTTAAATGTAAGGTATGTATCATAAACGTTGAAAGCTTAGAGTGCAAATAAATAAATAAATTCCTTGGACCAATACACCAATTGCTTAGCCCCAAAACTAAGGTCAAAGCTTTCACTGTGAAAGCTACGGAACGGATAGAAATACTTTTATAAACACAAATGAGTTTGCACAACATTTGCTCCTAGCGGGATTTGAACCTGCAACACTTGGTTTTGTAGCCAGGGTCCCCGACCACTATGTGTGTGTCCCACAAAACAAGGTTGACCTCGTTTCTAAGTTTTACCTTTTATTAAATACCTACATAAAAACATATTTACCTTGCCTTTGAATATCTAATTAAACAATTTATTTTCCAACTAGCGGGCGCCCGCGACTTCGTCCGCGTGGATTTTGGTTTCTATATCAACTTTTTTTCCCGTAAGGGGTGGATTTTTGAAATAATCTTTGAAAGGGGATGCCTACGTCATATTATCTTTATGAATGCAAAGTCTCAGCACGATTGGTTTAAAATTGACAAAGTTTCATACTAAAGTTCATCCCCTATTTTACCCCCTTGGAGGTTAGAATTTATCAATATGATTGCTTAGGCGATGCCTACGTCAAAGTAGCTTTATGTATGCAAAATATTAGCCCGATAGGTTTAAAATTGACAAAGTTTCATACTAAAGTTCATCCCCTATTTTACCCCCTTGGAGGTTAGAATTTATCAATATGATTGCTTAGGCGATGCCTACGTCAAAGTAGCTTTATGTATGCAAAATATTAGCCCGATAGGTTTAAAATTGACAAAGTTTCATACTACCGTTCATCCCCTATTTTACCCCCTTGGGGGTTAGAATTTATCAGTCTCATTAATTAGGCGATGCCTACGTCATAGTAGCTTTATGTATGCAAAATATCAGCCCGATAGGTTTAAAATTGACAAAGTTTCATACTACCGTTCATCCCCTATTTTACCCCCTTGGGGGTTGGAATTTATCAATCTCATTAATTAGGCGATGCCTACGTCATAGAAGCTTTATGAACGCAAAGTCTCAAGCCGATCGGTTTAAAAAATGACAAAGTTTCATACTAACGTTCATCCCCTATTTTACCCCCTTGGGGGTTAGAATTTATCAATATGTTTGCATAGACGATGCCTACGCCATAGTAGCTTTATGTATGCAAAATATCAGCCCGATAGGTTTAAAATTGACAAAGTTTCATACTACCGTTCATCCCCTTTTTTACCCCCTTGGGGGTTAAATTAATCAAAATCCTTTCTTAGCGGATGCCTACGTCATAACATCTACCTGCATACCAAATTTCAGCCAGATCTGTCCAGTGGTTTGGGCTGTGCGTTGATAGATCACTATGTAATCAGTCAGTCAGTCAGCAATCAGTCAGTCACCTTTGAGTTTTATAGATATAGATAAAGATAAATAGAAATTACACGCTCGTAAAATGAGAAAATACTTCGCAAGCTCTCGGGGAGATTGTTGTAATATTTTAATGAGACTTAGCCAGATTTCTTTGCAGAAAATCACATTGAATTTTATTTGTAAAGAAGTTTTTCAATTTTTCTTAATTCAATACACCTACACGAAACTTCTAAAAATATATATCGTTAAGAGGACTGTTTATTGGACTTTTATTTAAGTCATTAGGTAAGCAGAATTACAGATTCCAAATAACCATAGAGGGTTGTTAATTACCTTTTTATTTAAAAATAAATAATGGTCTTTTATGTTTTTTATGTTATGGGAAGCCGAACGATCACGAGGGTCACCTGATGAGAAGTGATCACCCCAACCCATGGACATCGACAACAGCACAAGGGTCGTAAATGCTGTGCCTGCATTCAAAACCCCATACCTTTCCCAAATGAGCTCTGGCAACCTTAATCACTAGCAGAAACATAGCACAACAGTTAAGAATAGCTATTTTACTGTGATCTTCTGTAAGGTAAAAGTACTTTCCAAGACGAGCGGCTCATTTGAGTGAAAGTTCCGCTAAGCACTACCTCTCTTAAACTCTGTCTCATCACTTACATCAAAAGATTAACTACAATATTTTCTGGAAAACTAATTAAAAAGTATTTATGTTTTTCAGAAATATACACTAAAATATTGAGCTTTTACTAAATTGTAGCAACTGCACTACCCAAAAAACACATACCACTTAAAGCATTTAATAAATAAAACAAAGGAAAAAATATATATTGAAAATGAAAATCTTTTGAGGCTTTCAAAAAATTTCATTATTTGGTCAATAAATATTTCGTAGAGATTAAAAAAAAGTTTGTGACGTAGAAAGCTCTTTGTGTTGAAACCGGTTAAATTACATAGCCGTTGGATACCGGCCAGTATTCACGTGAAATTTAAATTCGTCTGTCAGTTTTGATGTCATCAAATCACACACAGGATTTATTGGAAACATTCCAAGGACTTTTATTTTTTTGATTTGTTTTAGATGCGTGAATAACGATTTCAGAAGAATTATATTTTGGTGAATAGCACATATAGCGGCTTATTGATTGGATTGATTGATTCAATATTAAATATAACCTTGCCCCTCGCCAGATATTTGTTCGTGTTAATACATTGCTAAATATAGAAGAAATAAAGATAACTCATAAAATAACGTGATAAAATTTGAACGAAATAATTAATACCTATATTTTGGTTTCAAACTTGATGACGATGATGTGATACAATTTTTAACTCGTACTTTTTCGTACTACTTTGCTAGTATTTATTTATTTAATTTTTTTATTTAAATATTTCACAACATTACATTCATTGATCTGACTCTGTGTTAAGTAGCTTATGCACTTGTGTTAAAGACATCAGAATTATCAGTGGTATTACAAACATACTTAAATAGATACATATAACACCTGACCAGGACAAACAGTAGTATTTTAGTTGTTATACTAGTAACCCGAGCACGCCTCAAACAGTGCCACTACAACAGTACAAAGGAACAGAAAATCTGAGAGCCGAATAAATTGACCCTCAGACATAACGGCTCAAGTGGATAGATGAAAAAGGAGCTCATATTATTAATCGTGCCCACGTCAAGGGCGCATTACACTGTCGCACGGAGTGACGAACGCGTGACTGTACCGGACTACTGGTGTGATATAATCACGAGTGGACACCGCCTACGAAAATCCATACTAATATTATAAATCGAAAAATGAGTTTGTTGTGACACAAGGTTAGAAGTACGGATCAACCAATAGGGTACTTTTTATATACCCGAGTGAATTCTACGCAGCAAAACCCTGGAGGAAAGCTTTTCATAAACATAAGTTCATTAAAATTAAATTAAGTATCAGCTTATTAATGTCTCACTGTTTAATAAAATCTTCTTTCACTAAATATCTTGCTTTCGTTACAATTACGTAGTTTTATCTTAATCAATACGTTTGTGTTTGAATTTTTTTTTCCCGACCCTAGAATCGAACCCAGGACATCACAAACACGACCCAGTTCTCAAATAACTTTACGTCAAGGGCGCATTACACTGTCGCACGGAGTGACAAACGCGTGACTGTCCGGACTACGGGTGTGATATAATCACGAGTGGACACTGCCTACAAAAATCCTAACTAATATTATGAATCGGAAAATTAGGTTGTTTGTTTGTTGCACCGAACCGATTGCTTTAAAATTTTCCGGATTAAATAATAAGGTTTATATCCTAGAAAAAACAATGTTTTCGCGGATTCACTAAAATATTGTTTGCGAAATAACCGAATACCACGCGGGCGAAGCCGCGAGCGCAAAGCTTGTATTTAATAATAAAAATAAGTATTAGCTTATTAATATCCCACTGTTTGGTAAAAACTTCTATCATTGAATGTGTTTATCATATTTTATTGTCGTTACAAATAAAATATGTAGTTTTATCTTAATCACTACATTTGTTGAATGCGGATTGATGATCAATAACATAGGCTGTGTACCGAAAAACCAACATTTTTTTCCCAACCCTATAATCGAACCCAGGACCTCACAAAACACGGCCCAGTTCTTAAACAACTTCAAGTCAAGGGCGCATTACACTGTCGCACGGAGTGACAAACGCGTGACTGTACCGGACTACGGGTGTGATATAATCACGAGTGGACACCGCCTACGAAAATCCATACTAATATTATAAATCGGAAAATGAGTTTGTTTGTTTGTTCCGCTTTCACGCCGTAACTACTAAACCGATTGCTTTGAAATTTTGCAGACGTAAAGTTAGGAGTCCGGATTAAATTATAGGGTACTTTTTATCCCGGAAAAAATGATGTTCCCAAGGGAAAACAAAAATGTTTGTTTGCAGCGGAAAGCTAGTTTGATATAATTTACGTTAAAGTCCTGCTGTGCATGTCCACTAGAAATAAACATAAAATTTCATTTCCACGTTTTAGGCTACAGAAAGTGTCTCGTTCGTTCGTGGGGCAAAGTATTCACTATTATAACAAGATTCCTAATGAACTTTTAAATTTACCTTATATTAAATTTAAGCATCACATTAAAAAGGTATTAATGGAAAAAGGATATTATTCTACTGCTGATTATGTGAACGATAAGTTAGTATGGAAGTGTTAATTTCGATTTAAATTATGTGAATTGTATATTTTATCATTGTTACAATCATTTTTTATTTTGTGCACTTTGTCCTACAGTTCAATTACATGTTCTATTTTAATTTTATTTTTTAAAAATGACAATTGGATAGACTGTGTCTTAGTAGTCATGCTCTCTAAAATGTCGCTGAGGTGGTGGCGCTATGCGGCAGGAATGTTCTCTCCGAAATGGTTGAATGAGATGATGGCAGACACATACGTCAAACCTTACCATACGTGATTGATCAGGTGTCACCATTAGCGACTGGTCAGCTGGGACTCAGTCTATCTATACAATTTTTTAATTTATATACTGAGGATAAGGAACTGTATGGCTTAGTTAGAGAAAGTAATGAAATTAATGTATTTAAAAAATATTGTACTTATTGGCGATTTAAAAGAGCAACTATCGAGTTTCTTGCCGCTTCTTCTCGGTAGATGACTGCGTTCCGAAGTCGGTGGTAGATTCATTACATTGTGATATCATTGACGATTTATAAGTGCCTCACTTAGGCCTACATAAATAAAGTATTTTTGAATTTTGTTTTTTTTTTTTGACTAACAACTAAAATTATTCATGTGAGCATAAATGATACATGAATAAACACACAAAAAAACATTTTGCCTCCGTAGGCATCATGCAGGATTTGAACCGGCTATCCGCGATAGCGCACTAACCATTCACTCGCCAACCAATCCACTTTCATTAAAAGTTAGTATCAACTTATTAATGTCCCACTGTAGAGTGAGGCCTCCAACATTTTATATCTTGTTTTGGTTACTAGGTTTTGGTTTAATCACCGCTTTCGAATTTGGGATCTGTGATCTACCCGGACTGTGTTCGGAAAAACTGATACTAATTTTACCCGACACGAGAATTGAACCAGGACCTTCAGACTACGGCCCGGTACTTTAGCCACTAGACCATCAAGCCTTATTACATGCCTTTATAACAGTTTCGTGATTCTAAAACTGGAAGCTTTTTGAATTCATTTAAAATGGCAAGTTTTGAAAAATGTCTGCGAACCATCCCCTTACACGTTAAAATTTGAATTTTCATTTAAAATTTGCATATTCGCAAAAATTAACTTTCGACTAGCATGCTTCGTTGCATGAACGAAACACTATAGTTTTATATTATGTACTGCTGGTAACATTAATAAACCTTTTAAATTTTCATAAAAGATTGAATATGTTTTATCAAAAACATAATTAATCTACAGAGGACGTTAAAATTCATGCAATTTTAATATTATTTTGAAGACTTACCACTATGCCTGGGAAAACCAAGCTAAAAGTCAAGAGCGGCGGTGATAATATATGTTCACCGCTTGTACATAAAGAACTCGACATGAATAGCAAATACGTTGCCCTTTTCATATAATGCTTTGCCTTCCAAATTCTGTACAATAAATTGTTATATTATGTACAGTTGAAAATCTCAGTTCCATGAAAATTGATCAAACTCATACTCAAAATATTCATAATTCAATTAGGGTTCATGACTTATGAAAAATAACAAAAAAACGTGATTTTACGACACAAATATGTTCCTGTATCTTCTAAGCATGAAAGCATTTTAAATTTTTAAACCCAGTTTTTGGGCAGCCAAACACATACACAAGTCTGGCGTGTTGATTTTTGGTGCCTTGTGGAATAACAATTAGATGCTAGTCGTCACAGTAGTAAAACCCGCCCGCTGCTGTGATAACTTTATTGTGCCCATAATATGATCCTATTTTCGTCTATATAGGCTTAGACATAATGCCATTAACAGCTGCTCACCTCAATTCCATTTATAATCCGTGACCAAACAGCAGATTACTCGTGTTAGCTGAATAAATAACACGCTTCAGCACCTAAAAGCTATCAAGCACACGAGCTAATTGAACAGACTGGGCCCGTAGCGTCGTGCTAGCCGGGGCACGTCAAAGGAAACGCAATTGTGTGAATGATCAAATTGCATTATTCACACAGCCTCCTGATGGGTTGATAAGCTGTGATGTTTCTGTGGATTTAACGCTGTGAATGTAATGATTTTGCTGGAATAAGATTACACACTTGATTGTGACGACATATTTTAGGTAATGGTTAAGAAGGTGACTGATATATGGAAAGGTCGAGAGTTCATCTACGCTCTGTGCAAACATATATGTGCATGAATATCATTAAGGTATTACTACTTTGTACAGAATGGACGTCGAGAACAAAATCTATGTGTCCGCTGACAGGGGAGAGGGCTTATAATGTTGTGAATTTTTCTTCTCCTTGCCTATAAAGTGACCCGCCACTAGCTTTATTTTTGGTCTTGGAATGATTTGTAGGTACATATTTTTAACACACAAGACGGCATTTTTTTTGTTACAAAAATAGTACAAAAGACAGCAGCTGTCGTTAAGGACATGGACCACAGTGCGTATAAGAAGAAATTTATTCTAGGTGTCTACTCTAGTAGTAAATACCTTAATTATGAATATGTCTTGCTTAACACAAAGAATGACATGCGAATCTTTACTTGCCACTATAAGGCCAAGATCGCCAAATAAGTGGAAATGTAATTACTTTAACCCTTCAAGGTCAATTTCACAGTAAACGCCTATATTCCACATACGTCGGCTTACTGCAAGAAGTCACTAACTAAAAAAAGTCATTAAGTACTGATACTGACATTGTTGGATTCACCAAAGGTAGCACTACATTATGCAAAAACCAGTAAATTTCTATCTGTCATAATTTCGAAGATAAAATTTGTAAAAAATTGATAAGTACTCTTTCTTAGATTTTAGGTGTAAAAAGAAGTCATTATTTTTCTTTAATTAATTCATGTAGTAGCATAGTATTATGACACTATTGATTTTAAGCACTGGCAGAACTCAATAAATCCTTATAATGATTTTATGCGGATGACCTCAGTGAAAAATATGAACACTTAATTTAACCTAAACTCATTAAAAGAGTCTTAGTGATTTCTTCCAAAAATTGTGGTTCTGTAAATGTTTATAATGATTTTATGCGCATGATCTAAGTGAGAAATATTTACATTGAATTTTACGTATACTCATTAAAAGTGTCGTAGTGTTAGATAAGAAGTTTAAGTGTGGTTTAAAGTTAATTTACCAGATTAACAGTTAACGAATTTGGCTATTGACATATGTTAGAAGTCATTACTTTTTAATTGCTTAGAAATGGACGTAATGGCAAAAGTCATTAATTACATATTTTGATTTTTTTAAAAAGTGGTAATGTATATTTTGATATGTCGATATATAAAACAAATGAATAAATGTTAGATCTATACGTGAAAATTTTCATTTCGACTATACCTAGTATACTTTTTAAATAATACCTAATTATATTTCCAAACTTCATTAGGCCGTATCTCAAAATCACAAAACTGCTAGTTAATGAGTTCTTGCAGTAAGCCGACGCATACGCCCTAACATATGCCTAATAGGCATATGTTGCCTATATACGGCGTATAGGCTCGTAACCAGCTGAGTCCAGCGTGCTATTACCGTGGTTGCAGGGCGTGACAATCACTTCGGTGACACGCAGGTAATTGTGATCTGACGTTGAAGGACAAAGCAGTTGAGAGTTTGGCAGATACGTCTTTTTACGCCTGATTTATATTTGGTGTAACCGTTTGCATGGTCAGAATGGTCAGTCTTTTTGAGTAAAATAAATCCGTATCAGCCTGGTTGATAAAATAAATCATACTAAAATTATAAATGTTAGCGTGTGTTTTTTTCGATGTTTGTCCCTCAATCACAATAAAACCGCTGTACAGAATCTGATATATGGGCTGACTTAGATGATAGGTTACTTTTTATCCCGATGCAATGCTCCCATGGGATGAAACAGGACAAACAGACATGTTCATGCACACAAAATCACAAGTGCCTGCCCTGTGCGGGGATAGAACTCGCGATTTCTTGGTCTAAAGTCAACTTGACCACTGCACCAAGCGGCTCGTCAAATAGCCTAGAGATAATATTCGTAATATTGTTCCAACTTAACGGTAACTTTTAGAACCCATAAGTATATGTACCATAACAACGCCGAAGGAGTAACTAGTTTCCTAGCCTGTCAGCTTCTATGAATTAATTTGAAACGGGAAGATGCTAAGTAAGGCTGCTTATACGACAAACTGTCGCATGAAACGGCTTCGCTCCTGTTTCCTATTACGGCATAGAACAGTTGAGACGGCCTTTTTGTGCATCTAAAGCTACTGTAGCGGTATCATGGCATGAAAATAGAGATAAGTAACAGACTAATAAGTTTCTTCGTAACACCTCGATGGTCTAGTGATTTAAGTACCGGATCGATTCCTGGATTGGGTTTTGCATCGGTTTTATTATTTTTATGAAATTTTTCGCATGATTTGTAACTTTTTACTGAAAGCTTTTACTTATCAGATAAGGTGATGAAGTTATCAATTCCAAACAATGGCAGTTCTTAGAAATCTGAAGATAAATTTATTATTTTGAGTATCTCTAGTTTTATACAATATCGGATAGACTGTAGCTACTGTTAGTTCCTCTAATGTTTACACCCATATCCACTTATCTACTTTGAAGCCAGAATATTCACGCACCCAAATACAGGCACTCATAATTCATGCCTGTATGACAACGCCAACAAATTATAAGGGTTAGGACTAAGTGGTAAGTACCATACAATATTGAATCTAGAAGTGATTAGTGAGCACTACTTGTGTTTACAAGGGCGTGTTTTATCTGTTTGTCTAGTCTTTACTATTATAATGAAGCTGTAGAGTGTGTTTGTTTGTTTGAAAATGAAACGTCCACGTGGCAGACCCTGAAGAAGCTGGAGCAATGAATGGACGTTAACTTGAAGGACTGGAGCACTTTGGCACAAGACCGAAAGAAGTGGAAGGTGAGTAGGGAGGCCTTTAGCCCTGCAGTGGGAGAGTATAACTAAAAAATAACCACCAGTAAGCTACTCCGCTCTGAGCTTACTCAAGTATGGTACAGAATTTTTACACAAATTTATTAGTAAATAAATTATAAATGTAGTAGTTGTAGTATTATGGGAATTGCAATAATATATTTTAAAATTGTAAAGCTGTCAATTAATGTTAAATTAGAGATTGAAATTACTTTATAATAATTATATATGTAATTCAAAAGCCTTGCCATACCCTAAAAGAATCCATTATATCCATCCAGTTTAAGTTAAATGTAAAGCTTGATTATAATGTATGAGTGGTGCACGAAATAAATAAATAATTAATTTGCTCATTCTCAAACGTCGGGTCCAGTAAGGGTCTCGATGGCACAATTGGTTGACGCTTTTGTCCGGTTCGCAAGAAGTGCTGCTTTGAATACTTCCCGAAGCCAGCTATTTATTTCTTTATTTATTATTTAAAATCATCTAGCGTTTTTCGAAGCGGAAACGCCAGCTTATCTCAGTTCCACTGGCCTGCATCACGTAAACTATCGATCAGCATTTGAGGGGCTTCCCTCAATGCGGTTCGTTAGCCGTGTTAGTTCACCGGGCGGCGCGTGCCTAGTTGTTTCTTCCGACGTACAAGGTAATATTGGATCAAATAATATTTGATTAGGGAACCAGGTGGTGGTGTTTTATTTGGAACGAAGACCGGTAACCTTATAAGGACGTTGCGAGGAAGTTGATCAGGTAATGTCGTGTTGGATTGTTAGGAGTAGAGTTTGATCCTTCTTTACAGTATATTTTACACTTCACACTTCATTATAGTAGATCTTTGTGGGAAAGAGGTTAAGTCTTGTAAAAATTGGAGATCTGTAAAATCTCGTTCTATTGATTCGAATACATACTTCAAGTGTCAATGTGAATATTTTCTGGTACTTTTAGAACGTAGAAAATAGTCACAAAATGTTGCATCAAATGCCATTATATGCCATCATGTGCCACCTAGTGCAATCAAAATTCTCATAATACACAAAAACAGAAGAATTCATATTGTAGACGTTTAAACTAAAGCATTATTTAACCTCAAATGAGTTTTAAAGATCTCCTATGCTAACCTACTCATAGTTCTCTACTTCTTGTTCGATTGGTAATTTTGTTAGTTCACCGTGCGGCGCGTGCCTAGTTGTTTCTTCCGACGTACAAGGTAATATTCGATCAAATAATATTTGATTAGGGAACCAGGTGGTGGTGTTTTATTTGGAACGAGGATAGTGGTAACCTCGTAAGGAAGTTGATCAGGTAATGTTGTTGGATTGTTAGAAGTAGAGTGTGATCCTTCTTTATAGTTTATTTTACAATTCCTCCTAGTAATTTTTAGTGGAAAAGAGGTTGTTTCTTTTTATAATCTGGAGATTGCTTAAATCTCCTTCTATTAATTCGAATTGATTGCAAGCCTGCTACATTCTTGCCAGTCAGTTGTCAGTCTATATATCTGCGGGTACTTTTAGAACGCAGAACATAGTCACCAAATGCTCCATCAAAAGCCATCAAGTGCCATCAAATGCATCAATTTCATATTTATCAAATATTGACGGGCTCGTTGAGTCCAACCGAGACGAACCAAGAGTCGCGGGTACGAATCCCGCTAAGGGCAAAATTTTTATGTGAAGAAAATCGGCATTAGTAATAATATTCGACTAGGGAACCAGGTAGTGGTGTTGTGTTGGATTGTTAGGAGTAGAGTGTGATCCCTCTTCATAGTTTATCCTTCTAGTATATCTTTGTGGAATAGTGGTTATCCTTTTTCAAACACAGAGTTTTTATCTTTGAATAATTGTAGACTAACTTCAACTAAACACATAGTACAGAGTCCCTAAATGCATCGAACATTGTTTGTGCCATGTACCGTGTATGTTACGCATGGTAAAAGTTTTACAATAATATGTATGACATTTAGGCCCCAAAAAATTGTCCTCAAATATGTGTGATGTTATTATCTACTATGCTAATATAGTTTTAGTCTTTCTTCTTCGATTGGGAATTTTGCCAACTATCTTTTCATATTCCACACCAAATATCTGTGTTAAATGAATATACAGACAATATTTCACGAGACATCGAACTATCAAAAGAATTAATTTAGTAATGGTATCCGATTTCTAAGGCCACTAACATTATTTGTTAAAGTTACTCTCTTTGTAAGTCATTTAACAAATCACACGTAAATAAATGAATGGTTCATTATTTTTACTTAAATTAATTTTAACGTTATTTAACAAGTAGGTATATCTTTATAGAACTTCTTTTTCACAATTCAACAAAATAAAAACAGCTGATTACACGCAGTACATATTATTAGCAAAATGCAAGCTTTAAAACTTTAAAAATAACATTTTCTTTTTGAAAAAAGTTTGCATTCGAAATGTTTGGAAGTGATGTTTGTTGCTTTATTTAATTTTTTAACCATATTGCACTATTTTGCTACTAGACAATGCTACGCATCCAAACTTAATTGAACAGAATGATATGTAAATATCATATACATACTATTTAGTTATAAAATTAATTAATTAATTCAGTTGAACGTTAATGACATGATAACATCATAAATACGGGAATTGGCTTCATGCCCGCGCATAACTAACACGAGTAACACATGTTATAAATTAACACAATCTATGTTATGGGTCGATGGTATAATGGGTTCGGTACCTGACTGTGTTATCGTTATCGTGTTCTAGGTTAATCTGTGGAGAGGAAAAATTTTCGTTTTAATTATTTTTTACAATACTTGCGTAATTTATACGTATAATTTAAATTTTGAATTTTAATATATAGCATCCAGACAAGTACAAACAGACATGGTCATTAACAGAAATGTTGGCAGTGCGGGTATCGAACTCGCGATCGCTTGGAATAACAGTCAACTTCAGCCATTGCAACAAACCAGCTTTCAAATAAGTAGCATCGGGATATAGTCGTACTGTTCCATGTCTTCCCGTGGGTGTCTTAAGAAAAAACAAAGGAACATCTCGGGATATGGGCAGCGGTCATCCCCTGTACTTAATGACACACGAAATCATCATTCTTATTGGACAAACAGGTGATTCAAGCCTGCAATGTGTTCCTCGCGGGTATCGAACCAACGACCTCCGCGGTTTTTGGACAAGTTCTCTAACCTCCTCACCACAGATTCTTATCTGTGGTCTTCCGCAGTGAAGTAGCACTTCGTAACTGTTGTGCTGTTTGCCTCTCTATAATAGAAAAAAAAGATGCAATGACGGTCGCGGGATCGATCCCCGCATGGTACAAACATTTGTGTGCATGAACATGACGTCTGTTTGTATCGGTCTGGGTGTTTCTATGTATAATATGTAAGTATTTACAAATAAAAAGTATATAAGTAATGTTTATCCGTTGTCTGGCACCCATAGCACAAGCTAATGATAAGTTTGGGGCTAGATGGCGCTGTGTGAATAATGTCCAGGATGTCCAGGGATGTCCAGGTTAATGGCGAATATAAACAGATGAAACATACGCATTGAAGGCGCCTAATTGATCAAAATGTTGCCACACATACTTGAAGGTTATTGATAACAATACTATCCACAATTTTGACCAAAATGTGCCCATATATGACAATTTAACTTATTATCTATTTGTCAAAGAGCACAACAATAGGTGCAATCACTCACCACTACGAATATTATCACCTCATTACTATTATGCAGGGTGCATACTGTTTGCTGCAATCAATTGATATTGTATTAGATGGAATGTTTAATAAACAACATTTACATCTAAGTGCTAGGAGATAAATAAATAATAAATAAATAAATAAATAAATAAATGCCTTGGACAAACACACCAATTGCCTAGCGCCAAACTAAGCTCAAAGCTTGTGCTTTGGGAGCAAGGGAACGGATAGACATACCTTAATAAGTTAATAAACATTCATGACTCGAATACAAATGCCGATGTTCATCGCACAAACATTTGCCCCTAGCGAGATTCGAACCCGCGACCCTCGGTTTTGTAGCCAGGGTCTCTGACCACTAGGCTAACGGGCCCGAAAAAAAAGATATGACGTGCAAAAGAATTTCTATATAAATCTATAGCTAAAGTATGACACCATGTGTGCAGAAAACGAAATCCTCCTTGAAGAAGTCGCGAGCGGCTACTAGTATATTTATAAATGGGGACTACAAACTAATTTGTTTAAATATTTATGAACTTTAGTACTCAACACAAATCCACCCGATATATACGAAATGTTAACTTAAAATATTAGTAAAATGGGATAAACAAAGATAACAATTATTTATTCAACATCACAATGGACAAAACCAACGCTTTATCAGTGAAATCACATTTTCAATGGAAAACACGCCCAATTATTAATAACAGATTTTATTTTCCACGAAAACCTCGATTGGAACAATTTGATTGCTGTTTATAAAATATATTTTGGTTTGGGAATTTGAACCTTTACTGTGATTTTGGCTGAACTTTAGTTTTGTGCAAACAATTTTGTTTTAATTTTAAATGAAAAAATACAAATTCATTGATCATTTTTCGCAAATAATTAAATACCCAAGTCAAATTTAATAAATAAAATACCGGCCAATTTCACATACAAGCACTTTGTGTACCTAAATACTAATAATATCATCATCATCATCATCATCAGCCCTTCAACATCCCCTAACAGACGGATAGGGAGATCAGATTTTAAACCACCAGGGAGACACAAGAATAGAAAAAAAAGAAGGAGTAGAACTTTTATTGTCCACACAATATTTTCAGGTTTCTTTCCTGTTTTATTGTATAAATCGTTTTTTTAAATTATTTTTTGTTTGTAGATTATGCCTAAAAGTAAACTGAACAGTCAACCAAAGAGAAAGACAGCCAAAGTTGCAGATAACAAAGACTCAGAAACCAGTGAGAAGGCCGCAGCTAAAGCAGACCCTTTGGACGATGAGGACCAAGGCTTTGGAGGGTGGTTAAGGTAATTGTTAGAGAGTTTGTTTAAAATATGATATTTTAAAAGGTTCCTGCGTATTTGGATAACACAACAAAATTCATTCAAAGTTTTTAAATATAGGGTGTAACAAAATATACTGCAAATATTTTAAGGGCGAATTCTTTAATGGCAATGTAATCGAAATCAGATATTAAAAAGTCAAAATTAATGCCGTCCAAATTTTGCATTTCAGCATTGGCCAATTTGCTCTTTTCGTCCTCCAAGCTTCGCCCCCTCTCCACCACTTTGCTTTTGGGGCAGGACAAGTGTAGTAATTGTATTACACTGATAAGACACGACCAGCTTTCTTGCATATGACAAAATTTTTACTTTTCCCAATTATTCACTCAATTTATTTTGTTGATTTCCTAAGAAACTAGCGTATTAACAAAAAAAAATTACAAGACAAATTTATTACATTTCCTCTAAACGATTCGCCCTTAAAATATTTGCAGTATATTTTGTTACACCTTATATAAATAAACGACTTTTTTAAAACGAATTAATGCGTATGATAAAAACTATCATCACTTAATTTGAACGAGAAACAAAAACAAAAGTAATTAACTTCTTTCTCAAATACATTTACCATAATTAAAGCGACGCTCTTTTTTGAACGATGTTATTTTATGCCAAGCTAGATAATATTTAAATACTAATGGAGTTCTGTTTTTAAAGTTCATCTTTATTTAAAATTTGATGACAGTGTAGGTGTAAGTTGGTGTTAATTTAATTACAAAATTAATAATAAAAATATTTTAATCTTGCGATGTTGCATACCTAACAAAACAGAATCGAATTTTGTTGTAAACCAATTTGCAAATTGTTATTCTTAATTATTTGGCTAATCACTAAGTTCGGTGACAATGCATTTTCTATACAAAATTACGCGATGTTATTTTTTTAAATTGATAATCAAGAATTTGTCAATCAATATCATAATGATGTCAATGGTAAAAGAGTTTAATTTGTGTAGCATACACTATTCTTCTGTAAACGAATTTTCTGTTTTTTGATATACACGCGAAAACAGTAGTTCCATAAATCATAAATGTTATGTCTTCCAATTTGAATAAACCATGAACTTTCCTTTTCAGATCAACAGATGGCATTGAGACTATGAAACTTTTCGTCATAGCGAACACAATTGTAATGCTCACGACTATCGTCTATCCTCACATTCAGACCGCAGTAGAAATCGTATACGAGATGATGTATGGTCCCGACAGTATATACTGACGTGGTGATATATCAATTGCACCCTTGACACCTACATGAGAAGGTTTAGTTTTGTTTACAGTTTCTGTGCCCGTGATAAATCTTCTGGAGCAAGGAGCTACAATTTTGTCTAATTTATCTTTTGAACGACAGTTTGTTTCTTACCCGTCTTAAATATTACTTTAAAATCCTTTGAAATCACCTAATCTTACTTTAAAATACATCTTAATAGATGTAATTGCTTAGTTTGCTATTACAAGTAAACATTCTGAAGTGGCAGTTTAGTTTGTATCGGTAAATTAACAGAACTAATTTAGATGTTTTGAACGAATATTTGTATTTGATTTAAGTCTTAATAGCCCACGCTTTAAAGCGTTAAATGCTTTGATAGACTGTGGATATTAGTGCCGATATTTCAATTAAGTGCCTCATAACAAAAACAATGTTAGGATTAATGTTCAGATTAATATTCTCTATAGGAATAATAGCTTGGTATTCAGCCAGTGTGTGGAATATGATAACAGATTACTTCAATAAAGAGTTTCAAAGATTAATGATCAACGGATCAGGGGGTATTGACGATGATATTGAATTTTGAATATAGTGACTTAAATATAATGCTGTGTTATGAATAAAATTGTATGAGTTTGTGCTTTTTTTATGTGCATTTTTCTTATTTTAAGTTTAAGTTATATGAGAGACAAACGAACAAGATGGTCATTTGATGGTAAGTGATCACTGCAGCCCATGGACATCAACAGGATCGCAAATGTGTTACTTTTAAGACTCCATTCCATACCCCCCGCAACCAAGCCTTGGCGATCTTACTCGCCAGCAGAAACATAGCACAACAGTTTCGAAGTGCTGCTTCACTATGGTTTTCTGTAAGGTACAATTAAACTCTTACTACGTGAGTACAGAACATTTTCTCTAAAAAGGGCCTTTCCTTTGGTCCATGTTCGTAACTGATCTTTCGTAACCTATGAAAATAGACAAAATATTCCTTATTGATAACCAGGGTTGAACATGAAAAAAAAAAGTCTCCTTTCGTAGCTGGTTACGAAACTTGGCTACGAAAACGACAATTTATTTCAGCTTTCGTAGCCGGTTACGAAATTAAGAAAAAAATTCCGTGTTCGTAGCTGGTTACGAAAGATCAATTACAAACATGGACCAAAGGGCGCCTCCTCCTCCTGCAGTTAGAAAGAATATTCCAATTTTAATAATAAATTATATTCAGAAAAGTAAAATTACAATGAGTATAATATTTCCATGTGCATTCTGATTGTAATGCATGAATGTGTATGCAAAGGTCGCAGAAGCCGTTTACAACTGACTGATTGCATGAAACTCCTGAATCAGTATTTAAAACCACGTGGAAGTGTATGATTGCACGACGCATACTTTAAAGTGTTAACTAAATATACTAAAAACCACACTATTTCCTTTCCACAGCCAAATTTGACTTTGCAACTCAGTTGTTTACAAAAACTACAACACTAACTGGGAGTGTTTGCGGCAAATGTTTGGCCGGTAGGTCAACGCGGGTCGCACGGGATCGATACGCACAGGTTTCTTACTGCCACTGGCGTGGGGCCAAATGCAGTCGCATTTGCAGCCACTAGTGATGTTGTCCCGACGATAATACACACTTAACATTTGTATTTAGTGAAATTAATTGAACTGTAAGTTAAAATAAGGAGACTTTTTAAAGAAAACGACGCGGGTTAAAATCGCAACATTAACAAATAACATAGCTACATACTTTGTTACACGGCTGTTCAATGATCATGAGGTAGGGATTTATTTATGTACATGCTCACTTGTTACTTCCCAAATTAGATGTTTACAAAAACTACAACACTTAAACTGGGAGTGTTTGCGGCAACTGTTTGGCCGGTAGGTCAACGCGGGTCGCACGGAATCGATACGCACAGGTTTCTTACTGCCGCTGGCGTGGGGCCAAATGCAGTTGCATTTGCAGCCGCTAGTGATGTCGAGTTACCCATTTTACTAGCTTAAGGATATATTTTACAAGTTGTATTAAAGTTGTTAAATTTGTTATAATGTGTACACACTGACTTGTGTACTGAAACATGTTTGGCCGGTAGGTCAACGCGGGTCGCACGGAATCGATACGCACAGGTTTCTTACTGCCACTGGCGCGGGGCCAAATGCAGTCGCATTTGCAGCCGCTAGTGATGTTCTCTCGACGATTATGCTAGCAATTGCGCAATTTTCTATGTAGTTTAATGACTAGAAGTCTATGTTAAAAATTTAATCGTTATCAGGTGACTCTTTAAAGCCAATGACGCAGGTTCAAATCCCTTTATTATTTGATAGGGAGAACATACAAGAAGGTCACCTGATACTGATGCCAGAGGCGCGTGGCCAAATGCAGTTGCATTTGCAGCCGCTAGTGATGTCGAGTTACCCATTACACTAGCTTTGAAGATAGATTTTACAAATTTCTATGGTTTTCCTCGAAGTTCAACTACTACGCTAGTCTTACTAACACATAAAATATTAGTCATAAAATAACTACCTGCCTATGTAATTAAATACATTGTTCAGTGGGACTGTAAGGACATTATCACATCACAGTGCTGAGGTTCAAACTTGGCAACTTAAATGTACAACAACATCTTCGTTTTTGAGCTTAGAAACGTTTCTGGAGAATGTAAAATACATCTGTTGATCTTCAGTACCATTATTTAGCTTTACAGCGGTCTTGTACACAATGTACACACTTACTTGTGTACTGAAACTTGTTTGGCCGGTAGGTCAACGCGGGTCGCACGGAATCGATACGCACAGGTTTCTTACTGCCACTGGCGCGGGGCCAAATGCAGTCGCGTTTGCAGCCGCTAGTGATGTTCTCTCGACGATTATACACATTTAACTAGCGATTGTGCTATTTGTTTTTAGTGAAATTCATTGAACTGTAAATTAGAATAAGGAGACTTTTTAAAGCCAACGACGCGGGTTAAAATCGCAACATTAACAAATAAACAAATAACATAGCTACATACTGTGTTACACGGCTGTTCAATGATCATGAGGTAGGGATTTATTTATGTACATGCTCACTTGTTACTTCCCAAATTAGTTGTTTACAAAAACTACAACACTTTAACTGACAGTGTTTGCGGCAAATGTTTGGCCGGTAGGTCAACGCGGGTCGCACGGAATCGATACGCACAGGTTTCTTACTGCCACTGGCGTGGGGCCAAATGCAGTCGCATTTGCAGCCGCTAGTGATGTCGAGTTACCCATTACACTAACTTTGAAGATAGATTTTACAAATTTCTATGGTTTTCCACTAAGTTTAACTATTTTTGCCTTGTGATTTTATACATTGTTCAGTGGAACTGCAAGGCCAATATCACGTCAAAGTGCAAACCTCGTTGAGGTTCAAACCTTGCATGGAAACTTAAATGTAAACATCTACGTTTTGAGCTTAGAAATGTTTCTGGGGAAAGAAAAATACATCTGTTGATCTTCGGTACCATTACTTATAAATAAATAAATAATAATAAAATAAATATTTCACAACATCACATACATTGATCTGACCCCGTGTTAAGTAGCTTAAGCACTTGTGTTACAGACATCAGAATCAACAGTGGTATTACAAATATACTTAAATAGATACATACTTATATTTACAGCGGTCTTGTACACACTGTACCAACTCACTTGTAAACTAAAACATGTTTGGCCGGTAGGTCAACGCGGGTCGCACGGAATCGATACGCACAGGTTTCTTACTGCCACTGGCGTGGGGCCAAATGCAGTTGCATTAGCAGCCACTAGTGATGTTGTCCCGACGATAATACACAATGTGTATTATTAGCGATTGTGCTATTTGTATTTAGTGAAATTAATTGAACTGTAAGTTAAAATAAGGAGACTTTTTAAAGCCAACGACGCGGGTTAAAATCGCAACATTAACAAATAAACAAATAACATAGCTACATACTGTGTTACACGGCTGTTCAATGACCATGAGGTAGGGATTTATTTATGTACATGCTCACTTGTTACTTCCCAAATTAGTTGTTTACAAAAACTACAACACTAACTGGGAGTGTTTGCGGCAAATGTTTGGCCGGTAGGTCAACGCGGGTCGCACGGAATCGATACGCACAGGTTTCTTACTGCCACTGGCGTGGGGCCAAATGCAGTCGCATTTGCAGCCGCTAGTGATGTTCTCTCGATTATGCTAGCAATTGCGCAATTTTCCATGTAGTTTAAAGACTATAAGTTTAACTTAAAAAATTTCGTTATCAAGTGACTCTTTAAAGCCAATGACGCAGGTTTAAATCCCTTTATTATTTGACTAGCGGCCGCCCGCGACTCCGTCCGCGTGGATTTCTTTTTTTCGAAATAAAAAGTAACCTATGTTCTGTCTCAGGGTCTAAAGATTGTCTGTACCCAATTTCATCAAAATCGGTTGCGAGGTTTAAGCGGGAAAGCGTAACAGACAGACAGACAGACAGAGTTACTTTCGCATTTATAATATTAGTTGGGATAGGGAGAACGAACAAGAAGGTCAGCCGATACTGATGCCACTGGCGCGCGGCGTACGTGTATTTAGTCAAATTCTTGGTTTGGGATTCTAATTAAAGCTGAACCATAAGATCAGCTAATTAAAAAATTATAATTACACAATGTTTTCATAAAACTCAGCCCAACTCCATAATAAAACAAAAACATAGTGACTCAACTGGTTAACTACGTAAATATTACAGAAACAAGAGGAAACACATGCGGCTACTCTACACTTTTTATGACACGGTAAACAACAAACTTTGTTGATGACTTCCCAACACTGACTCGGTCGAGTGCTACGATTTATTAAGGTCAGCGAGCTAACTGTGAACTAATTATATTATCACTTATACAAGTAAAATGTTATTCAGTCGACTTGAGCCCCACAAATGACGTTTTAGTCGAAACCCGTGCCAATGCCATGGTCTAAAGGTTTATACCACTCAGGGGATTATATACCCGGCATTTATATACCGGGCCGTGATCTTGAGATCCTGGGTTCAATTCCTGGGTTAGACAAATTTGTGTCCGTTCTCCTAACACAGCCCGGGTTTGGCGAGCGTAGAGATTATGCCAAAACCCAAGAGAGGTAGAGCTTAGTGGAACTTCCACTGAGCTCTACCTCTCTTGCACTTTTCTCTGGTGTCGCGGATGTCCATGGGCGGCGGTGATTGCTTACCATCAGGCGACCCGCTTAATCGTTTGCGGCCTCTGCCATAGAATATATTTTAAATGATAGAGACTTTGGCCATGCAATGGGACATTAATAGTCAGATACTAACTTTATACATTTTAACAAGTAAAATCCGATTCAGTCAACTTGAGCTCTCCAAATGGCGTTATAGTCGAAACCAGTGCCGTTGATCTCCAAAACGAAAGCGGTTTTAATTAAATTTTTAATTTAAATTCAAAGTGCTTGCACTGAGTCAATGTAATAAAGATAAGCACGCGGGTAACAGTGTTGTGTTATTAAAATAACTCTTACGGTAAGAGTGCATTATTTGACTAACGTGTTGCATTAAATTGTGGAGTGATTTAATATGAAAGCTTTTATAGTTTTTATACTGTCGCGTAATTTTTCTTTCATAAGATTTTGGATAAAAAGCTGGCGTTAAAATGTTGAAGTTCATAATTATTTAAATGTTTGGGTTGACGAACCCAGCAGATTTTTAACTTAATCGCAATTGGTTATTTTTTGAATACAGTATTGTATACAATTACTTACATAGATTTTTCTTTATTATTTTTCAGTCTTCTTTAAGGTGTAGGAATTTCACAGGCAAGTAGACCATAGACGATCCTTGCAGAGTCGTGGATGTTCATGAACTGCTAATAACCAATAGTGCGCATTACCATGCAAGAATTGTACTCCTCAATTCTATAACCTGGATTCCTTCAAGCGAAGCGAGAACGTAGGATACTTTCTCACTTCGCTGTCGGTATGGCGACGTCTACGGATAGGATACTACTTTGGTGCCGCATCAGTGGTCATGGCAATCAAGGCTCCTCTTTTGCTGACGTCAGGCAGAGTAGAGCCAATTTACCGAGCTAAAATTATAAGAAAAGTGTTATGATGCACCTCAGAGACAGCGGACGAAGTAGTTTTCGCCCGATTGTTTTAAATCCAATGCGTGGTTTCCGACGCATTAATTGGGCCAGTCATTAGTAGTTATTTAATAAGTGAGGCGATGTAATTCAAAGGGAAAATAGTATAAAAGGATATACGTTTAATGACCATCCGCGTTGTATCTCTCTTTTAGAAACCACAATTGAAGAAGATTTTGGAATAAATTAGGCAAGCAGACTGTTGTGCTAATTAAGTAGAAGAAAAAATATTTACAAATGTTTAAAATTATGCTTTCTTCCCATCGGAATGTTTAATTGGTTATGGCATTTCGTAATAATGACACTCCAGAAATCAACAGAGAGTAAATATTTTCTTCTTTCTTTAGAATGATTTTGCATTTTGTGAGAAAATACTTGTATTTACCATCCAAGTGACATTGATGCACCTCAGTGACAGCGGACGGAATCAATACGCGCCTTGCATCCGTGGCAGCGTGCCAGCGCGAAGTTGTTTTGCGCCCGGTGCGTTGTTTTCGACGCATTACTAAAACTAGTACTCGTAAGTAGTGAAGATGTAAGTACTGACGAATGGAATGAAAAATAGAGGGAAAATAGTGTTAAGATCTTGTTGCAAATATCAGTGATTACTATGGTGTATCGAAAACTGGTGCAGTTTAAATAATTTAAAGAAAATTCAAATACAGTACCGGGCATTGGGTTGAGGTCCTGGGTTTGATTCCCAGGTCAGAAAAAGTTGTGTCAGTTTTTCTAAACACAACCCGGGTTTGTGATCACTAATCCGCATTTGGCAAGCGTGGTGATAAAGCCTAAGCCCATCTTTGAAAGGGAAACATTATTTTAAATGATGGAGGCTTTTCCCTACAGTGGGATATTAATAAACTGACATTAACTTAACTTACAATAAAAATACATTGTGTAAGGGTACATAACGCTTAAGTACAAAACAGTAAAGTTTGATCATAATTTTAATTTTGATATGGTATAACATTGTTTCCATGCCAGAATTATAATAAAACCAAGTATAACTAAAGGTTAATTTGTTGTTACAAAAGTACAAAGATCTACAAATTAATTTTGATTGTTTTTCACTTTGTTCAAATCTGCGCGGTATTTGCACTACAGGATTCGTAGCACGTAGCACAAACGTAGCAAGTCCGAGTTGGAAATTTCGTAGCAACCATTTTGTTAATTCAATAGTCGGGTACAAAAACTACTGGCTATTGAAGTTTTACAAATCCATTATTGAACAACATTAAAACAACAGCTTTAACAATAATACTAATCCAGCTTAATACTAATCTTTAAATACCTTTCCGGTCTTTTTTCGACCATGGCGGCAGATCTAACGATCGGCCAGGTACGCTAGGATATTATAGTGCACAAGTGAGTGCGAAAGCACAGGTCCACTCCATATTCACACACTCTCATAGTTCAGTGGGACAGCACTTTGCCTTTTATCTTTAGCCTAATATACTTCTTTAGACTGACACGCTATTTCCATGGCTCCAAATTAGGCCTTAAACTTTTTTATAAATGAGAGGGAATGGTTTGTTACATCCATAACTGATGATAATCAAAATACAAACATTTGCCCCTAGCGAGATCGTCAAAGTCACAACACACTAGCCCAGTAGGCCAGCCTAAATACACTCGCATGAATATAACACAGTCCGAAGGGGCACTGTCTTATTCACTTAGAGTATATCTTTCCCTCAGGACGAAATATCCCAAGTCAAATGCCAGAAGACATCTTGTGACCTCGCCCACAATAACTCACTATATACCTTGGTACGCAGCCGTCCCTGGCTGATATGTAAATTTATTTTACACGGAATTCCGCAAATGTACGCAGACGTTGTATGTGAAATGTACCGTGGTTACAACGGAGTTTGGTGCAGTATGGAATTTTTCACTACGTTACTCTGAGATTACCAGTTATTATAAGATTAGTTAGATATAAGTAATATTAGCGATAAAATAAAGTTTTTTTGTACTGAAGCTTATATATATATTAGTAATCTAAATAAACAAGTAAATAAATACTCGTACTAGGGCAATTATAAATTCAGTTTTCATGTCAAAAATACATATTTGTATAAATAATTTTCAGATTTAATTATGAATTATAGTCATGCATAATAATCATATGACAAAAAGACTAAAAACTATCCCGGGAAAAGACCAACAAAGTTCAAGCATTATTGTTAGATAAAATTATTTGTGAGACCAAGGCAAATTGATATTATTTCGATTAAAATATACTAGACTGTAATAATGAAACAGCGCCATCTTTTATCGGCTTTTGACGAGTGCGCGTCAAACAATACAAACATCTTATCTTTTATTGGCAAGCAACGCATTCTAATAAAATACACGTTTTTTGGCAAAACCTTCATTCATTTAACTCCTCACTGTCTTCCCTACACTGTGTCTTGAGGGAATTTAATTCGAGTCGCGGAAAGATTGAGGTCGTGCATAGAGAGTAATTGACCGTGAAGAGAGTGAATTACGCTGATTAAGGTACAAAGTGATTTGAGCACTGTTTGATTTGGTTATTTATGAGAGATTTGCAGTGAATGGATTTCTATAAATGTTTCCAATTTGATTTGAAATAGTTGTACCAAACTGTACTGTCAATTATCTTGTCTTGGTTACATGGAGTGGGTTGGAATGCTAACATAAGAAGTTTCTAAAAGTGTTCGCAAAGCTCAGTTATATTTGTCTATGTTACAATTCACATTTTTTAAGGAGATTTGAGAATAGAATAAAATATATGTTGAGGATTGATAAATTAGATCAATACTTTCGACACACAGTTTAATGGTCATTTTTAGGAATTTTACAATAATAAAGATTTTTCACTTAGATGGCATTAGACATTAGCAGACCATAAATGAAACGTCTTTGCCAAAAAAGGTTTTCTATCATAATATGTGGCCAGTTGCGTCGGCAACAATATAATTAACGATTGTTTGATTCAAAATTACAGAGACCAATAGAAAATTAAAACAAAAACAAACAGCATAGAAACCAAAACATAAACAAATCATCAGACAAATTTTTGGTTCAATCCCTACAATTTTGTAAAGAAAATAAACAATTCATGTTAATCAGATTTTACTGTAACACAAATAATTATAATCAACATTGCCTTCACTACATTTATCATCAGCTTTTAAAAACAAATAAATCTGCGTTATATTCCGTTTTAAAACTTTATGAACAAACGAGTTTACATCATGTTTACTGCAGTAGTATCCTAGCAATAACTTGCACTTAAGCGTGAGAGCAGTGTATGGAAAATCATAACTTTAATATGTACCATAAATTATTAATATTGTGCAACAAAAATTTTGTCATTATGTGACATTTTTATGTCTATCTTGTGTTTTATTCCATGGGAGCATATTATTGACAAATCACTAAAAATCGAAAAACCCGGGACCGACAAACTTTTGCATGACCCAGGAATCAAAGCCAGGTCCTCGAGACCACGGTCCATTACCTAAAAAACTAGGCCATCATAGTGTTACTAGGCCATTGAGGTGATTTTAACAACTAACAATCCTAAATCTTACAGAATCTTTACTAATATAATAAAGAAGAACAGTTGTATGTTCGTTTGTTTGTTTGGACGTGAATAAAAAGTTAAAGAAATGTTTTTGTGTTAGATAGTCCATTTCTCGAGGAAGGCTTTTAGCTATAGTATAACAATACTTGTGCGGGAGAAATCCACGCGGACGGAGTTTCAGGCGACTGCTAGTATAAACTAATCTTTTGCGGCATTAATTGCACAGTTTGGGATTCAAATCCAAGTCTCCTGCAGTCAAAAAGCAACAAGCACCAGCGCACACACAGCCCAGGAAATTGCTTCTAACAAGTTTAATTGGACTCCCACAAGAAAAAACTTTTCCAATCTGTCTTTGTAAGTGGCCACGCTTTAGAGGGCGAGATTAAAACGGTTATTAAGCACGCCGGGATACATCTGATCCGGATCTTTGCGTAACGGCCGGTCCAAAATATGAGAAATGTACTACTTATACATACTTGTGGGTATTTGTTATTGTTTTTTACCGGTGAATGTGGTTTCAATAACATTAATAATGTTGTTATTTTTCCTGAATTCCATTTTTGAAATGATTAAAGAGAAATCTTTAAAAAAACCGAAAAAAGTCTGAATCTTTACAAAGTCATCATCATCATTTTCTCCTGGTTGAATTCTCGGCCATTGCCCTGGAGCCCAGGGTACGCTACGACTATGATCCTGTATTACTCCAGTCAAAATAGACATTCCAGTTTGCATTAATTCCCAACAAGCTGGATTTTTGTGCAGGCCTTGAATACGTCATTACAAATGATATGTCAAAAGTCCCCATCGATCCCGCTTGTGCGTTGTTTTTTATTCGTGGTCAAAGGGCCCAAATTTGCGTTTTTTACTTATATCTCTGAAACTAAGAGAGCTATCGAAAAATAGTTCAGGTAAAGTTTGTAGATCGTAAAATTGTCTACTTAAAAGATCTCTACACTTTTCTTCTACAAAGCAGCGCTGTCGAGATATCGTGACTTTAAGCCGCAGGAAAGTCGTATTTTCGAGTAGCCCACATTATGCAATTAAAATAAATTGTGTTGAGTAGTTTATCTGGAGCAGGTGGCAGTTAAGTATGAATTGGCTCTTAACTATTATTTACCAAATTCCAGCCCCAATTTTCAGGATTTAGATCATTGAAGTCAAAAAAGACAAAATGATGTATCAAGCTTGCATTCATTCCCAACAAGCGGGACTTTTGTGCAGGCCTTGAATACGTCATAACAAATGATATGTCAAAAGTCCCCATCCATCCCGCTTGTGCGTTGTTTTTTATCTGTACTGAAAATCTTCGGATCCTATTTCTAACCTTTCTGGTAGTCAAACCTGAATGGGCTCCAAAGAGACTTTTACTCCTTACATGAAATAGGATCGATTGGTGCGAAAAAAATTTTTTGAAATTTTCAGTACAAAATGTATGGAAAAAGTTTTTTGAGATTTTTGACATTTCTCGTACTCAAACCTCAAATGGTCCCATAAAGTCTTTTAATTCTAACATGTAATAGGATCGATTGGCATGAAAAAAATTTGTCAGCAATCGCAAAAAACTTTTCCCATACATTTTGTACTGAAAATTCCAAAAATTTTTTTTCACGCCAATCGATCCTATTTCATGTAAGGAGTAAAAGTCTCTATGGAGCCCATTCAGGTTTGACTACCAGAAAGGTTAGAAATAGGATCCGAAGATTTTCAGTACAGATAAAAAACAACGCACAAGCGGGATCGATGGGGACTTTTGACATATCATTTGTTATGACGTATTCAAGGCCTGCACAAAAGTCCCGCTTGTTGGGAATGAATGCAAGCTTGATACATCATTTTGTCTTTTTTGACTTCAATGATCTAAATCCTGAAAATTGGGGCTGGAATTTGGTAAATAATAGTTAAGAGCCAATTCATACTTAACTGCCACCTGCTCCAGATAAACTACTCAACACAATTTATTTTAATTGCATAATGTGGGCTACTCGAAAATACGACTTTCCTGCGGCTTAGTCACGATATCTCGACAGCGCTGCTTTGTAGAAGAAAAGTGTAGAGATCTTTTAAGTAGACAATTTTACGATCTACAAACTTTATCTGAACTATTTTTCGAAGGCTCTCTTAGTTTCAGAGATATAAGCAAAAAACTCAAATTTGGGCCCTTTGACCACGAATAAAAAACAACGCACAAGCGGGATCGATGGGGACTTTTGACATATCATTTGTAATGACGTATTCAAGACCTGCACAAAAATCCAGCTTGTTGGGAATTAATGCAAACTTGGGTCTAAATTTTGTCTATTTTGACTGGAGTATATTGACAAGCCTGGCAATTATATTGGCGCGACTGTCTTCTGAATTCCGCAACCCATACAAGGGTAATCAGATGATTTGGATGATTGTCGGAACCGAGGGCTTAACGTGCTTTCCGAAGCACGTAATGATCATTCTTATCAGACAATCAGGTGATTCAAGCCTACACTGTCCTATTCAAGCTGAAAAAACTTACATAAAGTCGTGGTGTACCTCGCGGGATTCAAACCCACGACCTCCGCAGTTATTGAGCCCAGCGATCTAACCACTACACCACGGAAGCAATCTAAATCTTTACTTTGTAAATAAAACATGACGTTTAGTTTCAAAGCCTCCTTACATTGCAATATTAAATTGAAGATAGGGTACTTATTTTATGCAAACCAAAAAAACCTGTGTATAAGTAAAGTGTAAGTGAGCAACGGCTCCTGATAACAGGTCTCTCAGAATCTAACATAATATAAAGTAAGAGTACGTTTTTCTCACGAGCCTTCAAAGTACGAAAAGTAAAAGGACTACTATATTTTTAACTGCGATAATATCTTCCCACTATTTTCTTAAAAGCATGCATTCTGTTAACTAAGCGCAAACGTTGAGGGGAAGTCATTTGCATACTCCTGCAATTAGGAGATAAGTGAATAACCTTAATTTAGCTGCCGATGTCAATTATAACAAACGGGGATGACGAAGGCATGACTGTTAGAAGTTGAAGAAGATTAGATTTTTGTCAACTGTATGTTTTCTATGGTGAAGTTAAATAGTAAGTAGAAAGAAGCCACATAACTTAAATTGCATTAACTTAGAGCCAAATTCATATTTTGAAGAACATAAGCCCAAAATCTATGAAATACTCTCTCCTAACCCAAAAATTGCTCACCCGAAAGTGTCAATAATTGTTTTATGTATTATTCAATTCAATAAACCAATTGTATTGAACATTAGGATCAATAAATTAGAAGTGCGTAGGATAGTGTCATAATAATTTTACATTCAAAAATCTAATTATAAAGCTATGAACGTTTTCTTCCACATTAAAAAAATCAACATCTCGTTGCCAACATTTCAGACGAATATTCGGAAAGAAGCTAAGCAAAGCGGGCCTTAATAGTAATCTAAATTCATACGAACTGACGAGCTATCAAGAAAAGTCGGGATCACGAAATTCAATTCCATTTCCACCTGTAACCATATCTACCTAGTTAATTTAGTTATAACCATTCCACCTAATTCTTTGCGCTGTTTAGGGGGGTAAGTTCGTTATAACATTCCTACAAGTTAGGGTTGGCAGGTAATTTGGTTATTTTCATTATTTTAATTGACATAATCTATGTTGGCAATGTGTAACAGTCCTTCAAGTTTTTGTTTACCACATAATGCCTTTGGTAATTTTAATGTATGTATTATGTATAAAACCCTTTGGTAATTTCAATGGATTTTTTTCAATGTATTAAGATAAAACAAACGTACAAATGAATATAACCAATAAATTAATATTTTTCATCTGACAATACCATTTACAATGACATCATCACCATCGTCAGTCTATCGCAGTCTACTGCTGCACATATGCCACTCCTAGGGCTCTCCACTTAGCCCATCTTGCGCCCATCGTCACTCCACCTGGCCTAAGGGCGTCCCACACTGCGATTTTGAGACTCTTACTGTAACGCGGTATCCACTCCAGAACTCGTTTACCCCAACGGTTGTCGGTTCTGTTGATTATATTGCCAGCTCACTGCCACTTCATTTTTACAATGCGAGAAAATTAACATTATAAAATTGATGCTTTTTTGTTAGATATGATTTATTAAAAAATATTCAATCTGGCAAGAGGTCCATAGACTTATTATTTCATAGCAAAACCGGACAGTTTCACTAGTTAATACTACCAAACAAACCGCTGCCTTCCCTACCTTAAGTAGCTCGTTACGAGAACACAGCTCACGCAAAAGGCCGATTCATAAAATTGAGTGACTGGCCTCGCACCGCTTGAGATACGAAGACGGATTCCATTTGAGTAATTGAGAGACGGGATTATTGCCGTTCCTGATTCGCGTGTCTACTCATTTGGTAAATTCTGTATTTTTGTACTTATGACATAATTTTTCGAGGACTTTGTATCTGGCAGGCAACGCATCAGTGAGCCTTGTTATGTCCATAAGCGGATGTGATCATTTACCATGAATTGACAATCTTAGAAAATAGAAAAAGAGAATATTTTTTTGCATTACTTTTGTAGTTTAATGCTTTCCTAGAAGCTCAATATTTGAATGAATTATGAATGAATTGAATTATAAATTCTTTGGACTAACACATCAATTGCCTAGAATTGCCAATCTTTTGTGTTTGCAATGAAGTAGTGCCCACGGTAAATGATTGGCAAAATATGGTATTCCCTCAGTTACTGGGTCTCACATAATACAGTCAGAGATGTTACATCCTTCCTATTTTAGGCCGGCATGTATGGAAACCTACCCACTTCTCCGTAACATTGCATAATATGCAAATTTTATTGGAAACGACTCTCCAAGTCCGGTACATCAAGTCTGACGGAAACTTCCGAAGTTAATTCACAAGTCTCGTCCCGTCTCTTTCTGCATAAGTTTGATGCATGAATTTAGTTCAGCGAGCAGTAAATAAAACTATCAGACCATGTTTCTGTGGAATGTATTTTAGAAGTTCTCTGCATGAACTCGTTCGAACCTTTAGGAAGTTTTATATATCAATTTCCTAGGTAAGGGAATTGGAAAGTTAATTTCTGGTTCTGTGTAAACTTAGGGCTTTGTTTTACAGTTCCTGCAAATTGGCAGTTTTCATTTCATATATTTTTTTCTGTCAGTTTTTAGTTGGTATTCATTGAATCTGCATCTACACTATATCCATCTACACAAATTTTATAAAGAGGAAAGATTTGTATTTTTATATGTAACGAATAACTCAAAAATTAATGGACCGATTTGAATAATTCTTTCACTGTAATTTTGGCTAGCTACTACACTATCTCCGGTGAGCATAGGGTACTATTGATCCCGGAAATGTGGAGGAAAGGGGGGGATATGTGAAAAATTTAATTACGTCCAATTGCCACCTTTCCAAATTTATTTTACACTACCTTTAGTTTGAAGCAAAAAGTTAGCTAAAATCATTTTCATAGACGATGACAATAATGAAAATGAATTGACTATAACTGATGACTATTACAAGTATTTCACGCATAAATCCCGAACGTCTGTCATTATGTCGCCTACATATTTTATTGTATCAGTGAGTGCCGGCCTTTTATTGTATCTCGACCAATTTTATTGCAAGCCATAAATTCTCGGTGCAGTAATGACTTACTTCAATTGTATCCGCGTGTGTGAATTCGCAACGAATAAATTAAAATAAAAATTAATTCTACCAGACGTATTGAGAAAACATTGTGATCCGGACTGTTGGATTTCATTTATGTGATGTTGTGCTTTGTAAGCCTTTCTTTTGTACACTTGCCTGGTAACAAACAAAATATGTAAGTGTAAAGAGGTGTGTTATTCACCTATTTAAACAAAGCTTTCGTACAGTTTTATTAGAAGAAATCATGTTGTTAGGTGATGTTTTATCGGATCTTGCGAATCAACAGTTACGTCTAATTCATTTAAGACTGTTGTTTACATAGACATTTTAATGGAATGGAATACCTTTGTATATTGATTCGTCTGAATGATTTATTTATATCAAGGTGATTGTGTTGAAACAATTAATTCTACAAATTTCCGACCCAAGTATTTTTTACACCTAATATTCATGACCCATTTACTATGCTGGATGCTTTATAGCGCATAAGTTTACAACTTCTGATGTATTTTCATTTTCTCTTACTTTCACTACTCTGTACCTAATACAGCAATCTGATACGACCGTTGAAACATCAGATGCAAGACCAACATTTCACATGTTTTCAGTGATTTCTAAGGCACGGTGTAATTACACCGCCAACTTCCAGACGCCGGACTGTAACTGAGTATTTTCCAACCGACGTGTGACCTACTGGCCATACAAAGCTTTACCTTTAGCAAACCCAGGAGTATTGGATGTATAAAATGCATTTGTAGCTCAAAGTCTTCATTGAATTTTCAGAAGGTACTTCCACGTATTGGTTCGGTATTTTATGAACTTGGCTTGTGATGTAAAGATTCAGAAAATATTGTAAACCTACCCTTTTCTACCTACTTTGATGACCGTCATAAAACAGAACCGTTAAGTGGAATTATGATTGTTGAGATCTTTAAAGTTATATCGATGAGAGAAGTACATAACCTGACACTCACATACTTAGTCGTTTATGAAAATTTTATGATTGTAACAAAAAAGTATTGTATAATAATAAAACTAAGATCTTATCCTGTGTTTAATTAGTACATTTACGGAAATAACATATATTCATTCTTACAAATTGTATTTATTCGAATCTGGATATGCTTTGAAACATTGCCAAGTGAACTAAAAGTGCCTTTTAATTATGTCTTGGCAAAGGTTGTGGTGTTTCAGAGTAACGAGACGTTAGTAAGTCCCTATCAGTGTCATTTTATAAAAAGAAAAAGAAATGTTTGTGTTTTGAACGAATGGCTAACGACTTATTTTTGTGCGAGCTAGTATCTGTATGTTCACAATATTAAACTTACTGAAGAAATTAGTTAAATTTTATAGGCGATGAAACTACTGATCAGACTGTTTGTTTAGATAAAATAACTGTCAAGTTTGATGACGTTATTATCGCTTGGCTGTCGTCCTCTGTTGAGAGAAACAGTTAGTAGGCAAAACTAGGTGAATTGACGTTTTGGTGGAGACACTCAAATATAATATAGGGAGCGTCTATGGTATTAATAATCTGGGCGTCTATTGTATTAATAAAAAACCTTTAATATATTGACAAAGTTATTCTACATCCTCGATTTTGCTTACAATGTCTTATTCCTTTCTAAACTTAAGATAAAAGTCAAACACATTGTTCAAGTAAACTGTTCCCTTAAATAAATACCAAAAGACTACAGTGTAAGTCCCTGTGTCAAGAAGCAAATTGGAACCGAGTAGAACAAACGCAATATGTGTGAAATGAGGTACTACACGAAGGGGATCTAATTGTCTCGAAATAGGATCTAGTTTCGGAAACCTTTCCTGACTTAAACTTGGGGAATACTTTAGCTTGTACGTAACTGAGACGTTTGAAAAGAAACTTAGGAGGAATAGTGGCCTAGTTCGAAGTGAAGCATAGATTCCATTTTGGAATTTGCAGGGTGCTTACCTTAGATAGTAAAATGGACAGATTATATTAGTCTTATAAGTTTAGGGTCTCCTCGTTTCATATTAATTTGATTGCCCATGAAAAGGCTTTAAACATTAATTTTAATTTTTATAGAGATCATTTATTTATTTGAAAAGTCTAAATAATAGTGGAATAGTTGTTTTCAACCAACGGAGCAATCTTGTCACCTAGTGGTCAGTTAGGAATTTCATTGCTATAATATCACCAACTATCCACCTAAGTGTTTAGTTAGGAATAGTTCATGTTACAATAAAGGCAAGAGAAAAATAATTCCTTTTTCCCTTCATGGCTAGCCTCAAACCTGCGGCCTGAAACTTCGCTTCAGGCATGGCTACTTCATATTACAAACGACGGTTTACCAACAACTGCATAAAATGTTAATCGCATTAAAACACAACCTTAATTGTAAACGGAATTCAGCGCCGCTCCGTAACTGTTGGCAGGAATTCTCTTCCAGAAATTACCTTTGTATTTAGAAATGAGTGCAGTTACCGTTGTAACTGCCTTCGTGGTGTAGTGGTTAGAGCGCTGTGCTCAAGAAAATTTAGGAGGGCGCGGGTTCAAATCCCGCAGGATTAACTTTCACTTTACTGTTGGATGTTCCGGTTTAGTTAGGGCATTGCAAGTTTGAATGACCTGATTGTCCGATAACAATGAAAGTTAGATTGATTCTTCAATTGCGAGAACTCATTTTCTAATAAAAATTTGCCGCAAACAAGTACTCAGTTCTGGTTACAGGCATTTCTTAGATTTGATTAATCGCAAAGTTAACTTCAAGAACGCTCGATAGATTCCATTGTGTTCGAATTGTTTGCTTGATTCAAGTTTATATCCGATTAATTACGTTATAATGGAATGTTAAGTGAGCAATTTTGTTCGTTTGAATTATGCACAAGGTCAAATGCTTGTTGTCATTCATTGAAAAGCTAAAAAAAAAATTACAAAGTACAAGTATCCTTGAATATCTGAGCTCGTTATCTTAGTAAAAGCAAAAATCAAGTCCCATACAAATTAAATAACGTCAAGTATACAAATTAAAACTGCTATGTGTGTGTTTATAAAACGTAACATCTGTTTTTATTCCCTGTAAAATTCTTGTCACTTAGTTGTCTGATTTTATTAATTTTATTACATTGTACATAATTTAATTTGTATGTAATTTGGCTTATGTTGCATAAAAACACATGAAAATATTAAGTTTTATTAGTTAACCCAAATAAAATGCATATAACAAACTTTTCCTTCTTAGGCAACATTTTTCGCCACTGTTCTTACAAAAAAATATCCCTTACCACTAAGTCTTCAAAATTGAACGTTGTTTTTTGTTAATAATTAAGGCAGCCTTCTTATTATTTCCTGACATTAACAGAGCCTGGAAGTGTTACATCGGACAATGTGGCACCTAATTGCGCGTAGCACAATAATAGCTCGAGTCGTGCGAATGAATGAGTGAAACATTTAGACAGCAATGGAGTGTATAATTTTATATACATTCATTTCCATTCAAGGCGGCTAAATTTGGCAAAGGGCACAACACACACTTGTGTTGAATAGAAAAAGACTAGATCCCACTTTTTCAAATAATACAAAAAAGAAAGAATCAGTCTTTTCTCGTCCCACTGCAGGGCAAAGGCCTCCATCATTTGCATATTTCTTCCGTGATTTTCGTTCAAAGATGGTCTTTGGTTTTATCATCACGCTTGCCAAATGCGGGTTGGAGATCACAATCCCAGACTGTGTTAAAAAAAAATTACACAAATATTGCACGACCCAGGAATCGAACCCAGGACGTCAAGAGCACGCCCCGGTACTTAAACCACTACTAGATCATCAAGGCGTCAAAATAATTAGAAGAAAATTGTTAAAAATTATTTAAAAAAAACACAGTGAGAACTATTTATTTAGAAGAACATTGCGGAAAATTTACAGGAGCTCCAATACTAGGCCAAGCCAGTTATAATAAATCTAGGTATCTGCCAAAATACAAATCACGAATGCAAAAAAGTATCCAAAGCGCAGCTTTCAGCTTGATTGGCATTCAGCATAATATTTAATCACAGCCACAAACACAAAACACATCTATCCAATACGTATTACGCATACACAGTAAAGTAAAGTAAGCAGCAAGTCATAAGAATTTGTCTTGAGATACCGTTGGATCCTTTGGATATTGTACCACCCTTATGTCAAACAAATAAGTAACATTTTTGAACTGTAAGTGCCACCAAGTGTTTACCTCACATAACATCAGCGTGAAATAGTAGCATCTACTATTGTGTTTCGTCTGGTTTGTGAGTGCGCTGGAGGCCCACGCCTCTTTTAAAAGGCCGGCAACACATCAACGATACCTCTGGTGTCGCAGATGTCCATGGGCGGCGGTGATTGCTTACCATCAGGCGACCCGCTAGCTCGTTTGCCGTCTCTGCCATAAAAAAAAAACCATGAACGCATACGCACACATAGTAAAGTACAGACAGCAGCACATCAAATGAAATATTTCGATATTTTTACTTTTCTTTTATTGTCAGGAAAATAAGCGCTATAATTGAATTGCATGACGGTATTTCATAAATGCGTACAAGAACAGATCACAGCACGTCAAACGAAACACTTTGTGATTTAGGCTTTATAACCACCCTTATGTACAGGGCAAAAGTGTTATTATTGAACTGCAAGTGTTCAGCATGAAATGCGGATGACCGTTTGTGTACGGAATGTTCGGCCTTCTGTCAACGTTGCGAAGTTACACTTCGGAACCGAAGTCCAATGTTTGCGCGCTACACCTTACCGAAGCCCGTGGGAATGGTACGCTTCCGAACAAAAGCAATAGCTCGGTGTCTAGTAGCTAGTGTGGGTTGGAAATTGTTTTCTAACTTTATTAATTTAAGATGTTGATTCAGATTTAAGATTATGGTACGATGGTACGCTTCCGAAGTAAACCAATACTCAGCCGACTGGTATTAGCTAGTGTGTTGGAAATTATTTCCTGTTATTATCAATTTCACACACACGCAATCAGAAAAGAAAGGATTAAGGCACATCAATCGAACCATTTTGTAATTTAGGCTTTGTAACCGCCCTTATGTACAGGGCAAAAGTGCTAATATTGAACTGCAAGTTTTCACCATGAATGACCGTTTGTGTACGGAATGTTTGGGCTTCTGTCAACGTTCCGAAGTTATACTTCGGAACCGAAGTCCAATGTTTGCGCGCTACACCTTTCCACATCCCGTGGGAATGGTACGCTTCCGAACAAAAGCAATAGCTTGGTGTCTAGTGGCTAGTGTGGCTTGGAAATTGTTTTCTAACACTTTATTAATTTAAGATGTTGTTTCAGATTTAATATTATGATACGATGGTACGCTTCCGAAGTAAACCAATACTTGGCCGACTGGTATTAGCGAGTGTGTTGGAAATGATTTCCTGTTTTTATCAATTTCACACACACGCAATCAGAAAAGAAAGGTTTAAGGCACATCAATCGAAACATTTTGTAATTTAGGCTTTATAACCACCCTTATGTACGGGGCAAAAGTGCTAATATTGAACTGCAAGTTTTCACCATGAATGACCGTTTGTGTACGGAATGTTTGGGCTTCTGTCAACGGTTCGAAGTTACACTTCGGAACCGAAGTCCAATGTTTGCGCGCTACACCTTGCCGCATCCCGTGGGAATGAATGCCGAACAAAAGCAATAGCTTTGTGTCTAGTAGCTAGTGTGGGTTGGAAATTGTTTTCTAACTTTATTAATTTAAGATGTTAATTCAGATTTAAGATTATGGTACGATGGTACGCTTCCAAAGTAAACCAATACTTGGCCGACTGGTATTAGCTAGTGTGTTGGAAATTATTTCCTGCTATTATCAATTTCGCACACACGCAATCAGAAAAGAAAGGATTAAGGCACATCAATCGAACCATTTTGTAATTTAGGCTTTATAACCACCCTTACGTAAAGGGCATAAGCGCTAATATTGAACTACTAGTTTTTACCATGAAATGCGGATGACCGTTTGTGTACGGAATGTTTGGGCTTCTGTCAACGTTGCGAAGTTACACTTCGGAACCGAAGTCCAATGTTTGCGCGCTACACCTTGCCGCATCCCGTGGGAATGAATTCCGAACAAAAGCAATAGCTTGTTTTCTAGTAGCTAGTGTGGGTTGGAAATTGTTTTCTAACTTTAATAATTTAAGATGTTGATCAGATTTAAGATTATGGTACGATGGTACGCTCCCGAAGTAAACCAAAACTTTGCTGGTTTAGCTAGTGTGTTGGAAATTATTTCCTGTTTTTATCAATTTCTCATATTGATTTAGAATCAGAATTAGGTTCTGGACATGTTCAATCAACTCTGAAATGTTAAATTGAAATGGAATGGAAAATAAGGTGACGATTTTGATATAAGGCAAAGTGATCAGTTTGATGTGGACACACAAAATAGTGTCCACAATTATAATAATTAATGTGTTGCTTTCATTGACCTCCATGCATCTTTGAAAATACAGTTATTATAATGTACGAGTAATACTCGTAGTTATTTTATAAAAGAGATTAACAATGTATGAAATGTCATATAAACATAGTTATTGTTTCAAAACCTATATTATGTAAAAAATATTATGTAAGCTATTTCCTTTGTATGAAGTTAAATACTAAGATCACGAATCTTTAAAAGATAATCAGCACTGCAAAACAACATCATATCATTTTATCTCAAGCCTACTAACACAAATAGCAGATCATTAAACAAACACAACTCGTAGTTATACGTTTGTGAATTTCTACCCCGGCTATGTCAACGCATCTAAAGTTATGCCTTTGAAGCGTACTCGTAGTCCAGAGTTTACCTACTAGTATACTCACCCCTTCAAAGGGAAGACTAAAAGTAATTTAGGAGTATGATGATAAATAAATATCCTTGGAAAACCTCGGATAAGTTAAGTCAGAATTCAAATAAAAAATCTGAACCCTAAAAAGCCAATTAACCTATGAAGGTGATAATTATTATGTTAGTTCAAGTGTAACTGCCTCCGTGATGTAGTGGTTAGAGCGCTGTGCTCGAAACTTCAGGGGTCGAGGGTTCAAATCTCGGGTTTAGATTTTTCCAGTTTGTTCAGGACATTGCAGGCTAGTTTCACCTGATTGTCTGATAAAAATGATAATTACGTGCTTCGGAAGGCACTTGAAGCCGTCACGGTCTCTCTATGATCCACATGGTCAGGTTTCCCTTGTTAGGGTTGCGGAGGACATTTGTTTGCCTTATAACTACAGCATTAGTTTTTACGAGTGTATATAACGTGTATATTTCAATAAATATACTAATATTATCATATTCATATTTCACCGCGATGCACTTAGCACTTCAGACAACGATTGGCACAGCTTATAAAACTTGTATATTTAACGTGAGAATCTCTCGCGTAAAATAAAATGGTTAGTGAAACTTTTGCTTATGAGCTGTTCGAGAATTTATGCTTTATGATTTCGCTTACTAGGCTTTTAATAGTTTCAACCGTGTCATTGGCATGATTAAATTTTTGATTGTATATCTTTTCGTGTGTTCATGGCGTATATAATTTTTCATTGAGGTAATTAACCGCGTGAGTAATTAACTAAAAAATATAACTATATAAAACAAACAAATAAAAATTAAGATGGTTAAGCATTTTGAGCTGCAGTTTAGTTTAAATTCGTTTACGTTAAGGAAACATAACGTTTTTATTGAAATGTAATAAGTTTAAGACATTGAAATAAAGTAACTATCTGTAGTGAACTAAATAATAACTATCATTGTTCATCATTAAGATCATCATCATAATCTAAAATATAACTAAAAGTGGCGCAAGGGTGCGGACTGCACACGTTATAAAAACAGATCTCAATGGATGCAATAATTTGCGTACAATTTATTTAAGTTTCATCATATCCAGGTAAAGGACTTGACCCCACTTCTACAACGTCGGAATTAGTTGAGAGTAGAACGGCCGGTTCTGAAAGTTGCCACGAAAGGCTCACATCCGTACAATTTCCTCCGCTTTACAAATTCACGTGTGCCCATTTCCTCAATATTGTTACTCTGATCTTTGGGCTATAATGCTTGTAAAACAAAGTGTTTAAAAGTATTGCAGGGTAGAAAGATATTGTGTTAATGATTTCGAATAATGTTTAAGTTGATTCATACCCCATGCGTCAATAAGGTGTTTATGACACCCCCACATGGATAAGAAGGTCGTGGTACTCTTTTCATCAACTGGTTCCTTGCAGTATGATGTACATGACAAATCTATCTTAATATCGTAATGGTACCAAAAGCTACTGCTCCACGAAGGCTTATTCCTAGACACGACAATAGATTCCATGTTAGAAACGATGTATTATTACGTAAAGAAACCCCTTTCAAATCCCACTCTCTGATGTTCCACGTGCAGTGCCGTGCAAGTAAAGCAGTGAACACAAACCTGGCAACGTAAGGTACGTTACTTTTCTATACCATAAAAGTCAAATAGACTCCGTCGAATGTGCCTTAGCCCTAAGCTGAAGTACGTGCCGCGTCCTCGACTCTGAATTTAAAATGTTCTTTGTCGAGTCACGCACGGCGCCGGGGCCGCTCCTGCGAGTACCTTTATTGTGTCATTTGTAGATTATCTGCTGAGTGGGAGTTCTATTTTTGGTAAGGTTATTTTAAAGTTTTAAATTATGTTTTGTTATGCAAGCAAGAGAGTCATCTGATAGTAAGTGATCAACGACTTCCATGGGCTTCAACAACCCAAAGGTCGCTGATACGTTTCCAGCCTTCAAACACCATGTCATCTGTGGAGGTGATCGTTAGTATACTATAAAGGGGCCCCTTAAACCTACACGCTGGGTACCGACTGACATTCCTTTCTGTTCCACGCGATGGACCCGGCACCCGCACGGAGAATCCATGGATAGCTAAGAAGTTCGTCTCTGAGTAGTGGAATCATAAGTTCGGAACCCCATAAACGTCTTTAGACTTTGCGAGCCTGTTACGGTAGTACTTAAACGCGTCATACTACTAATTTGCACAACAAAACTTTTTTTACCCTAGCAGCGCCTCCTCATGTTGGCCTGCTGGGAAGAGACGCTGGAAGGTATATGATATAAAAAAGCTGAAGATGTTTTTTTGTTCGTATGTTTGTTTGTTTGAACTTGCTAAACTCGGGAACTACTGGTTTGAATTGAAGATTTTTTTTTGTGTTGGATAGTCCATTTATCGAGGAAGGCTTTAAGCTGTAGTATAACACTATGAGTGCAAAAATCAAAATCCACGCAAATGGAGTAGCGGGCGGCCGCTAGTACTACATACTATAAAAAAGTGCCTGCAGTATGGTAAGCGTTTAGTACACACAGTAACACTGCTGCCTTTAATATACTATTCCTGGAATTTCGTATTTTAGTTAAAACGTGCCTCGACGGTTCGCAATCGCCATAAAGCGCTGGAAAAATTAATATGTCATTGGATTTCATACAGATTAGCTGACGTGTTTATCCTTTGACGTCAGAAACAGGCGAAATCAGACTAGACGTTTTAACGTTCGTTTGAAAAAATATTATTAATTTTATCTTTTTGTAACTCCAGTAACACGAATTGTCTATTTAATAAATACTTTACTGATTTTTTATGAAACAATTAAGTGGGTGGATTGATGCATCATCATAATCTTTATCTCTACTAATATTATAAATGCGAAAGTTACTCGGTCTGTCTGTCTGTCTGTCAAATCGATTTTGATGAAATACGGCACGCATAATCTTAAGACCCTGAGAAAGAATATAGGCTTACTTTAATTGTGAAGAAAGGGATCTAAAATCAACGTGGATGAAGTCGCGGGCGGCCGCTATTTTGTTATAAATAATTATGGATATTTGTTATACCCCTGTTGGGACTAGCACAAACACTTAAGCTACTTTCCTCAGAATATGATCAATGATAACTTCAAATATTATAGAATCATCAAAATCAACGACATCCTATGTGGCATAAAAGTAGTTGACGCCTTTAACTATCAGATCTATGCACACCATATTACAGAAATACCGCATCAAAGCCGATCAGTTAACTGCAGACCCCTAAACTTTATCTCCGCATCGCAGCGTCCCAGTCTATAAAATGTGAACCTCGAACTTCTTCATAATAGAAAGGCAAAAAAGATTCCGATGTAACGATTGAGCCAACGGTCCGTGAATTTGGTCGGTCTCGATCATTCGACCATGATTTTAGGGTCTTCGATTAATCCACTGGCGTCCTGCAATTTATCTGAGGTCGGGGTTATAAATCTTTTATATTTTAGACTGCCTCAGAGGTCAAGTTTGCAGACATCTGTAAAGGTGCTTGGTAAAGGCATGACATTTTATGGAGCACGCACGTTGTAATTTTGTTTGCGCAAAGATGAGAGTACTAGTGAAAAAGTAGCACATCTGATCCCAAAGTGAATGTGTACGTACGAAATCGTCTTATAATTGTACGAGTGTTTCTATCAGAGAGTGGCAGGTGACATCAATTGCAGTCATATGCACAAATAGTAGAAGTGCGTGGTTTTGAATGTGTTAAGTATGTAGAGTTGTGACCCATAAAACGCATTGATGACGCCCTCAAGCCAGGTGGAGTGACGATCTGCTCAAGATGGATGGCAGTAGCTGTATGCGAGTTGCCGAAGACCGGGCTGAGTGAAAAGCCCTAAGAGAAGCCTATATCCAGCAGTGGACTGCGATAGGCTCAAGATGAAGAAGTATTTAGAAATTTTTTTATATCTCGCATGCTTTCATTTCTTATTATAAGATGTCTTTAATATAATAAATAGCATGTAAGTATAACGAGTTATAAAATACAACATGTAGGTACTTTATATTTTTGTATAAAATGAATGTTAAAAAAAGTTTTGTTAGTTTTTTTTAAAGTTATTTAATATGTCATATTCGAAAAATGAAACACAATGTTGCGCCACCTCAAACTCTTAATGGTTTAAAGACGCCAGGGTAACACCTCCCGTAGGTGTAATTGAGTATAGAGCCGGGATTAATTGAAGCAGAAATGTATCAGGAGTGCAGAGCCAGTGGTGGCGCAAACTTACGCAGGCGCGTTGCGTTTCTCTAATAGCAGTAGCGGTCTTACCAACGTCACGGACACCCGTAACCTGCTCTCCTCTCGACTTTCCGACGCATTTAAAAACCGACATCACTATCCGCGAGTTGGCAAATATTTATCTTCGCGCGTAAACTTGCCCCGTTCGAATTTCGAATTTTTCACGGATACAAAACAAAGGACCGAGTGACTGGCTGGTTTTCTTTTGTTTTTTTTTTAGCTATGACTTGGCTATTGTTATGCGATGTGCATTGTTCTTTCTTGGAAGTGTTGCTCAATGTTGACGGTTGAAAAGAACAAAAAAGTTTGAATCGGACCTTTTTGTTGGATATGAGATGAATTTATGCAGTTGCCATTAATTAATTAGTGACTTTTTTTGACATTGACAGTGAGTTTAGACTTTTTAGCTTGCGAAGCTATGGGCTTACGTGGATTTTTTACTTTAGGTAAGACTTTAAAGTTACTAACTGTTTAGATAAGGTGTAATTGTAATCACATTTGTTTTAATGTTCATTTGATAGCTGTAACGAATGTTTTACGAGAGTTTAAAGTATACGGCCTGGATTTTATGAGTTTTCCAATAAAGACGTCAATCGTAAAATTATTCGATAAACATCAATTTACTGTGTAGTTGACAGTGGGCAATGGGAGCAAAGTTTATGTAGGTTAATAAGTGAGTTATGAGGATATTAAATCTTCCGAACTAATATAATTTTACGCTCAGCTGGAATTAGTTAATTTTGTGAGTCGGTAGAAGGGAAGTGGGAACTCCTTATGTTTTCTTATGGATCGTATTGTAGTAACTGCGCATAGAAATATTTGCGTTTTGAGCAAACCTCTTAATCTTCTTAGATAATTAGTTAACTAATGAACCAAAATCTGTGATTTGTTTGTTCAAATTTATTTAATTTTATGAGTGTAAAGCGGCTATTAGCATCGAAATCATTTTAAGCGAAGTTAAATCGCTGTTAATCGGGTTTCAATTCGAGTATTATATTCCGCTTGTTTAATTCGAAAATTTAAAAGCAATTCATTAAAGCAATTGAGAGAATGTCGATCAAATTGTTTAAAAATAATAAAACCAACATTTCGAAAAAAATATTCAATCTTTATTTTCAATTATGTAACAGCTGTCAAGCAGACATCATTTTACATTAAAAAAAAAAACATATTTTGAAGACCATTTTGCACATTGAACAAATGGGATCACATTATAAATAAATAAGTATTATCTTAAAGTATATTTGAGGGCGGAAATTGACTCGGATGTGTCTGTCCCAGTCGATTTCCGTTACTTACTCGTATATAGGTTAGAAGGACAAGGGGTATTAAATAGCCTATTTAGAGATATATAATGGACATTGTAGAACCTATATCATTTTCGGTTAATGATGATAAGACGTTCTTAAACCGGTAATTAGCATGAAAGAAGCTAGTTTAAGAAAGGAGAGCTTAGTGGAACTTTCACTCGAATGAGCAGCTCGTCTGGGAAAGTACCCCTACCTTATAGAAGACCACAGTGTAGCAGCACTTCGTCACCGTCGTGCTATGTTTCTGCTGGTGAGTCAAGTTGCCAGAGTTCAGTTGGGAAAGATAGGTGGTTTTGTGGGTGGGTGGAAAGGCAGGCAACGCAATTGCGACCCTTGTACGGGTTTTGATGATCATGGATAAAGGTGGTTACTTACCATCAGGTGACATAAAAAAAAGCAGTAGGTAGTACCTATAGTTTCATTATATTGATGAATCAAGTACGTTTCGTATTTTAAATCTAATAAATCAGTTGAATTGTGAGGATATAGACTTATTTATATAAGCTCATACTTGATATCGATAAATTAGTTACGTCCCTTAATATATTTTGTTAGTTAATATCTACTGCATACGATATCATTGTGTTATCTTTATGAAATGTTTTAATCATAATTGTATTGTAATATTGATGATATTAAATGTACATTGTTATGCGCCATATCACACATATTCCTTTGTTTTTGGAAAAATATACCGACAAAGAATAGTGTTCATTAATTTATTTTTTATCAAAAAAAGGTGATCAAGTCATGCTCTTACCAATATTTCAAGGTTAAAAAAAGAAATGGCTTTGTAAAGGCTACGGAGGTCAGACGACAGTCACTCCATTGTTGTAACTAGGATAGTCAATTCAGGATCATAGTCGCAGTGTACCCTGGGCTCCGAGGAAATGGCCAAGGATGCAACCGGGAGACGAGCTAGAATGACGATGATGATGACTTAATTATTTCTTTAATGTCCCTAAAATTACATTTGAACGAGAAAAAAAGAACAGTTAAATACCAACATATTACTCGTATAATTGCTGTGCCATCTGAACTAATTAAAAGTTTGTTCTAATGCAAATATTTGCTGCTTATATTTAGCCCGATTAAAGTTATGTGTGATTTTAGGATCGCTGTTTGTTCAATATTCAGTTAAAGTTTACGGTCAGTATAACGAGCTGCCGACTCTATTTTAATGGAGGTCGTTATGGATTAGAGCTATTTTGCAATGGCTATATCTTATAGATAGTTTACGGAATGCATCGGAGAGTTATACTTAAAAGTGATTACTGCGTCAGGAAGGTCCTGATTTTTATCGAAAAATCAGGTGATTCAAGCCTGCAATGTCCTAACCACATTGGGGAAACCAACACAAACTAAAAGTGTTCCCCGCGGGATTCGAACACACGCTCCCGAGGGTTAGGAGCACAGCGCTCTAACCAGAAGACAGATTTGCACATCCCTAATATTCTTAAAAAAAAATCATCACTTACGTTAGAAAGTCGAAATGTATTCAAAAGATATAAGATTTTAGACTTTCGCGTTGCATTATGACACTAGTATTATTTAACGGGACTTAACGCGATATTAATTATGTAGTATATGTATTATTATGTATACTACTTACTAGTAATAGTAGTATACATATACTACATAATTAATATCGCGTTAAGTCCCGTTAAATAATACTAGTGTATTCAAAAGATGTTAACTGCCAAAAGTACAGTACACCCTTTTAATAAATTATTATCGTTAATGAAGAGCTAACATTATTACTTGACAGACTCGTTAATACTACATGTCTGTGTGAAATAATGATCCTGGTTACGGGAATATTACATGGAATTAACATAATAATCTTAGTACTAGCGACGACGCAACCACTGATCGTTAGTCAAAGGTTTAATCTTCAACAGAATTACATTGACGAGACTTACAATGAAAGATCAAAGAAATTGACGCACCAAGTGTCTTACGACGTAAACCCAATTAATATTTAGATTATTGTCAAAGTCGTTAGGGGAATCTAAAAGTTACTTGTACTATCAAAGACCCGTTTTTGTTACAATAACGGGATCAATCTTGGCTTAAGTATTACTTTAATGAATTCTTGAAGTATAGAAAAACCCTTATTATCATGGGGAAGTTTGATTGTTTCTTCGTCTTTATTATTTTTTATCCCAAATTGAAAACTTAGAACTTGGCAAGTTTCGTTGAACATATAATTATTTCTTTTAACTATAGCAATCGCTGTCAATTAAAAAAAAAAAATGTTATATTTTTTCTGCCTTATATAATTTCCCTATGTAATAATTGCTTCATTTGTTGTTAAAATGCCATTACTGTTATCAAAAAAGAAATTTGAAATTTTTTCACATAAAATACATGTACTACATTAAGTAATGTTGGCACATTTTGACTAAAACACAAACGAAGTGTATTATTTATTGAAGTATTAAATGCGAAATGAAGTGAGTAAAAAAGTACAATACTTCATCAAATACCTTTCTGAACAAAACCAGTCAATACAATAAATGTCTTAGACCACTTATTTTTCTCAGGTAGTCATATTAAGCCGATTTGGTCTCGTATTCAATTGTATTAGGTTTCAGCTTTTAACTCACATTTATTATTATTAGTTATGGGGCCATACACTTTAATTGACGACTCGCTTGGTGTAATAGTCAAGAAGTTGTCTATTAGACCAAAAAGGTCGTGGGTTCGACCCCACACAGGACCAACTGTTTGATCTACTCTGGGTATTCTATTTATCTATTTAAGTATGTTAATAATACCACTGTTGATTCAGGTATCTGTTACGCAAGTGCTTAAGCTACTTACTACAGAGTCAGTCATCAATGTTTGTGATATTGTAAGATATTTTCTTGAAATAGTTTGACTGAGAATGTGTGATTTTCAATTTGCCTGTTTTATCGGTAATTTTTTAAAAACCATGAAATTTTACTTATTTTCCATAACCATGAAATACCACACCAATTAGAGCACTGTGTATCTTATACTAAATGCAGGACTTTATGAATTTGTGTATAATTGTGCATGATACCAGTGATATCTATTTATTGCATGTCTATTCCACTGAACTCCAGTCATTAGCATTCTATTGCTTCAATTATGCAGTGACTAATTTGAATTCTATTCATATGAAATTAAGTTCAAATTACCATTGATAATAGATATACTTGGACATATTACAAATGGCGCATTGTGTTCAAAGAGGAATGATTTTCCAGTGCAGGATATTAAAGGGAAATATTGTCACTATGAACTTCACTACGAACTTCAGTCGCGTTTTTTGAGCCTAGTGTGTTTCTATGTTTCTATGAATTTGGACGTTTATAAACATAGCGTAACAATTCCTTTCGTCTAAATTATCTCATCTACACCCGACCAAATCGAACAACCTAATCCTTCCATCCGTAAACATTCTAGTTTAAATCCCAAACTGGTACTTAACGCTTCTACTACTCGCCCGGTCAAGTTAATTGGCGTCAATTTGCAACCGTTTACTGCGAACGCTTGACATCCATTCATCTGCATAAAAACGTTGATCGAGGATAATTTAACGGATTAGTGTAGCTGTGCTTCAAGGCTGTTTTACATTAAGGTAGGTGCTAAAGTGGAATGACCGTTGTAGATGTTTTTCGGGATTTTACATCGATTTAGGAAAAGAGAATTTACATACTCGTACTTTGCTACGTCTTTGATCTTACTTGAATTGATCATTTCGCAACTTTTTATTTAATAAATTTATTTATATACTCGTAATAAGTGAAAGACTCGTGATCCTCCAGACAATGTTTCTTTTTCACAATAATTTATGGAATCTCTCGAAAAAGTAAGTGGTTTATTTATTTATTTATTTATTAAGGGTTATTAAACTAGGAAACAAATAAAAATGGTAGCAGATGTCTCTGAGAAATTGAGAATTTATTTCATCAACTTGTTAGAAAAGTCTAATGATTTATTTGAACACATTAATAGTATTTATAATTATACTTAACACTTAGTTATCAAAATTGTTTATATATATTTACTTACACTTTACGACATGAACTTTGTACAAAAGGCGGACTTAATGTCTCATGGCATTCTCTACCAATCAACCTTAGGGCTACTCAGAAAGTGAATAGTATGTAGGTAGTGCTATTCAATTGTTCAACTTCCCATATCAATCATTTTAATGTACATTGAACCCTTATACTATATGAACACAAGAAGCTAATCTCCATACCGCCCGTTAGCCACAAGCCACAGCGGTGGTTACACGCCGCATTCTATTACCCATTCATTAACAGTTCCGTGCACAATCGCTCATTAGGCGCGAAAGAGTCACAGCTTTAGAACTGGTGGGCATTAGTGAAATTACATATTAGATTATACATATAATAGCAGCCGGACGCGATTCCGACCGGTGGTTTTTGCGCTCATAGTGTTATGAGACGAACTTCTTAGCTATCCATGGATTCTCCGTGCGGGTGCCGGGTCCATCGCGTGGAACAGAGAGGAACGTCAGTCGGCGCCTGGGACTTTCGACCCAGCGTGTAGGTTTAAGGCCCCTTTATAGTATACTAACGATCACCTTCACCGATGACATTCCTCTCCCTTCCCAACCATATTTGGTACTATAGCTTAAAACCTTCCTCGTAAAATGGACTGTCCAAAACAGAAATAGATTTTCAATTCGATCCAGCAGTTCAGAGCCAGACCAGTGCGATGGTGGCCTAGTGGTAGAGCGACGGTGGCCTAGTGGTGCGGACCGCGCCTCACATTGCTGAGGTCCGTAGTTCGAATCCAGGCCCACACCTCTGGATTTTTCGAAATCAATTTGTGGATTTTTGAAATAAATGAAACCCTTACTACTTATTTATGAGCACGGAAAGCTAATCTCCATAACGCCCGCCAGCCGCAAGCCACAGCGGTGGTTACACGCCGCATTCTATTACCCATTCATTAACAGTTCCGTGCACAATCGCTCATTAGGCGCGAAAGAGTAAGCTTTAGAACTGGTGGGCATTAGTGAAATTACATATTAGATTATGGATATTATAATAGCTAGCCCTATTTTGTATGGAAAAGATTAATATATTTACTTAGATATAAAATATGGTGTAAGTGTTAATCCAATATAACTAAGTTTTGCGGTTTTTAACCGCAAAAAATCCTCTGCGTAGTTTCAAGGATCTAGGCAAACATACGTACATATTGAAACCAAGGAACTTTGTTTAATACTATGTAAAGATAAATTAATTATCATATGAGAAAATGAATTTCAAAATACCTATTGCATATTAACATTATATTATTATGTTTATCGGCGGTATCAAACTTAGTTTAGTGTGCCCGGGAGATATTAAATATAATAATTGCATTGAAAATGCATTGAAATAAAATAACTATCGAATTTAAAGAGAAATTCGTTATTTTATGTAATAAGGTTCAATTTTGATTATATAAAGTTTGCCAGTAATAATTTCAGTTGTTTTTATATCGGTACAAAAAAGGTATTGATTTCCTATGTTTTAACATCGCAGATTTGCGTTTCCATGTGTCCGTAACAATAAAAATTAAAGTTATTAAAGTCACATATCATCCAAAACCATAGTAACAGTAGATGAAACCAATCTTCATAATATTGTACGTAATCCCAACACAACGCAGGCCTTGATTATCCTACTACTATTATAAAGGCGAAAGTTTGTATGTGTGGATGTATGGATGTATGGATGTATGGATGTTTGTTACTCTTTCACGTTAAAACTACTGAATGGATTTGAATGAAACTTTACCACAATATAGCTTATACATCAGAATAACACATAGGATATTGGAAATCGAAATCCACGCGGACGGAGTCGCGGGCGGCCGCTAGTGTCGGCATAATCCATTACTCTCTTCATTAGCAGTCATGTGCACATCAACTCGGGGGACGTCACTTAGTGGTTATTAAATAACGCAATTCCAGGCCTAGTTGACATAATACGGTTATGGTTATCTTATATTGTATGATAATATGTCTGTCTTCATTTTTCCTGAGACTATAATTATCTCTCTTTCTGATTCTATAGTTACAACACGAAGCGAGAAAATCTTTAACTTAGTGTAGAAACGCACTAGGCTGAAAGCGACCGAAATTTGGCGGCAATGCATTCAATGTACAAAGTAACGCGACGTTATTTCGGCATAGTGTGCCATCTTCCATTTAAAATACATTGCAGGCGTAGTCATGTTGTTCTACTCAAATATACGAAGAATCTAATGTGTAATGCCAGACGTTTTAAACATTACACATGATGTCAGTTTTCTTTCTGTCAGAGAAATTTTTTATATTGAAATCTTTCCTCGTAGTCGGAATCGCTCCCATTACCTATCTTTGTATATACTTACTTTACTTCTCTATACAGCAGACAATATCCAATAGAGGAAAATACGCCTGTGGCGCTGTTAATAAATTTCCTTATGGTAAAAATAACTTGTATATCCAGCTTAGGAGACTACGACACCTTACAAAACAAGTAGTTGACCACAAACTGAAAAGAGATAAAAATAAAAATAAATACCCCATTATGATGTTTTACAAACTAAAGCTCAAGTCTTTGCGGAGACCGCGTTTGATAAAACCAGCTTCGGAGGATAAAGGTTCTGGATTACATTAAAAGCAGTGTATTTATGTTTGTTTCAAGAGTTTATTGTGCAGTTAATATTATGCCCGGTTAAATTCATTGTGCATTTTTGTGTTTACCATGCTTAGTTTATGCTGTAACTGTCTGTGCTGTGCATGGACTAAATCTACAATTTATAACACAGAAAATATTCTTAGCACAGTTTTACATAAGTTTGCAAAATGGAATTCATTGTTTATGTAAATACTTTGCCGTAGGTAACAATTGGTAACAAAAGACTATTTGAAGGTAAGATGAGTACGTTATTTCCTTTGTCAGCTTATTCTGACTGATGACAAAATATTTATGACTTATTCATCAGTCCAATTAATTATCATATCTTAATATCTTCTTCGCCATAACAATAAATAATTCCTACATTTTATTATACTAGTCAAATTTGCTAATCATTACACCAAATTGGTATTCATAATGAGGTTAAGGTTTAGTATTTTCGTTTGATTTTTACGTAATATACTGTATTGATCATAATCTATTATGTTATCTAACCATGTCAATGTTACGCTTCTTTAGGTTAAATAAATACCCATTTGTCATAAACAATAAAAAAATCGGGAACACCAAACTATTTGTATCCGCCAAAGAGTTAATCTAGTTTCAAATCTCGGCAGTTTCAAAGTCTAATCCTTCTTTCCCCACATGGCGTCGTAACAGCAGTTTTGGCGCGCTAAAAATCGCCCAGTTATATTTGTTGATAAGAAATATCACCGTGCAATATCTCAATGCAGTCGTTGGCTGCATTTTGGCATGCACCGAGTTTTGCCATTCGTTTTCGATAGAAAAAACTGTATTTGTAAAAGTTGACGGCTGTGCAGTTTCGTTTTGTGCCAGTTGACTGTAGTTTCATGGTTCGTAGTTGTACAAGTTGTTAAATTACGACACAATTTTGGTAACTGCCTTCGTGGTGTAGTGGTTAGAGCGCTCAAAAACTTCGGAGGTCGTGGTTTTGAATCCCGCGGGGAACATTTTAACTATGTGTTGGGCTTCCTATTTTGATTAAGACATAGCAGTTAAATAAAGATTGCAAAGAAGCGCGAAGGTAAAATTATCACTGTTTCAAAACGTAGTCTCATGCCACTTTCTTTCAACGGAAAATTAAGCATGCCTACCCTCTTCCATGGGGCGACAGAAGGTTATAAAGGGTCTCTTGCATAAAAATGTACTACCTACTCCTACTGGGTCTATTTAGGTCGCGTTAAATAGGGTGCGCTCGGCAGCGCTTTTAGATTCATATAAGTGTAACTCCTCCCCCTGCCGTTCATAGAATGAACTTACAAAATAACAACTAAAGTGGTAAAAAAGAGCAAGTGAAAAGCTGAGTTAACGTTTAACGCCTTCATTTAAAAGCATAATTTTGTATATATTATGGTTCTTAAAACTTAATTAGTTTCTAAAAACAAGAACAACTACTACTATGTACTAAACCTTTATTATCTAAGGGAAACTAGTTGACATATGTATATGTACATACACACAAAGAAATGTTCCATAGTTTTCGAAGGCATGGATGTTACTAACAGGATATTCCGTAAGTGATCCCTGAGGATATATCAGCCTGGTATGTGGGACGAGGCTTTTATTACAAGTACCTCAGATTGGTTGAACAGCTCATCGATTTGCTGAAAATAGAAGATTTTTAGATATTTTTTCAAACGTTAGCTTTATCGGTACTAGAATGCTAAAACAGCTAACTGAAAACTAATGCAAGCAAGGCAAATGTTTTGTCTTTGTTAAAAATATGTTGTTTATTGGCATGATCCAACGCTCTCACCAAAAGAAATGTCTGGAAAAACCAATGCATTAAAAAAAATGGGATTCAAAACTCATTATTATTTTAAAAAACAGTCATGCCATTATAAACGAGAACAAAAACTGTTTATTTTCCAATATTACTTTTCTTAGTATTTAGTTCACAAGGAAATAATTTTGCGAAAACACTCCGAAGGGCGGCCATTGAGAATGAAAATAAAAGCAACTTGAAGATATTACGTTTCCTTCAAACAATACTGAAATAACGACCTAAGTGACGGACAAAATTTAATAAAATAATATCTTCATTTTGAGTTCTCAGTAATGGATAAAACTTGTAAATGTTAATATTCTTCGCGGAATATCGTGCTTGGTAATAAAATATTGTATTCAATATGCAACCATTAATATACAATTTAATTCGCGTTTGCGTCGGAGCGTGCCAAATATGCGAAATTTATACAACCAATAACACGGGCGATTCCATATTATCTGGGGTGCAATGTGCATTGGAGACTTGAAATGGCACGACGCATCTGCAACGGGAGTAAAGATTTTAATATGCACGTACGGTATCAGATATTACTGCAAGCACACGTGCGCATAAGAAAATAATAATACGAGTACGTAGAATATCGAAATGAAAAGCCTTTCTTGATTTCTTTATTCTAAAAGATTTGGTGTCGTGTCTTTTAGTGGTAATTCGATTCTGCTCAAGCATTTGTGGAATTTCAATGTTATGTGCCTACTTATAAGAATGTTTCTCTATAAACACTAAATCTATCATCGCAGTATGATCAAAGCTACATCGCAAAGTATCGATCTATACTTAAATAATAAAGCTGAGGGGTTTGTTTGTTTGTTTGAACGAGCAAAATCTGACACTATGGGTTCGAATTGAAAAATATTTTGTGTTGGATAGGCTTTAATCTACACCATGAGTGCGGAAATGTAGAAATCCACGCGGACGGAGTCACGGGCGGCCATTAGTAGTAAATTAACTTGTATATTGTACTGGGCAATAATATCTATATCTAGATGAAGATTACGATTCCAAGACATCTTTAAAAAAGTTGAAAACGAACGCAAAACCTTAAAAATATATAACCAGACATAAAACCGGAATGGACTACACTTAGGCACCTCACAAAAGGGTTTGATAATGCTTCGCCCGAGCCAAATAATGACCAAAGACGAGTGGCCTCCGATGTTTGCTTTGTTCAAGTCTTGGCATCGGACGAAAAGACTCGTCCGGGAATGCTTCTAGCCTTAAATATGTATAAGGAAAGCTGAGAACTACCGGCTCCGTTTTATAGCATCGGAGATGGCTTAAAAGCAATACTGTCGTAAAGCAGTAACTTACAGCCTATTAACGTCGAAATGCAGGGAATTGCCTTCGGTGAAATTGTTTGTCAAGTTCTTAATTATTTAGGTAGGTATTTCACTACCTACGTTGGTAAAATACAGATTAGTAAGCACAATCAGTATTTTTCGTCCTAGCGTTGTCCCGGTTATATTTTTTATTTATTTTATTACATAAACAAACAGCAGTTTTATAATACACAACAATAGAATACTCAAATCAAACTTTTCCCAAAACAGTTTTCTAATATAATCTACATAGATTATTCTTCAATGTTGTACAAAGTTAAATACCTTTGCGCACGCACATATAAACATTTTTGTCAACACACTCAAAAATAAACCACTGTAACAACGTGATGACCCAAGAAATACCCCCCCCCCCCCCCCAACTTAGGTATCCTTTTCTTCATTTTCTTTATCCCTATTCGAAAACCTATTTAGGTGAAGGTGATCGTTAGTATAGATGCTGGGTCGAAAGTCACAAGCGCCGACTGACAATCCTATCTGTTCCACGCGATGGACCAGGCACTCGCACTTAGAATCCATGGATAGCTAAGAAGTTCGTCTCTGTCAAAATTCACAGGCTTAATACATAAACTTTTCATGAGAATTAATTTGTATTGGATCGACTAGGAGCCATTTGATCTCCGTATCCCCTAACAAGAGAATTTTTAAATCATAGTCTGGGACCTTCCGAAGCACGAAATAATTATCGCAGTCATTGCAATGGTAACAGATTTCCCCGTAAATTAGGACTATTCTTCTATTTCACTGCAAAATATCTGACTTGATTTCCACTACATACCCACAACTTCTATAACATCTTACACCTTGATGATCAAGCTTTATATTCAACAGTGTTTAAGGAGATTGTGCGTTACTTCTTGACGGCCTCAAATATACCCATTGGGAGGCTGGTGACTTTCGGCCGAGATAACTGTTTGCAAGCAACTCTTTCAAATGCTTTCACATTATACGTTCAGGCCCATGGCTTAAGAGATACGATTTTTATTACAACTACTCCAACAACAAATAAAATGTTCCAGAAAATAGCTTCTTTTATCATGAAACTTTTATTTGCTGTAAGTCTCACACGATAACATAATAATCATTTACATAAACTGTTCGGTTTGTTGTGAAACTTTTCCTCTCGAGAGATATATTTCAAAGTGACACACAACTTGGGTAATCTCCTGTCAGTGTTCAATAGAGATTTATTTTCTTACTAGCGGCCGCCCGCGACTCCGTCCGCGTGGAATTCAGTTTTCGCAAACATGGCGTTATACTAAAACTTAAAGCCTTACTTAACAAGTGAACTATCCAACGCAAAAATATTTTTTTAATTCGACCTAATAGCTCCTGAAATAAGCGCGTTCAAACAAACAAATAAACTCTTTAGCTTTATGATATTAGACTAGTTACTGGTACAAAAATTTGGACAGTGCCTAAAATTCTGAATTTAATACGATTGCTGCTTATAAAACTCAATTTAAATAAAATAATTAATAATAGCACTAAAAGTACAAAAAAATACCCTTTACCGTTGACCTCTACTACACCGATTAGTTTTCCAATTTCTCTCTGCCAAGTAAAGACATTTTTTAGTAATATCTCTTTTAAAATCTTTATCATCTTTTCGTCTCCAGACTAATTAGATTCAGGCATAATCAAACATCCAACGAGACATCTGAGTATTAATCATAAAACACGATTAACAGAGTTGAATATTATGATTGGATTCTTCTTGTGAAATTCCTTTGCAGGTAAAACATGGATGATAATTAAAATTTTGTACACGCCAAAGATATGTGGAATTGAAAACACCGTGTGTGGATTTAGTGTATGGAACTGCAAAGTCAATTCTAAACCCACTCCATTATAATACCTTTTTTTTTTTTTTTTTTTTTCGCAGGAGAACGCTTTTACGCGCCGTAGCATACAGGTTAGCTAGGCCTGCAGCCGTGTGTGGGGCTCAGGAGTAGAGACGTTCGTCCCACTACCCACTAAACTCCTGCGGTTTCCTTCGCACCCAAGCAGGGAAGGATCGGTATCCGCCTTGTTAGGCGCTAGACCGATCCGTCCCCGGGTACTGCCTGGCCTAATTAGATCAGGCCAGGGGGGCGCCTAAGGAGGATCACCCAGGAAACGAGGTGATCCACAGACATATAATACCTACTAATACATATTATAAATGCAAAAGTAGCTCTGTCTGTCTATCTGTTATCCTTTCCCACTTCAGCGTCTCAACCAATTTTAATGAAAAGCACAGATAATCTTTAGACCCTGAGAAAGAACAAAGGCTATCTTTTATTGCAAAAATGGGGATCTGAACTCAACGCGGACAAAAAAGCGGGCGGCCGCTAGTTTATTATAATTCAAGAGAGTCATCAAGGGTGTCATCTATACTCTATATACTAATATATAAAGCTGAAGAGTTTGTTTGTATGTTTGTTTGTTTGAACGCGCTTATCGCAGGAACTACTGGTCCAAAATATTTTTGTGTTGGATAGTCCATTTGACGAGGAAGGCTTTGGCTATTGATAATCAAAATCCACGCGGATGGAGTCGCCGCTAGTATTATCACAAAATAATTACGATAACACTAATAATCACTACATAGTATATCACAGACGCATTTTTCCGTCTATCCCTACGCATGCTATATATTAAAACTACGCAACCAATTTAAATACGGCTTTTTCAGCAGGTCGCCAGTTATTAAAAAACAAATAAACTTCATCTTGTCTCATATCAGATTGTCTGCAACCCAGATAACACAAAATACATTAACACAATCAATCAACAAGCTAAACACGTATCCTAAACAGAGCATCAGTCACAAAGTTTTCGCTTGCACGTTTGCATAAAATACGTGGAAAATTGCACCTGTACCCAAGGAAGACAAATGGCGAATGCAGACGCCGGGCGCAATGTAAATAAACTGGATGCAAGTCACAAGATAAAGATAAATGCGTCTACTTTGCACCTCCTCCTTCGTAATCTCTAAAGAGCGCATGCGGAATTTATCAGATGCCGCAACGGAAGGTTTTTTCCAAGGAATGCTCTTGATTTTTCTTTTTAAATGGATCTGACATTCTTAGAAACGGATAGTGAATAAAATTTATTTTAAACCAAATCTAGAGCAAGGAAAGGTCTTAATTCTATTATATTTGAAGACACGGACATTGAATAAAGTTAATTTTAAATGAATTCAGAGAAAGCAAAGGTCAATGCAATTACCTTTCTAGTTCATATTTAATTGGGGTGTACCGATTTCAATACCTTTTTTTGTTTGATTTGGCCGAGTTAATTCCAATTTGGGCCCATTTTAACATGATCCGACTCCAATAATATCATTAAATTATCGCTAACAGTTAGAGTAATTCTCATTCGGGAATTTTGAAGATGCAGTTATTTATGAGCCAATTGTTACCTACTACATGGGAAATACGAAATCAATTAAAATATTCGAGAAAAACAGCAGTGTTGTCTTAATCCTTTTAGTCTACATTCTACCTGTCAAATATTATTATATCCTTGCATTCTACCTGTCAAACAGACAAAAAAAGGAAGAAGTTAATGCTAATAATTTGATACAAATTGTGTACATTGACATACCTCTTATTACAAAAGTATACTACATAAGAAATACACAATAATACATTAAGATTTACAATTAAAAATTGTCCTTCCACGATTCCGGCACAGGTATTTCCTTCTCGGCTTAGCGATGTCCTACATCATTGAATGTATGCCCCACCTATCTCCACTTCGGCTTGCATACATGCATCGCAACGATGCCATTCGTCTCCGGATCTAGCCATTGTGTATGCGGTCGTGATATGCCGACCGTGCTAAGCTACGTAGCCTTATATTCCAGTTTTATTTTGCGCACTTCACAATTTCTATTTCGCTCTTCAAAATCTAGCTTTGCGTTTCTATTTATTTCATAAGTTGGGTTTGTTATTTTGCAGATAATTATTATTATTTTGCAGATATCAGACCAACTATTTTATCAAATATTAAAAATAAAATATCACCAATATTAACGAAGCAATATAATACAAGTGATTAATGAAAACTTATCATTTGAAAATTAAGAGAGTATCACTTTTGGTGCACTTATTTGTAAACGGTACTTAACCTTTTCCTGAAAAGTTTTGCAATAACAATTTTGCTCCAACAATTCTGGCAAAGGTAGTTCCTTCTCGGCTTAGCAATGTCCTACATCATTGAATGTATGCCCCACCTATCTCCACTTCGGCTTGCATACATGCATCGCAACGATGCCATTCGTCTCCGGATCTGGCCATTGTGTATGCGGTCGTGATATGCCGACCGTGCTAAGCCAGTTTTATTTTGCGCACTTCACAATTTCTATTTCGCTATTCAACAGAATCTAGTTTTACGTTTCTACTCGTGCTCTAGTATTAAGACTTTGGACCAGATATTTTATGTTTGATTTTGATAAAAATTTTCTCCTCATCATCGGCTCATTAATGTCCTCAGTGCTTGGGTACGAGCGTTACGTATAAGGAAAAGTAGTGAAGATTGGCGGTTATTAAAGACTGTTAAGCATAATAAAACTTTATGATGCATTCCACCTCTAACAGACGTGCATTTATCTACGCCACGCATTTGTTATATCATGTTATATAAGTATTTTCATGTGTTTCTGTGTGCCATGTTGTTGGTATACCAAATTAAATAATAAATAAATAAGTAAATTAATGTTACATCCTCAGCAATTGCCTCAGAGCCCAGGATACGCGACAACTATGATCCTGAATTGACAAGCCTGGTAGTGAACAAATGAACTTAAAGTTATGAAATAACAAGACGTTAATTGGAATGTCAAAGAAATCAACTTTCCTACTTATTTGCTTCACAATCCCTGTTTTATAACTGCAGTAAACAAAGTTGAAACTGCCAACTTAGAGGCAAAGGAGGCAGCGTCAGCTTAGTTAGAAAAATGTTTTCTTGCGCGGATTAATCTGAGGCCAACTTTGAGGTTAGTATTATTATAAATTCAATGGTTTGGATGGAATTGCATGACAGGGTTATAAAGTAGGTTCTGTTAAATATGGAAAAAGTTTCTGAGCTTGGGCATGTGCCGACTGCTAATGGTGATGATTTTGAAAAATTGGAAGAAATAGAAAAGGGACACAGAAAATTATCTTTGTTCGGTGACACAGATTATGAATAGTGCGTTTTTTAGGGTTCCGTAGTCTACTAGGAACCCTTATAGTTTCGTCATATCTGTCTGCCTGTCTGTCTGTCTGTCTGTCTGTCCTGGCTCGTTCTCCGCCGTTTTTGCACTGATTGCCACGAAAATTGGTGGAGAGATGTATAGTGATAATTCGAATAAATGCATGCAACGTGCTGAGTTTCTAGAAAGGGGGTTCTCTTCTTTTTATTTCCACACATTCTTTGGATACTTTTGCACTCTCACTGATACACGGCTATCCAATCAGAATGAAAGAATATTTGTAGTCTAATTCATTTTTTCATTACTGGAAGTCCATTACTAACGATGAGTTTTTCCATTAAAATTTCGCAAACATGGAAAAAGAATCTCACGTGTGCTTTGATGTTTCTTTTGCTATTTGTAGTGCAGTTGAATTTCGAACTAACTAACGTTGTTGTGTTAAATAACTGACTTCATGGTAGAGTGATTAACTTTCTCGAAATTGGTTGCATCGGGTTTGAATCTTGACTCATTGAAAGGTGATGTATGTATTTTAATTTCCTTTTGAAACTTGTGAATGCTTCAAACAGTTTTGCATATATGTTTTATTATTATTTATTATTATCTAAATGTAAAACTTAAAAGTGACTGACTGAAATCTGGCATGCAGCTAGGTGTTATGACGTAGGCATCCTCTAAGAAAGGATTTTGAAATAAATTCCACCCATAAGGAGATAAAATTGGTCAAGCGGAAGTTTGAAGTAAATCGGGTTAGACTCGAGACAAGATTGTTATGAATTTTTATATGTACTACATCTTTAATAAGTCTGCCTGATGCAAAAAGATAGCCAACATATTGTGATTACATAAAGCAGCATTCTTCTTTAAAGTGCTTTAATTATCGAAATACTAACTTATTCCTAGTCTGTAAGAAGATGTCAGCTAAAATAAAGAAATGAAAGTCAACAGTCATTTTACTTGTTGACTTAGTGGAAAATTACAATCAATCATTTTTCCGAGAAACCCGCTACTTGGTGAATTTAATACCGCACAACTCAAACAAAAATAACCAGACTAACACAAACAGAAGCGAAACAAAAATATTTGCGCTTTTTTGTGCTCATTATTTTTACATTATTTTTGTATTTGATGGTTTATATTTTGATTTAATAATGGCTTGGGGTAAAATTCAGTTATTCTGGGAAATAAACGCCTACTCCTTACGAATTGGTCACAGACTTTGGCATTATAACGAGGTGTCTAATACGCCTGAAATTTGATAAATTCCAGTGTTGAATTAACATATACATAACTTTGGATACACAATGTTCTTGAAATAATTTCGCTTTTATGTATGTATGTGATTATAAAAAAATTGTATTTAACATAGTGTTAAACGCCTGGCCGGTCTAGTGGTTTAAATATCGGGCTGTAGTCTCGAGGACCTGGGCTCGATTCCCGAACCGGTCAAATTTTGTATCATTTTTTCCAATACGGTGATCACAAACCCGGGCTGGGTTTGTGATTACCAACCCGCATTTGGCAAGCGCAATGATTAAGCCAAAACAATTTCAAAAGATGAAGGCCTTTGCCCTGCAATCATATAAAAAAATCGCTCTCAACTCTGAGACCGATTTTGAGTGCGAACTTGATATGTCATACTCATATAAAACAGTACCTTAAGTTCACGTTCAAGTTCGATCTCAAAGTTAAGTGCGATTTATTAATACGAGCCTAAGAGGCTGATACTACTGGAATCAAAAGAGCGTTCACTTATAATGCACTTTTAGATTATCGACCTCTCTAACAAATCAAAACCGTCGAGACTTACAAGCGCGGAACTTTTTATCCAAACGACGACGAAGTTTTCAATTTCCTCACAACATCAACGTAAATCAATTACAAACTTCCTGCTTTCAGTGCGACTTCGTAAGTTTCAAAGGAGTAACACTCTAATTTCGCTCAAGTGTTCTATAATGACATTACATTATGTATTCGGACGGAATCGCAAATCACAGTTAATGCGATATTGATTTAAGGAGGAAATGCAAAAACAAGTGTCTACTTGCGTTCTGATTCCGGTTTAAGACGAGTGTACTAAGTTTTGATGTTTTAAGAAACTTTGTGAAGGAACACACTAGAGTTTCGACGGCTATGAATTTTGTATTTAAATTAAGGGACGAATTTCGGCAAATTCAAAAATCATCTTACATTTAAAATACATTGCAGGCGTAGTGACGCTGAATTTCGGTCGCGTTTCTTCCGCCTATTATGTTTCCATACTTATACAGCCGTATAAAAACGTTCTATTGATATCATCAAATAAGAAAAGCTTATTTTTTTTATTAAACTGTTTGCTTATGTGTCGCCATTTTAGTAACTACTATTTATGTAATTCAAGGGGTATAGAAATCTAAAGGAAAAGTTTAACATTTAGCCAAAGAGAACACCTCATTGAATATAAATGGCATTGTACTTGTCCTTTTAGAAACTAATACGATTAAATCCTTGAGTTCAAGCTGCATCTGCATATTATATTTTACGCAATAATCCAATGGCATGTTTACAAGAAATAATGTATAAATTCTCTTTAAAAATAAACCAAATAGAAACGAAAACAAGCTTCAAGAAAATCAGCTTTACTGAATATAAAATTGTATTCACGTTTCTTGAAATAGTGCTTCTGCGGTACCATTATTCATTTCCATTGTAGCGGAACGTCAGGATCTATTGTTAGCATTTGCTGATGTCAGGGAGATCGCCTGGTTGTTGACAGTGGTTACGCCAGCCATACCACGCCAAGAAACCTTGAGAAAGAAAGAAAGAAGGAAATAATAAAGTTTATTCGTGTAGGCTTTAAATGCATTTTAAAATCGTCATAAGAGCATCGTTTTTATTATTAAATGATCAAATCAACTGGCAAGACAAAAAAGCTTGAAGCATTTAACAAGCTTATTTTACTTTTATCTAGAGTTTTTATTTTTAATTAAATACAAGGAAAAATAAATCTGGCAGGATTCGAACCTGCACCTCTTGCAAATCGGACACGCACTAACCAATTGTGCCACCGAGACCCTGGACCTGACGTATTTCTAGGAAACAGACGGACTAGTAAACATACATAAATAATTAAAAAACCTCCACAACTTCTGTACAAAATGCCAATAATGTTCATCAACTAGCGGGAATCGTTCGATCTGAACCCTGACCACAAAACCAAGTTTGTGGTTTGGTATTTTGGTAACCACAAGACCAGCGGAGCAGTCAATTCTATGTTAATACAGATTGATTCTACTACCTTGTATTTTAAAGATGTGTTTTGCACATGTGCATGCTTTAGTGATGTCGTCTGTCAGGAGTTCTGAAACCAAAAAAATCATAATAAATGTAGGATGTTTTTTTTTTATAGTAGCACGGTACATTGGCTCCTCCCTGCCTGATGGTAAGCAAAAGAGGAGCCCTAATTGCCATGACAACCGATGTGGTACCAAAATGGTATCCCATCAGTTGGCATCGCCATACCGGCCCAAAACGACGATGGTGGACAAATGGAAACAAAAAAATCATAGAAATGTGGGACGGTGGATGAAGCGACAGCTAGCGTGCGTGTGAGAGGGGGAATGAAATGACATAATAATACAATGGCGAGTGAATTTTGTAATTAATACTAAAGTGTTTCCGTACTTTTCCTTATTCTATTCCCGGATCCTACAAAAATAAGCGGATTGAGAACTGCCTCTGTCATTGGAAGTCGGTTGCAATAGATTTATAAAGTCGTTTCAGCTTGGTCTAGACTGAGAGGGAATTACCTTGGGAAATTAAGTTTGCCTTGTGTATTTTAACATTGTGCAACAAAGTCCTTTTTCTTTATTTAAAAACATCGATCGATATGATTTCTTTATTGATTGATTGATGAATACAATTTTCTTATATGTAGGTACCAGTAATGCAGAAATCATATTGATCGCTATATTAATTCTAATATAATAAAAGACATGGCCAATTCCTGCCTATTGATGGCCACGAATGGCACAAAAGCACAAAGTATATTCAATTAAAATAATAATTTTCATATAATTATTTTAGAATCTTGTAGAACTTGTTAGTTTTTAAAAGAATTTAATTAGTAATTTAACTTCCGCTATAAACTGCTTTTGAAAAAATGCGTTCCTTTCAACGTAAATACGGATAGTCTGCTCATGTCCTCCATAGACACAATATAATATTGTATGAAAAACAGTGACATACAATAAAATATAGCTTTAACTATAAAAAATATTTGGAATTGTATCTTTTAACGTATTATTTATCACGAACAACTTATTTTAAACATAGTATTTTATTATTTTTCCCAAAATCAATATTACTTTAAGCAGAAAGGAATGAATATTATTGTCATTATTTCGACAGTTATTGTCAAATATTGAAATCCGTTGCCATGGCAATAATATACAATGCGTGACAGAGTAAGCGTTAGCAAAATTACGTTAAGAGAAAAAGAGACAACACATTTGTCACGGTACACCGTTGAGTAACCTTAGTAACCAATGTATCATGTCATCAATCAAAACTTGGTATATTTACTTTACTCTATGATCAAAACAATGCTACAGTAAGGGATTGAAATGTTTTTGCAATCTTTGTGTGACTGTATAATTATAACCTCAAGTTCTTGGACTTTAGTTGTTAATGATATTGAATGTTCTGATAGTCACGAGTCTAATGTAATAAGACATGTTTGTGGGAAATATATTTCGTATCTAGGCAAACGTTCCGTAGAATGTTGGCCATGTCCTTTGAAGAGTTTGTTTGTTTGAACTCACCAATATAAAGAACTATTGGATCGAATTGAATAAAAATAATTGCGTTGGATAGTTAACTAGACGAGGGAGGCTGTAAGCTATGTATGTATATACAATATAATTATACATTTTATTCATATGTTTATTAATCAAATACAACTTATGCTAAGAGTGTAGCTAGTTGACTGCGAACGTAATTTGAATAGAAGTTGACAAAAATCAAATCTGGGACAAAATAATATACTTATTTGATAGACTTTAAGGGGATAGAAACAAAAATATCTTTACTGCACGAAATCTATTACATAAACCTTAGCAGTAAACTGTCATAAAGTAAAAAAAAAAAGTCTACATACCAGCACAAGTAACATTGCATCCCTTCCCAGGAGTGTTGGTTACGCTGCACCATAAACCATCGTTGATTTGAAAGAGCCCATAATCATACGATCCGTTCTTGTTTTGAGGTCCAACTACGTTAGTTTTCCGCCCGCTTTCGTGCTCGATGAGACACACCCCTGTAAAAACGTAGTAAAGTATCAGCCTATTAATGTCCCACTGCAGGGCGAAGGCCTCCATCATTTGAATTCATGTTTTCGTTACAAAGATGGGTTTTGGCTCTATCACCACGCTTGCCCAATGCGTGTTGGTGATCACAAACTCGGGTTGTGTTCAGAAAAACCAACACAATTTTTTCCCGGCCCGGGAATCGAACCCAGGACCTCGAGATCACGGTCCGGTACTTAGACCAATACACCATCGAGGCAAAAACATAGGCATGTTGTTAAACAAAAATAAATAATTTAACATCACCACATACATTTATCTGACTCCGTGTGAGTAGCTTAAGCACTAGTGTTACAGATATAAAAATCGACAGTGGTATAACAAATATACTTAAAAGATAATTATAAAACCCAAACCAGGACAAACAGACCTGCTCATGCAATGAACATAAATGTCCTGTGCGGGGATAGAAATCCGCGACCTATTTTTTGTTGACCACAAAATAATATTTTGGATTTTGGAAGATGGTTTTAATGGGCTATAGTGTGATGAAGAAGGTTTTGATATGGTAAGGTTCTCAGAGTACTGATGGAAACCATTCCTTTTGGTGAAATATGCCGCAATAATAGCAGCCTAGGTACTAGTAACTAGTACCTAGGCTGCTATTATATACCAATTAGGGTGTTTGTGTAAGACCACTGGTACGTCACATCAACGGTTGATAATATTGGGGTACAAACCCGCAATCCTTGGTTTTGTGGTCGGACTACTCAATCACGGTCTTTCTAATGGATACCTATTGTGATTAATGTTTAAAAATTTGCGGTTTTCTCTTTGTGAAATTAAGGATGTTCACTATTATTTAAACAAATGCTAAAAGTCTTAAAATAAGGATAAACTATTGTTATTTTTGTAATAACTTGTTTTTAACCGTTTACCCGCGTTATCAAGATTCCTGTGGGAGCATTTAATCGGGATGAAAATCTATCCTATCTTATCTTATTCCTTTACCTAAGTCAGCCCATACCTTTGCCTGTATACCAAATTTCATCACAATCAGTTCAGTAGTTTCAGTGTAAATGATAGACAAAAATCCAAACAAACAAGAATATTCGTATGAATAATATTAGTATGATTCTGCTTTCAATCAATTACATTAAAGTATTATTTGAAAATAATAACATGGGACTTCACTTGTTACGACTTCATATTATTTTCTACGTACACGAGATAACAAGAGATACTACAGTTTTATTTAATCATTAAATAAAGGAAGATAATTTGACAAGCCTATTCCTAAGATTTATATGAAAACTACTTACAGTCCCTCATTTTATCCTCAGGGAAACCCTGTCTCCTCAACTCCCGTACAAGACCACATCTCGTAAACGTCAGCGCATTACATTGAAAATTAAATATTGCTAAAATAAACACTACTCTTAGTGTAACTTTACACATTTTGATTAATCAATTCTTAATGTAACTCTGTTTGAGATCGGAGCACATACAAACTTTTATAGTGGAAGTGATAATGATTTGTAATTATGTTAAGCGATGATAAGAGTATATTTTTCTGTTGAATGTGATTGTAGAGGTTAAAATGTTATGAACTGTATCATAATTTACCAAAAAAACAATCGTTGTTGTTTGAAAGTGTCTAATACATATTATTTGTCATTTGTTGTTCCGCAGCCATTTTACCCGTTTAGGTGAGTGAACTTTTTTTTCTTTGACTAAAGAAATGGTAATAAATTGAGTTCTAACATTATTTACTGATATTAGAATTCACACAATAGGAACTCGTTTTTCTAATGAACCTAGATTGATAATAATAAAGACCCAAAAACTACGTTATACGAAAAAAGTGTTTATGTATTCTCTTTAACAAAGGTACATAACTAACTATAATTCAAATCATCTGGTTTCCCTTTCAAGGGTTGCGGAGGTCAGACGATAGTGACTACATTGTAATAACCAGGCTGGTCGATTCAGGATCACAGTCAAAGCGTACCCTGGTCTCTAAGGCCAAGAATGCAAACGGGATAAGCGCTTGGATGATGATGAATAAAGTTATATAGATCGTGGTCGGTGTCTCCATTTAAGCTGTGTTTAGAGACGCAGCTCTTTCCAAACATAAATAACAAAGATATATTATATAAAGCTACTTTGACAAGTTAAGTTTAATTTAACAAAATTCATTTAGATCAACAAAATTAAATACAACCTTGCTGGTATATAGGTACATAATTATTGTATTTTGAGTGCATGTTTATGTATGTTCTGCGTGCGCGTTTGTTTGTTTGTGTATGTGTATGATCGCGAAATCTAATCAAAGCATGGTGAAATTAATCTAAACGAAAGATTCAAATCTTTACGGTTCGGTGAGTTTGGCTGAAAATTACTTTTGTAATTTCACTAGACCGCGATTATTACTTAACTAAAATTTTAAGGTGTAGATCTTTTGATAACGAAGTAATTATAAATTGCTATTGTGATAGCATTAGCTGCTCTATTAAAAAGGTTCGTATATGTAATTGCCGATGCTTTTTTTTACGACGTATATGAAAGGTTATGAAAGGAAATTAGTTTAAAACATAATTATGCTGTTTTTGTTAATTTTTTATTAAAAAAAATTCAAATATATACTCAAATTTCAAGAACAACTGTTTAAAAACAAAAGGAATTTTCTTACAAAACCGATTTAAATAAAAGTGTTCGTATTAAAATTTTCCCGTATTCTCTGAAGTCTTCTGAATCGTGCAACTTTCCATTTATTATATCCGACGGTACAGTTCCATTTTTATTTCTTGAACCGCATCCTGCGTTTACTGTTACAATAAAACAGAAATAGAAATGAAAACCGAACAAAACCGTATTACCTTTAAGATTGAAATCGGAATTGCTATTACATTGGGAATAATAAATTAAATCGATCCTTTGGTTCTTACACGTGATTCAATCTTTATGAATTGCCTTCACCCTACTTTCGAGGAGACCGGGCAAAATATGAAAAGCAACTTCTATTCAGGGATATGAAACCGAAAAAATCTTTTCAAACGCACGTTTGAATTGATTTCGAAGAAATATGAGTTGAGTATGGCCGGAGATTTAACTGCGATTTCCTTTCACATTTTGTAAAGGCTCATTTCCATGCCTTTAAGATTTTTTAATCGGTCCAGTTGTTACGGAAAGCTTCTAATCTTAAGTAGGGATCGGTATTGAGGTGGTTCCTTTATAATGTTTAAGGTAGAGTCATTAGGGTTTAATCGAAATTTGCTGTTGAGAAATATGTTTTACGATAAAAATCTCTTCCGTTGCGGAGGGACTTAGGTTTCTTGATAATCTTTTACCGCAATTATCACGTTAAGTGTTCTGATGAACTGTTTTCTCTTATACCTCCTTCCCCATTCCGCCAAAGAACCATGCGCACTGGTCAACGTTGACATTTTTACCGTGGCCACTATTCCATCGCGAACCCAGAAGTTTGGCAAATAATTTCTTTGCTGAACTATTTAGCGATGGAATTCGTTACCGGTCTGCGTGTTTCTTCCCTCCAAAAACACATCTTTGTAACGAAACAAAATTTAAAATGAAGGCCTTTGGCTTACAGTGGGACATTAATAGTCTGATTTTTTAAAGAGGAAATTATGAAAATTTATTAAAAGAAAAACCCAAGCACTTAAAGTTCAAGTAACATAATAAATAAGTAAACTGCACTTCTATAAAAATAAACAGCTATCAGCATTCGACTTTTATCCCCACAAATGACAGTTTACAAGATTAAAACACGTGTATCTGGTAAAACAACTCTCATATTAAATGAGCTACCATTAATTCGCCAATATGGGGAAAACCGTTGAAATTTCCGTAATATAATTTGTATATGCTTCATGCAATTAATTGTTTAAGAACAGCATTATGCATTATATTATTAATACTTACATCATTTGATGTATTCTATTAATTAAATTTGATCTCTTAAATTCTCTCTCTGTCTTAAATATTTTTTTTCATCGATATGTTTATTGGAATATTACTATGGTTACCATTTATTTTCTGACCCTGATTATCATATTTTCGCTCTCTTTAATAATTTTTTCGTCTTTTTTTAGGTAAGTTCATACCTAGAAAAAGACGACTTACAGTAAAATAAGCCGAAAATGTTTCGGGACCTCAAGAAATGATGTATCGCTGGTGATCCATCTTGATTGCACCAGAGATGTCGGCCCAGACAAATTATTTCATTTCATTTCCGTGCACCAATTCATCCTACCGCGATACCGTTCTCCGGGGTTATTTCATTTGGAAGGATATTAATGTGCACAAGTGTACTTGTATTCAGTTTCATACCAGATTTTAGTCTTTATTAATCTCGTTTAGTCGGGCTTGTAATAATTTGATGAGTCCGTAAATAATTTGTATACTTTTACACAACATTTATTACTTTCTCTTTATATTATTGATATATTAATGAGGAGCTCGATGGCGCAGTGGTTAGCGCACTCGGCCTGCGGTTGCTAAAGTTAAGCAACGTTCGTAGATGCCAGTCATCGGATGGGTGACCGAAAAATTTCATCTCGAGCTCCTCCGTGCTTCGGAAGGCACGTTAAGCCGTCGGTCCTGCGCCTGATCTCTCTACGGTCGTGTCAGATTGCTGTCCCACCGAATTATGAGAGTGAAGGAATAGGGAGTGCACCTGTGCTTGCGCACTCACTTGTGCACTATATTATATTCTGCGTACCTGGCTGATCGTAAGATCGGCCGCCATGGCCGAATACGGCCGGAGGGTATTATTATTATTATATTAATGCCAATGAATAAAAGCGTATTTGGGCTCACGCCTCAGAAAAAAAATATACTGCACTTTTCAGTCCCATGTTTAAGATAAAATCGTAGTGTTTCGACATAACTAGGTCTCTTGCACACTTGCGTGTAAATGTTCCAACATTAAAGTCGGAAGCTAGCAAGTTCATACATCATCTCATGAGGTGTTTGGGACCTCACAAATGATGTATCGTCCGTCAGGTGGTTCCGTCTTGCTTGCATCGGCGGCGCGGACAAATTATCAACTGTCATTGAATATTTTTTTTGTGTATTTATGAAGCAATTTACATGCTTATTTATCTTTATCTATGAATTTTTAATTATAAACAAAGAAAAAAAAACGATTTCTTTCAAATGCCCGATGAATTTTTCTTTGTCTATATAATTAAAGATGCCATTTATGAGTAAGCACCGTTTTCTTTTCTGTTTTTGTACGTTCCGTTTCTATCCACGTAGAGAGCTGCTGGTATCTAATGCGTGAATAGGAACAAAAAGTAGGAAGCTAAAAGGTCTTTGGACCTCAAGAAATGATGAATCGTCGGTCAGGTGATCCATCTTGCTTGCACCGGCGCGGACAAATTATATCATTTCCCGTACGCTGCGGTCACGGCCAATTGATTTAGCCCAACTGCAGAGTTATTTCACTTGGAAGGGGATTCATATTTTTGTTCTATTTTATTTATCGTATTTTATTTATGTTTAAAACTTTGTTACGCTTGTTTCAAATTTGAAAAATTTCGGACCATGTTCCTGCTATAGTCGGCAACTAAAATAAAATGTGTGTGGATGGGAAAGCTTCAGAGTGCGCCAGGGCGTTTTCGTGCGAGTTATCTCTTAAGTGATTAACATTTTAGTATTATGCTTTCCACATGAAAGCTAACCTTTGGTTTAGTTTAAAAACCTCAAGATCTTAAGCTTAAAAATAGCCTAGACAGAGGTCAATTGTTGTGCCCGTGATTCGTGATAGCCAGACAGTCTTTTCATTTCTGCTAAAAGAGGCTTTTGGAACCGCGGTACCAAAAGACCGGTAGCCGTTGTGACCACAGCTCTCATAATATCTAAACGTCACACAATATTGTGATTACTCGTATAACAAAAAATATTCAGATAATTAATATGAAACCCAGATATTCGTGTATGTTTATCCCCCAGAGACAGTATAACGTATCTTCTTGTATGCACTAATAGCGTTAGGGAGGACAAATTGTTTCATTTCCCTCGCACCAAGGAATCGTAATGGGAGCATTGTTTAATGGAGGGTAACATGTGTGACCCAGATATGTGCTTTTTCTGCGGTCTGATTACCGCGGGCCGTATCCATCATGCGTTAATTAATTCATGCTTCCATGTTTATTGTTTCGTTCAATTGTCAGATCAAAGAAGGAATGTTTTTGAAATTGTTTTGTTTATTTTTGATGGATGCGGGTGACTTTTTACACCCTATTGTCGGATTTTAAAATGTTCCTTTTTTATTTTTCCTGTTCATGTAATGGGAATTTAATAAATTAGAATCCCGTTTGTCCTACTTTGTACTAGGGGGGACAATCGAAAAAAAATTGTTTTCCATTTTTTGTGGTTACTTACTTCTTTAATGAAAATTGTGTTGTTTGTTCCAATTTTAATTTTAGTATTCAGAATTTTTAGGTTTGTCTAAAAAAGTAAAAATAAAAAAAAATCAGTCATCACTTAAATGATAGTCTCAATGGAAAATGTTAATAATAGTGTATTATTTTACAAAAATAAATCAACTACTTTGTATTCTTGTCCAATATGTACCTACGATAAAAATAAGAAAATAAGAGAAAATAAATGTTTTCTACCGTGGAAACCAAGTGTAAAATTATTCTGTCAGGAATAGTAAAAGCATTACCCTCATTCAGTTTTGTTTATAGCATCCGTAACTCTTTCAAACAATGCATAGTTAGCGGGTCCTGTGCATTTTTTTGAAATATCAGTCAAATCCGGGTATGGCATTCGAGAGTCAAAAGAGTCACTGGACCGCGTATATTCTTTCCGTTCTATTCCAGTTCGAGTATTACGTATCTTTGTTTCTATTCGACTGCTGCAGATTTAAATTTTAGTTTTATTTTCCGTTTTTAGAACGCTTTAGTTGCCATACCACGATTTTCCATTCATTTAACATTTTAGTTGACATACAGATTCAGCTAGCGGAAACTACGGTTCGTTTTGTTGAAGAACGCTTTACAGTCGTTGAATATATTGACAGAATTTAGGTTACCCTGATTTTGGGCATTTAAACGATACTTGCTAGTGAGTTAGTGCTCACACTTAAAGTTTTTCAAAAAACAGTAGGTAAAGGACAAAACCAGATTTTTCAAATATGCTGCATTCAACCATTCTTTAATATCAACCAGACTTTTAAAGCTTAGTTTGGAACTAGCCAACTTGTTTATTTGTCTAAATAAATACGTCCTTAATACTCGTATTACGAAACTTTAATCATAAAAATCATGCTATGCTTAACTACAAACCTTTCAAATCTCATATTGTTATCTACATGCCAGTATGGGTACGTCCACAACCCTCTTAAAATAGTTCAGTTACGTATAAATAAACATAATCATCGCAAGTACCAGAAACTCGCCAGACCGCAAACGAGAGGAAACTTCACCAAGAATTCCAACCGAGAAATCTCTGTGCCGAACCGCGAAGAATTTCTTTGATACCAAGTATCTGCATTTATTCCTTGAAACTAGTTTCTTGGAGAGTATTCAAGGGTTGGCTTGCTGAAAATGTACGTGCATTAAACAAGTATCCGACAAAGTTATCCATGCAGTAGTGACAGGCTAACCTATATTTATAAAACTCAGAGGTGACCGACTGACTGTAGATGTTAAGTTGAAGGCATCCGCTTAGAAAGGAGTTTAATAAATTCAATTCCATATGTTTGAACTTCTTTCATTGAAGACGTACATAATAATTATGTAGCTAGGCCTAGAAGTTCATTAGGTTAGATGTATGAAAGAATGGAAAAAGTGGATGAAAATACATATTTTAGTTTTTAAAATCAATTAAAGCTTATTAGAATCTTACACTTGAATTTTGTTAGTTCGTCAGAAATGTAAAATCCTTTGAATAAACGTTAAATTAAATCAGTAATTAGAAATATTATATAAAGACTTAAACGCACCTACATACCATTTACATATTTATTATTTTCGAACATAATACGTCTTAAATAACATTAAATTATAAGGAAAATACAAAAGGTCTCGGAAGTTCTAAAGGCTCTAGAGGCCACCTAATGGTTCGACCCGGACAAGATAATAGGGTTATTAAAAGTCATCCATAAAGATTTTCAAAGATCTTGTTTAATAATGCAGTAACATTAGGAAGTGTGCTTAAGTAGCATGTTAATTTTAGATGGAGTGACACGTGTATGTGTATAAACGGTGGTTTAGAATATATCATACTAATATGATTGTTTATTTGGACGTTTGTCCGTCGGTTTATATAAAAAGAAACATCGTATGATTAATCCTACTACTATCCTACTACTATAATTATAAAGGCGAAAGTTTGTATGTATGGATGTATGGATGTTTGTTACTCTTTCACGTAAAAACTACTGAATGTATTTGAATGAAACTTTACCACAATATAGCTTATACATCAGAATAACACAAAGGATATTGAAAATCGAAATCCACGCGGACGGAGTCGCGGGCGGCCGCTAGTAAATTTATAATTTCATCAACAAACGAAAGTCTAACTTCGATAATAGGGTCGTCTTACTAATTGGGTTAACAAAGCATTAGGAATTTAGGATACGTGTAACCCAAAATTTGATAGTAGCCAAAAAAGTCCGCCATTTTGAAATATTTTGAATAAGCAAATTCTCATAGTCCGAGCAAATGTACAGTCAACTGCTCGTCAAACGTAATACATAACGTTCGACCACATTGATATTATTTCATGCTCTCTGTGTGAGTTCACAAGAGGGTTCACAAGTAGCATTAAATAGAATGATATTAAAAAGATTAAAATACACTATCGCATTAGGATTCAACCCTGTAAGGATAGATGTAAGTTTGGTGAAAAGAAATAAATATACACTTTGGATATTTACCATTCCTATTTCAGGGGCATAAGAACTATTATCAAACTGCATTTGTGTACGAAAACCCAGACACTTCCTAAATTAAACATTCCTACTTCCACCGCGTACTTCGCAGCTGATTAGTTTCTTTTATTCCCTTGCCTTGGGCTCGAAAGGGTTCCTTTGAGTGGGTTATTAACGGGAGCTTTGTTCCAGGTTCGACCCCTCGCCCTGAGGGCTGAGCGAGGAATGGCGCGAACCGGGGGTGTCTGCCTCTTTACGGTCCATTTTCTATCCTGCATTATTGGTGAGTAAGATCGTGTGAATTGTTATGTATCTAATTTTTATGTATCTAAATCACCATTGGCTAGCTACACTATCCCCGGTGAACATAGTGTACTTTTGATCCCGGAAATGTGGGTGAAACAGCAGGCGGAAGGCTATTATATGATAAAGCTAAAGAGTTTGTTTCTTGTGCCAGTCCCGACTACGAATCAAATGGTCCGGATTCCCTTGTAAGGGTCGGAGGTCAAACGACTGTCTTCATTGTAACGATCAGGCTGGTCAATTTAGGATCAGTAGTCGCAACATACCCTGGGCTCCGAGGCAATGGCCGAGGATGCAACCGGGAGAGGCGCTAGGCAAGTGATCATCTAGTGTTGCTACTCAGCATCCAGAATATCTCTTAATCGTATTTTACGTTAAAGTTATTTTGTTTTAGAAACAAAATAGGTTTGTAGTTGGACGGTTTGGTCCACTTTGGTAACTGATCTTTCGTAACCATCTACGAAAACGGATTTTTCTCTTACTTTCATAACCAGCTACGAAAACAGATATAAAATGTCGTTTTCGTAGCCAAGATTCGTAACCAGCTATGTGGGTGGAAAATGTGTAATACTATTTAAGGTCTGTATTATAAGACACTATGAACATGGAGACGCTATCCAGAGGGAAATCAAGTTGTTTGCTTGTATGTTTGACAGACCCGTTGGTCGAGTGGTCAGAGACCCTGGCTACAAAACAAAAGGTCGTGGGTTCGAATCCCGCTAGGGGCAAATGTTTGTGTGATGAAGATCGGCATTTGTTCTCGAGTCATGGATGTTTATAAATGTATTTAAGTATGTCTATCAGTTCCCTAGCTTCCATAACACAAACTGCGAGTTTAGTCAGGGGCTAGGATATTGGTGCGTTAGTCCAATGAAAATATTATTAGTACGAAACCCACGGAACAAAATAGGTTTGTGGTTGAGGTTAGACTGTGGATGGAAGTATATACTATTAAAGGCCTGTATTATAAGACACAATAAACATGGAGACGCTATCCAGAGGGAAATCGAGTTGTTTGCCTGTGTTCAAATCATGGTCGTTAGTCGGCGCCTGCATGTCAATTGCAGAAGCATCTGCACTGTATTGCTCCAGTACGGATCGATATGAAGAAACAGAGCTTCAGATAATGCACAAATGCACCTGCATTCAGTACACGTATATGTAGTTTTGAAATCAATACTATTGTGCAGAGTTAATTTTTCATGTTAAGGTACTAATTGAAATGGTACTTTATCACTATTTTGCTAGATACACTTGCGTTTATCCCAGTTACATCTATTGTGAATCCCTGGGTTCACAGCGACTACGTATGATCTTGATCTGACCAGCTTTGTTATTACGTTGGAGTTCCTGCAATCTTTATCTATACTTTCACATATCCACGGGAAAAGGCGGAAGTAGCGTATCTAATAAAGTCCGACTTTACACCAGAGCAAAAAAACTATTTCAAAAATTCATATCTCTTAAACTAAGAAAGTTAGAAAGCTGAAATTTTGCATGATTTTTCTACTCTTAAAAGTCACAGAAAAAATAGACTTTTGGTTAGGACCACTATGGATGGAAGTACTATTCAAGGCCTGTATTATAAGACACTATAAACATAAAGACGCTATCCAGAGGGAAATCGAGTTGTTTGCCTGTATTCAAATCATGGTCGTTAGTCGGCACCTGCATGGCAATTGCAGAAGCATCTGCACTGTATTGCTCCAGTACGGATCGATATGAAGAAACAGAGCTTCAGATAATGCTCAAATGCACCTGTACGCAGTGCACTAACACATAAAGATTTTCAAAGATCTTGTTTAATAATGCAGTAACATTAAGAAGTGTGCTTAAGTAGCATGTTAATTTTAGATAATTCAGAAATCACTACTATCATGCATAGTTAAAATTTTTTGCCCGCAATGTCAATTTTCTTTTTAAGGAGCTACAAATTGGAATGGTACTTTATATTCTAATATTCACCCTTGTGTTTATCCCAGTTATACCAGCCTGCTTATTACAATGAAGTGTCCTCAATCTTCATCTATATTCATATAATAAGCTGAAGAGTTTGTTAATTGACAGGTCTGTTGGTCGAGTGGCTAGAGACCCTGGCTACAAAACCAAGGGTCGTGGGTTTGAATCCCGCTAGGGGCAAATGTTTGTGTGATGAACATACGCATTTGTACTCGAGTCATAGATCTCTATAAATGTATGTATTTAAGTATGTCTATAAGTTTCCTAGCTTCCATAGCACAAGCTGCAAGCTTAGTTTGGGGCTAAGCAATTGGTGTGTTAGTCCAATGAATTTATTATAAGTACGACACTCACAGAAAAAATGGGCTTTTGGTTAGGACCACTGCGGATGGAAATACTATTTAAGACTTGTATTATAAGACACTATAAACACGGAGACGCTATCCAGAGGGAAATCGAGTTGTTTGCCTGTATTCAAATCGTGGTCGTTAGTCGGCGCCTGCATGGCAATTGCAGAAGCATCTGCACTGTATTGCTCCAGTACGGATCGATATGAAGAAACAGAGCGTCAGATAATGCTCAAATGCACCTGTATTCAGATCAGATCTAGTTTAGAAATCACTACTATTGGGCATAGTTAAAATTTTGTTCCGGCAGTGACACTTTTCATGTTAAGGTGCTGCTAATTGAAATGGTACTTACCTATATTTTGATAGATGATCATGCGTTTATCCCAGTTACATCTATAGTGATCTCTGCGTCCACAGCGACTACGTATGATCTTGATCTGGCCAGCTTTGTTATTACTAGACTTTAATTCTTATCTATACTTATTTATCGACGGGAGAAAGCGGAACTAGCGTATCTCAAAAAGTCCGACATTACACCAGAGCAAAAAAACTATTTCAAAAATTCATATCTCTTAAACTAAGAAAGTTAGAAAGGTGAAATTTTGCATGATTTTTCTACTGTTAAAAGTCACAGAAAAAATAGGCTTTTGGTTAGGACTACTACGGGTGGAAGTACTATAAAAGGCCTGTATTATAAAGACTACTAGGGATGGAAGTATAATTTAAGGTCTGTATTATAATATATAAGACACTATAAACACGGAGACGCTATCGAGAGGGAAATCGAGTTGTTTGCCTGTATTCAAATCATGGTCGTTAGTCGGCGCCTGCATGGCAATTGCAGAAGCATCTGCACTGTATTGCTTCAGTTCGGATCGATATGAAGAAACTGAGCTTCAGATAATGCTTAAATGCACCTGTGTTCAGTAGACATATAATATGTAGTTTTGAAATCAATACTATTGTGCAGAGTTATTTTGTTCCCACAGTGTACATTTTTTTTAAGGTGCGACGTATCGAAACGGTACTTACCTATATTTTGATAGATACCCATGACTTTATCCCAGTTACATCTATTGTGAATCCCTGGGTCCACAGCGACTACGTATGGTCTTGATCTGACCAGCTTTGTTATTAAATTGGAGCGACTGCAATCTTTATCAATACTTATGTATCAACGGGAAAAAGCAGAAGTAGCGTATCTCATAAAGTCCGACTTTACACCAGAGCAAAAACACTATTTAAAAAATTCATATCTCTTAAACTAAGAAAGTAAGAAAACTGAAATTATGCATGATTTTTCTACCGTTAAAAGTCACAGAAAAAATAGGCTTTTGGTTAGTCTTTGGGTGGAAGTACTATTAAAGGCCTGTATTATAAGACACTATAAACATGGAGACGCTATCCAGAGGGAAATCGAGTTGTTTGCCTGTATTCAAATCATGGTCGTTAGTCGGCGCCTGCATGGCAATTGCAGAAGCAGCTGCACTGTATTGCTCCAGTACGGGTCGATATGAAGAAACAGAGCTTCAGATAATGCTCAAATGCACCTGCATTCAGTACACGTATATGAAGTTTTGAAATCAATACTATTGTGCAAAGTTATTTTTTTTCCCGCAGTGACAATTTTCATGTTAAGGTGCTACTAATTGATATGGTACTTTATCTCTATTTTGCTAGATACCCATGCGTTTAACCCAGTTACATCTATTGTGAATCCCTGGTCCACAGCGACTACATCTATGATCTTGATCTGACCAGCTTTGTTATTACATTGGAGCGACTGTAATCTTTATCTATACTTATTTATCGACGGGAGAAAGCGGAACTAGCGTATCGCAAAAAGTCCGACTTTACACCAGAGCAACAAAACTATTTCAAAAAATCATATATCTTAAACTAAGAAACTTAGAAAGGTGAAATTTTGCATGTTTTTTCTACTGTTAAAAGTCACAGAAAAAATAGACTTTTGTTTAGGACCACTATTAGATGGAAGTACTATTAAAGGCCTGTATTATAAGACACTATAAACATGGAGACGCTATCCAGAGGGAAATCGAGTTGTTTGCCTGTATTCAAATCATGGTCGTTAGTCGGCGCCTGCATGGCAATTGCAGAAGCATCTGCACTGTATTGCTTCAGTACGGATCGATAGGAAGAAACAGAGCTTCAGATACTGCTTAAATGCATCCGTATTCAGAGCAGATTTAGTTAGGAATCACTACTATTGTGCATAGTTAACATTTTGTTCCCGCAGTGTAAATTTTATTTTTACAGTGCTACAAATTGAAATGGTACTTATCTATATTTTGAAAGATACCAGTTACATCCATTGTGAACCCTTGGGTGGTTATTATATCTGACCAGTGACCAACCTGGTTATTACATTAGAGCGACTGCATTTTTCATCTATACTCATATAATGAGCTAAAGAATTTGTAATTTTGTTTGAATGGGCTAATCCCAGGAACTACTGCTAAGAATTGAAAAAATATTTTTGTTTTGGATAGACCATTTTGTTGAGGAAGGCTTTGAAATATAGTTTAACACGGAACACAAACGTGTGCGGAAACCGAAAGCCACGAGGATGGAGTAGCGGGCGGTCACCAGTTTTTTAATCTTCTTCTTCCTAGCGTTTATCCCGTTTCTATACGGGGTCCGCTTTGACCATGACCCAGGATTTGGCAAGTCTGGTTATTACAGTGAAGCGACTGCCATCAGACCTTCGTAACCCATATCACCAGTTTTAATATTGGGACAAAAAAAAAATCATAAAAAAGTAACCAGCTATCGCAATAGATATACGATTCTCTAGATATTCGAATATTTCCAATTCCACAAACAATCACTAAGTTCATTAATTTGCGCCAAACGGACGGCGTCACGTCTAGATTAATGATCCCGGATCAATTTAAAAATTAATCGTGTTATCGCCGTTAAGAGCATCGGGAGGAAATGGTCTGGAAAATGAAATGTCCCCTCAGGATCACAACAGTGTTTCCAATTTAGAGAGTTTTCTAATCTATACTAATATAATAAAGCTGAAGAGTTTGTTTGTTTGTTTGAACGCGCTTATCTCAGGTGGATCGATGTGAAAAATTTATTTTTGCGTTGCATAGTACATTCGCCTAGAAAGGCTTTTGTATAAGCTTACATGTGATAAAACCAAAAACCACGCAGTCGGAGTCGCGGGCGGCCGCTAGTAAATTATATATTTTCAAAGAACTATTCATTCTTATTTGGTATTTGACTGACAGGTCAAATCACCTACTTTTGTTTTTCAAAAACGGAACCTTCGGGAAAAAAACTGTATGGAATACTGAATTGTGACGTCACATTTCTGTATTGTCAAATCAATACTCTTTTAGTTTCAATAAGCAGTAATAATTTGTTTCAAGTAATATGTAGTAACTGTGGGATATTTTTTACTTCATCTTTAATGTTATAATATCTCAATTTATTTCGTATGCAGTCAAAATTACCCAATTATTACCCGATTTATGTTATTGTTTATAATAAAAATCAAAATTTACCACGTAAATAAATTCGCTAAATAAATAATTTCATTTCAATTGTATTTCAAAAGGCGAAAGTCTAAAATTGTATAAATAAAATATGCCTTGATAGTTTTGCACGCAATGCAGATGCCAAATAGCTGATAAACATTCGCGTGTATCCACACGCGATGAATATAAAAGAATGAAAAATCTACAGTGAATTCTATTTATCTGAGTAGCATTAACTATGAAAACCACAATAGTAGCTCTCGTACCTTCAGGCAAGCTACGAAAACTAAGTAAAACAGTTTAAACATGAGACATTATCTACTTATTCCAAATTAAACTTTATTTCAAGGCAATAAGTTCCGCGAGCATTTTTATGATGGGTTCTGATTGCTTCAGAGTAGTGTCGATTTTTCTTAAATGGTCAACTACGAAATCACAATCGTGAAAACTAATTACCTACGTATTTGATTTCTAAAAAACATGCTCTCATTTACTGTCACGCAAAAATCAAGTCCCTGATTTACATAACTACATTTGTTTTTCATTTCTAGATTAAGAAACACAATAGGTCATAATCTTGATGGTCCTCTGGTTGATTAAGCGTTAAATTTTAAGTTACGATCCTAACCCTCCGTTTTTACCGCCGTGTTTATTACAGGACGTTTCCTAGTAGTTTATTTAGCGGTCATTATGACGGAAATAAAAGGCTACATAAAGGTGAAAGAACACACTCGGCTGAAAATGTGCGACCGAAAATGCATTGTCTATACAAAACTAGCGGCCACCCGCGACTCCGTCCGCGTGTTTTTTTTTTATGTCAGAGGCGGCAAACGAGCTAGCCGGTCGCCTGATGGTAAGCAACTACCGCCGCCCATGAACTTCCGCGACACCAGAGGTATCGTTGATGTGTTGCCGGCTTTAACCCCATACCCTCCCCAACTGAGCTCTGGCAACCTTACTCACCAGCAGAAACATAGCACAACAGTTACGAAGTGCTACTTCACTTAAAAGGCTTTTCACTGTAAAGCCTTTTTCGACAAATGGACGATTTCATCCAGTAGTTCCTGAGATTAGCGCGATCAAACAAAAATACAAACTCTTTATCTTTATTATATAAGTGTAGATAAAGATTACGCGACGTAATTTTGGCTAGTGTGTCATCTGCCATTTAAAATACATTGCAGGCATAGTCAGGTCAATTTCAGCCGCGTTCTTTCCGCCCGCCTAGTGTGTTTCTATACATAGATAGATGCGTTGGCCTCGTAAAGCGTTATTTGCAAGTTTATGGCAGTTGGGTACATAATTATCTTTACAGTTCGTTATTTTAACTAAGGGTGGTTAAAACTTGTCGAATATAACTGAGAATTGTCATGACAATGTGTTATGGCGGTATGGTAATTTAAACTTTATTGAAAATACAATACAAGTTATATTAGATACCTACTTTCTCATTAAGAATGTCATGCCGATTCTGTGAGACTACCGTTTGGAATTATAATTAACGTTATTTGTATGTATGGGTTACTCGTAATCATACGAGTAATACGGATTTTTTTTTCCGGGATACCTACCTACCTTATTATTTAATCTGGACTCCTAATTTTATGTCTGCAAAGTTTCAAAGCTATCAAACAAACAATCAAGCAAATAAACAAACAAACTCACTTTCCGATTTATAATATAAGTAAGGATCTACTTATCTACCAAAAAATTGTACTAATAAATAGCATTACAGCTCGAGGAATCACGGATTCTATTCTTAGTGTGTGAGTGGGAGTGATAAGTAAAAATTCTCTTCACGACTTCTCTTGACAAAATTAATGGCTCGCGCAGTCGGGTAAATCCGAATTAGTCTAGTGACGACTTACCCTAAGCTTGTAGAAATATAGCCTATAACTTCTCATTGGCAATCTAACATCTGGCCCCAATCCAGCAAAGGGTGTAGCCAAATCTTGGTGGAGCTGGTTTATATCCATATAAGTCTTGGAAATGAGTTTAATATAATTTGTAATTATATATTTTTCCGAGCGGCCGCCCGCGACTTCAGATTTCAGAACTCTTTTTTCGCAATAAAAGTTAGCCTATGTTCTTTCTTAGGGTCTCTGTGCTCAATTTCATAAATATCGGTTCAAGCGGGAGAGAGTTACTTTCGAATTTAAAATATTAGTACGGATGTGAAAAATTATGTTAAAGACTGAAGTCTTACTGCTCAAAAATGTTGCAGACACATTAGATTCAAAAGTATTAAACGAGTAGATTACTAGAAGAAGTAGACTATTGAGCAGCATAGTGATTTTATTTTTTATTTTTATACATAAAGAATAATAGAATGCTATATAGGTACAACTTTTTTTTTGGTAACTATTCAAAAAAACAAGTGAATACAGTAAAACGCAGGGGAGCGTTACGTTATGCGAATGTTTTTAATTTAAGATATTTATTTCGCAGGTGCTTTTGTCTAATTCATAAGGATAACTATTGTCTAAAATTCCGTGGCCAATTTATGAGCAAGAAAGAGTAGTATAGTTTACTCTGAATAAGCAAAAAATATAGTTAACACCAACAATACTCGTTTGTACTATTTATTTAACCTGACAAGTATAACAACTAGATGTAGGCAGCGGATAGATTTTACAAGTAGGTCCATTCGTGACTGGAATTTCAACATCAAGACAAATTATGGCACGTGCCCGGTAGGCTTAATCAACATTTTATAGATGTCTGCGTTAGTAAATTTGCCTTTGGAGGAAAGTGTTTATTCTAGAGACCGATTTGGCACCAGTGGAGTTTCCCTATGTTTAAAGTTCATTCTGCGATCACCAAACCGTCTGTTGAGTGTGGTGACTATGGACATGTAGAAGAGGCCTTACGTCTAAGAGTGAACTTTAACAGGCTAGTGATGATGATTGATCGTTCACCATACTTTGTTCACCCGCCTGCCTTGTGTTGGCTATGGGTATACACTCATGTGGAGAAGGCCATTATTGTTATTTTTCGCAGAGAAACGCATTAACCCGTTATAACTACAGGCTAGCTTGATCTGCAGCCGTGTGTAGGGCTTGGGAAAACGTCCTACTACCAACTAAAAACCTGCGGTTTCTTAATCACTCATCATGTGGTAGGAAAGTCTGGTTCTCGTGCCTGTCGGGCGCCTAATCTATGAGTGGTCTACGTCTCACAGTATATAAACTTCAGTAGGCTTGTGATGGTAATTAATCGCTTACCATACTTTGTTCACCAAACCGCCTGTCCAGCATAATGGGTATATGAGCATAACCTTCCATCTGGGGTGGCCAACGTCCAGTAGTGTACTTCAAAAGACTGACAATAATGGTTTTATGAAGAATATGCGGAGATCGTTCAATATTTTAACTTTATATTCTACTCATATAATTTCTTTTGATAGCGTGAGTCATAGTCTCCCACGCAATTTTAGGCTTTTTGTTATATTTTTTAGACAAGGTAGAAAAAAACAAGTATAATATAGCTAGGTAATCATGATTCATTGTCGACCGCGTCGTCTTGGGAGATTGTGATGTGATACTTTTACCTTTATGAAACAAAATAACTACCGTTGTTTACGTAAAGCTGAATATCGCCTGCTTTTTTGTCTTCTTTTTTATAATATTGAACGTGTTATCTTACTATATTGACTCGATTACTTATGAGTGAGTGCAAAATAAGCCTTCCGCGGGATTACCAGTGTAGTAAAACATAGCGGTATCCTGTAAGAATGTTACCTTCTACTGGAATAGGTAAAAGCTAATGTTCTGAAAATAGTTCTGTCGGGGAAAAATTTTACTGCCGTCTAAAAGATCCAGGCTTAATATTAGATGGTTTCAGTCCCAAGTCAGACCTTTAGACCAAAGCTCACTCATAGAATATGTTCAAAGATGGGTAAACATTACCTAAGTTGAACTCCTATCCATTTGAAAATAATGATGTTTAGTCTATAGACGGAAGATAACGTAACATAATGTTCGTTGATATATACACATATAAAAAAAATTTAAAGAAAACTCCTGCACAGCAAACTTATTTCTTTCTTAATTGCAACACCAAAGTGCCGGATGATTCTAAATAACTCTTCCTTTCCAGTGTGCCGGCAAGACAGCGGCAACAGCAGATCAAGGGACCAAAGCACAGTGTCAGAATCTTCCAGAAGATTCCGGACGGAGTTTCTCGAAGACTGGCCACAGGCGGCGGGGGCGCCTTACTTTGATCCGAGCACCCCAGAAAACGTCACAGGCCTAGTGGGCCATCCAGTTACGCTGTTGTGTAAAGTGAAGAATTTGCAAAACAGAACTGTGAGTATATTAGGCACAGGGTCTAGATTCAAATAGCTCGATTGAAGTTTTTGTGGCCTTTTAAGACTGACCACAGGCGACGGTGGTGCCGTACTTTGATCCGAGCACCCCAGAAAACGTCACAGGCCTAGTGGGTCATCCAGTTACGCTGTTGTGTAAAGTGAAGAATTTGCAAAACAGAACTGTGAGTATATTAGTAACAAGGTATAGATTCTTAAGGCACGATTGAAGTGCTTGTACCCTTTTAAAAAATTTGTTGTAACATTGAGTTCACATGAAGTTTATATTATACCAGTTTTTAATCCATTATTTTTATGATTAACATCATCATCAAATTTTAACCTCCCCACTGCGGGGATTCACCAATCGCAAACCGAAGTTAACCACTGCACCTGCGAGTAAATTTTAGTAATATTCACACGTAGTTCAAGCTCACCACACATTGATTATAACTTAAAACTTTCAACACTTTAATACAAACAAGAAACCTTAGAGAATTGAAGTACACCTTTAATATTTTACGTGTAAGCGAAAACTGATAAGCCGAATTGGCTTAGTACCTCGTTCTTGCAGCTGTAATATATATAAAAACGTTGCTAAACCGACATTACTTTAGAAAATAGGTAAAAGAGATGTGTTACAATTATTCTTGAAACCACTTTCATTTTCGAAACAATTTTATAATCCTCAAATCTTCAAAACAGAGCCTATAGTGGAAATAATAACTGTACATAAAATTAATTAGAGCATCTTTCCATCAATTTAAAATACTTTGGCAAGTTGTCAAAATAAGGATTAACCCCTATTCTTTGGCAGGCTTCGTAGTTTAGACTAGATCCCTTCATAAGTGGTATATTACTGCATTAGAAAAGCTACATACCTCCATTTGAATACTCTTGGCAACCAACCGGTTCTATTTAGGACTCCCCATTCAAAAGTCAAGTATATTATATAGATTCCGCTTTTATAACGCAGAATAAATGAAAGATATGTTGTTCTGCTTCACCCCTTCGCGCGATTCGTACCCATACATTTTGTAGATAACGTATAAACCAACTAGCGGCCGCCCGCAACTCCGTCCGCGTGGATTTTGATTTCCAATAGCCTAAAGCCTTCCTCGTCAAATGGACTATCCAACATAAAAATATTTTTTCAAATTGGATTAGTAGTTACTGAGATTAGCGCGTTCAAACAAACAAACAAACATACAAACAAACTCTTCAGCTTTATATATTAGTATAAGTATAAGTATATAAGTATATTTATAGATATACCAAGGCTTTCCACTAATGCATACGAGTACTTAAATTAACTTACCTAGCTGATTCGAAGAGAAACCTTCTATTCAGACAAAATACATTACGACGCCATCATAGTAGCAATAATTTGAGATTCAAATGTACCCGCATTGATTTAGAAATGTTGTTTATTGTGATAGCATGCCCAATACCCATTCACACACGTCGAAACTCACTGAACATGACTAATCAGACTAAATAACTTATGTTGATATGTGATTTCAAACTGCTTTTGAAGCCAGCACTGCAGTATTAGAACGAACATTCAATTTACCACGCTATTTCAAAACAGTAGGGTTCAAAATCAAACATGTTGAACAATGTATGATTATTAACGATAATTTTCTGTCACCACATTCTAGGTATGCCTTGACTTCAGAAGACTGTAGCATTATTTTGTTTGACATGGCGTACGTTTAATAAGAAGCGACAGTTGCTTCAAATTTTAATGCCGAATTCAGAGCTGGTCGAAGTATGGGCGAGGGACTATCTAACAACTGAAATCTTTGCACCGCATATCAACAAAAGCCTCTTTTTGTAATGACCCTTATATGTAATAATAAATATATAAATTCTTTGGACTATCACACCAATTGCCCAAACTAAGCTCGAAGCTTGTACTGTGGAAGCTAGGGAACAGATTGACATACTTAAATACTTTTATAAACATCCTTGACTCGAGCACAAATGCCGATTTTCATTAAATAAACATTTGCCCCCAGGGAAATTTGAAACCGCGACCCTTGGTTTTGTAGCCAGGGTCTCTGACCACTATACCAACGGGCTGTCAAAGAAGTTAGTTACAGCTATATTGGTGTACTATAGTTGTAGTAATGAGCAAGTTAATTAATGTTGTCACAACATCATAAATGATGAACCTCCTTGATGTAGCGTGTCCGTTTTTCTTCCAAATAATTTAGCCTTCTTGGAGCTAGGTCTAATGAACGCGTAGTAACAGCCCAGGTGGTCTAGCCAAGATGCCACTTTCGCGAGCGCCAGCTATCGAATCGACTCGACTCATATCTCCATCCCGCTCACATTAATAGTTCGTGTGCGGGATGGAGATATGAGTCGAGTCGATTCGATAGCTAGCGCTCGCGTTAGTGGCATCTTGGCTACGGGCCCAGGAGATACCAAAAAGGAGTTTTATTTTGGTTGTTAATTATTGTGTTTATTAACATTAATAATTATGTTTGCTTGAATTTTCATTTGCGAAAACCTTCATTCAAAAAACAAACGCTAGCTTCTGTGTCCTTCGCTGAAACAGATAAGGGCCTACACTACACACACTTATTTATCAGGAAAGTTCCTTAATTGCAGGTGATACCTACCTTTAATGTACGATTATAATTACGTACCTATCCCTTCTAGAGAAAACTACATAGCATCCCTAAATGTTACAGACACTAGTATTTGTACTATTATGTACATACGTGCAGCTTTGTTATTTGGACGAAAGAATTTTCTTAATTTTTAAATTAACGAAAAGCTTTCATAACAATTATGTTAAGAACCGTTCCTCATTCCAGAACATAACAGTAAAAGTAGATACCTGATTTTAAAAGAAAACGCTCTAAAGCAACTATGTAATTCTTGAGTACAGTCGCCAGCGTAAACCAGTTTACAAGTTGGACTATCTCCAATTTCATTAGTACCGTCCGAGCCGTCGTCGTTTCTTAAGTACAGAACAAACTCGGTACAAAAAGTTAAGACAAAAACAGAAGGTGCTGGGACAAAGACTTGTATAGTACGTGGAAACGTAAGACGTGGTCGCTCCGACTTTTATTTAATAAATGAGCGGTGTTTGTAGTAAGCAGAACAATACAACACTACTGTGAATAAAAAAGTTAAAAGAAAATTTATTTTGCATCATAACATTAAATTCCATCTTTTTAGGGTTCCGTCGCCAAAATGGCAAAAAAACGGAACCCTTATAGATTCGTCATGTCTGTCTGTCTGTCTGTCTGTCTGTCTGTCTGTCCGCCAGTCTGTCACAGCCACTTTTTTCCGAAACTATAAGTACTATACTATTGAAACTTGGTAGGTAGATGTATTCTGTGAACCGCAACAAGGTTTTCACACGTAAATAGAAAAAAAAATAAAAAAATGGGGGGTCCCCATAGTTAGAACTGAAACTGAAAATATTTTTTTTCATTGAACATATACGTGTGGGGTATCTATGGATAGGTCTTTAAAAAATATATTGAGGTTTCTAAGCTCATTTTTTTCTTAAGTGAATACTTTGCGTGACAGACTCTTCCAAAGTGGAAAAAAGTGTGTCCCCCCCCCTCTAACTTCTAAAGTAAGAGGATGATAAATCTGAAATAAACATATAATGTACATTACCATAAAAACTACCAACGAAAATTGGTTCGAACGAAATCTATTCAGTAGTTTTTTTAATACGTCAAAAATAGAATTTGTACGGAACCCTCAGTGCGGGAGTACGACTCGCACTTGGCCAATTTTTTCTTCTTGCCAGGGTGTGACCAACATAAATGTTGAGAAAGATGCTCCTCAAAATAATTTTACTAGAAAATAGTAGAAGGTTCTACTATTTATATTACCGTTTATATGATGAAAATGAAAGAAAAAGACGTAAAATAAAATGACTTGTCACGAATGCACATAATATGACGACAAAAAACAACTGCCCTTGTTCGTTTTATACAGCGAAAATAAGGAAAATATCGCTAAGTATTGCATCAATATTGTAATCAGGCTCAAAATATAATCTCTGGAGCGCATCGTAAGCTAAAATAAAGTTGACTGAAATAGCTATTTCCCATTTAAACTACTGAGTAGTGAGCAATCTACCATCCATGCAGTCAAAAGTTGAGTCTAAGAGCTCACTAGCCTTCTTGAAACTAGTTCTATATTGTGAATGTACAGCACAAAAGTTCTTATAGTAGTAGAATAACCATCAGATAGAACAATAACGACACTTCTTGTTCTATCTGATTTCGCGGGGATTCAAAACTGCGTTTCGGAATTGTTGAAGTATGCAGTTAGTTTGCTTCCGAGCAGAAATAATGCTCTAGAAAACTTGTAGTCCACGACGTTTGTTTCAAGTTGCCAGATGTCTTTGATGAAAAGTGGCTGGAGTTTTGAAGACAATTTGCGATTCAAAATCGAGTGTGCTGAAAAGGGAGGAGTATTTATTTTAAATTGTTAGAATGCGGTGAAGTTATGAAAGTGCAGGTTTTGTAATAGCTAAGAGTTTACAGTGCTATCAAGTATTTTATTTTTGGCTAATAAACTTGAATCTCTGTCGGTAAATGTCGTCATTAAAAGTCGTCGTGTTAAATCTTAATGAGATTTCTTTTTGTCCAGGTATCATGGGTCCGTCACCGCGACATCCACCTGCTGACGGTGGGGCGCTACACGTACACGTCGGACCAGCGCTTCGAGGCGCAGCACAAGCCGCGCTCGGAGGAGTGGGCGCTGCGCATCCGCAGCCCGCAGCGCCGCGACTCCGGCCAGTACGAGTGCCAGATCAGCACCACGCCGCCACGAGGCCACGCCGTCTACCTCAACATCGTGGGTGCGTCACACATCTGTCACAGCGCCTGCCGCTGCAGCAGTGACCAGACTCCGGCCAGTACGAGTGCCAGATCAGCACCACGCCGCCCATCGGCCACGCCGTCTACCTCAACATCGTGGGTGCGTCACACATCTGTCACAGCGCCTGCCGCTGCAGCAGTGACCAGACTCCGGCCAGTACGAGTGCCAGATCAGCACCACGCCGCCCATCGGCCACGCCGTCTACCTCAACATCGTGGGTGCGTCACACATCTGTCACAGCGCCTGCCGCTGCAGCAGTGACCAGACTCCGGCCAGTACGAGTGCCAGATCAGCACCACGCCGCCACGAGGCCACGCCGTCTACCTCAACATCGTGGGTGCGTCACACATCTGTCACAGCACCTGCCGCTGCAGCAGTGACCAGACTCCGGCCAGTACGAGTGCCAGATCAGCACCACGCCGCCACGAGGCCACGCCGTCTACCTCAACATCGTGGGTGCGTCACACATCTGTCACAGCGCCTGCCGCTGCAGCAGTGAGCAGACTCCGGCCAGTACGAGTGCCAGATCAGCACCACGCCGCCACGAGGCCACGCCGTCTACCTCAACATCGTGGGTGCGTCACACATCTGTCACAGCGCCTGCCGCTGCAGCAGTGGTCAGACTCCGGCCAGTACGAGTGCCAGATCAGCACCACGCCGCCCATCGGCCACGCCGTCTACCTCAACATCGTGGGTGCGTCACACATCTGTCACAGCGACTGCGCTGCAGCAGTGAGCAGACTCCGGCCAGTACGAGTGCCAGATCAGCACCACGCCGCCATGAGGCCACGCCGTCTACCTCAACATCGTGGGTGCGTCACACATCTGTCACAGCGCCTGCGCTGCAGCAGTGAGCAGACTCCGGCCAGTACGAGAGTCTGATCAGCACCACTTAAATGTTGACTACTGAAGGTGGAAATCTCTTATACTCAAGTACGAGTACCTACGCGTAACGTCCCAGGGAAAAAAGGTATCTAATAGGCAGTTTCCGTACAAAGATATCCACTACTAATACGTTTGATGTCGATCCTATGTAATAAATTTAATTACATAGGCCTGACATTACACGTGCCAAACATCGACCATCCCATTACGTTCAAGCCTGTTATAGATACTGTTAAGTGCTTTTATCCTTTAATCACAACCGGACGAAGTTTGATTCTGTTACGAGTAGATGTTGTCAATTTTCAGGAGATTACAAAGGTTTAGATCGAACAAACACCAATAAACATATTTAAACTTGAGACTTTGAAGAAAATTTATATTTTTTATTATTTTGCTTAACCAGCTCTTATAAAAAAATAGGTGTAGGTTAAGTTGTCATTTTACACGATTTAAAATTCTCATTTGCATTAATAATATAAATGTTTTATAAGATTATATTACATTCAGCAGCTCAACAAAAAAAAAACACATAGACTGCAAAGGTTATGCTTCAAGTCCTTTGCAAGCTAGGCTTAGAATATACTTTTTAAGTGTTCGGCTAGCCGTAGCATAGACAAAAGTAGAATAATTGACGTAAAAAATGTTCCATTAACAAAACGGCAACGATCAGTTTTAGTCATAACTTTAAAAAATCTGTAATATGTAGATTGTACATACTCATTATACATGAAACCGTCTTCCCATAGCATCTTATAATCGCTTATTTTCTCGCGTTTGCTAGCCAAGACGCCATTTCACGCGATCGAAAATATCGCTTTCATCTCCACTTATGTATATCTATCCCGCTCACACAAATACTTCGTGCGGGATGGAGATATAAATCGCGGCGATAACGATATTTCGCTCTCTCAAAATGGCATCTTGGCTAGCCCACCTGTTTCACTATTTAGGATCCATAATCCTCTCACACTTCATTATCCAAATGAGTCGCCGTGTGACGAATATTAACCACCGTATTGATCATGGTAATCCTCTTCAGTGATGATTCCGACTCGATGATTTGCTTACAAAACTAAGTAGGGAGATCCGCATTGACATCCCGTGAAATGGAAATCCAATTTGAACTAAAATTGGGTGAGAAGAGGTTTGTCTTTTGGATGTTTGAATGAATAATGAGAAATGAACAACTGAGATTTCCAGTAAATAAATAAATATTAAAAATGAAAATTTCCATCACTTACATAAAAAAATAAGACAATAACACTTAACAGTATTAACGCGTAAGTCAGAATGTTTTATATTCAATAAGTTTAATCTACTATAGATAAACATATTAACGATGTAAGCATTGGATTAATACAATAAATTTTACAATTTCTAGGACAAAAGCTTCATAGATTACACACACAATACATAATTTAATGAAAATACAAAGGTTAATTGAACTGGAAACTTTTGATATTACCTACCTATGCGTTAATAGAAATTCAATTAATCGTGGTGTATGACATATAAATAATCTTATATGAACTAATGACAAGAAAATTAATGTCAACAAAGTAATGGAGCAAAGGAATGGAAAAACACTAAAACTATTTAAATAACTCAAAGGACATCAAAAAGATAAAAATATATTCTAGAACTTATTGAGTATGTGAAGCCGTCAAGTGAAAAGATAATAAAACAAAATTACTGAAGTTTCTTACATAAGTTAACCGCATAAGTAAAAACTTGACCTTTGATTTCACCTTCGTCATGTCTCCAAGAAAAATAGGATTCATGTCTGTTACGACTACATTTTTATTATCTTATTTTATGCTTCGAACAAAACGAGGCTTTATAAGTGGTAAGGTTTTTATGTCAATAACGTATTAGGTTTCTAATAGTATCAAAACATTTAAAAGTTTTATTCATCATGTCATTTTATTGATCGGTGAAATCATATTAATAATCATAATCTTTATATTGTGTCATTCGTCAGTATTCATTTAGTTGTTTACAAGCTTACTTTCTCATTCATATTGCAAAGTTAATCTTATTTCAATTTTGTTTTTCGAAACTAATTAACACCAATCCAATAACAATCCTGACCTCCAAAAGTTACACCAAACTTTATCTGATCTAATTCAAATAGTTTTACTTCTCAGCTGTCAAAGCTGTAAAGGCGATCCTTAAAATAGATACCAAAGTAACTATCAATGATATCAAAGAAGATTCCAAGACCATAGTAGGGAGCAGTCCCAAAGTTAAATAGGACACTCCACTCTAACAGTTGTTTGCGGTCCTCGCTTAGAATGTACAAACAAACGACTGTGACGCAGTATAGCAAGATATCAGTGAGTTGATACATAGTTTAGTCCTGACAGCACCCGGGGGTGGTTCGATCTATCGCCCAATGAGGCGGAGACCGATCCTTTCCTGCTAGGATACGAAGAAAACAGCAGGATTCCAATGGTTGACGTTGCTAGTAGGTCGAACGTCTGTACATAGTTCCGAGCCCCATACATGGCTGCAGATCTAGTTAAAACTGTACGATATAGCTCGTAAACGATAAAAACACGGGGTCAATTACTCCATCAAAATGCTTCAATAATCCTCCATTTCAATAATATTAACAAGGCTGGAACATCACGAGCATGACAGTTATTACTTTGGTCAATGTATATTACATTTTTTTATGAAACCTAATTTACCTTCTTTTTACATCATTTTTCAAACTTAACGAAGACAAAGCTTGATAAGAGTCAGGTTTCACATGTTAATTGCACTTATAAATAACGAGTTTGATTGGTAGAAGTGGTTCACTGGATATCAATATCCTTGTAACTACATTATGTTTGCTTCGACATGAGGCTAAACAATGGTTAATTCAATGGGAATCATACATGTATTTGCTTTCACTTAGAACGCATTATCTATCGGCTTTGTGGTATGAATTCTCTCAAGAACAATCGTTATCATGGAACTATTTTTCTAACTTAGCTTAGTAAACACTGTACTAATAGAAAAACAATGTTTTTCTTGGGAGAGGAATAATTGGATTTATCGAATTGTGATGGTGTTAAAATGAGCTTTGGTTATCCTCGCTCATTTCAATATTGAATCACTAAACACACAATTCTTCGAGAATTTTCTAGTCCCATATTCTTGTAGTCTGATTTATCAGTTTGAAACTATTTTAGGCGAATCTGGCACAGTACCAAATAGTTTTAAGTGGTTTTACCTAGATACCAGGACGCTCTAAACTAGGATTTTAAAACAAGAAACTTAATAACTAAACATTATCTCTGTTCAATCTCTTTAAGGAGTAATATTATTTTAAAAGTTGCTAGTTTCTTTAATGAAATAATAACTGTATTTTCCACAAAGAAAATGTATTTAAAAAAACTAGAATTCTCCCATTAATTTTTATAGACATAAAATAACCTTTCTTTTGCTTTCAACTTCCAATATCAAAAATACCTACATTCTCCTGCTTTCCGCTATTTATCTATGTATGTGCTTTGTGCATTTACAGTTACGACTCAAAACCGTCGTTAAAACCGAAAAATTACCGTAGTACTTTAATTATTGTTACAATAATGTATTTCTGTGTGCAATATTGTGTATAGTCATTATTTTGTAGTTTTCTGACGAGTAATAAGTGCTTCTATGAAGCCTATGTTAAAAAATAATATTTTGGATTGAAAATTTAACAAATTGTAATATTTTATGGTTTTCTTCCAACAGAACCAGAGACGGAGATACTTGGCGGTCCCGACTTGTTCATCTACGCGGGGTCCACGATAAATCTGACGTGCATCGTGAGGCATACGCCAGAGCCGCCCAACACCATCAATTGGACGCATAGAGGAAAGGTTAGCGAATGTTATTTTTAAACCTTCTACTATTACTTTGGTGTCTTACAGCCAATTATGAAGTAAGAAAATATTATCTAAAATGCTTTATGAACGGATCGGCATTTTTCAAGATTTTGTTTTCCAAAGCTATAAGTGGTTTAGTTAGGTGGGCAATCTTGATAAAATATTTAATTACACAAAGCTGCATACATAAGTTACATAGGCCTGCGTTTAGTAACCTACTTATGTTCAACAATAAAAAAAAATACAAACCAGTTACGCTTTGAAAAGGAAAATGCAAAATTTTTATTTTAGCTGTCTTTTTTCATTGTCATTGAAGTATTGCCTAAAGTTTTGCTTAACTACATATACAGACCTCTGGTTTTGACTATGACTTCATGAAATACGCTAGTACTAAACTAGGCACGGCACGCCATGTTAGCACATAATTTGTTAATTAAGTTTAGAGTAAGCTATCTCAAGACGTAATAATATTTGCTTTTGATCATTCCGAAAAGATAGTTACTTAACTATTTAATTGAGTTTCTCAAACACTCAGAAAACAAAGGGAGTTTCCACAAACATATTGTTAGGCAATATGTCTTGCGTAAACTTAATAACATGTTTTTGGTAATGGTTTTAGTAAATTAGATAGTGTGGGGAAGTTTTAAGAGCCGTCGAGAGTTCAAGTGAAAATTATAAGTAGAGCTCTGTGTGACCTTAATAAATCTGTTCGGGTTAACATTTTGCAATTTAACGTGAATAATCTACTGATAGATAGAAAAACGTTCAAAAATAGTTTAAAGGTCTTACAATTTAATTAAACAAAAACAGAAAAGTCTTACTTAATTCAAAATACTTTAAAAACACATGTTACCTACATATTTGCAGCGTCATGTGCCACCTTTTAGTAATAGTTTGTGAAATCTCATATTCTATAAAATCTTAAATTTGAAAGTGGCCCTCTATAGATTAGTGTATTAAAAAAATTACATGCCGACATTAATATTCGGTTGTTCCTTAAATAGTTAACTATGTATCCAAGATTTTAATTGATAAAAATATCTGAGACCTACCAATAATCGTTCTCTTTAACTGTCATCTTGTTGATCGGACTGGCCAAATGAATACAAGAGACATACTTCGTAACTTTACAGTTATGCTAAACCCACCGTAGAAACGTCAACGATTTTCCCGCGTTTGTTTGTTCCGAACACTGAACTAGATTTAGCCTAACGGGTACAAACAGGCCTGCACAAGTTTATTGCATTTAACGAGGGAGTTTTACAACAGTTCGGGACGGAAACAAAAGCCACTCACGTCGTCGTGCTAACCACGGTTTAATATTAAACATTTACCGCTGGTGCCTGAAGCGACTGCATCCTTGGTGTAGTGGTTACAGTTTAGAGCTCTTAAACCTAGGTAATAGTGGGTTTCAAGTCAGTGAGTGACCGGGAACGGACTGGGCATTCGCCAGGCCCCGCCAGGCACGAGAACCAGTCCGTCCCACAACACGGGTGAGAAGGAAACCGCAGGGCATTAGTTGGTAGTGGGACGAAGTCCCGAGCCCAACACACGGCTGCAGGTCTAGCTAGCCTGCAGTTAAGGCGCGTCAATGCGTTTCAAAAAGAAAAATATTTTGTGAGGTTTTCCCAGTTGAGTATCCTATGCTTGTCTTATTGTCACAGGATTGTCTGATAATAATTATGATTTCTTTGGCACGTTAAGCCATAAGATCACGTAGAAGGCTCAATGCTAGTTACCGTGATTCTTCTTCACTAAGGGCGATAAGGGAGTGTCACAGAGTTTTTACTCGACGACTACCGGCGACGGGTATGTTTAAAGATGTCAACCCAGTGCTCAATTGGATAGGAGGCATTTCCACTGTGTCAAAAAAAATGGGAATAGTACCTACTAATAAACCATACTGCGGTCACGCGGTGTTTTAATGCCCTTTTTCCCTGGGTGGATAGGGATCCACCCTTAGGGAAAGCCCGTGCTTTAACAGTGGAACCATGTATGGCCTAATGATGATGATGACAACGTTGATGGTGATGAACGAGAGAGTTTTACAACGGTTCAAGTCGGAATAAAGCACGAAGTGTGCTAACCTCGGTGCTATAATTAAATATTCACCGTCGGTGCCTGAAGCGAACTTTGCTTTTTGTTTAATTCACTCAGATATAGCAGGCTTGGGCGTCAAACCCGTACCTGGTTAGTTTTTCTTGATAAGATATGTATGAAGTTCTTGCAGTCGTTGTTAGACTTTTACTTTACTAAAGAACAGTCGTTTGTACCACTAAGCCCACATTTTACTTAAATATTAAATAAACTTGTGGCTGATATATTATTTAAAACATTTAACCCGGTAAAGCTTTGCCTTTACATAGCTTTTACGGCTTAATACGTCTTACAAGGTGGCCTTCAATAGAAAATATATATTGAGACTTGGCTGGGGCACTGCCGTGCCCCCAGATCTATGAAATTGTAGGGTTGTATTTCTTTGTATTAAACAAAATTTATTATTATTTTAAGTCCCTTGTCGTTTATAAATAAATGATAATTAACTATAAATTAAAATGTTTATAGGAGTATTCAAAATCATTAAGCGATTATTTCACTTCTTACAATTTGTTTAGTATATTTTTTATTTAATTCAAAAATATGTATGCCATTCTACTAATTATAAATTTTATTTTATTATTTATCGCAGTGAGATGAAGTTATCCAAACTTTATTTAAAAAAACCGTAGAAGTACTTGCAACTACATCGAATTTTAAAGTTTTCATTTCCAAAGTCTTCCGAAGCCGTTTGACTTCACCTAGTCTGAACTACGCCAATACGATGGGTGGAATAGAATAAGTAATGCTCTCCCGCGAGCGAGGGGAATGGGCTCAGCCGAGGCTTTCGAGTCAAAGAACGATGGTTTACTATCAACGAAGCTCCTTTCTACAGCGAGAAATATAGTGCAGAAGAAAATGTTTTCTATTCAAGAATATACTATTCCATTTTCGCATAATTACCGATTTTACTGCCGGCGTGCTAGGATGTATAAGACATAAACTTGTGAATTTTAACTTTTTTTAATTGTCAGGTTTTTTCCAAAGATCAGGATCGTAATGCCAATTTGATTCCATGGAAATACGTCGTTTCTATGGTGCAATATGATTAATTCACTTTTTATCTTTTATATTTTTTTTATTATTGTAATGTTTTTGTGACGCCAAATGCTTTTTCTATCTTTATTCATTTCTCACAAATAAAGATTCCTAATTATGGTTTGCAGTTAATTTTAGTAATTTACCGCAGAGATCTAAAAATAACCTTATTTGCTATCAAAAACATTGAACTACATCGAATTTTAAAGTTTTCAATTGCAAAGTCTTCCGAAGCCGTTTGACTTCTACGCCAATACGATGGGTGGAATAGAATAAGTAATGCTCTCCCGCGAGCGAGGGGAATGGGCTCAGCCGAGGCTTCGAGTCAAAGAACGATGGTTTACTATCAACGAAGCTCCTTTCTACAGTGAGAAATATAGTGCAGAAGAAAATGTTTTCTTTTCAGAATTTACTATGCCATTCTCGCTTTAGTTAGTGATTTTGCTTCTGGCGTGCTAGGATGTACGAGACATAGAATTTTAACTTGATATAAATTGTATAGCTTTGACGGAAGAATAGGCCCGTTATGTCAATGATTATGATCCCATGGCAACATGTGATTTCATTGGTGCCATATTATTAATTTACTTATTATGCTTTTCTTATTATTATAATATTATATTATTATTTGTGACACTGAATATTTTTATCTTTATTTCTTCCATTATCTCTAAAAAACCAACTTGTGTTATGCATTTAATTTAAGCCATTTTCCGCGATGTGCTACAAAAAAACCTTATTTTCTATCAAAAGCATTGAACTACATCGAATTTGAAAGTTTTCAATTGCTAAGTCTTCCGAAGCCGTTTGACTTCACCTAGTCTGAACTACGCCAATACGATGGGTGGAATAGAATAAGTAATGCTCTCCCGAGCGAGGGGAATGGGCTCAACCGAGGCTTCCGAGTAAAAGAACGATGGTTTACTATCAACGAAGCTCCTTTCTACAGTGAGAAATATAGTGCAGAAGAAAATGTTTTCTATTCAAGAATTTACTATGCCATTCTTGATTTAGTTACTGATTTTGCTTCTGGCGTGCCAGGATGCATGAGAGATAAGCTTTTTAAGTTTAAATTTTAGGGAATCTACGTAAACTCAAACCGTCAATATCACGCCATGGAATTACGCCAATAAGGTGTTTTTTGACGCTTTATTATATATGGTAGATGCTTAAAGAGATACTTTTATTTTTTAATACCAGACATAGTCAATATCAACCACCAACTAGACATACATCGTTTTTAAAGATCTAGATAATAATATTTCACAACATCACATACATTGATCTGACCCCGTGTTAAGTAGCTTAAGTACTTGTGTTACAGACATCAGAATCAACAGTAGTATTACAAATATACTTAAATAGATACATAAAACACCCAGACCAGGACAAACAGACATGTTTATGCACACAAATGTTTGTCCTGTGCGGGGATCGAACCTGCGACCTCTTGCGTGATAGGCAACATCTTGACCATTACACCAAGCTGGTCGTCATAAAATATCGATTTACGACCTTTAGTGAAACATACATATTGAGGGATCTATTATATTATATTCCCTTTTGAGGAGCTCGATGGCGCAGTGGTTAGCGCACTCGGCCTGCGGTTGCTAAAGTTAAGCAACTTTCGCAGATGCCAGTCATCGGATGGGTGACCGAAAATTTTCATCTCGAGCTCCTCCGTGCTTCGGAAGGCACGTTAAGCCGTTGGTCCTGCGCCTGATCTCTCTACGGTCGTGTCAGACTGCTGTCCCACCGAATTATGAGAGTGAAGGAATAGGGAGTGCACCTGTGCTTGCGCACTCACTTGTGCACTATAATATATCCTGCGTACATGGCTGATCGTAAGGTGGGCCGCCATGGCCGAATACGGCCGGAGGGTATTATTATTATTATTATATTCCCCTCCATCCATTATATTATATTATCTTTTATATTTATCCAGAAAGCCGACTATGTTTAGTACAGTTTAATGCGAATATTATGGTTTCATTCGATCTTCGCCACAAGCCACTTCGCAATTCTCAAATGAAAAAAGTTTTCTAATCACGAAATTCTTAAAATTTCTTTACATGAAAATGTTAATCCTCCATGCGAGCTGAAGCCATTAATGTGATTGCGATAAAACTTTTCCAAGTCAAAAAGGTTTCTTTACTAAAAATATTTTCATGCAAAATAAATAAGGCTTCACCACATAGAATGTAATGTCGAGTTATTTAAGCTTTTATTACGAGTATGTATTTTTAACTAATATTATTTTTAAGTATAACATTCATATTTGAAATTTGAAACTATGTGCAAAATTCCTGTGTTTGTTATACGAAAACTTTAGAACGTATGCCCCGGCACATTGACCTACTCAAGCATTGCCATTAGTTTTATAAATCTAGCCCTAGGACTAGTAAAACACGCGTTTTTCATAAAACCAACGAAAGTTTGAGTCTTTTTTTTCTTAGATTTTCAGTTTGATAAACTCCTGCCTATTTCAAAAATACTTTGATGGTAGCCGCTTTACCGAAACTCGGCAAGTAACTACAAGTATTATTTCTCCCATTTCGATATCAACTCTATTATATTAAATCTATATGTGTTTTGTTTTAATAACACCTCCTCGAAGTTTACGGTCTTAAGATTTCCGGAATTGGAATTCCGTTCAATTCTGACGGTTAATATGGTATTGCTTACTGGAAGCAAGTGCAATCTCAGCGTAGCTTCAAACGTTTAGAATACAATTAAGCGTCTAGAATATTAAGATGTGCTCCTGTATGAAATGCTTGGGAATTTAATATTATGTGAAGTGGTTGCTGCATTTGCATCATAAGAGTTAATGTTTTACATTGTGAAGTTGTGAAGGCTATTATGATGCCGTAGCCTCGTTCGAGGAGCACGGGGTTCTTGCAGCACCAACTTTGACCTATCAGAGACCTAAAAAACCAAAAACCTTTTTTTGAGTAAGAACTCAAAAAGAGGCAAGTGCCTTAATCCTTACTACAACAATATAAACTTTATAAAGTAGCCCCAAACATATTTTTAACAGTGTAATCTAATGTAGTTAAGTACAATCAACGACAAAAAAATAAAACATTTTCACGACATTACCATCCACCCTTAGCTGGGTACAACCAAGAGTGCGACACAAAGAAAAAAGTCAAATTAATTTCTTATCTCTCTCCACCAGACAATAAACTTCGACTCTACGCGCGGGGGAATATCTCTTGTCACGGAGAAGGGGATTCACAGCAGCAGTAGACTGCTGGTACAGTCGGCGCGGACGTCCGACGCGGGCAGTTATCAGTGCGCGCCGGATAACGCCCAGTCAGCGACGGCGCGCGTCCATGTGCTCACTGGTGAGGAAAAACGAACCTTACTGTATTAGCTTTAGAACTTTTTATTATGTATAAATCTCGATGGGAGTATTAAGAAGGTACGTAAAGTCAGCGCGGACGTCGGACGCGAATTACAGTTATCAGTGCGCGCCGGATAACGCCCAGTCAGCGACGGCGCGCGTCCATGTGCTCACTGGTGAGGAAAAATGAACCTTATTGCATTAGTTTTAGATCCAAAAATTCAGTGAAATGGTAAGTAAGAAATAACTCAAAGCAGCAGTAGGCTGGTGATACAGTCGGCGCGGATGTCTAACGCGGGCAGTGTTGAGTGCACGCCAGATTAATTAAGCGCCAAGTAACGCCCAGTCAGCGATGGCGCGCGTGCATGTGTTCACTGGTGAGGAAGAATGAACCTTGTTGCGTTCGTTTTACATCCCACAATTAAGAGAAATCCCTGGCGTGTTTTCTATGAACGGTGTGCGTACATGTACTCAATGGTCAGTATGATGCATCAATAATAATACACGTGGAAATCCGAAGAATCAGTGGCGTCACACAAAACTTTCAAACTGGCTATTTTATATCATGGACAAAACACTGCTATGTGTAAAATGAATCGGTCAAATTCCTCTCCACGAAAATTATGGTGGCACCTTGTAAGAGTAAATTGGTAACAGTATATAAAACAACGTTAAACTATTGCCATGGTCAACGCGACAAGCTACAAAATCTTGCTCGTTATATTTAATCAATACCAGACACAGAAACATGCCGACGACTTGTCCACTGTCCAGTACAAGTTCTCGTATGCATCGTATTTTGTAGCTACGCAAATAGACGAGGCGGTTCGTAAGTCAGCTGAGTGGTCGTAAACTGCGCGCTGATATCGCCCACTCAGCGACGCGTGCACTTCCTCACCACTGACGCTCACGCTTGTCAGTTGCCAGTGTTGCCATTCCTTAATATCAGGATAGGAAAGGACAAATCCTTGAATTAATGATAAAGACAATAGTTTAACATTAATTTAAGAACTACTTCTTAAAAAGCTATTTGAGAAACTGTCTAGTGCATAAAAAATGCATGATACATAGTTCATGAATTATGTATCATGCTTTCACCATCATTGGAGATTTGCTTCTACATCGGAAGCCGCAATTCGGTGGCACAATGCATCATATTTGAATTTATTTCAAAACATGACTTAGGTAATTGATTAATGTCAACTACGTGTTCAATGCAATGTATCGTATTTTGTAGTCATACGCAAATACATAGTTGAGGCGGGTCGTAAGTCAGCTGAGTGGTCGTAAACTGCACGCTCATATCGCCCACTCAGCGACGCGTGCACTTCCTCACCATTGACGCTCACGCTTGTCAGTTGTAGTACAATAGTCAGCAATATCAGGAAAGGAAAGGACACATCCTTGAACTAATTTAATTTAAGAACTCCTTCTCAAGAAACCACTTAAGAAACTGTCTAGTGTACATAGCACATGCATGGTACATAGTTCATGCTTTCACCATCATTGGAGATTTGCTTTTTTATCGGAACCCACAATTCGGTGGCACAATGCATCTGCTTTGTATTTATAAACAGTTAAAAACAGAAAATGTAAACATGACTTACTTAAAAGTATTGCCGACAACGTGTTCAACGCATTGTCACGAACATGGTATTTCGCAGTCGTACGCAAATAGTCGAGGCGGTAGTAAGTCAGCTGAGTGGTAGTAAACTGCATGCAGATAACGCCCACTCAGCGACGACGCATGCACTTCCTCACCTAGTCATCGAAAGTGGGCAGTAGCCAAAAAGTTTGGTAGTTTTAAATGGAGATTTAAATTGTAGGTGGGTTTAGACATAATTAATATTCAATCAACCGAATCTGACCACTGCGGATGTTCTTTTTACTGGGTTATACGGATTATAAGGTAAATATAATGTTTTGGAGAAATTAAAATTGTGATACAATGAAGAACAACAATACATGGCGTATAATACACAGAAAGTGTTAGCATCTCTAACTTGAAATATGCCGATGACCTGTCCAGGACAATTTCTCCTACATAGTATTCCTCACCTCTGACGCTCACGCCAGAGTTCTTAAGCGATGGTCAGCTAAAGTACAACATTGACTTACTATTTTATGGGGCATTCACGCCTGCCAGTTGCCAGAGGCATCTTTTACTATGGTCAGTGAAATGAGGTTAGTCACTGACTAATGCCTTGTGAGTGATAATAGGAAAAAAATGTACGAGTTCGAACTTGCAGGTTGAAAGATCTGATGATAATAATCAGCCTACTATGTACATCTTTAAGATCAATCAGTAGTGAAGTAATTGCTTACAAATTACAATTAATGATTGACTTGTATTGTCTGTCAGTAAAATAGGCTGCTTACAATTTGATAAGTCAGCTTACTGAAACTACATGAAAGAGTACAATATTTTAGTAAGCTGATTCTTCCAGATATTGCGTTTTATTTTTGTATATAATCTGTCCCTTTACTATTACTCGTATATTCCATCCTTTGAGAATCAGTGACCTAAGTCCATATTAAACAAGCCCAGTCTGGCAAAAGGCAAAAATAATGATATCCTTTTCGTGACTGGTAGTCGTAAAATAAAACAAATTTCACGGTTCCTAGAGGTAATTACGACGGTATCTAATTATTCATTTTGCTCATTCTCCTTTGTATCCATTGCTTTTAGTGATGCCCCTGTTCTTTTACTATTTATGTTGTTAATTAAATGTTACAAATTCCAGAGTTGAGTTATTGTAGGCTTATTCGGCGAGGATATAACTGTTAATTGCTTTTTGTAATTTAAGTAACGAATATGAGTATATACAGAGTGTTAGTATATTGCGTGGTGTATTTGTGCTGATGTTGGTAATATATTTTATGTCGTATAAAATACGAAAGTGGTGTTAGTTTCTCTTTTTTTTTTCCACATCCACATTCTATGGTCGTAACTTTGTCCCAGGGCCCAGGGTAGTCGTCGACTATGATCCAGAATTGATTAGCCTAGTTATTACAATAGAGTGACTGTCGTCTGACCTCCGTAACCCAAACAAGGAAAACCGGACCGTTTGGATCATAGTCGCAACCAACTGCTTATCGCACCTTCGGAAGTACGGAATCATCATCCTTATCGGACACTCAGGTGATTCAAGCCTACCATGTCCTAACCAAACCGGGAAAACCAACCCAAAGTGAAAGTGTTCCCTCGAGATTTTTGAGTACAGCACTCTAACCACTACATCACTTGTCACCGCATTAAGATATTAAATGAAAACTTCATTTTTAACATAGATCGTACTTTAACTTTTTTTTAATTTTCTGTAGACAGACTTTTATAAAAAAAATACTTTTTTAATCCAGCGAAAAATTGCATACTCCTTCAATTTCTTACACTATTACACCCAATTGTTATTCCAGGAGTGAGTTGTGGCTACACTAGGCAGGCAGCCGCGCAATAGCTATGATAAAGTGGAACTAACGCCCATACATCACAGTTAGGAACAGGTGACGCCCGTAGGGAATGGTCTACTGAACTACGTACGTGTTTATTGTACCAAGTTTTATTTTGGTCAGAGTAAATCAAAAAGTTTTGAAAGATAGGAAAATGCATTGGCATTTGTTGCGGGAAATCAAGCGTGGTAAATAAACGTGGGGAATGGCTTTTGTTTTATTCTTTGCTTTTATTTTCTCTGGTTCTATGGGGGAAATGTTGTGTATGGGGGAATGTTGGACTTTATTATTGCAGACTTCCATACTCAATAAAACTCTATGCTTAGTCACAGGTAAGGTTCTGCAATTAATTTGTATGGACCAGAACTTTGCGGCATTATATTGCTTGATGTCTTGCGTCAGAAAAAAGCCAGAGAAATCCTAAAATCTGCTTTTATTGTCTTAGATAACTAAGCTCGTAATTAATTCTAGGAAATAGAAAGGTGCTCTCGCTCGCATGTACCAAAATTATTAGCAATAAATTTTTAGTCTCTGATCAGCTCTGACAGAAAAATAAGAGACAATGAAGATTTTATTCAAAACAAGAAGATATTTTTTATAACAAAGTGGTTATGCACAGATGTTATACAAACCACTGTGAATTGTGTCTCAATTTCTGCTCCAAATTTCTTACCTTAATTGATATAATACAGACAACCACACCTTACCCCGTAACAGATCTAGGATCTATGCAAATCAAATCATTTCTTCCGATTCCCGTTCTTCAGGGCACTTCCCTTAATTTGCAAACTAGCTTAAGCATGCCATGGACCTTCGCTGCAATCTTAATAAGGGCCAATAGGTTGGAAGCTTACTTTCGCCGGCTGGTGTCGATGCCAACGGATTTACCGCATCTGTTGTCATGGCAATTGCTCTTTTGCTTACCATCAAGCAAACCCAATATACCACGATACTATTAAAAAAAGTCATGTTTTTAAATAATTGTACTCAACTATATTATTTCTTCAACAGGAGAGACCCCAGCAGCGATGCAGGGCAGCGCTCAATGGGCGAGCTGTCTCAGCCTATCCTCGCTCATACTCTTCACCGGTATCGTCATATCCTCAACGTTTTGAAAACAGGACTGATATTAAATAAATAAAGTGAGTCCTGAACCTTGAGTCCATACAATCTGTTGTGAAATCATGTGATGTGTTTAACATTTTACAATGGAGCAATTGGCATCGTCATAGTGTTCTTAACACCAGTTGGCAGAGTATTTCTGGTTTCATATGTGCGCAACTATAGGGGATTTGACATCTTCGAGTAGTAGTATCCTGGAAAAAAAGCATGAAGTGATATTTAAAATCAAATAATCTGTTTTATCGAGTTATATATCTTAATTAAACCAGCCTATTTTAAGTGGAGGCCAAAAGTAGCATGATCAGAAATATTCTGCCATTCGTGAAACTCCTTCAATAAATGTTATCAATCACTTGAAAACGTTTGGAGTGGATAAAGTGCATGGACATTGTGGTTGGTATTACCCAACATACTTTAAACGGCCGTCTTGTTTTTTACGAGCACAATTTAGCACCACAGTCTTTTACTCGATTTTACTACAGATTGTACCTATAATGGCTTCCAGGTGGAAAAGTGTACAGTTGAACTTTATCTGAAACATCGAAATTTTACGTAACACGAAAATGGGAGGAATTACGTGACCGTATACAAGTGTTCAGACGATTTCACCAATGTTCTGCATTTGTGCACCTTAAATTGGGCACTGTCTTGCCCACTGCACTGACATTGTACAATTATTGTACATATTTACATTTACTTACGCATTTGTGGAATCGACTGAGCATAAAACATTCAAATAAATAGTGTTGGATTGCATAGTTACCAATGATGCATCTTTTTTCGCGGTTGATTGTGTGATGGAATAGAAAATGTGTGACAATTATATTTGGTATTTTTAATATGCATGGATTTACTTTTTTGCAACCAATTACTATTTACATACAAACAGTTAATATTTATTTTTAATATTATTTTTTGGATTAAAATTATAAAATGTGCTGATTTTTTTTCTCCAGTCAAGTCCTATAATTTAGCTTAAAAAGGGAAATTTATTTTTTGTGGTAGTTTGTTTTAAACAAGCATGTTGTCAAATACATATTTTCAATTTCAAATAACAACAAGAACATTATTGTAAATTGTATAAATCTTAAATCGTATGACGATTGTAAATAGTAACAATTAAAGTTATGTTATAAGTTCCAATGTGTTTTGAAGAAATGTTTTGATGTAGGACATCGTGGGAATGAGGTGGTCCACTTGGAGCACCTAAATTTTAAACCACCCGCATCTTGGACTCCTGGTCTAGTCCATTTTGAGCACAGATAGATGTTTTAAGCAGACCGATTTTATATTTTTGGCAAGCCAATAATATATTTAGGGGCTCAAAGTGCACTTGGTCAGGGTATCGATTCGAATCAATTTTACTCGGACCAGTCGTCCCTATTGTCATGACGTCAATCGGCGTTCCCATCGACTTCTGTTGAGAGAGATTGAGAGAGAAACAGACTTACGTGCAAAGTTAGGTGAATTTTTGACGTTTTGAAGGAGACACTGAAAAGTGACATAGGGAGCATATATGGTATTCATTAATCCTAGGATTGTTCCAAATTGTCATTTACTCTAGCCAGGTCCTCAAGTTGCTCCTCATGCTCGAAAATTGGGTGCTCCAAGCGGACTCGTAAACCTCATGTAAACGCGTGCCAATCCGCGATACGATATATCCTTATCAGGGTAATTTATTGTTAAGGTTTATTATGTCTAGTGCGTGCGTGTAACTATTGCACTGGTAATGTGATATTTTGTGGAATGAGTTTTGTTAGCATGGACTTTTTGATGGATTGTTAACAAAAAGTTTTCTTTGTTTGTATGGTTTCACTGAATGAATTAACAACGCACAATTTTCTAAAAAATCAAGTACATAGGTACTCAACGCTTTGATCGCAATGTGATCTGTATATTGGGCTACTTTGTTGAAACCTACATTTTGACCTGCCTCTGTAACATACTCGTGTATCAAGTACTTAATTGTATAAATTGGTTCTAAGCCATGCTGCAATAGTTAACACTATACGCACAAGTTTAGAAATCTCAAATGATTCAATTCCAATTGTTAAGCGGTGATGAAATAACAAATAACTGTAGCAAACGAAATAGTTTAGGCGTTTGTTTTTTTTCATTCCAAGTTAATTTAAATAAAAGAAATTTATTAACTGTCATGCTTTCATTTCGGAATCTCCCCTTATTCGCTAATCAGGCATACAGAAACGAAAATTTAAATATCAAAGATAAAATTATCATTTAAAAACGTAGGTTTCTTTCAATGACATTAAACTATTCCTTTAAAATTAATTTGAGCTAGCAAGACAACGGTTTAACATTAACATAATAAATAGTGTTTTATTGCTATAAAAACTTTGACACAAATTACTAAAGTCGTTTACGTAATGTGTTTTCAATATTCATTCAATGATGTTTGAAACATATAAGTATTCTGTTGTTGTTTTCTTCATTACAAAACAACAATAAAACCCAACAGTTGAGTTATTGGAATAGTTCTGGCAAGTACAAAATATCTTGCTTAGTTCTTTAGAGACAACTTCTCTTTGAAAAGTATTCGTGTGATTCTAAAGATCTCATCCACAGCATTAAACAGAGCTTCATTTCACAATATTTGGTCGTCAAAACATTTTCATCTCAGCTTGTAATGATCTAGTTTCTCGGAAAAGTTCCATTTAAAAATAGAAAATAGTTTTGAAAGATATAAATTACATATTTGAAATATTATTTAAAAACACTATTTTTTTCTCAGCCATTATGAAATTCAAGTGCATTCAACATTCAAACACTGGAAACGCCCATCAAATAGCCTTTCAGTTTCTCTATGTCTATATTCTGGTTCCTCTGCCTGGGCATCTTTAAGTTAACAGACAAACTAAATGCAATACGTCTAGCAATCATTCAAGGCAATTGACTAAACCACTAGGTTTTAAAATTGAAACTCATCCTCTTGGAATATTCGTTTGTTATTTCTTACGACACCTTTGGAAAGAAGTAGGTTAGTACTATTCTAGGCCAGCTCACGGCACTTTTCCAATAAGGGTCAATAAAAGATGAAATATCGTACGTCCACAACAAGTCCGCGCAAAAATATTTCCCCCACACATTGAATTCGATCCCATAATACACTTCAAAACGGTTCCATATCAAACGGCATTCGAGACGTCACCGAGAATGGCTTTGCAAAGACTCGTTTCGATAAGGTCTTGTGATGATCGGTCTAGCGACGTGTGAGAGTGTTAGTTGGGAACCGCCGAATACTGCCTTTCACATGGAGATGAAGAAGATGGCTCATATACTAAAATTATTCTTGGCTCGCGACAACTGAAAGTCTTTTTATGTTATAGGGAGGCAAACGAACAAGAGGAGCATCTGATGGTAAGTAATCACCGATGTCCATGGAAACAACAACTGCGCAAGGGTACCCCGTACCCTCCCCAACTGAGCACTGGCGACTTTACTCACTAGCAAGTACATTGCACAACAGTTACGAAGTGCTATTTCACTGTGGTCTTCTGTAAGGTGGAGGTACTTCCTCAGATAAGCGGCTCACTCGAGAGGAATTGCCACTATGCTCTTCTTCTCTTTTTATGAACTAGTACTGAATTCAATACCGAAACTGCGTCTCAAACCCTTAACCGCTAGTCTAACAACTCTAACAACACCCACATGAAGAAATAGTATAGTAATATTCTACAAGGCTCTTTTCCAATAGGTAAGCGGTCAACAAAAGATGAAATATCATATGTCCACAACAAGTCTAATAATATTTCCTCAACGCATTGAATTCACAAGAACGCGAACGCTATAATACTCTTCAAAACGGTTCCATATCAAACGGCATTCGAGACGTCACCGTGAATGGCTTTGCAAAGACTCGTTTCGATTAGGTCTTTTGATGCTCGGTCCAGCGACGTGTGAGAGCGTTAGTTGGAAACCGCCAAATACTGTCTTTCACATGGAAATGAAAGAGATGGTTCATATACTAGTACTAAAAATATTCTTGGTTAGCGACCACTGAAAGTCTTTTTTATGTTATAGGGAGGCAAACGAATAATAGGGTCATATAAGTGATGGTAAGTGGTCACCGCTGCCATGTACATAAACGACAGCACAAGCGTCTCAGATCATTTCCTTGCCTTTAAGACCCCGTACCCTCCCCAAATGAGCTCTGGCGACCTTACTCACCATCAGAAATAAAGCACATCAGTTATGCAGTCTTATTTCACTATGGTCTTTCGTAAGTTGGAGGTTCATCCTTTTAATGAACGAGTACTGAATCCCATACCGAAACTGCGTCTCAAACCCTTAACCGCTAGTCTAACAACTCTAACAACACCCACATGAAGAAATAGGATAGTAATATTCTAGGACACCACAAGGCTTTTCCAATAAGTAACCGCCCACAACAAGTCTAATAATATTTCCTCAACGCATTGAATTCGCAAGATCGCGAACGCTATAATACTCTTCAAAACGGTTCCATATCAAACGGCATTCGAGACGTCACCGTGAATGGCTTTGCAACGACTCGTTTCGATTAGGTCTTTTGATGCTCGGTCCAGCGACGTGTGAGAGCGTTAGTTGGAAACGGCCGAATAAAAAATAATGCCACACGGCAGGGCAGATCACCATTATTTGAAATCATGTTTCCGTTCAAAGTTGCAATGATGGGTTTTGGCTTAAACACCACACTTTCCAAATGCGTGTTGGTGATCACAAACCTTGGCTGTGTTCAGAAAAATCGACACAAATATTGCCCTACCTAGGAATCGAACCCAGGACCTTGAGACCAAGACCTGGTAAGACTGGCCACTTGACCATCGACGCGTTACCACCGAATACTGCCTACCAAAGGGTGATGGAGGAGATGGAGGGCTACATACTAAACTTTTTCTTAGCTAGCAACTGACCACCAACGATCTTCTTATGATCGACTGCTGAATCTAATACCGAAACTACATCTGATACTTTAAACTGCTAGTCTCACAATTTAGAACGTCCTTTCGTCACTTCTAACAACACTCAAATGTAGAAATAGGGTAGTAATATTCTAGGACGACACCACAAGGCTCTTTTCCAACAAGTAAGCGGTCAACAAAAGATAAAATATCATATGTCCAAAACGAGTCTAATAATATTTCCTCAACGCATTGAATTCCCAAGAACGCGAACGCTATAATACTCTTCAAAACGGTTCCATATCAAACGGCATTCGAGACGTCACCGTGAATGGCTTTGCAAAGACTCGTTTCGATTAGGTCTTTTGATGCTCGGTCCAGCGACGTGTGAGAGCGTTAGTTGGGAACCGCCGAATACCGCCTTTCAAAGGGTCGAAGGCTCAGACAGGTGAAAGACGTTCTTCATTAGCAAGGGGAAATTTATATCTCCAATAAATGGTAAATATGTTAATGGAATTTTGTTTGCTTCTTTTGAGCGAGAATGTGGGAGGGAATTAAATTATCCGTAAATGTGACAGGTACTCTCATCTCGTTCATCATTCAATCTATTCAGATTGGGAATGTATGTACATATAAATATAAACTCTTGTTACAGTTTAACATAGCTCGTATGTTTTTTTTTCTTTTCTGCATGTCGTGGCAGCCACTAATTAAGGCGTCACTTTAGCACACATATATTGGACCTTGCGCTGAAATAATGTTACTTAAGTGGTTGTTTTGTTGGCTGTCTTTAAATAAATAAATGTTCTGCTAGTCTTAAGGTGCAGGAATAGACATAGTTGGTGGATTAAATTTCCATTATTTTAGAAGTATCTTCAGTCACTAAGAACATTTAAGATGACCACAAACAATTAGCATAGTGCATGCCTGATAGTCTTGATCTACTTATTAATGTATGCACAGTATATATTTGATGGCTCATTTTAATGATGATTGAATAAAAAATCCATCATACGAAAAAACATGTATTTGGCAGGGATAAAACTATCGGCCTTTGACTATCAGATGTTACATGTTGTCACTACGGTACAAGCTGAGACTTCATTATCTCAATAAAGATGAGACTTATTAGTAAATATATCATTTAGCATTTACATTTGTGAGGGAAAAATGGAAACATCCACTCCGAAACATCCACTCCTAAGGAAATTAAGTCTGAGTAAATAACTGCTATTAAAAATAAAAGCTCCGATTTGGAAAATACTCAGCCACTTTATCTCTCATTGCTTTAATATTAAAATATCTGTGTAATGAATAACTTCTGAGCTAACTTTGCCGTCATTAAAATCATGTCAATATCACCGTAAGTTTTGTAATCGAATATTGTTGTATGTTTTATTACAGCAAAAAGAAGGTATGATATTGCTTTGATATTACAGATTGTTTATTTAGGATAGAAGTCGTCACGTACCCTGGGCTCCGAGGCAATGACCGATGATGCAACCGGGAGAGGCGCTAGGATGAGGATGAGAAGAGATGCACTCTATACCCTATACTAATTTGTATGTTTGTTTGTTTGTTTGTTTGAACGCGCTAATCTCAGGAACTACTGGACCGACTTGAAAAAATATTTTTGCGTTCGATAGTCCATTTGACGAGGAATGCTTCAGGCTATTGGAAATCGAAATCCACGCGGACGGAGTCGAGGTCGGCCGCTAGTCAACAATAATATTATCAGTTTTCACAGAACTATTATTTATCACCTGTTTTGCAGTTTACTGTCTATTAACGGTACATTTCTAAGAAATTAAACTCAATGATCTTGTTTTCACATTGAAGCAAGTAACTCAATACGGTAAAATCACATACAAGTAATGTCAATAATCACTCTTTTCCACGAATTCTGAGACAAATGATAACCTGTACTTCCTCCTTTACCTGGTAAAAACATAATATTTATAATGTGTTAACTTCTCAGAATTTTGTAAGTTAACAAAATTAACAGTACAAGAAAGTCGCCCACGCAATCAATTAAATTATACGTTACTGATTTCCCGCAAGGTCTTGGTCGATTTAATATCAATTTCTTGCCCATAGATTTGAATGGTTAAATATGACCTGACACCAGAAAACTCTGGCAATATTTTGTTTGACATGGCGTACGTTTTGGCGCTGACGATTTCTTACTGCGCATGTGGTTGTCTAATTTATTACATTTGTATTTTATTTGTTATAAGTGATATGATTTATTCAGATATTTATTTTTGAAAAAGGCAAACTATTGAGTTTCTGCCAGCACTTCTTCTCAGCAGGCCATTCACGTCGAAGTGCCAATAGGTGAAAAAAGATATGACTTGCAAAAGAATTTCAATATAAATCAAATTGCAAAACAAACTACTTTGACTTTGGCTGCTGTCTCTGCGATAAGAAGTGACAGTCGCTTCAAACTTTAGTGCCAATCTCAGAGCAACTTGAAGTATGGCGAAGGCATATTTAATGATTCAATATCAATTTCTTGCCCCTATCTTGAGCAGACAATTTATGAGTGAGATTCTGAAGAGGCATTTAACACCTCATTTCGACCCTCGGAGGCCAAATTTAATATTTCACTAGGCCATACTGTGCCGAATTGTTAACAGTTACGCCGAATGACGATGGGGTTGATTTAGTATTGGTTATTAATCAGGAATGATGCAATTAACGTTGATGAGGTCAACTTGAGACGTTTGATTAGATATAAATTGACTTTGAAACTGACTGATTGAATTCAAATATACTTGCATATTTACGAGTACATTCTGTTAAAGAAAATATTGATAACTTTACATTTTTTTGAAGGGCCCGTTGGTCTATTGGTTAGAGACGACGAAGGGTCGTGGGTTCGATTCCCGATAGGGGCAAATGTTCGTGTAATCATTTGTACTCGAGTCATGGATAAGCTTCGAGCTTGGTTTGGGACTAGGTTGTTGGTTTGTCAGTCCAAAGAATTCATTATTTATTATTATTATTTTCCAGTTTTCTTTTTTCATCTTAGCACAAGTGCCGTATTATTACGAGAAGTTACGACAAACATTGAAAAAAATATTAACTAAACGTTGACCTATCTTATATAAAAACACTCCTTTGAACCAACAAGCAAACAAAGATATTATTCTATAAATAAATAAATATCTCTCTAGACATTATTCAAACAGCGCCATCTCGCCCCAAACTAAGCATTAGCTTGTGCTATGGGTGCCAGACAACGGATAAACATTACCTTATATACTTTTTTTATAAATACATACATAACATTATACATACAAACACCCAGACCAATACAAACATGCATGTGTTTGTACATTGCGGGGATCGAACCCGCGAACTTTGGTGTAGTAGCAGACCTCTTAACCTTTACACCAAACGGCTCGTCAATTCAAATAAAACGGAGCAACAATTCTACATTATACAAATTGTCATCCCGAGTTCGGCTAACATGACAGATGTCGCTATGCGGATAATATCTCAGGTCTCAATATCACACGGTTATTTAAATAATTATCCTTCAATTTCGCCCGAACATCGGCGCAAAATCACACCGTTAATAAAACAGTATTGGCTCATAGGTCCGCCGCTGTTTCCCTCGAGCAATTATTAAATTACTTACGGGCTAAAAGCCGAAATTGGGATCAGATCATTAAATTTAATCTATATTCTAAACCATTTAGGCCTGCGTTTGCTCGTGGATTATCCTGGATTAAGAGTAAGTGGTGCTAATTTACCCCGTTACCCTGATGGAGTCAGTTGACAGTGGGTGGTTATTACGCAGTGACCGTACTAAATTTGTACGGAAACTATCGAATATTTCACGAGGATTTTCAAAATTTAAGGTTAAAATATCAGATATCGGGAAAAAGTGTAACCTCAGTTTACAAAATAATACAATTAAGGAATTACCCATTTTATACTTCCGCGAAATAACGTCAACGAGTCATATTATTATTTTACTCTAGTGTTTCGTTGGTTTATGATTTTATTTTTCTTACCTACACTAAAGCTGAAGAGTTTGTTTGTTTGTTTTAACGCACTAATCTCAGAAATCACTGGCTTGAATTGAAAAATCTTTATGCGTTGGATAGTCCATTAGTCTAAAAAAGCTTTAAATTAAAAAATAATGCGGGCCCCGAATTCCTCAAGGAGAAAGCCGCGGGCGGTTGCTAGTGTTATTAAAACTTATTGAAGCATACACTCACTGTTTTTGAGTTGTGAATATCGTTATTTGCGATCTGGTTTACAGTATAAATAAGGTATCTTTACGACAATTTTAAAATATAATTCTTGACTACCCCCATATTTTTCTTTTATATGAGCGCTGGCATCTCAATTCATTCAGTCACTGTTCGTCGTTCGGTCAAGCAAGACGTGTCGCGTTTTTATGAAAAAATAATTTAACTTCCAGAAGTTGTTCGCGTTCGTAGAACAATGAGATTGAACAATATTCAAAACGTTTTTAATTCTATTTAGTGCGTGGTTTTAAAACGGTAGTATTTTTATTTGAACATAAAAAGTATGAGACCATTTAAACATTTGAAGTCTTGGATTTAAATCGTTGGAGATGCCCTTGCCGTACCAATCCCGCTCTGAAATTGGCATTAAAATTTGAAGTGACCGTCGCGTCTTCGCTGTGACAGACTGTTGAAATATACGTTATTTCAAATGACTTGCAACCGGCCGCGACTTCGTCCCTATGGATTTAAGTATCCGCGAGTGAGTGTGTGTGTGTGTATGTGTGTGTGGGTGAAAATGTGCATCTCAGCGTCACCTCCAGCGCTGGACAACTCTAACTTTGCCGTGGGATGCAGATAATTCAAGGTAAGTGTTTGTATTATTTCTTTAATTCCTGGATACACTCATTTTCAGCGTCCAATTGTGTAAACAAAGTTTAAAAAATAACGTATTTTCAATACTTGTTCTTCTATGCTTTTGGTAAATTAGTGCTCAAATACAGCTCACTTAGGTATTCTATCACCTCAACTATGATCTAAACGGAAGTTCCATTTGTACCGTAAACAAAGTTGATTAGGTTTCTCAAATATAACCACTTACTAGCGGCCGCCCGTGACTTCGTCCTCGTGGATTTGGTACGTAATATAGGTTAAAGCCTTCCTCTGCAAATGGACTTTCGAACACAAAAATATTATTCAATTGGAACTGGTAGTTACAGAGATTAGAGCGCTCAAACAAACATACTCTTTAGCTTTATTAGTCTAGAAGTAGCTAATAACTACACATTATTTTTCTGGCGCTGTCGTAATGCCAATATCATAATATCATAATTAACGACCCGCTTGGTGTAATGGTCAAGATGTTGCCTATTACGCAAGAGGTCGCGGGTTCGATCCCCGCACAGGACAAACATTTGTGTGCATGAACATGTCTGATTGTCCTGGTCTGGGTGTTATATGTATATATTTTAGTATATATTTTGTAATACCACTGTTGATTCTGATGTCTGTAACACAAGTGCTTAAGCTACTTAACACGGGGTCAGATCAATGTATGTGATGTTGTGAAATATTTATTTATTTATTATTTATAATAATATTACTGTGTTAATTCTGAGAACAAAACAATGAAACCTTTATTTCCGTTGTATTGCTTCTATTTACTCAGTAGGCTTTCAACCTACCTACTATTTTCTGCAAAAACATGTTATGCCAACAACACGTTTTAGCAATCGAACAAAAGCCTAACGGGAATTACAAACACTCTCTTTGTATTTAATTTCCTTTAGCAGTTATTGTTAGTAAAATATTTTGTAGTAATACATGTTGGGTTTGTATGTGTTGCTTTTTTAAAATATCTATAGCAGTAGTATTATTTAACGGGACTTAACGCGGTAAAAATTATGTAGTATATGTATTACTAGTGTCATAATGCAACGCGAAAGTCTAAAATCTTATATCTATAGCAGATAAATTTTCTTTTAGAAAACGTTCAATATCTGCATTCTTCATCTTTCATATTGATTTCCTTTTATCCTATAATACATCCTATAATCATATAGCGGCTGGAATGCTATTTAAAATCTTTAAATACCCTTCAAGCCGTTTTTCAGCCATAACAGGCGATCTTACGATCAACCAGGATCGGATTACAGGATATACTCGTATTATTAGTGAGGGCACAAGCACAGGTGCACTCCCTATTCCCTCACTCTCATAGTTCGATGGGACAGCAATCTGAGACGACCGTGCCTTCCGAAGCACGGAGGAGCTTGAGATGTCATTTTTTGGTCACCCATCTATTGACTGGGTTCTGGGATAGCTCCTTAACTTTGCAATCGCAGGCCGAGTGCGCTGACCCCTGCGCCATCGAGCTCCTCGATGATTTATCCCATAAATAAGATTGCATAGTTAAACAGGGTACAGACTTAGTTAACACAAAGCCATCTTAATTCTCAACTGTTATTTAACATTCAAGTTATCACACTTCTCACAAAAGCGTGAATCGCATACACGCGTTGTCTTGTCGAACCGAATCTAACATCTAACAAACAACGGAACAATCCGACTCCCAATGAATATATTATCACAAGTAGCTCTGCCGGGTACTATATTGACTGATTAGATACAAAACCAGGATTGTATCGCATTGTTAGCCTGTTAGGCATGCGTCCCATGGGTTGATCTCGTCGCATACATAATCAGTTTGGGACAACACTGATTCTGTCATTTGAATTTTGTAGGGACTCCGATTATGGATAGTGCCGGTTTGGATATTGTGTTTATGGGGCCCGTAGAAGTTGTGGCACTTTATTAGGTCTCAAGGCGGTTATGGAATACGATTATTAATGAGGCAACTTGATGGCTGTTTGTTTAAATTAGTCGTAGACTGCTTCCGTATCGCAGTGGAAGCAATTTAAAGCGATACCCGTACCAGATATTATTTTTATTGCATTTACGCGACAAAGCATACTGGCTAGTAAGGCACGTGCAGCCGTGTGTGGGGCTCAGAACTTATTGTTTCACTACCAACTAAACTACTGCAGTTTTTTGTGCCTTAGCAGCGGTTTATGGGTTCAAATCCCGGTTCTGAGTAAAATTGAGGCTTGAGGCGACTGGCATCATAAAGAACTGGGACCTTGGTCCCTGTTGCCTGATACTTTTTTGGAATCGGGCGACTAAAACCACACATTTAATTTTCTTTAATGTACAGTCAACAGAAAAATCAAGTTATGTAGTGTTCCCAATCGCACGATTCCTCGATTTTTTTGTCTGAGATTATTTGTACGGTTAATTAACTTTCAGTTCGAAGTCTGGAAGTAGGTAGTGCATATACACCACCTCGTCTCGTCTTACTCTAATGGTTATGTAATTGTAGTAGTTTTGTCCCTCTATAACTCAGCTTAGGAAACGATTAGAGCGCTAAAATCACACCATTAGGGGCCTAAGGATGGCTATGAGAACATTACGGAAGCGCTAACAAGCTCTAATGATCGCTTAAGTTTTACAGTAATTAGCTTTTGCTCTGTATATTAACAAAATAAATACGCAATTACGACATTCTTTCTGAGTTACTTTTGTTACAATACTTTCAGTAAGGGTGGATCCCGTTTTAGCGTTAAAGGGGGGAATCACATAGTCGTAGTCAAGTCAGTATAAATAAAGAAATTATGTTCAATTGGTATTTGACCGTCGGGTTTTTGAGTTATTGTCAATAACTTAAATGCAAAATGATAGATCGATTTTTGCGTGTCAAACAAGTCAAATACGTTTAATTTCGTTAAGTAAAGTGTGCTAAGTTGCACATTAAAGGTGAAGTGAAATTTCTAATACTAGCGGCTGCCCGCGATATCTATCTATCTATATAAATAAAAATGAATTGTTGTTCGTTATTCTGTTTAAAACTCGAGAACGGCTGGGCCGATTGAGCTGATTTTGGATTTAAAATGTTTGTCGTAGTCCAGGGTAGGTCTAAACGGTGAGCAAATAAGGAAAAAGGTATGAAGTTCGCCGGGTCAGCTAGTTAGTACATATTTATTTCCTCTCATCCACGAGTAGGAGATTAAAACTGGATGAAATTTCTTTATTGGCGTAATTCGAATCAAACACACCAAGTATTCCAATTCCTTATCGTCTCAAGTCCACGTTTGATTCCGGGGCAAAATCGAAAAAGTTTAAATTCGATCAGTTGGCCCAAAGAAGTTGCGTGCAAATTAATCCCCTTATCATGGACTACGTTTTTATGGCGTCAAGGATATTGTGTAGATTCTTAGCACCTTATAAGATTATATCGTCAAATGGAGCCTGCCAACGGTTATTTGTAAAGTAAGCGCATTATTCAGTCTTATTTTTTTATAGTGCAAATGTGCACATTTGCATTTTTGGGTTGAGGTTAACACTTAACGTTTATATAAAATGATAATAGTATACATTAATGTAAGGTAAGATATCATAGCCACATAGGCTCCATTTAGTAACAAATTACTGTATTTAGACTATAACATTCAGAATCCTTTAATTCACCAGCTGATATTTTTGTGTCAAAGTATATTTAGGTGAAAACCACAAACATTTCATTGTAGACAAAAACTAGCAATATTTAAGGTATTTTTAAAAATTTTACCGAATACTGTATCCTCAATATATGTACCTTCATAAAAGTAAAAAATAATAATGTCGCTTTAAACTTTCCATCGCTAAGGAGACTTATAAGTATGTATAAAAGTACATTAGTTTATTATGCGATAAACAGATGAGATAGAAAAACTTTTTAAATTAACTCCAGTGCTATAAAATAAGCAAAAACTGTTTATCATTTTGATAAATTTCATTTATTGCGAACAGCTTTATGCTAAGTTTAATACCTTTTGCACATTAAAGTCGTCCATCACGCCTTTTATTTTATTACTATGCGGCACAAGTGTACTTTATTTTGCTGGGAAACAGGCATTTATTTTTACCCAGCTGTCAAATTGTGGTTTCTTTTACTTACTACTTACTTTTTCAGAAAAAAAAGGGTCTAATTCGTTTTGTTAGTGAACTTTTTCTGCAGGTTCTCAATTCATCAATATTTACACATGAATATTATTCTCGTGGTTTTGAATTTAGGATTAATACTTTATAACAACGGGGCTGCAAAATAACTCTCATCTGAATCTATTGATTTTGTAGTTTAGCTCGATGGAACAGTGGTTAGCGCGCTTGGCCTGCGATTGCAACGTAATGCAACTTTCACAGAGGCCAGTCTTCGGATGGGTGACCGCAAAGATTTATCTTGAGCTCCTCCGCCCATCGGAAGGCCCGTTAAGCCATCGGTTCTGCGCCTAATCTCTCTTCGGCCGTGTCATATTGCTCTCCCACCGAACTAAGAGAGTGAGGGAATTAGGAGTGCACCTGTGCTTGCTTACGCACTCACTTGTGAGCTTTAATACATCATGCGTGCCTGGCTGATCGTAAGATCGGCCGCCATGGTCGAATAATGTTGGGGAAGTTATTATTATCTATACTAATATATAAAGCTGAAGAGTTTGTTTGTATGTTTGTTTGTTTGTTTGTATGTTTGTTTGTTTGAACGCGCTAATCTCAGGAACTACTGGTCCGATTTGAAAAATTCTTTTTGTGTTTGATAGTCCATTTAACAAGGAAGGTTTTAGGCTATTAGAAATAGAAATCCACGCGGACGGAGTCGCGGGCGGCCGCTAGTCATTAATAAAACATCTCGACAAACCTACCTTATGTATTTATCTTCATTTCTACATCAACTATTATTATTTTGTGTTGCTAATTGAACCATCACAATTCAACAGTTAAATTTTAAACCGAGCGGTGAATAACTTTTGCCAGATGTACCCTTAATTCTGATGTACGCATAATTTGGTTAAACTAATTCATTTAATTTCCTGGAAAGTATGTAATTATGGCTAAATTGTTAGTTGTGCGCTTAAATATCTGCATATTACATCCCAATGATCACAATGATTTCGGTATTTACACGCAACTATTTAAAGGGAACAGTCATGAGCACTAAAATGTAAATGTGTTTGACATTCAAATTTGAACTTTACTGCTTTGACATAAGACTCGATGGGTATGACGAAGTGTATACATGTTGGTGCTCATAACTGAACATCCTGCTCAACATTATAAATAATGTTTTTCACTAAATTTCACGTACAATGTAAATACATTTTTAAATCGTATTTGCTGGAAATTATACTAAGCCCTAATTACGAAACCTAAATGAATGTAGTTGTGGTTCAAATTAGCTAAATTGACTGACGATTATTATTGCTTTGTTCTCGTAATCGTACAATTGTGCTGTGCAAATTGAGCTTAAAACATAGATTAACTTCGTATTTTATAAACCTCATCAGAGTCTTACTGTAATTTCAACAGTCACTTTATGAACCAAACTAGAGGCGGCCCGCGACTTCGTCCGCGTGTATTTTGGTTTCTGCATACGTAGTGTTATACTTCGTATAGCCTTCTTCGTCACATGGACTATCCACCACAAAATAATGTTTCAATTCGAAACAGTACTAACTGAGTTTAGCGCCTTTGAACATGTAAACAAATTTTTCAGCTTTATTATATTTGTATACATTATTCTTAAAAGTAATTTTAAAAGGCAGACAAGTTGTACGTTATTTTTCGTGTAATAAAAGTAATCGTTTAATTACTTTAAATAATAAATAAATTCATTGGACTAACACACCAATTGTCTAGCCCCAAACTAAGCTTAAAGCTTGTACTATGAATGCTAGGTAACGATAGACATACATTTATAAACTTCATGATTCGATTACAAATGCCGATGTTCATCACAAAAACATTTGCCCGTAGCGGGATTCGAACCCGCGACGTTTGGTTTTGTAGCCAGCTTTTCTAGCCACTCGACCAACGGGCCTGTAAAACGCTACCATCAGCCGCGTCGTCCAAAACAACAAAACACTGCAGGTCTTTAGATTTAATTTAAGCGTAATAGAAACATAATTAACATAAACTTTACTGTCTTAAAGCACGCATTACGAGAGAAGGATACGCTCTCCCTGGCATGCAATGTAGTCATTAACAGAATTTATGTCTGCATTAACATTTCATTAAACCATTTTAAAATTTTACTTTTGACTTTTTATTACATCATTTAAAACAAACATGTTAAATTATATAATGCTTATAGTGTTTTAACAGTTTGAAAAACGAATTATACTTATTAAAACATTATTAAAACAATTTATTCTTAAAAATAGAAGGGTATTTTAATTTACGTTTGACTCTCAATAACATAAAGAAATATCCAACAAACTTTTAAATGTGTCATGTCCCTCGATCGAGTTATAAGCGAGCAAGTTGACAAATTGATTAGTATTTTGACAGAATGCTGTTATTCTTACATCGAGCGAGAGTTTACACGAAATATACTAGAAAAATAGTAAGGCATAAATACTTTAAAAACAACAAGTCGACGTTCATTTGCCTTTAGCCGGAATGAAACTGCGGTTCTCGGTTGTTTATCACGGTTTGTAACCAAGAAGTCGGTTTATTTTTTAACGACAACTAAACTAAATGAAGGTAGAAACACGAGAAGTAATATGGTTAATTAACCTAAATTACCTATATAACAAACAAGAAAAGTATTATATAACATAACATACTAAATAAGTATACAATAATATTCTAAGAGAAACCTCGAAAAACAAGGTTATGTATCGAATGTTCTTAAGTGATGTATTCGTTTCGACATCAGAAGAAAATGGAGCCATATTTATTACTTGGGAAAATCACAGGCCATATATTTCAGGAGAGGTAGTGACATATCTATTTCAAAGACATTAGCAATCAGTATCAAGTTAATGAGAGTAATTAGTGTAAATAAATAAGCTAGTAAGGCTGGTAACTAACTGGGTGTAATGGTTAGAGCGATGTGCTCAAACCCGCGGAGGTCGTGGGTTTGAATGCGTGTTTTCACTTTTTGTTGGTTTTCCCAGTTTAGTAAGAATGTCTGACTATCTGATAAGAATGATGATTCCGTGCTTCAGAAGGCACGTTAAGCTGTTGATCCCAACTACGATCCAAATGTTCTGGTTTCCCTTGGAGGGGTTACGGAGGTCAGACGACCGTCACTCCATTATAAAAACCATGCGTATAAATGCAGGATAATAGTCGCAGCGTACCATGAGCTCGAAGGCAATGGCCAAGGATCCAACCAGGTCTAATCGCTCGACATCATACTTAACCATTCGTACCGCGAAATTTTCACTTCAGTGAATTGTAGAAGTGAAAAGTACTTGACGTTAAACACGTCTCAATCGGCTGTATCTCTCATATAAACTTCCAGTTTCTAGCAAAACTTCGGCTACAGCGGCTTACCTCGACAATTAATCAACCTTGCAGAACATAATGTTCACTTAAGTTAACACGCAACACAGGTGCACACTTCCCTTTCATCCCTGAGAATAATCCGAGCATAATAAAGGATAACTAGCCCGTTGGTCTAATGGTTAGTGAACCTGACCATAAAACCGAAAGTCGCGGGTTCGAACCCGGAGAAAGTTTTTTCGATGATAAAAGTACAAGTTTTTACCCGCAGCTTTGCCCGCGTTATCAAGGTTCCTGTTGTATCGCATGGAATAAGGATAAAAATAATAAGACACCAAAGTCAGCCCATAACCTGTCTGTATACCAAATCTCATCAAAATCTGTTCTGTAGTTTTAGCGTGATTGACGAACAAACATCCAAACAAATAAACTCTCACTTTAAATTGTTACTATTATAGTGTATGTAAAATGTCTATTCGTTCCCTAGCATTCGTAGTGCAAGCTTAAAGGACAATGCCCATTTTTGTATGGGGACTCGTACCATCTTGCGTCACACTGAATTTACTCTCAAGAGCTACGTTTTTATATATCCTTCCATTTCCAAAAAGATTTTGTCAAATATTTAACCGCATTTTCGAAAAAATCTAAAAAGTTAGAAAACGCCTGATCATACTTTTTAGCAATTTTACATCGTCGTGATTAGTATAATTTATGTCTTATATAAATAAATGTGAACTGCCTCCGTGGCGCCATGGCTAGTAGGTCGCACTTTAATGCGACGGCCGCGCCGGGGGTCCTGGGTTCGAATTCCGGGTCGGACCGATGAAATTGTGTTGATGTTTTCCTGTTGTGATAACAAAGAAACAGTCCGGAGTTTGGAAGATGGCGGTGTAATTACACCCCCGTACCTCGGAAAGCACATAAAGCTGTTGGTCCTGCGCCTGATCTCTCTACGGTCGTGTCAGATTGCTGTCCCACTGAATTATGAGAGTGAGGGAATAGGGAGTGCACCTGTGCTTGCGCACGCGCTTGTGCACTATAATATATCTGCGTAAGTGGCTAATCGTAGGATTGGCCGCCGTCGCCGAATCGTCTAGGAAGGTATTATACATAATATGTATAATACCTTACTATCCGATTCAGATGCTATTAAGATAAAATCTTTGGGATTGAGCGATAAACGACGTCCACTGCGCTTGTCCGTAAGAAGCATCGAAATAATATAAAATGAAGAATGTTTAATCTGATGAAACATTTATATTTTCTCAATAATATGTACATATAAAGGAAATATTACTAGACATTATTTACAATCAATTTAGCAATGACTAATCTTCATATTCATGAAAAAAAAATATCCAATTATGACGCTTGGGCATTGACATCACTGAATCGAGCCCAGCTGAGGTACCAAACTACTGTCATTATATGGGCACAACATCCCACCGTCCGTCTACCGACACGGCAATTGCAGCAGTATTCCACAATTGCATCTAGTGTGTTGACTACTGCCCGATTCTTACTTATTAATAAGTAGTTAAAGTAAGTACGGGCACTGACATGTCGGGATCGTATTCTTCCTCGCAGTAAATAATTGTTTTGTCCAGGTGAGGGTTATTTCCATCGATCATTTGAAATAACGCACTCCTTCGGTTCATGTTTTCACTATTGACGAAATCTGACAGTTTTGAGTTTGATAATAAAAATTAATAGTGCTAATCCAGCATTTGGAACCATTTCACTTAATCTTGGTACAGTGAATAATAATTCATTAAATTGATCACCAGACATTCTTAACCAATAATGACATATGTCTGGTGACATATTACTAAGATTTCCGAAATCAAGAACATTTGTAATAGACAACCGTTCACCCATCATTTCATCAAATTGATGTGCTGTAAAATCATCCAATTATATTTCCGTTATTTTCTATCGTGTATTATAAATGTGAAATGTTTAAATAGGCTAATACTAATTAGGTGAACAAGATTTTTATTTTAATTGTTAGGCAACAATATTGAGTGACAACTATAAAATCGGAATTCGGAACGAGAAAGTTACGGGAAATGAATCTTGCGGAAGTAGGTAGGTCATTTAATTACAATTTATTTTTATCTTTTAAACGCGGTTAAAAGAAACGGTAAAATTCCAGTAAATGGTATAAATAAATAAAACTTTATTTTCGGTGTGAATATACTTTTGACGCAATATGGTACGGGATATGGGCATGATTCTTTAAGCTAAGCAATTGGGTTGTTAGTCCACAGAATTAATATAAAATAACCTACTCAATTTTCGTGTCCAGGGATTGAATCTTGGAATCCATGAGTAAAACCAACAGTACAGCCGAAGCAGTCGTAACATTTCCAGTAAACGTGAAATAGCATCAAAAACAATTATGATCGTAATTTATGCTATGTACGGTCCAGAAAATAAATTCGCACAAAACGCAGGATTTAGTAGGCTCTAAATAACTGCTTATCAGATAGGTGCTTTATCACAGGTCCCCCAACGAGCTGCTAATTCAGTAGATTATCATCCGGCAAATAACGCGAGCTGGGGGAGTCATCGCCAACACGTAGGACCCTTAACATCACTTAGTTTGATGATGGGGATATTTTCACACTTGATAAGATTTTATAGTGTATAGTTATTAGTCACAGCATCTATAACAGATGATTGTTGCATCGCGAGGGTTTATGGGAGTTGGCATCTCCGTTTATGGCTAAAGAATGTGAAGTTTCATTAATCTGTGTATAGTTTTTTTTGTCAATAGTTGTAAGTTAACTTTAAGGACATTGCCCGAATATAATACTACCCCATTTGTTCCTGAAGGTGCGTCAGGGCAAAACTGTTCACATAACAGCATTTATAAAGACTCAAAACAAAATATGTACAAGCAGCATTCTCATAAAACAATATCGATCTGAAACAATTCAAATCTGAAGCTTAACCAACTGTACGTATAAATGGTAAATGACAATGGTAAATAATTCAGTAGATTATCACCCGGCAAATAATGCAAGCTAGGGGACTCATCAACACGTAGAACCTTTAACATCACTTAGTTTGATGATGGGGATATTTTCACACTTGATAAGAGTTTTATAGTGTATATTTATTGGCCACGGCAACTATAACAGTATTTGTTAAAGCTTTACGGGAGTTGGCATCTCTGTTTATGGCTAAAGAGCCCTATCGCAGCACAGCATTTGTTTATAGGTTTTTGTCAATAGTTGTGAAGTGAACTATATTTTAGGGACAAAGCCTGCCTAGAACTTAGATATACTACCACATTTCTTCCAGTGGGTGCGTAAGAGCAAAATCATTGTCCCCACAATAGTTTTTTCAAAACTCCAAAATGAAGAAAATATTGTTTTTATCTTCATGAATAGTAATCGTATACTTCAATATCGATGTCGAACAAATCAAATCCGAAGCTTAACGAACTGTACGTATAAATGGTAAATGACAGTGGTAAATAATTCAGTAGATTATCACCCGGCAAATAATGCGAGCTGGGGGAGTCATCGCCAACACAACCCTTAACATAAATTAGTTTGATGACGTGGTGTTTTTCACACGCAATAAAAGTTTTGATTCACTAGTGGGAAGTTTTATTAATCTGTGCACAGTTTTAATCCGGGCCCGTTGGTCTAATCGTCATAGGCCCTGGCTACAAAACCGAGGGTCGCGGGTTCGAATTCCGCTAGGGGCAAATGTTTGAGAAATAAACATCGGCATTTGTACTCGAGTCATAGATGTTTATAGAAGTACCTATATATACATCGTAATAAGAGGCTTAAGATAAACACTATCAGCTCTTAAATGTACCTATTTTCGACTCAAAAATACCTTTTTTTTGTCCTCATGAGTAAGGTAGGTACTTTTAATATTCAATTTTATGAAAATGATCATCCTCATCTTGTTTTTGCCCCATACTTATTGTAAAGGTGGAGGCCCAGCACATTTTTTCCTTCCACCCACTTCTATCAGCCGTCAATCACACATTTACTCCTTTCATGTTCATATATTTCACGTAATCCATTCACCTTTTTTCGGGCTTGTTCTGCTTACCTCAATATAGTGCAAAAATTAGAGCACGTTCAAATCAAATCTAAAACTTCATTAAAACTGCGAGAAGTTTTTAAAAGAAAGAAATTATAAAAAGCTTAATTCAAATAGTTCTCCAACCCGCAAAATTACTGCATTTCAAAGAGCAGACAAGTAAAAATATACCCTAGATGATATTTTTACAAGTGTATTTTTGGCAGTTGAAAAGTCCAACGAACTGGCTGGTTATGAGAAAAAAGTTTAATCAAAAAGTAATTTCTCAGCAACATTGAACTACGAATTAAAGAGGTATATTTTTAAACTTGCTGTAAATTAAAGTAAACAAAGGCAATATTCACGTCAGAATGATTAAGTACTAGCAATTTACGAACATGTGCACTTTCTTTTGTTTTAAAGGCCAATGAACTGACGACTTTGGCAAAATTAGTCTAGTTTTTTCACGCAATACAATTACCAAGCAGTTTTAGAAATGTTATTCTATCACTTTAACACACTTTTATTAAGTGGTCACCTCGTCGCCAAACCTGTAACTTCATAAGACTGGAAACCTTACCCTACTCAACGATATAAACTTAGCACAATAGTAGGTACTGTAAATTGACACTGTAATAATAATAACACCCTCTGGCCGTATTCGGCCATGGCGGTCTTAAGGTCAGCCGCCATTGACCGGTTTGGAAGTGTCTCTCGCACAAACTATGCTCTTTAGAAAAAAGCAATATGAGAAACCCCAATAACATTTTTAAAGACCTATCTATAGAACAATTTTGTGTTTCAGTTCCAAATCTATTTTCGAGTGAAAATCTTAATGCGGTTCACAGAATTACTTACCAAGTTTAGTTCTTCTAGTTTTAGGAAATCGTGTTATTATTAGTAATTGAAAAATCCAACAACTTTTGATTAAAAGACTTAAGGACGCTTATATGGTGTGTTAATTAAAGATGTGGTTAGGAATTAAGACTCGGACTAAAGAAAGATTTCATAACAATTGCTTTGGTAGTAATTCATGTTTTCTGTAACACTCAAACTCAAGTTACTCGCCTCCGATAAAATCTCAAGCAAAAAGTCACACAATGTCAGACCAGATAAAAACCAACTAAACTAACTCGCAAACACTCGCAGTGTTATTGTAACTCGCACGAGAGCACTTCGGGCAGTTTACTCGACGGTCATTCCTCGAATTCGTCCGGTCAGCAAAAACGACGTGCATTGAACAACTGACTCGCTGTTTTTGTCTCCACACGAGACCAATGTAACGCTTACAAAAGTACTGTTGTTCAGTTTTTATTCAGTTGTTTGATTAACCAAATGCTTCGTCTGGTCCAGACATCTATTATTACAGTGGAAAGAGATATAATTTGATCGCTTTATGGCTTGAATTGAATACGTTAGAACGATTGTAATGAAAAAATATAAAAATAAATGCCTTGGACTAACACACCAATTGCCTAGCCCCAAACTAAGCTCGAAGCTTATACTATGGAAGCTAGGGAACGGATAGACATACTTAAATACTTTTATAAACATCCATGACTCTTTTTTTTAAATAGAGCTTAGTGGAACTTTCACTTGAATGCGCAGCTCGTGTTTGGAAGTACCTCCATCTTAGAAGACACAGAGAAGTAGTACTTCGTAATTATTTGGACGGTGAGTAGGGTTTTCAGGGTTCGGTTTGAGAGGGTATGGGGTTTTAGAGGCAGGCAAAGCATCAGCGACCCTTGAATAAATAAGGATAAATAATAATTACTTGATATCCATGGGCATTGGCGATCACTTACCATAAGGTGACCTTCGGTTGGTTCCCGCTGACATAAAAAACACAATCGTTTTTAATTTTTTGCTTTACTGAAACTCAAATTTGCTGAAATAATTTCAAAGGAGCCCTATCAAAGTTAAATCTGGCAATGAATTGAAAAGCGTCACACAAAAGCCACACATTTGGGAAAAATCACAAATATTTCATCTCTTTGAGTCGTATTCCTCATTACTGAGGGTCGTGGTCATTGTATGAAATGAAACACACAACAACTCTCTTGGCAATTTTTTAATGGAGTGGTTTGCCATTGCCTTCTCCATTTCACACACTTTCTCGTAGTGTGCAGGTTTCCTCACGATGTTTTCCTTCACCGTACAGCTGGTATGAACTTAACGCACATAGATTTTTTGAAAAACCAGAGGTGCGTGCCTGACCGGATTTGAACCGCCGACCTCACGCATGTGAAGCGACGCTCTTACCACTAGGCTACCGAGCTGTTACCACATATTTCATACCGTGTATAAAATCTCGGAATCGCAAATACAATTAATTCAAAAATGTTATTACAAGTCGTTGATAAATAAAAGAAACAAATGATTCCCAATTAATCAAACCGCGAGTCGGCCAGCGCCAACCTTTTCAACGAGTTGTATTAATAAATCCATTCAGAAACAAATAAATAACAACCTGAATTTATGAGGTCAGTAATTTAATTATCCGACCTATTATTATTTTGTTACTCAGGAAGTTAATTAAAAACACGTTTCGATGCATTGTCTTGGTCCAATAGACGGTACGACACGAAATAAGTTATAATATTTGCGTAAGGGTCTTTCCTCAATTGAGAACGCAATGTCAATCGCACAATGTCTATTACGAAGTCAAGATTAAATTGTGATCTTTTCATTCAATTATTTATTTATACCGTACGTCTTCTTCATAATATAATCATCTAACTTATTACATCAATGATTGTATGTAACATATTACATTAATGGCAAAGAAAACTGTCATTTTAATCTTTTAACCTAAAAAAACGATATTTTTTTGGCTACGTAGTACGTTTTTTGATGAAATTGTATCATGAATGCAGATCCAACGCAAAGTAACAAGTTGCCATTACCAAATTATTAATGAGCGGCCATTTTTGCTTAAAAACAAAATGGTTGGTCTTATACGATGTCCTCTTGTTCTTTATCTCATCATTGAACCATTTCAACACAATGGAAACAGTCCTCGAGTCACTGTCGTTACTGGTTTCATAATGAAAAAATAATGGGACAGGAATCATTTTCGAATAACATGGAATCGGCATTTGGATCGTTGAAAGTTTTCGTGCTTCATAATTTATAAATAAATGGGTGAGAATGATTAAGCGATTTAACATTTAACAACAAAGGAAATGGTGTTGAATTTTTACGTCAAAGGATTATAGATTCGTTCAACATTAGTACACTTTAACTTTATTTTAAAGTCATGGAAGTAATATATAATTGTATAAAGATTATTGGACGTTAAATCACAAAAACGACTTTAACCCAATCTAAGTTCCACTACACGAATGAAATGCAGGCGCTATCAGTGCATAATTATTCTTTATTTTGACTATTCAATCATACTTATGTGTATTTAACTCCCAATATATAATTTAAATGCTTGCTTTTACAGTAGGTACCTGTCCAGTTCTGAAAATGAATATACAAAACGCTGTCAAAAAAGAAAAACAATTATGAAAAATCAAAAAAGTTAATTTAACTATCCTCACCAAACTATCAAAGTTGTAATATAATTTAAAATCCCAACTCAAGTAACTAATTCTCTTAAACAAGTTCATCTTACTCAACTGCCTCCGTGGTGTAGTGGTTAGAGCGCTGTGCTCAAAAACTACGTACTCGGAGGTCGTGGGTTCGAATCCCGCGGGGAACACTTTCACTTTGTGTTGGTTTTCCCAGTTTGGTTAGGACATTGCAGGCTTGAATCACCTGATTGTCCGATAAGAATGATGATTCCGTGCTTCGGAAGGCACGTTAAGCCGTTGGTCCCGACTATGATCCAACTGGTCTGGTTTCCCTTGTGGTTACGGAGGTCAGACGACAGTCGCTCCATTGTAATAACCAGGCATGTCAATTCAGGATCATAGTCGCAGCGTACCCTGGGCTCCAAGGCAATGGCCGAGGATGCAACCGGGAGAGGCGCTAGGATGATGATGATGATGATCTTACTCAAGTGACCGCAGTCATTTACTTAGTTAGGGAACTAAATTGCACAGTAGCGCCATCATTGGGTTGGCGTGACGAACTATTTTAATTGACTTTCACAGGGTGTACAATATCTTTGGCTTTGCTTTACTTTATCATTATACAATAATTTTACTTGTGTTAACATAAAACAAAAGTAAAATTTTTAATTTTTATTCCAGTAAATCCGTGAAACTTGTAAAGTACCATTAATGTATAGTATGTATGTACCCACTCTACCCACTTAAAACAGAAAAAGCTTCATGTTTTGTCAAAACTGTTGTCTACTGACAGCAACTCAGAATAGACGCAAAACCAATTTCAAGATAGTAATGTGGTTTTTATCATTTAAATACTCGTAGGTTTTAATTTATTTAAGACTAGCGGCCGCCCGCGACTCCGTCGGCGTGGATTTCGATTTCCAATATCCTATGTGTTATTCTGATGTATTAGCTATATTGTGGTAAAGTTTCATTCAAATCCATTCAGTAGTTTTTACGTGAAAGAGTAACAAACATCCATACATCCATACATACAAACTTTCGCCTTTATAATAGTAGTAGTACTAGGTGGCGCTATGCAAAAATTATGAAAATAAAAAAATAAATAAAAAATCTTCTGTAATATTCGTTCACATTGTACCAAAACATGAACAAAAGAAGTTTCCTCTAAAACACAGTCATCATAGCCCGGTCATGATAGCGCGTGAAACAGTCCCATATATTAATCGGACTTTTATCTCAAACTCACTAGGATTTCACAATAGGAAACGCAAACAAAGCCTGGAAGGGGGAGATAATAATCCCCCTACAAATGAAGATAGTGAAAAACTCGCGCTTTTGAACAATGGGAAGGCGGCAAAACGTTTGCAACTTGCAGTGTTTTGCATACTCATTACACAAGCAGACACATTACACAAGCAACATAAATAGGGATAGTAAAGTATCAGCCTATTCATGTCCCACTGTACCGGGCCGTGATCTCAAGGTCCTGGGTTCGATTCTCGAGTCATAATTTGTGATGGTCTTTCCAAACGCAGCCCGGGTTTGATCCAACCCTCATTTGGCAAGCGTGGGGATTGAGCCAAAACCCATATTTGTAACGAAAACATGATTTCAAATGATGGAGGCCTTTGCTCTGCAGTTTAACACTAATAGGCTGATACTTTTTGTTTTAAATCTTAACAACATTATGAAAATATCCTAGAGCGTTTGTTTGCCATTTAAACTAACGAATCAGTTGATTGATGGTACTAACCGATTGATGATTTAACTCGCAAAATCGACAGCCATAATAGTATTGTACATTCCGTATTTACTCCGACCGCAAGCGAAACCCTATGAGAAATCAGGTCAACAGAGTACAATCAAAACTTGGCAATAGTTTTGCGTTTAATTGAAATAGTACCATCATCGTATTATCCAAGTTGCCGACTACAGATACTAGTTTAGAGGTAAGTAAACTTAACTGTCTGGAGAGTTGTCAGTTTTAGAGCTTCTATGCTGAGTAATACTGTTGTGTTGCTAATGTTGGCTAAGCTGAAGAAAGAGATGATATTATCTCCGGAATAAGGTAATCGAAATTGAATGACTACGTTCTATAGTAATTGAAAATTTGAGCTAAGACGATCACGGAGATCATGATTTCTTTTACCAAAATTATTAAGCATTATTTTAACTACACGACTTATACCTATGATTTTTTACATAAGGTGCTTAATGCTTAAGAATAGTGTCGATTTTCCTTTGAATCGGCAACTGTCACCGGGATCATCTTTGGTGAAGTGGACTATAGTTGTATCTTTGTTGATATTTAACAAATTGGGAGCTATTTAACGTTTCATAACGTAAATTGAAAATGGCAGGAATACCCAATTCTACATATTTGAAATATGCTTATCAATGCATAAGATTACTGAGAAACATTCTGACAGGAATCTTCATCGAAAAAGGTAGGTGTTTTCTTATAAATATTCTATAAGAAAATACATACAGTATTTCAATATAAATTCAACGCATTGAATAATTTAAAAACTTCCTTTCTTACGATGGTATTCTAAAGATATTTGAGGAGCTCGATGGCGCAGTGGTAAGCGCACTCGGCCTGCGGTTGCTAAAGTTAAGCAACGTTCGCAGATGCCAGTCATCGGATGGGTGACCGAAAAATTTCATCTCGAGCTCCTCCGTGCTTCGGAAGGCACGTTAAGCCGTTGGTCCTGCGCCTGATCTCTCTACGGTCGTGTCAGATTGCTGTCCCACCGAATTATGAGAGCGAAGGAATAGGGAGTGCACCTGTGCTTGCGCACTCACTTGTGCACTATAATATATCCTGCGTACCTGGCTGATCGTAAGATCGGCCGCCATGACCGAATACGGTCGGAGGGTATTATTATTCTAAAGATATTTTTTTACTACCAGCTACACTTTAGCTTACAAAAATGCGACACGAAGCCGCTTTTATAATAAGACTAATGAATATTAATGAGTTTGGGAAAGTCTGTAATATTAAATGATACTTTATTCTGACAACTTTGCAAAAACTTTTAATTTCGAACGCTAGCTTGGCTTGCAGTTTTGACGTGGATTATGTTATTTTTGTAGTATTTCTGCAAATATTTTTTAAATCAATACCCATAAATTGTTTGCCGCTTTAAAGCTATGTTGCTCGAGTGGTAGTCCAAGCAGTAAGGTTATTATGGTTTAAGATAATAATTAATTTTCCTTGATCCTCGGGTACTCGAATCCAGTTCCATCCAGCCTTTGTCAAATTATCACCCGCGCTGTACCGAAGTGATGTTACATTTATTTTATCATGACTTATGTTTATTTCAATGTTTCTTGCTATTTCATCTAGATCAAATACTTCTTTCCGAAGTCGGTGGAAGAATCAATCAGTCACATTTCACTACATAGTATAAAACAAAGTCGCTTTTTCTGTCCCTATGTGTGTTGTATGTCCCTATGAACGCTTAAATCTTTAAAACTACGCAGCGGATTTTGATGCGGTTTTTTTAATAGATAGAGTAACTCATGAGGAAGGTTTTTATGTATAATATCATCCATTAAATAGTGGACAAGTACCACGGGCGAAGCCGGGGCGGGCCGCTAGTACATTATAAAACCGAAGATATTTTATAAGTGCATCTTTTAAGCCTACATAAAGAAGCGTTTTTTTTTCTTTCTTGCTAACCTTCCGTGATCACGGCTCCCGAAAAAAAGCCGTACCGTCGGGTTGTCCTGTAAATGGGTAGTCCTGTAAATGGGTAGTTTAAAATTATACCTGGATTATATCCGTTTAAAAGTAATTATATTTCATTCTTTCTTGCTTTAAAACTCTCTGTTACTCATCATGTAGTAAAAAATGTACTCGTAAAAGTACTTGAAAAAAAAATATGAAAGAAAGTATTATTTCCTAATGTACGACTGATCTTGATTTATGAAGAGTACTCATATTTTCTCAGCCTGTCCTAGCTTCTAGGAGCCACAGCGACAATACGCAGAAATTAAACGTTATTCTATTCAGTCACCACATTCATTCTTCATAGCGTGATATCTCCCGTTATGTTTGTGAATGGGAATCCGCGTTTGACGAATAAGTCGGAGTTGAAACTAGACAGTCGTACGCAGCGACTGTATTTGCGCATTTGTATGTTGATTTAAACATTGCATTGGTTGTTACGGGGAAAAATTGAAGAATGGATGGATGTGGGTTACGAGGGGTATTAGGGCTTGTCGAATATTTGATTTTGTAGTAAGCTCTAAGTTGTGGTATACGCGCGTTCGTCATATTTTTTCTTATTTAATCTCAGCCTGTCAATATTTTAGTTTGACCAGTCAAATGTGGTATATTTTGTCGTGATATCAGTTGCCATAGATTCCCATACTGTATTACGACTTACGATAAATTAAAGATAGATACCAGTAACGTACATGATGATTAAAACGTCTAAAGTTTAAATTAGGACATTATGCATGACAGCCGCACATTGAGTCTACTGACTGACTAAGAAGTCAGTCAGTGATCTCTTACTGGATATTATAGTACAATTACTAGTCCAACTGGCAGCCATTCAGCTAAAGCAAAATATCAGTTATTATTTTAAAATATTGAAAAACAATATAGGAACGGTTAAAATAAAATGGAAGCCAATTTACATAAAACAATATTCAAACGTTATTTACATGGAATTTCGTTTGTTCCGCCCTAATGGTACAAAGCAAACTGTTATTGAAGTCATATTTTAATCTCTAAAAACAACACGCGTTCATAAATTTTAATCTGTGGAAAAAAATATACGCCAAAACAACGTTTGCATTTCCATTCCAGGCTAATCACGTTTTTGGCAAATGCTCAACGCTGTACCGTGGTTCTGTTTACGGAACCCACTTGCCTTTCGAATTTGTTTGCTTTTCATTACAGAATGTAAGGAGTGGTATACTTAGTCCCGACTTGTTGGGTTTACGAATCCGAACCCAAATGAGAAGTTTAAGCCGTTTTACGTCTAAACTAATCTTGAGCAGTAGAATTTAGCGGTTTAGATTTAAACGCAATATTTAGTATGCTACTTGCATGTAATATAGGATTCCTTTAGTGGTTCTGGCCTTGCAAGCTCATACACAATCTGGAGTTTAGAAGTTTTCATTGATATTAAGCTTCACCTCGCAAGTGCCTAATCTTATGCTCTCACAACTTAACATACATACTGTATGTCTATAACACAGATGTCAGTTGTAGGTAGCTGCAATCGTATGAAATGCATATTATCAATTTAATAAACCCATTCAAAAGAGAGATCAGGTGCTGGTACAAGATTTATATAATTTTAATAATACTACTTAGCATTTACCTTAAGTGGATACTTCCAATATGCAGTAATTATACATTTGTATCATCTAATACGTGCGACAGAGGAAGTCAATTCCATTATTTGTAGGTAAAACTTAGGTACTCATAAAAATAATACTACTTTAAGGAGGAATATTAATAATCAAAAACTTCTAGGGATCCGATGAAAATCAATATAGATTTATATTCAATGTACATGTATAGTTGTATACACTGGCCGTAAAATCCGTATCGTAAAAATGTTTCAGCCACCAGCATAGCCAGGAAAGATTTTGACTTTACTGCCCATAGTTTCCGAGCGATGTAACATCCGTTTTTTATCTTCTTTTTAAAGAACAGCTCTTGAGAACATTATGTTTATGTGATTATGAATAACCTAATTTCACTTTATTCCATTAGTAGAATAGAATTTACACTTTCGTCTGAGGTGATGAGATGGTTATTAGTAGGTACACTTCGACGGAATATAACTAAAGATTTCATTGAAGTAACACATTATACTATAATTGTTATGCTTGTACAAAACTTCAGGTAGTGATGGAATGGTCGAACTGGGGTACGGAAGAATAATTTCAGTATTTTTTAAAAATTATAAACAAAGTAACATTAATTCCTAAGATCAGATGAATTTTTGTTTGTTCATAATTTTAAAAATCTATAGTAATATAATGGTAATCAGGGTATGTGGTCCTCAAGGCATGCAACGCATATGCGACCCTCTCTGTCTCACTGAATTATAAAAGTGATGGCATAGTGAGTACATGAGCTTGGAATTTGTTTGGAATATCCGGTGGTAGTTATTGATGTCCATGGGCAGCGCTGATCACTTAGCATCTGGTGACCCTCTTATTAGTTGGCCTCCGTATAACATAAAAAAACTATTTTTTAAGGTCCATCATCATCTCATTCGATGATCCCCACTGCAGCTGGAGCATGGACTTCCCTATAGAGACGAAACGTCACGTTTGTTTTAAAACAACAAACCCCATCAACTACTACGTGCTATGCATTTGAACAAAAGCACAGCGAATATTATAACATATCACAGCTGTGCAAAAATTGAGCATTTCATATTTTCCGTGTTTTATTTCCTACGTCGCAGCTTGCACTTCAAAAAAGGTTTCTAGTTTTGAGCGTCACTAACATCGGCATTTGTAGGTACTTAAACCATAGATTTGAATCGTAAGGCATGCTCTCAACATATGCCTTGCAATACGAAACGACTGTCGCTTCTTATAAAGTTTACTACGCTAAAACGCTAAACGCCTTAACTCACGTCAATCAAAATAATGCCATGGTTTTCTGGCGTGATCTAACGATTTCGTAAATAAATTATAAAGCTGAAGCGTTTCTTTGTACGTTTGATCACGCAAGGAAAATAATAGACATACATAAATACTTTTTGTAAACATGACTTGAGTACGACGCCGATGTTTTTTTTTTAATAAACACATTATTTTTTTGGACTAACACACCAATTGTCTAGCCCCAAACTAAGCTCGAAGCTTGTAGGTACTATGGTAGCTAGGGAACGGATAGACATACATAAATACTTTTTATAAACTCCTATGACTCTAGTACAAATGCCGATGTTCATCACACGAACTTTGCCCCTAGTAAGATTTGAACCCGCGACTCATGGTTTATTGCCAGTGTCTCTGACCACTTGACCAACGAGCCCGTCGATCTGTTATCTAAGTGATGTACTTGAATTGCGTAATCAATACGGCCGAGGGAGCATAAAGATGGCTAAATAATTTCTTAACGAGACAAAGGGAAAGGATTCTGTGAATAAATTTCCATAATGATGAGTAGGCAGTTTAATATCTACATTTTTAATTCGGGTAGGTATTTTAAGCATTCGGAATAATTTCGGAAGAAGGGAATTATAATACCGATTATGCCTAATAAAAAAATAACTAGGTTTCTCTTTACTTGATTGGCAAGATATTATTTGTAATTGCCTTGGTATAAGCTCTTAAGTTTTGTTTAATTTACGGATTAATAAGTAGTAGTGTTATGATTTAAATTGTGAGACAAATAAATAAATCTTTTATCTAGTGTAAACGTAACGTAAAAATATGCTGTCTTTTTCTTGCATTGAAACTGTAAAGAACAAATTTCACACAGAAGACTAAACTAATAGAAGCATATTATGGCTGTGTCACCGAACTAAAAGCGTGAGGGAATTGTGAGCTTGGGCAGGTACTTAACTTGTGCACTATAATTTATTCGTAACTAGCTGCCCGCCCCGGCTTCGCCCGTGGTACTTACTTACATGTATTATACATACAAACCTTACTTAAGAATCACTCCTATCTATTAAAAAAAACCGCGTCAAAATCCGTTGCGTAGTTTTAAAGATCTAAGCATACATACGGACATACAGCGAAAGCGACTTTGTTTTATACTATGTATTGATGTCCAGTGTTTTTTTAGCTAAGGTGCCGGCCGATTATTTCGATAAAATAAAGACTGGCCGCCATTTCCAGACACAAAAAGTGTTTTAAAAAAACAAAGTCAAAACAAAACTCCAGCAGCACACTGAGTAATTGAAAACAATAAATCCACAGTGATAGTAATACGCACGTTAAATAGACTAAAAGCTTGTTCAACAAACAACTTATCGCTTGGCGATCTACAAAAGTTTATTTGCCAGAGTATCTTGGGCACTATGCCATACCGGACGGTTCTCTGGCGTTTTTACTTCGACTTTCCTGTTTCCAGTTAATGCTGGACACAACTTAAAAATAATGTGGGTGTACTTGATGAATAGAATAGTTAGTCTACAGTTCAGAAATTATTTTGTAAAATATTTTGCTGAAGCCGTTAGTCAATTCTTGGGTGTCTCAAATCGGAATTACTTTTGCAAAAAAATTATCATTCATGAAACTGCAAAGGAAACTAGTATAGTTGGCCCTTTTATTAATAGCATTAGAGAAATGGAACTTAATATATTACATTTATCCACAAATTTTGGACTTTAGTAATAAGTGAATTTGGAGTAAATTATAAGTAACGTATTCCTCCCTTTAACTTAATATGAATAGAGACATGATAACACACCAAAACTAATTAGCAAGTTTTTGGCTTTACGTTATCTCTTAGATTCTTAAGATCTTATAGTATTACTTTGTACTTCATTGTCTTAAAGCTGTATAAAACCATTCGGCACCGATTTAGATTTTACGTGCCAAAACAAAAACAATCTTCTATCGAATCCACAAAACAGAATTTGGCTTGACTCAGAAACATGCCTTCAAAAGATTTGATTTAGTGCCACCAATTTTCATTACCCGTCCGAAAGACAAATCTGGCAAAAGTGCCTCATTTTTAAACCCTCTCAAACGGTCCAGCTTTTGTAATTGGGTTGAAATTCCGCCTTAAATCTGGTCGTTTTAAAATTTATCTCGTTAAACGAGAACTTTGTAACACTGTGATAACTCCGGTAGGTTTTAGTTGAAATGATCTACTAGTGAGAAATTGAGTACTGGACATTTGAATTAACGCGAAAAGATTAGCTCTGAACGCGTCATTTCACACACTTTGTTATACCTAACCATAAAATATTTAATTTTTATGTGATTGTCTTTTGACAATTTGTAATAAAAATAAAGGTATTAATTTATGTTGATATAATGTCAATTGCACATATCACATAATTTAATATTCAGAATGTTTGTTTACTCTTTTTTCTTTTGCCTTTTTTTCGACCTTCTTCAAATAAGCATTTAAATGAGATAATTTTTATCTTAAACAAATATGTATGTAAACATTAACAAAAGGTAGCAAATATTATTTACGTCATCCGATTTCATGCTAAAGAATACAAGAATAATATAATTGAAATCTTGTTCGCTTCAAAAAACAACGCTTCATTTTCCAATGAAAAATACCAAGAAACACTTATTACCCCACCGTGTTTTCCGAATATCACCGTCAAACTTGCATAAAAGCATCATTACAAAAACTCCACTTAACGATTATTGTTTGCAAAATTTTATAACATGACGCCGAAAGCTTGTCATGCCGGGAAAACTATAACGATATATTGCCAGTTTACGCCAGTCATGCCAGTATTAGGGGAGCATTAACTTGGCCACAATGGGATCTAAAGATGAATGGAGTCAGCACAATACAGAAGTCTTTTAGCGAGGGTGAGCCAGTCATTATGGAAATTTACATAGTGACACTTTTTAACGGGCAAGTTCATGGGTTTCAAGCTGTTGATGTTTTTATTAACTAAGTTTAATGCGTCTTGAAAATGTATTCATCTTATGTTTATTGAAAATGGTTTTGACTCGATTACTTTAACAAAACATACGAATGAATTTGACCTGTCTAGCTACTACAGGTACCTAACTTTAACTGTTGTTTATTTAATCCCATCCAAATATTCTATTTTAGGGCCAGTAGCTCATATGAATTTAATAATGTTTTCCTAACATACAATCTTGACTGGCATTTGCGAACGATGATTAACTTTAGCAACCGCAGGCCGAGTGCGCTAACCACTGCGCCATCGAGCTCCTCATGGGTGACCAAAAATTTTTCGCAATTGGCCCTGCGCCCGATCTCTTGTGTCGTGTCAGATTGCTGTTCCACCAAATTATGAGAGTGAGGGAATAGGGAGTGCACCTGTGCTTGCGCATTCACTTGTGCACAATTGTATATCATGCGTTCCTGGCTGATTGTAAGGTCGGCCGCCATGGTTAAATACGACCGGAGGGGGCTGATTTTTAAAAATTTGACAAATTTAATAAAAAATTTAAAAGAAAATATATTTGTTTATGTAGGCCTTTGCAAGGCTTTTTTAATTGACAATAATCATATCACAACACACTTGTGCGTTTGATGATGTCATACTTTGTGATCACATACTATCAGGTGACACTCTTCTTCGTTGCCTCCCTCCCAAAAAAGAAGCAGAAAAAAAACTTTGGTTCTACAAAACATCCATTAGCTTGGCCAGTCATCATGAAAATTTACATAGTAACACTTAATCGGACAAAATCAATAAACGGGTCTGGAACTCGGAGGCTGTTTTCCCTAATAAAGTAACGCTTTCCGAATTTATTTGCACGCTCATTTTGTTTTGGCCTTTCTACTTTTGTACTTTGATTTCAGATCAAATAGGACCCGGAATATAAACAATTTTTATATATTATTTTAGAGAAAAGTGGCTGTGTTGTTTTTAATAAAAACCTTGGACTGATCTTATAAAACGTTGGATGGACTTCTTAATTCATATTAAAATATATTTGAAGGAGAGTTATAAAGAATCAAATATTACATGTACTACGATAATATATCATAGTGTTAATATGATTACTTCAATTCAGCCAATATCAGCTTATATCGGGCTTAAACATAGATACAAGTATGAATATCTAATACAGTATCGTTAATGAAATTCGAATAATTGGATATTAATAGTTATTGTTCTTACTATTTGTGATTAATTTGGTGTATGTATGTTATAATAATCCATGAAGTAAACATAATATTTTGTTCTAACATATAGCCATTTACAAAGAAAACACGCAAATATTTACTATCCGAAAGTGTATGTATTTACTTCCTTACAAAATTGAAATTGACTATAGATTTACTTCAGTTAAAACTTTCTAACCTGGCGCATGCATAAATTTAACGCCCCAAAATGCACATGGGAAATATCTATTGCATTAAACCCAACACAAAGGTGGCAGCTAATCGCAGTTACTCAGCCGTCTCTTGTAAAGATACTATAATGCACTTTATGAATGGATTTGTATAGTTATACCTACAGACTATAGGTACTCGCGTAACCATCCATTCCTCGAGTACAAACGCTTATATTGATGACAATTCATCATCATCTTTATCATCATCATCATCATCATCAGGCTATCGCAGTCCACTGCAGGACACGACAATTAACAAATACATTTTTTAATGCAATAAGGAGGGTAACGAACAAGACGCTCACTTGATGGTAAGTGATCATCGCTGCCCATGGACATCTACAACCGCACAAGGTTGGCAGATATTTTTCCTACCTCTAAGATCCCATACCCTCCACAACTGAGCTCCGGCGACCTTTTATCATCAAAAATTTATCTATTAAATTACTTACAACACTGAAATCGGTTATAAAATTTACTTTAGAAACTAACCTTGCACGTGCATAAATTACACGCAGAACAATGCACTAACAAAATTTCTATCGCATTAAACACAAAGGTGGCAGATAATCGCCGTTACTCAGCCGTCGCTTGTTAAGATACTGTAACGTTTAGGATGGTTTTTGAATAGATAGTTATACCTACAAAATTCTTCCATATTCATCCAAGACACGAGCACATACACTTCTGTTGATTGCATTTTACAAAGACTTAACATTTACCAACGCAAAGTATAATAGTTGTTACTAATAGTTTCCCTACAATAGTGAAATTGCCTATAAAATTCACTTTAGAACCCGGTTAGTTTCTGAGGTAAGGTTTCGTAAGGTTATATGCGTGCATAAATTCCACGCTGCAAAATGCACTAACAAAATTTCTATCGCATTAAACTCAACACAAAGGTGATAGATAATCGCCGTTACTCAGCCGTTGCTTGTAAAGATACTATAACGTACTTTGGGAGCTTATGAATGGATAGTCATACCTTCAGAATTCTTTCATATTCATCCGTAACTCGAGTACATACGCAGACTTCGATTACAATTTAAAAAGACTAAATATTTACCAACAGAAAGTGTACCTATTAAATACATTACAAAACTGAAATTAGCTTTAATAATTTTTATATGTATGCAGTAGGCAACCGAGCTACTGGTTCTCCTGATGGTTAGTGATCACCGCTACTCATGGGTGATGTCCGTTTTAACAACCCCACAAAGGTTTCTGATGCGTTTTGCGTCTGCCTCTAAAGCCCCATAACTTCTTCATCTGAGCACTGAAAACCTTTTCTTATTAACTTTAGAAACTAACCCTTTGCTTGCATAAATTCCACGCAGGAAAATGCACTAACAAAATTTCTATCGCATTAAACTCAACACAAAGGTGGTAGATAATCGCCGTTACTCAGCCGTCGCTTGTTAAGATACTGTAACGTTTTACCACTTTTCTGTATAGAAAATGGCACGGTTCCAAACCCGGTCCCAAAGGCGAGATAATGCTGGTCGGAATTATGCAAAAGTCTCACGTTTTCCCCTTGCCTCAGCAGAGCAGGCCTTACGCCGGACATATTTTTAAAAGGTGACACCTTTTTGGAGATCCGTAGTTGATGGGGAAAAACCTCTGAGGAAAAAACGCTTTCGAAGGAACGTTTATCAGTTATTAAGACACTAGTATTATTTAGCGGGACTTAACGCGATATTAATTATGAAGTATATGTATACTACTTACTGCTTGACTTTTCGACTGCGTTACAGCAGCTGTGGTCGCAAGCGGACTGAGTCCGCTAAATAATACTAGTGTCATAATGCAACGCGAAAGTCTAAAATCTTAAATCTTATATCAGTTATTAACTTATAAAAGTTGAAATGTTTTTTTAACTAACGTATTCATTACTTTCAAACTTATTGCATATTATAATTTTGCACTTAAAAAGCGAATGAACAATATTGGCCTCGCGGCACCACTTCAAGCAGCAATAAAAATAATATTATACTTTTGTACATTATTTACTCATTTAATTATTTTGCACTAAAAAATAAAATAGGCATTAAGTTTGGTGCACAGATTTTATACCTAATTATTATGTAAAAGTTTATATTTTACAGCCATCTGCATTAGTTGTAAGGATTAAAAACAAGAGAACGTTTCTAATAAATACTTCAGCCAGCATACATGATTGAAATATGAACAAATGAAGATAATCTATTCATTTACCAAAAATTCAAGTAAGACATGCCTTCACATCTTCACCTATACGGAATCTAGTTATCAGCGTATCGTACCCACGGCCTTTCCCTAAGCCATCCTGTTTGGACCGAATAATTCCGAGAGCTGTTTTGGAATGCGCCATAACTCCACACGTTTTATTCCGAGCTTGTATTTCTAAATCCACTCGCTAAATACGGGTATTTTCAATTTGAGAAAACTCCAGCGTTCTTTTCAAAGTAATTTATAGACGCTGGGATATTCATACTGTGGGTACGCAGTTGTATACTTTCTGTTAAAGTTTTATTGTTTGTGTATGTGATTGGTTTTGTGTAATGGCTGTGGCCGTAGGTCTTTTGAGTTTGTTTTAAATAATAAGAGCATCCTATGTTGGTACTAATGTGTTTTAAGGGCTAAGTAGTTTGACGCTCGCAAATTGTAAATGGATGAAGTTACCCTGTGCCGAAATTACTTCGTGTAATTGCATAGAACACAAACTTCGGTCACGTTTTTTGCGCTCAGTGTAAGTGTAACATTTCAAAAGATTTAGTTTACACTTACAGTATTTATGATTTTAAAAATGATTAGGTATAAAATTTGAAAGAACATGGTCTGCTACAAAGGCGCATGAATCATCTTTTTAATTTTTTGCTTCATAAATACACAAAAGTATAAGTTTCCGACCGCACTCAAAAACTTGGACAACGACGCGGCCACTCGAATCGAAACATTCCGGCAAGCATCTTAGTTGATTCTTCTAAAGTTGTAGCTGACCAGTTCGATATCGGACGAAATAAAAGACTATCGAGAGCTTCAAGTGTTCGTCTTGACAAACTTGGCACAAAAACATTATTGTGAAAGACATTCGCTTGGTTGTGAACAGAGAAGTCCACTGTTTACATTGATCCAGCCGCAAAACTATTTTGTTTTATCGCTTGTAAGAATGGCCTGTATTTTTTGTGTTACTTTGAAAGATAGAAAGTGTCAGTTCACTGTTGATAGTTCTAGATTATGTATTTATTTGTGTTTTGGTTTTAAAATATGACTTTTGTTCTAACATGAAAAGTCTTCGATTTCGTTAATTAATTATTAAATTAAATGACAGGCCCATTGGTCTAGTTGTCAGAGACCCTGGCTACAAAACCGAGGGTCGCGGGTTCGAATCCCGATAGGGGCAAATGTTTTTGTGATGAACATCGACATTTGTAACCGAGTCATGGATGTTTATAAAAGTATTTAAGTATGTCTATCCGTTCCCTAGCATCCATAGTACAAGCTTCGAGCTTAGTTTGGGGCCAGGCAATTGGTGTGTCAGTTCAATGAATTTATTTATTTATTTAATTAATTTTTGCTTACTTACAACTGTGATGCAGTCTGAAGAAGGAAAGTGAGCATGTTTAGAATTTTTTTTTGTCGGCGATCTCCCTAAAATGGTGTCAGATAGCTGCCCCACCTGTGCTTGTACCCCATCTGTGCACCTTAATATTATTCTAAGGTACGCAGCACTATTTAGCCTAGTAATTGTAAGATTGGCCGTGACCGAAATCAGGCAATGTCTCTAAAACGGTGTCAGATAGCTGCCCCACCTAACTATGAAAGTGGGAAAATAAGGAGTGCACCTGCGCTTGCACCCCATCTGTGCACCATTATATTCTTCTAAGGTATGTTTCTCTTCTTAGTCGTATCCTCATAACTGAGGGACGTGGTCATAGCGAGTAGCTTCCGCCACTACTGCTCTCCAGTCTGCCCGGTTTTGCGCCATTTGGATAGTCGCCTGGAGTGTGGCTTTGGTGGCTTCTTGTGTTGTGTCGGTCCATCTTGACGGGGATCGTCCCCTGCTTCTTTTTCCCTCCAGACGGCCAGTAATCATCAGCCTCTCCAAGCTGTCAGGGTCTCTCCTGACGGTATGTCCGAAGAATTTTAGGACTCTCTGTCTGCAGATAGTGGACAGACGCGTTTTTATTTGCAATTGGCTAAGGTATGTAAGCAGCACTATTTAGCCTGGTAATTGTAAGATCCGAAATCGGATAGGAGCGTATTATCATTTTACTTCAAATTTTATTGCGATTGAGTTAAATGTTACTTTAAATTCTCATTGGGCACAACAAAGTATTTTGCTCCTTTTGCTCCGTAAATTTAGTTATTTATTGAGTCTGGCACTAAATTGGACCATTTGTGTAAGTAATTGGACGGAGGATACGGTGGCTTCTCATTACGATTCTATTGTGGAAATTCACCAAAGCAAATTATACTTTTGTTGTCCCATTCAAGTTTAAGCTGGATAAGTTGGTTGTTATTTATTTGGGTAATAAATACAACCTTGTTTTTACAACACCTACATAGTAATTAGATCTCGAAGTACTCAGTTTTGATTTTGTCATTTACAAGATTGGTGTAAAACAACAATTTATTTACATAGTTATATTTATAGGATAAATGGCTGACTTGTAAATTAACTTAATAATTCTTGGGATTAATACAACAATTGCCTACCACACACTCAGCGTTTACCTTGTTCTATGAAAGTTAGGATACAGTTAGACTTACTTAAATACATAAAAAAACATGCTGATGTTCATCACACAAACTTTTGCCGACAAGGGTTTTGGAACGCACCTCTCCCTTAGTTATGAGGTCAGAGTTTATAACCACCAGACCAACAAGCCACAAATCTATTTAATAATAGGTAATGAAAACAGCGAGACAATTATTGAAAACATGTTTCGTGAGATGAAAGCACTAGCGTTGAGTGCTTACCCTTAAGTCAGCGTAAACCCATTAAGATGGTTCGAGCATTGAGCTCTATATGTACACACTTTGTTGTGGTTCACATAGGTTGAATTATATCTCTAACCCAAAACCTAGCTGGTTATGCTATAGAAGCTAGAAAACGAATAGACATTCTTAAATACATCAAAAAAAATGCTGATGTTTATCACGCAAAATCTTGCCCGTACGGGGCATGGAACCCGCCCTTTGTTATGGAACAGAGTCTATAACCACTCAACCAACGGGCTACAAATATATCACAAATTTCATTTTATTAAGTTACAATAACCCTCACAGATAAAGCAAACTTCTTAATAGGTAATGAAAACAGCGAGACAATTATTGAAAACATGTTTCGTGACATGAAAGCACTAGCGTTGAGTGCTTACCCTTAAGTCAGCGTAAACCCCTTAAGATGGTTCGAGCATTGAGTTCTATATGTAGACACTTTGTAGTGGTTCAAATAGGTTGAATTACGTGACTCGAATGTGTACAAGCCCTTATTGAGGATAGAGATTTGCTAGAAATGAAACTTAATTTACTTAGAGGGAATGTAATCCGAATTAATTATTTTAATAATGCTGATTATGTGGATTTGAAGAATTGATTCTTTGTTGAATTCAGAATCTTAAGGAATCGTGCATTCTAAAAATTAATATAGTGGTCGATTAAAAGATTTTCGTTGAGTTATTATATTTTTTTATTTACTAGATTTTCTCGTTATTACTACGTACGTACTAGTAGGTGCTATATATTTAATTTATTATTGCAAACTGAAATCTTGATTATATAACAATTAATAATGTCCTAGATAATCCAATTGCTGAATAAATATATTTCTCTTAATCAAACATAATATCAGAAACATAACCAACTAATGCAACAACATTTTAAAATAGTTGTAACTGTCCTGTTTAGTTATAGTTCGCACCCATCATCGGTATTTTCTGTATGACAATTACAGGCGGCGGTGAGGGAAAACACCGTGAGGAAACCTGCACATACAGTGATTTCTGACTTTAGTTCAGTAGATATGAATGTGTTCCCATGATCCAATCTGTCTGGTTCCTCTCTATGGGTTACGAAGGTCTGATGGCAGTCGCTTCACTATAATAACCAGACTTGCCAAATCCTGTATCATGGTCAAAGCGGACCCCACATATAAACGGGATAAACGCTAGGAAAAAGAATGATCAAAGAGTCAGTCAAAAGCAAAAGACCGAGACCAAAGTTGTGTGATTCCATATCTCTACATCTTTGTTCCGGCAAAGAGTGTCATTTTCGTAGCAACAGAGTGAAAATTGTTAAGACACATGTCGTGTAGTGTGTTCTGTAGTTTAAAAGGAAGGCACACTTTTGTTCTCCTTGTTACACAAGATCATACTGCGTCTCTCATTGTGTTGCTGCAGTCAAAGCTTAGCTTATTTTATTATTTTTGGAACGGGGTTTTCTTTTGTTTTTGTAAGAGAATAAAGTTTTCTTGGTATCACAGTAATTTTGAGCAGCATAATTTAAGTAACATTCAAAGTCTAGGGTTCAAATCCCGGTACATGTTTTTTGCTTGTTGGAAAACTGTTGGCCTCCAAAGCAGCTCATGGATATTCCTAAGAGATAGGTAGCAACTTTTCCTGTTTATCGTTTACCATACTCCGGTCGACTACATGCCCAATGCACATATTCATTAATTTCTTCATTGCATGCTTCAATAGTTAGTAAGTATTATATAATACGTACATATGGTAACTATGGTCAATGTTCATAGCCCCCCCCCCCCTCCTCCATAAGCCCTATTTACGGAGGGCCTACGCTAAGTAGTCTCATGATTCTGATGATAATTCTAAACAAAGCATTTTGCACATCGAGATCAATATTTCTTACAACTCAACATCTTCATTCTCTTCACACATTATTACAAAGAAAAATCAAAGCGGAATTTTCAATCGTACCCATCCGCTTCGCACATAGCAACAGTTGTACTGATAAGTTCTTGTCCCTTTATCTAACTTTTAGGGAAATCAAATTCCTTTTAGGCATCAAGAGCAAGCAAAGGATCAAGGTTGTTCCGGTCAAGGCTATTTGAGGGATAAATTCGTTTCAAACTATGTTTAGCACTCTTATCCTACTGGGAATAGTTTTTAAGGGCTTGATGTATGTATTTACACGAGCTGGTGGAATTTGCAAATTGCAACAAAATGTTTTGGTATTTTTCGGGCTGAATATTGTATGCTTAAAACTGAGTTCACTCATATCAATTTAGAATTGACACAAGTTTATTGAAATTAGGTTTTACTTGTTTTATTACTGTGATTCGCTGACGTTATTTATGTAGCAAATAAAGTGTCAGTTTAGATCCAATTACAGTCAAACAAGGCCCATTTTTTATAGCATTACAAACATTTGTTTTGTGTTAATATTATCAATAATTTCACTAGACAACTTTGAGATGCATGAGCATGATTTATAGCAGGTGCTTTGAGAAACGCTTCTTGATGAATTTTTGTCACATGTTATATAGGTAGATAGTTTTCCTAATTTAGTATGATTCTATTTGAGATTTCATCATCATCATCCTAGCGCTTGTCCCGGTTGCATCCGCGGCCATTGCCTTGGAGTCCAAGGTCCGCTTTCCTGCTGCTTCTATTTAAGAGTTACCTAAACAAAATCGATATGATTTTTCCTCATAAAAGGTAGCATCGAGCGATATGCAACTTTTTCGGATGACGTACAAGGTCCCATATAATTACACGGTGCCCACACTTTGGTTAGGAGCCAAAAAGCGTTCCGCACATGCCTACTCGTCGGTTCCATGCGGAGGCATTATGTAAAGCGTCGTGTTGACAGGCCACAGCTTCCTGTGCGAGTAAAGAAGTTTTCATAATTTGTTGAATTCTGTTCCTGCTGCCTTAAAATCCACAATGATTTAACCGGCACAAGCATGAGAAATGGAATTCCTTGCCAGCCTCAATGTTTTCGTCTTAAATGATTTTGGGGTTTTTAACGTATACATATATTGAGTTATACACATTACATTATTTAGGTATAATACGTAAATTATAATCTATCTATTAATTATAAATTATAATCTACCCAATTACCTTCCAATCCACTTCGAAATCAAACACAGAAACACGGAATCCTTAAGGTACCTACTAAAACATAATTATTTAATTTTACTGTTGTTGTTACCGTAATTTTAATTTCATAGTTTAGGTTTAAATATATTTTATTTCTCATAAAGATTTACAACAAAATCACTTACATGAGAAAACAAACATATATAAGGATTTTTCTTGAGCTATAAAACACAAATTACAACAGATATTGTAATACCATTAGTTGCCGTAAGCTATGTATTTGTCTTCACGTTTACTATGAGAACATGTTCGGTTCTTCAAACCTCATTAATTATAAACCGTTCTAGTAACGTACTTCTTATATTCATCGTTTCTTTTACATCAACTGCTGCACGAAAGCACAAAACTCCGTAACCCGATATCGTGCCGGCTATGTTTCAAGGAAACAATCTTCTGCTTGAAATTCTAAAATCGTTCGAACAACATTACAGACGCAAACTAAGTTTTAAAGTAGGGAATCGATATTACAACTAGCGTTACATGAACACGCCGAGCATCGCAAGTTTTCCGGAGGTAATCCACTTTGAGCTTCTAGTTTTGGAGCACCCACGCGTTTAGCTCCTGGTTCAATCCAATAGGAGCACCTATTGATACTCTAGCAGGCTCATCGAATTTTTAAGCGGCTCAAAATATCAGAAGGTGCTCAAAATGTACAATGCCAGCTGTTTAAAGTGTGGGTGCTCTAAAACTGGTTGCTCAAAGTGGAATACCGCGTTTTCTGGCCCGTTGCCTGGCCGAGTCGGTTCAGAATCTCCGTATGTCTTCCGTCTTAATATTTCATGTTTGAAATTGTCTTTGAACGGGCGATTTGTAGAGCGATATTTCAACTGGAAAACCAACGACAACTTTGCAAACATCTTTGTTTTTAGCAGATTTTTGTTTTGTACAACATACGTATTTTTAACTACAATTTCGTATAATGACATTGAATGGCATCAGTATTTCTATATAACGATGATCTTGAATTGACCAGCATGGTTATTACAATGCGGCGACTGTCGCCTAACCTCCGTAACCCTTACAAGGGAAACCGGTCCATTTGGATCATAGTCGGGACCAACGGCTAAACGTACTTTCTGAAGCACGGAATCATCAAAATCAAATGGTCGTCACCCCATCTGTGTAGGTCTATGGCCAATAGTGAAAACTGACAGGCTAATGATGACGATGAATTAAGTCAAATAGCCACATGCCTTAGAGTTTTAAAGAACACAGTTACCTAAATTAACAACACCTAAAACATATTTTAATAATCTAGACACAGCTTTAGCCTCTCCCCCGGCGCAGGTGTGAGCAAAATTAGAATTTAGTCAAAGCACGCTTTTAGTTTCGTAAAGGCAGCCAAAAGCAATGTAATCAAATAACCGGAGTACGAGGGCGGTTCAATAAATACTTAGCCTAAATATGAAAAAAACATTTTTTTAAGAAAGTTTAGATTTATTTTACAACACTGTCTCCTTTCAAATCGATACACTTGGCACAGCGATGCTGCAACCATTTTAACCCATCCAAAAAATACGATTTCCCAGGGTCTTCAAAATAGGTCTCTGGGGAGGCGATGACCGCATCATTCGACCCAAATCTTTTTCTGACGAGTGATTTTTTTCGGATATGGGAACAAGAAAGAGTCACAAGAAGCCAAAATTAGGGATTACGATGGATTGAGCAACAATTTGTAGCACAATTTTACCAATTTGGCCATGCCAACGGCGAAGGTGTTAGCCGCTGCGTTGCCGTGGTGGAGCAGCACTTTTTGCTTTAACAAATGCAGCCGTTTTTTTTTCAATTTGTCGTCGAATCGGCCTGGTATGTTAGAATAATGGAGCCCCATACTTGTTTTACCCTTCTCGATGTAATCGATGTTGTCATACCTCGTGAATATAAAAAAAAACAGCGGCCATTGCCTTTACGGCCGATTTAACAGTCTTCGCCTTCCTTGGAGCACATGTGCCGGGATAAGTCCACTGTTTCTACTGTTCCCTGGGTTTGGTGTGTTTCATTTAACTCACGCTTTGTTGACGGTCATAAAATGCTGAAAGAACTGCGCTGGATAGCGTTGCAACAGGGCCAAACATGATGACGATGTTGTCTTACGTTTGCGCTTGTTGTCAGGTGGGAGCAAACGCGGCAGCCTCCTCGCCAACAACTTTTTCACACCCAATTCATGGTGCAGAATATAATGCGGTGTTCTTTTTGCAATGCCTACAGTCTCAGCTATCTCGTGAATCTACAATCGCTGGTCTGCCAACACGATAACGTGTTTTTTTTTACCTTTTCCTCCGTAGAAGCCGTTTTTAGCTAGGGTTGGCTTCGCTCATCAAAATCCGACGTGCGGCTACGATCAAATTCATTAAACCAATTTTTGTCGGTCAACATGAAAGGAGAAGAGTCACCAATCACAGCATTCTTGCGCTCTTTGATTTCCATGCGCATTTTTCCTTCCAAAAACAAGAATCTAATCACTGAACGATTTTGTTCCTTTCCATTTTTGTACAAACTGATCGACAAGCTCACTTCCATAGGCTGTCAAAATAAAACAAATGAAGGGAGAAGACTGAAAAGTCCTCAGTATACTTCAAAACATATTTACTACACGATAGTAAAACATTTTTGAAATAATAGCGGCATCTGGCAGCGAGGCTAAGTACTTATTGAATGGCCTAGGTAATAGCAAACAAGGCTTTGCCGCGAACACGAAGATACAATAAAACTGTTGGTAGAATTGAATACTCGTATGAAAGGCTCCCGCTAGCTCTTTGAGCTCTAGAATAAGTAATAACTCACACTTTATGGCTTCCTTTCTGAAGTATGTTACTTGTGTATTTTTATTTCAGTTTACTTGAAGAGGATTTAATGTTATTTTCTAAAAGTCATCAATAAGACGTGTAAAAAGACACATTTAGTATATTAAATCTCAATAAATCTATACTGTATCAATAAAACTGAAGAGATTGTTTGTTTGAACGCGCTAATGTCTGAAAATTATTGTCCCGAATTCAAAAACTACATATATAAGATTTTAGACTTTCGCGTTGCATTATGACACTAGTATTATTATTCAGTCCGCTTGCGACCACGGCTGTTGTCACGCAGCCGAAACGTCAAGCAGTAAGTAGTATACATTATACTACATAATTAATATCGCGTTAAGTCCCGTTAAATAATACTAGTTCAAAAACTATGTTTTTGATGTGTGAGGAAACCGAAATCTACCGAAAGCTAGTAGATCAATGAATTTCAACAATATTATGCTCGAATGGTTCATGAAATGTAATGTCCCAAAAAACAACGGGGTGTTGCTTAAATTAAAACATTGCATTTAAAACAAGTTTGATTATTTTAAGAATAGGAGCTCATTCCATTTTGGTTTTATTTTTAAAAATAAAAAACTTTGAAAGCAAATGGAATTTAATATTGTCAAGGTCAAAACGAATTTCAAACGAAAACACTCAAAAACACGTCTTTTTTCGATTGGTCTCCAGCGCTGCTTAAATTCTATCTGAATGCCTTTCAGTTGACCCTACCCGATCAGAGCAACCTTGTAAGGTGGGGAATGGCGGTGGACAAAACCTGTTTGCTCTGTGGTGAGGCCGTAGGTACCGCAAGGCATTTGTTGGTGGGATGCAGAGTACTCCTAGACAGAGGTCACTACTCTCGCCGCCATGACGGAGTGTTGCAGATCATACGTGAAGCGGTGAGCCTTTCAATAGCAAGAGCAGCAAAAGGTTTGACGACGAATACAAAGAACATCAACTTCGTCAAGGAAGGATCTACCAAGAAGTCCAAAGTCAAACCTTACTCCATCGTTAGTGTAGCTCCAGATTGGAAGATCATGATGGACACGTATGAAAAGCACTACAGTATTCCAGAGGACATTGCGTTATCGTCGTCTAGACCAGACCTTTTCATTTATTCTAGAAAACTTAAGCGCGTACTGTTGGTAGAACTTACTGTTCCATGGGAGACAAACATTCCCAAAGATCACGCGTTTAAAACAAATAAGTATTATGACCTAACCAACGAAATGACTAAAAATGGTTATATAGCACGGTTGTATGCCGTGGAAGTGGGTGCGAGAGGTATACCAGCGAAATCTCTCTACAACCTACTGAAGGACTTAGGATTACCAAGATCTAATATTAGCTCGTTACTGGAAAGAGCAACTAAAGCCGCTTTACTCGGCTCATACCAAATATGGTTGGGAAGGGAGAGGAATGTCATCGGTGGAGGTGATCGTTAGTATACTATAAAGGGGCCCCTTAAACCTACACGCTGGGTCGCAAGTCCCAGGCGCCGACTGACATTCCTCTCTGTTCCACGCGATGGACCCGGCACCCGCACGGAGAATCCATGGATAGCTAAGAAGTTCGTCTCAGTCAATAGACCTTACTATGAGAGAGTAACATTCACATGGCATAGTTCGGCCATACAAGACTTAGCGCTACACTAAGAAATTAATAGGCTGCTACTTTATTTTCCTCCTAATTACTTTGCTGTTTGAAACATTAAGAGGTAATAATTATTATTTAAGGTGAACTGACTGTGAATAAGAATTGTCATTTAAATTGAAAGCATAATTCTCGCGTCGGTAACTGTAATATTAAAGTTACCTTATTTTTTTAAGAGTTCCGTGCTCTTATGGAAAATTCTGCCAGTTTCGAGGTTGTTTTATCTGTTTATATTAATTTGCAAAGCACTTTAGTCTTCATGTCAACAACTTCTGGTACAAGTCATTTCATCATAATGCAAAAACATTTTTGTACGTACAAGAGAAATGTCAATCAGAATTAATGAAAACGTGAACTAGTGGCCGTCTGCGACTTCGTCCCCACAGATTACAGTTCGACATTTTAAAATTTTTCACTTTTAACCAGGAGCTCATAGGATTATAAGTTCAAACAAACAAACTTCCTACCTTTATTACATCAAATATAGATAAAATAATTACTTAATTGGCCTACCAGATTCTACGGACCCTTAATGTGTTAGCACAACTCCCTCTTGACCAGTTGTGATGAACGATTGCTTGGTTCTCAGTCCCAAGGCTCCATTGTAATTAAGCAAGCCCACTTTGAGAAATCGTTCTTCTGATTTTTATTATCATTTTTTATGAGAGGTTTTTAATTTGTAATATTTCATCATTCCTCGCTTTTTACAAAAACTAGGAACGACGGAGCGAGTTTATGTTGAAATTTCTTGAAAGATATTTCAAAATAAAATTGTATTTATTAAAATAAGTGAATTGTTCAAGAAACTTACATGGTCAGACCGCAGAAAGTAACAATCAGTCTAAGACTAGACTTATGAGAAAAACCTGAATCAACGCCAATATTTGTCAAAAGAATTCTAAACCGAATACAAATACATATTCATTTTGGAATAACACTATATACAGTAATTTAACAAAATTTTGTTTTTTATTCGAACAATATTAAGTTTGTTTAATCTTGCTATATGAGGGAAGATACTCTTAGTGACCATTACGAGACTTTACTAAAATCTGATATTCATGCAAGAAATAACTAACTGAAGTAGGTCATTATCTTGTTAAACAGGTAATATCAACTTCTTGGGTGATACCCAAATGGCTGTAGGATAGATACGAGATACTATCTTGATGGTGGACTTGGCTGGATATTTTCTTTATTTTTCCGGTTAGTTGAAAATACAGAATCATTGGGGTTATACATGCATATAGGCCAGCAAATGGACTTTTTATATCGTATGGATCTTAAGTCATTTAGGCACACAAAATATCTGAAATGTAATCCTAATTTTTTTTGCAAATCCAATTTATAATAAGAAAATGTTTATGTATAAATGAAAGCCTAAGAAAACTTTAAAATTGGACATGGCGCCTCATTCTTTGAAATACTAAGAGCATAAGAACGTAGCTATCTTGCTACTCTTAACCGTGTTAAAAGGCTTCTGTGACACGTTGACTCCAGACACTTCCGCATCTAAAAATAAATGGTTGGTAAAACTACCCTTAAGCAAGCTCATAGTTGCAATGAAATCACACGTATGTACATATATCCTTACAGGATGTACATATGTACATACGTGTTCATCAAAGGAAACAAACATGCATTATAAATGTATACCAAATGTACGAACAAACATAGGGGCACAACGGGAAGTGACTTTGTATCAAGTGACTTTTAATACTACGTAGTGCTATAGTGATAAAGTCATGCCTAAAATAACGTCTACGAAGACGCGCAGAAATCAATCAGGACCAGTTATCTTAGAGGATTAATTGAATTACAAATTACGTTTCACCGAAGCTCCCTTTGGGATTACTTAGGAACTAAAGCCTCGATATCTACAGGGTAATTCAAAAGCAGTGGCTAATATTATTTTAGACGCTTTACATTTATTAAAGAGCTGATGATCAATATTTTGCTTAACTTTGACGAATGTGAGAACACACATTAATACGAAACGAAACGAATAAGCTTACATGCAAATTGTATTGCAACAAAAACAATAGTTTGGGTTTTGGATTCTAATTATACTAATATTATAAATGTGAAAGTTTGTTTGTTTGGATGTTTGACCATCAATCACGCTCTGGAACTACTAAAAGGTTTTTAATACAATTTGGTAAACGGGCCGGGTATAGGCTGACTTAGGTGATAGGATACTTTTTATCCCGACTAAATGCTCCCATGGGATATATCAGGAATTTTGATAACGGGGGCAAAGCCGCACAGGTAATAACTAAGGTTACATAAAATGCTGGGCCTTTTGAAGGGCTAGGTTAGATTCCTAGGTTAGAGAAAATGTCCAGTTTTCCGAACGTTGCTCAGTTTTGCGTTTTTCCACATTCGTTATAAAACAATCTATGACTACCTCTATTCTACTGATTGTCTACGAACTATATTTAATAACGTTCTCCCTTCAGTCAGAACAATGAGGTAATGGAATAACTAATCTGCTTACCCCATTAGCAGCGTCGACAGCTGTCTCCATCGCAGGGCTCATTATTTTTACGCTACATTATTCATCTTGTCTTGAGAGATAATGCTCAGACATACAGGATATGTTGTCGCGAATCTTTAGGGAAGGAATCAAGGACTTTTTGATGAACTTTGAATGTCTTGTAATATAATTCAGGGTGTTATTATTTTGACATTCGGAAAGAGTGAGTTATGAAGTTTTTGGACAGTCTTCATAGCAGAGACAATGTTAAGAAACCCGATCTAATTGCAATGTTAGTGTGCCAAGTGTGTGTTGGTGATCACAAACTGGGGCTGTGTTGAGAAAAAATTACACAAAATCTGCCCGACCCAGGAATCAAACCCGGGACCTCTAGGCCACGGCCCGGTACTTAGACTATTGAGGCGTTTTGTTTCTACAGGTAAAATTCTGAAGCCTTTTTAAGCTTTCTATTATTTTGAATAAGACCTTTAAATCATCATTTTACCTTTGAGATGAAATCAGTGTTTTTGGTGTGATCCAATATTCATATGTTTTAATTTATTTAGTTGACCTACAATATAAAACCACTACACTTTAGCTTCCAATTTAAATGACCTTTATCTGCTCAAGAATTTCCAGCCTTCCTTTCCTTAATTTATCATGCAATTACTACAACACAATTCCAAGGCATCTTTTTTGAACCCGAAAATCTTGCAAATTTGTAAATCTAAAATCACAAGCTTATTTGCAGGCGGGCGATATCGGTTAATGGAGGCACAGAACATAGTCACTTTGGGACGGGCTTGTCTTAATTAACCTCCATAATTACTTGACGTTCCGTAATTTAAGTTTTCGGAAGCGTTTTGCTTAAAATAAGTAACCGTGTTGGTTACCGAAGCAATGCTTCCTTCATTTTGTTTTAAGAATGTGTTTGTGTTCTAGTGGTATGAGTAGCAGGCTATAATTTAAGGGATTCTGGGTTCGAATTACGAACAAAAATCTTTTTTTTTTGAGTATTGGAAATTGTATTTCTTCTTGGTGATTCCTTGTAGAACTGAAGAAAACTTTATTGCTTAAGAAGCTACTAAGGGATATTCTGTTAAGATGGGCAGCAGTTTTACCATGTGTATGCCCTAACAATGATTAGGGCCTTAACATGGTAACGCTAATGCTAAGGGTGTAGCTCATGAGCACATAGTTGTGCTTACGCCCTTATCTGGGGGAGCCCCAAGGCTGTAAACTGCAATATGCCAATATTGAAGCAGAGAAAAAAAGAGATTTAACCCTTCATATCCACAAACAGAAAGTAAAATATCTGACATAGCAAAGTTCAACGGATGTGATGAGGCTTAAAAAAACACAACACAACGCTTTCGAAGTTGAATAGTCGTTGACGAGCTCAAACGGTCATTGAAAACTCGACTGACGGACGGAACGTTTCGCAGACTGTTAGGCAACTTGTGAAAATTGCGGATTGAAATACTGCCAGTTGGAAAAACGGGACCGGTTTTCGTATTTTATAAGTCTTTTGAATATGAAATAGTTTGTGTAAATCTTTGTATTGCTGATATAATTTTTTTATTAATACATACACATATACATACTATTACTGCAGAAAAACGATAACAACGAATTAGGGATCTCTTTTGAATTGTCGGTCTCAATAGGTGGTGATAATTACTTTTTATTTTTTTTCGGATGACTCGAATGCACGTCTGCAACCGCTTGCAAAAAAAAAATCAATAGTTACGGGTTCTACCTAACAGTCATAAAAAGAATTAGCTCGATGACGCAGTGGTTAATGCGCTTGTCCTGTGATTGCAAGGTTTAGAAACTTTCGCAGAGGCCAGCCATCGGATGGGTGACCGAAAAACTTCACCTTGAGCTCGTCCGTGCTTTGAAAGGCAAGTTAAATCGTTGGTCCTGCGCTTGATCAGTACAGTCGTGTCGGATTGCTGTCCTACCGAACTATGAGATTGGGGGAATAGAGAGTGCACCTGTTCTTGCGCACTCACTTGTTCACTATAATATCGTGCGTACCTGAAGGGTATTTCAAGAAACAATTGTAAAATACATGTAGTATTTAGTGATTTTCGAATAAATATAAACTGTCTAGTTCAAACAAGACTGACACTTGCTGTTCGTGGTATGAATTAGAAGAAGACGGCTTACTAAAGGTATGCGATCTGCTCGTCAAATCTACTTATTTAAAGCCTAAACTTGGGCTCATCCAATTTTTATCGACATAAATATTTTTGGCAAAAAAACTTAAGCGGGATCAAAAATATTCGTGTCTAAAAGCAATGACATCCATATTGCATGCTCAAAATAGTTCTAACTCGTAAAAACCCCATCCGTGGAATAACTTCTCCATTTAAGCTCGTCTGTTAGCATTTGGCATTCTGTTATAAAGGATCGTGATGTGCCATTTTACTATGCCATTTCGCACTATTTCGTCCTCGCAATTTTTTGATCCCGACTTTAATTCGAATAGTTTTCTCTTTTGGCCAGGCTTTTAATTTTACAGTCGAGTGGTCTCTTAAACCCGATCATTATCGTCTCTCGAAATAAAAAGGTTTTCGCCCCACTGGAAGGGGGGACTTAGCTTGTAATTTATTGGTTTTGTACGAAGCATTTTCTTCGTAAATGTTTATTGAATATTGGTTTTAAATGTGATTCTTTGAGGAAAATCTTTTAATTGTATTTATTTGTTTAATCTTTTTTGCTTAAGGAATAATGTAGGTCAATGAGCGAATAAGTTAGCTTTTTCTACCTTAATTACTTGTAAGAGAATGGCTTAAGCTAACGGCATTCTCTAGCAATTCAACCTTAGAGCCGAACATAATAATGGATATCGTACTAATACGAGTAAAATATGATTTTAGAAAATTATACTAGATATACATTATACATACATAGAACAAGCTCAGTTGCTTTGATCTGGATAATAAAAATAAAAAAATAAAACCTTGACGGGAGTGGGACTTGGACTTACACGTACATATGAATTTAGGACAAAAGAATACGACCGCCAATGACTATCAGATAGTATTAAGACTTACTTTTGATGTTATTCTTAATTCCCTTAAATAAATCAATAATAAATAGATGTATTCCTTGGACTAACACAGAAATTGCAAAGCCATAAACTAAAGTCGAAGCTTGTACTCGCACTATGGAAGCTAGTGAACGGGTACATAAATACTTTGCTTATCATAAATGACTCGAGTAAAATGCCCATGTTCATCACAAAAACATTTTCACCTAGCGGAATTTGTATCTGCGACCATTGGTTTGGTAGCCAGGGTCTCTGACCACTAGACCAAAGGGCCCGCCTTCTATCTAGAAATTTTACTTTAAAAATGAATCAAATGGAATGCGGTTTTACCACGAGCGTCGAGAATGCAACAATAAAAACTGATAAAACGAAAGCTCAGTTGAGTAGAACATTTATACGAACAACCATTAAATATGACTGCAGTCTTATTTGACAATCAAATTTATGGCCAATATAATAAAGCTACAGGTGCCCTGAAAACCTACTTTTCTAGAATTGACAGCGCAATAGCGTACCGCTAAATAATTCAGCACATTTCACCATCGCTGACTGCATATTGTTATACATTTCATTTCAGGTTTGCGTGAAAAACAGTTGTCATATTGCTAGCGCGTGATTTCGAACTAATCCTTCTAATAAAGTAAATGTCTCTATAGTTTGTGAAACTACCCTCGTGTTGTGTTAAGGAAATTGAACTTTAAAGTCATTGTAGCATGAAGAGGTATTTCAAAACTCGGAATGAAAAGTAAACAGTTCCTTCCTAACCTGCGGAAGTTTATCGTGTACATAATATCACATACTCACAAAGCACGGTATGACATGGTCCTGTGTCTTATACCTATATTTCTCTACTGTCCCATAAAGCTGTGGAATATAACCTCCCGCTAGTTGATCGTATATTGTTCTAATCGTATCCCAACTAATATTATAAATGCGAAAGTAACTCTGTCTGTCTGTCTGTCTGTTACGCTTTCCCGCTTAAACTTTGCAACCGATTTTGATGAAATTTGGTACAGACAATCTTTAGACCCTGAGACAGAACATAGGCAACTTTTTGACCCATTCCAACCCCCCACTTCCCCGAAATGAGGGGGTGGAAGTTTGTATGGAAAATCTAAACTACTTGAGTTAGACGCTTGAAATTTGGCATGCAGGTCCCTTAGTAAACTTGATGCTTAGTTGCAAAAGGATATTGCAAAATTCCCACGGGAACGGGAGTTAGCGGGAAAAAACATTCGTATAATGAAAACCGACATCCACGCGGACGAAGTCGCGGGCGGCCGCTAGTATGGCTATAAGCCATATACCAGTAATATAGTTTGGGTAATAATATTTCGTTTAAAAAGTAAAAAAGTAGTTAAAGTATCGCTGTCCCACTGCAGGTCAAAAGCCTCCATCATTTGGAATCATGATTTTATTACATGCGGGTTGGCAATCCCATACCTGGGCTGTTTTCAGAAAAACCAACACAAATTTTGCCTGACCCGGGGATCGAACACAGAACCTCGAGACCACGGCCCGCTACTTAACCCTCTGTCTAGCTAGACCATCGAAGCGTTTACGTTCATTTAATATATTTTAATGTTAAAAACCAGCTTTAGACTACAAGGACAAACAATAAGAATCTCCAATTTTACATTCAAATTTTGCGGAACGTTATCTCCATTCCTTCCCATAAATACGTCGTCGTCGAAGTGTTTAAAAGGGGCCAAAATCCATCGACCGTCCCCATCCCACCGGAGGCCACTTGTCGCGGCCTCGGGGCACTCTCTGAAGGGCCCTTAGTGAAACTGGCGAAACCGACTTTTACACTCATTGTTGCAACCTTAAGCCATGACTTTAAAAGTCTTTTTCATCATTGCGTTTATGTAGCCAACTTCTATTCTAGACTCCAGGGAACGCTGCAACTATAATTCTGGTCTTACCAGCCTGATAACATAAACAATTGCAATACCAGCCTCTATAACCCCTGCAAGAGAAACCAGATAATGTATCATAGTCGGTAACAACGGATTGATATGCCGTCAAAATAATACGGAATAATATTTTTGCCAGACAATTTGGTTTGAATCACCAAACTGGGAAAACTTTCACATAGTTTTAGAGTTCCCATAAGGGGTTTGAACCCAGGATCTCCGAGGTTTTGGAGCCCAGCGCTCTAGAGTCCACTTGTCGCAGCCTCGGGCCACTCTAACAAGTCCTTCATGGAAAAAGCAAAACCCGAGTTTTACACTTATCGTTGCAACCTCAAAAGTGTTGGAATTAATCACGCGTTACACGTAATTTGAGACCGGATTAATTGAGAACCTAATTGAGGTGGATTTGCTCGAGTGTGAACCCCGGTTTTGCAAATTGGGGTAATTAATTTCTTTGACTTTTTAAGCAGTGCCTTTTAGCTTCGGATAATTGTAAGAGTCATTATAGCTTACACGTGTTTCCGAAAATAAAAACAAGAAGAACTGGAAGAAAATTATAAAACTAAAAAATACCATGCAAACTCTCACCGAAAATTGGCTTCAACGAGATCTAGTAAGTACATAGTTTTCTTATACGTCATAAAGAGAATTTGTACCGAAACCTCAGTACCCGATTCCGACTCGCACTTGACCGTTTTTTGTCATCAAATTGTCTTTGAGAAAAGGTCTTTGAAATAAGCACTATAACGTTTATATTCATTTTCACGTTGTGCAATGACTCAATTTCATTCAATTCATTTTAAGTCCTGAACAGTTTAAATAAATATGTATCTGAAACAATTTATTGGAGCCAAACAAGTATTTTAACAACAAAAAAAAGAAATTTGTTTTTAAAAATAAAATAAACAAATTCTTATTTTGTTATCTGATGTAATTACACACCTTGCAGAACCTAATGATAAGTTTACAAATAAAGGAACATTTACTATACCATTATAAACCATAATACATGATTTATTCATGAACTTTTTGTTTAAACAAAAAAATCCATTGCAAATACATCATTATGATGATGATACAACATGATAATACTAGAAAAACAAACGGAATAATTACCTATAGGTATCTGATTACTACTGACCCGCCCCGGCTTCGCTCGGAAATTATTAGTGTTTCTCTACTACACGGTGCGTTTTATACTAATCAGCAGCTTAGCAATGAAAAACTGCATCACAATCTGTTTCGTAGTTTTAAAGATCTATGAAAAACATTTACTCGTACTTTCATCCGTGTACGTACATAAGAACAAACTTTTTTAATACTTTGTATCGATTGTGCAGTAGATAGGGGTCTAATAGTAGTTCTTTTACTCTGTGTAATCCATGAAATGCCCAATTTAACCTCAATTTCAGTAAGTTAATTGACATGGGCTGTTTTATTGGTTTTGCGTTTTAGAAAAGGAACTTTAAAGTTGACTGAACACAGTTGCCTCATATTTTAGGGCGGTTTGACGACAGACGAAATAAAATTTATAAACCGATTATGGAACATTTCGAAGAAGAAAATGGACATCCAAAAACTAATGATAATGAAGTGCAAGTATCAGGCTATTGAATTTTTTTTCCTGATATCAAAATTGATTCGTTAAATTGTATTGATTACTCACATGCTGTTTCCACGCAAACAATAATTTTCGATTTCGTTTTTTCAGCACACCACCAAGAGATAAATTCATGTACAAATTCACTATAAACACTGCGGCATTTCTCGGTATTGCCAGATTCAAATATTGGAACGTACCGCCGTATCACAGATATTGTGTCCCATTTTACAAAATCCACGGGGCAATAGCGAATTGCGCTCCATTCTGTCTTGTATCTCAGCTTATGTATATTTATGCGAACTTCGGTGAATTGGAATTTGATACCCTAGTATCCGCAATAACTATGGTACCAATTACTGCGTGTATCACGGTAAATACATTTTAATTCATAGTTAATATAAAAGTTATATTGACAGATACATAGGTTTATACATTTTACTCGACTAAATATCGACTTTCTTGCCTCTTCTTGTTTCCTCAAGTCGATAGTACGCAGAATCATATTGTATGGATTACCGTATCAATAATTATTAAATTATTGATGATTTTGAAGTACATCTGAAGCATACATTAATATAGTACATTTTCTAGATTTCTTAGTTGGTGGATTAGTTTTCTTAAGATCACCTCACTTCCTTACATCATAACATAACACTCTAAGCCCAGCAATTAATACACTACTATACTTTTTCAGGTTAAAGTATATTCATCAAAAACGGCGCCATACGAAAAGGCTATGCGAGAGTTCATGAGTAGTATTCACCTTTACAACAAACATTTACAAGAACCACACAATGATTACATCAAAGCGGTATCTCAGTCCAGTACCATTTTATTTTTCTGTTTTCAAATGAAATTTCTTCTTTGAAATTTAACCAAAAATTTTGGTAGGCAGTAATTTTGGCTTATCCGTCACGCTATTTTCACTAGCTCATAATATTGTGCAATAACAATATCATTGTTTCTTTTACTTTCAGAAACTTATTCAGACTGAAAAGTTTTCACGTTTTGCGATAATATTTTTAGCTTCGTTCCTAATTCTCGATTGGGTGACTTGGACCATTGTGCCTTTGATAGATTTTTATAGGAATCGGGAACTTATAGAACGAAGGCAAAAGAAACTGGAAACTTGCATGTACTTCTACGCACCGTTTGATTACTCTTACAATATAGACAATTGGTTGCTCATGCATATAATGGGAGCTTATGTTAATATGTGTGGGGTCGCCTGTGTTGTTACATTCGACGCCCTAAGTTTCTACTTTATTTTCAATTTGCTTGGGCATATTAAAATTTTGAGGTACAAAATGAAGACTATGTTCAAGGACGCCAAATTGACCCATCAAGAAACGAGTGAAAAACTTGAGGAAATAATTCGGTACCATGCTTATATAACTGAGTAAGTACTAATATAACATGTTCAAAGAAGATTCTTTATAACTAAAGAGCTGGGCTCTTGTCGCGTAGCTGCCTCCATTATTGTCTGCTCCATGCCTGCTGTTTGACATCTCGATAAGACACGATGCTCACCGCCTCCATCTGGCTCATATGTAATTCCTGACCTTCCCCTACATCTCCTCCCTTTTACCTTTCCTTCTTTGATGTTTCTCATGAATCCGTCGTGTTTTATCAAGTTGCCTATCATTCGTCATTTTCTTTAACTTAAGCGTTTTTCCCACTCTCTACTAAACTTAGTAATACACACCAATTTCCTAACCCCAAATTACGCTTGAAGCTTGTATTATGGATGCGAGACATACTTAAATACTTTTTTATAAACATCTATCAATCGAGTACAAACGGCAGTGTCTATAAGACAAAAAGTGATTTGAAACCACGAGCTTAGGTTTTGCAGCTAGGGTCCCTAACTACTAGGCCAACGGGCGATTAGTTAACTAAGTTATTTTTGCGTTTATGAATTTCCGTTTAAAAAAAGGATTTAAAAGCATACATTAATAAAAAGAGTAGATCATAGTAGAAGTTAAATTTGGCTGAGCTACTGGACTAGGGGAGTACCTTCTCACACAAAAGACCGCAGTCAAGTCAATCAGCACTTCAAAACACCTATGTGCTACATTTCTGCTTACGGAGTTGTTGATGTTCACAAAATTTATATTCTCTTTAGGAATGTTTGTTTTCGGCGTATTCTTATTATGGTAAGCAATCACCGCCGCCCATGGACATCCACGAAAGAGGTATTGCCGATGCGTTGCTGGCCCATCAAATGAGAGTACGCTCGTTTCTTGAAGGTCCTTACGTAACCGTCAGGTAATTCAACAGTGAGTTTGTTCCACAAAACTAGTCATTCAAGGCAAAAAGTTTCGGGATTAATACACTGTGAAGGACGTCCATCTGTCCAGGTAAGTAGGTAAAATACCAATAGAAAACCTTTGTTAACACCTCTTTTTGTGATATGGGATGTTATTATGAAGCCTAAGGCACTTGTCCCACCGCCTGTTTAAGAAAACAATTATTTCCCTGTCACCTTTCAATCAATGCTCTCACGCTAAGAGTTTTACAACATTAGTATAATACGATTGTAATCAGCATCTTTGAATACAACAAAACATTAATATAATTGTGATACTTCGTCTCGAATCTAAAGAATTGTAATGTTAAAAAAAGAACAAAAAAAAATAGTAAAGAGCTTGCCTTTTAATAATAAAAGAGTTTCGTATATTTCATGTTTTGGAAACTCCTTAAGTAGACGAAGACAATTATAAGTTTTGTGACTTAAAGTTTAAATAGTTGAAGTTAACTTATAACCTTACTATGGACTCATTAAATTTGCTATGTATTATTTAAGTACCTTATTTTTGGTTATTGAGAGTATTAGAACTTTTGACTATCAAAAGTTCATGCAAAAGTCTAGTTTGAATATTTAATAGTGACTTTAAATTATAATTAAACAGATCAGTCTGCTGTCTTCAAAACTAGCGGCCATATTCAATTTTAAATTTATAAAGTTGAAGTATAAGAATATTTTACAAGTTTACACCTCTTTGTATTGTTAAAAGGGGCTATAAGTCAATTTGCACGAAATTAATTCGCCTGAACGTGCGAATCGTCCACTTTTAAAAATATTTATATTAGTATGCGTTTCGCACGGATGTGTTTTAATCGCGTGCGAATCGACCCCTTCTAGAACTAGTAGTATGCGATTCGCCAATTTAAGGAAAATTGCAAAAAAAAAAAAAAATTAAAACTTTTCCATCACAATGCGTATGTGCGAAAGGCGTACTTCTAATTTTTAAGAGGGTCGATTCGCACGCGATTTCAATTCATCCGTGCGAAACGCCTACTAAAAAAATATTATTTTTGAAAGAGGACGATTTGCACGTTCGGGCGAATTAATTTCTTGCGAATCAACTACTAAGCCGTTTAAGGTGATCGGTATTTGTGTATTTATTAACTAGGTTTTAAAATACCTCAAATAATATTTTACTACTCATATACAAAATTAATATAAATATTCCGATTTATGTCGATATCATCGAACTATACGAACTATGCTACAAAATATATTCAAATATACTATTACAATTCAGCGATAGGTTTAAAACACGGCTACGTTTCAAAGGGTTACTCCAATCGCGACGTTGGATGACAGATGGATCGCATTAGAGCGCGCTCGGGCGATAATTCTTTACCTTTTGTGCTATACTCGTAATTACGGGGCACTTTTTGTCATTACTTGTCATTGAAAAAGGTCCCTCATATAAAAAGGATACGGTATAAATTCCTGTTCACATTGAGTAATATAAAGTTCTGACTAGGTTATAAATTAATAATAAATTAATAAAACAACATTTATATATTGCAGCTGAATGCACATAAAAAACCAACGAGTTTTTAATGAAAATTAATACAAAAAATCTTATTTTATTATCTGATGTAATTAGACTCTTTGCTGTCATGATAAGTTTTCAAATAAAAGGACATTTTACTTTACTATTATAAAACATAATAAACGAATAATGAACCCTTTGTAAATACAAAGAAAAAGAAAGGCAATGCAAATACATACTTATGATAATGATAGAAAGGCAAAGGGAATTACATATTACCTATTATCTGATTACTACCAATCCGCCCCGGCTTCGCTCGGAAATAGTCATAATACACATTGTATGTTTTATAAAAATAAGCCGCGTGTTTCTTTCTGCGTAGTTAAATTGTAGTGTAGAGATCAAGAACTAAGAAAACATTTTACTCGTACTTTTATCCGAGTAAATTCATAAGGACAGACTTTTTAATATTTTTTACCGAGTGTGCAGCAGAAAGGGGGAGCTTGTTCAAAGCAATTGAATGTGTGAATTATCATGCTTAAAATGTATAGTCTTAGTTTTATCATTATCTTATTTTAGAAGTTACAGTGAGGGAGGGAAACAGTTAACCTTAATGGAATTTTGAATTCCAATTTAAGTATTTCATGCGAATTTGTTTTTGTTTGAAATCTAGTTTGCCCATGTTCCTCCATAATAAGCAGGTAATTGATATTATTATTCAATATACATACGTGCAAATAAATACTAGTTATAAATTATTCAAATAGGATAGCTTGTTTATATAATTGCAATAAAACATATTATTTATAACAACTTTCTTTTCTAACAATAACATAATACATTATGTTATTGTTAGAAAAGAAAGTTGTTGGTGTCAAGAGTTACAACTCTTGACTCATTTTTTTGTCCGACTTCATTGTACTAAGTTGTTTTTTACTAGACCGACAAAGTATTTAAAATATTTTTTTATAAAATATATAAAAAATAATGGAACATTCAGAAGTAGAAAATGAACATCGAAAAACAGATAATGTTCAAGTGTAAGTATCCGTTTTCAGTGGTTTTGTCTTTAATTTTGAAATTAAAATAATAAATTGTAAAATTAATAACATAAAAGATTCAACTATTTAAAGGTTTTTTCTTTGAATGAAAATTGGAATTGATTCGATATATTGGGTTAATTACACATGCTTTTTTTTCGCTCAAAAAATAATTTTCGATTTTGCCACGTTTTTTTCAGCACACCACCAAGAGATAAATTCATGTACAGGTTCACTATAAACACTGCGGCGTTTCTTGGTATTGCCAGATTTAAATATTGGGACATACCGCCATATCACAGATATTTTCTCCCATTTTACACAGTCCACGGGATTATAGCGAATTGCGCTCCGTTTTGTCTTGTATCCCAGCTCATGTATATTTACGCGAACTTCAGTGAATTGGAATTTGATACTCTATTATCGGCAATAACTATTGTACCAATTACTGCATGTATAACGGTAAAATACTTTTTTATATAAAATTATTATTTTATAATGATATAATAATATGCGAATTTAAATTAAAATATAGGTTATTCAATTTACTTCTTGCTTCCTAAAGTCGGTATTACAAGAAGGAGCTCGATGGCGCCGTGGTTAGCGCGATATCTAGTGAAAAAATGTCATCTCGAGCTCCACCGTTCTTCGGAAGGCTCGTTAAACCGTTGGTCCTGCGTCTGATCTCTCTACTATCATGTCAGATTGTTGTCCCACCGAGCTTCGAGAGTGAGGTAATTGGGAGTGCAGTCACTTGTGCACTATAATAGATCCTGCGTACCAGGCTGATCGTAAGATCGGTTGCCATGGCCCAAAAACGGCCGGAAGGGTATTATTATTATTAGTGCATAGTATCATATTGTTTGGTAATAATTTTGGTAAAAATATTGAAGATGTTTATGTACATCTCTGCTGCCTATAATAATTAAGTATGTTTTTGGATATCTTTCTTGTTTGGTGGATTAGTTTTCATAAGATCAGTAATTAACTTTTACCAGTATACATTTTCAGGTAAAAGTATATTCATCAAAAACGGCGCCATACGAAAAGGCTATGCGAGAGTTTATGGGTCGTATTCACCTTTACAACAAACACTTACAAGAACCTCACAATGATTACATAAAAGCGGTATCTACGCCCAGTACAATTTTATTTTTTTAAATGAAACATCTTTGATTTTAACTAAACGATTTTTGAACAGTAATTTTGGCTCTATAATTTACACTAGTTATAATATGCATTAACAATATCATTGCTTTTTTATTTTCAGAAACTTATTCAGACTGAAAATTTTTCACGTTTTGCGATAATATTCTTAGCTTCGTTCTTAATTTTGGATTGGGTGACATGGACCATTGTGCCTTTGGTAGATTTCTATAAGAATCGAGAACTTATAGAACGGAGGGAAAAGAAACTAGAAACTTGCATGTACTTCTTCGCACCGTTCGATTACTCTTACAATATAAACAATTGGCTACTTATGCATATAATGGGAGCTTATGTTAATATGTGTGGAGTCGCCATTGTTACTATATTCGACGCTTTGAGTTTCTACTTTATTTTTAATTTGCTTGGGCATATTAAAATTTTGAGGTACAAAATGAAGACTATGTTCAAGGACGCCGAACTTACTCATCAAGAAACGAGTGAAAAACTTGAGGAAATAATCCGGTACCATGCTTATATAACTGAGTAAGTTTTCGTATTATTTGTAGAAAGAATAGTTTTTGAAAGCGATACACATTGCTTATGCAACGGTATAGGAACCAACTTTATCGAAATCTGTTCAGTAGTTTCAGAATGTTTGACGAACAAACATCCAAAAATACTAATTTTCACATTTATAATATTAGTATATTTGTCATAATTTGACTGACCCGCTGGTCTAGTTTGGGACAATAACCACAAAACCGAGGATCGCGGATTCAAATCGCTGCAGGGGAAAATGTTTGTGTGAACATCGGCATTTGTACTCGATATTTATAAAAGCATTTAAAGTTGTTTTTTATATTACATTCTCTAGAATCCATTGTACGAGCATAGTTTGTAGCCTGGTTTGTTATTCCAAGGAATTTATTTATTTATTTTATCGACACTTATTTATCGCATACTTTTTGTTTCTCCTTTGATTTGTGTATTTTGTGTATTGATAGTCCATATATTATGATACCTTTTTATCATACAACTGTATTTGTCAGATGTTTTGACGTCATCCAACATGCTTTTGGACTGAGCATTACAGCAAATTACATCCAAAACTTGGTGGTGGATAGTCTTATACTGTATCAAGTTATGGATGGAGTGACTGGGGTAAGGTGATCAAATTCTATATACTCGTAATTTTGGGCGTTGCCCCGCTCACCCACTCGATTCAACCACTGGTGGGTGAAAGGGTAATCCTTTTGTATCGGTGCCCGTCCAACAACCACGTCAAGGCTGGAATTAATATATCAATGTACATTGTCGCTCATGAAAAACATATAAAATATATATAATTAGCTCAAAGTAAATAAATCAGTATTTACAATAAAGTCAATTGCTCATCATGCCACATTCTTAGAACATAATATTGTTAAATTTATTATTTTTTTCATTAGGGCAGAGAAACGAAAGACAGTATAGTATTTATTCTCATGTTTACGGTGTATTTGGGAGGACTAGCACTTATGTCTTTTACGTTGGAAGAATTGAGAAGACAGGTAAGAGGTTTCTTTCAATAGGTTCTTCAAAAATGTATGGAAGGACGAAGAAAAAAGTTTTATATTGAGCAAATATACTTATATAAATTATAAAGACTCAGTTCTATAAAATAAACTGTATGATTATTATATACTTTTAGGACAAAGATTTATAAAAAAATATATCTTGTTTTAATACACATTTTTTCTGGTATCTAGATGCACTTAGAAACATAACGAAGAAAGCAATACTTAAAATTAATATGGGATTCAACATTTGTACAAATCGTTAGTAAACCACTAGTTTTTTTTTTTATTTCCAGAGTGAAAACTTGAGTGACTACATATATTTTCTGCCATGGGAGAGCATGTCTAAAAGGAATAAGACGTCAATACTATTGATCCTCGCTAAAATGCAACCTGCATTTGTATTTAAAGGAGCCGGTGGACTCAACACTGGAGTCCAACCAATGATATCAGTGAGATTATTAGTTTCCTTTTTGTTTTGCTTATGTATTTTTATCAAAGACTGCCCGCGAGTTTCCGCATACACAGTGTTATACTGTAGCTTAAAGCCTTCCTCGTCAAATGAACTATCCAACAGATTTTTTTTTCATTTCAAACTAGTAGTTCCTGAGATTAGCGCGTTTTAACAAACAAACAACCTCTTCAGCTTTTTTATTAGTATAGATTGAACTCATCTGCGGGTCATATACTGTGATACACGGTGCCGTCCTCAACCTCAGTCACCAACCGTTCTTTAGCGATGCGCCTTATATTGTTAGATGTTTTTCGTTGAACAGTTTCATAAAGCTTATAAAATACTTAATATATTTTCTCTTTTTGCAGATAATTAAAACAACATTTTCCTACTACGTTATGCTCAATAATAATAATGCTGCACGAGTTGATTAAATTGTAATCTGCCTTTTACTCATGCACTTTCGATTTAAAATCACTTGATCACTTTACCATACAATAATGTCCAAAGATAAGTGTTGTTTGAGTTTCACAAAGTAAACTATCTTAACGCTCTATAATTGGTTTTATTTCCAATTATTTGTATGAAATTTGTAATCAGTTTTCAAACAAAATATATACTTACCTACCTCCTTATACCCAATTATACCTAGTTATACCTATAGTGTTGGTTGTGTTACACCAAGTATATAAAAAATTGGCCAAGTGCGAGTCGGACTCCCGCACTGAGGGTTCCGTACAAATTCCATTTTTGACGTATTTAAAAAACTACTGAATAGATTCCTTTCGAAACAATTTTCGTTGGTAGTTTTTATGGTAATGTACATTATATAATTATTTCAGTTTTATCATCCTCTTATTTTAGAAGTTAGAGGGGGGGGGGGGACACACTTTTTTCCACTTTGGAAGGGTCTGTCACGCAAAGTATTCACTTTAGAAAAAAGTGATATTAGAAACCTAAATATATTTTTAAAAAGCTATCCATAGATACCCCACACGTATATGTTCAATGAAAAAATATATATATTTCGAGTTTCAATTCTGACTATGGGGACCCCCCACTTTTTTAATTTTTTTCTATTTTCGTGTGAAAACCTTGTTGCGGTTCACAGAATACATCAACTCACTAAGTTTCAACAGTAAATTACTTATAGTTTCGGAAAAAAGAGGCTGTGACAGATTGGCGGACAGACAGACAGACATGACGAATCTATAAGGGTTCCGTTTTTTTGCCATTTTGGCTACGGAACCCTAATAAATTGTAACAGCTTAACACAACCAACGGTATACGGGTTGTGCTACAAGAAAACCAAATAATCGACCCGTGAGTAGCACGTGAAAAATGTTCACACATACAGTACAAGGTACAACGGAATAAACAGTAAAAAACTTCCGAGGTCCCATTTCATAGCAGTCCGACGGAAAGTGGACGCTTAGCGGCACTCGGCACAATTCGTTCTGGAAACTTCACTATTTGGTACATTAGTACCTATACAGCTTCAGTGTTGAGCGGTCTGGGCATTCTGTAAACCAAATAATATTAATAGTATTTACGGGACTAAACGCGATTTTAATTATGTAGTCTACGAGTATGTATGTGTATTAACGTTGCTGTAACGCAGCCGTGATATTAGTGTTATAATGCAACGGGAAGTCTAAAATCGAATAAAATTATCTAAGTATCTTGTGTTGTAGTATCAGCCTATTAATGTCCCACTACAGGCCTCAATCATTTGAAATCATGTTTTTGTTACAAATATGAGTCTTGGCTTAATCACCACGCTTGCCAAATGCGGGTTGGCTGGCGATCACAAACCCGGGCTGTGTTCAGAAAAATCAACCCGAATTTTGCCCGACCCGGAAATCGAATCCAGGACCTCAAGACCACGGCCTAGTGCTAAAACCACTATTCCATCGTCATCAAAATTTTTCATCAACAGCTGGGCATGTTACATATGAGTCTTCAAGTCTCCCTCTATTTCTATGCTCGGCAACTCACATCCAGCTCTCTAGCGCGTCAATCGTCACTGTACCTTTTGTTTTTTTTTTTATCTCAACGAATAATATGATCAACCTAGTGCTACTTCAGCTTACTAAATTAAAGACAACTGAATTCATCAACATAGCTTACAGGATTATTTTTATATAGAGTGTAATTTCCATCACTTGCTATGGCCCGTAAAAATCTTTAAATACTCAAAGCAAGAAAAAATGCAGTAAAATCGCTTTTTCTAGAGGCAACGTTCCACTTTTAAGTTTCAAACTATTTCTTCAGCTTCCCTTCGCGTTCCTGCGATCTTTAATTTTTTGTTGTTTTTTTAATTAAATTCTTCACACTCCTTGGACGTGATATAAAAATACTCTTGTAAAAAAATAAAAGAGTTCTCATTTTTGAATTCCTTTCGTTAAAACTTGATAGATTAAAAGCGTTTTGAAGAGATGGGTTTGCGTAAGTTTCACTAAAAAGGTTGATGGATTTTTTTAAAGAATGGCTTTGATATTAATCACTTCTGAGTTAATGATTTTGTTTAAAGAAAGAGGTCAATGTTCCAAATTTCACAACGTCCTTTAAATAAGAATAATATAATCCATTTTAGTAATATTAACATGTTTTAGGACAGTAATAGGAAATTTTGATATTTAAATCCTTCAAATTTACTTTTTGAACTAATTTATGTTACAACAAATTTTATAAAATTTAAATACTTCACCTTTTTTTAAGGAAGCACGGTATCTAATACTTCTCTGCATTTTTGTAAAAAAAATCAACAGAAGAACTAGCAACTGGTATAATTAACATAGGAATTTCTTCGTAAAAAAATAAAACGTCGCCGTACCGAGTATTCGTCTAAACAAATAAATAACTCAACCGTAGTCTAGCCGACGTGAAATATGTTTACAAGTAAAACCTAAAATAAGAACAAGACAAACTTTCGAGGCCCCATTTCATCAGAGTTTGCTGGAAAGTAGGACGTTTTAGCGACACTTAGGACAATTCGTTTCGCTAACTTTACTATTTGGAACACCGGGCGACATACAACTTCAGTATTGTAAGGTCATTTGTAATCTAATTTTTGTAGAATAATAAGCCCACTGGAGTTAATAAAAAGTTAAGATATTAACCAACATGTGGGTAAATAATACAACAAAATTTATAACCAACTCAATAATATAATGGTTTTTTTAACCAACTTTAATTTAGAGCATTCTTTTGGTATCTAATTTGGTAACTTCTGTGTAATACTTGCTGTTGAGAAAATCCCAACTAATATTATAAATGCGAAAGTAACTCTGTCTGTCTGTCTGTCTGTCTGTCTGTCTGTCTGTCTGTCTGTCTGTCTGTCTGTCTGTTACGCTTTCCCGCTTAAACCTCGCAACCGATTTTGATGAAATTTGGTACAGACAATCTTTAGACCCTGAGACAGAACATAGGCTACTTTTTGACCCATTCCAGCCCCCCACTTCCCCGAAATGAGGGGGTGGAAGTTTGTATGGAAAATCTAAACTACTTGAGTTAGACGCTTGAAATTTGGCATGCAGGTCCCTTAGTAAACTTGATGCTTAGTTGAAAAAGGATATTGCAAAATTCCCACGGGAACGGGAGTTAGCGGGAAAAAACATTCGTATAATAAAAACCGACATCCACGCGGACGAAGTCGCGGGCGGCCGCTAGTTGAGGAATAAAAGGGTTCTTGAAGTGAGTACGATATAATTGACAGGAAGAAGGAGTGTCACAAAGACATAGAAAAACAAGTAAAAATAGAGAACTTAAAAAGGTACAAAAGAGGTTTTAATACAAATAAAAATAATAAAACAATCCGCAACACTTGCGTTAATACATACAACGTTTTTAAAGAATACTCGCAAAAAAGGTCGCAACAACATACTTTGTTGTTTTATATGAGTAACTTTTCTTAATGTTAGAGCACTCGTATTTGTAAAAAGAGGCGAGGGTAAGAATTTATAGGTTCAATACCTAAACATATTTTTATGTCACACAAAGTTCCTTTAACGCGGTCGTACAGAGTTTCCTAAGAGCCTACATAAGTACATAACTTAATTAGCTTTTTTACTACTTGGTTGAGTAGTGTACGAGTTGTACCGGTCGTCTTGACTATAATGGTTTCTATTTACGACTGTAGGTACTACATATTCGGCAAAACGGTTAATGGATTGAATATAAAATCTTTAGTATTATAGATCTTATATTTTAAAACATACTTACTTAAACATAACTGACTTATTTATTTATTTTATAAACCAATGTTTTAAACCAGTGGATCATTATTATGTAAGTCCAATAATTATAAGTCATAAACATAAAGCAATTAAAATAAGGGATAGGGTTTCGTTCAGCAGTGGAAGGCATATGCTGATTGATTGATTGAAATAAAATTAAATGAAAAACTGACTGTGTTATCTTGAATGTTTATGATTATTTACAGACACTTGCAGTCATGTGAAATAATGATAATCTGGCAAAATCTGGTAACTTCGCACATTGTCTGTGAACCCTTGAATACAGGATTAAGTCTAATATGTTTGCTAACGAAGTTCGTCCTTGTCATACCCTAATTGAGTGAAAAGGAGCACCCACCCAAAAGGGAGAGGCAACCTTTTTGTCAAAGTAATTAAGAGACCGGTAATAAATACAAGTAATTATGTTTTAACCAAACATTCCCATTTCTCCTTGTAAATATGTAGGATAATAAACAATGGACGACCTTATTGAGCGTGCTTTGGATGTAAGAGAAAATGTGGTTGCGAGCGTTGCCAAGAGCGAGAAACCAATTAACATATTGTCATTAAAATAAAATGCAGGTTTGTATTATTTAACATTATTCTGTATATAAAGACACTTGTTTAGCTTATGTCAGATACAAAACTAAAATACTCACACCAAACTTAACCATCAGACCTTGCGTGTGATTGTTGACATGTTTTGTTATGTTTGACACCAGCCAAAAAATAAACAAACTTTGCTTAACATAAAAATACACTCTAAAATTGGGGTGAATGTGGTGGCTACAAATCGAATAATCTAGGTCACTGACATAACAATCAATCGTTTGTCAGAGATCTAATTGATTTACAAATTTATTCAGTTTTGTGTACAAATTGTTATGAACTTGGCCTTATTTTACTTTACAAATATAATAGAAACGGTTTCGGCAACTTCGAGAACTCGTTAGGTTTAATACTAGAGCTTCATTTCCACAACCGGCGTAACGTTTTCCACTCCAACGAGATCACGAGTTGATTAAAATTTTAATTTATTTTGTTCGCGATCATTTTTTGTTGGGACACTTGGCCTGATTTTATCAGTTAGCGGTCGAGCGGTTGGTTAGCCAATTATTTGATTTTGGCAACTTGTAAATAAAAAAATATGTTCGCTTTTTAGTATTCTGCAAAGTTAAATATTTACATATGAATATAAACGCTTTTATGATTTTATTCATTGTTTATTATTTTTTTCGACTCCATGGTTTTGCTAGTAGGTATATCCATCCATAATACTTATTACATTTTGTTGTTAGTTATTGCCCACCGCGCGTTTTGCACTTGCTAGCTTTTGTTCGTAGATTGCAAAGTTTGTGTATTTATTTATCATTGCACTACTTAAATACGAATATATGTCAAACATGAATATATTCAAAAAATATATATCACATATCACAGAAATGTGAATCTTTCGTATCCAAAGCATATTCTTAGAATAAAGGCTCAGATTTAACATCGTAACATAAGGATACTTGATCGAATTCCCTAAAAATGTATTTTCTTTGACGCACAGAGGAAAATATTGTTTCTCCCACCAAAGTATTTCTCTTACAAAGGCTCTGTAAGGAAGGTCTCCGTTGCGAATAAATCTTGCGTATTTTATGGCATTTAATTTCATAAGGTTATTTACAATCTATACAGAATGTAGCTGAGTAGGAGAGTTTGTTTGTAGAGGTTGTACAAATTAATGCTGAATAGAGAATACCAAACATTTTTAACTTTGAAAAAAAAAACATCTTTAAGTATTAGTTTTTATAACAAAACCTTAAAGTATGTGTGATCTGACTTTGCGTCAGATTTCGGTGGGTATTCATTTTTTTTATGATGAAATAATTTCACAATAAAATTAAGTGTTTTGACATGACTACTGGTAGTATGGATAACTAACAAACAGCTTACACGAAGATAAAGAATTTACACTAAATAATATTAATAAAACCATTTCGGCCGTTTCCAACCATGGCGGCCGATCTTCAATCAGCCTATACTCGTATTATAGTGCAGAAGTGATTGCGTAAGCACAGGTGCACTCCCTATTCCCTCATTCCCATTGTTCCTAGGGACAGCAATCTGACACGACGGTGGAGAGATCAGACGCAGGACCAACGGATACAACGTGCCTTCCGAAGCACTGAGAAGCTCGATATGAAATTTTCCGTTCACCCATCTGATGAAAAGCCTCTGCGAAAATTGATTAACTTATCAATCACAAGCCGATTGCACCGTCGAGCTCCTAAAATTGTAGTCAAACCAAGTAGTTAAAGATCTTATTTATGTGAACGATTAAGAATCTTTTGTGCATTAAATCATACTCGTAATTTACAAAAGTGAAGCCGGGGGCTGAATAAAGCTATGTATGCAAAGGTAACAGAAGGAATTTTAATTTAGAATGACTGATGTGGGCGCCGTGGAAACGCTCTTTATTTCATTTTAGATATGGCTTAGAAATTGTTGGATTAGCTGAAGACTGCTGTGCTTTTGTGTTATATGAAAACCTAAGGTTCTTATGTAATACTAAGCTATTAAGATTAAGAAAATTACATAAAATGGGTTCCTTAAATAGTTTATACCTTTTTGTTAATCATGGTTTTAACTTCAAAAGTTTCTGAAGCATACGAACTAAATTAACAAAATGAGTCCATCTGTTAGGAATCCAAGAATTTATATATCTAATCACGATCGAAAACCCCTTTGAACTCTATAGTTATCTGCATAGTATACACGTAACACGTTCATGAAAACCATTGCGGTATTTCTACTACGTATGATGAAAACTAACGCCAACAATATAAACAAAACCTCTATAAAGAAAGTCAATCAATGTAAAGCTAGTTTACATAAGTAACGAAATAACAGCATGGCACATAGCACAGCCTCGAAAGTGCGGAAACGCTCATGTGTACACTAAGCTTAGGTTACATGGACTATCGTTTTATTTGCTAGTAACTATTTTTCGGGGTTTGACCATTGTAAAGTTTGCGGCCACTAATAAAGGGGATAGTAAGTTATTTTTCATGCATCTAGAATATTCTTCCTACTGTTTATCCCGTTTCTGTGCGGGGTCCGCTTTGACCATGATCCAGGAAATGGCGAGTCTGGTGATTACAGTGAAGCAACTGCCATCAGACCTTCGTAACCCTTTGAGGGGAACCAGATAAATTGGATTCATGCATCTAGAATGCTTGTAAAATATTATGTTCATACATTTTAGAACCAAATAAGTGCGTTGTTTGTCGACCAAGACTTCAATATTTCCCGCTGCTTTGTTCACAGATACATTTTATATATTAGAATAAGGATTCAAGTGGCAGCGAGCCAATAATAAGTTTTAACCAAAACCCATATAACAACCAAAAAACATAGTATAAAGCTTTTATGCAAGCACAAAATTGCTCATATTGTCCATAGCATTCATATGAAGGCATGCCTTAAGGAATCCCAAATCGCTAAAATCTTTTTATTGAAGTCTAAGATATTTTAAGCACATTTAACGCGTGTGTGTCTGACCCTTAGATTTCCGAAGTTAAGTGAAGTTGCTGTAAACAAGAGCTGGTAAACACGCCTTACGCCGCGCGCACTCGTAAACGGAATATTTCCTGGGGAAACCGGCTTTTTGCATAAATCCTTCAGAACTGCATAACATATTATTTTATCAGATATTCCTCTAAATGTTTTCACATTTAATGCCAACCTTAATTTACAATTTAAAACTGACTACGGTGGCGCAGCGTTTCAACATCAGTTCATACGATTATAAAATACATCTTGTCTCTGGAATCACGCAAAAAATTTAGGGGATCCTGTACTGATAAATACTAAGTATTTAAAAGGAAATTGGGACTTTTTCACACTGTTTTTATCTTTTTACATTCAGGCCCAGGATTGTATGTAACGGTTTCAGTCTCCTTTGTAAAATCTTATAATTTTAGACTAAGATATTTTATTTTAAACGTATTTAGTGTGTGTTTGTTACATCGCCGTATTTAAGTGAAGTTGCTGTAAACAAGAACTGGTAAACAGCGCACTCGTAAACGGAATATTTCCTCGGGAAAGCGGCTTTTTGCATAAATTTGAATATATGACCCCAAGAATGAGTGTTATTGCCAACTGTTTCATATTAATGCCATTGAGATGGACCATTATAGTTTTCAAAGGCTGAGCTGAAGTTTTTCCTTTAATAAATAAACACCCTCTACATTGTCTTGTGCAAATATTTTATAAGCAACTTTCGAAAGATAATGTGAATAAAGATTGAATTATTTTTAGGTAAGAAATATGAGTGATGATACCGGAAAAATATAGAAAAGGAAAAAATACCGCTTTATGTTAGTTACGGTTCAAACACTCTCTTCGTAACTTTAACAAAGTCTTATAGTTTTGGTTGGGTTCCTAAACAATAAAATTAGTTCAGTTATTTTTGACGTTCCTGGAATTCACGTCAAAGTTCTCGTATAAATTAAAATTAAATGAGGAAAAATTTAAAACTTATTTTGAAATGGTACCAACACAAATCAAAAACTACGACGTTGTCTTGATATCGTCAGTGACAAAATTAGAACCATTACAACCGATATTGTTATATTTATATAACACAACTAGCGGGCGCCCGCGACTTCGTCCGCATGGATTTCGGTTTGTTTATCACCTATTTTTCCCTTTAGTGGTGGAATTTTTGAATAATCTTTAAAAGGGGGTGCCTACGTCATATTATCTTTATGTATGCAAAGTCTCATCCCGATCGGTTTAAAATTGACAAAGTTTCATACTAACTTTCATCCCCTATTTTACCCCCTTGGGGGTTGGAATTTATCAATATGATTGCTTAGGCAATGCCAACGTCATAATAACTTTATGTATGCAAATTCTCAGCCCGATTGGTTTAAAATTGACAAAGTTTCATACTAACGTTCATCTCCTATTTTACCCCCTTGTGGGTTAGAATTTATCAATATGATTACTTAGGCGATGCTTACGTCATAGTAGCTTTATGTATGCAAAGTCTGAACCAGATAGGTTTAAAATTGACAAAGTTTCATACTAACGTTCATCCCCTATTTTACCCCCTTAGGGGTTGAATTAATCAAAATCCTTTCTTAGCGGATGCCTACGTCATAAAATCTACCTGCATACCAAATTTCAGCCCAATCCGTCTAGTGGTTTAGGCTGTGCGTTGATAGATCACTATGTCAGTCAGTCAGTCACCTTTGAGTTTTATAGATATAGATAAGAAATAAAATTAATAAAAAACAAAAGATTCTGACAAACCCTAGTTGACAGTTAAATGTTATTCCCCCCATTAGCAACGGACCTCTTAAGCGATAGCATCTTTTATTTATGTCTCAGCCCGCATACAGACTTAGCACGATTCCGAAATCGTCGCCGTATTTAACCGCATAAATCCTTTCGGATTATGTAGGTATTGGATGCCCGATCATGTAACATTACTAGCTAGTTTTGCAATAAGAATTTTTCTATAGTAATATCACTATTATTGGCCTGTGTCAGGCCACGGCTGCACATAGCCTCCTCAGAAGAAAGAAAGAAGAAGAAGGTAGAGTTTAGTGAAACTTCCACTCAAATAAATGCACGTCTGGGGATGTACCTCCTTCTTACAGAAGTTGTACCACAGAAAAGTTGTTTCGTAACTATTGTGCTATACTGCTGGTGAGTAAGGTCACCAGAGTTCAGTTGGGGAGGGTTTGGGATTTTAAAGGTGACGTTCGTGGGTCGCGCTGATCTCACCATTAGATGACACTCTTTTCTTTGCTTTTCAATTAAAATGTCATCTCGCTATAATAATATCACAAGCGTTCGTATGACTAGCCGAAATAAATCGCCCCTTTATCTGAATAACGGAATAAAGAAAAACAGCCCGAATTTTCCAGTAACGCCGGCCTTTGGTAAAAGTTTTATAAGCTTTTAACCGCATGATTGCTTCTCCACAACGAGTTTTATAAATAAAGTAACCGCCTAATTCCTTCAAAACTTTCTGTCAACGTTAGAAAACCTCAAAGGTTGGAAAAGTTTTTTATTGCGACACTTGAGATGACTGGGAGCAATCTTTTGTGTATTTTCACGCTTTTCTTGTTTTGATTAAATGAAAAAAAAAATATACATTCATTATAGAGCGCCATCTTTGTGTAAAACAGTATATCTAGTGTTTAAGTTTGTTTATTTTTTGTTACATTTTGTATTAGTGTAACGAACACCTTTTCCTACGAGTACATAGTATCATTCTACCATCTGATAGACTTTAAACGTACTGCTATTAGTATATTTCATCTAAGATGAACCCTTTGTCATTTTGTTTTCAAACGAAAATCCACTCTATGCTAATGCAATAAGCACCCTTTGGAAAACCATATAAATAGCTCGTGGAACTTATTGCCTTGTAATAGAGTTTAATTTCGAATAAGAAGTACACCTGTCAAAGGGATCACCTTAGGTGCAACATAATATAATTAAAATTCTGAACAATTTATTCATTGTTTTGTCGCCTATCAAAACAAGAACCTGTTTCTATTTTATATGAGTAAGTATACGTTCTGTGTTGTAGTAGGTACAACTACTATATTTATTCGTGCCTAAGCAAATACAAACATTGTCTCTATTTAATCATAAACAATAATTTTATTGCCTTCAATGTCGTAATTATGTGCTTAAATAGTCTCTTTGATGTCCGTCATTATTTGTTTGCCAATGCATTCGTAATTACTTATAATGTTGTAGCTGTGTCAATAAAAAATGACCATGAATAAAATAATAGTAAATGAATAAGTACAAAAGAAAATTACATACAGTAATCATAGGATTATTCTTACTGTTACTTTGTAATTACTATAAATAAGAAAGGTAACACAAATGTAACCCTATACGCTAAATGCTTAGGCCTACAACCCGGCTGTAAGAGAAGTGGCCTGTGAACGCTTGAAAATTCAAGAGCATCATTCACACGGCACCAGCTCTTAGGTGGAGTTTAGAATAGTGGGTTAGCGGGTTAATAAACAATTCATTTAATAGTACATATTATTTTTCATTATCGACAAAATACATCGATAAAGAATTCCAGCCTTGACGCGGTGGGTGGGTGGGAACTACTAAAATTTTCGAGTTACCCCTCCACCCACCAGTGGGTTAGAATGATGGGTTAGCGGGTCATTGCCCTTCTTTCTGACAGAGCTACCACAACAGCTCTTAAACCACCATACGGACATGGGTCCGTATGGTCTTCTGTAAGGTGGATGAACTTTCCAAGATGAACTAAACAGTCTAAAAGAAGTTCCGACCTGCGTTCATTATCATCATCCTAGCGCCTCTCCCGATTGCATCCTCAGTAATTGCCTTGGAGCCCAGGGTACGGCACGACTATGATCAAGATTTGACCATCCTTGTTACTATAAAAAAAATATATTTGGTCGGAACGAAATCTACTAGGATGTTTTTTTAATATTCGGTGTACGAGTCCAATTCACACTTTGCCGGATTTTTTATATATTTTGTATGCACTTTTCTACTTTCCTGAGGTCAATAGTCCCTTAGTTAACTCATGGTTCCCTTATTTAGCTTCCCCTTGCTAATTCGCAGTCGCTGACAGGTTAATTACGAGTGTTGCTCACGCTCATCCTATTTCTATGCTAATGCGTCGCCGGCCATTCTAATGATCAGACAACTTGACATAATCTTGCTAACGGAGATTTTTCGATATATCACTGATAAAAGTAATTGAATCGGGTTGTGTCTACGCATTAGTGAGAGTCGAGCTAAAGGTTTTTTAAATAATAGCATTCTAAAGATTTAGAAGTCCATTGTTGAAGTACCTAATTAAATATTAAAAGAGTCACGTCGTTATTGCAATTTTGTGACATAATTGCAGTTATTTTTGCAATGATAGGAAATCTTAAAAGTGCATTTTATCTTATATTTCTCTCTTTTAACGATTACGATTTAATGGATTAAAATAACGAATTAAGCACTTACACCAAAAGCCGACATATTTACCACTCCTTATCATATAATTTGCACGACTTTTTATTTACAAAAGATTTGCAACCGTGGGTGTCCCTAATGGGTAACAATACCGATGCATATCATGACGTCGTTAATCAATAAATCAATAATTCCTGCTTTTTCAATCCCTTCCCGTCCCAAATATTATTGTCAAAATTACTCATAAATAATTTGTTGATGTGGAAATTGACAACTTTCCATTTTGTATACTTAAACTCTTCTTCCGATTAAGCTTTAAACTTTAATTCCGATTTACGTTTGAATTAAGATGCCAATAAAAATAACCTGTCTCTTCCAGAATAAAATCTTACACTAGAAGTTGTTAGTCATACTGCTCCTTATCATAAAAATAATACGACTTTTTTTTTGGTTACAGGTAAGCAATCGTGAAAGAGAGTCTTCAGGCGGACAACAAGACATATGTGTATATGGTAAGATGCATGTTTTCATAAGCGTAAGTCCCCCCAATTCTCGCAGTAATCTCAAAAGTACCCGCAAACTCAAAATACTTTTCAAATTGCAAGACGAACTACAAACGCAAGGATAGAAAGCATTCTACCAGACTGCTCTACTCGGATGATCATCAATCACCCGCAAATAAAACTAGCAATTCCAATGTGTTAGTATTCGTGGCGCATCGCAAACAGATTCTCAAAAGAGACGTGGAACTTGGCAACTTTGCATTGGATATACTTAAACACTTTTTTAATTCTAATGCACGTTTGTATTAAGATGCATATAAAAAATATCTTTACAAGAAAGAAATCTTAAACCGAAAGCTGTCCTTTTTACCGCTCCTTATCATAAAAGTATCACGACTTTTTTTGATTAAAGCAATATCGTGAAATAGAGTCGCCAGATGGTTAACAATATGCACGTAGTTAGATGTATGTTTTCATAAGGGTAAGTCTGCCTTAATAGCCCATCCCCCCATCCTCGCAGTAATCTCAAAAGTACCCAAAAACTCAAAATACTTCTTTTCAAATTGCAAGACGAACTACAAACGCAAGGATAGGATATTCTACCAGACTGCTCTACTCGGATGATCATCAATCACCCGCAAATAAAACTAGCTATTCCAATGTGTTAGTATTCGTGGCGCATCGCAAACAGATTCTCAAAAGAGACGTGGAACTTGGCAACTTTTCATTGGATATACTTAAACACTTCTTTAATTCTAATGCACGTTTGTATTAAGATACCTATAAAAATATATTTTCAAGAAAGAAATCTTGAACCAAAAGCTGTCCTTTTTACCGCTCCTTATCATAAAAGTATCACGACTTTTTTTGATTAAAGCAACATCGTGAAATTGAGTCGCCAGATGGTTAAGAATATACACGTAGTCAGATGTATGTTTTCATAAGGGTAACCCTGCTTTAATAGCCCATCTCCTCAATACTCGTAGTAATCTGAAAATTACCCGAAAACTCAAAATACCTCTTAACTAAATCGCAAGACGAGATGCTCGTCTTGCGATTTGTATAAACGCAAGGATAGAAAGCATTCTACTAGACCGCTCTACTCGGATGATCATCAATCACCCGCAAATAAAACTAGCTATTCCAATGTGTTAGTATTCGTGGCGCATCGCAAACAGATTCTCAAAAGAGACGTGGAACTTGGCAACTTTTCCTTGGATATACTTAAACACTTTTTTAATTCTAATGCACGTTTGTTTTAAGATGCCTATAAAAATACTTTTTCAAGAAAGAAATCTTAAACCGAAAGCTGTCTTTTTTACCGCTACTTATCATAAAAGTATCACGACTTTTTTTGATTAAAGCAATATCGTGAAATAGAGTCGCCAGATGGTTAACAATATACACGTAGTTAGATGTATGTTTTCATAAGGGTAAGTCTGCTTTAATAACCCATCCCCTCAATACTCGTAGTAATCACAAAAGTACCCGAAAACTTAAAATACTTCTTTTCAAATTGCAAGACGAACTATTAACGCAAGGAAAGCATTCTACCAGACTGCTCTACTCGGATGATCATCAATCACCCGCAAATAAAACTAGCTATTCCAATGTGTTAGTATTCGTGGCGCATCGCAAACAGATTCTCAAAAGAGACGTGGAACTTGGCAACTTTGCATATGCTAACTCGATCGGCACGGACCGATCTCTGAGAAGTTATATTATTTTAGACTCGGTTTGGTTTAAACGTCTAGAGTGAGGAAGGTTTTTATAACTCCATGTTTGTGTTTGGTATTTGTTGACGGAATTTTGTGCGTATATTTTTCGCACCAGTATGCGATAACTTAGTGAGTTTCACCCCATTATGAGAAAACTAAGTGAGTACAACACTTTTATGATAATCCTTTTACTGTATAAATGGACAATGGATATATTTACTGAAGTATCAAGTCAGAGAACGGAAGACTTTCTTTCTTACGTCGAGAATAAATTATTACAAACTTGAACAATATATATTTTTTTATAACTAGGACGTAGCATACTTTTAGAAAAAAAAAGATAAGTTGTCAAAACTCATTTACGAAAACACTTTTTTTATGGCGGCATTGCCATTTAATTATTATCTTTTACCACAAATTGTAAAGTTTTAATGTAAATAAATGGGTTAACTTACACGAACAAATTACTTCTAAGTTCTACCTGAGACTTCTATTCACAAAAAATAGGTTGGAGACAAAGTGACTTTCCAAAGTAGTTAGACCCCTCTACAAGAATTTAGTTCACGTAAAACCTTGAAGGTATGACTTCTAACGTGTCCAGTTTTAACTAGTTGCAAGACAAAGGGAGTGCCTCAGGAAGTCTTCCATTCAAGCTGCGCTCAAGAATGGCGTCCCATTTGAATATTTCAACGTGACAAACTAGACGTCGGGTCGCAGAATGAGGGTTTTCGCAAATGAAAAATACGCTAAATGGCAGTAGGTAGGGTGTAACTGGCATGTGATTGGCGAATTTTGACATGACATTGACAGATATGTCAAATATCACCAAATGACATAGCAGTTAGACCTCATGCCTACGTATTGGCATCTAATGGATTTTTCAATCGCAAACACCCTCATTAAGTCGTTCGATTTGGTACTACAGCTTAAAGCATTCCTCGACAAATGTACTATCAATGGACAACACATAAAGAATTGTTCAATTCAACCTACTGGTTCAAACACCTTTATTATATTAGAATAGATTTAAATCTATGCGTCCTTTAATCTTTACCATGAATTGTTCTCTTTTTACGTTATTGCCCCTTTAGAATTATCTTGCAACACAAACGAATTCATAACTTTTTATGGAGACTAAACGTTGCTTGAAGTGGAAAGCTATTGAATTTATTTTTATTACGCAACGGAAAGTCGTTTGAGAAGAGTTGAAAACTGTATCTTTGGGTGTAGTTTTTGTGGGAATGTGCACTTTGTTAAGCTGTTTGGGAAAAGCATTCTATGATATATAAAATTTGGCTTTTTACATTGCATTAAATAACACTGCCAGGAGCATTCTTTAAACTTTCCAACTTATTCTTTGATTAGAGCTTCCTTATGCCTCTCATAACATTATAACAATTATATAAGACTAGCGGCCGCCCGAGACTCCGTCCGCGTGGATTTCGATTTCCAATATCCTATGTGTTATTATGATGTATAAGATATATTGTGATAAAGTTTCATTCAAATCCATTCAGTAGTTTTTAACGTGAAAGAGTAACAAACATCCATACATCCAAACATCCATACATCCATACATACAAACTTTCGCCTTTATGATAGTAGTAGGATAAATAAAAATATACAATAAGTCATAATTAATTTTACAAGTTGTGCAACATACATAAATGTATTTTTATTCAATATATTTTCAAGATACATAATAATATTTTAAACCAATCGACCACTCATAAAACTTTAAAGTCATAAAAGGCTTCATAGTGTTTTTAACCACATGATTTATTCACGTAGCAAAATTAATTCCAGTTTATTTATACTCTACATCTATCGCAGTTAAAACAAAAGCCAACAAAGCAAATTTTTCAAACTAGCGTAAACGATAGCACGTGGTTAAAAACTTTTAAGCGATCTATGTGTCGCAGGCATTTTGTTAGAATGGTCTTTTTACATACATATGGCGTCGTCATTTTGCAAACGCAAAGCGCTTTGTAAATTGCCGAAGGCATAATATTGTTATTGAACTGAATGATGTCAATGAGTATGCAGAAGTACTACTCTGACGGAAATAGGTTAGAAGAGTGGTACTCTTCGTGGTTATTTTTTTTTAAAACCCTTAAAGAATATTTTTTATCTCGAGTTTGTTTGTTTAAATAAATATTTATTAAATAAATATTTATTGTAAACGGCGCGTCGTCAAGGTTGCAAGGTATTTTATAAAATTACGACATTTTACGATATGCCTTAGGCAATTTACAAAGCGCTTCCCGATTGCAAAATGACGACGCCATATGTAAAAAGACCATCCTTACAAAATGCCTGCGACATATGTACTACAATTTTTCATCCAAGCCTCGATTTCAAACTAGCATGCGATAACACGTGACACTAGTAACGCAAACATTTCGAAACCCGATGTCCCATTGTTCGCCAAACGAGTTGGAACATTGACAACGTTTCTGAGATAAAGACTTCAAAGTTTGCGTTACGGCTGGCAGTGTGTGGGATTATGCCTCTTATGATAATGTTATCTTACGCTTAACCCCGCTCTTTTGAACGGCTGTTCGGGAACATCTATTGTTTGCGGTATTGTTACTTTTGGTTAATGCTGTAATATAGTTGCGAAGGTGCGGGACTTGAAGAATAATTTGCTTTAGGCCAATATAGTTCCTGATAGGCTTTGTTAGAGCCTTCTATTGGACGATGTTGATGTCTGCGTAAATTTTTATTTGTTTTCCTAAGAATAGCAGTTAGTTTTTTTAAGCGCGAGGGGAAAATAATAACTCTTATAATCAGACTCCACCAAAGCGGAGATATTCGAACGAAGCTTAGATGTGACCATTCCAAAAAAGATAATACTAACGGCTAATTACGGCACATCGATTTATCTTCGCCCACAAGCCGTTATTTTCCCCTAAATAATAAAATTATTATATCTATTACCCATAATGATAGAGAATGCCATGAGACATTAAGTCCGCCTTTTTTACAATATTGCATGTAAGAAGTGGGTACAATAAAGATTAATAAACCCTATCTGTCTTCTGAGTAAAAGACTGAAATATTAATTGAAAAATGAGCAAGACATCATACCTAAAAAGTTTTAAACCGACTAAGTAAACTGCATAATCACTGATGCGACAAAAGCGGCCTATTTTCTGATCAAGTCATCAAACTTAGCAATTATTTACTCAACCTAATAATACAATAACCGAAAACGTCAGACACAGCCCGCGATATCTAACAGAACGGCAAGATGAGATTCAAAACTTCGGAATACAATATTTCCATCGCAACTTTATTTTGCGGCCGCCGAAAATGAACAAGTTCCACAGAAGCAGTCTGGAGTCGGTAAAGTTTGGATTATTCGGTAAAATTAAATGCAAAACCATCAGCTACTGGTAATTGCGTCCACCTGGGTTTAAGCATTTTAATCATGGGATCCTTGAAGTTCTTTGTGTAATTATGTTGGAGGGGATTTTATTCGATTTGTGAGGATTTGACGGAATTCTCCGAGTTGTTACCGCTTTGGACATTTTCGGTTAGTGTTTAGCAAAGATTTAAATCGTCAGCCACTATGTCCCACCAGAAAACTGTGGCATTTTTTTTTTAAGACGACGTACGATCTAACATGCTGTCACTGCGATAAGAAGCGACCGTTGCTTAAAATTTTTGTGCCAATTTCAAAGCGGGTATGGGGATATGTAACGAATTAAATCTATGATTTTTACGAACACTGCATGATTTTTTTTGGAAATCATTATAACATGACTCATTCACACTGTACATGGTTAAGACCATGCACAGTGTAATAAGAAATAATAAGGTCCCTAGCTGTTATTAGCTACCATTGCTGTAAAGCACCTGTATAGTTCACTTTCTGTAATCTTTTCATTGTAAACAATAATCATCAATCACTTCTTATTGACTTCATTGTCGACATCTAAATATTGTTCTATATGAACAATTTTTCTTCCACGATTTTTTGTTCACTATGTTTGTCTCAATAAGGCGTTCGACACTGTGAGTAGAGAAGGATTATACAGCGTACTGTTGACTATTGGCTGTCCACCAAAACTTCTTGCACTCATTAAATCCTTCCACGACGGCATGAAGGGCTCAGTCATATTTGACGGAGGAAAGTCTGAAGCTTTTGGTGTTAACCGCGGAGTTAGGCAGGGTTGTGTGCTGGCTCCAACCCTTTTTGGTATGTTTTTCTCTGCACTACTGCTGACTGCTTTTGAAAACTGTGATGTCGGAGTGCATCTGCATACAAGAACAGACGGAAAGCTATTTAATATTGGTCTACTAAAGTCCAAAAACAAGCGTCTAGATATAATTGCTAGAGAACTTCTTTACGCAGATGATGCTGCTCTGGTGGCAAACTCTGAAAGCGATCTTCAGGAGCTGGTGACGAGATTTGGACAAGCATGCCGCCTGTATAATATGAGCGTGAACACCAAAAAAACTGTTGTTATGGTGCAAGGAGCAAGCCAACTTCCTAAAATCACACTGGATGGCGTCTTATTGGAAGTTGTGGATCGATTTTGTTATCTTGGTTCTACCACCACATGCTCGCTATCGAATGACAAAGAGATAGATACTCGGATTGGAAGAGCATCGAGTACATTTGGAAAGCTTTTAGCGCGCGTATGGCGTAATCCTAAGCTTAACACCCGCACCAAAGTCCTCGTTTACCAGACTTGTGTTCTGAGCACACTATTGTACGCCTCTGAAACGTGGACTACCTACTTTAAACAAGAACGCAAACTAAATGCTTTCCATATGCGCTGCCTGAGGACTATACTTGGAGTCACATGGCAAGACAAACTGAGCAACGAGGTGGTTCTCTCAAAGACAGAATGCCTCAGCATAACTGCAATGCTGAAGCAAAGGAGACTTCGCTGGCTTGGTCACGTATACCGGATGCCTAACGAGAGACTACCGCGTCAAGTCATGCTGAGCCAGATAGCAAATATAAAGAGACCAATCGGGCGGCCGAACTTACGATTTAAGGACTCCTGCAAGAGGGACATGTTAAGCTTCGGGATTGAACCCGACAGCTGGGAGCAACGCGCCGAAATGAGACCTGAATGGCGTCACGACATCAAGGATGGTGCATCAAAGCACGACAAAGACTGGTTGGAAAAATTTAAGCAAAATAAAATTCGTCGTGCTTTGCCACCTCCTGCATCCTCGCAGTACATCTGCGATCGCTGCGGCAAGATATGCCGTGCTGCTATAGGGCTCTATAGCCACAAACGGAGATGCCAACTCCCATAAACCCACTCGCGCTGCAACAATCATCTGAAATAGATGCTGTGGCCAATATATATGTTTGTGTCAATACTACGTGCTATTACGTGTAACAATGTAAATAATACGTGCGTAGGTACCGCTTTGTTTTCATTTGGACAACTATAATTCCAAAGTAATGTTGTATGCATTTTTGTGATAAGTAATAATTGACTACTAAAAAATGTAAAAGATGCAATCGGTATAAATTGCTTTCGTCGGTAAATATTTCGATTTATATACGATAAACAAAGGTTAAACCGGTTAATGTAATTCATAATTATTAACCCAATCAACCCGACACTTTAAAGTTTCATTTAAAAGCGATTAACGAAACTGTATATTTTACCGCCAGTTAAAATATTAAACAATCAAAATATAAAATGTGACGTTAATATTTTACGCGAAACAATAAAATCGTCTACAGGGCCAGGGTGCAGTTTATACTGAAAGCGACGATTGACACGGATCCAGTTATTAAATCATTAATTATTCAACAATTCATTTTCTGCTCTGCTCAGTATTATTCATTAAATTTTCATTTTTAATTATTGGATGTAAATGATGGAAGGGATTTGAGTGTGGACAATTCACGAGCTCAGCTAAATTAGGACGAAAATTCAGTTTGAATAAAAATTTGAGTGTCAATTTGTACAGCTTTAATGGTCGAGTAATTTAATTGTCTTCGAGAAATAGTGAATAAGTCTCTCGGATTTCGTCGAAGGTCGTTGGAACGCCCGCTGGGCGGCACGTAATATCGCGGCGAACCTAAGGTTTATAATCTCCCTAGCCAGCTTGCAGTATTAAATTGGGCCACAGTGAACTAGACGTAGCGAAGTAAGCTGTTTTAGATAGCAAAGCAGTGTAGTAAGCAATTTTTGAGGACTTGTCATTATCTATAGGCAGGGATCAGTTTCCAACGGCTTTCATTACATAAAAACTGTTTGTATGTCGCGTAATTTTATACAGAAAATGCACAATGCAAATGAACTTTGGTCACGTTATAAAACTACTTTTCTTTCCCACATCAAATAAATTCAAACATACATCTATCTATATCTATAAAACTCAAACGTGACTGACTGACATAGTGATCTATCAACGTACAGCCCAAACCACTGGACGGATCGGGCTGAAATTTGGTATGCAGGTAGATGTTATGACGTAGGCATCCGCTAAGAAAGGATTTTGATTAATTCAACCCCCAAGGGGGTAAAATAGGGGATGAACGGTAGTATGAAACTTTGTCAATTTTAAACCTATCGGGCTGATATTTCGCATACATAAAGCTACTATAACTTACGCATTGCCTAAGCAATCATATTGATAAGTTCTAACCCCCAAGGGGGTAAAATAGGGGATAAACATTAGTATGAAACTTTGTCAATTTTAAACCAATCGGGCTGAGACTTTGCATACATAAAGCTACTATGACGTAGGCATCCCCTTTTAAAGATTATTTGAAAAATCCACCCCTAACGGGAAAAATAGGTGATAAAAGAAACCGAAATCCACGCGGACGTAGTCGCGGGCGCCCGCTAGTTTGAGATAAATTTCAAGAATATTAATATTGACACAATTCTTCACAGACTTAATAAAACTCTTTTGACACAATATCTCACTTGTCACGACGTATCGTAAGAAAGGCGTGATCGATGTTTGTCACACATCTCTGGATTTATTACTGTAGGATAATCCGCTACAAGGTCCTTCCTGGTTTTACTGTTATTGCATAGTGGTCTTGGAAGTTTTATTACTAGGTCTGTGGTTACTAAGCGGAAAATATGTGTGAGATGTACCATGTATCTGCAGTTTGATTTTGATTTAATCCTGTGTTTAAGAGAGAAACGAGTTTGAATTTCGTTGACGGGTTTAAACACAATTGGAAGCATTTAGTGACTTGCATTATTGACCGTTTCGTCTCTAAGATGAAGTTTAATAATGAAACGAACCTAAAATACTTCGATGCTTCCTAATTAAATACATATATAACTATAATAATCATTACCGAAGCATATAAATGTAACGGTAACGAAAACAAAACCAGTTTCCTTTGATATTTAAAACGAATTTGATTACAATGACAAAATATTCTTTTTACGCATTCGACTAAAATAAAGTTCCAAATTACACAAACAAGAATCTCGAAAGTAATTAGATTAAAAATAACAAGAGTGACTAATTTGAAATGAGCTCACAGACACCTTAAAGTATACATAACTATACCGCTTGAAATTCAAATTATTCCTGAAGTTAGACAAATCTAGAAAATTCTACGCCAGTCCGTTCTAAAAGCTTTGCTTACAAAAATAACTCGGTGAAAAGTTGGGCGGACGCATAACGTGGAAAATTAAGACCGACCGAAGTTCTTGTTGAAAAAAGTGGAATAATTTTTCTTCTATCATTTTCTCTGTATATTCATGTAATAACAATTTTTTAATAATCAAATCTGCAGTTTTATATTACTTCTAATATTTAGAACCTTTACGTAATTTTAAACTAACTGTAACATTTAATAAGAATGAGGCAGTTTTTTACAAAAAGTTCCAGGATAACAGCAGTGTTCGTCGATAAACAGCGTCTTATAAGAGCCAAGCGCAGGTTGGTCAAGATGACTCATTTCGATTATATTACGTTTCACTTACTTAAGTTGGTGGTTTTTACTTTTTTTTGATCGTCAGGAAAATGCTTTTTTGCATATACGTTGGCTGCGGAAGCGGTCAATGCTGACAGCACATGAGTATCAACTAGACTCACTTATTATTTTAAAAATGTGTATATAAAGACTATAAATTATTCAGTAGGTAATGTAACAAAAAATAATATTTTATATTTCAAATACTAAAGTACCAGGAGAGCATAGTAATGAAGGCGGTAGTCGATAAACAGCGGCTTGTATGAGACGAGCTCAGGCCGGTGCATAAGTATCTCCTAAGCTTACTTATTATTTTAAAATTTGCACCTATCTAATATAGACTATGAATCATTCAGTAGGTAATAAAACAAAAAAAAATATATTTTATATTTCGTATACCAAAGTACCAGGAGAGCATAGTAATGTAGGCGGTAGTCGATAAACAGCGGCTTGTATGAGACGAGCTCAGGCCGGTCGGGATAACTGCTTCCAGCTCTTAAGTAAATGAGGAGCGCGGCACAGGCACTTTGCATTTTTCATTCTACGCCTTTTAACAAGACTCGGCTGCACTTTCCGCTTGCAAGGAACTCTCATTGGTTTTCATTTGAAACGCAGTTGCTTATTACGATGTTAGTGCGTTGTCGTTGGTAATTATATCTAGGCAATCTGGGTCGTTGGTTAGGAAATAATAATTAGTTTATGAGTAGATGAATTTATTAACAAATATGAAAAAAAAAATCTTAATTTATGTGAACCAGAATGATTCACTTGTAAGTTATCATTAAATATATCTAAATGCAGGTTAATTCTTGTTCCAGAGAAGCAGTAAGAAACTCGATACATCTTTCTGTTATCTTATATGTAGTAGATACCTTAACTTTACTTATATACACTGGATAAATGACATCTTGTCACAGGCAGGATTACAGTTTGTTATGTTAATAATATTCTTATTCTTCTTTTCGTGTCGATGGCAAAAACAAAACTAATATAAAATAATTTTAAATATTTAAAAAAGCTAAATAAAGTCGGCCCAGTACTCGGCGACGCGTATCGCGTTATCTGTCGCATTTATCAGTTCACTCTGAGTACAGGTGGCAGGGCACGTGGGGCATGATATCAAGTGATGCATGGACTGGGGCGAATAACCACATTCTTATTCTGAAATTAAGATATCTTTAGGCAAAACTTTAGGTGGCCAATGATTTTGATTAACTTATTTGCTGATATTTGTTACGACATTGAAGTGAGTTTCTTTAAACCTGCAAGTTAGTTCGGCTGTTTATTGACTAGCGACACAAAACAGCAGTTTGTACGATGTAAACGGCACCAAAGTTCTGGCAGTGTGCTGCCTCATTAAGAAAGTGTAGTTCAACTATAGTGAATGCTGCTGAGTAACTTCGGTCGTCTCTGTGAAGCAGAGACATTTGTCTACTGGTGGAATAAATACAAGTAATTATACAGTAGGTCAAAAAAACAATTATGTATTAAAATCTTATACAGAATTTGAATGTTATTAAAGTTAATTATTAAACACGAATTTAATTAGAGGACATTAGATTGGGAACTCCATAGTAACATTTCACAGAAATCTCATTTGACAATATTCTAACCGTAAATATAAAAATATAAATGGTTCCTTTCAGCCACATTTAAGACAAAGACTATAATTGAAACGTTATCTATACTAATATATAAAGCTGAAGAGTTTGTTTGTATGATTGTTTGTTTGTTTGTTTGAACGCGCTATTCTCAGGAACTACTGGTCCGATTTCAAAAAATCTTTTTGTGTTGGATAGTCCATTTGACGAGGAAGGTTTTAAGGATATTATTGGAAATCGAAATCCACGCGGACGGAGTCGCGGGCGGCCGCTAGTATGAATATAAATACAATGTTGGTAATCTTAGACTTCTGGAGGACTTATCGGAAACATTCACACAAGTGCTTTTGTATCCGTCTTAATTATATATTTTATTTTTCCGTTTCTTCCTACTGATTGTTATTTATAGTAGTTCTAAGAATGCTGTGTACATCTATTACTGGTCCATGTACTAGAATAAGAACCTGCACTGTTTTTTCTATTAAGTTGTGTGCATGTATACTGTTTAATGTACCTTTTAAAAATAAATCATAATGTATCACTTATTATAACGGGAATAGGACTTATATAACCGTAGCACGTATAGTGGCTCATAAAGGAATAAGGAAAACTTGTGAATAGGAAATTTTCGCATTGTAACACTTATAAGGCAGATTGCTATTCATAGAACAAGAAAATTCACTTTAGTCGGTCATTTGTCTGTAACGGGCGGGTTTTCAATGATTCCATTTCTTAACAATGCTTTATTTTGTCCCCATCTGAAGCCGAAGAAAGGGGACTTTTAAATAAATTCCAACTTATATTATGTTATTATGTATGTTATAAGACGGCCGCCCGTGACTTCGTCCCTGTGAATTTCGGTTTTCGCACACATAGTGTTGTATTATGGCTTAAAACATTTCTTTTATTCTATTCGAAGCGGTTGTTCCCGAGATCAGCGCGTTCAAAAGATCAAACAAACAAACAATTAAACTCTTAAAATTTATATTATATAGTGTAGATTTCTGATGTAATTACCGGAGTTAGTGTATGAAAAGGAGGAGGCAATGAAACATCACTCTGTTAATTGTTGTGTGTTTCATCTAAAACAATAATCACTTCTGCGTACGATTCAAAGAGGAGGTGCAGACTTTACAACTATTACACAACTCCAAATCAGTCACGATGCCATGCAAGCCTAAAATATTTTCTATTTATTCATAATTATGTTCCGGACCTCCCCACACACTCATCATCATTGTCCTAGCGCTTAGAACCCTGGGTACGCTACGACTACGAGTATAATCCTGAATTGAAGAGGCTCACTATTAAAATAGAGCGACTGTCGTCTGACCTCCGCAACCCTTACAAGGGAAATCAGACCATTTTGGATCATGGTCAGGAGGATAAAATCATCATTCCTATCCGACAATTTGGCGATTCAAGCCTGCACTGTCTTAACCAAACTGGGATTACCATCACAAAGTGAAGGTGTTCCCAGCGGGACTCGAAGCCACGACCTCCGAGGTTTGAGCATTACACTCTAACCACTACACCACGGAGGCAGTCAAATCTCCCCACACACTAGCAGTCAGTAATCAAATCTTTCACGCCCAGACCGCTCAGATAATCCTACTCGCAAGTATTTGCAATTCAAGGATTTAGCTTCGCAATCCGGATTCACCTCATAGCAATTACGACAGACGGTATGTGTTATGATTATCCTTCATTTGCATGTGGTCTTCATTTCGGAGAACTGCGCTATTCTGTGGGGATTAACCGTCATACCCTTTACTAGTAAACACTCAATTAGGCCCTCTTTAACCCCGGTTAACCACTGGCCTTGCACCTTATTCTAGCCAGGGCTTAGTGACGCGTGAAGTTGCCAACACATCTTAAGGCGTCAAAGTTTGTTAACAACCGTGAACCGTATTAATGGAGATTTGACGACCGATTCCTTTTAATGGGTTAGAAGTTCGCTGGTATGTCAGAGGTCGCGGTCCAGATCTCACTTAGTAGGCAAAATTATTAAATAAATTTGTTCCACCGTCGCGCTAAAATAAAACGGTAAAGTAAAAAATATTCGCCAGAGCGAATAAGTTCATGATCACTAGCGTGATGTTAAGCAGAATAAAGTGGTTTTTTTATTAAGTTATTATGAAATATGTAATTCAGGATACTGTTTAGTCAGAGCAATTAATTTACATTAGGAGATTCTGTCGACGCTGGTTTTTATTTGTATGGATTTTGAGCCATCTCCTTTATATTAATTTTGTCCAAAATACAATATCGGTAATTTAACCTGATCTTAGGGCAGGCGGGGATTAAACGCATCTTTAGACCGAAGTGCGCCTGATGAATTGGTCGTTGTCAGTCTTGTGGAGATTCAGTCGTCAGGTCGACTGACGACTGATACTCATCAGGTACACTGTCATATCAGTAGCTTAATTGGTTATCTAGAGTGCTTGCCTCCGACCAAGCACTTGCATGATTGCAAGAGGTGCCGGGTTCGATCCCCGTTTGAGATCAGATGTTTTTTTCTTCGTTTATTATTTTTAAATACATATGGTCTAAGATCCCGCCATACAAGGACCTTCATCGAGCTGGTTATTGGATGAAACATGTTTTATACTTAATTTAACATGACAATTATTATATTGCATATGGGTTGCCTAGTAAATTTCAGTCCAGGATATGATTAATTTGGACTTAAAAAATTAAAAAATTAATTAAAACACTATTCTTCCAGTTTAGTAATTAATTCCTCCAAAATGATACACAGAATATCTAAGTCTATCGATATCCTTGTTATTTGCACTATCAAATAGCACGCGCACTCTCTTTTTCATAGCGGCAATATTTCACTTTTCAAAATGCGACAACCCTAATTCTGGACTGATTTTTCGGAGGAAACCCTGTACCACCGTGTTCATAATGAAAAAATCTTTATTTTCATTTAACTTTGATTCAATAACTTTTGAATTTTTTGTATTATTTTTTATTTTTTTTATCCTGGACTGAAATTTACTAGGCAACCCATATGCAATATAATTATTGGCATGTAAAATTGTGTATAAAAAATGTTTCATCCAATAACCAGCTCGATGAAGGTCCTTGTATGGAGGGATCTTAGACTAATAGATAAAGGCGCGATAAAGATAAAATAAAACTTAGCTTTTTCAATGCTTAAACAATAAAAAATTTTAAAAATCGTTTATTAATTTCTGTCCGCTTAAATGTTCATTAAAGTATCTACTTCCAAAACCAAACACAAATGAAACGAAACCCAACCAACATAAAACATACTACAGCGGTTTATATAACGAAAATAAATTTCATTGTGGGGCACCCTTCGATCGCCCAAAACAATAGATACGCCAGTTAAATAAACAATGGTACTGTTTTAATTCTGTTAAAATCAATTACTTGTAATTATTTCACCAAATTCAAACGAGCATTTTAAATTAAAATAAATACTTTCGTTTCTTTGTTACGGAAAATTTAAGGGTAGCTCACCTATTGATGTTGTTTTTCTTAAAAATAATTTGGACGTTTCCTATTTAATGTTATGTTATTTTATGTTATAAATTATGTTATGTTATATTAAATGTTATTAAATAGTGCTGCAACGAAGTAGCTTAACAAAACACAATATTTTCAATTCAAATCAAGTATCTTTAATAAGGCAAAGATCGTTTTTTATCCATTTAAATATAGCCCGAAAACAGTCATGTGATAAATCACAGCTATTAGCGTATCGGCTGATACCAATCGTTTGCAATTAGTTAAGTGACCACATTCCCAAGGCAAGTTTGTTACATTATTTTGACGGGGCTTATACATTATACTTTTTTTTTGGAAAAATAATGCACTATTGTGCAAAGGAGTTCTTTAAAACCTAAATAAGGCTGTGAGAGATTTTCTTTCTTGCTAAAATTGAACAATATAGGAGGACTAAGCCTGGAAACAGTCATGTGATAAATCACAGCTATTAACGTATCGGCTGATACCAATCGTTTGCAATTAGTTAAGTGACCGCATTTCCAAGGCAATTATGTTACATAGAATTTCCCTTTGCCCTCGTCAAACTTGCGAATGATGAATGTTCTGTACCCCAATGCCTAATCTGGTGTTCAAGGTCAACTAAATGCTGTTTATTTATTAACTATAAAAATAAATTATGGGCTGAGCTCCTTTGGCAAAGGCCGAAATAGCAACTGAGAATAAAAACGCTAAGATGATCTTACTACTATTATAAAGGCGAAAGTTTGTATGTGTGGATATATGGATGTATGGATGTATGGATGTTTGTTACTCTTTCACGTAAAAACTACTGAATGGATTTGAATGAAACTTTACCACAATATAGCTTATACATCAGAATAACACATAGGATATTGGAAATCGAAATAATATATCACTTTACAAGTACAATGAACTCAACTCCGTGTAATAAGTAGAGATAGTATTACATATATCAGTACTACTAGTACTTTCTACAGTTGCACATTGTGATTAGTAATAGAGAGCACATGTGCTTACGCAGAAACTTATGTACACCGTAATCCCAACTAATATTATAAATGCAAAAGTAACTCTGTCTGTCTGTCTGTCTGTTACGCTTTCCCGCTTAAACCTCGCAACCGATTTTGATGAAATTTGGTACAGACAATCTTTAGACCCTGAGACAGAACATAGGCTACTTTTTATTTCGAAAAAAAGAAATCTACGCGGACGGAGTCGCGGGCGGCCGCTAGTAAATCATAAATCCTGCGTTCTTGGCTGATTATGAAAGATTTTCCGCCGTATTCTAAAATGTCTAGAAGGATATTATTACTATCAAAAACAACCAGTAGTCCGTTAACAATAAATTTGACGTAAGTATACAATGTACGCTATTTTCAATCAGACTCAAGGTGTCTCTTTCATACCCCAACTTACTAGCCAGCCGTCCAACCGTGAGGAAGCAATAAAACTAATTGACATAAAACTGTAGATGATTCACAATTCAAATGTAGCGAACAGGTGTCGGTGCCCCATAAAAATAATCTCCAAGTAAAGGACAGCCGGCGTCTAAAGTGAGATAAATTGCGTTTTACTATCAGACTAAGGACCTATTGTACTGGACCATTGTGATAAAAAATATATCGTGTTACTTCTGCCTCATTACCGATACACTAAAATTATTATCTTCATTGTCACTGAACATCACAAATCCTAATATAACTTAAAACTTTACAAGTCAAAACATCGTAAGTCAAGAGGGACGTATTAAAGATATTATGTTTAAGAAAATTAGTCACCCTTTGGAAATGTAACCAAAGCTGTTGGCAATCTTAATTGCTTGGATCCAACGTTTGTCGCCAAAGTTTGTCTTTTCGAGAAGCTTTTAGTAAACCTGAAATGAAAACTCAACATGACAATTATTATCTACACTTTCGTTGATGTTAATCGAATAGTCAATTTGAAAATGTAAATCGCAGATCACTCAATACATGTTTAATAAGTAAATTATTTTCCACAAGCAAGCAATGTATCGAATAGCCAATTTGAGAATATTCTCAGATCACTCAATTAATGTTAAATAAGTAAAATATTTTTCACAAGCAAGCAATGTATTTGTGATCCTTGTTGTTGTTGGAGTCCATAGTCGGTGTTTGACCCGTACCGTACCATAAGACTAGCAACCGACTGCGACTCCGTTCGCGTGGATTTCGAATTCCAATAGCCTAAAAACCTTCCTCGTCAACACAAATATAATTTTTCAAATGGGACTAGTAGTTCCTGAGATAAGCGCGTTCAAACAAACAAACAAATATACATACAAACAAACTCTTCAGCTTTATCTATTAGTATAGATATATAGATATAAATAGCATTGCTTTTTTAATTGAAAAAAGAATCGAAGTTGAAGTTTTCTTTCTTTTTTGGCTATTAACTTGCGCACATAGGTTATAATAGGCCATGAATAAATACTTTTCACGTCCAAATCGCAGAACAAATGGTAATCCCCTCGTACAGAAACGAGTTTTTGTTGCAAAGCTTGAGAGTAGCGTCCACCAATTTAAAACCAACGTGAATTGATTTTTTTTCTTGCATCACTGATGGCCTGGAGATTTGTAATGGTTACTGGAAAAAGCTTTACTATTCCGTTTCTGTTCAAAGAAAGTCTCTTAATAATTTTGTTACAGGGTTTTGTGTTAATATAAGGATGACATTGTAAGTCAAATACGAGTAAGTCTGTGGTGTTAAATCTATTGAGAACCCTAAATATTATAACGAGTAGCAGAATTTGATCTCGATTGTCATAATCACCTAAGGTCACTTTTGCCTAAAGTTAAACATAATAATATACACTTTTTGTCAGTAACCATGCAATCCAAGATCCTTTTTTTTGTTTCAAGCCAAGGTGATTAATCTACCGATTAGAATTTTGTGGTTCGTTTAGGAAAATATTAAGGTTGACGTATGATAAAATTTTAAAAACGAGCCACCTTTTATCAAATTATGTTACCTGATGTTAAGCTACTGACGTTTAAAATTAGTTAAATACTAAAATGTTTTCAATTTGTTTGTCCCTTTTGTTTGTTTTTCCGTTCGTAAGCAAGCATAGTTAACGCTTCTTGCTTGGTTTGCTCATAAACAAAAAATAAGTTTTGTAAAAATGAAAAATGTAACACAAGTGAATCCCAAAGCAACAATTAATTTTACAAAAGCGTACATTTGGAATAATTCATCGTGAAAACACATACGGAGTCTTCTGTTGAATCCAGCTAGATATGATGAAATCTATATGAAGAAAGATAGAAATTAGTTAATCAAAACGCATAGCAAAATTCCAATCCAACAACTAAGTCACATTACTATTAATATCGCGTCTGATCGCAGTTCCAGCTGCAGACCGCGTGCAGAACTTGCTCGTAGTTCTCAAGCCGCTGTCACTAAAGTCCGCGGCGTGACGTATGTCACGGTTAAGTCGCGAGGAGTTTGCAGTTGCGACGCAGCTTATCGCTAAGCGTTTACCAACTACTTGATACCAACGCTTCAAGGATTTCATATCCGAAATGATAAATAGAGTGCAAATGTCTGTTTTATACCGGTCTGGTGCTCGGGTCATTACACTTTTTTTTTAAATAGCTCGGTATATGGGCTCTTCTCTGCCTGATGTTAAGTTACTGACGTTTAAAATTAGTTGAATACTAAAATATTTTGTATTTTTTTGTCCCTTATGTACAAAAAAAAAGTTTTGTAAAAATTAAAAATGTACAACAAGTGAATCCCAAAGCAACAATTAATTTTACAAAAAACGTACATTTGGAATAATTCATCGTGAAAACACATACGTAGTCTTCTGTTGAATCCAGCTAGATTTGATGTAATCTAAATGTAGAAAGATAGAAATTAGTTCATCAAAATGCATAGCAAAATTCCAATCCAACAACTAAGCCACGTTACTATTAATATCGCGTCTGATCGCAGTTCACAGCTCCAACCGCGTGCAGAACTTGCTCGTAGTTCTCAAGCCGCTGTCACTAAAGTCCGCGGCGCGATGTATGTCACGGTTAAGTCGCGAGGAGTTTGCAGTTGCGACGCAGCTTATCGCTCAGCGTTTACCAACTACTTGATACCAACGCTTCAAGGATTTCATATCTGAAATGATGAATAGAGTGTAAGTGTAGGTTTTTAAACCGGTCTGGTCATTAAAAGGACGTTAAAAATAATTATGTAACAAAAAGATTTTTACTTGATTGTTCCTTTTGTTTGTTTCTACGTTCTTAAGCATGCATAGTACTTACATGCTTCAAGCTTAGTTTGGAAAAACGAAAAACATCAGTTTTTAAATTAAAAAGAATTTACAAGACTATTAATATCGCGTCTGATCGCAGTTCACAGCTCCAGACCGCGTGCAGAACTTGCTCGTAGTTCTCAAGCCGCTGTCACTAAAGTCCGCGGCGTGATTATGTCACGGTTAAGTCGCGAGGAGTTTGCAGTTGCGACGCAGCTTATCGCTTAGCGTTTACCAACTACTTGATACCAACGCTTCAAGGATTTCATATCTGAAATGATAAATAGAGTGTAAGTGTTGGTTTTATACCGGTCTGGTGCTCTGGTCATTACACTTTTTTTTTATAATAGCTCGATATATTGTCTCTTCTCTGCCTGATGTTAAGCTACGGACGTTTAAAATTATTTAAATACTAAAATATTATTCATTTGTTTGGTCCTTTTGTTTGTTATTCCTTTCTTAAGCAAGCATAGTAAACGCTTTTAGCTTGTTTGCTCAGAAGCAAAAAATAAGTTTTGTAAAAATGTAAAATGTACAACAAGTTTAGCCTAAAGTAACAATTAATTTTACAAAAGCGTACATGTGGAATAATTCATCGTGAAAACACAAACGGAGTCTTCTGTTGAATCCAGCTAGATATGATGTAATCTAAATGTAGAAAAGTAGAAATTAGTTAATCAAAATGCATAGCAAAATTCCAATCCAACAACTAAGCCACGTTACTATTAATATCGCGTCTGATCGCAGTTCACAGCTAGAGATCGCGTGCAGAACTTGCTCGTAGTTCTCAAGCCGCTGTCACTAAAGTCCGCGGCGTGATGTATGTCACGGTTAAGTCGCGAGGAGTTTGCAGTTGCGACGCAGCTTATCGCTTAGCGTTTACCAACTATGTATTCGATACGAACAGTTCAAGGGTTTCATATCCGAAAAAATAAATAGAGTGTAAGTGTAGGTTTTTATACCGGTCTGGTGCTCTGGTCATTACACTTTTTTTTATAATAGCTCGGTATATTGTCTCTTCTCTGCCTGATGTTAAGCTACGGACGTTTAAAATTATTTAAATACTAAAATATTATTCATTTGTTTGGTCTTTTTGTTTGTTATTCCTTTCTTAAGCAAGCATAGTAAACGCTTTTAGCTTGTTTGCTCAGAAGCAAAAAATAAGTTTTGTAAAAATGTAAAATGTACAACAAGTTTAGCCTAAAGTTACAATTAATTTTACAAAAGCGTACATGTGGAATAATTCATCGTGAAAACACAAACGGAGTCTTCTGTTGAATCCAGCTAGATATGATGTAATCTAAATGTAGAAAAGTAGAAATTAGTTAATCAAAATGCATAGCAAAATTCCAATCCAACAACTAAGCCACGTTACTATTAATATCGCGTCTGATCGCAGTTCACAGCTCCAACCGCGTGCAGAACTTGCTCGTAGTTCTCAAGCCGCTGTCACTAAAGTCCGCGGCGCGATGTATGTCACGGTTAAGTCGCGAGGAGTTTGCAGTTGCGACGCAGCTTATCGCTTAGCGTTTACCAACTACTTGATACCAACGCTTCAAGGATTTCATATCCAAAATGATAAATAGAGTGCAAGTGTAGGTTTTTATACCGGTCTGGTAATTAAACAGATGTTAAAAATAATTATGTAACAAAAAGATTTTTACTTGATTGTCCCTTTTGTTAATTTCTACGTTCTTAAGAATGCATAGTACCTACATGCTTCGTTTGGAAAAACGAAAAACATCCGTTTTGTAAATTAAAAAGAAAGTACAAGACGTTTATTAACAATTAATTTTATAAAAAGCGTACATTCAGAATAATTCTTTGCAAAAACTTAGGTAGCTTTCTGTAAAATGCTGCTAGATTTGATCTAATCTAGGTGGAATGATAATTTGGTTTATCGAAATACTTCTCAAAATTACTAGCTAACAACAAAACCGTGTGACTATTAATATCGCGTCTGATCGCAGTTCACAGCTGCAGACCGCGTGCAGAACTTGCTCGTAGTTCTCAAGCCGCTGTCACTAAAGTCCGCGGCGTGATGTATGTCACGGTTAAGTCGCGAGGAGTTTGCAGTTGCGACGCAGCTTATCGCTTAGCGTTTACCAACTGCTTGATACCAAAACTTCAAGGATTTCATATCCGAAATGATAAATAGAGTGTAAGTATAGGTTTTTATACCGGTCTGGTGCTCTGGTCATTACACTTTTTTTTTAAATAGCTCGGTATATTGGCTCTTCTCTGCGTGATGTTAAGTTACTGACGTTTAAAATTAGTTAAATACTAAAATATTTTCTATTTTTTGTCCCTTTTGTTCGTTTCTACGTTCTTAAGCAAGCATAGTAATCGCTACTAGCTTGGTTTGCTCATAAGCAAAAAAAAAGTTTTGTAATAATGAAAAATGTACACCAAGTTTAGCCTAATACAACAATTAATTTTACAAAAGTATGAAAACACATACGGAGTCTTCTGTAGAATCCAGCTTGATTTGATGTAATCTAAATGTAGAAAGATAGAAATTAGTTCATCAAAATGCCTAGCAAAATTCCAATCCAACAACTAAGCGACGTTACTATTAATATCGCGTCTGATCGCAGTTCACAGCTCCAACCGCGTGCAGAACTTGCTCGTAGTTCTCAAGCCGCTGTCACTAAAGTCCGCGGCGCGATGTATGTCACGGTTAAGTCGCGAGGAGTTTGCAGTTGCGACGCAGCTTATCGCTTAGCGTTTACCAACTACTTGATACCAACGCTTCAAGGATTTCATATCCAAAATGATAAATAGAGTGCAAGTGTAGGTTTTTATACCGGTCTGGTAATTAAACAGATGTTAAAAATAATTATGTAACAAAAAGATTTTTACTTGATTGTCCCTTTTGTTAATTTCTACGTTCTTAAGAATGCATAGTACCTACATGCTTCGTTTGGAAAAACGAAAAACATCCGTTTTGTAAATTAAAAAGAAAGTACAAGACGTTTATTAACAATTAATTTTATAAAAAGCGTACATTCAGAATAATTCTTTGCAAAAACTTAGGTAGCTTTCTGTAAAATGCTGCTAGATTTGATCTAATCTAGGTGGAATGATAATTTGGTTTATCGAAATACTTCTCAAAATTACTAGCTAACAACAAAACCGTGTGACTATTAATATCGCGTCTGATCGCAGTTCACAGCTGCAGATCGCGTGCAGAACTTGCTCGTAGTTCTCAAGCCGCTGTCACTAAAGTCCGCGGCGTGATGTATGTCACGGTTAAGTCGCGAGGAGTTTGCAGTTGCGACGCAGCTTATCGCTTAGCGTTTACCAACTGCTTGATACCAAAACTTCAAGGATTTCATATCCGAAATGATAAATAGAGTGTAAGTATAGGTTTTTATACCGGTCTGGTGCTCTGGTCATTACACTTTTTTTTTAAATAGCTCGGTATATTGGCTCTTCTCTGCGTGATGTTAAGTTACTGACGTTTAAAATTAGTTAAATACTAAAATATTTTCTATTTTTTGTCCCTTTTGTTCGTTTCTACGTTCTTAAGCAAGCATAGTAATCGCTACTAGCTTGGTTTGCTCATAAGCAAAAAAAAAGTTTTGTAATAATGAAAAATGTACACCAAGTTTAGCCTAATACAACAATTAATTTTACAAAAGTATGAAAACACATACGGAGTCTTCTGTAGAATCCAGCTTGATTTGATGTAATCTAAATGTAGAAAGATAGAAATTAGTTCATCAAAATGCCTAGCAAAATTCCAATCCAACAACTAAGCGACGTTACTATTAATATCGCGTCTGATCGCAGTTCACAGCTCCAGACCGCGTGCAGAACTTGCTCGTAGTTCTCAAGCCGCTGTCACTTAAGTCCGCGGCGTGATGTATGTCACGGTTAAGTCGCGAGGAGTTTGCAGTTGCGACGCAGCTTATCGCTTAGCGTTTACCAACTACTTGATAACAACGCTTCAAGGATTTCATATCCGAAATGATAAATAGATTGCAAGTGTAGGTTTTTAAACCGGTCTGGTCATTAAACGGACGTTAAAAATGATTATGTAACTAAAAGATTTTTACTTGATTGTTCCTTTTGTTTGTTTCTACGTTCTTAAGAATGCATAGTACTTACATTGGGAAAACGAAAAACATCAGTTTTGTAAATTCAAAAGAAAGTACAAGACGTTTATAAACAAAATATAATTTTATAAAAAGCGTACATTTAGAATAATTGATTGCAAAAACTTAGGTAGCTTTCTGTAAAATGCTGCTAGATTTGATCTAATATAAGTGGAATGATAATTTAGTTTTTCGAAATACTTCTCAAAATTACTAGTCAACAACAAAACCGCGTGACTATTAATATCTCGTCTGATCGTAGTTCACAGCTGCAGACCGCGTGCAGAACTTGCTCGTAGTTCTCAAGCCGCTGTCACTTAAGTCCGCGGCGTGATGTATGTTATATGTTCACGGTTAAGTCGCGAGGAGTTTGCAGTTGCGACGCAGCTAATCGCTTAGCGTATACCAACTACTTGATACCAACGCTTCAAGGATTTCATATCCAAAATGATAAATAGAGTGTAAGTGTAGGTTTTAATAACGTCCTGTATAAGAAATATACTAGCAGGCAAATATCGCCACTTGACTCCAACAGTATCTTCAACCCGACCGTTGTAGGTATGTGCTGTTCGCGGACAAAAATTAAATAATAAATTTGTATCCGCGAATAGCACATGTTATAAAAACTAATGTGTGCTGTTCGCGGACAAGGAATCGTGATATTCAATATTGTGATATTCATTTTTGTGCTCTAAGTGGACTACGTCGGTTTTTATACCGGTCTGGTAATTAAACGGATGTTAAAAATAATTATGTAACAAAAAGATTTTTACTTGATTGTCTCTTTTGTAAATTTCTACGTTCTTAAGAATGCATAGTACCTACTTGCTTCGTTTGGAAAAACGAAAAACATCCGTTTTGTAAATTAAAAAGAAAGTACAAGACGTTTATTAACAAATAATTTTATAAAAAGCGTACATTCAGAATAATTCATTGCAAAAACTTAGGTAGCTTTCTGTAAAATGCTGCTAGACTTGATCTAATATAAGTGGAATTATAATTTAGTTTAACGAAATACTTCTCAAAATTACTAGCTAACAACAAAACTGTGTGACTATTAATATCGCGTCTGATCGCAGTTCACAGCTGCAGACCGCGTGCAGAACTTGCTCGTAGTTCTCAAGCCGCTGTCACTAAAGTCCGCGGCGTGACGTATGTCACGGTTAAGTCGCGAGGAGTTTGCAGTTGCGACGCAGCTTATCGCTAAACTATGTATTTGATACGAACCGTTCAAGGATTTCATATCCGAAATGATAAATAGATTGCAAGTGTAGGTTTTTAAACCGGTCTGGTCATTAAACGGACGTTAAAAATGATTATGTAACTAAAAGATTTTTACTTGATTGTTCCTTTAGTTTGTTTCTACGTTCTTAAGCATGCATAGTACTTACTTTGGGAAAACGAAAAACATCAGTTTTGTAAATTCATAAGAAAGTACAAGACGTTTATAAACAAAATATAATTTTATAAAAAGCGTACATTTAGAATAATTTATTGCAAAAACTTAGGTAGCTTTCTGTAAAATGCTGCTAGATTTGATCTAATCTAAGTGGAATGGTAATTTAGTTTATCGAAATACTTCTCAAAATTACTAGTCAACAACAAAACCGCGTGACTATTAATATCTCGTCTGATCGCAGTTCACAGCTGCAGACCGCGTGCAGAACTTGCTCGTAGTTCTCAAGCCGCTGTCACTAAAGTCCGCGGCGTGATGTATGTCACAGTTAAGTCGCGAGGAGTTTGCAGTTGCGACGCAGCTTATCGCTTAGCGTTTACCAACTACTTGATAACAACGCTTCAAGGATTTCATATCCGAAATGATAAATAGATTGCAAGTGTAGGTTTTTAAACCGGTCTGTTCATTAAACGGATGTTAAAATGATTATGTACATAAAATATTTTTATTAGATTGTCCCTTTTGTTCGTTTCTACGTTCTTAAGCATGCATAGTACATACATGCTTCAAGCTTAGTTTGGAAAAACGAAAAACATCAGTTTTTAAATTAAAAAGAATTTACAAGACTATTAATATCGCGTCTGATCGCAGTTCACAGCTGCAGACCGCGTGCAGAACTTGCTCGTAGTTCTCAAGCCGCTGTCACTAAAGTCCGCGGCGTGATGTATGTCACGGTTAAGTCGCGAGGAGTTTGCAGTTGCGACGCAGCTTATCGCTTAGCGTTTACCAACTACTTGATACCAACGCTTCAAGGATTTCATATCCGAAATGATGAATAGAGTGTAAGTGTAGGTTTTTATACCGGTCCGGTGCTCTGGTCATTACATATTTTTTTGTAATAGCTCGGTATATTGGCTCTTCTCTGCCTGATGTTAAGTTACTGACGTTTTAAATGATTTACATTCTTTATTTGTTTGTCCCTTTTGTTTGTAATCCCGTTCGTAAGCAAGCATAGTAAACGCTTCTAGCTTGGTTTGCTCAAAAGGAAAAAAAAAAGTTTTGTATAATGAAAAATGTATTGCACAACAAGTTTAGCCTAAAGTAACAATTAATTTTACGAAAGCGTACATTTTGAATAATTCATCGTAAAAACACATACTCGTACGTAGTCTTCTAATCCAGCTAGATTTGATGTAATCTAAATGTAGAAAGATAGGAATTAGTTCATCAAAATGCATAGCAAAATTCCAATCCAACGACTAAGCCACGTGACTATTACTATCGCGTCTGATCGCAGTTCACAGCTGCAGACCGCGTGCAGAACTTGCTCGTAGTTCTCAAGCCGCTGTCACTAAAGTCCGCGGCGTGATGTATGTATGTCACGGTTAAGTCGCGAGGAGTTTGCAGTTGCGACGCAGCTTATCGCTTAGCGTTTACCAACTACTTGATACCAACGCTTCAAGGATTTCATATCTGAAATGATAAATAGAGTGTAAGTGTAGGTTTTTATACAGGTCTTGCTATTTAAAGGGACGTTAAAAATAATTATGTAACTAAAAGATTTTTACTTGATTGTTTCTTTTGATTGTTTTTACGTTCTTAAGCATGTACAACTTACATGCTTCAAGCTTAGTTTGGAAAAACGAAAAACATCAGTTTTTTTAATTAAAAGGAAAGTACAAGACGTTTATTAACAATTAATTTTATAAAAAGCGTATATTTAGAATAATTCATTGCAAAAACTTAGGTAGCTTTCTATAAAATGCTGCTAGACTTGATCTAATATAAGTGGAATTATAATTTAGTTTATCGAAATACTTCTCAAAATTACTAGCCAACAACAAAACCGTGTGACTATCAAATATATATAGAGCGGAAAGTAGGTATTTACACCGGTCTGGCCATTGTGACCTAAAATTTCAAACTTTAATTGAATGTTTAATTGTTATTTTTTTAAATATGTGTTCTTAAGCGTTCATAGTACAAGCTACAGAAATAGTTTGGTCATAAGCAAAAAATCTGTTTTGTTAGAATAAATAAAAAATACCGAAACCTTCAGCCTCAAGCAATATTAATTTAAAATCATTTTTTTTTGGAGTAACTAGTTGTAAAAACAAATTATGTAAAAAGTGCAAATGACACACTAAAGGCAAACCTATAGGTACTAAAATAATTTTACGAGTGTATTAGGGTTATTCATATGGCAAACTGTTCGAATTAAACCCAAGTCATATCATAAAGTTACACACGCGAATTTCTACCGATATTTTGATCATTTGAACAAACGACGTCGTACACTCAACTCCAGAAATTCGATTTTATGACGTCATCACCCTATCGTGCCGTGGCAGGCTGAAAATATTCCAATTCAAAATCTTATTGGCTCTGGCACACCGTGTTTTGAGGTAACACATTCAAAATATTTTTTTAAACGAAGTTATAAAAACTATTCATTGTGATAAAGTATCCGAAAAAATCCGAGGGCTAACAACAATTTTTTCATGAAAATATTCAGGAATTTTAATGCGTATGTAGTCTTACATATGTATATATCTTTTATCCTACTACTATTATAAAGGCTAAAGTTTGTAAGTATGGATGTATGGATGTTTTTTACTCTTTCACGTAAAAACCACTGAATGGATTGGAATGAACTTTACCACAATATATCTTATACATCAGAATAACACATAGGATATTGGAAATCGAAATCCACGCGGACGGAGTCGTGGGCGGCCGCTAGTTTTTTCATAAAAATATTCAAGCATTTTAATACGTATGTAGTCTTATCATCTTAGTGCTTCTCCAGGTTCAATCCTCGGGCATTGTCTTGGGTCCTAGGATACGTTCGACTATCATCCTAAATTGATTGAAAACAGCCTGGTTATTACATTGGAGTGACTGTCGTCAAAGTCGGTGCCAACGGCTAAACGTGCCTTTCGAAGCATGGAATCATCGTTCTTATCAGATAATCTAGATGTCTATCAGGTGATAAAAGACTGCAATAACACTCAGCAGGCCATTTACGTCGAAGTGCTAGTAGGTAAAAAAAGATATGTCGTGCAAAATAATTTCTATGTAAACCAAATTGCAAAATAAAACACTTTGTCTTTGAATATCCTAACCAAACTGAGAAAGTGGGGGATACAAACCCACGAACTCCGCGGTTTTTGAGTCCAGCGCTCTAACCACTACACCACGGAGACAGTTTTTCTAGTTTTTTCAATAATGTGTGTGTTCTTTTGGCTACGATTAATTATTTCTTAAGATGAGCACCATGAGCCAAAGTCACTAAAAACAAGGGATCTCTAGCCTCGCATACCCCTTAATTTCAAAAAAAAAAAACAGAAATAATCGTGCAAAAGTATTCATTTTGATTTGAACTTTACAAGCAAGCATTAGCAATTTGGTTCGTCAAACCCTGTTAAGCAATTTGCTGATCAAACTAATCTTTATTTAACTTTTGCTTTTTGTATTTAGAACTAGCTTTACACACGTCTTAACCCACGTAGAATTATCAAGATTTCTGTTTAATCCTGCATTAAATCGTGATATAAGTTCTAGGTCAGCCCATACCCTGTCTGTATATATTTTTTTCATCACAATACGTTTAGCTATTTCAGCGTGATTGACGGACAAACATCCAAATAAAGTAACTTTCTTTGGTCCACGTTGGTAACTGCTGTTTGGTAACCAGCTAGGTTTTTTTTACTTTCATAACTAGGTAGGATAGCCAAGATGCCACTTTGACGAATTCGCCAGACGCTTTCGTGTCTATACTAATATAATAGAGCTGAAGAGTTTGTTTGTAAGTTTGTTTGTTTGAAGGCGTTGTTCTCATTAACTATTGGTTTCAAAAAATATTTTTGCGTTCGATAGTCTATTAGTCGAGGAAGGCATTAATATTAATAATAATAATATGTAGAGCGTAGGGACGTGACGACCCCATCGCCCGTTGATGGAAGTTGGAGCTCCTCCTTGAGGAGTTACAACTTCCATCAATGCAATCAGTCACCGCAGGGCAGCTTGTGGCGAGCTGTTGGTGTGTGGCGACACCACGGACCCGAGACCTCCCGGGGGAACTTTACCATCTTCTCCCCCACCTCTGGCTTGCCTTAATTGGCCGTCCAGAGTGGAGCGCAAGAGCTATATGCTTGATGGGTGGAAGTGCTCAATCTGCGTAATAGCGGGGAACGGCTGACCGACCAAACGCGATCCAGAAACCGGTGCACACCTCTCGGCACCCTTAGCCAACCACGCCGGTGTTGCTCCCTTGCTGCCCGCGACCCTAGTGGCCGCTTGGAGTGGTAGCTGTTTTTGGGGGGCCCATCTAGTGGGAGGCGAGTCACCGTCTGCCAGGAGTAAAACATTGAGACATTTTGCATGGCAGACGTCCGTTGTCTCAACCAATAGCCCAGATAACCGGAACACAAAATTACACCCAATAGAACTAAACTTTTTTTTTATTCCATTTTTTGTTGTTTGCAATAGTTATTGCATTTGCCAGGTGCTGTCTTTGAATAGATCTGTATTTATTCAGAGATAGTGCCTGGCAGATGTACACATTCCAATTTAGATCAAATGGTACCAAAAAGCCTCTGCGCTGTTGGCTTTGGCCCCACGCATGCTTCAAAGGACCGGGTCCCTATGGACCCGTGAATTTCCAATGTACCTACATAATATGTATAACACTATCTGTAAAGAGGCCGAATTCCACGCGAACGTTGTCGCGGGCGGCCGCTAGTTAAACTATATTTTTAAAGCTCATTATCCCCATTTATCAGTGGTCTGGCAGCATGTTTCAGATTCGGCCAAATATTTATATGACTATGGACGGCAATGGAACTGAATCTATAAATATTTTTTCAGAAATTAAGTAATTTGAAGCGTTGTTCGCAAAACGTGAGTCGCAGTGATTATGCAAAGCGAGTCTGCTTTGTCAAACTTTTTTTTAAATGTATTAATACCAGCGGCCGTCTTTAAATTCTTCCGCGTGGATTTCAGATCCCTTTTTTCACAATAAAAGGTAGCCTATGTTCTTTATCAGGGTCCAAAGCTGTCTGTGCCAAATATCATCAAAATCGGTTTAGGGGCTTAAGCGGAAAAGTGTAACAGACAGACAGACGGAGTTACTATCGCAGTTATAACATTAGTAGGCATTTCTGCATCGGACTGACAGAGTTATTATATACCAACTTGACTATGGTCAAACTTACCGTCTGAACATTATTATAATAATGACCCTAAGTTCAGACGGTAAGTGTGCAACTAAGCTTGATGTTTGAGAATCGATGTATTTGCAAATTAAAAATCGTTTATGTCAAACTATTGTCGAATAGATCCAGATTTTTTGTAGTAAATGATACCATACTATGGATTACTATAATTATGAGTACATGAAATGGTGTTCATATTAAAGTCACTCGTTTAAATATTTTTAACATATCCGGTGTCTAAATGATCAGTTCTCGTCATCCCAATATTGGAGCAACTAGTACCCATTTTCAAATTTAAGTTTAAAAGTTTAATTTTTGTTTAAAATTGTATTATTTATTAAAGAATTAAAGCCGAAATTATATGAAAATATGCCATACTTAATGAAAATGTTTGAAGTTGCCACTAAATGAAGAAATCCACTATAAATATTAATATGTAGCATTTTACTAAGCTTTTTGTTGTCATTAAATAACTCAATATTTCTTTCACTCATCAAATTCATCATCCTCCTGCCCTTATCGCACACTAGGTGGGTACGGCGCAACATGTTTTCTCCTTCCACTTATACTTTAGTAGTGGTAGAGCCATGCTGTTTCACAGTACGAATGGGCCGGCTCGTCCGGGAAAGTACCACCCTCTCACATAACATCAGCGTGAAATAATAGTATCTGCTATTGTGTTTCATCTGGTTTGTGAGTGTGATGGAGGCCCACACACCCATATCCCACCAGTAAAAAGCCGGCAACACATCAGCGATACCTCTGGTGTCGCGGATGCACATGGGCGGCGGTGATTGCTTACCATCAGGTTACCGCCTCTGCCATAAAAAAAACTCACTCCTATCAGCCGTCAACTCTACATTCACTCCTTTCACGCCCATATCATACTTCACGTTACATCTTTCATTCATCAAATTGTTCACGTGTTATTCCATATTATACCATTTTCCCCTAGTAACAATATTTCAATTACTGTAATAATTATTATCAGTTGAAATGGAAAACAAATAATGTGTAATGAATAATGAAATTTCAACAGAATACCGAATTATAAATTTAACGGGAAGTTTAGAGATTAATAATAAATGAAATACGCCGAATTGAAATGAAATGTACATTACTGAGTATAAATGTATTATTAGTTCAAAATAGTACAATATATGCTCATGTTAAATCTGAACCAGATAATACTTTTTCATTAATCGAGCGCTAGTGATAAACAGATGTATCATCCTTTCTAAAGCATTATAACAAATTTTGACTATGAGTTTTAGTATAAATACACATTTTTAGAATGATTGTATCAGTATTCACAGGATAGATAGTAATCACAACAATGTTTCGTGTCACTATTCTCTTCGCAATTTTGGCTTCAGTCCTGGTAGGTATCGTTGCAGAATATTCTGTAACTAAAACCGCCCGCGTCTCCTTCCGCGTGGATTTCGGTTATGCTATAGCCTTCCTCGTCACATGGACTATCCGACACAAAAATATTTTTTTAATTCCAACCCGTAGTTCCTGATGTTAGCGCGTTCAAACAAACAAACTGTTCAGCTTCATTATATTAATTCAAATGATAACTAAAGTCTTATTCGTATCGTAATTACAGGGACAAGATAGTGCACCAGATGAGCGCTGTAATAAATTCGGCTGGGTAAGTAAAACATACTCTTTATTCTCACACTGACCTTTTGTACCTACTTATTGTGTGGTCAATAAAGTTTTTATAAGTAAACTAGCCTTCCGCCCGTGACTTTGTCCGCGTCTCTTCCCGTTCCGTCGGCCCGTCATTTAGTTCATATTTTTTTCTTGCCTAAAAACCATCCCTGGACATAAAAGATAATTTAAAAAAAGAATTGACTAAATTGGTCCAGGTGTTATTGAGTTATGCGCTTACCAACACATTTTGCGATCGATTTTTTAAGATAAAATATAAACTGCATAAATATACAAAACGCATAAGAGGCTATAGAGACTTAATACTGTTCTCGCCTAGCATTTGCACTACTTTAGACAGAGGATTGTCAGTATTATGATCAAATCTTTCCTTAATTTGTATCAAAACTTCCAGTTTCTATACATCTTATACTAATATGTTATATTTATTTAATATTTTTATTTATAAATTTGTTTTCAGGCAACGCAGGCCCAGAGGTATATACCTTACAAACTAAAATATATAAAAAATAATAACAGTTTTTGTTAGTGAATACAATGTAATATCTATATTAGTAAAACGGTCGCTTATAAAGCTCAAGAGATTGTTTGAAGGCTCTTATATCAGGAAAATACAGGCTCGAGCTTAAAAAAATATGTCTGCGTAGGATAGCTATTTATCGACATAGGCTTTAAGCTATAATACACATAGTGTGCGAAAGCCAAAATCCTGGGGACGAAGTTAACTGATGAAAGTGTTTGGTTTCAGGATACCTTACACTGTTGCAAAATGGATGAAATGAAAGCGGTAGCTAAAAATTCTATGCAAATTATTAAAGAATGCTTTGAGCTACCCGAGGATTCTGTAAGTTTAAAAAAAATTCGAAAAAAAATACTGTAATTAATTTAAATTTTTCAGCACTTACGAAAGAAGATCCGCCAAACCCCACACGAAGTTAGCCCAAGCCCGACGACTTAGCAATGTATCTGAGATTTTAAAGTAAAGGAAGAAAACTATTATAAAGTACCTATTTCTATACTGTCATGCTAACATATTTTTAGGACCGGAGAATTTTCATAGGCGTTCTATGTAAAAACTGTAATTTTTAGAGGAATTTCGTCCTTTTCAGTTAAAAACAAATAGTTCAAATCAATAGTGTTTTCGAGATTGTTCATTAATTTTTTTCCTAATTACAAGACAGAAAAATCATGATCAAATTAATAATACCCTCCGGCCTTATTCGACCATGGCGGCCGATCTTACAATCAGCCAGGTACGCAGAGTATATTATAGTGCACAAGTTTATAGCGCAGTAATTCGGTGGGACAGCAATCTGACACGACCGCAGAGAGATCAGGCACAGGACCAACGGCTTAACGTGCCTTCCGAAGCACGGAGGAGCTCGAAATGAAATTTTTCGGTCACCCATCCGATGACTGGCATCTGCGAACGTTGCTTAACTTTGGCAACCGCAGGCCGAGTACGCTAACCACTGCGCCATCAAGCTCCTCCTCCTGCATGATCACATTATCAGTATCTTGATTGCATTCGATAGCTTTAGAGTGCTTTTTAACATTATGTAGCAACATTATTCAAAATTATTTATTTTTAGTGTGAAAAATTTACATGTATTGGCGCTAAACTCGGATATGGCACTGCTGATGGGAACGTTGATAACGCAAATGCCACAGCTATCATTGAAAGAGATTTGGGAAAATCTGAAATAGCTGCTGCAATAAAATATGATTGCATCGACGGTGATCTATCTATGTACGGATCAGATGATGAGTGTGATGTGATAAAGTATGCGCATTGTGTCAAAATAAATATACTTGGGGTAAGTATTTTAAAGTTATAATAATTTATTCATTCATTAATTCTTTGGACTAACACACTTGTCTTTTTGCCTAGCCCCAAACCAAAGCTCAAAGCTTGTCCTAACTTTTTCCTCTAGCGGGATTCAAACCCGCGACCCTAAATTTTGAAGTCAAAGCCACATGACCGCAAGACCAATGAGGCCGCAATTTTTTTTTAGTTATCTTTCGACCGATTTTGCCTGTGGCGACCTCTGAATATTATTGAGCCCTAATAGAATCTTAACTTATACGCTGTAAGGCTCGTATTAATAAATTGCACTCAACTCTGAGCTCGATATTGAGCGCGAACTTGTGTTGCTCTTTTGTATGAGAATGACATCAAATTCGTACTCAAGATCGAGCTAAGATGACTTGTATAACCATTCTTCGCTGCAAACTCCTGTGCACATAGTGGGCACGTCAATTTGCCGTATCACCATTATCAACAACAACGAACAAAGTACCCAGTTAACATAAATACTTTTCGTTGAAAATATTACTAAGTAAAGATACAAGTTTCCTGTCAATTTTTTAATGAGTGTTAGTGTAGGAAATTTAGGAACACAGCCATTATTTATATTATTTATTTATTTATTATACTGATGCAGTATTTTATAAGTTAGGCTAAAGGCGACTTAGCAAATTCCGTCTCTTCATCCATATCATTCTGTACGCTATATACTTAGGGCCATAGCACACGGCGTATTTTAAACGCGCAGACGACGCGCCTTTCAGGAACGCGCGTTTTTGGCGCCGTAAATGCTGATCGTTGCGTTTGCAATCATGATACAAAAGTTACAAGGTTGCGATAGAATCTCGTTTGAATCGCGTATACGCGTGTAATCTGCGCATCGTGTGCGCGTTTAAAATACGCCGTGTGCTATGACATACTATTGACAGGCCCGTTGGTCGAGTGGCTAGAGACCCTGGCTACAAAACCAAGGGTCGCGGGTTCGAATCCCGCTAGGGGCAAATGTTTGTGTGATGAACATCGGCATTTGTACTCGAGTCATGGATGGATTTATAAAAGTATTTAAGTATGTCTATCCGTTCCCTAGCTTCCATAGTATAAGCTTCGAGCTTAGTTTGGGGCTAGGTTATTGGTGTGTTTGTCCAAGACATTTATTATGGCCCTTCCTGCAGGAGCACGTAGAAATTTCTTATGTCACGGGTATTATTATAATGGAATAATTGTATAAGTTTTGTTGTTATCTTTTTTATTTCCTTTTATCCTCAACAGCGCTGCACAAATTGGGATACTGAAGGAAAATGCCCAGAAGTAAAGAAAATTGCTGCCATATGTTTTGAAAATTCATTCTAAAAATTCACGACTGATCAGGGGCAAAGCGGTTTTGAAATAAAATTATTATTATTCTTTTGATAATATGATAATCATGATAAATAATAGTCCAATAAACAAAAAGTTGCATGTAAATAATTTATTTCTTTTGAGTAACATCTTTATAATAAAGAGACGAACTTCTTAGCTATCCATGGATTCTCCGTGCGTTTGCCGGTTCCATTGCGTGGAACCGAGAGGAATGTCAGTCGGCGCCTGGGACTTTCGACCCAGCGTGTAGGTTTAAGAATACTAACGATCAACTTCACCGATGACATTCTTCTCCCTTCCCAACCATATTTGGTACGAGCCGAGTAAAGCGGCTTTAGTTGCTCTTTCCAGTAAGGAGCTAATATTAGATCTTGGTAATCTACTATGACGTCACCATTGTAAAGGGAGTAATACTACTATTTATGTACTACAGCTTATTTTACTTTACGATCACAATCATTGCCCGTACGTACGGTTAACCTATTTAATATACAGTCATAAAGTACTTTAGTATTCGATCTACCGTAAGATGGCACATAACTTTGACACTTCTCGTAAATGTCTGTTAAAACCCTATTTTGTAGCTTAACTTGAGTTATTTCTGAATTTCTGAGTGGCTAGTACTAAGTTTCGCCAAAATAATTTTAGTTTTAAACTTTGCATTTTTGGATGACAGCTGACCTGACTCTATGAAAACAGGAATCTAGTGAACAAATTGATATTTTGAAGATGTGTTTTCTCTAAATGACATTGCAGAAACAGTTTAAAAATATTTTGCTAAGCAATAATTTTGATCATTTTATATCAGTCGACGATGTCGATAATGATATGCCCCACATTATCCCATGATATGTATAACGGGATGACTCGTCCACTTCAATAAAGGTTATTGTTTGCTACATCCCGCGGGATATAACGAATAGTAAAATAAGATTCATGCAATCAATTATTTATTAAGTGTGTAACACCCCAGCCCAACCTACCCTACTCTACCAACTAACCTAAGACCTAATGCTAACTGAAACCTAACTGAAGACCTAAATGACCTAACCTATCTAACCCTTACTAGAATACCTAAGCTGTTATGTATAAAATAATAATGAATAATGATAATAATTGGCTCGTGATGTAATCCCTACTTTGGCACATGATCGTCTAGTTACCCTTAGTTGTTCCTATAGTAACTCAGTTTCTTTTAGGAATTGGAATAAAGTTATGGTATATTGAAGTAAGTATTTGAATAATGATAATTAACATACAACCTTTCATACATCAATCTTATTTGTTAAGGATAGGTACCTAAATCATAAACTGAAGAACCTAAAACATAACACATGGAGAAAAGTTGGATAGATATTTATATATAGGTATGTTTACTTTATGAAAGAGGACATAATGTATTGCGGCCCTCCTTTAAGGAGGGGGGCGAGCCTCCGGCGCTCCGAACTCTCCCTGTGGCCTCGTCCAATGACTTGGTCGGCTTCCCACCGCATGACACAATGCAAATGTCATATATACAGTAAGAGGATGCAACCCGTGACTCTATGTGTGTCCAGCTCACACGCAAATCAATAGAGTACAATCTTGTGCTCAAGAGTGATCACTCTTACTTAGATGAGTTTAATGGGAAACAACATTATGTAGTTGCTGGTAAAATATAGTTATTGTAAACATATACAATATGTAATATACATATAGTTGTACAGATTCGTCAACTGAACCACATTCTATAGATAACTTATTCTGATCTAGAATAAGACAGAGTTTATATTACAATAAACTGGTATGCTGAATAGGTTAGTATGGCCAAAGAATCCTCCTGCTCCGTCAGGCAGACAGAAGAGACTCGTGCTGCATCGCATTACACAAGCCAACCAACAGATCAACAACCCTATTCCCTCTAGGAATAACACTTTAAATCAAATTCACTCAAAATGGTTCAAATCGACCAAACCAATACAAATTATGGCTTCTAATATTGAAATATTGTGTAAAACACTTGAACTATACGATAAGTTATAATATAAATCAAACTAGTCTTTCTAGCCTGATAACCACTTAGCTTTTACACCATCCTCGTCCCTCAGCACAATGTACCGCCTTACTCCTCGAGGTTCAGCAATACTCCAAGTCTCCAACCACTTTTAACCACAACACTGACTCTAAACTAATTCAGCAAGACTGCTCTCGAAACACTCCCGATTCGCGGTATCCTCACTATTATGAGCGAGCATGACTGCTCCCGAACTCTGATTGAAACTGACTATCAGGGCGGGCATGACTGCTCCCGAACCCTGTCAGAACTCAACTGACTCTACACTATATTCACACAAGATAGAATTCCCGACGCGCGAAATCCTTGCCTTCAGCAAAGTGACTCCTCCGATCTCTGGTAGCAACTGACTTCTTCTTCCTTGGATCCTTCTCCTTTTATATCATTTCTTTCCCTAGGCCGCTACAGTGCTCAGGAGTGCTCTACCGGTCGCTACAGGTCACTGCAGTGCTTAGGAGTGCTGTACAGGCCGCTGCAGGTCCCTGCAGTTCTCAGGAGTGCTCTGCAGGTCGCTACAGGTCACTGCAGTGCTCAGGAGTGCTGTACCGGTCGCTACAGGTCACTGCAGTGCTCAGGAGTGCTATACAGGCCGCTGCAGGTCCCTACAGTGCTCAGGAGTGCTCTGCAGGTCGCTACAGGTCACTGCAGTGCTCAGGAGTGCTGTACCAGTCGCTGCAGTGCTCAGGAGTGCTGTACAGGCCACTGCAGGTCACTGCAGTGCTCAGGAGTGCTGTACCGGTCGCTACAGGTCACTGCAGTGCTCATGAGTGCTGTACAGGCCTCTGCAGGTCGCTACAGTGCTCAGGAGTGCTGTACAGGCCACTGCAGGTCGCTGCAGTGCAGTATGACACAAGGGAGCAAGCACCATACTCCCAACAGAGATAGACGCATCCCCTTTCATACGCCCCGCCTTCCAACCATCTCTGTCCGTTCTAATTTGAACCTTAAATATAAGCACAATAAATTTTAAATTTCTCCAATTCGGACCAGTCTCATTTTTCCACGAACTGTCATCTGTCAAAGGAATGTCATCCGTTTGTTTACATATTAATTATTTACCTTTTATAGTTAATTTAGGTAATTAAACCTGTTAACCTGGAATTCTCACTGTGTAAACCACTTAACCAAAGAGGACAATCTATGGTAAGCTACTCTTTGTGTAAATACTCTGTTCAATACTTTGATATTCCAATACATCATTTCATTGATTTCGTTACTGATTTGTTGTTATCTCTTTTGCAGAAATCTACTGGTTGGACTTATAAATACTGAAGATAAGTTGAAGAAACATCCCATCACAACTTGTGAAAGATAGTAAAATAATGTAATTAATGAAATCCTGTTTCAAACTATTCAAATTCATGAACTCTGCCCTTCAACATCATGAACAAGAAAGAAGACTCCTGTTCCAATTGCATCCAGCATTCTTCATATTATAAGGATTCAGCAATGTGATAGACTGATGTGATAATGTTTATTACTTCTTAAAGTGACTGATTCAGTGTTTTGATTCTAACGTTAGGCATGTAAGTTTGATTAATAAACATTTACCCTAAAGTACTTCTTCAGTGTAGAATCATTGACCTTTTATAATTTAATATCTTAATTACTACAAATATTAACTAAAATTATAGATTTTAGATTATTAAAGCTAACGTAATAATGAATAATTAAGCCTCCCAAGTTTTGTGGTTGATGATGATTATTTTACCAACCTGTGAATTATCATATGATCCATATAGTACCAAACTACTTTAAATTAAGTATTATTTTATAAACTTTACAATCTAGATTAGCTCTGTATCATATTATTGATATTCTAGCTCACCTGTAGTATATTTGTTTGTTTATTTGGGACATTACCCTTGTGTTATGGCACATCTTCATCCCCATAAGTTCCGCTGGGGAAAATAAATCATTTGCCGAAGAAGTGGAACTTAGACAAACTTAAAATCAATTAATAAACAAACTTAATAAGCAAACACATAACAAATTTTTGCAACGTTACAGCTTTACCTAACTTTAATGATTACCGCCATCCATAGACCTTGATAGATTAAAGATGAATTATCTTATGTATCTAAATATTGTACAAAATTGAATGACATATAATCTCCAAAAGACAATTTAGTCTGATGATGATGAATATTCCAAACTGAATTTTACAACCACATTTAATTTTTGCATTATAAATTACAAACACTATTCTTAATCAATATTTCTATGATCAAATACATTATTTTTCCATCTTAATAATGTTTTGCCTACTGTGATCAAATGAATGATCATTGGTGAACAGCCGATATATATATCGCAATAATAAACTAACTACAACTACATTTTCTTTCTAACTTCCTTTTTTTTCCAAGCGATGCTAGAAAAAAATAACGAATAATGTAGAATGTTATTTTACCTTCATTCTATATATATATATTTTTTTAATTGAACAAATTATTTAACTAACATCTTTTTTTTTTTCAGCGATGCTAGGAAAATAATTAATAATGTAGAATATTAGTTAACCTTTATTCTATTTTTTTTTTTTCAAATTGAACAAATTATTTAACTAACATCTTTTTTTTTCAGCGATGCTAGAAAAATAACTAATAATAAACAAAATTACAATTTACATCCAGCTTCTCTTTACCCTTTTTTTTTTAATTATGCAAATTATTTAACCAACATTTTTTTTTTTTTTCTGCGACGCTAGCAAAATAATTGCTAATGTACAAAATAACTTTCCCATCCCCAGAAGTTTTGATAAACTCTATAAAGGAAATTTGCCACCAATAAAATAAAATGTGAACATTTTAAGCTTAAAAAATAAGCAATTTGTTATTTTCCACCTCCAGAAAACCGAAATGTGTAAACAAGTGTCTAAATCGGGATATCAACCCACGAGCGTCCCCAATACTGAGGCAAGGGCTGGCCCTACGTCCTACGTGCATGAATAATAATGTAGTGTGTATTTAAACCAAATATGTATTACCCATCATAGATTTACTGAATGTAAGACTTAAGCATATTGAATGCAACAAATAACCTAATTTCCCCTATGACATCTCCCCGCACTGAAGATGACCAGGTTGTGAGGCTGATCAAATCCTAATGAATCTTAGCAAGTGACTCACAGCCGCATTCCTTCCGTCCGGTGTTGCTGTGTCCAACTTACATATCCTTCGAAAGGAAAGATGGCAGTCTTTGGTTCGCATTAAACTATAAATTGCGATTCTCAATACCCATCTCACATGCAGTGTCATACTAGAGCAATCAATATTTGGAATATGTGCAGTGTAATTAGTCATAGTCTTAGCTTCTTGTCCAGTTAGGTCTTAATTTATGGTGTTTTACACAGGACAGTGCCCTTTGGCTTAACCTAACACCAATGTCCCCATAAATTAATTCCATTGTTTTATTTGAGTTTCTTTTGGTTTCCAATAACAAATACATCCCCATCCCAACTACATCCTTGAAACATGACCGTACCTATCTATAAAATAAATATATATCATCATTCTAATATAGTTTGATGATTCCACATCAGTTTTTTTTTTCATCTGATAGTGTGTAATGTTTATAAAAGATATAATACTTAGTTTTATTTATTGACCATAAATCAAGGAAAAGTTCCCTTTATATGTTCACTAGGTACGTATTTATAACATTATTCGCAACAAACCTCCTTTAAATCATTAACTCAACATTTACTAACTAATATTCCTATGTCCAAACGTAACTGGGTGAAAACTGCGATTTTAAAGTTTTAACTTAAATCTCTACCAAAAAGAAACTCTGCAAATTGAAACCTAGAAAATTTAGATTTTGGAAGGTGAAATAAATACCACCACTAGTAGGTACTCCGACCGAATTGTTTAGAAATAGCCGACCCAGGACCATGACGAGATAATTGCTATGTTACAATTCACAGACCAATTCATAAATTACAAACTCGTGATAATAACAAAAACATAACAATCAGTCATCATCAAACTGTCGATGTCCCTTTTTTTTTTTGTCTTAGTTTTAGTCCCCTATTCTTAATATTGCCTTTACTGACAACAATGATAATCTTACACCTAAACAAACTCAATAACAACTTAGATTACCGACTTAAACTAAATCACATTTTGTTACACGCAAACTAAACATAATGTTCTATCATAATATTTACCATGTAGTTACGGGAATTGAACCCGCCAACTCCTCAACACATAAGCATCATAACCGTAAACAGGAAACAAACCTGTTTTCACCTCAATACACAACCTGTATTGCTCAGGGATCGAACCTGATGCTGTTCTATAACAAATTAAGCTTTATTCCAATCTTTAACAAATTAAGATTATTTTAATTTTATATTTTTTTTTCCTCTTAACTACTCAAATACAAACATCTGACAAAATGATAACCTTAATAAAACTACAATTTCTTTCAACACAAGTCGATTGTACATACAGTTTTTTTTTCTTCTTGTTATCGCAACATTAAAACATTTTGACCTCGCAAACGCTTTCATAAGTCCAGTATCCTCCGCTAGATGTCACTTTCTTAAAATAATTACATATTACATTAGTAGATTGTTAACAGATGTTCTGTCGTATATAAAAGCTGAATATCATCTTAACGATTCCTCAATAACCTTTTCTATGTTAAAAAACGTACTTAATTATTCTAACTATACCATCTTCTCACTTATTTCTACATAAATTATACCCCATGCTCATATCCTTCAGATCTCTCGACTTTAGAGGTAACTTTATTTTTTTTACAAGGGATCGAACCCCGTACACTATCATAAATTATCTGTGCTAGTTCAAAATATTTCGAGTATATCCTAGGAATCAACCAAAATGAATTAGTGAAACCACTTAAATAGGTACATAAATAGAATTTACAATAATACACATTTAGTAAACCGCGTCACCTTCAAATCCCTTTTTGTATCTTACCCTTGGCGTCAAACCAAGGTCAATCAATATAAATACTTCCTCCGCCACTTCACTTTACATTAAACTAACTTAAATACAATCTTAACTTAATACGCAACTATTTAAGTAAAGTAGACTTTACTTCAAAAGAATATCACTACATCTCCAAGTTCGAAGAACTCTTTTACTATTCACTTTTCATATTTTATGTAGGAATCGAACCTACTAAATTATAGATGCATTAGACTACATCCCCAACTTTGTAGGATCCCTCTTTTTTTTCCATTTCGCCTTAGGTGTCGAACCAGGGCGATTCAATTTAAACATTTAACTTTCTTCACTAAGTCACAACACAATAAAACTAAACTTAAATGTAATAACAACTGTTCACGACAGTGACTCCCTCTATAGTTCATTTAGAGTCAACTTGTTATAAAATGTCAATATTCATAATAATTAGCACATCAAAGCATATGTCAAATAAGTTCAACATAAAGCGCTAGATGTCGCTATGCCAATTTACTTCGCGGTAGCGTTTTGATTTTTGGTAATGTATATAGGTAAACGGAATTTTATACAATCTGTTGACTATTTGTTATCTGTAAACATCCAGACCACAGTCCAACCCAGCACAAACAGCTCAACCAGACCAACCACGCGGCGTTCCACTTCACGCGCAGTTCCCAGCGCAACCCAGCTCAAACTGAGCTATCGTAACAACAACCATCCAAGTAAAGTGGATTTTACTTTCAAATGAAGTAGCCTCCATCTCCAAATTTAAACTTGATATTTTTTTATCGTGATCAACCCAGGAATTGAACCCAGTAATCATAAGTGAAGTGCACATCATCCCCACCTTTGTTTGACCCCCTTTAATTACTTTTATTTAGTACTTGGTGACGAACCATGAAATAACAATTTAAACATTTTAAGTCACAATAAATACATTAAAACTAACTTAAATAATATCATCCTACATAAGTATACCTTTAAGTAAAGTAACATTTACTACAGATAACATTGACTGCATCCCCCCGTTAGAAAAACTCTTACTAACGTCTCTTATTTGAATTTAACCGAGGAATCGAACCCTGTTAATTATAATACTTACAAATGTAATAGACTGCATCCCCCCGTTTGGAAAACTCTTTAAACTTTTATCTTCTCAATGAATTAAACCGAGGAATTGAACCTTGTTAATTATAGGTATAGTTAACTTCATCCCCAACATTGAAGAACCCTTTTACTTTCAACTGTTTATTGTCTAATATCCAGGATTTGAACCCAGACCCTTAAAATCCCTTAACCTCCACATTATCATAACTAAATCACATAAGAAATAAATAATTCATATCTAATTAGCAATTACGCTGATAACTTATTTAAATTTACTACATCCCCACAACTTTAGAAAATGTAAACTTTTACATTACAAAGTAACAGTATTTATCCAAAGGTCGAACTCAGTTTTTTTTTCCTTTTGTATAAACATTCAAACTTAAGCAATAAAATAAAATTATCAATTTAGTACAAGACTTAGATCTACTCCATCCCCGTTAAAATATCCATACAAAACATTTAACCTAAAAGCATAAGTTACTTCACCCATCTTTATGTTGCTAAAAATTACTAACTTATAACTAATAATATAAAAATTAATAATGTAAATAATAAAAATAAAACTAAAGAAAAATATATAAACTTTTAACCAGAATTGAACTGGCAACATGTGTGTAACTGACCCGGCTCAATTACTGTGTTCCAATGCCATTTGTTTTTTTTTTCACACTAATTCTTATAGAACTATTTTTCCTAATTAATTAAAAATAAATTAACAACACCACACTATAAAATTATCCACATTATTTCAAAACTGTAAAAAGCTATAATATATGTTTATTTTATTTTAAGTTACTAAGATAAATAAAGGATAAGAATTGTCTGTGGTAAAAACAAAATGGACGTTTCTGAACGCAACCTAATTAAAGCGTCTGTGCATATCTGTCAAGTGTCATGTCAACGACAATGTCAACAACAAACGAAATGTCGAATTACGCGTATGCGCAAAGTGAATGATTTTCTTGTAAAATTATAACAGAAAACATAAAGAAAAGTAAGAAATCTATTCTTAAAACAAGAAAGTACATGTGGCGGAGTATCAATCAAAAATTAAACTGGTGGCAGCTAGGAAAACCGGTAGTGTTTGCAGGTTTGTTTTGATAACCCTTTTCATTTGTTTCGTTTAACTAACTAGAACTTTATAGTAGAACTAACTCAGTCTTACATTGTTTCAGATGCTAACACACTACCAATGCTTTACTAAAGTGTCATCCGAGATCGAGAAATGATCTTAACTAATTCCAATAACCTTGATAAATGATGAATGAATTGATGTCAATAACATAACCTCTAGCTGCTATCCCACAAGTTTAAATAACAAAAGAAGGCGAAGAGATGGATGTTGATACAATGAAGATGTAAATAGGGAAAAAGATTTAAAGTTATTCTAGTGCGTGATTGATTGTTATTAAACTAATTATGATGTTTGTTTACTTATTGAATAACCTAAACTTTTACCTTCTCGTAAGTAATTATTTTTCAACAAGTACACTAGTAGTAGTAAGTACTAGGATACTTTATCCATACACTAGAACAGTATGAGAAGTTTAAATATATAGTGAAATTTTGTTACTTTCTTTAGAGAATACATAACAATGAAGCGGTACTTATTTTCTTTTCTTTTTTGAACTATGAATAGCTTATAATATGCATTTGAAAGCTTTATTTATTTCCTGTTAATGGTTTTCTATTAGTATGTTGAACGTATTACAATCGCTTAACTTTATATGAAACTGGGGATTGAACCCAGAACATTGGAATAGTAAATTATTTTCTTTAGATATATGTTGGTCCAATAACAATCGCTTAAATTTATGTTTCAACTAGGAATCAAACCCAGAACATTGTAATGTAAATTTTCATTATAACACCATTAATTCTAACTTATGAAATACATTTAACAATCCCCCCAACTAAAGGACCTTTCAGTAAGTATACTTTTATGTTTTTACCGGAGATTGAGTCCGGAGAAATTAAAATTAAATATTGGTGATAACAACTGCTAACCAAAGTAAATTTCAAAGTAACCTAGTAGTAATAATTGCTTGGCTTACTTATTTTACCTAACTTAAAAATCATAAAATCAATTTCAACATGTAATTAAAATTAAAAGTAACTTTTTTTTTTTTTTATTATAAAATACTTAATCTAACTTACAGTCTCACACCCATAACTTCAATTCCAACTCCTTTTCATCTTCACGGACAGCAAATTGTGGCTATATTTGCATATAGCCACAAAATAAATTAATAAATAAATAAAATATACCTTAATATAGTCCTATGTTATAATTTACCTACTTATCTTATTAATTTACATATCTTTACTATCCTGAGTCATCGGCCACCCAATTGTAACACCCCAGCCCAACCTACCCTACTCTACCAACTAACCTAAGACCTAATGCTAACTGAAACCTAACTGAAGACCTAAATGACCTAACCTATCTAACCCTTACTAGAATACCTAAGCTGTTATGTATAAAATAATAATGAATAATGATAATAATTGGCTCGTGATGTAATCCCTACTTTGGCACATGATCGTCTAGTTACCCTTAGTTGTTCCTATAGTAACTCAGTTTCTTTTAGGAATTGGAATAAAGTTATGGTATATTGAAGTAAGTATTTGAATAATGATAATTAACATACAACCTTTCATACATCAATCTTATTTGTTAAGGATAGGTACCTAAATCATAAACTGAAGAACCTAAAACATAACACATGGAGAAAAGTTGGATAGATATTTATATATAGGTATGTTTACTTTATGAAAGAGGACATAATGTATTGCGGCCCTCCTTTAAGGAGGGGGGCGAGCCTCCGGCGCTCCGAACTCTCCCTGTGGCCTCGTCCAATGACTTGGTCGGCTTCCCACCGCATGACACAATGCAAATGTCATATATACAGTAAGAGGATGCAACCCGTGACTCTATGTGTGTCCAGCTCACACGCAAATCAATAGAGTACAATCTTGTGCTCAAGAGTGATCACTCTTACTTAGATGAGTTTAATGGGAAACAACATTATGTAGTTGCTGGTAAAATATAGTTATTGTAAACATATACAATATGTAATATACATATAGTTGTACAGATTCGTCAACTGAACCACATTCTATAGATAACTTATTCTGATCTAGAATAAGACAGAGTTTATATTACAATAAACTGGTATGCTGAATAGGTTAGTATGGCCAAAGAATCCTCCTGCTCCGTCAGGCAGACAGAAGAGACTCGTGCTGCATCGCATTACACAAGCCAACCAACAGATCAACAACCCTATTCCCTCTAGGAATAACACTTTAAATCAAATTCACTCAAAATGGTTCAAATCGACCAAACCAATACAAATTATGGCTTCTAATATTGAAATATTGTGTAAAACACTTGAACTATACGATAAGTTATAATATAAATCAAACTAGTCTTTCTAGCCTGATAACCACTTAGCTTTTACACCATCCTCGTCCCTCAGCACAATGTACCGCCTTACTCCTCGAGGTTCAGCAATACTCCAAGTCTCCAACCACTTTTAACCACAACACTGACTCTAAACTAATTCAGCAAGACTGCTCTCGAAACACTCCCGATTCGCGGTATCCTCACTATTATGAGCGAGCATGACTGCTCCCGAACTCTGATTGAAACTGACTATCAGGGCGGGCATGACTGCTCCCGAACCCTGTCAGAACTCAACTGACTCTACACTATATTCACACAAGATAGAATTCCCGACGCGCGAAATCCTTGCCTTCAGCAAAGTGACTCCTCCGATCTCTGGTAGCAACTGACTTCTTCTTCCTTGGATCCTTCTCCTTTTATATCATTTCTTTCCCTAGGCCGCTACAGTGCTCAGGAGTGCTCTACCGGTCGCTACAGGTCACTGCAGTGCTTAGGAGTGCTGTACAGGCCGCTGCAGGTCCCTGCAGTGCTCAGGAGTGCTCTGCAGGTCGCTACAGGTCACTGCAGTGCTCAGGAGTGCTGTACCGGTCGCTACAGGTCACTGCAGTGCTCAGGAGTGCTATACAGGCCGCTGCAGGTCCCTACAGTGCTCAGGAGTGCTCTGCAGGTCGCTACAGGTCACTGCAGTGCTCAGGAGTGCTGTACCAGTCGCTGCAGTGCTCAGGAGTGCTGTACAGGCCACTGCAGGTCACTGCAGTGCTCAGGAGTGCTGTACCGGTCGCTACAGGTCACTGCAGTGCTCATGAGTGCTGTACAGGCCTCTGCAGGTCGCTACAGTGCTCAGGAGTGCTGTACAGGCCACTGCAGGTCGCTGCAGTGCAGTATGACACAAGGGAGCAAGCACCATACTCCCAACAGAGATAGACGCATCCCCTTTCATACGCCCCGCCTTCCAACCATCTCTGTCCGTTCTAATTTGAACCTTAAATATAAGCACAATAAATTTTAAATTTCTCCAATTCGGACCAGTCTCATTTTTCCACGAACTGTCATCTGTCAAAGGAATGTCATCCGTTTGTTTACATATTAATTATTTACCTTTTATAGTTAATTTAGGTAATTAAACCTGTTAACCTGGAATTCTCACTGTGTAAACCACTTAACCAAAGAGGACAATCTATGGTAAGCTACTCTTTGTGTAAATACTCTGTTCAATACTTTGATATTCCAATACATCATTTCATTGATTTCGTTACTGATTTGTTGTTATCTCTTTTGCAGAAATCTACTGGTTGGACTTATAAATACTGAAGATAAGTTGAAGAAACATCCCATCACAACTTGTGAAAGATAGTAAAATAATGTAATTAATGAAATCCTGTTTCAAACTATTCAAATTCATGAACTCTGCCCTTCAACATCATGAACAAGAAAGAAGACTCCTGTTCCAATTGCATCCAGCATTCTTCATATTATAAGGATTCAGCAATGTGATAGACTGATGTGATAATGTTTATTACTTCTTAAAGTGACTGATTCAGTGTTTTGATTCTAACGTTAGGCATGTAAGTTTGATTAATAAACATTTACCCTAAAGTACTTCTTCAGTGTAGAATCATTGACCTTTTATAATTTAATATCTTAATTACTACAAATATTAACTAAAATTATAGATTTTAGATTATTAAAGCTAACGTAATAATGAATAATTAAGCCTCCCAAGTTTTGTGGTTGATGATGATTATTTTACCAACCTGTGAATTATCATATGATCCATATAGTACCAAACTACTTTAAATTAAGTATTATTTTATAAACTTTACAATCTAGATTAGCTCTGTATCATATTATTGATATTCTAGCTCACCTGTAGTATATTTGTTTGTTTATTTGGGACATTACCCTTGTGTTATGGCACAAGTGGTAACCATGAAGTTAACTGACGTTTTATTTTTCTAAAACAGTGTTTTAATTATTATAGTTACTCTTACGTTGTAAAGGGTAACTAAATCAATGTGGGCATTCTTTTTACGCAGTGTGCTGAAGGTTTTACAAAGGCATCATACGTTACTTGGTCAAACGCAGATAAAAAATATTTTAGGGTTACACAAGAGACATTACATTCAAACAGTGGGGTACTTATTTATTATTCTGATTCATTAATTTCTTAATTTCTTACAAAAATCTATGCATAAAACAGAGGTCCGCAAGACTGTTTAAACAGTTTGACAGCTGATAGTCTTTAATATTAAATCAAATAGTAAATCAATATTTAATTAGGTCACATTTAATTTTAGTACAATTTGTAGCATTCTTCTGCAGCTTCCTTGATACCAGCGCATGTGTCAGTGGTGTCCCATTTAGGGCAGTGCTGTGAGAAAAAAAAGAGTTTTAATGAATGTCTTTCAATGGCTTTATATGTGGAAGAATTCACCTAGGCACTTCAGGGCAATTTAAAGAACTATGAAAGAACAATCACCTGACGCCCTCGACGCCCTCATGCAAGTAAAACCCAGGCCGGGTTATTGTTAAAATCGAACACCAAAATAGGTATAGGAATGTGAGCGTCTATTTACAGAATGTGAAAAATCAATAAAATTTGTCAAGCAAAAAATAAAAGAATATCTAAATAGAATTCGCTCCCTGCTGTCATGTGTCTAATGGACGAAAGAGTTTTATACATAATCGCCCACCACGAACAAAAGGAGCTTGTTCTTAATAATAATTGTTTACCAAGAAGAAACAGAAAAAGTAAAGAGTAAATATTAATCAAACACATACATACATTCGGTACAGGGACAAACTAGATCGAAAAAACGCGACTGAAGTTCGGCGGAATACGAAATGTATTTTGAAATGGAGGTTGACACACTTCGCAGAAATTACGTCGCGTAATTTTGTATAGAAAATGCTGCCGAACTTTGGTCGCATAATTTCAGCCGAGTGTGTTCCTACACTTAGCAGTTGCCGTTCAGTTAACGTGAACAAATAACAGGAAAAATATCGTCAGGTAAGTAAGATCTCGATAGCATTGTATTAGTGCACTCGCCCGGAAAGCGATTGGGCCAGGTTCGAAGCCCGTCTAATGTTGTGATATTTTTTCTTGTTTTTATAAATGAATCTATACTATGTTATAATATCGAATATACTATACATTTATATATATATATTATATATAACTAAATATAAAACTAAAGAGTTTGTTTATTGCTTGAACGCGCTTATCTCAGGAACTACTGGTTCGAATTGATAACCTATTTATGTTGGATGCTCCATTTGACAAGCAAGGTTTTAAACTATAATATAACACTATGTGTCCAGGAACGCACGCGGTCGGAGCGCGGGCGTCTAGTTAATAACATAGATATACTCACCCCAAGCAAATGAATCCTAATACAACGTTCGTACTTGACCAATTTGCAAGTGTCAGGTGTCCCGTAGTCCATCAAATCACCGTGAATGCAGTTTTCCTTAATCTCAGCAACAATATCTTTTTGTTCACCGAAGTCTTTTTCTACAGCGGCCGTTGCTTTTGCCTTGTCAATGTTGCCGTCCGCTGTTGCGAACCCTAATTTCTTTCCAACGCACTCGGCACGCTCACACTGAAATAGTAGATGAAAGTGTTTAATCTAAAGTTTTTGATGTAAAATAACCAAACTGGTCAATTCAGGATCAAGATCGCAGCATACCCCTGGGCTCCGAAGCAATGGACGAGGATGAAACCGGGTTTAGCTTTAGAATGATGGTGATGATTGGATTTTTTGATATAAGATAGGTAAGTGCTGTGACAAGTGTGCTTTTAATTCGAAATTTTTCTACATTTTATTTTATAAAAGGACTTTAAGAGCTGTATTATTAAATAATCACAATGAATAAAAAAATAATGATAAATTCTTTGGACTAACACACAATTGCCTAGCCCCAAACAAAGCTCGAAGCTTGTACTGTGGATGTTAAGCCGTTAAGAAACGGATAGATTTTATAAACATCCTCTATGAAGAGGCTCGAGTACAAATGCCGATGTTCATCACGCAAACAATAATTTTCCCCTTACGGTAGGTATTTTTACTGCTTGACGTTTCGTCTGCGTTACAACTAGCGTTTTCGCAAGCGGAGTCCGCTTGCGACCACCGTAAGTGTAAAGTTAAAAAGGTAAGTGTAACAGTAAGTAGTTTTTAATTAAGTACTACATAATAAATATCTCGTTAAGCATAAAAAAATACTAGTGTCAATAGAAAGGCTTAAGGTTTAGTTTGTAGCACAAAAATGTTACTGGCCTATACTTACAGAATCAGGTGGAAAATCATAGCAGTCCTTTACCAGCGGCATTAAGGCCTCTGTTGTTTTTTGAATCGAATCCATTAGGCAGCAACGTAATGAGCTCTGAAATGTTTGAAAAATCCAATTGTTATTTACATACGTATACAATTGGTGAGATCAGACTTTGCAGCCACAAAAGTTCGTCGAATTGGCGTCTAGGGTGGGAAATTAGATAAACTTTTTCTGAATAACGAAGAGAAAATTACACATACACACTTACACTCACACTTTCAAACTAACAATTTAACTTACATAAAACCTGCCGCATACTCATATTTACATATTAATAAAACATACTTTTTGGTATTTACAGCATTGGAATATACACGATTAGTAGTACTATTAACAAAAATCTAAATGGAAAGTACTCTTCAAAACTTAAAAGATATTGATAGAGTTGTATTTGCAAACGAAATTGTTTGCGATATTGAAAATGTAGCCGAACTCCTTGGTGTTTGTAATAATGATTTCATAATAATAACTCAAAATATCAGAAGCGTTTACCAGAATATTGATGACTTTATAGTTACTATCTCACAGCTTAACTGTAATCCTACCATAATAACTTTAACAGAATGCTGGTTAAGTGAATATAAACCGATTCCGACTTTACCCAATTATAAGACGTTCTCGACAACAAATCATAAAAATAAAAGCGATGGAGTTGTCGTTTATATACAAGACCATATAACGACCATTGTTAAGGAAATAGTGATTATGGATGCTTCATGCTTGCAACTTCAAATAGGAGACAAAATTATTTTAGCAATGTATCGCTCCCCTTCTACCGCTGACATAAACGGGTTTATCACCTCCTTAAATTATCACTTGGACACTATCGACACTTGTAGCTCTGTAATTGTTATTGGAGACATAAATATTAATATTATTCCTAGAGAAGGCGAACTAGGTAGTGAACGGAGAAATAGAAATACTTACCTGGAAATGCTAGCAACTCACAACATAATGTCTGGACATCATTTACCAACCAGGGAAAGCAATTGTTTAGATCATGTCATGATTAAAATGGACAACAGCAGCACGTTAGCTCAAGTTGCAGTTTTAAACACTACTGTAACTGACCATGCCTTAGTTCTGCTACATTTGAAAAGGATAGTTATAAAAAGGGAAGGTAATAAATGCAGAAAAGTCACAAACTACATTGATGCTTGTGAAGATTTGGCGAATAAAAATTTGTCTGAATTGCTATTGTGTAGGGACCCTGAGTTAGTGATCCAGGGACTGACCGATAAAATAATTTCTGCAATCAATAAAAATAGTAAAATATTGAAAATACCCAAAACAAAGCGGGTGATTAAACCCTGGATCACACCGGGAATCCTTCGCTGTATTCGACACAGAAACCGATTGCAATTTAAATTACGTAAAAATTCAACTGATGAGACTCTTCGAGCCACCTACAGACGTTACCGCAATTTTTGTAATAACTTAATAAAAAAGCTTAAGCGTGAATACGAGAGAAAATTATTGCGTGACTCTGGGGGTGACTCGAGGAAACTCTGGAACACCATCGCCTCCATTACAAATCTAAAACAGGCAAAGTCAGACAACTCCAAATTGCTACAGTGTGAGGTCTCTCCGGTTGAGTCCGTAAATATGGCTAATCTTTACTTTAGTAATATAGGTAGACAACTCGCTGATGCCATAGTATCACCTGGCCCTGGAAATGAAGAGCTTGACATATTAAGAGCTCCTAGTATATCGTCGTTTGTACTGCTAGACACTGATGAGGAGGAGGTTCATGATGTACTTATGAATTTAAAAACAAACAGCTCCCCGGGATGGGATCACATTCCTACTAGTTTTCTTAAGCTTGCCAGATTTCACATTGTTCCTATAATTTGCCATCTTATCAATCTTTGTTTTGAAAACGGCGTATTTCCTTCTCTTCTAAAAGAGGCCATAGTTACACCGGTACACAAGGGCGGGGATGGACACGATATCAATAACTATAGACCTATATCAGTTTTAACGTCAATCTCTAAAATAGTTGAAAAAGTTTTGAATAAACGTGTTGTAGATTACCTCATGAAATTTAATATCATAGCTGAAAATCAGTACGGCTTTCAGTCTGGCAAATCAACTGCTGATGCAGTTGAGGCCCTTACATCAGTCGTTGTCAAAAACATAGATTCCAAGCAGAAGTGTCTCACAGTATTCCTCGACTTAAAAAAAGCATTCGATACCGTGTCCATCCCAATTCTTGTAAAGAAGCTGGAACGTATAGGCTTCAGGGACGTTTCATTAAAACTATTAAGGGACTACCTCAGTAATAGAACTCAGAGGGTTAAGATTGGCGATATAGTAAGCGAACGCCTTTCTGTAGAATACGGTGTTCCTCAGGGCAGTGTTCTTGGGCCGACCCTATTTCTCGTCTATTTGAATGACCTCTGTCAGTTACAAATTCCAAATGCACAAATATTCTCTTACGCAGACGACACTGCAGTGGTTTTTACAAATGCGGCGTGGGATACGGTGAAGGCTGATGCGGAGACTGGCCTTGAGAAAATCGCGGGATGGCTTGGTGCTAACTTGCTCACTCTGAACACAACCAAAACATATTATGTTACTTTCTCTCTCTGTAACAGGACACAACCTGATCTCAATTATAATATTCAAGTACATAAATGTAACACTCAACGTCCGATACCTTGTAGCTGTCCTTCTATAAATAAAGTGAGTACTGTCAAGTATCTGGGCATTGTGCTGGATCAACAACTCTCATGGCAACCTCACCTTGAATTAATTGCCTCTAGGTTACGTAAATTGATCTGGATATCTAAAATTCTCCGACACGTAGCGACAAATGCGTTAATAAACCGTATTTACATCGCCTTGACTCAATCCATTTCCATATACTGCATCACAGTATGGGGTGGAGCGGCTAAAACGAAAATATTGGAAGTAGAAAGAGCTCAAAGGGCCTTGCTAAAGGTGTCTTACTTTAAAAAACGCACATTTTCGACAGATTCCTTGTATTGTCTAACTGATGTACTATCCATAAGGAAACTTTTCATTCTACACATTATTTTGAAAAAACATACCCAAATAAATTACGACCCCAACAAAATTAAAAATAGAAGAAAACACGATGTTACCAAAATTACACTAACACGTACAAAATTTGCACAGACACAGTTTGGCTATCTTTCATCCTATCTATACAATAAATGTAATAAAAAACTAGAAATCTACCCCTTAATCTTCCGCGAATGTAAGATAAAAGTTACCGCCTGGCTTAAAACCTTAAACTATGATGAAACAGAAACATTTCTAAAACACCTTTCGTAGTTGTTAATTTGTTAGTATGCTTAAACACTATATATATTTACACACACACACACACACACACACACACACGCACACACACACACACACACACACACACACACACACACACACACGCAAACACACCACATACACACCCACATACACAAACAGACATTACATTGAATTTTTTTTATTGTCATCTAAAAAACTACACTTAATGTAAGATTGCGTTAAGGAAGAGTGGCCCCTTCTGGCACAGGTGCTTCCTGCACTTAATAGAAGAGGTCAACCCTTGATTATTGTCAAAGACTGTTTGAGATGAAATAAATGATTTATTATTATTATTATTATTATATACGTTCTGGGAAGAAAAGGAGACTTTCTCTCTTTCTGGGAAGTAAGTATCTCTCTCTCTCTCTCTTTGAGAACGGTGCTCTTGTCGGTACCTTCTATATATACTAATAATAAATCTGAAGAGTTTGTTTGTTTGAATGTTTGTTTGTTTGAACGCGCTAATCTCAGGAACTACTGGTCCGATTTTTGTTCCATAGTATATTTGACAAGGATGATTTGACCGAAGATTTGATTATTAACATAATCTGTTGGATTGTTAGTTATTAAGAATAACACTATCATATTTTGTATTACTTACACAATCAAGTTTGTCACATGCTTCAGGATCTTGACTCTGTAAAATAAAATAGTTTTTAGCATAAATTTGAATCGTTAAGTGTGCCCTCGCCTGCTTCGAAATTGGCACTTCAATAAGAGCGACATTCGCTTCTTAGGGCAAGAAAGCACGTTGACAGCCACCAGTTGAAATCAATGGTCAACGCAGTTTTGCCTTTTTTAAATCTATGCTTTTTGGTTATTTAATTTTTTATCTAATTTAAAACACACGCATGCATGTGCAAATTCACAGATCTTGATAAGGTAGAATATAATTTTATAGGAAAAAAGGCGAAACTAAAATGTAGCCATTTGGAATTCTAAAACAGTCATAATCTTTTTGTAATCTTACCAATGCCCCGACGAATAATGTGAACAGAACTGTAGCAGAAAACATGATGAAATGTTGACTTTTCAGCTTGGTACTGAATATACTAAGTGAAAACAGATTTATATATGATTTTGGTTGTGTGAAAAAACGACTATTATTGTCCTTAATTAGGTGTGACGATTTATCACGCAATTTATTTGGTATTGTTACTAGCGCCACTTTTCTCAAAATATCCTCAACAAGCGACTTCGTCCGCGTGGGTATCAGATTATTTTTATCATTAAAAGGCAGCCAAATCGGTTAAGAGGTTCAAGCGGGAAAAAAAAAACAGACAGAAAGACATACAGACAGACAAACAAACAGACAAACAAACAGACAAACAAACAGACAGAGAAACAGCTTTTCGACAGCAATTTCACCCGCGTAGACAACGACAATATCTGATAGCATGATGTTTTCTGAGTTACAAATATTTGTATGATTTGAAAAAGCGTTTTTAGTGCGATGGTGGCTCAGTGGTACAGACGGCGCCTCACTTATGTGAGGCCCGCGGATCCGGACCCACACCTCTGGATTTTTCGAAATCTATATGTGGACTTGTGCCATTAGCTCGGCGGTGAGGGGAAACACCGTGAGGAAACCTGTACATTCAGTGATTTCTGGCTTTTGGTTCAGTTAGATCGAAATGTGTAACCATGATACAATCTGTTTGGTTTCCCTCTATGGGTTAAGAAGGTCTGATGGCAGTCGCTTCACTGTAATTGCCAGACTTGCCAAATCCTGGATCATGGTCAAAGCGGACCCCGCATAGAAACGGTATAAATTCTAGGAAGAAGAAGAGGAAAAAGCATTTGTAGAGTATAATTTGTATTGAGTAACAGCTGCTATTTCATAAAGTATTTGAGTAGAGCACATAACACTCTTGTATGTATAAAATTGTGTAATTTACTAAGGCAAGTGCTCTCTTTAATACACATCTTTATTTTCACCCAAGTTTTCCCGAAAGGGGGCGGCACCAGTAGAAGGTAGACATTATTTTGAAATCCGGCGCTAGTGGAAACAATACCACAATCTGTTAATTCGAAAATTGTAACAATTTATGAGTGACCTACGCAAAAAAAAAACGATTCAGTTTAATTTAAGTAAATTTTAGTTTGGATTTAAGTAATTATGTTTAACCTTGAGGACGCAATAGTCATTACAACCATTTAATATGCCGGAATGGCTAAAATGGTTTAAGCTTAACTGATGTGTTTTCAGAACCTATGTAACATTTTATCATCATCATTATTTTAAACGGGCCCGTTGGTCTAGTGGTCAGAGGCCCTGGCTACAAAACCAGAAAAACACCCGTTTGGTTTAATGGTTAAGAAGTTGCTTACTTTACCAAGAGGTGGCGGGTTCGATCCCCGCACAGGACAAACCTTTGTGTTTATGAACATGTCTGTTTGTCCTGGTCTGGGTGTTATATGTATATATGTATTTGTAATCCCACTGTTGATTCTGATGTTTGTAACGCACGTGTTTAACACTTATTCAGATCAATGTATGTGTTGTGTGTCAAGGACTAACGATAATAGTGTACTGCAAAAGGCTGATAATGATGATGATATAAATAAATTCCTTGGACTAACACACCAATCGCCTAGCCCCTAATTAAGCTTGAAGCTTGTATTATGGATACTAGGGAACGGATAGACATACTAAATTTACAGTTCTAAACATCCACGACTCGAGAGTACAACTGCCGATGTTCATCTCTCAAACATTTGCCCCTAACGGAATTGGAACCCGCAACTTTTGGTTTAGTAGCCAGGGTCTCTGATCACTAGATCAACGGGCCTGTCAAAGCTGGAATGTTTAGTCACATCAACACTTCAGTACATAGTATAAAACAGAATCGCTATCCGCCGTCTGTCTGTTCATATGTATGCTTAGATCTTTTAAACTACGCGTTTTATTTAATAGATTAAGTGATTCCTAAGGAAGGTTTATAATATGTATGTGTACATGCATAATATCGATGTCTAACGGCAAAAAAGAGCTAGCCACTTCACAAGCTTTGCAGGAGAGAGGATTTAAGTTATATCGTAGAGCGACAAAACCTAGATAGTACGACGCAGAAAAAAAAGACGATTCCAACGATGTATCGACTTATCGATTTCGTAAAAAATGACATGAGTGACGTGAAATCGTGTATAAAATATTTTTCATCCAATGACCATCTCGATGAAGGTCCTTGTATGGCGATCTTAAACTACATATACATATGTCAAAACACACAAAACAGCCCTAGCGGACATATGATGTTATTCGTATCACACTGAAATAGCACTTAATTGTACGTATTTTTAAACCAAATATAAATAATGATGTCCATGTAGAAGTTCCAATTCCAACAAGGAAATCGATAAAATGATTCGCAGTGCATTTCTGTTATTTATATCTGCGTTTACAATTTTGGTAAGCATTAAAATAAAATTTGTTCCAACCGAGTTCATAAGTTAGTTAATCCCAGAATATAGGAATTAAATGACCTAAGGAATATGTCACTTATGACAAATCAAGTTTAATTTGAACTATCATGGTAAAGTAATGTAATAATTAAAGTTATTTTTTTAATAATAGATGTTATGGAAAAATATAAGCAGGGGCAAAAAACCTTGATAATTGATACCTTGATATTGAGTCTATAACTCAAAAGATTGTTCTTTCTATACTAAAAACTGACTGAAGATACCATTTAAACCATTTAAAGATATTTATTTTCCTTGTTTCAGTGTGATCCCATTACTCCGGAAGATTTTTTTTATGCATTGTCGGAAAATTTTGGCCGCCGTAAGTATAATACAACATAAACTGATAGAGGCACATACTTTTATTTCACTTATTAAAGTGTAGGAATTCTTTGATTCAATTAATAACTTGGTTTTTAATAAGCGTGGTTTTGTAATGAACGGTAAATTATGTGACTCAAAATAAAATAACCTAAAAAAACTTTTCAAAACCAAGCTTTTATTTAAATTCTCTCATAAGAAAAAAAATCCTGTAACACTAAAATTTTCACTATTATTTTAGAACGACATTAAAAAAAAACATTATTGCACATTTTGTATGATAATATAAAAGCTTGTCGCGACATTTAAGAACTCGTATTTACTTGCTGCCTAATACTAAGAAAAAACGAGTACCTACCTATTTATGTCTCGCGACAAGCTTTTATGACATATAAAGTGTGTATACATATAATATGTACACTGATAATAATTCCCAACTCTTAAAAAGATGTTTGAGAAAAACACTGCATATTGTTTCCTGTAAAATTGTCCTTTTTTGATTGCCGAGTATTGCTGCCCTCAAGCAATACTCGGCAATCAAAAAAGGCGACAATATGAATTAAGAAAAAATACAGAGAATATTTCAATTAAACCTTTGAACTTTTAATTATTACGAGTCTTTGCTCCGACTTTTGTCGTAAAAGAATTCAGATTTCAATAGTGCTATTTACAAAAGTTCAGCAGTTAAATACTCATTATTAAGGCGTCTATACCTATTCCTTAATTAAAATCATTTTCAAATAATTATTTTCAGTCTTCAGGGCCATGCTGTAAACTAGACTTAGGCCGCTAGTATTAATATACAATATTTATAGACTTTTTTAAATCTATGAATTATAAGCATTGATATTCATAAAACTAGATTTAATCTCTTAGCTAAACTATATTGTCAAGCAATTATGGTTGCTTATTCTACCCAGTTTAAATACCAAAGAGATCACGTTGATTCCACACTAACAATAAATTCCACCAAGTTATTCAATTTATTCAACCTCCTGATTTTCATCAAACAATTTTGTGATAAAGCCATTACGCACATATAATGGGGAAATATTGACGATGTAATTCAACGCAAGCAAATGTTAAAATTTACAAAATACGTATAATATGGAAACTACCTACTTGTTTCAGTTCTGCCACCACTGGGACAGCGATGGACAATGCGACGGCATGAAAGAAGCATCAATCGATTGCCATAAACTGTTCTCTTCAGATAGAAAGGTGACAGTTTTTTTTGGGCCCACCAACAATCGGTAACGTTTAAGAGAAAGAGAAGTATGTAAAAAATGTATATGTTTTTTTATGAATTTTGCAATTGAATTGAATTTCAAACGAAACCGGAGTCAGTAAACCAAAATAAAAAACCCTTATTTTGATTATATCCGTGAACTATCTGTCCAAAGATTAGTAAACAATGGCTGACATACAGATAACTAAAGTAAAAAGGTTTTAATCAAAATAATTAAAATACAACACTTGAAATCGAACATAAAGGAGACGCAAATTACTTTTGGAACGGTTTTCATGCCTATTTTTATCTAAGGCGGTGATTGGAAGTGACTTTCAATCATTTAATTAATGAAATAAAATAATTCGAATAAACAATACAAAAAAATCCGTACAACGGAACGCAAGTGCTAGTCTATTGCCGGATTTTGATTTTATTTAAAAACTGAATACAAATGTCAGAAACCTCCCGTCTGTTAACTGTCATTAGTTACTATATAATAATTATAAAAAGCTGTAGTTCGTTTGTTTGTTTGAACACGCTACTACAAGGAACAGCTGGTTCGAATTGAAAAAATATTTTTGGCGTGGATTATCCATTAGTCGAGGCGGGCTTAAACTAAAAAATGTAAAGCTATAGTTTAAGACTATGCGTGCGTAAACCTTATTCCACGCGGACAGAGTCACAGGCGGCCACTAGTCATAATAAATTGCTTTTACTTCAGATACATAGGAAAAACATAATGGAAAATCGCCCTTATGTGTAAGTATTTACGGTTCAGGCGTTGAAAGTCAGGAAAGCAAAATGACAGATTACTTTATGAGGTTTATATATATTTTCACATCTTATTTCTAACGATTCCGGTTAAAATATGAAAAAGTAATGTTACCACTATAATCTAGAGATTATAAGGAATAAATTGATATCCATTTCGTAAATAAACGCTAAAATTTTATGTGGGCCTAACTCTCCATACAAAAACGATTGACTCCTTTCTAGTATAGAAATTCTTAAATGTCCTTATTCATAACTAGCCTTCCGCCCGCAACTTCGTCCGCGTCCAGTCACGTCCCGTCGTCTCGTCCCTAAGTTTAGATTTTTTTCTTCCCTAAAAACCATCCCTGGACATAAAAGAACAATATAAAAAAAGAATTGCCCAAATTGGTCCAGGCGTTGTTGAGTTATGCGCTTACCAACACATTTTGCGATCAATTTTTATAATCATAATATGTTCTGGAACCATCATCATTAGCCTATTGCATTCCACCGCTCAATGAGGAACTCGATGGCGCATTGGTTTGCGCGCTCGGCCTGCGATTACAAAGTTGAGTAATTTTCGAAGAGGCCAGTCGGTTATAGAATGGGTGACCAAAAAATTTCATCTCACCATTAGATTGCTGTCCCGCCGAATTATGGGAGTGAGGGGAAAGAGAGTGCACTTGTGAACTATAATATACCCTGCCTACCTGGCTGATCGTAAGACCATTGAATGAAAATGTAACTTCAAAAATATTATCATAAATTAAATTAATACAGAAAGTTCCACTGTAAACCGTGGACCTACCCTAAACAAAATACGAGTTATTCAAAGACATTAAATAGCAGGACCCCGGCTTAGGATCCTAATCTCTAACCGAAGTAGTCCCAAAGATTCCATAAAACTAGAACTTCGAACTTCTCATTTCACAATAGACAAAGTTGACATACCTACTTGGGTACTTTAGACCGAGCCATCCAGGTTATTTTGACCACACGTCATACAAAACTTTCCTGGTCTTAGAAACCCCAAATGAGTTAAGTTTCGCCCTCCTTGGAAACACTCCATTTTACGACATCACCCAATGACATCTTGCGTAGTTTTGAGATCCGCTGTTAAGGCTCGACGTATACTGTTGGTAGTTTGTTTATTACTTATTAAATGATAACTTCGGTGGGCCATTCATCATATTCATATTATTCATCCAGTAGCAAGCTATAGTGGAAGTAAGTAGATTAAGTAATAACATTTGCATTGTTCTATTCTGTAATAATTCGCTTGGTATACGTAGTGAACCATTAATTTCCCCACGAAGATGATCGTGTTATTCAGTTTTGATGTTAGGTTTGACAGTTTATATTGGTCATTAAAGTTATTACATAATACCTACGAACTCTTCGTTTAATAATTATTAATTCGTTTAATAATCATTATAATGAGTTCAGAAGGCAAAGTTATTTAAAATGAGAAAACTCTTCATTGACTAATTATACCTATTTGTACATTAAGAAGAAAAATCGCCAGGGATTAAATAATCCATTTCATTTTTCTAAAGGTTGACTGGTAGAGAATGCTTTTAGCTTTAAGTCCGCCTTTTGTACCTTACTTACTAGTGTGGTTAATAAAGTTTTTATAAATAAATAAATCCTTGAGTGATCTAATCAGTGCCATTATAATAAATAAGTTTATCTTTAGTCTAATTAATGTATATTGTTGAATATTTAAATTGCTTAAATTACGAGTTATTAGAATAAACAGTATAAAGTTTTTATTTTGTAGTTCAGATAAATAGAAAAATTACGAAAGGTCCTTGTAAGCGTCGTTCTTATACTTTTATTAAGCTCTCGGTCGACATAAGTTTATTATTGCAAAGAATGGTACTCCATCGCTGCAATCTGAACGTGAATTGTGAAATTCTTAAGGAAAATGTTACTTTCTTTGAATATAAAAGGACTACTCCGTTTTTTTCGGGTTATTTACTTTTGTACGGAATAAATGTTTGTCAGTTTATTTAAGGACGAGATAGAATTGTTCTCTTTCCATTACCATAATATATTTTTCTTAGACAAATATTTTTCTTCAGCAACGTTTATTCATATTTCGGTTCTTTCTTACGAATAAAATAGCCAATTTTATTTCTTTAAATATTTTCATTCTTTCTTCCAGTGCAATGATCTTTTTTCTCTCTAACTTTGTAAGGAGCACTCTAATTCCGAGTAAATTAAAAACATTATTTCGTGTTTTAAATATTTTTCTTTTAATCACTTGGAAAATATTAAAGTTTTAAGACGCTTAACGAAATTTATATCTAAATTATTGCTTAAAATGGTTAAGGTACATATGCTTTATTCTTTACTAAACAAAATCAGTGGAAAACTTAATTGGCAATAGTTTTTCTCATTCCGCTCAGGAATATGTTTGAAAAATGTGTTTATTCAGTCCAGAGTTTTTATTTGAAATTGTTCGGTACCTACATTTTTATACAAAGACAACGTTTCACGCTTATATGGAAATGCAAGTTAGGATTCACAAAAAAGGTACAAAAAAAATTATAAAAATAAAAAAATGCTCCAAATATTGTGACACGAATATATCTGATGGAGAATTGAATTGCTAAATTGAAACCAGTCTATTGTTAACTTTATTTTTATCATCGAAACTGAATTAACAGGGTTGGTAGTAGCGATTGAATAGCTCGGTTTCCTAAATAGCACAGTGGCTACGTCACACGTTATCACTACTGTATTAGCTATTATATCTTGGGTAGGATTGCAAATCTGCTTCAAATAACTTAATGTTAACAATACTACGATACTGTGAGGAGTATAATATGCTGATAAATAGATTGTTTCAGAAGCTTTACAAATTCAGGAGCTTTGGCCGATGAACAAAAGCTACACAGATAAGCGTAATAATTAAATAAGTAATATAACTACAACAATCAATATATTATATAACCACCAAAAACTAGGCAGTTAAACATATTTTAATTAAAACTACTTTTAAGTGGATGGAGTCGCAAGAAATGACTCAGATATTATGCGTCATATTATGTCATTTGAAAAATTACAAATTCAATCCGTTTTATGCAGATTCATTTCATGAGTAACAGTCGCGTAAACCTAAGAAAATATTGGCAAGTTTTTGTTTTAAATTAAATCTTTTCTTACAAGCATGCCAATCCAAAGTATCAGTACTGCGTTACCATGAGTTCGATTTGTACAGTATTAATGCGATGAATGCTCCGAATTTTGATAAATTCTCTTCGTAGGCCGCTTTGGTACGTGGACACGAATGAACGCACTCGCACGTACGACATCATTAAGTGTGGGATACATTCATACGGTTTAGGTAAGCATACTCGTATTTCTACCATAAAAGCAGGAAATAAAACTGACTATGAAAACCCTATCTTAAATGTAATTTGCTGAGTTGCTGTCTATATAATATAGGGCCTCATTTACATTATAACATCGACTAGAGTTCTGGTGGGCTACCCAAGATGCCTATGTCTCGTTATGCAAGATGCATTTCGCGCAAGTGAAAATATCGTTTTACTTTATCTTTATCTTTATCTTTACATACAACGTAGACTTTAATACGTTGAATAGTCAAATTAAACGAACATAAAAATACTTCACATAATATCCTCATCGCGAATCTATGTAGTCATTCTCATTAGTATCTATGTTACGGGCCATGTGATAAACCCGGGCCGTATTAATAATTCCCGGGCCGTATTAATAATTCCCTACTCAATTGGGCAATGTGATAAAAAAAGCGTAATTAATCACTTTTCCCGGCCATTATGATAAATTCCCAACCCATATCGGGCAAAGTGATAAAAAAGGTTATTTGAAGTATTTTTGCTAACTAAATCTAATTAAACTTACCATATTTTCATGAAAAGTTAAAAGAAACATCAATTGAACATAGCAATTTAAAAATAAACACTTAAAAAAGCAATTATTGATATAAATCACGTCCTACTTTTATTTTGATAAAAATATTACTTAAGATGAAAAGTCGTTAACGTGTGTTATGTTCGTGACTAGGGGAATTTTAAAAGGTCATAAAAAAAAATAACCCTAACCTATATCCATCAAATTAGTCTTCCGCTTCTTAGGTGGTCTAAAATAGGTTAGGGTTATTTTTTTTTTGTGACCCTTAAACATTTCTTATCATAATGCCCGGTCCAAGTGATAAATACAAGCCATCTCAAACACTGATTTATTACATGGACCACGAGGCGTCGGGAATTATTAATAAGGGCCGGTCAAAGTGATAAATTAATCACTTTGCCCGACGCTCTTGGGAATTATTAATAAAGGCCGGCCCTTATTCATAATTCCCGATTAATCACGTTGCCCGTAACAGCTATATACTCTACTCTACTGTAGTAGAATAGTAAAATAATAAAACACTAAGATACAACAGTTTACCCAATGCATCCTCAGCCTATCGAGGAATGAAGACGCCCCCCACTTCGCAAGCCCCTACTTGACGCCCCAAGCTCTTATTGTCATGCTGATCTTTTGTTGGCGTCGATAAATTGAAATGTATAAATTATAGCAAATAGGATCGTCTACCGTGAAAAGGTGGGGTCATCTCGATTCTTTATTAAAGACGTGAGCTTGTCAACTAGAACTCGTTCAATGGAAAGGCTTCTTAAAGGAATATTCTGTGCAAAACGGTATAAAGTTTAGTGCAAAAGCTCTCTGTGAATAAAGAAATACTCTTTTTTCTATGTCCGACAAAGGGTTAAAATTGAATGTAACAAAACTTAAAGAAAATGCTAGAGGATTAAAATTAGCTACTCATTGTACTTTGTAAATCAAAGGTTATTGAAATCAGTAGACTTAAAGACGACTTAAAGCGCAGTGTAGGACGCCCTCGGACAAAGTGGAGTGACGATCTGCGCAAGATGGCTGGCAGGATATAGGGTCGGCCCTAAGATGGAGAACTGGAGAACTAAGCTTCTCCGGATGGGCTGTAATAATGAAGACATGAGCAGACCCTTTGCTTTTAAGAATTAAGGTAGGTAGCCGGATATTTATCGATAAAGCTTGTAATCGTGAACAAGATTTTGTTTACTAAAATGTTACTCCGGCACAAAAAAAAAACGTTCCGATAATCCAACAAAACTTTCAATTCCAATTGAAAAATTACACCAAGACCAGGAGTTAAACCCGATAAACATACAAAGATGTATCTACTGGTGCGCTCCATTCAACAGATATACCTTTGTTCAGTAACTGGGGAATTAATCGAAGCTTACAGGAACATTTGCAATAATTACAGTGTTAATCTCGACTTTGTACAATGGTATTAGCATAGTTTGGATTCAGCTTAATACGATGTGCCTTTATGTGTTGGTATTTCAAAATGATTGTATAATGCACTTAGCTAATTTTGCACTTCAAACTACGAGTAACATGTTAATTAGCAAGGATTAAATATTCTGTGAAGTCTCTGAGCCCAAATTGGGAGGGAAAAGGATTTTATTTTAAGTCCTTAATTTTTTTATCTTGAATTTAAAATTTTTGTGCTCGTCTAAAATTGAGGAGGGGTAAGGATATCCAAAGCGAGCGGCATCATTGTGGCACTTATGTAGTGTTTTATATACATATATGGGGTGCTGTGGTAACTTACCATCATGTAGACACTAGTCCTTTTGTCTTCTAGTTACATAAAAAATAACGTATACCAGTACTAATTTTCTAAGAATAAAAATATTTTAAAATCACGAAGAATATTTTAAAAATCTACAGCCACTTTCCGACTACTCCAGGATACCATTCAGACCAAAGAGGCTAACGAGTACCTCACAAGAGTCCTAAACTCTTCAACAAAAATCGTTACAATTCTCAGTGAGAAATGTATACAGTTTTGTTTTCACTTCGGGAATTCAAGAGCACTTGCAACCATTTGAAGTTACTCAATTGAATTTATTTTAAGTTTCAAACAATTCGCTAATAAGACATTAGGATTTCTACTTCTTAACGTTGAAATTTCTCTTTGAGTGCAAAGTTAGTTGACTGTTTTAATTAAGCTGTATATAATTTATTACAATATTAAGTTTCGTAAACAGAATGATCTGTCGAAGACTCTCTTGAAGTATGATCGAATACAAGTTTTGAGAATGTTTGAAGTTGAAACAAGCTAAACTTTATCTGATCAACAGCTGACAGCATATTCATCAGTTTCATTTCAAATTTTTACAGCATCTTGTTAAGACCAGGCGATATTATGCCACATACAAAAATTCCTCCCGGATCCAATAATCTTAATCTTCTTCTTCCTACCGTTTATCCCGTTTTTATGCGTTGTCCGCTTTGACCATGATGAGTATGTGGCAAGTCTTGTTATTATAGTGAAGTGACTGCCATCAGACCTTCGTAAGTCGTAACCCATAGAGAGGGAACCAGAGATTGGATCCAATAATCACTACATAGTATAAAACAAAGTCGCTTTTTCTGTCATGTTGTATGTTGTATGTCCCTATGAACGCTTAAATCTTTAAAACTACGCAACGGATTTTGATGCGGTTTTTTTCAATAGATAGAGTAACTCATGAGGAAGGTTTTTATGTATAATATCATCCATTAAATAGTGGACAAGTACCACGGGCGAAGCCGGGGCTGGCCGCTAGTCTTAATATAAAATAAAATTCAAGACCTGATCAAAATGATATAAAAATCAAGTTGGTACCTTCAAAAATTACGGGAATAAAATAAATGATTACTTGTTCGTGATAAAAATAAACACAACACATGTGTATTATAGTTTTACACGTGTACTGACAAAACTTGGGTCGACACGCGCCCACGCGCCAATTATATTCCAGTCCATTGGATCTCGGCTTACAGTCGAAATCCCAATCCTAAATCTGATAAATAATTTGTTATTAGATTCGAAACAATGGAAGAATATTTTAAGAGCATTAAAAGAGCTTAGACCGGTATTTTAGTGCGGCTTGGTCGAGGCGGTCTAATTGCCTACAAATTTGGATATTAAACTAAATTACGGACTACTAGAAAGATTAATTTTCACCGAATTTGTCTTAACGTTTCAATGTCATTTGGAAATTTCTCTTATTGGAATATTTAATTTATTATTTTAAGTAGTTATTGCGTACGTAAATGAATCAATTAGCGTAGCAACGGGAACGAGAGAGTTAGATACATTGATTTATTTGGCGTTTGAATTGTCACAGGTAGACTTTTTAGTTTACCATCAAGTAAATTCGATACGATTAGTGTATTCTATATGAATACCTCATTAGGACTCTGTAATTTGGTATCGGACGGAGAGCCTGCGAAGAACTGCCTTGCTGTATGGCTAGTACCTACTTTATATTTTTCATGGCTTTTGTGTCATTTTCAATGTGTCTTTTTGAATAAATATCATTGTTGTCAACAATATGGAAACTTTGTTTGTACTGATATTATGGACTATTTGGTTGCGTCTATTTATTTGAATATTTAAAATATTTAGAAATATATTGAGTAACATAAGTGTCACTAATTATTATTTAACGCCGACTGTTGCAAAGTGAAGAGTGAAGTTCAAGTTGCTCAATATTGACATTGGGCCCAAACTTTCCGAGCAATCGTTGCCAAAACTCCGGAGCGTGTTATATCTGCTCGGGAATCTATCTAGGTTTAAGGTAAAGATGGTAAGTATGAAATACAACTTATTAACATTTAGTGATTGAGGAAAGTTATAAGTTATAACATTAGCTTTTATCGTCTTATAACAGCACTTTCTGGGGAACTTTGTGAAAGAACTAAGTCCTAAATTTTTTTTATGTATACATAGTTTATTTTCCTATTGTGAAAAATAAGACCACGGCTGCAGCCGTAAAGCCTGAATATCTTATTCCTCAAGAGCCCAGTTGCGGAGAAGCTTGATTTGTTTTTTGTTCAAAAATACCGTTAGCATTAACAGTTTTAATTAGTTGCCAAGGATTATTATAGTGCACTGTCAAAAAAAAAGTATTTTAATTCAAACAAACCATAATCATAAATATTTATTTAACATTTTAAGACGATTTAATTAAAAATACCAAACACCAACCTTAAAACTAAGTAAAAGCAGAAAAAAATGATGACTAAACCTAAAGGGGCTAAATTAATCATAAAATTTGTGCGATTTGAGCCTAGGAAATTCAGTTTTAGGATGGTAATCAAACAGAGGTGCGTTTCACTGAGCGCCAATGTCATAATCTTACGGCTGTGTAATCGGTGACACTAGTCATTTTGCACTGTCGCCGATGACACAGCCGTGAGATTATGACATTTGCGCTTAGTGAATTTCACCTCAGATGTTTGAAAGAAGTGGTTTCATGCAATACCGAATAATTCAGTTTGCTACTAAAATATTTTGATAGACATAAAAGAGCCTTATACAACGATTTTAATGTTCACTATGGGAATTGTTGAAGACATTCTTGTGCTGCTTCTTCCACACCCTTGCAATGTTCCTCGTCGATCCAATTAGGACAGTGCTAAAAATAATAACGAGTTTTAATATTTTACAACCTTTAGAAAAGATCACATTGTGCCGAAAAAACGCGACCCAATTCACGGGCTGAATTAACGTTCCGTCGCGTTCATAATACTATGACACACATTTAAATAGGAGATGGCACACTATGCAGAAATTACGTCGCGTAATAGAAAATAATTTCAGCCCAGTGTGTTTCTACAGCTACGTAAATCTTTAACTATATTAATCGACTTTACGTCTGCAAAATTTCAAAGCCATCGCCTTAGTAGTTACGGCGTGAAAGCGGAACAAACAAACAAATAAACTCACTTATTGATTTATATAGTAAGGATTTTGTTTGTGTACGTTTGGCCTCAAATGAGTAGTTGTGTAAAACTCATACTATAATCTGCATTTGGATGTACCCTCAACTCGTAAGTAACCGATACATTACTTAGTAACATCTAAACCGTTATAAGAAACTATTGTCATATCTATTAAAAAAATCTTACAGCAGTATTTAGTAACCCAAAAACTTCAATCTGAAATATCTTCATTTCCAGACTTACGACAATCGCGTAACTAACGTCAATTTGTTGAGGAACTCAAGCTGTATTTTATCAGATAATTGCCATATTAAGACGCAAAAAAAATGTACCAACAAAAATGATTAAGCAGGTTCGCGATTGTCCTTTAAATCAATTTATGAAATGAGAATAAACTACTAAAATACAAACATCCCGCTGAAATCATAAAGTAACTTTATTAAACCTTACCCCCATCATCTGTATATTCATACAACTGTTCAGCTTGAGCAAATCGCACTCATCTTCTAACCCATAAGGGGATCTATCACCATTAATGCATTTGTCCTTAAGAATTGGAATGATGTCCTGATTAACACCCATTTCCTTTTCAAGTAAAGCGACAAGATTCTGTTTATCAATTGTCCCTTCAGCCGTATAGTATCCGTGTTTTGTTGCTAAGCAGATGTCGCGTTCACACTGTAAATACGTTTTAAGTTATACATTTAACACCCTTACAATTATAATATCCGTTCCCACCATGGCGGCCGATCTCACGATCAGCCAGGTAAGCAGGATAATATTAAAGTGCACAGGTGATTGCGCAAGCACAGGTGTACTCCCTATTCCCTCACTCTCATAGTTCGGTGGGACAGCAATCTGACACGATCGTAGAGAGATCAGGCGCAGGACCAACGCTTAACTTGCCTCCCGGAGCACGGAGGAGCTCGAGATAAAAAAATCGGTCACCGAGGTCATCCGATGACTCGCAATTGCGAACGTTGCTTTGCATGCAACCGATGCTTCTCGATGTAAAGTTATAATACCGTGTACTTATAAGCAAATAAGTTAAAAAGTAAAACGTAAAAATTAATAAACAACGAATGATTTAAGAAAAAGCTAAATGTTAAGAGGGATTGTTAGGTGAAACAAATTAATTAATTGTTTTTGTTATCAGTACGACAGATTGAATATTATAAACATAACTTATAACGGGCACAGCTAAGGAAATAATTGTTCAACCCCTCGGACCAGGGTAAAAAAGCCGCTATTTTGACATAATAGACATTTATATAAGAAAGGTAGAGCTAAGTGAAACTTCCACTCAAATTAGCAGCTCGGATGGGGAAGTACTTTCACCTTAAAGAAGCCTACAGAGAAATAGCACTTCGTTGATATTGTGCTATATTTCTGCTGTTGAGTAATGTCACCTCAACTGTCAACATGGGGAGGGTATGGTTATATACCTCTGGTATATACCTCTGGTGTCGCGAATGTTTGGTGGCGGTGATTGCTTAACATCAGGCAAACCGCTAGCTCATTTGCCGCCTATGCCATAAAAAACTTACATTATAAAATGTAAAGGAACTCGTACTTACAGAAGGAAGCTTATTTTGTAACTGAGAGCACTCCCTATATATGGATCCATAGTCAACGTTTTTGTCAACGTTATTAGGTAATTCCCTCTTACAACAGCGCATACCCTAAATAAATGGAAATGAAATTATTTAAATTTTTATTTACTGTCCAAATTAAAGTTTTCCTGTTTTATACTTACTGTTTGTAACAATTTACGACAGTGCTTTTCCATGATTATTTTAAATTGTTCGTCACCCTGAAGCAAAAAGTGAACAATATACTTATTTTCATCACAAACAAAATATTGTTTAATCCCAATTTAAATACAATTACAATGTACATATGTAGCTGTTTGACAGGATCATGGAATTTTACCAATTTCCATAGAATTCCTGTACGCTGAATTTAAAATGGTTCCTAGAAATTATGGATATACTTAATAGCTATTTGCAAACTAATGCATTAGTAGGGTAATGACCTTTCAGAACGGATAATTTCCCATTTTAAGTTATAATATTTATTTGCATTATTAAATCATAATCTCACAACTTCACATATGTAGGATATTGTTTTAGCAGTTGTGTTACATATAGTAGAATTAACATTGATAGTACAAAATTAATATACCTACTTATGTGTATAAGAAAGCTGAAGAGTTTCTTTGATTGAACGCGCTTAACTCAGGAAGTATTCGTTGGAATTGACAAAATATTTTTGTGTTGGAAAGCTGTGTTGCATATTTGTTGTGGAAGTTTTTAAGCTGTAGTATAACGTCTGTGAAACCGAAAACCACGCGGATGGAGACAAGGGCAGCGGCTGCCCTTTTCTCCATCCGCGTGGATTTCGGGCCTCTTCTAGATAATTAACTACGAGACCAGGTTCAGGGAACAAAAAATTCATAGGGAAAATTATCATAACTTACCCAAGCCATAGTTAAAAAAGTTAATAAAATGATAGGCCGCAACATTGTGGCTGTTTGCTTTGCATCTACTTCCGAGTGTAAATAAATAAAAAATGTTTGCAGCGTTATAATTTAAGCAAACAACGAAGTATGTTTGAATCACCTGCTTTAATTTGCCGTGACGCTAAAAGCAGGTGCCTGAGGGGTACTATCGCCAATACGATTTATAAAAATAAAGTGTTCTAATTTTCAGTTGGGTTCTAAGCCAGCTCGATAGCCTAGTGGTAAGAGTGCCGCTTCTCATGCGTGAGGTCGGTGGTTCAAAACCGGTCAGGCACGCACCTCTGAATTACCAAAAACCTTCATACCAGCTGTACGGTGAAGGAAAACATCGTGGAGGAAGCCTACACACTTCAAGTTAGTGTGTGAAATGGAGAAGGGGATGGCAAACCACTCTATTAAAATAATAATTAACATGAGGCTCAGTAATGAGGAATACGACTAAGCAGGGAATTCCAGTTTACTTCTTCCTAAACTTTTTCTCAAACAATTTTACCATATTAAATATTATCTTTTGATTTTTTTTAAGAACAAAAGCATAAGTTATTTTATCATGGAATAGTTTTTGCATATACACATTCATGACGACATTTCTTTATACAAGACCTTCTCTTGATTAAAGAAAAATAAATAAAGTGTATGCCTTATTTTTGCATACATACTTGCATGACTTGCAGTATGGGCTTAAATAAAACACCCCCCATGCAAAATGCCTTTTTCTTTTTAAGTTCTGTCATTATATTATATTTTTTTCGTAAAATAGAGCTAGCAGATCCAAACATGAATGCTATAATCAGCAGAAAATAAAAAAAAAAGTTTATCAACGGATGTAAATGATTTGATAATGACATCGTAAATGTGTTTTGATTGTTAGTCGAGTCCTTGTATAATTTACGAGCAACAATTTACTCGTAGACTTTGTAGTCCTGCATTATTGGCAATTTTTTGCATTTATATTTAAATTTATATAATAAAAACAGCTCGGTATCCTAGTAAAGTAAAGCCTCTAAACCACTAGGTAGGAGTGCCGTTTCACATGCGTGAGGTCGGCGGTTCAAATCCGGTCAGGCACGCACCTCTATAATTAATAGGTAATTTCATACCAGCTATACGGTGAAGGAAAATATCGTAGAGGAAACCTACACACTGTGACTGACTGTTCGCGACCCTCAGTTATGAGGAATACAGCTCAACGAGGACGAGGATTTAAATACATTCGGTAACATTGTCAAATTAGGTTAAACAGTTACATATTGGTTATTTTTTGTCATTGATTGCGTTCGGTCACGGACTAGTAAAAAAACCGGCCAAGAGCGTGTCAGGCAAGCACGTGTAATAGCCATACGATGGGCCGACCGCTTGACATTACCATTTAGTTAGGACAACTGCACTTCACAAGTTGGTCAAGTTGTATAAAAATAGCTATGTATGATACAGAGTCCGCTAGAGTTTTGGTTGAAAGTACTTACTCCGAGGTTCACAGTATATTTTGAGAATGCGGGTTTTATTCAAACTGTTAGGTTTAGAGAACTCCTTGATGCCTCAGTAGTCGGCTTTGTGACAAACTGCTTTCGTGGAAGAGTGGTAGATTGCAGTTAGTACCGGCTGGCACGTCGGACCAAAAAAAAAGATGTGTGATTGTTTCTAAAGGATTCGCAGAAGTCAGCAGCCCCAGAAGGGGGATAACGCTGCATAGGGACAAGGATATAGAGAAAACTAGTAGAGAGTCAAGAATTGCGGCGCGGTGGAGTGCAGAGTGCCTAGCCACACGCAATATCCGCGCGGATCTCCCGCGATTCGGCCAATACAACCAAGGTTGGTTTGGCCATGGGTGGTGGTGGGATTTTTTCGTAATGATTTAATTAAAATTCAACGCACGTGAAGCCGTCATTCTCGCGTATGATTTCTCTACGGTAGAGTACAGGTGCTGTCCCACCGAACTTTTGGAGTGAGGGAATAGGGAGTGCACCTTTGCTTGCGTACACACTTGTGCGCTATGATTCCTGTTGATGAAATCGCTAGAAATACAACTAATCGTCTATTTTTTCATTCACGTGAAAATAATTTATTTCTTACTGGAACTTGTAACAGACATCAAATAAGTTTTCCGTTACGACTGATACAAGTTATACTTCTTTTTATATGGTTTTTGTGTTGTTGATACTTTTTTGATATGGAGAACGAATAAAAAACGGTAAAAAAGACTTTAACTTAAACGCTTTTATTTAATGTGCAATGAAAGCTATAAAATAAATAAATGGTTATTTACCTATCAACCTACTTAGGTGGTATTAGACTAAAATAAAAAGTGGGGGACCTTAACTATTGCTATAGTATTACTTTTTACTATACTTACTATGTGTAGTAGAATTTCAGAGGGCCCCACGTTTTTATTTAAGTCTTATACCACCTACGTAGGTTGCTAGGTGGTATAATTTATATTATGTTTATATTTATATTATTATATAAAATAAATAAAACAATAAGTTTGTTTCTATATCCGTTTAATGTTATCATGCCAGGCTACGTTCACACCTCTTAGTTAATATTACCATTACACAAAACACATTGCGTGTTTTCGCTTGGTTGATACCATTTGAAAGGACCTGAAACCTTATTTAAAATTGCTTGAAGAGGTCACCTCAGATCCTCGCTTTGTCTCAAAATAATAGCTTTTTTAGGGACCACCCACATGCTAAGTGCTCATTACAACGGACACTTAGTTACGGTCCGTTCATTCCAATAAAGTAGCATTTGAATTTAAACACACTATATAAAGGGGCAAATAGATCATAAACTTCGTTCGATTTGACCCCAGGAAATTCAGTTTTAGGTTGGTAATCAAACAGATGTTTTAAAAAAGTGTATTCATGCAATACCGAATAGTTAACTACAAAAATACTTTGACAGGCATAAAGAGCGATTTTTATGTTTATTAAGGAAATTGTTGAAGACATTCCTGTGCTGCTTCTTCCGCACCCTTGCAATGTTCATCGTCAATCCAATTGGGGCAGCGCTAAAAAATAAATAATATCAGTAATTTACAATATAAACACAAAACAGCCCGGGTTTGTGATCACCAATCTGCATTTGGAAAGCGTGGTGATTAAGCCAAAACCCATCTTTGTAACGAAAACATGATTTCAAATCATGGAGGCCTTTGCACGAGACATAATTTCGGCATCATCTCCCATTGAAAGGTTTGTTATATTATGAACACGTCGGAACTTACATGGGCGATGACACACTATGCCGAAATTACGTCACGTAATTTTGTATCGAAATTGCATTTCCGCCGAAATTCGGTCGCGTAATTTCAGTCCAATCTGTTTCCACAGCTACGCAAATCTTCACGTGGGTCGTAAGAAACAACAGAGCGACATTTCAGTTGGTGGGCAACGGCTTTCCCTTGTGTAGAGGTCACCATGCTGCATTCACCAACTCGCTTGTCCAACCAGTGAAGATAGGAATCACTCATATAGATGTTGTTCCTTGGATTGTTTTTCCTTGTTTTGTTTTTATTTTGACAAAATCAAAATAAAAGAGATGTCCCATCCCAGGCATTGTACGTACAATGTACGTGGTACCAAAAAATCGGTAAAATGTTGCTATTTCCATTAAAAATACAATAAAAAATTTTTGGTCCGTAGTTTAGTGGCTTAAAAATAAAATACATAGTATACATATACTAAATAATTAATATTGCGTTAAGTCCCGTTAATTATGTAGCCGTCCCATATGAAGACCGCTGACGCTGCTGCTCTACTTTTCGTGCATCGGTTCGAAGTGCAACTCACATGACGTCAATCGATATCCGCTTGTTATTTCTAATTCATAATTTAATCAGTCTTAAATCATACTTCGATTAGGTCTCAATTATTTTTAGAATTAATTTCATACTTTGTAATTTTTATTTTAATTAAATATATTTTATAATAAATCGGTTTTTTTTCGATCCTCCAGCTGTAGCTAACTTAATTGGCGCAGTCGGTAGGATACTCGCGGGCCGGTTCGCGAGATCGCGTTAGCTTCTTATCCTTATCGCGTCGCGAATCACCCGGGTGGTTATCAAGCCCCGTCTTCGAGTATCCGAATCTAAGGACCAGCTGCAGACCAGGAGGAGAATCCAGACATCGATTCACGAACAGAACCAGATATGAAACATATGTGAGTACACTTGAATTGATCTCGTGTTGCTTCCTTTTATCCTAAGTGTCCATATTATCCTTCAAGATTTATCATCCTAGAGGTAATAGTTCCCGGGAGTCTGATTCGAAGCAGGCTCGCCGTAATAATATAGATACTTATAGAGATATAGATAGTAATTTAAATTTAGACTCTTTATTTAGTGAAATGGCTCACGACCCGGACACAATCTTTAAGGCTTTGCGCCTTGTTCCCGAATTTGACGGGAACCCCAATGTCTTAACTAGATTTATTAAAATATGTGACTCATTAGCCGCTCAGTACTTAAGTTCGGCACAAGGTAGCGAATTCTCGAACTTATGTTTAATAAATGGCATACTTAATAAGATAACGGGCACCGCTGCATGCACTATCAACTCAAATGGGATACCCGATAGTTGGCTAGGGATTCGAGCTTCCCTAATTAATAATTTTTCAGACCAACGGGACGAAACGGCTTTATACAATGACCTCTCCTTGGCCAGCCAGGGTAATAAAACACCGCAAGAGTTTTACGATCATTGCCAAAACTTGTTTAGTACAATCATGACTTATGTAACATTACACGAGACTTTAGCGACGACTATACAGGCCAAGCGCGATTTATATAAAAAGGTCACGATGCAAGCTTATGTTCGTGGATTAAAGGAACCTTTGGGTTCCCGTATTCGCTGTATGCGCCCCGTTACTATAGAAAAGGCGTTGGAGTACGTACAAGAGGAACTTAATATAATGTACCTCCAACAACGTAATGAGCCTTCCAAGCCTCATTTACTTCCTAAGGTCGCATTACCATACGGACCTACATTAATTCCACCACAGAGAGTTGTTCATAACCCGGCCCCGGTACCTAATTGGCCGGTTCCCGTAGGACAAAGGCCTATGCAGCCTCCACCTCAGCCTTTTAAATTCCAAACCCCTATGCAGCATCAGCAGGCTGCACGCGGACCAACTAATACCCAAAGAATGTTCGGTGCACCACCACCAAACTATAACCCGCGTAGCAACGTATTTAAATTACCACCACGGAATAATCCACCGCAATTCCAGGGTCCTCAACCAATGAGCGGAGTACAGCGTTTTACTCCCAAACCATTACCACATACTCAGATGTTAACTGGTCATAATTATTTTAAATCAGGCAATCCACCTCCAAGTAATTATCTAAGAAGTCGCGAAATGAACTTAAATGAATGCGCGTCCTATGACGATGGCTACTCATATTACGAAAATTATAATTGTTATCACGAACCGGCGGCGTACAATTACTATTCCGACGGCTCGAACTATACTTACGATTCACCCGACTTTACTTCTGAATTTATTTATTATGACTCGACTGACGGAAATCAGACGACTGAAGAAAGTCAACCACAGCCAGGGTCTAGCCACTCGGAGCAGGATTTTCAGGACGTTTCGATATTAAAAAAACAAAAATAGAATTGAACCTCCAGACACAACGACAATTGCCATATATTAAAATTGCTCATCCTCCATTGAAACTATTAATAGATACAGGCGCGAATCAATCTTTTATTAGCCCCGAGGCCATAGAACGTTATTTTTCAGATTATCCACTCAATTTTGACCCGTTTGAAGTAACAAACATACACGCGACCAGTAGAAATGATTATTCTATTACTTTACCGTGTTTCCCTGAATTTAACGATCACGACGACATGAAATTATTCATATACAAGTTCCACGAATATTTTGATGGTCTCATAGGACTAGATCTTTTAAGTAAATGGGAAGCGCGAATAGATTTAAAAGAGGGACAACTTTTAACTCGGTCCGCCTCGAATCCTATACAGATGTACAATTCCCGGAATGTTAATCTATATGAGGATATCATACCGGCAGGCACTTCTAAGATCATTAGAGTACCTTTAGATGTAATGGACGGTAACGCTTACATAAGAGGACAAATAATTTGTAACTGCATTATTCACGAGTGTCTCACAACAGTTATTAATAATCGCGGTTACGTAGAGATCGAGAACCCAACAGCAAACGATATTATATTTTCACTTGATAGCCCAGCTCGCGCGGAATTATTTAATATGGAGTGCACGCGTCCTCAACAACAATCAACTCGTGCTAGGGACGTCATATCTCGCTTACGTACGGACCATTTAAACGAAGAGGAAAAAGCAAACTTAATTGCGTTATGCTCTCGTTATGCAGATGTCTTTTATATAGAAGGTGAAGCATTATCATTCACCAATTAAATAAAACACCGGATAAGGACTACTGACGAAGTACCAGTGCACGCGAAAAGTTACCGATACCCATTCGTGCATAGGGAAGAAGTTAAAACTCAGATAGAGAAAATGTTAGAACAGGGTATAATAAGACCATCTGACTCTGCTTGGTGCTCACCCATATGGGTTGTGCCTAAAAAGATAGATGCTTCCGGTAAGCAAAAGTGGCGTCTTGTAGTTGACTTTCGTAAGTTGAATGAGAAGACACTTGACGACAAATACCCTATACCGAATATTAACGACGTACTCGACAAATTAGGCAAGTGCCAATACTTTACGACCCTAGATTTAGCCAGTGGGTTCTACCAAGTTGAAATGGACCCTCAGGATATCTCTAAAACTGCATTTAATGTCGAACAGGGACACTTTGAGTTCCAAAGAATGCCCATGGGACTTAAGAATTCTCCATCTACTTTCCAAAGAGTGATGGATAATGTGCTCAGAGGCCTCCAAAACGATATATGCCTAGTTTACCTGGATGACATTATAGTATTCAGTACATCCCTCCAGGAACACATGGAAAACCTGGAGAAGGTCTTCCAGAGACTTCGGGAATCAAACTTCAAAATCCAGATGGATAAATCTGAATTTTTGAAGCTTGAAACCGCTTATCTCGGGCATATCATCAGTGCTGACGGTATTAAGCCAAATCCCGACAAGATTTCGGCTATACAAAAATACCCTATTCCTAAAACTCCCAAGGAAATAAAGCAATTCTTAGGTCTTCTCGGATATTACCGAAAATTCATTCCTGACTTCGCACGTACCACCAAGCCACTTACTCAGTGCCTAAAGAAAGGGAGAAAAATCACCCTTGATCCCGAGTATGTCAATTGCTTCGAAAAATGCAAGAAGCTATTAACTAATGACCCAATCCTTCAATACCCAGATTTTAGTAGGGATTTCAACCTAACTACTGACGCTTCAAACTTCGCCATTGGTGCTGTGCTATCCCAAGGTCCAATAGGATCCGACAAGCCTGTGTGCTACGCTTCTCGAACCTTAAACGAAAGTGAAATCAACTATAGCACAATTGAGAAGGAGCTCCTGGCAATCGTTTGGGCTACGAAGTATTTTAGGCCATACTTGTTTGGACGGAAGTTCAAGGTATTGACTGACCATAAGCCTCTTGAGTGGATGATGAATTTAAAAGAACCAAATTCTCGTCTGACTAGATGGCGATTACGACTAAGTGAATATGACTTTACGGTACAATACAAGAAAGGAAAGATAAATACTAACGCTGACGCTCTTTCACGTGTAGAAATCCATCTAGGTGATACCAAGTCATTAATGGATGAAATAGACGAACTAAACTCTTTATTAGGAAACCCGACTGACACCATTCATACAAACGCTAACTCTTCAACTGAAACAGCGCATACTAGTAATGAAAACCCCATATTAGAAATCCCCATCACTGACGAACCACTGAATAAATTCCATAGACAGATTTGTTTAACAGTAGTTAACGATATTAAACGAAAGCCTACAGTAACAAAACCTTTCGACACACATACACGGACAAGTATACAGATATCTGAAACAAATCTAGAAGAAGACGTCGTTAACGCAGTCAAGGAGTACATCAATCCTAAGATTAAAACTGCTATCCTGATTACTCCTCAAATAGCAATGTACTCCATTATCCCAATTTTACAAGAAAAGTTTAAAAGTTCTTCAATGAATTTAGTCTTAGCAAAGTCAGAAATAGAAAATGTAAGAGAATATCTCCGGCAACAAGAAATCATCCGCCATTATCACGATGGTAAAACCAACCATCGTGGTATTAACGAATGCTATTTAGCCTTATCCCAAAAATATTATTGGCCAAAAATGAAAGAACATATAACTAAATTCATTAATGAATGCACTATCTGTGGTCAAGGGAAATATGACAGACATCCCGTTAGACCCCAATTTAATGTCGTACCTCCGGCCACCAAACCATTTGAGATAATCCACATGGACCTATTTACCGTTGAAGGCGAAAAGTATGTTACTCTTATAGATGTCTTTACAAAATACGGACAAGCCTACCATCTGCGCGATGGTACAGCTTTAAGTATACTCCAAGCTTTATTACAATATTGTACTCATCACGGTGTGCCTATGACTATAATAACCGATAATGGCACCGAATTCACTAACCAATTGTTTTTAGAGTTCGCAAGATTACATAAAATTAACCATCACAGAATTCTCTCACACTCGCCAAACGACAACGGAAATATCGAAAGATTTCATCTTACACTGCTTGAACATCTCCGACTTCTAAAACTACAACATAAAAATGAACCAGCAATCAACCTCATGCCTTACGCACTTATAGCTTATAATAGCTCTATCCACAGCTTCACAAGATGCAGACCATTCGACTTACTAACTGGACATTTTGACCCTAGGGACTGCCTAGACATCGATATAACACAACATTTATTTCAACAATATCTTCAAACCCATAGAGATCAATTAAGGAAAGTTTATGAAATTATAAATAGTCGATCACTAGCGGACCGTTCTGCTATAATAGAAAATAGAAATAAAGATAGGGAACCTGAAATTCAATATTTACCAGAACAACAGATCTTCATTAGAAACCCCTTAGCTAGTCGACAAAAAACAGCCGCACGTTATACACAGGATACTGTACTAGCCAATTTGCCAATACATATCTATACATCTAAAAAGCGTGGCCCCGTAGCCAAGTCACGTCTGAAACGCATTCCTAAAACAGCAAATTTGTTACAGGATACTGATAATAACGATCCTCAGGATCACCCGACCGCAAGAAATAAAACTTGAAAGCTTAGCTGATGGACCAGGACTACTACCACATAAACTTGGACCGATGAGACTGACAACTCATCATCATACATTCATACAATACGTGCATTTGGACGACATAGCTGACAAAGTTAATACATTACAAAATCAATTAAGGACCTATGGAACTCGACTAACGAATGACACTTTTTTATTATATGAGATCCAATTTGACTACCTGACTGACAAGCTTGGCAAGGTCTTAAAGCAATTAAGATCTTTAGAACCAAATAGAGTCAGGAGAGGTATTGTTGATGGCCTAGGTTCTGTTATAAAAAGCATAACAGGGAATCTAGATCATTCTGATGCTGTAAAATACAATAAAGCAATTAACATTTTAAGACATAACCAGGACAAAATTACATCAGAAATTAACAATCATATTACTATCAGTAAAGAGTGGATATCTCAACATAATGATATTCTAACAAAATTAGTTGACAACCAGAATAAAATCAATACAACTCTGGAATTAATATTAAATAGTAATGCATATAAAGAGGAAAGTCTTATTAAATATGCCAAGTTTGCTCAGCTCTTAGTTATTATAAGCGAGAATATAGAGGACTTAGCTCAGGAATTAATTAGACTAGAAAATAGCTTAGCTTTTATTCGTGCATCAAGCACACACCATTCAATGATAGATATAGATATATTAAATTCTATGATAAATAAACTTAAGAATATTTATGGAAAAGATCACGTCATTAATCTCGAATTGAGGCAATACTATGAAATCATAAAACCAGGTTCATATTATACAGACAATACATTAGTCTTTATATTTCAATTTCCTATTATCTCCACGGATGAATATGATCTTTACCAACTATCAATAGTCCCTAATAAAAAATCACAGGCCCTTATCCCTACTCATCCCTTTATAGCAACCAACGAGATTTCATTCTTGTACATAGAGACAGAATGTCCGAAGTTCAACCACTGGTTTCTGTGTGGAAGCGCCACGAATCACCAACTACGCACCAAGTCTGACTGCATCCGGGACTTAATCATCAACCAAATCCTGAAAGAAACTTGCGAATTTTCAACGGTCACCTTGAAGAAAGAAGCCATGGAGAAACTGGATGATCAACATTACATCATGTCATTACCGCAGCCTGCAAAGGTTCAGCTCATCTGTGGAAGACAAGATTATACTACACTTCAGGGAAGCTATCTCGTCACCATCCCAGTCGGATGCAGCCTGAGAACTGCAGAATTCACAATCATCAATGACAACGACGAAATAGAAGGGCAGCCTCTTAAGCTCACGGAGATACCATCTGATGTTAAATACCCAACCAAGATATCATCCCACATCAATCTGAATTCCATCGATCTTCATGAACTGCACAATATCCAGGACAAGATAATAATGGAGACGCCGATTAAAACGGACAACTTCCAAATGGACACCCTGTACCATACAACCATACCATTTTACATAATACTATTAAGTACAGGTGTACTTTTGATAGTCATCTTACATCGCCGATATAACATATGGAACTGCACTAAACCTGAAAAAGAAGAACAGCATCCATCACCTGCAGAAGATCAGAGAGATCCTGGAACTGTTCCGGCAACATTTTCACTGAACGTGCTAAAATAGTCGCCGTTCCAGAGGGGGAGGAATTATGTAGCCGTCCCATATGAAGACCGCTGACGCTGCTGCTCTACTTTTCGTGCATCGGTTCGAAGTGCAACTCACATGACGTCAATCGATATCCGCTTGTTATTTCTAATTCATAATTTAATCAGTCTTAAATCATACTTCGATTAGGTCTCAATTATTTTTAGAATTAATTTCATACTTTGTAATTTTTATTTTAATTAAATATATTTTATAATAAATCGTTTTTTTTTCGATCCTCCAGCTGTAGCTAACTTAATTCGTTAAATAATACTAGTGTCATAATGCAACGCGAAAGTCTAAAATCTTATATAACGTCATTCAAGTTTCAAAGATGCGTCCCAATACATATTACTTTACCCTATGATACGTCCTCCGCCATATTGTACTGAGTTGCAATATTGTGGTATAATTTATTGTTTCAGCCAAAAAACTGAGGTTTTCCATAACAATTGGAGTGATTAAACCTGTAGTACACTTATTCGCCTATATTTAGGTATCCTGAAGGATCTGGCCGAGGCTTCATAAATTTCTGGGACATCTCCTTTGAACAGATCATGGTATAATTCATGAGATTACAATTCTAAAATACGAGTATACCGCTGAAATCATTAAGTAATATTATAAAATCTCACCCCCAACGTCTGTAGTCTCAAACAATGATTTACTTTGAGCACATCACACTCATCTTCATACCCGTAACTTGATATATCGCCATTAACGCATTTGTCCTTAAGAATCGAAATGATATCTGGATAACCAGCCATTTTCTGTTCAATTAAAGCGACAATATTCTGTTTGTCAATTGTCCCTTCAGCCGTATAGAATCCAATTTTGGTTGCTAAGCAGATTTCACGTTCACACTGTAAATAGGTAGTAAAGTGATCAATAGATAATACAGTGTACCTAAGTAGGACGTCAAATAAATAATTGAAATATAATCTTATTAAAATTAACACGGATTATTAGGTGAAATAAAGTAACTTTAATCAATAGGTACATTCGATTAGAGATAATTTTTATCGCTTACATAAGAGAGGTAGAGCTTAGTAGACCTATCACTCAAATGAGCCGCTCGTCTGGGTAATTGCCTTCACCTTACAGAAGACCACAGTAAAATAGCGCTTCTTAAATATTGTGCTATGTTTCTGCTGGTGAGTTAGGTTTCCAGAGCTCAGTTGGGGAGGGTATGGGGTTTTATAGGCCTGCAACGTATCGGCGATACCTCTGGTGTCGCGGATGTCTATAGGCGGCGGTGATTGCTTACCATCACGCGACCCGCTGGCTCGTTTGCTACCTCTGCCAAAAAAAAATACATTATTAAATGTATCGGTACTCGTACTTACAGAAGGCGGCTTACTTTGCAATTGAGCGCACTCCCTAGATATGGATTCATAGTCTATATTCGTGTCCTTAGATACATCCCTCTTACAGCAGCGCGTCCCCTAAATAAAAAAAAAATATTTAAATTTTTATTTATAAAAAAAAAGCTTTTCTGTTTTACACTTACCGCTTGGTTCAATTTACCACAGTGCTTTTCCATTATTGTTTTAAATTGATCCTCGCCCTGAAACAAAAAGTGAAATATCTATTTTCATCCCAAACAGCATTATACACTCCTAATTTAAATACAATTACAATATGTAGCTGTTTGACGGGTTCATAGAACTTTACCAATTTCCATAGAATTCATGTACGCTGAAATTGAAATGGTTCCTAGAAATGATGAATATTTTAGCGAATGCACCAGTAGGGTAATGATCTTTCAGAACGGATAATTTCCCAGATGTTGTTACCAGATGTTGTTACGAATAGTTAGTTGTATTATATTAATATATGCATCACAATCTCACAACTTCACATGTATTGTTGTATTTGTTGAGGAGGTTTTTAAGCTGTAGTATAACACTATTTGTGAGGAATCCGAAATCCACACTGTTGGAGTCGCGAGCGGCCGCTAGTATATAAATAATCAAAAGGAAAATTATCATGACTTACCCAAGCTAGAGTTAAAAAAGTAAATAAAATGATAGGCTGCAACATTGTGGCTGTTTGCTTTGCATCTACTTCCGAGTGTAAATAAAAAATGTTTGCAGCGTTATATTTTAAACAACTAAAGTCACCAGAAAAAAGTTTGTTTGAATCACCTGCTTTAATTTTCCGTGACGCTAAATCAGGCGCCTGAAGGGAACTATCGCCAATGCGATTTGAAAAAATAAAGTGACCTAATTCTCATTTACTTTTCCTTTCTGGTTAACAAAACTTTTTCTCGTAAATGTTTAGTACATAGGCGGTTTGATAAGTTCGTGCAAAGTCCGAGAGCTTATGCTATTGCTTCGTTTTGAGTTTATGTTTGATTACTAGGATCTTTTGGACCATACGCAAAGTTTCAGCTTGATCGGCCCACTTCTTTGTGTTTGGCATTGATTCGCGTAAAGGAAGTCGAGTGATTTTCAGAACATTTTGTGAAACAGAATTTCGTGTGGTGATTTCACATTACTGTCGGAAACGCAAAACTCCCCAGGAGACAAAAGTGATGATTGACAAACATTATGGAGACACTGCACCTTACATTATCAAGTGTTTTAAAAAAATTGCAGTGATCTTATGGGTCCAAGTGATGCTAAGCCATCTGGACGTCCTGTAGAGGGTACTACTACAGTAATGTTGGTTGAAATCCATGACATAGTGATAGATGACAGAAAAGTGAAGATGCATGAGATTACTAGTGCTATGGACATCTCGAATCAACGAGGACATAATATTATTCACCAACATTCAGAGACGAGAAAGCTGTCTGAAAAAGTCATTTTTTATTATGGAAATGTACCAGCCCACACCCCAGAAGTTGTGGTCCCAAAATAAGTAGAAATAGGCTCCCAATTTGTTTTATATCCCTGTTATTCTACAGAATTGACTCCCTTTGACTATAATCTGTCGCTTTATTTAAAAAAAAACATTGTATGAATAAGATTTTGTTCAAACAAGGAGGTGATGGCTGAAAAATTTGGCTATTTTTTAGTCCTTTACAAATCCTATTATTTGGAAAGGATGAACTAATTCGAAAAGCGTTAAATTACGTGTATAAGCCTCTAAGGAGACTATGTCGAAGAATAAAAAAGGTTTACCTCAAAAAGTAACATACTTTTTATTTTTGCACGAACTTATCAAACTGCCCTCGTATATATAAATACATACTATATAAATACTATCATTTGATAATTTTTAAAAGAACAAAATCATGAATTAAAGAGCATGGAATATTTATTGCATTCACATACACATTTCATTATAAATACAAGAACACAACCTTCTTTTTATATAAATAAATAAAGCGTTTGCGTTATTTTGACATACCCGTACTTACTTGAACAATGGGAAGCGTGGTTTTAATTTTTTTTTAAATCTCCTTGGTCTTCACGCAAAATACCTTTTTCTTTTTAACTTCTGTCACCATATAATATCTTTTTTAGTTAAACAGAGCTAGCAGACTCAAACATGAATGCTATAATCAGTAGAAAATTATTTAAAAAAAATATAAACGGATGTTTATGATTTGATAATGACATCGTAAATGTGTTTTGATTGTTATTCGAGTCCATGTGTAATTTACGTGCAACAATTTACTCATCCACTTTTGAATTTTTATTTGAATAAATTCGGTAACATTGCCAAAATTACCATTACACAGTATTGTTTGCTTTTTTATACATCCTTACCAATACTACTAATATTATAAATCGGAAAGTGAGTTTCTTTGTTTGTTCTACATTCACGCCGTAACATCTGAACCGATTGCTTTGAAATTTTGCGTATAGTTAGTAGTCCGGATTAAATAATAAGGTACTTTTTTTTCATCCTGGAAAAAAATACTATTCCCGAGGGAAAACAATATTGTTTGCAATATAATCGAATACCACGCGGGCGAAGCGGTGGGCGGAAAGCTAGGTAGTAGTTCTTAATTTTATCTTGATGATTTTATATTGCTGTGTAGTGCGGATCTAATAATGTCTTCCCGTCGGTGCCATGACGATTAAAGGACAATTTTAATATAAAATTCACCAAAAGGTTACCATAGGATAACCTTATAAGGTAACGGGATTTGGAATATTTTATTAATTTTACTCTCAATTTGAAAATAGAAACCCTATAATACTGAATGGAAAATCAATCCCATCTCTTGAGGAATCACAATTTGATCAGAGGGATATTAATATCCGTAGCTTCGGTGTGTGCTTTCAAGACATTTCACTTGAACATTATTCGCTTGTATCTGTTTCAGAGGAAACGCATTTTGTCGAGATGGCGAGTTTTTAGTGATGTTCGATGTTCTGTTATCGATATTTTGTGTTCTGATTTATTTTTAAATCGATGACGGTTACTTTTAATGTCAAAACGTAATATAAAAAGATGTATTAATTATGTTATTAAAAGATTTTTTAATATATACTAATAATTGTAATAAAGCTGCAGAGTTTATTTGTATGCTTGTTTGTTTTTTTGTTTGTTTCGAATTGTGAATGTCAATGTGTGATGCGTATAAATGTTTTGCATTTATGCTATCTTTGACTTCATCTTTTTGTTATCTGTACTGTTGTCGAACTTGATTCTGAGCACGTTCGTTGTTAAGTTTTTCATTATTACCTTACATTCATTCACTTTTTATTTCTTTCTATTTTTATGTTGTTGCACTTAGTTTTACTATGTTAAGTAACATCTTATATCAGGGTGGTAGGTTGACCACCTTTGATTCAGGATTTTATCCTAGAATAGGGTATTAACCTGCCATAATCAAACTAATATTTTTATTTTTGCAAAAAATAGCCTTTTTTTGTTCCCCGTCAAATGCTGGTTCTAAAACTATTTGTGCGAAAACCGAGATCCACACGGTCGGAGTCGCGGGCGGCCTAGCGGCCGCATACCATACACTAGCGTGTATGGTATGCAACACGATTCCTAGAATGGCGGACAGGAGCGGATAGCAGGGGAGCGGCAGACATCCGCTGCATTGAAATGACGACATCTGTCTGCATGCAGGCTGGGACTAAAACCCTGCTCCCCCGATGACCAATACGGCATCGAAAGAGGATGTAGTGGAAGTTTTAAGTGGGTAGTCTATCGTCATAGAAGTTGAATGGAAGTAGGTAGTCCCACAGACACCCGCCTTATTCACTTCTGCGGCGGGACATTCGTAACGCATGTTCTTCCACTATTAAAAAAAAGGCTGGGACTGGACCACCTATAATGGGAGGCGAGGGAATAGGCATATATCCAAGAACGGATCGGGAATAGGCTGACATGATGATTATGAAAGATGTGTCAATGTAACTTTCAAGGTTCATCTTTCATGTTTTACATATCTCGTTGTACCTTCACTAGCCTTATTAAAAGGGATGCCCGTGTGGACGGTATCATGATGCAATCGAAATAATATAATATGTTTTCAGAATTTTGAAACACACACACAAAACACTGACTAACGGCACTAAACGCTTAGTCAGTTTACGCAATTCATTATTATATCGGAAGAAATATGTTGACGTTAAATATCGATAGTTTTATCGGTAATATAATCTGACACTACTGATATATTCCCGAGGTTATAACTCTGCCGCCTTTGCATTATAATGTCTCTCTACCGACTGCATTTCTATCCAATATTTCGTGTTTGTATTTGTATCAAATATAACATTTCGAGAATGCGGACTTTATTCAAACTGTTGAATACATATAAGGAACTAGTTGAAACCCCAGTATTTGGCTTTGTGACTAACAGCTTTCGTGGAACAGAGGTAGATTGCAGTTAAAACCGGTTAGGACGTCGGACTAAAAACATATGTCTGATTTTTCCTAATGGAATAATTAAGATTCTACTCACGTTAAGCCGTCATTTTTGCGTATCATCTCTCTACGGTAGTGTCAGATTGCTGTCCCACGGAACTTTTGGAGTGAAGGAATAGGGAGTGCACTTTTGCTTGTGTGCGCACTTGTGAGTTGTTGATGAAAAGATCGAGAGAACAATAGCTCATAGAGTGTTATTTTTATATTTATTCGGCTTTGTAGAAATACTGTTAAACTGTTGGGAATATCAGTGATTTGCAGAGGTCACGTAACGAATATGTACATCGAATAGGGCTGTTAAGGCTGTGCAGATAGCACACTAGGTGTGCTATCTGCTCAGTGTATAAAGTGAATACTTTGCGTGACAGACCCTTCCAAAGTGGAAAAACGAGTGTACCCAACTCTGTGTTCATACTTTTTTCAATTTGGACAACAACAAATACGTTAACACATTGCATTAATCATTCAAATAATAATTGTTGTTTTTATTTTTTACCAAAAAGGATATATTTTCTTTTGTCGGTTAAAACTATTACATTTATTTCTCAAAAGGGATCTTATTTTACAATATTACAGAACAGGAATGATACGACTCTATAGTGACATTTCAAATAATGCAAACATTAGTTTTTATTGCATGGCCTCGCTTCATAATATGACAATGATTAAATAGTCTGAAATAGACGTTAAGGCCAATGTTGATGACTAGCTTTTATTATTTTATGCTATCGTATTTTCAATAAGGTGGAAAATATAGTAAATATAAATATATTTATTAATTATACATTTGTAAATATAAAAATATTGTAAATGTAAATTTATCTATACTAATATTATAAAGAGGAAAGGTTTGATTTTTTGTTTGTTTGTATGAATTGAATAGGCTCCGAAACTACTTGGCAGATTTGAAAAATTCTTTCACTGTTGGAAAGCTACATTCACCCAAAGTAACATAGGCTATATTTTATCCCGGTACGGGAAGTAGTTCCCCCGGGACGCGGGTGAAACCGCGTGACGGGCCGCTATTTACAATATAATACGAGTATGTTTGTTGCTATAAGATTCGTTTAAAATTAATTCCAGTCCACGTTTACACCTTTAGTTGATATAACCATTACACAAAAAAGATTGGGTGTTTCCCTTTCGCGCCGTTCATGTCATCTGAAAGGACCTGAAACCTAATTTAAACTTGCCCAAACTGGTCACCTCAGATCCTTGCTTTGTCTCAAAATAATCACTTTTTAATGAACCACCCACATGCTAAGTGCTCATTAGAACGAACACTTAGATACGGTCCGTTCATTCTGTTCATTCATTCACTCGAGATATTGTTTCAACAAGTAACTTGAACTTGTCATTAAAAAGTAATTATACATTTTTTGTAGTGGCGAAATGAGTAGTCTTTTGTTTTCTGGATGATGTTGTTTTATTTTTTTCTGTTGAGTTGGTGGCAAATGCAAGAATGATTTTTTCCCTGTAGTTAAATCTGGTAACAATCCAAACTATTAACTTTGAAGATCAACCCACATCGCAGGATGTTATAGTATGCAAGTGTACAATTGTTATCTAATAATTGTGTTGTTGTAAATATAGGATAGATGTAATTATTTCCCTCATGCATTTATGATTGCCTCTTAGCCCTTGTCATGTTTTAGTTAACCTTTTACAATTTACCATCCATATAATGAAGCTGAAGACAGTGCCGAAACTAGGGCGGTGCCAACGGTGCCCAGGCACAGGGCGCAGGACCTGGAGGGGCGCAGAAATGACCAGACTGGTAGATACTAGGGGCGCAGTTTTGAAAGCTCGCACCGGGCGCATAAAAGGCTAGTTACGGCACTGGCTGAAGAGTTTTTTTGTTTGTTTTGAACGCACTAATCTCAAGAAGTACTAAAACGAATTAAAAATATTTTTTGTAGTGGCGAAATGAGTAGTCTTTTGTTTTTCTGGATGATGTTGTTTTATTTTTTCTGTTGAGTTGGTTGCAAATGCAAGAATGAATTTTTCCCTGTAGTTAAATCTGGTAACAATCCAAACTATTAACTTTTAAGATCAACCCACATCGCAGGATGTTGCAAGTGTCCAACTGTTATCTAATAGATATAATTAATTATTTCCCTCCCGCATTTATGATTGCCACTTAGCCCTTGCCATGTTTGAGTTAACCTTTTACAATTTACCATCCATATAATGAAGCTGAAGACAGTGCCGAAACTAGGTCGGTGCCAACGGTGCCCAGGCATAGGGTGCAGGCCCTGGAGGGGCGCAGAAATGACCAGACTGGTAAAGCGCTGGATATGGCCTATCCGTACTTGAAACGCGCTCTGAAGTTGGGTCTAAAATTTGAAGCGACGGTCGCTTCTTATCCCTGTGACACAAGTAACTAACGTACGTAACGTCGATTTAAATAATGCCACAGCTAGTGTTTTGACATACATATCTTACGATTTAAATCAATGGTCACCAGAACATTGAAGTTGACGTTCAAACCAAAAATAAAAAATATACATTATATTTTATGGCAACGTGAAATTTAACAGGAAACAGCATTTAATAATTCTCAATTTGCTCACATAAAGGGCAAATAAACATCAATGTTTTCCCTACGATCTCAAACCGGATATTAAATCAGAAATGGATATGAATATAAGTGAATTCTATTTGTTAACATTTTCCTTTAAACGTTAAACAAACGCATCGCATCTTTTTATGTACGAGTATGATGATTTTCTATGTAATTTAAAATGATGTCCAATGTCCATAGTACATTGTTGTACATTATGTTAAGAAAGTATAGGAAAGATATGGGAAAAAGTGATTTTGCACTTTTCATCTACTCACATTGTTATATCATATCACTTGCTGACCCGACAGACTTCGTCCTGTCAAAAAAAAATTTAATCTTGCAGGGCTGTATTAAGGGCTTTCCCGGCAATTATTCGATATTTTCTCGCCGTAAGAACCATCCTTGGACATGAACGAACATTTTAAAATAATAATTGGCTAAACTGGTCCAGGCGTTGTTCAGTTATGCGCTTACCAACACATTTTGCGATTCATTTTTATATTATATAGATTAGTTGCTGATGCCACCGTTATGGCAATAAGGGCTCCTATTTTGCTTACCATCAGGCAGAGCGAAGCCAATATACCGAGCCACTATGAAAAAAAAGCAACGCATAATTTGGCAGTTGCTTTTCCTCCTTATTATGAATCACGTGTGAAAAAGCAAGATAGCAGACACACGTACCATCGCCGCCAAAACTTTCAATTGGGATGACGACACTATTGCGCGGCCGTCGTCTTCTGTTGGGAGAAACAGACTTAGGTGCAAAGTTAGGAGCTCGGCCATTTGGCCGAGTTTATTGCAGCCGAGTTGCTGAATAACTCAAATTTTTGACGTTTTGGTGGAGGTTTAGTGTCTACTAATGTGTTTCGTCTGGTTTGTGACTGTGCCGGAGGCCCACACACTTTAAAAGGCCGGCAACACATCAACGATACCTCTGGTGTCGCGGATGTCCATGGGCGGCGTTGATTGCTTACCATCAGGCGACCCGCTAGCTCGTTTGCCGCCTCTGCCATAAAAAAAAAAGTTTCATAATCACTACGCAAAATAAATGCTAAGTTTAGTAATACGTAAAAATATTTTATTCTACCTTTGTTTCTACCCGTACGAACTCGGGACGGGCCGCTAGTAATTAAATAAAACATTACTCCCACACTCAAGTCCTACGCATGATTCATTGTTCTAAGATCTGGCGAAAACATTCTGCCAAATTGTAAGGAAAATATTGTTCTCAGTTATTTAAGTGTTTTGTTAATGGTACATATATCCTCTTGAAGTCATGACTTTAATTAACCATTTGTAATGGTTAATTTTCTTGCTAACGTTAGCGTTTAGAAGGCTGTTTCTTCACACTGAATTACACGATTCTGTATTTTATCGCTCTGTTCTATATTGTTATATGTACATTCGTTGTTTTGGGGAACATTGTTTTGTTTCGTAATAGGAACAATAGTGTTTCCCAAGGACCGTACGCTACGGGCTTTGTTGTTATTTAATTACTAGCGGCCGCCCGCGACTCTGTCCGCGTGGATTTCGATGTCCAATAGCCTAAAGCCTACCTCGTCAAATGGACTATCCAACGCAAAAATATTTTTTTCAAATCGGACCGGTTGTTCCTGAGTTTAGTGCGTTCAAACAAAAAAACAAACATACAAACAAACTCTTCAGCTTTATATATTAGTATAGATTTGTTTGCAAAGAAAAATTTTAAGAAACAGGAAATTTTAAAATCTGTAAAATCTTAATGTTCCAGAAAAAGGTAAATAATAATTAGTACATGCAATAGCTAAAAATAGAAATTCAAAAATATGAATGTTACAAACACGATTGCCAAATGAAACATTGACCAGACTTCAAATAGTACGCCAAAAGTCCACTTATTTGTACGAGAATTCTATTCCAACTACAAATTGTTTGAGAGTCTGAGAAGGTTATACAAATCTCCATGCCTTTAGAAACCTATCTCAAATAAGTATACTTAGGGTTCCGAGCATTTCCCTAGAATAAACAAGATTATAAAACATCTTATAAACACATCTGAAGGCCTTGCAAACATCTCAAGATTTCTACCTTTCTATTTATTCCGGCACAACGCTTTATATAAATAAAATCACCCCGTTTGAAAAAGAACCCCTTTGGTATATTTGCTCAAGAATTTAATAAAGTGAAACGCCCAATAGGAAGCTCGGAAGAAAGACTGTAGTATCTTAGTTATTTTGAAAAATTCCACTTTATGCACCCAGTTTTTGCTCACCTGCCGCTTGAGAACCTAACCTAAACAATGTGGGCACCAATTCGAATTATTGTAAAAAATATCATAATACGTCTGTCAAAACCATCAATCCGTGCTCAAAGTGGCGGCCAGATACCCAAATTACGGGTGCTTGAAAAACAGGTACCCAAATTCATTAATTAATAAATTCATAAATTTGACGACCGCTTGGCGTAATGGTCAAGATGTTGCCTATTACGCAAGAGGTCGCGGGTTCGATCCCCGCACAGGACAAACATTTGTGTGCATGAACATGTCTGTTTGTCCTGGTCTGGGTGTTATATGTATCTATGTAAGTATATTTGTAATACCACTGTTGATTCTGATGTCTGTAACACAAGTGCTCAAGCTACTTAACACGGGGTCAGATCAATGTATGTGATGTTGTGAAATATTTATTTATTATTATTTATTAATAAATAAATATGTCAAAAAATAACAAACATTGATCTAACTCCGTGCTAAGTAGCTTAACATGAGAATCAACAGTGGTATTACGGATATACTTAATTACATAAATATAACACCCAGACCAGGAAAAACGCACATTTTCATGTTTACATAATATGTTTGTCCTGTGCGGGGATCGAACCCGCGACCTTTTGGTCTAGTTACACCAAGCGGGTCGTCAAATCGTGAAATAGGTCTGTCATAAATATCAATCGGTGCTCAAAGTGGAGGCTAGGTGCTCTCAACATGGGTGCTAAAAGTGAAATTAAAAGTGGATTACCTCGTTCTTATGGATGGTGTGTCGCCTTAAGGGTCCCGGGGTCCTTTCGCAATGCCAGTTACCTCTTTATAATGCCCGGAACTGACGCAATAATGCTAATCGTCTACTATCTCGAGAAAGATAACCTTCCTCCCCTTTTTGGCATTCCTAACAAAGTTCTTAAGTCGTATAAAACCACTTTGGAAGCTGGAGATTAAATAGTACAATATCAGCCTATTTTATGTCCTTGTTAATCAAAACAATCGTTACAAAAATATTTATTTTATTTTGTCAATATATAATGTAATTTTGTAAAATTATACCTTATCAGCACAAGCACTGCTTTTATTTCAAACTAGCGGCCGCCCGCGACTCCATCCGCGTGGATTTCTTTTTTTCGAAATAAAAATTAGCCTATGTTCTGTCTCAGGGTCTAAAGGTCTGTACCAAATTTCATCAAAATCGGTTGCGAGGTTTAAGCGGGAAAGCGTAACAGACAGACAGACAGACAGACAGATTTTGTTAAAACTTCACATAAAACATATACTAAATAGTCTGTACAAACCCTGAAAATTTGGTTTGGATCGATGAGCCCGTTCTTGAGTTATAAAGTGACAAAAAAAATTGCCACTCAGTTTTTTATAGTTGATATTCCTATTTTCCTGACTGTACTAGTATGACAAGTCCTTCATATTTCTATATGTAGATCATCATACTAACAAAAAACACACAAACGAAAAAGGGAAAAAAAACAAACAATAGGGTTTATGCCTTGGTATGCGCCGTACGGTATACAATACCATATGTGAGTGTGTTCTAGTCTCTATTTCAAAAACGGTTAATTGTACAGAAAAATGCAACAGATCTTTTTTGTAGAAAATTTTACGACGAACAACTTTTATGAAACTATTATTGACCTCTGAGCAATAGATCGCGAGATATTTGCGAAAAACTGATTTTTGTGACGTTTGGACCCCTATAACTTTTTTAGCCGGCACGATATCAATGTCGATTTTTCACATCATCATTACAATATTATTATAAAGGTGTATACAAAAATTCAGCTCACTAGGAATTATTCCGCAGATAAAATCTAAAATTCCTGGACTATACGGCATCAAGACACCTCTTGTCACACCTGTCACAGACGAATCGGGAGTCAAATGAACGGCACTGCGCTAAAGTACATATAATCCTCTTCAGTTGGATGACTGAATGGCACAACTGATAAAAGAACATCATCTAAGTTAAAGCTTAAGCCTTTTGATCTTAACCTTAATTTAAATTCAATTAAATTCATTGGACTAACACACCAATTGCCCAGCCCCAAACTAAGCTCGAAGCTTGTACTAGGGATGCTAAGGAAAGGATAGACATACTTAAATACATTTATAAACATCCATGACTCAAGTACAAATGCCGATGTTCATCACACATACATTTGCCCCTAGCGGGATTCGAACCCGCGACCTTTGGTTTTGTAGCCAGGGTCTCTAGCCACTCGACCAACGGGCCTGTTGAAATTGAAGGTTAAGATCAAATGGCACCAGTCAAATGCCAAAAAAGTCAACCACAATCAAAAATAAGTGCAAACGTAGATTTTTATCGCATAATATTGCCATGAATGCGGGACCTTATCGCTCAAAACCCGACGCTTGCCCGAATCTTATCTCAACGCGCAAAACGTTCCCTTGCGCATAAATAATATTTTAACAAAAATTCCTGAATGTACGACCTGAATACAAACTATATGGGGTTCGTGAAATATTTTAAACAAAATGGTGCCCCTGTCTCGCCCTAAATAAGACGTCGGGTGTTGAATTCAGAGTGACATACACGTTAGCATAAGCTGGGTTCACAATTTCAGAAGATTTCACGTGGAGTTTGTTGAAATATTTTATGGAGAATAGCAATATGAGCCAGGATCTCGAACGAAATATTATTTGTTAGAGCGGAAGCTATCTTGTTAAACACGTATTTTTTTTTGTCCAATCACAATTTAATTTTGGTAATCCGTCGTAACGATTTATTTATAGGTATTCTGCTGCAATGTCATACTTAGAAGTTTTTATGGATCGGCTGATATAGTTTATGCTTTAAAAAGCTAAGAAGTAGTCAAGTGTAAATATAAACTATTGTAATAATAGGAAGATAACACTTCATTTAAAAAAAAAAAGTTTTTTTCTATTATGTTTACTAATATTTTTTTCCATTGTTACACTTAGATTATGTGAATCTACATCATGAATAAAAAAAAAATGCTACATTATATTAGAAATGTAAGTTATGCTCGTATTAGTTTCAAGCAAATATGAACTTTGTTATAATGAGAGTAGTTTGTAATTTCACTGCAACGTGATGGTCGCCTCTTATTAAAACCTGACTGAGTAAAGCTAGCTAGCACAAAATATGAAGGCTTACCTAATACTCATTTCGCATATTTTCTGTCTGGTGTGTTTCCACTCTTACTTTGAACTAACAAATTAATGTCATAGCTACTTTAAAACATGATAATATAGTCCTTTACTATCTTTTACTAAAAACATATATCACGCACGCCTCGCTTCGCCTTACCATTAAAGAACGGATAACATTCATTCGGTCCAGAGTTCTTCTCACTACAGCTAACACTTTGTTACCTTAAAAGATGTAAATAAATAAATAAATAAATGCCTTGGACTAACACACCAATTGCCTAGCCCCAAACTAAGCTCGAAGCTTGTACTATGGAAGCTAGGGAACGGATAGACATACTTAAATACTTTTTATAAACATCCATGACTCGAGTACAAATGCCGATGTTCATCACACAAACATTTGCCCCTAGCGGGATTCGAACCCGCGACCCTTGGTTTTGTAGCCAGGGTCTCTAGCCACTCGACCAACGGGCCTGTCGTGTGTACAAAGTAGGGAATATATTATGTATCTTAACTGTATTAATTGAGCACAAGCGTTTAAGCTTCTTACTTTTGAGTCAATAACTATCCTTTGATACATTTCACACAGCGCTGCTTAGCCTCGAACAACACACGAAATAAAACCTAATTACTTTTACACTATTATAATATTTAATTTATAACATTTTTTTATTAACATTTAATAACCCGACCAATTCAAATTGTTCATTGACAAAATACAAAATGAAAAAAGAACACAGGTATACATTGGTAGCCGTTTCTCGGGATGTCCCTTAGTCAATTCTTATTTTTTAGTTACATTTGTTTTTTTCAAAACTTTCATTGTTTTGTAAATCTCAGTAACTTTATTTTGTTTTATTTTGTACTAGTCGCCGCCTGCGACTCCGTCCTCGTGGATTTAGTTTTCTTCACACATAGTGTTTTACAATACCTACCTTAATTACCTGAGATTCGCGCGTTCAAACAAACGAACTACTCAGCTATATTATTATTAGCAAAGATTTTTCATTTACTTGGGTTCAGTTTCGGTGATAAATTTATGTGTTCTTCCTTCTGTTTTCTCTCTTTCTACATGCTAAATGTACATATATTAATAGTCATGTAGACCTATGTCCAATTATCAAGAACTAGCGGTCGCCCGCGACTCCGTCTGCGTGGATTTTGATTTCCATATATATTCCAAAGCCTAAAGCCTTCCTCGTCAAATGTACTATCCAATACAAAAATATTTTTTCAAATCGAACCAGTAGTTCCTGAGATTAGCGCGTTCAAACAAACAAACAAACAAACAAACCCTTAATCTTTATTATAATTACAGAGATTTTTCACTTACTTGGGTTCAGTTTCGGTGATCAATTAATGTGATCTTCCTTCTGTTTTCTCTCTCTACACGCTATATGTTTATTAATAGGCATGTAGACTTACGTCCAATACGGTATTTGACTGACAGGTCAAATCACCTACTTTTATTAAATGTCAAAAACGTAACCTTGTAGGAAAAACCCTATGAAATACTGAATTGTGACGTCACAATTTTGTATTGTCAAATCAATACTCTTTTAGTTTCAATTAGCTGTAATATGTAATTTGTTACAAGCTGAACAGTAAATGTGGGATAAAAAAATGAGCTTAAATTTTCATTTTATCTTTAACTAGCGGCCGCCCGCGACTCCGTCCGCGTGGATGTCGATTTCCAATATCCTATGTGCTATTCTGATGTAAAAGCTATATTGTGGTAAAGTTTCATTCAAATCCATTCAGTAGTTTTTACGTGAAAGAGTAACAAACATCCATACATCCACACATCCATACATCCATACTTACAAACTTTCGCCTTTATAATAGTAGTAGGATGTTAGAATATCATAATTTATTTCGAATGCAGTCAAATACCCAATTATCAAGAATTCGTATTCGTTAGCTAGAATACCTAGAACCGTCCGTCGGGTCGGTGTCGGTCGCATTAGCATACGCACGCATCCCGGTCGTGGTAATGACTATTTACATAATTACAGCCTCGAAATGTGTGCTGTAGCATAGATGTTTTACATAGTTAATCCTTAAGGTTGATTTACAAGTCAAGTAAATTAAAGATGAGCGGTTGTGGGCGTATGAATAGTAATACTATATGTGTGTTTAAACACTCGTACCTCATACTACAACGGTGTTCTTATTTGTAAATTCATCTATCATTAGAACTAATGATAATAATGATTCAATAAAATCAATAAAGACGTGGGAGATTTTTATGAAAACTTAGGTGGTCACACAAGTTACAAACTTTTCAGTAAAGTATATTATTTTATTAATTAATTTAACATATAAAAACAACTATCAAAAGGTTAAACGTACTCACGCCGTCGGCTTCCATTTTTGGTCATCTTTATTTAATTGTATGTACCTGGATCGTATTTATTATCTGTGGTAAAACTAGCATTTAGTGTCTTTATTAGTCATATTATCCAACCTTTATTTAAAATCACTCCCTAAATAACTAACATTGAGAACATTACAAACACGCGTGGCTGCGTCGTATAATACAATTAGAGAAGTAGGTACCGTCGGTATTATCATACGATTTCACTCCGTCGGTTGTGGCAATGATTATTTACATAATTAGGGAACTCGACTCTCACTGTAGGGTTTGACTGTTTAAATGAGGAGGTGAATATGTAAGTGAAATCGCTCGTTTGCTTTTTTGCTCCAAAGCATTGAAGAAATATCATAGAAGAATAAATTACAGACAAATTTTCTCCAAAATCTAAAATTGCTAAAGCAATGTGTTTCTATGATGTTTTAATTGAAAAACAAAACAAACTTAAGATATCAAGAATTATTTTTTTTACATCGGGCATAAAGATGATTACCACGTTTCCGATGAAATTCTAACTGATTAACAAATATGCGTATGAGATTCTGTAATTGTTGCTTCGTATAAGATACGAGGTATTATAAACAATCATATATGATAATAAGACAGATATTGAATAAGTTGATTCTTGTATTGGTAACTAAGTCAGATGGGATACGTGCCATTATTTACTCATGAAGTACATATCGTCTGTTTGACCTGTTATGTCTACTTAAAAATGTGCTTAGATACTGCTTTCCATCAGTATACAGTACGATAAGAAGCCATTAAAGTAATTTAAAAAAAAGTTTTACTTTAACTTTGAAGATTAATCATTACCTAGACAGGTCGTCACAAAGTTAATATCGTAAGATACGCTCCTACAAAGTTCTGTAACAATATCTCTGATCTAAGACTTCACTGTAACAATATGAAGATGTTAAGGTTCATTGCGCATTCATTCAGGTCCTTTGACGATTCGACTTGAGAGCCAAAATAATGAAATTAAAATATTGAGAATGAGTTATTTTAGTTCAATATAGCCTCTATTGAGGCGAACTTCTTAGCTATCTATGGATTCTCCGTGCGGGTGCGGGGTCCATCGCGTGGAACAGAGAGGAATGTCAGTCGGCGCCTGGGACTTTCGACCCAGCGTGTTAGTATACTAACCTTCACCGATGACGTTCCTCTCCCTTCCCAACCATATTTGGTACGAGCTGAGTAAAGCGGCTTCAGTTGCTTTTCCTAATTCGTTCGGTAGGCTGTAGAGAGATTTCGCTGGTATACCTCTCGCACCCACTTCCACAGCATACAACCGTGCTGTATAACCATTTTTAGTCATTTCGTTGGTTAGGTCATAATACTTAGGTATTTGTTTTAAACGCGTGATCTTTGGGAATGTTTGTCTCCCATGTATCAGTAAGTTCTACCAAAAATACGCGTTTAAGTTTCGTAGAAATTAAAAACGAAAAGGTCTGGTCTAGACGACGATAACGCAGTGTCATCTGGAATAGTGAAGTGCTTTTCATACGTGTCCATCATAATCTTTCTAACGATAGAGTAAGGTTTGACTTTGGACTTCTCAGTAGATCCTTCCGTGATGAAATTGATATTCTTTGTATTCGTCGTCAAACCTTTTGCTACTCTTGCTATTGTATAAGATTCACCGCTTCACGTATGATCTGCAACACTTCGTCATGGTGGCGAGAGTAATGACCTCTGTCTAGGAGTACTCTGCATCCCACCAAAAAATCAGTCATCACAGAGTAAACAGGTTTTGTCTACCACCATTCCCCGCCTTACAAGGTTGCTCTGATCTGAAAGGCATTCAGATAGAATTTCAGCAACGCTGGAGACCAATCGTACAGTATCGACCGCCACTTTAATGCTAAAGGTATACAAAACTCACCAAGGGACACCCACTCGTGATAATCATTCATTAAAGCACGTAGACTCTCATCATTACATCTCGAAATTATTAAGATCGTTGTGGATTAATTGAATTTTTAATTCGTTATGATTATCTAAATGCAATTTTTACCCGCGGGTTTAGCAATATTTCTGTTTTATCCCATGGTAGTATTTAATTGAGATGACAGTATCCTAACTAACCTATGTCCGCTCATACCCTGCCTGTACACAATTTCATCAAAATCCGTTCAGTAGTTTCAAAGTGATTGACAGACAAACATACAAACTTTCACATTCATAATATTAGTATTCGTATATTGCTTATGGGCAACAATAGCTATCGATCTTGGTATTTTTTTTCTTTACTTTCCTGTAATTCTAAAAGGAAATCATTTGAAAGTCGTAATTTAACACGTTTACCGGCTTAAAAACTCATCGCCGGCGCCATTATTTCAAGGCAACGATGAAAACACGACCATTATCGGGCTCTTATATCCATAACTCCTATTTTTCCGGTGCAGTAATAGCGAGCGAGGGTTTACTTGTAAAACTTTCTGGGGAATGTTTTCGTTGAGTAATGTATCGATAAGGTTAAGGTAAGCCTAAGGTTGACTGGTAGAGAATGCCATGAGGCATTAAGTCCGCTTTTTGTACAATTTTTATATCGTGCAATAAAGTTTAAATAAATAATTAAATAAATGAGGGAGCTCGATTGGTAAAAGAAGTAGGAGTGCTTAATAGTAAGACACTGTTGAATATTTAAAAAGTAGACAGTTTTGATGTAAGCGAGCGGCCAGGTACGTGCTTTGCTACGTGTGGTAAATGAAAAACTACTTGACCAATTTTGTGCAAACTTCACATTAACCATCTACAAAAAAGCCCAAACAAACCCTGAACATTTTGTTTGCATAGGTGAGCCCCGTTCTTGAGTTATAAAATGACAAGAAAAATGCCTCTTATTTTTATTACAATTTATCAAGTTATTTTCTCCCATAAACTTATATAGGCGTGTGATAAAACAATTACAAATTAAATCGGTTTTAATTTTATATTTTCTAAAAGTCAAGTGATTTAAAACAAAGATAGTTAACTTGTTTAGAAATTTGGCACAATTCAAGAATTGCTGAAATTTTCATAAATATAATATGTATATAGGCATGGATATATAAATATCAATATATATAAATAATCAAATTCTTTATATACAGTAACAAGTAAAAGTATATTGTTTAAACGCAACGTTTTGAAAAACACCTAAGGCATTATAATAAGTACTCGTATGTACGAGTTTATTGAAACGCTCAAGCAAAACACGTTCAAACTCAAAACTCAAATATACTTTATTCAAATAGGCCTCATAAAAGCACTTATGAATCGTCAATAATAATAAAAAACAACACATTGAATCTACCACCGACTTCGGAATGCAGTCATCTACCGAGAAGAAGCGGCAAGAAACTCGATAGTTGCTCTTTTCAATCGCCAAGTTTTGTTACAATATTTGTCCAATAAGATTATATACTTGTACTTGTTCTAGTACTAGGCCATACAGTTACCTCTTTCAGGTATAGAACAAAAATTATTAAATACATAAGAACAGATTGAGTCCCAGTCGACCAGTCCCCAAAGGTGGCACCTGTTCACAAGTATGACGTATGTGTCAGCCATCATTTATTTTTACACTCACAAATGCCTTCCATAAATCTTTTTGTTAGCCAAAATGTCTTCATAAGTAGGCGTAGAGTGAAGTATATTTTGTTTTTCTTTATTTATTCATAGCTACTTAAGTACTTTAGGCAACTTTTGAGAATTCTTACTTCGTAGTTTTCATCTGAATGTTTAAGGGAAGTCAGGAAAGGCACCGAAGTAACAGCCTATATGTTTTTGACAATTTCTGGAGTTTTCGCAAGTTGATTTTATTTTTATTATGAACGTCTTCAAACATTTTTTATCCGATCAATAGTGCACAAGAACTATTGATAGATTTAGTTGGTAATTTCTTCAAAGAAAATAATAATTCTAATTTTTATTAACAAATTGTACATTTTGTGCTCGTTTAAGGACTTTTAATTGTATATTTATTTAATAAGACAATTCAGTCGGATAATTTATTTTACAATATTATTTGTATGTAAGATACTCTATTCATATCAAAATTATTTAACGAAGAGTTTTACGTTTCCAGTTAAATGGCGCGTTCACAGAAAAACGATCTACTCATATATCATACTTGGTTTATTTGTTCGAATAAATACTTTTCATCGTAATATCCTTTTCAGCCCCAACTGAAATCATTTCGTATCTTTTTTATCAATACCGTATAAATAAATATCTGACAAAAACACAAACATTTTATTTCGTACCAAAGGAAGTACCCAACCATTCAAAAAAATGTAAGAGTATCGCAAAAACAAAATCAGCGAGGTGAATAATTAATTTTAGTTTTTTTATTTAATTAAAAGTGACAAAAGTTAACGTATTATAACATTGTGATGCCCCTGCCAATCACCATCGACATACCATTCATATTATAAAGAGGGATGCCGGAATTAGGCCCAGAAGTGCACACGATGTTCTATTTTATAAAAATAGCTAAAATATTCGTTCTTAATTATTCGCGCTATTCGTATGTCGCTAAAACTTGGGGTTAATATAACAAAAAATAAAAGAAATTCAACTATTTATTAACCCCACCGGAATTGCGTCCTTTTGACAGATATGTGTAAACAAATGTATCTACGCCCTATCTGCATTGAAGTAAAGCTCAAATTCGTGCGTATCGAGCCGACCCGCGGCGGGCTCGTATGTGTTAAGAGTTGCCACTACAGAAATATAATTTCAGATAATCGATTATAAGAGAATATCGAATATTATTACGTTGGTGGATCTTAGCTAAAATAGAAATAAAAATACCACTTACAATTTATCTACAGAAATGAGGTGAATAATTGGTTGCATTTTTTAAGATACCCTTACGATCCCGTACGATCGTGACATGAGGGGTAGCATGCCTAAAATAAAATAATTAATATATTTCAGTGTCATTTTATCTTTTAAATATTTTATAATCTTAATAAAATATTTTCATGAATCAATCAAACGTATATTTTAGGCTGCATTATTTTATAAAACTATATTAGAATCGAATAGATCTAAAATCGAATATCGATATTTTATTACGCAATAGAAACACTAAATTAACTGCCAATTCAACTGTCAAAGTTCAAAATATCAAAAAGTAATTTCGTTTTTCTTGCATCAACAAAGTGATCGGTTTTATTTCGTGCGTTTAACTAAACAACTTCATCATGAATACTGACTCCTACGATCCGGGTTCAGCCGTAGCAGGCAAACAAATACTTTTTACAACCTTCAACAGCTAATATGGTGGAAATCGTAGATTGTATTACCCAAAAACACTGACTTTTTTTAAACCTTTTCTTTCGCCAGTTAACTAATGAATATTTACTCTATTTCCATAGTACTTTCATATGTGTGCACTGTGGGCCTAAACTTCTATGGCCAGCCGGCATCCCCCTTTAAAAGTTTGTTTGTTTCTTCACAGGAGGAATTCAACAGGAATCTTGATAACGCAGACAAAGCCGCGGTTAAAAACACGTTTCCTATAAGCCAAACTGAATCACATGTAAATATGCCCCCTTAATCATAACAAAAATGACTGCGGGTCATTTCTAACCCGAAAATAGGGGCCATCCATAAAGTACGTCACACGTAAAGGGGGGGGGAGGGGGTCGACAAAGTGTGACATGGTGTGACAAGGGGTGGGAGGGGTCCTAAGTTTCGTGACATCACATTTCTAAATCTAGAGGTACTAATCGCGTTGGATGAAAAAGATGTTGACACCACAAATGTTCCTGACGTGAAAAACGAAGTGACTGCCATGCCAGTTATAAATAATTTAAAGGACTGGGTGCAAAGTCCATGGACTGAGGATGATTGAGTTTCTTTTCTTCTTTTTCTTTATATTCATAAGTTTTTTTTTTGTTATTGTTTCAAATATTTGATACTATGTTGATTTCATAAAAAAGTACTTAATTTAAATGGTAATAAAACTAATTTCGGAAGTGCTGTTTTAATTTAATAATTTTTCGATGTCAAATTGCAAAACATGTGACGTCACACAAGGGAGGGGGGGGTCTCAGAAATGTGACCACCTGTGACAAGGACGGGGGAGGGCTCAAAAACTCATGAAATTAGTGTGACGTACTTTATGGATGGCCCCATATACCATGAGAATCGTGCCAGATGCCACAATGTGACAATAAAACAAGCCTTTATATACTTCAATGTCGGTAATCCAAGTGACGATTTGATTCACAAATTGATCAGAATCGTAAATAAGATTTAGTAGTCGTAAAACCCTTTTCCAATTGTCGATAACTAACCATAGACCGGCTTTGGGCAGTTCTACTAAAAGTTAGGACACGATAAAAGAGGTTTTACTCTGTGCATAAATGGATTTTATTATATCATTTAGTTTAATCAGATTTAAGTGACAAAAATTTTAAGGGTAGTATAAATCTGACCAGATTAAAAAATGATGAATATCGAAATAGCTCGGCTTACAAAATATTGTACAAAATTCATGAAGTTACGACTTCAAAATATTTGGAGTTTAATCACTGCTGTGCTGATAATATTTTATTATTAATATTTCATTAACACACGGATGAAATCGTACCAAATCATTCGTCAGAATCAAAATATTTTATTCATTTGAAGGCAACTGTATTCAAACATGCGTTATTGTATTATTTTAAACTAGCGGCCGCCCGCGACTCCGTCCGCGTGGATTTCGATTTCCAATATCCCATGTGTTATTCCGATGTATAAAGCTATATTGTGGTAAAGTTTCATTCAAATCCATTCAGTAGTTTTTACGTGAAAGAGTAACTAACATCCATACATCCATACTTTTTTTTTTTTTTTTTTTTTTTCAATTGTGCAATATGCTCAACTTTACTTGAATTGTTCTGTAGCCGCTAACTATTACGATAGTCCTATTTTTAAGCCTGAGCTTCATTGAAACATGTATAATTACGCCTTTAATAATTATGCCTATTTTATCTAATAACTATGCAATCATCTAACAATAATGCCTCAACCCATCTTTGTAACGAAAACATGATTTAAAATGATGGAGGCCTTTGCCCTGCAGTGGGATATTCATAGGCTGATACTTTAATAAATAATTACTTTTTATCTCAATAACAGGCCATTTAAGTAGGTAAGCAACTGAAATTGAAAAAAATATATATCTTATAGTTTACCTGCATAACATGAGAAAAAACTGAGATTTGTTTCGCATGCGCCGAGCGTGGGTTAATTTTGACCATACTTCTTTAACAGAATATTTCACTTTCTTCGAAATTAACTGATTGTTTCCGTACTATTATGTAAAACCATTTTCAAAAACAAATACATTACGATTACAGTAAAGCTTTACGGAAATTTTCCTCGAGCGTACAAATTCAGCGACCCGCATCGTAAACAACGTACAGCTGACATTTTCAACCGTATCAGTAATCTGATTTAAACCCGACAAGCGACGCGCAACGCACTCATTGGGGATTACATCGTGATTATAATATTAGCGTAACAATAATAAAAAGGTATGAGCGCTTACATGTTTTAGATTTAATGTTTTGTTGTTTTAGAACATTACAAGTATAAAAGAAAAGTTTAGTAGATATGAGGACTGATAATTTTGTTTTTAGTGAAAAAGGAAATAGTTATACGACGTTACAAGCGACGCGAAACGCACTCATTGGGGATTACATCGTGATTATAATATTAGCGTTACAATAATAAAAAGGTATGAACGCTTACATGTTTTCGATTTAATGTTTTGTTGATTTAGAACATTAAAAGTATAAAAGAAAAGTTTTGTAGGTATGTGGACTGATAATTTTGTTTATAGTGAATAAGGAAATAGTTCTACGACGCGACAAGCGACGCGCAACGCACTCATTGGGGATTACATCGTGATTATAATATTAGCGTTACAATAATAAAAAGGTATGAACGCTTACATGTTTTCGATTTAATGTTTTGTTGATTTAGAACATTAAAAGTATAAAAGAAAAGTTTTGTAGGTATGTGGACTGATAATTTTGTTTATAGTGAATAAGGAAATAGTTCTACGACGCGACAAGCGACGCGCAACGCACTCATTGGGGATTACATTGTGATGATAATATTAGCGTTACAATAATAAAAAAGTATGAGCGCTTACATGTTTTCTATTTAATGTTTTGTTGTTTTAGACATTAAAAGTATGAAAGAAAAGTTTCGTAGATATGTGGACTGATAATTTTGTTTTTAGTGAAAAAGGAAATAGTTATACGACGTTACAAGCGACGCGAAAGGCACTCATTGGGAATTACATCGTGATTATACTATTAGCGTTACAATAATAAAAATGTATGGGCGCTTACATGTTTTCCATTTAATGTTTTGCTGTTTTAGTACAATAAAAGTATAAAAGAAAAGTTTAGTAGATATGTGGACTGATAATTTTGTTTTTTGTGTAAAAGGATATAGTTCTACGACCCGACGATCGACGCGCAACGCACTCATTGGGGATTACATCGTGATTATAATATTAGTGTTACAATAATAAAAATGTATGAGCGCTTACATGTTTTCCATTTAATGTTTTGTTGTTTCAGGATATATATAATATAAAAGAAAAGTTTTGTAGATTTGTGGTTTGGTCGAAAGGGAAATAGTTCTTCGACATTCATCGATTAGTTCTTTCGTAGTCAAAAAGGCAAATACTTTTGTGAGGGATGACGTTTTGATTACGAGTATCCTATTATGAGCCTTATAATAAACAGATATGAGCGATTCCAGGGTAAAGATAATTATGTATTTATTTTTTAAAGTAATAATTTAAATGTTGGCGCTTATTAGGTATTTTATCCTGATTTTAATAAAAAGGTACATAATGGCTTTCACATAATATCGAACGCAAAATAGGAGCATAATGTATTTGCATTTTATATGAAACACAACTTACAAGATTATGGAAAATAACTACCGTTTTTCAATACTGAAAAGCAAAGCACCCTTTGTTAGCACAAAACGCAATATTGCCACAGCGCATTTATCCCTGTGCTTAGCATAAGTTCAGTAAATCTAGGCATTTGCATAACTGCATGCTTTTCGCACCGTCGCATCCGCCTGCATTTATTTTAATATCTTTAGAATTACAGTATTCCCCAGTCACGGCCGTGAGTGTTAACATGCAAATGCCGGGTGCATCGTTCAGGGAAGGCTTTGGCTAAGAGATAGTCCACTTGGATCATCCTATTTTCGAGCACCTAAAACGTGAGCACCTGACATACTCCATGTTGACCACTGATCAATACTAAGGCTTATTCAATGTCTTTGTAAAGCCAATAATATAAATAACTAGCGGCCGCCCGCGACTTCGTCCGCGTGGATGTCGGTTTTCATTATACGAATGTTTTTTCCCGTTCCCGTGGGAATTTTGCAATATCCTTTTGCAACTAAGCATCAAGTTTACTAAGGGACCTGCATGCCAAATTTCAAGCGTCTAACTCAAGTAGTTTAGATTTTCCATACAAACTTCCACCCCCTCATTTCGGGGAAGTGGGGGGTTGGAATGGGTCAAAAAGTAGCCTATGTTCTGTCTCAGAGTCTAAAGATTGTCTGTACCAAATTTCATCAAAATCGGTTGCGAGGTTTAAGCGGGAAAGCGTAACAGACAGACAGACAGACAGACAGACAGACAGACAGACAGACAGACAGACAGACAGACAGAGTTACTTTCGCATTTATAATATTAGTTGGGATGATCAAAGTATACTATGTCAAGACTCAGGTGGGTCTTTTTTACGTTATGAAACGAACAGGAGGGTCACCTGATGGTAAGTGATCACTGCTTCCCATGGACATCAACAACCGCACGAGAGTCACAGATGCGTTACTTGTCCTTAAAACCCCATACCCTCCCCAACTGAGCTTTGGCAACCTTACCCTCCAGCAGAAAAGACAAAAGTTACAAAGTGCTATTTAACTGTTGTCTTCTGTTAGTTGGAGGTACTTTTTCAAATGAGCCACATATTCGAATGGAAATTCCACTTAAATCTACACATCTCTTACTGCTCAAAAATTGGGATATATCTCGGCTAAATTACCCAAGTTAGAGATGGATAGCATTCTAGTGACTGAAATTCGCCAAGTTAGATTAACTCAGGGCTGCAGTGGAACTAGGTGGTGTGGTTTGCATGGAAGATAAACTCACGTGTATCTTCATTAATGAGATGCAGTCGTACGCTGTTCCATTGAAAAGCCTGTAATATTTGAATGATTCCACTTGGTTCACCCAGTTTTTGAGCAACAAAAACTTTGCATCTGGCGTACTTTGAGTGCCCAGCGATATTGTTAGCAGACCTTATTTATATATTTAAACCACTATTAAATAGGTCCTCCAAGTAGGTACTCAAGTGACAGGGCTCAAAATCAGGTGCTCAAAGTGGACTACGTATTGGCTAAATTACCTAAGTTAGAGGTGGATAGCGTTCTGGTGACTGAACTTCGCCAAGTTAGAGTAACTCAGGGCTGCAGTGGAACTAGGTGGTGTGGTTTGCATGGAAGGTAAACTCACGCGTATCTTCATTAATGAGATGCAGAGACGCTGTTTGATTGACGGGCTTGTTATATTTGAATGATTGCACTTGAATCAGCCAATTTCATTTACCAAAAACTCGTGCGTCTGATTTTGTATATTTTTAGTACCGATTCCTATTTCTAGAAAGCCAATATATGGTAATATAATAAAGCTGAAGAGTTTGTTTGTTTTTTTGAACGCGCAAAATCTCAAGAACTGGTGGTTCTGATTGAAAATATATTTATTGTGTTAGAATTCCATTTGATGAGATATATTGAATTAAGATGTTATATATTGAAATAAGATTAACTACTAGCGGCCGCCCGCGACTCCGTCCGCGTGGCTTTCAATTTTCATAGCCTATGTGTTATTCTGATGTATAAGCTATATTGTGGTAAAGTTTCATTCAAATTCATTCAGTAGTTTTTACGTGAAAGAGTAACAAACATCCATACATCCATACATCCATACATCCATACTTACAAACTTTCGCCTTCATAATAGTAGTAGGATGACAGTACCTACATCATAGCATGAATATTTATTATTATTTGCAAGTCGATTACAACAAAGACTCTTTGCGATAAAGCTTGTGTGTGATGTAAGCTGTTTTAATGTTTACTTTTTAGTGTAGATACAATACTAGTGACTGCGTAAGCACAGGCATTTTATAATGTCTTATAGTGTAGCTGTATATGCATTTTATCTCACTACAATGCAGTAAGACTTCAATCTGATACAGCCGTAGAAAGATCTGGCTCAGAACCAACAGCTAAGAACTCTTTCCGAGATACGGGAGTATACTGATTACAACGCAGACTTGCAGACTCTAAGTAAGTTTAGCTTTTAACTGAGTTTGACTCAAGAAGCGGTATACTCCATCGCCTCGATGGTCTAGTGGTTTAAGTACCGTACCGTGATCTCGAGATCCTGAGTTCAATTCCCGACTAAAGCAAAACTCGTATTGATTTTTCTGAACAAAGGTTTGTGATCGCCAACCCGCATTTGGCAAACGTGTTGGTTAAACCATCTTTGTAACGAAAACATTATTTCAAGTGACGGAGTCCTTTGCCCTGCAGTGGGACTTGGGACATTAAAATACTAAAAGAAGTATAAAATACGTAAAATCAGCCTTTTCGTGTAGGAATTATCTTCCTACCACTAGGAACTTTAAACATGTAGAATTCCAGTGAAAACATATATATAAAGAAGGTTGTCTGAGCATTTTATGGGCAAAGCGATTATTAATTTTCATGTTATTGAAATAGGGTGACCATAAAAGTATGAGGTGAGGAACAAACAAGCGTACTTTTTATGACCATACAATAGGCAATTAGTTCCAGTAGTCATTTAAAGGACATTTTTGTTTATCATAACAATAATTATTAGACTTTAATTAAATAAAAGTATTTTTTTTATTCTAAACATATGTACAAAACCTTATAAAACCTGACCTGAAACAACCCCACAATCGCTGATGCGTTCCCTGCCTTTAAAAATACATACCCTCCCCAACTTAGCACTGAAGACCCGTACTCACTAACCTTTTATTAAGCAAAATGAAGTCTTGCTACGGTGTAGTCACCCTATTCAATCGTAGCACTCTGGCCCAACGCCAGTACTGTATTTATTATTCAGTAACTTTTTAATTAAAAACATGAAAATTCCTTAAAGCATCGAAAAGTTTGCCCTTTGTACAATTATCTGGGTAACTGTTTCACATGTTGGAAAGTGTAATAAAACATTTTCCAAGAATGAACTTTTCTTAGAGTGGTGGAATATTCTGATTACTGATCTTTGAGAATTAGACTACTTTCTTTGAAACATAACTCATCAGCAGGCACATAGAAAAACAGTTTTTAGATCGTTTTTAGTCTTTCTACTGAGTTATCCATCAACTTGCTCGCTCGAAACTAGCACAATCGAGCGAGGTGACATATTTCAAATTTATTCATATTGTCGCATGAATCGGGCGACCTTACTCACAAGCAGACAAATAGCACAAAATTACGAAGTGCTATTTCACTGTGGTCTTCTGTAAGGAGATACTCGTACTTCCCCAGACGAATGGCTCATACGAGTGGAAGTTCCACTGAGCTATACCTCTCTTAACACCTTCTGTGCGGAAACCGAAATTCACGCGGAAGAGTTCGCGGGCGGCAACTAGTTTGTGGCACAATTTGTCACTCCCGCCAACATCAAACTATTTCTAAACTAATTATACACATTAAGTAACTTCTTAATAGCGAATGTACCTACTGTATAATTGAGATCACCTCGGCGTCAGATTTTCATACCGCGAATTAATTAGAGTACCTTAATTGATTTATTGCGTTAGGTTAAGTTGCTTACAAGATCTCGAGCCCGGAGGTAGTTGGGACTCATTAGTGGAAATTATTTAGGTTTGAATAAATATACATAACACTTCCTGCGTTTTCATGGTTAAGAGGGGGTGCAAAAATATCGCGTATTTTCAAATGAATTTTAAACCTTGAAAATAAACTTCAAATGAGCCGAAAAAAAATCGTAGATGTTTAAGCATATTTAGCGGGAGATTTGCTTCCAGGTATGTATGTCCTTAGGAATTTTCCTTGTCACTTACTAGCCTTCCGCATTCCGCTGTTTAACCCACACGTAATTTAATTTAATTGTATTTTTGATCCTGAACACAATTCAAATTGCATTTAAATAGCAAGCTTCAATATTAAATTAGGTACTGTGACCCACCGAGTTGGTATAAGACGATGGAATAATTTAAATTCAGCTTTTTTATCATTCAGAACACTTATTTGTTAACTTATTTTTATGCTATTATTGCTTTTATGTAGTTGATTGACATCAGCAAATAGATTTTAATATACAAACTATGTATTTGCTTCTATTGAAAAATTGGATGAATCACTATCTTTTGATGTCTTATTATAATAATATTGTAGATATTTGTCTGTATAAATTCTGTGTAAAAATACTCAGCATCGTTTGTTAAAGAAACATAGTTATTGATCTCAGAAAAATATCAAGAAACTGGCAGGCACATTCAATACTTTACTACCATTCGAAACAATAATTTTGATATTGATGTACTCGTATTTGAAATTAATTAACTGTGTGTGTGATACGCCTCAATTTTTTAGTGCCTTAGTACCGAGCCGTATTCTCGAGGTCCTGTTCGATTCCCGGGTTGGATCCGCATTTGGCAAATGTGGTGATTAAGCTTTGTAACAAAAACATGATTTTAATGAAAGCGGTCTTTGCCCGTCAGTGGAACATTAATAGGCTGATACTTTACTTTTATTGTAACCGTAGTGAAGCTTGAAAAGTTCGAAGTAAATATTAGGATAGTCAAAATGAAAACTTTAACTCTGCTTTATTTGTATCATTTCCATTGCTTAATGGACTGAAGCTTTTAAACTCAAGTTACATCACTAAATATGCACATAAATATGAGGTTATAATAAATCAAACGGAGATCTCATGAATTTCAAATGTATAATACGATGTGTGCTCAAATTATTTATTGTCTGTCAAATTTTTGTACCATTATATAACGTTGTTTCGAATTTGTTTTATATTACCGATCATTAGCTTTGTTATATTTTTAGAGTATCTTGAGTGTAATGCATCACAAGCGCAGTAAATACCCATTATTTGTAATAGCAATGTTGGGAGAAATTGGGTTTTAGAAAACATTGCCTATTGTCTATTGATTAACAACATTATCTATTGATAAAAACTTATCATTATTATTAATGTTACTTTATAAGAGATTGGCTCTAAGTCGGGGTTAAGCATGAAATGTAAATATGTATGTACTTTTATGTTTGGTTCGATATATAGAAACTATTATTGTGTTCAAGATAGTAAGATTGAACGTAAACGTATTTTAGTACTTAAATATAATTAGACTAGCGGCCCGCCCAGGCTTCGCCCGTGGTAATTGTCCACTATTTAATGGATGATATTATACATAAAAACCTTCCTCATGAGTTACTCTATCTATTAAAAAAAACGCATCAAAATCCGTTGCGTAGTTTTAAAGATTTAGCGTTCATAGGGACATACAACATACAACATGACAGAAAAAGCGACTTTGTTTTATACTATGTAGTGATAAACAAAATTTTGATTACCAATCAAAATACTAGTATCAGTTTGAAGCAAAAGAAACGCTTTTCTATGGAATTCAGATTAACAATAAAGCATTTTAATAAGATGTTTTCGTCCATCCTCTTATCCATACTTTGTTACCATTTCCAGAAAGCATCATGTCTTACAAATTAATCCCTAGAGCTCTTTACTAGAGTATTCTAAAACCGGGAAGATCAGTTATAATGAGCTATAAACGTTTAAGGACTTATCTGAAGGTAAGCAATTAAACGGTCGTCAAAATTCGCGAACTAAATAATAAGCCTTTATAAACCTTGGGACGGACCCGACAAGATTTGGGTTGGGAATACAAGTAACACCCTTTAGGGTAAGTCTTTGCGATATAAAACTTGGTTTATGACTATCGTGGATTAAAGAGGCATTATCTCTTTACAATGTTTAACGGAATTGAGTGCCGCAGATTAGGCATTGAAATATTATAAGTACTACGTATGGAGTAGACACCTCGACCACCGTCTATGTTTCTAATTTTATAATAATAAAAAAGTTGCCGCGATGTGGTTTAAAAACATGAACAAATCATAACAGAATGAAAAACAAAAGTAATGGCGTGTCATCATTTAGATAAAAAGAGAAAAAAACACTTTATTATCCGCCCCCTTCCCTTCAAGCTGACGCATAGGTTTTGTTCTCGATGTTCACACTATACGTAGTAGTAATACCACAATGTAATTAGGTAACTATGTAATTAAACTCTTTAAATATTCAATTGTTGGCGTTTATGAACTTTTATGCATGGCCTTGAATATTAAAAAATACAATACAACTTAATATAAAGCGTTAAATAAATAACAAAACAGTGTAGTTTGTGGAATGCCTAGTCATTCAAATTATGCCTCCAATAAGTCAAGCAAGATAAAAAAAAAACAATATAAATTGTTTTCGACCTCGTTACCCTCGTATTAGCTGAAACCATTCAGGTTAAACACAAATGTTTCGGAGGCCATAATACGGAGTAATACAGGGTTTTATGTTCAATTTTACTACCTGCGTGACGCCAAACCTCTTTGGGAAGACCCTTTTTTTTATTGTCTATTTGTGTGCTTTTTATTTATAATTAAATTACGTAATTAACCTCGTAAATATTTTATTTCTCCCATTCAAGTGAGTATTGAGTATTTTGTGCTCTTTGGAAAAACTCTGTTACAAGAGCCGCAAGGGTTTATTGTGGTCATAGTAGGTAATGGAGGAAAATTTTGTTACGAGCATCAAAACTTCAATCAAAACTTTTGTAAACATATTATATTTTAAATTTTATACTCGATACAGGATAAACACCAATGCTCTTTAGACAGAAGATCCCTGCTAAATACATCATGGCTCAGACCTCAAGGATCGGATAATAATATGTCTTCTGCCCCAAAAGAAACAATCACTTTACCTCTAATCTACTCACATAACAAACTTCAAATCTAGTAAAGTATCCTTTGAAATATTACCGCTATTCCTTTTACGTTACCTCCATACGGAAACTATATTTAGAAAGTCCAGATATAATCAAAGATTCATAGGCGCTCAATCACATACAGTAGATGGTTTTCGGAACATGACATATCACGTTGGTATGATGGATGAACATATCTGGACATAGCGATTAGTCATTGCCGTATCTTGCCTATCTCGGTTCTCCACAATGTACGTAAGTTATGAAGGACTGAATGGGGAGCCGTATTCTGATGTGTTACAAAAGGTTCCTTAATCAAAGCTCAAGTGAGTGAAAGTTTGCGGGCCTTTGAATATCAGGTTATTGTTGTAAGCGTTTGATTAGGTTGATTGATATGGGTTGTCGGTACCTTTTAATTTCCGAACATCGGCGTTAAGGGACGATTTAATTATTTAAATCTACTGAACATTTTCATTTTATTCAAAAGCAAGACGCCTGTCACATTTTGGCTTACCTTTCTAATTTTATGTAAGTACAAAATAAAGAAATGGTGCATACTATCGAGATGAAATGTTTAAAAACAATTGCTTTCACTTATAAAAGCGAGAAATCAATGATTCCATCACACTCTATTTCGTACTGACACTGTTTTTCCAGTCCTTGAACCCAATAGATTTATTGGTAGTATTATTTGCGCTTGTCTTCTTCCAGACGAGACAGTTAGACTTGAATAAAGATTTGGGAGTTGCTTTTTACGGAATTGTTTTTGAACAAATTATTTTATTTTTCAAGAAAATGTTTTTATAAATGGTCTAGGCAGAAGGGATGCTGTCACCTTTAATTTAGGTCTATTTCATAACCAATTTGCAATTAAGTACGTGTGTCGTCGTACATACAAAACCTAAACTTCACACTAATTATATTTTGTGTAAAGATCCTTTAAAATTTTAAATCAAAATTACGTGTGAAATATATTACGTGTTATGTCAATTCGTGATAAAAAATATTTAGCAGGCTTTTTGATATAAACAAATATTTTTATTTCTACTAACGATTCCATTCCATGCCATTAACAAATATTCTCTTATTGATTTTTTAATAATTTTGTAACGTGAGTTATTTAATTATTAAAAAAAAAGTTTCTGTGGTATAACATTTGATAACTTATAGATTCGTATTTTCTGTTATAAATTACAAGCGGCCGCCCGCGACTTTGTCCGCGTGGATTTCGATTTCCAATAGCCTAAAGCCTTCCTCGTCAAATGGACTATCCAACACAGAAAGATTTTTTCAAATCTTTCCAGTAGTTCCTGAGATTAACTCGTTCAAACAAATATAAACAAACAAACAAACTCTTCAGCTTTATATATTAGTAAAGATATTTAAAAGTACGTAAGGTCGCATGAAATTATTATTTTTTTTAATTTCCAATAAAAAATACAGAATCCAAACTACAAGTATGACAAAAGAAATCGCGCAGCATTCACAGAATACGGTAGCGGGATTCGGGAAAATGGGGTTATGAATAATTCAAAATTTGGAAATTCATGTTGTTGTTGAAACCTTTGACTGGGAGTTACTGATGATCGACTCGAAATGAACTGATGAACCGAAGCAAAGATAACATTGCAATAACAACATAGAAGCTGAATTTACATCCGAGTTGGATTAATTTGATTCCGCGGACCGTGTTCAGCCGGCCTGTAATCTAAATTGCCAGCGATTAAGCCACGGCATAAATCGAGGTGGTGTTTTTGATTTACGAGCGTGGAAACATTTTTGTTTATGGATTTTGGAAGAAATGGACTTATACTAAGCTCTGCGATGGGAACTTGAAAGTGCCAGATCATTGTTGAGGCAACAATAGGTGAGTCAATGTAATATAGTGTGGGCGATACAATAGGTTTTTTCTTGTGCGAAATATTTTAGAACTCGTACCAAAGAAAGGGTCACGATCTTAGCAACCGTCGTACTAAATAAGAAGAGGCTAAAGAAGCAAAATCATGAATCCAAACATTGTCGATTGAAGAAATCTGGTACCAGTAATCGATCGGTAAATAATGCTACTTACAAGATTAAGTTACTTACGAGGTTTGCCAAGATGACGTCCAATCTAAAAAAATGTGTATATTAGTATTTAAAAAAAACAACAACTTTGTATTGTATTAGACATTTAGTAAACACGATGTAAAATTTAATCGGCATCAACGAAACAAATCTTGATGAAGTTAAGCCTTTCAATTTCCTTTAATTACACTCACTCACGTCCAATCTTGCCAATTTTAATCCCGAGCCCCTTCTTTCGCAAAGTGCTATCACGCGGAAGTTAATGGAATTTACAAATCAAAAATCTGATTCGTACTCTCAATGGGACCAGAATTGTTTCACTCCCAGCGAGATTTGATTTCCAACGGGGTGATTCCGAGGAGTGGACTAAAATGAAAACGCAATTTATCTTCCTTCAGACGCCGGCTGTCTTTTACTTCGAGATTATTTTTATGGGGCACCGACACCTGTTCGCTACATTTGAATCGTGAATCATCTACAGTTTTATGTCAATTTGTTTTATTGCCTTCTCACGGTTGGACGGCTGGCTAGTAAGTTGGGTTTTGAAAGTGACACCTTGTGTCTGATTGAAAATAGCGTACATTATATTATGTACTAACATGGTACTGTTGTTCAGCTGTTGTCTAAGGTGGGCAACGGGACGCGATGCGACAAATGCGCCCAATGCTTTTCGTGACGTAACTTGTGTCCATACGTATTGATGTCGCGTCGCCTCGCTTTGCCGCCTTTGTCGCCCACCTGAGTGAACGGGTTAGAGGCAACATTTTTATTAATTATTTGTTAATATCCTTCTAGCCATTTTATTATTCTAGTGATTCCGAGGAGGGCTCCTTCAGTGATTCGTCCCACAACAAGTTTGTACCAAAGGGACGAAACACAAAATTGCAAAAAAATAAAAAAATAAAAAAAACGAGACATGCTCTTTAAAAACTCTATCACCATCCCACACGACCATCAGACCAAACAACAATCTTTCACATAAACCTTTTAAAAAATAAATTCAATGAAAACGTCAAAATCACAACGACACTCATTCCATAACTGAAATATTTAAATAACTTATTCTTAAGCAAAAACAAAATATTTAGGCGAATTATATTTTTGCTAAATGGAAATTGAGTTCCTTCAGTGCGAGTTCCCGTTCGCAGAATATTATCAGCCGTGCCTTGGCTCAAATTATAAGGCAAGCGCTGACAGGTTAATTACAGTGATAGCATTCAGGACAGCCGGCCTATTCCTATGCTAATACGCCGTCCGATTTGCTTTAGGTAAATGATTGAAGGAACAATCTTGAGAAATATGTAGTTATTTTAGATAAAGATTGGGGTGGGTTCATTGGTAATTATGATGTAGCGAAGTCAAGCTTTACGGTTTCATTTTGAGAATTCTTACCTTAGGTTTAGTTATCCATTATTTTGTTAGGCCCTTAGGAAATAAAATTTTGAAGTAAATACTTCCTTATTGTTTACCTTTGACACTTAATAAAAATAAATATTTGGATTCATTATATTTAATTATATTGCATAGTACATACGCACGTATCACTGAATGTATTAACAAAAGCGTGTCGGACACGCCCATGAAAGGGTTCCGTAGCTAAAAGATGGCCCGACCGATTAAGACAACATTTAGTAGGGGCAACTGCACGTCATAAGTTGGTCGAGTTGTATAAAAATAACTATGTATGATACAGAGTTCGCTATAGTTTTCGTTGAAAGTACTTACTTGGAGGTATACAGGACATTTTTTTCAGAATTATTGTAATAGTATTTCAAAAGTTAAGGGGGGGGGGACGCTCTAATTTTAACTTTGTATTAATATATCTCGAGACTGGGGTGTTTGATCCACATGGTTTCAAGGGGAGTTTTATTGTATTTAAAAATACCTGTTTAACGATACCCTACACGATGGGTTAAGTCGATTTTTTTTTATAATTAACTTTTCGCTGTATGGGAGGGGGGGTAAAAAATGATTATTTTTCGATTATTTTAAAAAACAATTCTTGAATTATCACTATAAATCTCTCCACCAATTTTCGTGGCAATCGGTTCAGAAACGGCGGAGAACGAACCAGGACAGACAGACAGACAGACATGACGAAACTATAAGGGTTCCGTTTTTTGCCATTTGGCTACGGAACCCTAAAAACGGAATCATAGTCTAATAAAATTTAAAAATAGTGTCTACTAAAGACACCTCATTCTATTAAAGACCAAATAATTTTTATTGCATATTTTTAAAAGTCGAAATAAGGTTCAAGACGTGCCTCAATATCCGCAGTTCGTTATCAGCCGCGCTTAGGCCCAAATTATCGAGCGAGCGCTGACAGGTTAATTACAGTGATAGCATTCAGGACGGCGGGCCTATTTCTATGCTAATGCGCCGTCCTATTTTCTACGGGTACTAAATGATTGAAGGAACAGCCTTCCGAAATAGTTGTTTTGGATTAAGACTAGATAATTATGTTATAAAGTCAAGCTTTACGGTTTTATTTTGAGACGACCTAACTTAGATTTAGTTATCCATTATTTTGCTTGGCCTTTCTAAAATTAAATTTTAAAGTAACTGCTTCCTTATTATTTACTTTTGACACCTAACAAAAATTTTTTTTTGGATCTATTAAATTTAATGATTCTCTCTAAACTGAACTCTTTTTCCACCCGCTGCTGTATAATACAAAATTTTTCAGAATCAGAGTCTTATAAAATTTATAAATAGTGTCTACTAAAGACACTTAATTTCATTAAAGACCAGAACTTTTTAATTGCATCTTTTTAAGAGTCGAAATAAGGTTCAAGACCGGCTTCAATATCCGCAGTTCGTTATCAGCCGCGCTTAGGCCCAAATTATCGAGCGAGCGCTGACAGGTTAATTACAGTGATAGCATTCACGGACGGCCGGCCTATTTCTATGCTAATACGCCGTCCGATTTACTAAAGGTAAATGATTGAAGGAACAATCTTGCGAAATAGTTATTTTAGATAAAGATGTTCAAGACTAGGATCATTATTTAACGAAGTCAAGCTTTACCGTTTCATTCTGAAACTGAGGTTTAGTAATATGTTATGCATTCGGAAATAAAATATAAAAACAATTACTATTTAATTAGGCTCTCAACAATAATACGTTATTGTATCCTTTAAATTTAATATTTCTGCACAATGCAACTATTTGCTAAACGTTTTAAAAAGCTGAATCACAATCGTATAAAATTAATCAATAGTATCCACTTAAGACACAGCATTAAATTAAATACTTTTTTTTAAGTCGAACCAACTTTCAAGTCCGATCTCAATATCCGCAGTTCGTTATCAGCCGCGCTTAGGCCCAAATTATCGAGCGAGCGCTGACAGGTTAATAACAGTGATAGCATTCACGGACGGCCGGCCTATTTCTATGCTAATACGCCGTCCGATTTGCTATAGGTAAATGATTGAAGGAACAATCTTGAGAAATATGTAGTTATTTTAGATAAAGATTGGGGTGGGTTCATTGGTAATTATGATGTAGCGAAGTCAAGCTTTACGGTTTCATTTTCAGACGGCCTGACTTAGATTTAGTTAAACATTATTTTGTTCGGCCTTTCGGAAATAAAATTTTGAAGTAACTACTTCCTTATTATTTACTTTTGACACTCAACAAAAATAATTATTTGGATACCTACATTAAATTTAATTGTCTTTCATAGTACATACGCATTTATCACTAAATGCATTAAAAACTGAATCATAGTCTAAAAAAAATTATAAATAGTGTCTACTAAAGACATTAAATTAAATTAAATACATATAATTGCATATTTTTTTAGTCGAAGTAACTTTTAGACGTGCCTCAATATCCGCAGTTCATTATCAGCCGCGCTTAGGCCCAAATTATCGAGCGAGCGCTGACAGGTTAATTACAGTGATAGCATTCAGGACGGCGGCCTATTTCTATGCTAATGCGCCGTCCGATTTACTAAAGGTAAATGATTTAAGGAAGAATCTGGCGAAATAGTTATTTTAGATAAAGATTTTCAAGACTATGAGCATAATGTAACGACAAGCTTAACGGTTTCATTCTGGGACGGCCTTGCTTAGTTTTATGAAGTACTCCAAACTAACTCCAAACTCCAAAAAAGCAACTATTTCATTAGACACTTAACAAAAATACTTTATTGTATCCTTTAGCAATTTTAAGCATTCATACATTTTAAGTATTAGTTTACCTCTAATATTTTAAAATAAAAAACATGCTAAACTTGCCGGGATTGCAAGAGGCACTAGGTCAGATTCCCGCCTGAGCCACCTAAGATCGGCCGAATTTCTCTTTTCACTTAACGCTTTGAAATCTGAATCTGAATTCACAGTCTAATAAAATTTGTAAATAGTGTCTACTTTAGACACAAAATTAAACTTAATAAATATAATTGCGTCATTTTAAAAGTCGAAATAAGGTTCAAGTCCGGCCACAATATCCGCAGTTCGTTATCAGCCGCGCTTAGGCCCAAATTATCGAGCGAGCGCTGACAGGTTAATTCCAGTGATAGCATTCACGGACGGCGGCCTATTTCTATGCTAATACGCCGTCCGATTTGCTATAGGTAAATGATTGAAGGAACAATCTTGCTAAATAGTTATTTTAGATAATGATGTTCAAGACTAGGATCATTATTTAACGAATTCAATCTTTACGGTTTAATTCTGAGACGTCCTACCTTAGGTCAAGTACTCCATCATTCAGTCGGCCTTTCGGAAATTAAATTTTAAAGTAACTACTTCCCTTTTTATTTACTTTTGACACTTAACAAAAATATTTTTTTGGATCTATTAAATTTAATGATTCTCTCTAAACTAAACTCTGTTTCCACCCGCTGCTGTATAACAAAAAAAAATTCTGAATCAGAGTCTTATAAAATTTATAAATATTGTCTATTAAAGACACTTAATTTTATTAAAGACCAAATCTTTTTAATTGCATCTTTTTAAAAGTCGAAATAAGGTTCAAGACCGGCTTCAATATCCGTAGTTCGTTATCAGCCGCGCTTAGGCCCAAATTATCGAGCGAGCGCTGACAGGTTAATTACAGTGATAGCATTCACGGACGGCCGGCCTATTTCTATGCTAATACGCCGTCCGATTTACTTTGCCGATTGAACAATTTTCCAAATGGTTGGTGAAAGATAGTGTTAATTAAGAATTGTGTCGATTAATTAAAAATATCTTTATTTTATTTCAATAATTATTGTCAATATTTTAAATTATGTATGTATTCTGCACTAAAAGAAAAAATAAAGAATCTTTCAAATTTAATAACTTTTGACAATTAAACCATGTAACCAAAAGGACTCCCGTAAAATAACAAGTAATTTTCATTAAAAATAACAATACCTGCTAAAGCAATTGCTTGTTTTGTCATATTCATTGGTACAGAAATAAAAAATAAGAAGTAAGTTTGTAAGATCATTATACAGTAAAAAAACAATTAGCTCCAATTCCTTATATCCGCAGAATTTAAACATTTTAGCGTAGGAAAGCTAGCCGTAGGCTGAAATTACCGAGCAAACGCTGACAAGTTAAAAATAGTCTCAACATTAAAGTTTCTTTACAGAGGAATCTTCTTGGGATAAATAATAATGAAAATAAAGAAAAAAAAAAAGATTTATCAAAGAAATGACGTCAACACGTTTAAAATTATATTCTTCCGATTTAGCTTGCTTGTGCTAAAATTACAACAGTTTTTTCCAAAATCATGATCAGTGCCCATCTTTGCCACATTAACACTCGGAAGCTCGGTGATTGCTTCATTCAAAAAGATCGATCATCTTGGAAGAAACTCATTGCTCAAATAATATTTAATTTTTCTTAACCTTAAAAAAGAAAGAGTAGGCAACTGCCTTTCCCATTCGAAAAATAGACGTGCAAACGTCGTCAATCTGATAACTGAATTTCAACGACTTTCGGAGATCTTTTATCTGCCAAATCAGCTTGTCAGTGTGAAATCCCCGATCCGATGTTATTAATAAAATAAAAAGTTTTTCAGATAAAAATTGCTCAGCTCTCTTAAAAAGAGGAAACATTTAATTTTAAAGTCGATAAACTTCGGACGTGAACGTGTGGCATAAATGAGAGCGTAATAAAATATTTTTATATGAAACTAGTTTTTTCACCCGGCTTTGCCTGCTTTATCAAGGTTCCTGTGGGAGCACACAAAAGCATCAATTTATAGCCAATATTGTCGTGGTTATAGTTAAATTAAGACTCGAAAGAGATTTTTGGTCAGTAAAATTTTCTTTGACATATTTACGAACATATTTATGCGAATAAATTTTAATTAAGAAGTGAGAGCGCAAAATGGGTCCTTTAATAATTATGTCAATTATGCTCAAAAGTGTTATTTAGGAAGCGCGTACCATAAAATTAGCTGCACATTTTAATATCCCCGTGAGACCTTCGAACAAAATTAAAAGGAATTATGCTCAGCCACTTTTGCGACCGAATACGATGTTTCATGCCAGCTAAGACCTCGAAAGTGCTTCTTCATGCATGCTAATATTGACATTAATTTATATGGCAAATAGGAGCGACGGATTATTTGAACGGCTAGGCTACGGGGCTGAAATATTCGGGTCACAAGTGCCTTCGCAAGGAAGAGACGAATTCATTGTTGTATCTAGAAATTTGATGAAGTATGCTAGCACTTACATGTATATTTTAGGGTGATGAAGTGTTTTACACCGAATAATGGTGGTAGGAAATTGGTTACCGCGGTAGTGTTCGATAATAAAGTGCTTGGTATCCTGAATAATATGTATAATCTTGAAATAAAACTACTTTTTAAACGGATATAATAGCGGTATAATATTTAAACTACATATTTACAGGAAAAACCCGCGTACATTTACAGGAAATAAGTCGTGTAAACCTAAGAAAACATTATGTATAATCTTCCAACCTCCAACTAAGATATTTTCTATGTTTTAGTGAGAATCATATTGTTACGATAAATATTATGTTTCTCACATAATTTTAAGACTTTTCACAAAATAATCTATAGGAAAAATTGGCTCAAAAGAGCATTAAAGGGGCTAAATAAAATGCCGTTCACTTTAGGCCCTACATATTTTTTATATGATTTTTAATTTTAATTGAAGTAGTATAAGCGTTATAATTATTTGATAATTATGACATACTAGCTTTTCTTCACCACAATGATTGAGGTGATTTCGCTTTGAAAAATTTACTCCGTGCTTTTCCATTTTAATTAACCAAAACAGCTGCCTGATGATCCAATTAAGGCCAACGCTGAGTCGCTGGCGACAAGAAACCAATTTGACGTAACAAATATTTGAGCATTAATATTAATGCGGCTTTGCTATCGTAAATACGACTTCGAAACGGTATTTTGTAATTGACTGTGATTTAAAACATTTTGCAAAAAGCGTTATTGAAAATTCAAAAATAGAATCGATCAATCATTGAATTACAAAAATTATAGAACAGTTTCTACACGTAATTAGACTACCAAGGCCCGTTTTGCCATTTTCTAAAAAGGCTGAGACTCCGCCAAAGGCCAAAATCCTATTGGCGGCTTACGACACATCTCCGCTTCGCACATATCCGCTTTGGTGGAGTCTCAAACCAAGCTACCAGAAAAAGAGTCTGACTTATATTTTTTGCTTATCTGACTAAACTTACAAAGCCCAGTAGTTTAGTTATGTTATTTTAATACCAAAGTCATTTAGACCGTAGAGGAATTCTAATAAAACTTCCTTTAAAATTTAATCTACTTGTGTATGAAAAAAATAATAATACACGACGTGAGGGTAGATCAATTAAAGTTGATTATTGAAGCCAACTGGAGGGGGCCGGTTTTTGACATTAGTAGTTTCGATCGTGCCGTGGGTGCTCAGCGCGAGTTTATCGTTGCTTTAATTTATTCTGAGCTTATTACTTTAATACTATTTGAAATCGTCGTTATTTATGTGTGGTAATCATCATCTCGTAACATCGTTGTGTAGAAAATATAACACCAAACGTTCAGTCAGTGTAAATGAATATGTGCACCTGTGACCTTCTCGATATAGTGGGAAAACCAAGGACCTTCTGCAGCAGTATTCTAGATAGTGAAGAAAAATTCAGGTGAGCTGTGGACTTCTAAATTTTTTTATTCAATTATATAAAGCCTAACCTAGTCTAAAGCAACACTATTTTTTCGATAAAAATGTATGAATACCTAAATAGGGAATGACGATAATTTCATATGTCTTATGTAGGTACTAAGTCCATTGTAGCTATGACGACCCTGGTGACAGTTTGCCTTCAAAGAAAAATCGACACTTATCTTAAGTAATAAGAACCTACGGAGAATCATTAAAGCAGCACGTGAAACTTATTACCTTGAAATAAATTTCAATTTAATCTTACTTCAAATCAATACATAGTATAAAACAAAGTCGTTTTCGCTGTATGTCCGTATGTATGCTTAGATCTTTAAAACTACGCAATGGATTTTAACGCGGTTTTTTTAATAGATAAAGTGATTCTTAAGGAAGGTTTGTATGTATAATACATGTAAGTAAGTACCACGGGCGAAGCCGGGGCGGGCAGCTAGTTAACTATAATTGGACTAGTTTTCATAAAATTCTTAGGAGCTTATGATCCTCGCTTCCACTTAAGCCACGGTCAAACGGACTCCGTACAACAGTTACTGAGTTTCGTTCGCAAATAGTCGCGACCATTCGCAAAATCCCCAGTTGTTTATCTTAACGACGCCAGTTAGTTTTCCTTAATTTTCCAATTTGACTGGATTCAGCCACCATTAAGAGGGAGACAAGCTAATTGTTAGTCTGTTGGTTCGCTGTTCCACGATTTTTTATGGTTAACCTTTAGAACGCCAGTGGTCAAACGCATCGGCGCCCTTCCCACGCCAAGCCATAAATTCAGAGCAAATACCTACAAATAAAATAGGAATGCCAACGATGTTATCGATAAGTTGTCAATAAGCGATTTAATCTCTGCTATTCGTCACATATTTTTGAAATAAAATATATTTTTTTGATTTCGTATTATTTAACAGCAGTTACAAAATTCTATACAAAGTAAAAGTAGACATTAGAACCACAAACGAATAAATCAGGTAATAATAAGATACATCACTAATCTCGTTCGTGTAGGCATTCGCTGTCGGGAAGACCCGACTCTGGCGTGGTTGGCACGACCTTTGACAGCTTTCTTGCGTGCGAGGTAATGATGTGACATTTCAAGTAAACTTATAATTATTATTATAAATTATAAACAACAAGGTAAAGAAAGGGTTGTCTATTAGAGTACGAATTAATTACTTAGCTTTAGTTGATTTTCTCCGTTTTTACTTAAAGAGGCCTGTTACATCTCGATCATGATTTTTGCGTAAAATGCCCTTTTTCACATTTTATAGTAATTTTCCAGTTGTATTTATCGTTTTTATGGAAATAGGATAATAAATTCATGCTTAGTATATAAAATTTTCACTTTGCGAAAAAAAGCTGAGTTCGGACGGCCGGCACATATTCTGTAGTAATTTTGCAGTTGTATTTATAGTTTTTATCGAAATAAGATAATAAATTCATTATAAAATATTATGAAGTAACAATTATTCTGGTATAAATTTTGTTTAATAATATTATCGTATAGGTGAGATTCACAGCGATCTTAAAGCGATTTTCGACGTTTTTTGGTTTAGAATAATTTCTAAGTAAAATCAATGACATCTAAAAAATCAGAGGCCGCTACGAACTATTCGACTATTTAAGAGATAACATTCTATTTTCTTAATTTCATTTGTTTAGAACAGTAGTTCAATCTAGGAGCTCAAAAGTGCCTTCGCGCACTTAATGAAATTTCTAATATAAGTAGGTATTTTGGTAACCCAATGAAACAAAAGCGTTCAGATCTTGAAAGTTTTATTCATCATCCTCTTCTACACTTCCTAACACACGAAGGAGTTCTTGTGTAGTCATTTGACTGCTATCCATTTTTATTCATATTACACTCCCCGTTATAAATTATAATAGGATAGGACATCACTAGCAGTCTCCCGTAGCGCTAATGACGTCACCGCTTGACGTGTCTTCCCGACTGTGGCGTACAGGTAACTGTCTATGCGCTGTTCCGTAGGGATGCGCGAGAGTGAACAGTTAACTATCGATCGATAAATATTTAGAGATAGCAAAATATATATTGTTTAGATATATATCGCGTGCAATGTCTATGCAATAATATCAGACTTTCGGGTATTAGGTTATTAACCAGTGAAACGACACGAACCGTTCCGATGTTTATTGCGACTGTCATTCTTATAGCGCGGTCGCAGCCGCGCGCTAACTTAATGCTATGTTAGCATAAACATTGTGTCCCTACAGTAGCCCCCTTCCCAAAAAAAATTTTTGCAAACCGAACAATACAGTTGATTTTATACATACATTTATTTATTTTAAATACATAATTACAATATTAAACAATACTTAGAGGAGAATGTTACCGAACTACAATTTTTCCTGATACAATATTATTGGATTACAATATTAACGAAGGCTACAATATCTGGTGACACTTGCAATGGAACGTTAAACATCAGTATCTACAATCCACGTTCTGAGGCGGTACACCAGACGCCGACGGCTGCGCTGTGTGCACCTTCACTACTGGCGGGGTCCATCCAGCCTCAATAGTTTGTCTCTGTAACCATCTCAGAGCGCGATCTTTTATTTGTTTAATTACCATCCATAATAGTACGATTCCCAATAACACACCACACACAATCATTACTATTTCTAAACAATTGATTCGCTGCCCAATTGAATCATTTGATACTGTTTGAGCCAGGGCCACATTATTCTGTCCTGTCTTGCTCTGGTTCACTCCCATTTCAAATAATTCACACAAGTAAAATTGATACTGAATGTGTAGTCCAGACGAACCACGATATTCAAATGTGCAGTAATAATTTTAAAAACTATGCACATAGTATGACGTTTTAACTACAGAAATAAGCAAGCAATGCATTGACCCAAAACAACATTCTTCTATTGAAATAAATTGATTGCCTAACACAACATTTTAAATTTTTGTTTATTTCAGTATATTTATACAGTAAAATGCATAAACATAAAATGAACAAAATCATCTAATTATAACAAGGCTAAATACATTGGATCTCGGAGATGGTTATAGATGGCAATTCTTAAGTATTAATACAAAAACACAATTTAATAAAATTTGTATATAACTACTTTTTTGCATTGCACAGGAGTCGAACCTGCGCCTGTACGACTTGTATAAACAACAATCTATTTGATGCATGCTATTATCATTCCGCGAACCTTATCGGTCGCTTGACTGTCCTACCACTGCGCGTGGTGAAAGTCATACGCTTATCGGTATTACAGTTATTTGACTTATCAGTACCTAATTGTTGCATAGGACGAATTACATCATGATCTTGAACTTGTTGTTTTTGTGTAAAGGTACCATCGTTAACTACATATGCTGGTTTTAATCTATCTATAGTAATTTTCACACGTTTTTCCGCTATTTGTAAAGTAAAGTATTTTTCGGACCTCTCTAAAACCTTAAACGGGCCTTCGTAGGGAGGTTGTAGAGATTTCTTAACCAAATCGACTCTCACAAACACGTGTGAACAAGTGTATAAGTCAGTATGTACAAATATATTTCTCGCATCCCTTTGTTTAACAGGTCGCGGTTTCAAATTGTCAATTATCTTCTTCAGTCCTAAAACATATTCGCTAGAATCGCTTACGCTTATGCTTTTGTCACCGTAAAAATCTCCGGGTAATCTTAACAACTTTCCGAACACTAACTCCGCGGCACTGACACCAGTGTCACTACGGGGTGTCGCTCGTAAGCCAAACAAAACGGTCGGTAATTCTTCCACCCATGTTCCACTGTCACTCCTGGCCATAAGTGCTGCTTTCAACACCCTATGAAACCTTTCGACAGTGCCGTTCGCCTGTGGGTGATATGCCGTAGTTCTTAACCGGCTTATACCTAAATACTTCATTAAATCGCTAAATAGACTACTTTCGAACTGTCTGCCCTGATCGGTCGTGATCCGAACAGGACAACCGTAACGCGAAATCCAGCCTTCATACAATGTTTTAGCTACTGTACTGGCGTAAATATCTGTTATTGCAAAAGCTTCTGGCCAGCCTGTCGCTCTATCAACGACCGTAAGACAATACCTAAAACCGTCAGGTGACGTAGGCAATGGTCCTACTAGGTCTACGTGCAAATGCTCAAATCGACCACTACTCTCAAATTGCCCTAATTTCGAAACTGTATGACGTATGACTTTCGATCTTTGGCAATTTATGCATGATTTAGCCCATTTCACTAAGTCTATGTTCATACTAGGCCAAAAATACTTGGCTGCGACTAACTTTCTAGTTGCGCGAATCCCCGGATGGGACAAATCGTGAACTATGTGAAATGCCTTTTCCCTAAAACCTACAGGTAAATACGGCCTGGCGACATTAGTTGACACCTCACAAGTAATTTCATCTTGAGCATCCGTCAAAACAATTCTTTTAAATTGTAATCGATCGCTAGTTCTTAATAACAACCCACGCAGTTCCTCGTCCGCTTGCTGTGCTAACGCTAATTCCGCGAAGTCGAGTGCTGTCGGGCACTCGATCGTTGCAACGCGTGATAATGCATCTGCCACGACATTTTCGACACCACTAATATGTCGTATGTCCGTCGAAAACTCACTTATGAACAAGAGCTGTCTAACGCGCCTAGGTGTCTCTTTGTCATTGGGTTTCTTCGAAAACGCGTAAACCAGGGGTTTATGGTCAGTATAAATTATAAAATGTCTACCCTCTACCATATACCTGAAATGTTGTATTGACAGAAATATTCCTAAGAGTTCCCTGTCATAGGTGCTGTACTTCAGTTGCGCATCACTAAGTTTCTTAGAAAAATAACCTAAGGGTCTCCAGTGTGTACCGAGCCTTATCTGCAAAACACTACCTACGCAGTCATTTGACGCGTCAGTCATAATAGCGAGCTGTGCATTTGCAATTGGATAACTCAACACAATTGCATTCTGAAGACTAGCTTTACAATTTGCAAACGCTGCATCCGCGTCGTCCGTCCATAGAATGGGCGATTTATCCTTTTTTTTAGCGTTCTGTAAATAACGGTTTAAAACAGATTGTGCTTCCGCGGCCCTAGGCAAACTAGACCTATAAAAATTTACCATTCCCAAAAAACGCCTTAACTGATCGACAGTCTGAGGTTTTGGGAAATCCGTAATCGCCTGTACCTTTTCTGGTAGCGGACTAAATCCATCTGGTGTTATTTCATATCCTAGAAATTGCAATTTCGTTTGACCAAAACTACATTTCGATAGATTGATAGTAATGCCAAACTTATCCAACCGTTCGAAAATCGCTCTTAAGTGGCGCTTATGGCCAACCGCTGTTTTACTGGCCACCAATACGTCATCGATATAACAGAAATAAAAATTAGAATCTTCTTCTTCCAAACCCTGGAAAACAGAATCTTGCCTAAATTCTTCTTCTAAACCTTGAAAGACGGAATTATTCATGTACCGCTGAAATGTCTGAGCCGCATTTCTTAACCCGAACGTCATACGCGTAAACTCGTACAGTCCGAACGGCGTGGTAATCGCGGTTTTCTCGACATCCTCCGGCGCGACTAATACATTATGGTATGCCCTATTTATATCTAAACGGGAAAAAATTGTTTTACCACCTAGAATATATGTAAAATCATTAATTCGCGGTATGGGGTACCTATCAGGCTTAGTAACTGCATTCAAAGCCCTATAATCACCACATGGACGTAACTGTCCGTCCTTTTTAGGTACTACGTGAAGGGGGGTAGCCCAAGGACTCTTAGATGGCCTACATATACCTAACTCTTGCATTCTCTGAAACTCTTCCTTGACCTTTACGTATCTCTCGGGCGCTAATGGCCTAGCACGCGCGAATATGGGAGGGCCGGTTGTTTCAATGTGATGAAATACGGAAAGCGGAGGACATTTTATGAAAGAAACCGGTTTAGTTATCCCCGGAAATTGTGAAAGTAAATCAGAGTACATATTATTATAATCAATTGTAGTTAACGATGATTCCTTCCACGTTACAATCGAACCTACTGAACTTAAATTAGTAGTTTGGTCTAAGAGACGTCGTCCACTTATATCTACTAATAACTTGTGTTGCAATAAAAAATCTGCTCCCAATATTGGCTGTTTGACGGCAGCCACAATAAAATCCCATGTGTAAGGACGTCTCATACCCAAATCTAACGTTAAATTTCTAACACCAAAAGTTTTTATTAATGTCCCGTTCGCGGCGTATAAATTAAAATTACTGTTTTCATTTTTACACTTATTTAAACTATTTCTGTCCACAGGTATTACAGACACGTTTGCCCCGGTATCAATTAAAAATCTCATACCTGAAATCCTGTCACAAACTATAAGACGGTTATGAGTCGTACAGCGTCCCGTCACTGGCCGTACTTCTCCTAGTTTTCCGCCGGTTTTGGTGGGACACCGCTCCAATTACAGGGCTTCACGCACTTTGCGGCGTTTTCCCTGTAACGATAATGGTAAAAACACAACCAATTAGCATGTTTCCGTTTAGCAAAAGCGTCGGCGCTCCTTGATACCGATCTGGATCTCTGGCCCTTCCCAAAGCGCACCCTGGGTCTGCCACGCTCTAATTCCTTGAGCCGTAGGTTGATCTTGGCCAGTTCTCCCATGATCTGGTTGGTGTCCGACGTACTCCCAGCTGCCCGCTGACTCGACGTTTCCGGCGTCCTCACTTCGGATATCTGAGCTGAACTGCCCGCTGTGCTCTCCAATACCTTGTCCGCTATCGCAGCGAGGACATCAAGGCTAGTTGAATCCGACACTGTCAATATGGCTCGCACGGGTGTCGGTAGGTGTGACTGCCACATAATCCTGAGGGTCTCGTCCGGCATCTTCTCTCTCGCCAACTCACGCATCCTTCGCAGCAGCTGGGACGGTCGCTGATCTCCCAGCTCCATCTCCCCAATCAGCTTCTGCAGCTTCCGCGTCTCCGATTCCTCAAAAACTTCCAGTAATCTCTCCTTCAGGGTTTCATATTTTCGCTCACCAGGTGGGGCAAGCAATAAATCGCTAACCTGCTGTATAGCCTTCTTCCCCAATTTAGTAACCACGAGGTTGAGTTTCGCAGCGTCACTCAATTTCTGGTTTTCCACCACGGCCTCAAACTGGACAAACCAGAGTCGCGTTTGGTCTGCCCAGAACTCAGGAATCCTTGAAGAAACCGTAATCGAAGCCAACGCCTTTTTTCCGCTCTCGCTCGCCATATCGCCCTTAAAATCCTGGCCGCGTGGCATGGAGGCTTGCTGGTTCATGTTTTCTTCACTTATTCACCAGAATACACCGAAATTGTCGGGGTCACCAGTTTAGAGATAGCAAAATATATATTGTTTAGATATATATCGCGTGCAATGTCTATGCAATAATATCAGACTTTCGGGTATTAGGTTATTAACCAGTGAAACGACACGAACCGTTCCGATGTTTATTGCGACTGTCATTCTTATAGCGCGGTCGCAGCCGCGCGCTAACTTAATGCTATGTTAGCATAAACATTGTGTCCCTACAAATATAAATAGTAATCATTTTTCAATAATTTCATAAATATTACGCATTAAGAATATTCAGATACAAATAGTTGCTATTAAAAAATTATTATCGATGTAGTAGTAAGCTGCTTTCAATAAAATATTTCATAAATTCCAAATTTAATTCACCTAACTTACCCATCACTAGCTGTCGTGTCATGCCGACTGTGGCGTGAGGAGAACACCATTTTGGTTAGCAATATTTAGTGATAATTTTTGCTAGTGAAATGTAACTGATGGATATATCTTCGTGCCATTTTACAATACATCATTAAAGTACTTTTAAATAATAGGAAAAAGAAACACAGAAAAGTTGATTTAGTATGTTTATTTTGTGTTTTAAAAATGTCGTTTTCTCGTCGGCCATACACGACGGTGGCGTGTTGGGCACTTTTTCATTTGTCGTCCAGTGCCGACCGTGGCGTTCAAAAGGTTAAACGACATAATTGCTCGGTGTTTACTAAAGGGTACACTGAATTTCATTTCATAATGCGGCTTATTTCTATCCACGCCAATTTGCTCTGCATATTATTATTTTTTACATTTTGGGTTGATTAAGAATACTTCTACTTAAAGTCCTATAAAATTGACTAGGGTGTTAAATTTTAAATCTCAGGTGAATTTTATATTTATGGCATACCAAATCTCAACCCATCTTTACATGGTACATAATAAAGTAGTAATACACTATTTGGATACTCAAATAGAACATTACTGCTTCAAAATATGTTTCTCACCTTTAGTCCGATAATTGATAAGGCTTTATCTCCAACTATCCTTATCCTACTACAATCTACATATCATTTATAAAATATGATTTGTTTAAAAATAATTTATATATTTAAGAAAACAAACATACATTTACATTAAGTGGTAGGTATATCCTTCTTTAATTTCCCTCAGCAAAGTATACCGCAACGGCCATTAACAATGGGGAGGACTGCGTGTCTGTCCACCAGCGAAATACGGAATAAAATAAAAAATGCGGTCGGCAATCCCGTATTTCCACGTCCTCGCGTGAATAAAGAACCAATTTAAATTACACTAACAGAAATGAGATAGCGAAAACATGTCCAGGTGTGACGTTGAGTGAATGTACAAAAGTTTGTACATGTACCTACATAAGTCATTGTCAGTTTATAAGCTACGGCTAGTATGAAATATGGCAGGGATTTTATAGGGGTAACAAAAAAATACGCCTCGATGGTGTAGTGACTTCTGTACCAGGGCGTAGTTTCGAGGTCCTGGATTGGATTACCGGGTCGAGCAAAGCTAGTGTCGGGTTTTCTTGATACAGCTCGATCTACCTTGATCCTAACGCGTTTTAAATAGGCTGATACTAAAAAAACATTACCTACTTACCTATCATCTTTCTCCCGCCTTCGCACTATACACAGCTGAATCATTGCAAGACCTTCACTCTAACCTATATTAATTAAACCAGGGCCCGTAGCCAAGATGCCACTTTGACGAATTCGCCATACGCTTTCGACGCGACTTATATTACCCTCCCGCACACGAACTATTTATGTGAGCGGGATGGAGACATAAGTCGCTACGAAAGCGTCTGGCGAATTCGTTAAAGTGGCATCTTGGCTAGCGTACCAGTCTTCTGTCCTGAGCGTTGCTATGATAGGATTGAATAAAATTAAAAAAAACTTGTCATATTAAATAATGACACAGCATTTTACAATATTTCCATCACAAATTCCTGCGACATGAACACAGTATTTCGGAGGTGTGATAATTCGTTCCGGGAAATTTGACTAGATGTTGCTTTTGAAATTAAAGTATGCTACATTGAAATAGTCCGGACCGGCTTACTGATGCATTTGTTAGTCTCCGACTCTGCTTTGTGGAGCAGGAAATATTCGTGTGCGGAATATTAATGTCTTATTGTTTTGTTTGTAGCAGTAATAAACTTTGTACCTAACAAAGTTAGTAAATCTCGGCTGGTGATTGCTAAGTTAAGCAACTTTCGCAGAGGCCAATCATTGGATGGGTGACCGAAAATTTTCATAATTTTCGAGCTCTTCCGTGCTCCACAAGGCAAGTGAAGCCATTTGTTGGTCGTGTGCCTGATCTCCTTACTGTAGTTCGTATACCTACTATAGCCCTTCTCGTCAAATGGACTATACAACACAAAAATATTTTTTCTAATCGGACCAGTAGTTCCTGAGATGAGCGCGTTCAAACAAACAAACAAACTCTTCAGCTTTATATTTAAGTATGATTCGAAATCATCTACGGCCCTAGTAAGTAAGAGCACATATCCGCTTGGTAGAGTCCCATCCTAACTTCAACATAGCCCGAAGCATATTAATTCAACATCCCAGACCTAATACAGCTTATAGGTAACCCGCATGCGTTACTAAGCCCTCATTCCGGTCACGACTTACACATCTGCGGTCGACGGCTGCGCACTTAAATAATCATTTTTATTGCTGAAACTTGATTTAACACGTGAACGGCTCTAGTAGCCTAGTTGTACTGGGTTTAATATTTAGATCAAATGTATATTTCTGATATTAGAAATTCAAAGCAATGAGTTCCACCAGATGTTTTTATGAGTTTCCGTGGTGTCTTATTACTTAAGAACTGTCACCAGAATATATTGAAAGGGCCTATAGTAGTAATTTATTTGATGTGCATGAAAAATAGCATGTCTATTTGAACTGATTTCAAAATACTTTTAAACAGTATCAAGTTACATCCTTCTGTTTGTTTGTATGTTTACTTTTAATATCATTGGATTGAGGCCGTTACTCAAGTAGCTTGTACTTACACAGTCAGATCAATTTTGTACTGTAGTCAGGAATTTATACGTAAAATAAAAATCGGCCAAGTAAGATTCGGATTCGCGCACTTAGTGTTCCGTACAAATTATATTTATGACGTATTAAAAAAACTACTTCCTTCAAACAAAGGAGTCAATCGTTTTTGTATGGAGAGTTAGGCCCACCTAAAATTTTAGCGTTTATTTACGACATAGGTATCAAATTATTCCTTAGAATCTCCAGATTATAGTGGTAACATTACTTTTCCATGTTTTAACCGGAATCGTTAGAAACAAGATGTTAAAATGTATAATAACCTCATAAACTAATGATTCATTTTGCTTTCCTGACGTTCAACGCCTCAACCGTAAAGACTTAAACATAAGAGCGATTTTCCATGACCTATGTATATATGTTTACCTATGTTTCTGAAGTATAAACAATTTATTATAACTTGTGGCCGCCTGCGACTCCGTCCGCGTGGAATTAGATTTTCGCACACATAGTGTTAAACTAAAGCTACACATTTTTAAGTTAAAGACTGCCTCGACTACTGGTTTATTCAACGCAAAAATATTTTTTTTCAATTCGAACCAGTAGTCCCTGATAGTAGTATGTTCAAACAAACAAACTACAGCTTTTTTATATCATATAATATAACCATTAATGACAGTTGGCAGACGGGAGGTTCCTGACATTTGTATTCAGTTTAAATCAAAATCAAAATCCGGCAATAGACTAGCACTTGCGTTCCGTTATACGGATTTTTTTGTAAAATGATGATTGAATGATTAAAAATCAAATAAAAAATGATTAAAAATCACTACCAATCACCGCCTTAGATAAAAGAAGGCATGAAAACTGTTCCAAAACTAAATTGCGTCTCCTTTATGTTCGATTTAAAGAGTTATATTTTAATTCTATTGATAAAAACCTTTTTTCCTTCAGTTATCTGTATGTCAGCTATTGTTGACTAATCTTTGGGACAGATAGTTCACGGATATAATCAAAATAAAGCTTTTTATTTTGGATTTGTGACTCCGGTTTCGTTTGAATTTCACTTCAATTGCAATAAATATTATAAGAAACATATACATTTTTTACGTATTTCTCTTTCTCTTAAACGTTACCGATTGTTGGTGGGCCCAAAAAAAACTGTCTCCTTTTCGTTAGTAGTTTTTTTTTTTGTTTTATAATGTTTTGTATGATAATGTACATTATGTATTTTTTTTACTTTTATCGTCCTCTTATTTTATAAGTTAGAGGGGGGGGGCACATTTTATCACTTTGGAAGGGTATCTCACGCAAATTATTCACTTTTGAAAAAAAAATTGCCATTTTGCTACAGAACCCTAAAAACAGCGTTCATTCTGCTTCCACGAACATCTGAACCCCACATTCCCCAATCGCATACAGAACTGGGAACGCCGTCACCGTTTCTTTGTCAAGTTTGCGGTAAGTTCCCGCGGGAAATGCCTCGTTCCCGCCTTACATACAGGCATAAGTATTACTGCTGATTGCGAAGCGTTTATTTTTCATAAGAATTCTTTAAGAGGTTTTTATTTGTTTGAAGAGCTAGCAAACAAGCTTACTTGATTCATATCTGCAACACAATGAAATGCCAATTATTTTATTTGCAGTGAAATGTAGATATAATAATCTAACATCCTACTACTATTATAAAGGCGAAAGTTTGTATGTGTGGATGTATGGATGTGTGGATGTATGGATGTATGGATGTATGGATGTATGGATGTATGGATGTATGGATGTTTGTTACTCTTTCACGTAGAAACTACTAAATGGATTTGAATGAAACTTTACCACAATATAGCTTATTCATCAGAATAACACATAGGATATTGGAAATCGAAATCCACGCGGACGGAGTCGCGGGCGGCCGCTAGTTTATAATATTTTTGTATACATTTTCTGAGCATACATAGTTATTCATTTTTAAACCACAAAGGCACTGGCTCTCAAGCCCTGATATGTGGTAAATGTGGTCTTTGAACGCTTGGAATACCACCAAAGGCATTATTTGCAAGTTGCCGGTCCTGTCACACCTATCTCTTTTACAAAACTCTGATAATCTTTTCACCCAAAAAATATTTCTTGTTGTTTAGTTAAAACTGAAATTGTTTAGTTATGTTGTTAGGAACCTAAAAAGGTTACAGCTTCCCTTTAATCAGTCCTTCCCAACAAACCCCAAAATATTACAAAACTTCGAAGTTTTAATAAAATGTTAATCGAAATAGCACCGTCGGTTACCCTTTCTTAAAGCGATGAATAATTCTAATTTCTTGACGACAAATTGAATAACCTCTGTTTTTTGAAGTTGGTTAATTACGCGTCCGCCAAAGTATGCAGATCAAAGGATGGCGTATATCATTAAAATTAATGAAAGGCTCTTTCATAAATAACGAGTTATAGCGGCCAGTGCTTCGTGTTTCGAACAAAATGTCTTTGACGTCAAATCACAATTTAATTAAAACAAAAGGTAACAAGCAAAGCTATTTCAAACAATAGATGTATTATGTCCTTAGTAAATTGTGTTAATTCTGCTAAGCCTTAAATTACTTTGAATATTTCATTCGTGGAAGCTGTAGAAGCGAAAGAGATTTATGAATTGTGTACAATAATGCTAATGATAGCAATTGCACCTTAAATGATAATTTAAAGTATTGAAATCGTTTTTCATACCTGTTTGCTGCATAAATTGTAATAATGATATATTTTTATAAGAACACAGAGCGCACCCTGACAAATACATAGTCCAAAGTAAAATCGCAGGTAATAGATTTAAAACTAATTTATTGGATTTGCGATAGGCTGTTAGACTTGCAAGCGATGTAGATTATAGATACATGTTTTTTCCTCATTCTACATATATATAAATCATGTAACATCAGCTTAACCATAATATCCATGAAGATCCATGACGCCCAATCGCACAATTTCTATCCATCAACTAAACGCTTGCCCTCCAAAAATCTAGACTAATTTACCATAATTGAAGGACCGATGGAGGCGTAAAGTAAATCATACTAATATTAAATATGTGAAAGTTAGTGTTTGTCCATCAAACATGCTTAAACTACTACTACTATGATAACGCGGTCAAAGCCGCGGGTAAAACTGGTTTGAACCTTTAAACACTATTGAAGAAATATAAATGTTGTTTTGGTTTATAAAAACTACTTGATTATCTTAATCCACACAATTTAAAACTTCCAGAGGTTAGCGCTTCAACTCACGTTCAAGTTATTACGCAACATTTGAAAAGCAACGTTCGTTTTCGCAAAATATCGCTCAAACTACCTACTCTAAAACTCGCTCGCTTAATCAGGCAAGAACATAAACTATCGCTAAGTGTCATAGCTGAAGTATTTATCAAGTAGCTCGGATGTCGTGAGTGAAGTATGTGCTTTCGGTGTTGTATAAAATGCCTTGCCTGGGGCGCTTGGTAGATCCCGACCTCGTTACGTTATCGAGACACATTTTGAACTGAAATTGTAAGTTTTCTTGGCGGGCGGTTTGGCGGTTTCATCTCATTTTGCATTAATGTTTATATTAATGTAACTTTTGCATTATCAATGCCAATTTTGAGAAATATTATTTATTTAAGAACTACCGCCGCGGTGTAATGGTTAAAGCGCTGCGCTCAAACACCGCGGAGGTCGTGGGATCGATTCTCAAGGAGAACACTACAACTTTGTATAGGTTTTCTCAATGCCGTCTCGTGTTTTAAAAATATGTACAAATCATTAAAGGAATAAAAATCATGCTAATGGCGTATCATTCCATAAATAAAAAGACAAAAAATCGTAAAATTATCCACTCCCGCCCCTCCAAGTTGATGCATAGATTTTTTCCCGATGTCCGCTCTTTACGTAATATTGTTACCTCAATGGGGCATAATTACCAATTGGGGATGTTCTCTGTCTTTGTTGAATGCAAAAAGGCAGCTGATGATAAGCTAAGCATAATCCTGTCATATTTTGCGGAATTATTTCATGCATAATTGTATTTATGTAACAACATCCAAAGAAAGATAACATTTGCTCGACTTCCTTTTCTGCGGAATAATACGAAAATATAGAATGCCGTTGCAATAATTATAGTTATAGGAATAGTTGCCGCATAGTAGCCCCAGACCGACCGTAATATTTCCAACGTACCTCTATTTATAAGAATGTTTCAAGCCTCCTCAACCTGCGGGAGATTTCTTTTGTTTTATTCATACCTTGTTTATGATTCTACGGTTGGGGAAAGTCGAGTTTCAACAAGTTCCTTGGGTTGAACGGCGCAGGTGAGTTTTATATTTCGCGACACTTTTAGTTTCGAAGGTAGGAATTATAAATAAAGTTTGTTTTGGGAAGTGTTTTTTTTTTTCGTGGTCAACACATTAAAGCACCTTATTTGCTGTGAAAGGTCACCACTTACGATGTTACACTCTACCGTGTAATATCAATTTTTCCCGTGGGGGTGCGCAACGATTCGAATAAGAATCACTTCGTCCCACAGGGAAAAATCCGGCGGCAGAGCATGAGAGGGTCTCGGGTTCGGTGGCCTAGTCGTTCCTGGATCAATCCAATTTAATAAAATGTTGGGCGCCTTGAAAGGGGACGGAGTAACAATAGGTGACTCCGTACCAAAATAAAAAAAATATATTAAATCCTGCTAGAGGGAAAAAGTTAAATTCGAAGTAAAAATAAATGAATGATCCATGAACCGTAGCAAGTGGAGAATAGTAATTCAAACAAAATTTCATTTAAAAGTAGACTGGTTTAATACTAAGTATTTCGATACACATTAGATTCAGTTGAAAAACAGGAGCAGTTACATACAGTAAAAAAATTACATGATACCGAGACAGTAATTAACATTCGTCCGGCGAACTACACCTTATCACACATGGTACTACACCTTATCAGTAAATCGGGATTAGCTTAAGCATGCCCGTTATGGTGGGTGGCATCTGACCAACTATATTGGGCGGTCAGCTGTACATTCAGTACCGATGGGAGGACCGTGTTGGGAAAGTCTGATACCACCTACTCAAACCACCAGCCCTGAAGGTCAGCCCACCGCTCAACATAGAGAGTCAGCCAAGTCAGTACGCATGCACACCCCACAAATCATGTCTAATAAAAACTATTTGAAATTCACTACTAACTATTCACTAATAACAAACACTATTTGAAATTTTTGTTCAGTTATCAAAGTTAAGTTGAGATAAAGTCACTGCGCTTCCTCCATCGGCCTCGACCGAGAAGTCAACACGGGGAAGTTGAACACTTGTTAAATTGAAATAAATACGGCCCTAAATGATTAAATCCATTGCCATCAGTACCTTGACTCCGAGCCAATGCAAAATCGGTTCTGGGATCAGCTCACCGTCGACATTTTGACAGGCGGGAGGTACCACGTGTCCACGCCACGTCTACGGCACACCGAGCTGCCGACATTCACACCCAAAAGGCTTTTTAGCCGGTCTATGGAGCCCTGCAATCACCACAATGACCAAATTAAGTCGACATTCCAAGCACTTCACAACGTGACATATTTGGCTATGCCGAACAATAAAATTTTCATTAATATTCTTACCAGAACACTGGGATTTGCAGCTCACAAAGAGACTCTTTGGCCGGAGCACAGGTAAATCAAATGATCTAAAACAATAAGACAAAAAATTACAAGCACGTGACTATGGCTGATACATCCGCGAGGAACATTTACACATCATCGGCTTGAAATACTCACCATTTTATTGGGCGTACGGTGCACAATGCATCTCGGAAGACGCGGAACGAAACTTCACCGCATTTGGTGGATATAAAAAGGCTCCTCAGGGAGACAGCCCAGGATTACTCCTCCTCTTTTCTGATCTCCATGAAAAAGACTTGTCAATCGCTCACCCACCCATAGACAAACGAGAGAAAAAAAAAACCAAAGCACACTGACCAAGGATTCGTAACCATCGCGCTCAACCATAGACACAATCTACTAAAAATACTTTAGAATAATTAATTTGGAAGACTTCGGAAAATCAATTCATTCCGGCAAACCCTAGCTTAGCAAAATTAGATATTAAACATTATACATTTTAACAGACTAAAAACAATTAGCGCCTACGACTGTAAAAATAAAACGCAGCGCACGTAAATGTCAAATGTCAGGTGTCGCTGTCAAACTGACACCGTTCTTATTTGACAAGGTTTTGTTTATTTCGACAACAGAAAAGTGTTACAAAATTCACGAATTTACTAATATAAACCGCTAAAACAGTTTTAACAGCGTCAAAGGAATGAACCAATGGTTGTGGAATGATAAATTGTTAACCCTCTCGCCAACAAATCAGGTAAAAATTAGAATATTACTTCATTCAAGTGACGACCTCTCAATCCAGGAAAACAAACATAGCATAAAATTAGAGACAAACAATACTATAACGACCCCTGCATTCATGACTATCCCTCTCGACCTAAGATCACAGCCGGTCCTATACTGCACCAAGTGATAAAACAGTAAAACTGAAAAAATGGTGTTACAGTACCGCCTTAGTTGGGAAAGAAAAATTTTATTCAAAATGAAAATTTTATTGAAATTTTGAATAAAATTTTTCGTCGAGTGAAACGACAAAAGGTAACACTACCACATCTTAACAACAATACAAACATTTGAACAATACAAAAACAACACCTCCAGACACCAAACTCATTCAATAAGAGTTTGAATCATAGAAGGGAAACCTAATAACTTAAAAGTTAATAGAAAGTCAGGTAGAACCATTCTGAGAGCTCGCTGATACAGACAAAACTACACCAGGTTCAAACCCGTAACCAGTGATAAACACTATCGGTTACACAAAGTGAGAAGTGGAACATCCAACTTATCTCAGGCCAATGGCTGGATAAACCAAGACCATAGTGTAATTTACCACACCACGAATCGGGGTAAATTACACGCAAAAATGAAGTATGACAACAGGGACTTCACAAAAACACAGTGTATGGATTAGAAAATCCAACATACCTCAGACACTATAAGGAGTACAAGGTAAGATACACAAATGACTTACCTGATACACAAAAAAACTAAATGTTTAAATCCTTAATTCAGTTGTGGTTAACACAAACCCAGATTAAACACTAACAACATTACTAAAATTATGTCCAGATCCTTGGCATCAATCGCGAAATATGCGATTGCTACAAGGCCTACAGATTGGACACACAACAGAAACCTTAATTACTAAAAATACCGTCGATCCTCGACCATAATGGTAAGCGACAGCAAACTAAAAGGAAACAAACAAAACTCATGCTAAACATTGAATATATCAAAGGCTGATCAGAATCAAAGACAGCTCCATCGATTACCATCTCCCTACCATGATTTAAGAAACAATGGAGTGAACTTAGTCCCGTCGTGAACAGACGAATTGAGAGCACATTGGAATTCTTGAATGTTCTGATCCCATAATAATAATCGATGATCAGAACGCACATAAGAAGCAATGGCCCGAACAATATCCCGATTAACACTTCGGTTTGGTTACATGGAGAATGGTGACGAGGATTGTATAAGATATGAGGTACACCAGCTCCCTTCAATAAATCCCTAAATTCCTTAAAAGTGAATTGGGGACCATTATCTGTATATAGGATGCGGCACACAACTCCTCCAACCTCGATATAAACGCCCGAACACAAGTATCACCGCTAAATATTAAATTCAGAGAACCTAGATTACATGAAATGTTAGCTAACTCGTGTTCAAGTTCGTCCGTAAGCAAGTCATTTATGTTATAATTAAGTTCCGACATGTCAAACAAAACATTAAAAAAAGTTGTACTATATAAAAAATTCACAACTCCATAAAAATAACAATTATAATTATATTATCATATTATCACTTTGTTCCGACATGACAGTTAAAATATTAAATAAAAATTGTACTACATAAAAATTCACAATTCCATAAAAATAAAAATTATATTATATTGTCATAATATCACATTTACTACACTATGTTGAAGTACTAAACTCACTTTCTAGGCCACACGTTGGGTACGCCACTGTAATATCAATTTTTCCCGTGGGGGTGCGCAACGATTCGAATAAGAATCACTTCGTCCCACAGGGAAAAATCCGGCGGCAGAGCATGAGAGGGTCTCGGGTTCGGTGGCCTAGTCGTTCCTGGATCAATCCAATTTAATAAAATGTTGGGCGCCTTGAAAGGGGACGGAGTAACAATAGGTGACTCCGTACCAAAATAAAAAAAATATATTAAATCCTGCTAGAGGGAAAAAGTTAAATTCGAAGTAAAAATAAATGAATGATCCATGAACCGTAGCAAGTGGAGAATAGTAATTCAAACAAAATTTCATTTAAAAGTAGACTGGTTTAATACTAAGTATTTCGATACACATTAGATTCAGTTGAAAAACAGGAGCAGTTACATACAGTAAAAAAATTACATGATACCGAGACAGTAATTAACATTCGTCCGGCGAACTACACCTTATCACACATGGTACTACACCTTATCAGTAAATCGGGATTAGCTTAAGCATGCCCGTTATGGTGGGTGGCATCTGACCAACTATATTGGGCGGTCAGCTGTACATTCAGTACCGATGGGAGGACCGTGTTGGGAAAGTCTGATACCACCTACTCAAACCACCAGCCCTGAAGGTCAGCCCACCGCTCAACATAGAGAGTCAGCCAAGTCAGTACGCATGCACACCCCACAAATCATGTCTAATAAAAACTATTTGAAATTCACTACTAACTATTCACTAATAACAAACACTATTTGAAATTTTTGTTCAGTTATCAAAGTTAAGTTGAGATAAAGTCACTGCGCTTCCTCCATCGGCCTCGACCGAGAAGTCAACACGGGGAAGTTGAACACTTGTTAAATTGAAATAAATACGGCCCTAAATGATTAAATCCATTGCCATCAGTACCTTGACTCCGAGCCAATGCAAAATCGGTTCTGGGATCAGCTCACCGTCGACATTTTGACAGGCGGGAGGTACCACGTGTCCACGCCACGTCTACGGCACACCGAGCTGCCGACATTCACACCCAAAAGGCTTTTTAGCCGGTCTATGGAGCCCTGCAATCACCACAATGACCAAATTAAGTCGACATTCCAAGCACTTCACAACGTGACATATTTGGCTATGCCGAACAATAAAATTTTCATTAATATTCTTACCAGAACACTGGGATTTGCAGCTCACAAAGAGACTCTTTGGCCGGAGCACAGGTAAATCAAATGATCTAAAACAATAAGACAAAAAATTACAAGCACGTGACTATGGCTGATACATCCGCGAGGAACATTTACACATCATCGGCTTGAAATACTCACCATTTTATTGGGCGTACGGTGCACAATGCATCTCGGAAGACGCGGAACGAAACTTCACCGCATTTGGTGGATATAAAAAGGCTCCTCAGGGAGACAGCCCAGGATTACTCCTCCTCTTTTCTGATCTCCATGAAAAAGACTTGTCAATCGCTCACCCACCCATAGACAAACGAGAGAAAAAAAAAACCAAAGCACACTGACCAAGGATTCGTAACCATCGCGCTCAACCATAGACACAATCTACTAAAAATACTTTAGAATAATTAATTTGGAAGACTTCGGAAAATCAATTCATTCCGGCAAACCCTAGCTTAGCAAAATTAGATATTAAACATTATACATTTTAACAGACTAAAAACAATTAGCGCCTACGACTGTAAAAATAAAACGCAGCGCACGTAAATGTCAAATGTCAGGTGTCGCTGTCAAACTGACACCGTTCTTATTTGACAAGGTTTTGTTTATTTCGACAACAGAAAAGTGTTACAAAATTCACGAATTTACTAATATAAACCGCTAAAACAGTTTTAACAGCGTCAAAGGAATGAACCAATGGTTGTGGAATGATAAATTGTTAACCCTCTCGCCAACAAATCAGGTAAAAATTAGAATATTACTTCATTCAAGTGACGACCTCTCAATCCAGGAAAACAAACATAGCATAAAATTAGAGACAAACAATACTATAACGACCCCTGCATTCATGACTATCCCTCTCGACCTAAGATCACAGCCGGTCCTATACTGCACCAAGTGATAAAACAGTAAAACTGAAAAAATGGTGTTACAACCGTGTTTATAATATTGTGTCAATCCAAACAACAAAAATCAAATATGTAACGAAACGGACATAAATCGCGGTATAAAAACAGTTTTTTAAAAGAAAACTGCACTGCTTTTAATGCAGTTTTTTCAATGATGTGCACATAGCTTATCACACAGCTGATAGCCACTTATATACTAGCTTCCGCCTGCGAATTGCTATTTCCGTACACTTAGTGTTATACTATTTTTTTAAGCCTTTCACGTCAAATGTTTCATCCAACACGGATTTTTTTTATTAATTCTGTCCAGTAGTACTTGAGATTCGAGCGTTCAATCAAACAAACTCATCAGCTTTATTATAATTATTAGCATAGATATACTAACATTAAAACATAAATACTTGATCATCAAACTAGATTTATTCCTTCTGAAGAATGGATTATCACTGGGTGACTCACCCCCCAAATAACTCCAAAAATAGTACCTACCTTTTGGGTGTTGTGGAGCCCTCTCTAGAGGCTCTTAGTGAAAAAATCTTCATGCTAAGTCGTTACCGGCCGGCACTCATCAGTTGAAGATGTTCGTCTTGTCACCTTGTTTTACTTTGTTGAGAAAATATTCATGTCGGGGCGTGTCAATGACCCCTTCAATAACTTAGTTTACCATAACCTTATTATTTTTGAAGCATTTTTTTTGATTCATTAACCATCTTTTGTTCTTTTTAAGGAAGGTGTGTATGCAAGTTTTTAAATCAATAGATATGAGCAAATATAGGAAAATGATGCCCTATATTTTATCTATGTACTGTACATACATATTTATGTAACGCCTCGCTGGCATAGTTTTTTAAGTACCGGGCCATGGTCTCGAGGTCGTGGGTTCGATTCCCTAGTCTTGGCAATTGGCAAGAGCGGGTTTTGTAACGAAAACATGATTTCAAATGATTGAGGCCTTTGCCCTGCCACCTCTCCCACCCAGCGGTGCTGCGCGGCCTAAACGTGCTGCTAAACTATCCGCACCTGCGCAGTCTCACATTGCTGCAGAAGGGCGGGTAGCCTCGGCCTCGGCTACGGCCGCCCCGATGCCAAAGGCCCCTAAGGGCCAGGGCAAGAAGCGCCCCAAGGCACCTCTGCCCCCACCTCTGAGCGAGGCCCGCCCGCTTCCCCCTCCACCAGCGTCTATGGACGTGCCATTTTCGGAGGTAGCGAAGCGTGGCAAAAAGGCCAGAACCGCTATCCAGGCGGAAATACAAAAAAGGGCGCCTAAACCTAAGAAGGCCCCTGCTCCGGCCGGCCCCGGGCGGTCTGCGACCAAGACCAAGTTGCGAGTGCCGCGTACCGCGGCAATAATGGTGCGGTACACAAAAGACGCCCTGGAATCCGGTGCCTCTTACGAAGCATTTTTCCGGGCCGCCGCCCAGGAGCTCCATCTACCTGAGGTTGGCATTACAGAGGGCGTCAGGGTAAAGAAAGCCCAAACCGGAGCTCGGTTGATTGAGATCCCGGGCCCTGAGGCAGACCTAAGAGCGGACCGCTTGGCCGAGGCACTGAGAGGCTTGCCGGGTACAACGAGGTCGGAAGTCGAGATTTCTCGGCCTCAAAAGAGGAGCGATATCCGCATCTCTGGATTGGATGATGGGACGACGGCCGACGACGTCAAGGCTGTCTTGGCAGAGAAGGGGGGTTGCCCGCTGAATTCCATATCGGTGGGCAAGATTGCCTCATTTGGCGCAGGCCGCGAGCGGAGCGTCGTGGCAGCGGTACCAGTGGGTGCCGCCAAGCAGCTCGCCGGTTCGGGTCGGCTGCTCATAGGGTGGTCCTCGGTGCGGGTGACTACGCTCGCACCGAGGGCACGTCGGTGCTACCGCTGCCTAGGGGAGGGCCACGTGGCTGAAAAGTGTCGCGCTCCCCTCGACCGCTCCTCGCTGTGTTTCCGCTGTGGCCAATCCGGCCACAAAGCCAGATGTTGCACGGCCACAAAACCCCGCTGCCTGCTCTGTGAGGCAGCGGACAAGCCGGCCGAGCACGTGCTGGGGACGAAGAACTGTCCCCAGCCAAAGTCGCTGCCCGCCGCCGCTTTCAAGCGGTGGCTTGAGGGGGAGGCTGAGGAGATGGACACGTCCGTCCCTGCTCCCCCAACGGCAAAACCCCGGGAACCAGATGTAGGGGTATCCGGTTCCCACTAAGGGTTCGGGAGGTGCGCGCGGTGTCCCCGCGTGCCTTTCGAGAGGGCCGCAAGGCCTTTGAGCGTGGCCAGTGACGCCATCGCGAGGGGGTGTGTGTGGGCAAAGCCCTACCCGGGTCTCAGGCACACCCCCACTAAATCGCGAACAGAGGGACCGGTCGGGTTTTAGTGGGTAGTCTGGCTCTTCCAGGAGTCCCACATAACCCTCTTGCCGCCCCACGGCAGAGGGTATGCGTCAAAGCATTTCCCGACTTTAAAAAAAAAAAAAAAAAAAAAAGGCCTTTGCCCTGCAGTTGGACATTAATAGGCTGATACTGTACTTTACTTTACACATTTCAATTCCAATACACGTTTGAATATATATTTTTTAAACATTCTAATATAAAATACAATCTAAGGCAGAGAGCATAAAGAGATACATAATGTAAGATAAACGCACACAAAGACCGAATTGAAATGGGAACATGAGTTACTACTCCACTTAATTGAAAATGGTTGCAGCTAACTTTTAAACACTAACAAACCGTAGTTGAATTAGTTCCAGATTAGCCTATGTAAATCAGTCGGATTAACATTTCTATTGAATAATTTTATTCAGTACTGTTCCACTTCGTTGCAGTTGAACTGACGGTGTGGCCACGAAGTCAGCGGGCGGATGGATAGCTGCCGATTAAAGGTAAGTCTTAGTTTTAAGATTTTGTTAAATTTTACACTATTGAAAAAATCAATGGAAATAATCCTCACAATAATGCAGCAAGGGATAGGTGACTAAGGAATGCGAATTTAAATGTTCTAGTTGCAACTATACTACGAACAATCTGGGACGCTTACATTTTAAATTATGTGCTTATTATCACTTTTAGAACATAGCTTTTAGGAAACTGATAAACTCACATATACATTTTGAATCTAATGTACCTTTGTAGGAGGTGGTCAACAGGTAGCTTATGCTAATAACCAAAGAATGAATGATTAAATCTTTCCACCGATTACCAAGACTTCCCATCACAAAGCAATTACCGTCAAGAATTTCACCCATTACATAAGGATTAGGCCTTATAATATACAATACAATTAAAGAAGGTTATATAACTAACTATGCAGAAGAATACTTATGCTTCTTTATTTTATAAGAGCATCGAACATGGGCTCCTCTCTAGCAGAAGAGGAGCCCTAACTGCCATGACAACGGATGTGGTACCAAAATGGTATCCTATCTTTAAAATATTGATTGAATTGTTGGTTGGTTGGTTGAGAGTATTGAGTTTTGTCAAAAAAATGTATTTTCTTTCTTTAAAAATAAATACTATGAACCAATAACCGCCACTTCTCTGGCCATACAAAGTGGCGGAAAACGGTGGATTCGCAAAAGCGTCGAGTGGTTTTCTAAGTGAAAACAAATGCTCACTCGCCACCCGACGGAGGGAAGCGGGCAATTTATTCAAATAAAACAAAATAAGTGCTTCACCCTGACTTTGAAGACTTTCCACAGAGCAGAATTTGTCGAGAATTCACTGGATTTTTTCCACGATAGCATCTTTAGAACGTCCTTTGATGCAAAGCTGACTAACTAGAAAGATCTTTTTATGGGGGAAATTAAGTATCTGTGCTTTGAATGGGCGGTGGTAATGGACAAAGGGACGGTTAAAAAGAAATCAGGAGTGACTAGTCTTATTTTATGATTTATACCGTGAGGCGAATATTTTACTCTCATACAATATTAAAGTTCATGCTACTTGTTTGATACTGCACACTTACTCGTACAATTTCTTCTTTAAGAGAGGTAGAGCTTTGTGGAAATTCCACTCGAATGAGCCGCTCGTCTGGGGAAGTACCTCCACCTTACAGAAGACCGCAGTGAAGTAGCACTTCGTAACTGTTGTGCTATGTTTCTGCTGGTGAGTAAGGTTGCCAGAGCTCAGTTGGGGAGGGTATGGGGTTAAGGCCGGCAACACATCAACGATACCTCTGGTGTCGCGGATGTCCACGGGCGGCGGTGATTGCTTAAAAAAAAAAAAATTAGAGTCTGAATAATTGGTTCTGTTAAATCAACCTGTATATCGTCTAACCGAATTATGGTTCACATTCCCAAATTTATCTTTTGCGTATTCCCCAGTACAAAAACGCTAATGAAAATTCGACAAATGCACCAAAATACATCTATACAAATATTATAAAGAGGAAAGGTTTGATTTTTTGTTTGTTTGTTTGTTTGTATGAATTGAATAGGCTCCGAAACTACTTGGCAGATTTGAAAAATTCTTTCACTGTTGGAAAGCTACATTCACCCAGAGTAACATAGGCTATATTTTATCCCGGTACGGGAAGTAGGTAGTTCCCCCGGGACGCGGGTGAAACCGCGTGACGGGCCGCTAGTGTTTAAATAATTTCAGATCCACCTTGCTGAAATTTTGCATCCATTAGGTTTAAAAGCTATCCTATTAAAGCTGATGATTTCAAAATCATGAATTCATTGGTAAATGCACTATATCTATGCCAATATGATGAAGCTGAAGAGTTTGTTTGTTTGTATGTTTGAACAAGGCAATGTCAGGAACTACTGGTTCGAACCTTATCCCTATTTATAAATATAAAAGTTTGTTTATTTGGATGTTTGTCCGTCAATCACGCTGAAACTACTGACCGGATTTCGATGGGTATGGGTACAAGCAGAATATGAGCTGACTTAGGTGATAGGGATTCTTATCCCGGTTCAATGCTCCCATGGGACAATCCAAAATCCACGCGAACGAAGTCGCAGGCGGTCGCTAGTATTTAATAAATACGAAATATTAATTTCTTGGGTACATTTGTGCGGTCCAATGTGTGCGGAAACCGAAATCCGGACGGAGTCGCAGCCGGCCGCTAGTGTTTCAATTATACCAATCCCCAAATTTCAAATCGCAAGCCACATCCGAACTATTCCGCCAGTCCGAATCCAGTTTTACTACGATTCGGATAATACATTACGTTCCACAAATTCATTCGTCGGAAGCGTGACGTTATGCGTTGTATACCTCAGGGAGCGTGTAACTGCGCGCCCAGATGTACCTACATGTTGCGGGGACGATGGGAAAATAGTAATTTTAACTTCTTCCCAGATTTTTTTTTTCTATTGTGTTTTCAAAAGTCACAAAACACCGCTTTCCTAGACGTAACGTTTTTACTTTAAGGCTTTCCTGTAGCTAATTTTTTTTTAATGTCAAATGAATGCAAACCAAGCTACGGGTCTTAATTATCTAAGTTAATTACCACTGCACAACAAAGACATGCATTGTACTTGCAAAATATTTTTAATTATTAATGAACTATGCAGGTTTTATAGAATTGATAGTGCAATTAGAAGTGGCATACTGTTTCAATTGAAAATTCTACAACAATTAGGGTGTATTTGATAGAACTTGAACTGTTATTCCTGGGACCCAGGACAATAATAATGTATATTAGAGACATTAATTTGTGTCTAACAATGTTCGTACTCATCTGCTTAAGTGATTTAGTGTAGAATATTACAAATTACAGCATACCTCAATCAAAACATAAGCTCAGTTTACTCTCAATCCCTTACTTTCATCACTCGTTGGGGCAGCAATTTGATACGACCCTTGGGAGACCAGAAGTGGACCAATATCTTTAAGTGCTTTTGCGGCTATTACACCGACAAAGACCAACGACTTTCGTCTGGAAGTATTATGTGGGACATAAAACCCAATAACATTCAGCCTGTACTACAAATTATATAATGATTGAATTAGGAATATTCGAAAACATGTTTTTCTTTCATTTCCTAATATAACCTGGATGAAAATACTTGAGCAAATACGCTTCATTTATAAATTAAAACTCCATTTAGAAATGAAGGTGGAATTTATATGTCAATCTCAATCCCAGATGCAAGCTGTTTTATGAGCAAAATGTTATATTAATTATAAAATACACAATGCGATACGTCTAATTTCACGACATTACTACGACACGACATACTCGCAAACAATTTGGGACCTCATTCCACGATTTAGTCTAAACCACAATCTATTGCACCGATGCAATTTCGTATATATAATTCAGCCGGTATTATTATTTAAAATAATCCGTTAGCAACGCTTCTACGACTTTAGTACCTACAGATTTAGATAAATAGTTTACCTACACAGGTTATTATAGGTTAGGACATTGTTGGCTTGAATCATATGATTGTCCAATAAGAATGATGATTCTGATGGTCCCGATCATGATCCAAAATGGTCTGGTATCCCTTGTAAGGGTTACGAAGGTCAGAGTACAGACGCTCCATTGTAATAACCAGGCTAGTCAATTCAGGATCTTAGTCGTAGTATTGCCTGGGCTCCGAGGCAATGTTCAAGGACGCAACCGCGATAAGCTAGGATGATGATGATGACAATACGATTTGGAGCAGTGACCACCTTGCTACCATATATTATACGAAACACCAGAAATAATAAATCTTAACAATACTTTCAAACACAGTCAATCTAACTAGAGTAAAGAACTTGTAAATGATCATTACATCTTCTCCTCCATTTTCCTGAATAAAATCAATATTACGACTACGCAAACACGCGGATACCTAAAGCACTTTAAACCATCATAACCTAAATTCATCCAGAATAACCTTCAAAGCGAGAACTGAAAAGTGTAAATAAGACTATATTTTTCGAGGATAAAGGTAACACCTGCTTCCGACCTCATTTTTATCAAAATAAAAGCTATATTTTTCCCGACTTGCGTCTTCCGTCGTTTCCATTCATGTGTCATTACCATCAACTGGTTGTCCCGCAATGTTTCGACGCAAATAACAATGTAATAATCCATATTATTAAATAAACAAGCCGAAACAATGAACCTGACGAACATTCGTACCAGCCTCATTGTTCGTTTTATATCCCGATGTTTATTTACGCAATTAAGAGTTTGTTGTTGGTGAAATTATTTATTTTAGGTAGGAAACCGTATTTTAATTTTGGTGACAAAATAGTTGCCGACAAAAGTACAAATATTTTTGTAAGTTATTCACACGGCCATATAACTATATCAAGTCTATATTACTACTAATTTTAACAGAAAACTAGCGGCCGCCCGCGACTCCGTCCACGTAGATTTTGATTTTTAATATCTTAAACCCTTCCTCGTTTATCCAACACAAAAATATTTTTTCAAATCGGACCAGTAGTTCCAGACATAAACGCGTTCAAACAAACAAACATACAAACAACCTCTTCAGCTTCATATATTAGTATAGATTTTGGCACCAAATAAGCCATAGCTATCTGATAAATATTATTTTTTGGCACCTTTAAACCTGATACTTAGTATAGAAATGAAAATCTTATACCTAGTTCATAAAAACAAAAGTTTTATTTCAAATATTGAATGCGTGACCTTTAATCTAATAACAGACTTATCAAGTAATACATAAAGTTGGCCAAAAGAAGAAATCTAATCTATGATATTTTCTCAAGTTACAAAGAACTAATAGGCTTATGAAAACCATTGTCCAATATGGCCGGTATTCCTTCGGAAACTTCCATTGCCAGGGGCTAACTAAAATAAACCATCTTATATTTGTATTATTACTAACTAATGACATTAAGGATGCTTTGCGTTCAGTATTAAATCAACAGTTCAAAAGGTGTCAAAATCATACTTATTTTATAAATGTTAAGTTGAATTGTTTGACCGTCAATCACTCTTAAACTACTGGACGGATCTTGATGTTTGGTATGCAGGCAGTGTATTGGTCTGACTTAGGTGAAAGGTTACTTAATATTTCGATTAAACGCTCCCATGGGATAAAATAGGAATCTTAATAACGCAAAGCCGCATGTAAAAACTAGTATATAATAAAAATACTATCAAAATGATTAAAGTATCAAAAAGTTAAGGCTAGTTTACATATTATGGTATTCTGCAATATTAACTCCTTTAAAACGAAATAAAAATAATTCTAATAATAAAAAACAGTTGTAGCTTTCCCAGTGTTTCGTAATTTTCCGAGAAACTTTGCCAAAACTATTACTTAAACAACATATTTTGGCCAGGAAAATCAGTTTTAAAATTACGTAAGCGTGCACGCCATAACTTAAAATACTCTTGCCAGCTACCATTTATGTAAGTAGGAATATTGTTACATTTTGTATACAAAATTGTTTCTGGTGGTTTAAAACAAACAACTTAGTTGTATTTCTTTGTTTGTACCGGTATGTACATATATTCGTATCTTGATATATAAAAATAAGTGGCATTTTTCGTTGTCACTTTATAACTCAAGAAAGAACGGACTCACCTATAAAACAGGGATTGTTCGGACTACTTAATGATGTGGTTATGTGAATTTTGCACATCATTGGTCGAGTGGTTATTCATTTACCACATTCAACAAAGCACGTACCGCACGTTATACTGCCGTCATAAGGAAATAGGGCGCTTCTACATAAAGTAGAAAATGGAGAAAAAAATTATTTTGTGATTATGAAATGAAAAACGTTGCTGCTTAGTGGAAAATAGGTATTTTAATCTTTTTGCAATTTTAAAACTTGTATGATTAGGTAGCCTATCGGGACACATGAATTAAATTCAATTATATCAATATTATCTATTTAAAAAACGCGATTTCCTTTTTCTTCTTAGTAAAAAAAAAACAAAAAACCCGCAATACTTCATTGAAAAGGCGTTTCTGGCTAGATACGTCTTTTCAACGTAGTAATTTTTGGAACGTTCTTTCATTGTATTGAAATTTGTTTCGAGGCTTACTAAAAAAGGGCGCATTTAGCTACTTGCTGCTTTTCTCCTAAGTATTCCAACACCAATTATAAAAGAAAACTGTTAACGCCCGTTATTTTTTGGCATTTAATGAGCAATAATTGAAGTTTAAGGTCATTTTTTGCTAAAAATGACCTTAAACTTCATATGATTATGATCCAATGTTGCTCAATGCCTTCTTTTTTTTATGTCAGAGGCGGCAAATGAGCTAGCGGGTCGCCTGATGGTAAGCAATCACCGCCGCCCGTAGACATCCGGGACACCACAGGTATCGTTGATGTGTTGCCGGCCGTAACCCCATACCCTCCCCAACTGAGCTCTGGCAACCTTACTCACCAGCAGAAACATAGCACAACAGTTACGAAGTGCTACTTCACTGCGGTCTTCTGTGAGGTGTAGCTACTTCCCCGGACGAGCGACTCATTCGAGTGGAATTTCCACAAAGCTCTATCTCTCCGATAAAAAATGGAAAAGTGCAAAGTTGCTTTTTAATTTCACACATATTGATGCACTAGTTATAATTAAAACATTCAAAGAACTTATGTTAGAAACGACGGAAGATCTATGGGATATTTCAATACATATTCAAAAATCCATTATTATTCCCATTGCACAAAAAATATATTTTATCATTTATTGTTTTATTTAAATTAAAATTCTTTGTTAAATGAAAATCAGTACGGATTTACTTACAAACAAATCTACAACTGATGCAGGAGTTTCTTAAGTAAAACATATTTTTGACGTATGGGAGGATAAGCAGGATGTTATTGGTAAATGTATTAAATTCACAATGCCAAATGTGCCACAAGTTATTACAAATATTTCAATGAATTATGAACATATTTATGTAGTCAACTCAAATGTCGTTTTAGAAATTACTATAGATTCAAAATTACAATGGTGCCCCCATATTGTTGCTTTGGCAGGGACACTCAGTTTTGACGTTTGACTGATATTAAAACGGCGATATTGGTTTATTTCAGCTAAATAGCTGAATAACAGACTGTAAGACATAATACTATGGAAATCCATAGTATTATGTCTTACAGTCTGTTATTGTGGGGATCATCTGCTGATTTACAAACATTTTTTGTACATAATACAGAAAAGGGCGATTCGTGCAATGTTATGATCTTAAGCCGCGTGATTTACTCCGAAAGATATTTCAGGAGATTAACATTTTTACTACAGCTTCGCAATTCATCTTTGACTGCATAATTTATACATACGCAAGAACCTACACATTTTTTCTAGACAAAATAACTTTCATAGCTTTAATACAAGAAATAAACATAAGCTTCCCGTTCCCAGTCAGAGGCTTCATAAGACTGGGAAGTCTTTTATTGGACTAAGTATCAAAATATTTAAGAACCTTCCTGAAAATTTTATTCAATTTCCTAAACATGATTTGTTTTTTAAAATATCATTCTTGATGAAGAAAGGTTCCTATAAAATAAAGGCTTATTTAAATGACAAATATGCATGTACATTTTAATTAAAATCATAATTACATTTATTATATTTGACATAATTGTCATATTAAAATTAATTTTTGAATAAGGCGTAACTGCTGAGTTTCTTCCGGCGTCTCTTTTCAGCAGGCCATTCTCTTTTCAGCTCGCCAAGTCGCTGGTTGGGTGAAAAAAGTTTTGACGAACAAAATAATTCACTAAGTGAATCAAATTGCTGAATAAATAATTTCATTTCATTTCTATACTTCTGGATTAAAATCTTCAAAATCATAGAGATTTTTTTTTTGCGCATTTGGATATACTCTTATATCTGGGCGCATCTGTTAGAACATGTTCTTTACCGCGGCTTCCACTTCCTCCCGCAAACGCAACAATACTTAGTAGAAAAGACGTTACTGCCACGTACGCCTTAGCGATTCTTGTAATACTTAGAAGAAAAGACGCATCTACTCAGATGCGTTTTTTCTTCTTATGATCATGTAGTTACGCCTTTTCAACCTATGAACATTAATATATTTTGTAAACGAATAAGACTCTTCTACTTAGTTACGTCTTTACATCTTAGTATTATACAGAAACGTCTTTCCAATTTAGTAATCCACAATAAATTTTGTAGATAAGTCCTTTTTAGTTGTTCATAAAAGAAAAAGTATTCGTATTTCATAAAATTAAAAAATACTAGAAGGTGCGCCTTTTTCTGCTGATTCCGAATCACTATATAACTCAATTTTGAGAAAAATGTTAGATGCGCCCTTTTTCGCTATGGCGGCAGTATAGTACATACATAAATATATGTTTATCATTTTAAACCTTTAGTCTCGCTATCCGTATAAAAGCTTTTTTATTTATTTGTTGAGCAAACACAAAAACAGCAGAGTTCTGCAAAACAATTTAAATAGTTTTACTGCAGAATGTTAAGCTGATATCACATGTTTATTTACTTTAACAAGCCAACTGTCCGGTATCAAACAGTCACATAGCCTTATTCGATTTGCTATTTTACTGTTCACTTCTTAGTTCTTTCATCAAGCCCTCTGTTATTAATGTGTTAGCTTTTATAATATCTCAGAAACCTAAGAAAATATGCCGTCAGATATTACACGAATGTATGAATAGAATATATAAAAACATCTCTCATTACCGATGAAAGAAGCCATACAAATATTCCACCCTAGATCGTATCACCTCTTCACTCCACGTGCCTTCCCGAGGTTCCCCCTTTTTGATATAAGGATAAATACGGGAAATTTGTTAAACTAATAATATTTCGGAAGCGGTGAACTAACTGCGTATCCGGCACTTAGCGCCCGAGCAGATCCGCACAAACATACATTATGAATTTATTCGCTATTGCCTACTAAAATATATTACCAGGTTGTGTGTGGTACGAGTGAATGGGGTGTAGACTTCTTAGAAATTTTATTCGTATTTCTTGTCATTTTATCTGATATGGTTAATGATTGCAATAAAGTAATCTCAGATGAGCCCTTTCTCTCTTATTTTTTATTCTGCTTATTCTCCTATCATGTATCAATATTGTTCCCTTGAATCTCAATTTCATTATCGAACTCAAAAGTGGATCTTGTATAGTATAAAAGTAAGTCGTATGTACGCTTCGATGTTACGCAAAGCTTACTAAAAAAAACTGCTTGTCAATCATCCCAAGTATTCAATCCAAGAGATACTTTTTATATGTTTCAAACATTCTCCATATTGTAGAGAAACATAAAAAATTGTCTACGTGCGTTTATTCAGTTTCTGTCGCTCATATTATTTTACCTTACCAACTTCATAAGACAGACCTACGCTTGAATCTTATCTCTTAAACTGCACAACACGGTTGACGGCCCTTGAAGGCAAGGTGGGCCGGTAACAATGATGGATGTTCACATTTACGCAACTACCCTCCATTTACGCCTGGCCTGTATCAGTTTGCCGCGCGTCGTGTTCCCGAAAACTATCAAGTATTGCCCGGTACTTATTATATTCAAGTGTAATATAGGAAACGTACATTTAAAGCACTTTTGGTAAACGAAACTAAAGGCGAATTTTAATTATGTATGTAGTACATGTACCTATTATTATTATATAGTATAGCATTCCAGCTAAGATGATTTTTCTTTAAACCGTCAGCTGGCCCCGGGCTCATTTTAGGTGAAATGTACTATATGACTTACTGCTTGATGGTTCCGTTAACTAATATAAGCGTCAAAATAAAAGGTCTAAAATCTTATTATTAGAAAAGAGCCCGTAACCTTGGGTTTTAAAATATTCACTCTGATGAAAAATCGTGGTTGTTCTGTATGCGTATATTTTTTAAAAGATAGAAACATGAATTGCAGCTATATTAATTCCGATATTTAAACTAAACGGCCCATCCACCCGTAATTGATTATGTTAATTTAATTGCTGCGAAAGTTAGGCTTCTGGAAGACCTCGAACTCCTCAAACATTCTTACTCCGTAATCGCGACGTGACAGTACTTATTATGCTTCAGATGAAAATAAAAAGGGCAATATTTATTTCCTTTCTTCTAATAAACTTCCACTACAGGAGGGCTAAGACTTTATTTGAAATCCTTTTTGACTTAAAAAGTTGTTCTTTGGTTTTACCACCATGCTCTCAAAATGTAAATTGTTTATCGCGAACCCGAGTTTTGTTTTTAAAAACAAACACATTTTTTATCTGATTGGGTATCGAACCCACGAGATGGGATACCTTCAGACAAATAAAGCGTTAATTTTCCTAAATTTCAACAAATAAATTGAAATTGTAATACAATGTAAGGCACCCATTTAGCACATAAGCTCAGGAATTAACGTTGTAATGTACATACATTGAAATACGATTCTCGTTATTAGTAAAAGGGTTCCAGCCATTTGTAGGCTAAAACTATTATGTTACGATGTTAATAACGTACTGGTAAATAACTGTTAGTGCTTCCATTTCTAAGTTTTGTGTGAAAATAATTGTATTTTAGATTGAACTAATTGACGGTAGAAGGTTAGTTCTAGTGAGTTAAGTTCCTGTTATCTTGAAGTTCTAGGTTCGATTCCTTGGTAGATAAAAATGTTGCCTTGTATTTACAAAGCTGTAATTCTTGCAACAAGTCATCTATTACAACATACGAACATCATATCATTTACTCTTTCCTACATTTTGAATGTGAAAATTAGTTTGTTTGGATGTTGACCGTCAATTACGCTGAAACAACTGAGCGGATGTTGATGTAATGGATGTATAGGCTGACTAAGGATGCTTTTTATCTCGAATAAATGATTCCATTGGATACAACAGAAACCATAATAACGCAAAAAACTAGTAAACAATAAATATCCGTGTTTTCCCACCGTACTTTATGATAGGTCTTAAAAACTGCACGTTCCCATGCATTCTTGTAACTATGGCCGAAATTCTATTATTGCCATAGTGACCAATACCTACAACCAATATTTTAAGGATATTGATCCTTTTATAGGATCTAAAATTCAGTTTAAGAATAAAATAAAAAGGTCTTTTTGGTGATGCGAGTTAGACTTTGCAGCGAATAATTTTATTCATTTCAATATAATTATATATCACATATATATAATATACATCCTATTTATATACTATTATGTAGTGTCTTAATATTTATTTTTATCTGTATTATAATATAATTTATTTTTATTAATATATAATATAATAAATATAATGTTTATTTATATACTTAAAGACACAGTTAGTTCAGTAGATTTTGTATTGTATTAAGCAAATAGTTAATACGTGGATAGTTATAATTGGCCGTCACAATTAATAATAAGCCATGTAATTTAGATTTAAGTGTGCTGTATACTTTCCCTTAATAAATAAATAAAATAAATAAATAAATAAACCTTCATGATTTCATTTGCCAAACAAATGACTTAAGATTTGACATTTGTTGGTTTTTCTTACGCAATCAGTACATAATAACCAGAAAACTCCTCAGCCTTAACCCATGATTAAATTCCGACAGTATCCAGAACCACGGAGTATACGTCACATATCCGTCATAAAAGTTATCTCAACAAGTAGCTCGCTTTTTACGACGAGTTTTGACATGTAACAGGGTGCCGTCAGTTTATGACACCCCAGTGTAAGAATGATCAGTAAGATACCCTGTATCATAAAATCAATAAATATTTCACAACATCACGTACATTGATGTCACTCCGTTTTAAGAAGCTTAAGCACTTGTGTTACGGAAATCAAAATCAACAGTGGTATTACAAAAATTGATTCATATAAAACCCAGACCAGGACAAACAGACATATCATGGACACAAAACGTTTGCCCTGTGCGGGGAACGATCCCGCGACCTTTTGGTCTAATGGGCAACTTCTTGACAATTAAACCAATTCAATTTCACTTACTAGTTGCAATAGTAAGTGAAATTGAATTTTATTTGCATTTGTACGCGTATCACTTGTGAGCATCGATCTATTTTATCAACCTGTTATTAGGTGGTAGGTGGCATTTGTTTCTAGATGGTTGAAAATTGAATTTACTTTCAAAGCACATACACGACTTCTAGTAATTTAAACCAGACTATAAAAGCTAAAATAATGCAAGCTAACAACCACATGTTGGAAAAAAATTGTCCAAAATCAATATTTTCTTTACTGCTACTATAATATACTGTGGCCCGACTCTCAAAACTACGTGTCATTGTAAACAAAGATAAATTAACGACGGCGTTGACACAACGTATGAAAAGTGGTGAAACAGATTTGGTTATTTTATGAAACAAGACTTGCGCTTCACGGAAAAACATAAACATGCACGATGACACACGTAGTATGTATTACGTTATACTAAAGGTATAAGGTTTGAAATTATATTTTTTAGAACCGGGGCGTTCCTCTGTTAGAAGTTATTGAACTCTGAGTATGATTTTCATTGCTCATTTAATTTCATTGAATTTTTAGTGAGAAAAGTTTGGAGTGTTATTGGCAGGCAGCAGATGCCTCTTCGACATCATCATCATCTGACGGGCCCGTTGGTCTAGAGGTCAGAGAACAAGGATCGTGGGTTCGAATCCCGCAAGGGGCAAAAGTTTGTGTGATGAACATCGACATTTGTAATCCAGTCATCACATGGATGTTTACAAAAGTATTTAAGTATGTCTATCAGTTCTCTAGCCTTCATAGTACAAGCTTCGAGCTTAGTTTGGGGCTAGGCAATTGGTGTGTTCGTCCAAGGCATTTATTTATTTATTTAAAATACCCACGGATAAGAAATGAGGAAGTACAATAATAAAAGCTGGCACTTTATGGCGGCAGAGGATCTAAGTGGCCACAAAATGTTCACCAAACTAAGTGACCAATCCTTCTTCCAGAATACACCTTTAGACAATTTCACATTATTAGTCAACTTCTATCTTGCTTATTGCTTGATGACGTTTGTGCCATCGACCCCACCAAATATTTGATAAACACCTATATCCCGCACACAAAAGATGACCTTCAAAAGTGCCATTGAACCCACCAAACATTTAATAAACACCTTACTTTGTTAAACAGCAAAAAGGAATCCACATCGTGACAAGTTTTATTTCACCCAATCCATTTGAGAGAGACTAGCCGATTTCAGTTAAGCCTGAGGCGAGGTCGGGCCCTTACGGAATCGGAAAATAAAAAGGGTCATTCAATCATGAGAGGACATGTACAAACGGAGTTTTATACAATTTCTTACCTTTACCACGGATTTTTAGATTTACCGATGTCTTTGTTCAGATTATAGTGAAGTCACTTAAGGGAAATAACTTAGTTGTGTGTCTTGCAGAAGTTTTATTGGTATTGGCATTTCCTTGCAATCCTCCTGATAATATGTAGGCATTGACTTCGGCATACTCGTACATATATACGTACGATTCACAGCTGGGATTATAAGTAATTCATAGCAAATTGTAAGTAAGTGGTCATAGTTTTGCATCCCACTATTACGTGCAAAGATGTTTGTAGAAGTATGTCTAACTGCATTCAAATAAAATTTTACATCAATATGTTTTTTTTTTCATTTAATGTCTTATTACCACAAGAGATACTTTGCCATGAAACGGGATGTAACAGATATTTGCTTTTATTGGAAGCCTCTCACAGTTGCTTTTAATATTTATTGATAATTACGTAAATATAATGAAAGAAATTGATATTTGAATGATGAACTATTTATAATGAGTTAATCCGATTTTAAAAACCTACAGTCTTGATTTCTTTTTTGTATAGAGCAAGACACATTCGTCTCTTGAAGTCGTCATCTTCAGAAGTAAGATTATCATTCCTCGTTCCCGTAACCACACTTTAAGAAAACAATAAAAGCCTCCATGGAATACTCGTAGGATATTTTCTCCCATTTAACATTTGTTCTCTAACAGCAAGACAAAACTACGTCGTACAAGCCCCGAGGGATTCTAGACACCTATTTCCACTGGTGTTTTCGTTTGCAGCCCATTTTGGTGGGAAAGGTGAGAGATCTACTCAAACCGTGTTACTTCTAGCAGAAAAAGTTATTTCTTATTTTTCAGTTAAAAGTATGAAACACGCTTTTGTATCCCGTCTGTTTGACCCTATTTTGTACGTTTATGTATATTTGCTTAGATCTTTAAAAATACGCATTAAAGTTTTATTATTCCTAATTATTATTTTCTATCAGAACATAATTAAAAACATAATTGGTGAAAAAGGTACATAATAAAAAAATATGCACAATATATCAAAAGAACACAGTTCATTTAAAAAACCGGAGCGGGTCACTTCTTTTATATTTTTTGCTTGTTATTTGTTTTGCTGCTGTGCACACTCATTTATTTAAATTTTAGCTATATAGCCCATTTTAGCTTAGATGATCTCTGTAACATGTATACTTCTTATACGAAATTAAACTTAATTACAAGGCAATAAGCTCCACGAGTTCGTCTGACTTTTCATACGGTTCTTATTGCTTTAGAATGGTGTCGATTTTCCTTTGAACCCTCTGTCACCGGGATCATCTTAGGTGTAATGGACTATATTTTTTGTACTGAATATGTTCTATTAAATTGAACAACACATCTAAATGCGCATTGAAAATAGCCAAAAATGATAACCGCCCACCAAGTTTGTTCTAAACGTGACAATAATGAAGAGGTATGAAACCACTCTACTGACTGCTACCGCTTTGTACTAATTAAACAAACCTTTATGAATTCAATTTCACATTACTATAAACATTAACACCCCAGTGTGAACTCATTTATAACCGCACATAAGTTAATTAAACTTATTAAGTACGAATGTTGCAGTAGTGCTGTAATTAATTAGACCAGTATAATTGCAGGTAATTAACATTAAATGTAATATATTGCTCTGTAATTTTGCAGTCGGTTTTATTCTTGAACAAATTAAAATGGAAGAAAGATTTACAAGTAGCTGGTTTTTTGGCGATCTACATAACAGCACTGATTTTAGTGTTACTGTAGATTTTTAGACAGGCCGGGTTTTGGAGCGGATACGGCACCATAGACCACATCCACACAGTGCGGCAAATTATACAGAAGACCGAAGAGTATAATAAGCCCCTGTGTCTAGCATTTGTGGACTATGAGAAAGCCTTTGACTCGGTTGAAATCTGGTCTGTTCTGGAGTCCCTGCAGAGATGCCAGGTAGATTGGCGATATATCCAAGTGTTGAGAAGTCTCTACGAAGCTGCCACCATGTCCGTCCAAGTACAGAATCAGCAAACAAAACCTATACCATTGCATCGAGGAGTGAGACAAGGGGACGTCATCTCCCCGAAATTGTTCACTAATGCAATGGAGGATTTGTTTAAAACTCTGAACTGGAAAGGACGCGGCATCGACATACAGGGCAATCACATCTCTCACTTGCGATTCGCGGATGACATCGTCATTATGGCTGAGACTCTGCAGGACCTACAACAGATGCTGAATGACCTGGCTGACTCTTCTGCACGCATCGGCCTACGGATGAACTTGGATAAAACCAAGGTCATGTTCAATGAACATGTTCTACCGGAACCGATTGCGATTCACGGCACAGTTCTCGAAGTTGTTCAGAAATATGTCTACCTCGGGCAGACATTGCAGTTGGGTAGAAACAACTTTGAGAACGAGGTGAATAGAAGAATTCAGCTTGGTTGGGCAGCATTTGGGAAACTACGTCGAGTTTTCTTATCGTCGATTCCACAATGCCTCAAGACAAAAGTCTTCAATCAGTGCGTCCTACCCGTCATGACTTATGGAGCTGAAACGTGGACACTTACGGCACGGCTGGTTCACAAGTTTAAAGTCGCTCAGCGGGCTATGGAAAGAGCTATGCTCGGCGTTTCTCTGCGGGATCGCATTCGAAATGATGTGATCCGGCAGAGAACTAAGGTCATCGATATAGCTCACCGAATTAGCAAGCTGAAGTGGCAATGGGCTGGCCATATAAGCCGCAGAGCCGACAACCGTTGGGGTAAACGAGTTCTGGAGTGGATACCGCGTTTTAGCAAGAGTCCCAAAAAGCGCAGTGTAGGACGCCCTCAGGCCAGGTGGAGTGACGATCTGCGCAAGATGGCTGGCAGGAGCTGGATGCGAGTTGCTGAGGATCGGGCTGAGTGGAGAGCCCTAGGAGAGGCCTATGTCCAGCAGTGGACTGCGATAGGCTGTTGATGATGATGATGATGATGTAGATTTTTAAATGCTTGACTCATTTTCTGCTGTCAAGGAAAACATAAGAATGAAAACATGAGACAGGTATGTTGTAAAATATACCTACCCACAAATCATGAGATTTATTTGAAAACATTTAATATAGAATGAAATTTACTTAATATTAATGAAATTATGGATGCCAACTTATGCGTCGGCATGTTTTACAAAGACAAATCATATTGAATGAGTTGAAGTCAAATGCCCTCTCCAAATGAGCTCTAAGGACCTGATCTTCGTCCGAACAGTAATATATCAATTCACACAGAGTAAGCTCTACGAATAATCTTCTTAGTATATATGGGTACAGAAATAAACATTCTAATACAGTGATCGGTTACCTCAGACGTAAATTTAAGACCAGTGGAATCCACGATCAAAGCGACCTCGAGCGTGCAAACACGCAATGTTTGCGGGACTTGGCGAAATAGGATTATTGGCGAAACTTGTCTTTGCGTGAAATGATTTGCTGTGCCGAATTTGGACCAGAGAAGTGTTTGAAAGGCTAACACTTTAACACCGTTAGGTTTTCCCAGTTTGGTCAAACAATAGATTATAAGAGGCCTTGTTGGATTCATTGCAGACTTGAATCACCTGATTGTCTGATAAAAATGATGATTCCGTGCCTCAGAAGGCACGGTAAGCAATAGCTTACCTTAAAAGGATAATAATCCTTGATTATGATCCTGAAATCGATTGGTTTCCCCTGTAAGAGTTACGGAGGCCAGACGGAGGGTGTCGCTCCAAAATAATTAGTAGGCTTGTCAAACCAAGAGCATGTTTGCGTAGTGCCGTGGGGTCTACACAAATTATGTGACCACGATAAACGCTAGGATAAAGGAAGGAATTAGTGATCAAAGCTCCGTAGGCCAAACGCGTGTGTTAGATATAGTGCATATATATGTTTGTATAAATATATTAAAACAGTTATTTGTTAAGTATAAAATGTATTCAAGTAATCACTCATCAATTTGTTAGATATATTTTGAATTTGTTTTATAAAAATTGTATTTCCACCGGAATGTGGCAACGTGACGTCATAACCCAGCCACCTGGCTGGTTGTTGTTTTAAAAGAGGTAAACAACTCTGCACGTGGTGCGCTGCGTCGTAACCCGTCGTCTATAAATAGAGAACTCGCTTCGGAGCGGGGCTCAGTTGCCTCTTGGCAGTCACAGTGTAAACATCGGACAAACAGGGTAACATCTTTACTTTGCTACCTCACTTTTGTGTAATAATCTATGTAATAATTATTATGTAGTGAGACATGTTTTAAGACCAGTTATGTACTGGGAATTATAATTAATTGGTGTTAAATGATGTTAAATTGGTGTTAAATATTGATGGTAAATTAGATTAATTATTAATAATTAATGATGTAAAGAATACCGTTACTATTGCTTTAAATAATGTCGATATTTGAAAAAGCAGCTGTCGAGTTTCTTGCCGATTCTTCTCGACAGTAGTGCCTTCCGAATCGGTGGTAGACTCATTATTGTAATTTTATGAATAACCTTTGACTTTGAGTTTATTTTAATACATATAACCTCAATGATAAGGCTTGTGAAATATGGCTAAATTAATAAAATACTTACCAATAAATGAATGTGTTCTTGTATAACTACCTTTCCTTTGATGCTTAATGAACATCCATTGCTAAAATTGAGTTTTTATAGAAAAATACATATAATTAATAACGTAAATGCCGTTTAAAATCTAACATCAGAAGTGGGATATTTCTCAAAGCTCACACCATTGGATAATGAATCTCGTGTCTAATACCTGATTGTATAAGTTTCAGAATGAATGCTGCCCTCCAGCGAGACCTTTAGAAGCTATACGAGATGCTGTTACATCGAATCAGCAGTGTTCAGATGAAGACATGGCGTTTCCGATTTTCGACCCGGTAACTACCTATAACCGGTGCGGCGCCTGCGCGGCGGCGACGACGCGGTGCCCAGCGAGAGGCGCAGGCGCAGGTGCAGACCGTTGCCGCTGCAGATGTCTGTTTCTTGAAAATACCTAACGGTACACTTGGCAAAGTCTGGTGAGCTGCATTGTTTACATGATTTGATGCTTCCTCGTTTTAATTATCGAGCTTATATTTTTTTTGGTATAACTGATATTGGGTAGATATTTTATTTTGGATTTATGTTGATTTAAACCCCTAGAATCGCAATTATGCCAACCAAATTTCCTATGCTTTTTAGGGTTCCGTAGCCAAATGGCAAAAAAAACGGAACCCTGATAGATTCGTCATGTCTGTCTGTCCGCCAGTCTGTCACAGACACTTTTTTCCGAAACTATAAGCACTATACTGTTGAAACTTAGTGAGTGGATGTATTGTGTGAACCGCAACAAGGTTTTCACACGAAAATATATTAAAAAAAAAATAATGTGGTGGTTCCCCAGAGTCAGAACTAAACCGATTTTTTTTTTAACGTACACGTGTAGGGTATCTATGGATAGGTCTTTAAAAATTATATTAAGGTTTCTAATATCATTTTTTTTCTAAAGTGAATACTTTGCGAGACAGACCCTTCCAAAGTGGAAAAATGTGTGTCCCCCCCCTAACTTCTAAAATAGGAGGATGATAAAACTGAAATAATTATATAATGTACATTACAATTACAACTACTAACGAAAATTGGTTTGAACGAAATCTGTCCAGTAGTTTTTTTTATTACGTCAAACATAGAATTTGTACGGAACCAAAACTCAGTGCGGGAGTCCGACTCGCACTTGGCCAAACAGCTTTCGTTTGATTCAAGCCATTTACAGATTTTTTTGTCAATTATTTTTTCTAGTTCATATAGTGAACCGAATAAATGATCCTCGATATCATTACATCTTTCAATGTAAGTTCGTAGTGTATCAATTGCTGCTCTTGCTTCATTTGACACCGATGGTTTTAAATCTGCTGGATCAGTTTAATCATCGTCATTTTGATTATCATTATCGGCGTCCCCATTCTGATTAACGAAATCAATGATTTCAGCATCAGTTTATGTACCAGTAGTAGCTAGCCCTTCATCGCATTCCACATAATCTTCAAATTGACCTTCTATGTTCTGAAGTCTATTCCAGTCAACTTCTAAGCTCGATTCTGGCTCAAGAGGTTCTTCCGAAGGTTCTTCTTGTGTAATCGAAAATCCACAAGTTCTGAAACAGTTCGATATTGTTGTCGCAGACACACTTCCCCAAGCTTTGTCTGCCATCCTTATTGCATCCAATACGTAAATACGAGAAGGTGAAGCGGAGTGTTGTTCCATGTCAATTATCAGTTTTCTAACCACTTCCTTTCGGTAAAAAAAAAATTAAAGTTCTTTATTATCCCTTGATCTAAAGGCCGTAACTTAGATGTTGTGTTGGGTGGAAAAAGTTTAACTTTTATTGCTTTCAATGGCGGTATTATGTTGTGAGCAGTACAGTTGTCAATGAAAAGCAATATTTTTCGTTTCTCTTTCGTCATTTTCTTAATTATCGACTTTAATGAGCCATCCTTTAAATATTTCGGCTGCCATCCAAGCTTTCTTGTTTGCATTATACTCCAATGGAAGAGTTTGAAGACCAGAAAAACGAAGCTTTTTATCTTTTCCTATAACAAACGGTTTAAGTTTTTCAGTGCCTGTCATATTTTTGTTGCTAGCAATATTGTTAATCGCTCTTTACTGTGCTTCCCACCATGGCATTTCTCGTTTTTTAAAAAAATAACGTTTTGTCAGGTAAACACTTGAAAAAAAGGGCCAGTCTCACCGGCATTAAATACATCTTCATAATCTTTCAATAAACTCTGCAACTCAATTTTCCACTCATCACATATCTCATTATTGACACTTGCACTTTCGCCGCAAACTTTTTTAAACACAAGTTCGTGACGCTTTTTAAAATTCATCAACCAGCCATTGCTGGCGCGAAAACAATAGGGATGTTGCCACCACCAGTCATTTGAACTTCTTTTATTAACTGTCAAAACGATTCCAAACTATGAAGTTTGTATGGGAATAGCACACTATGACGTCACTAGTTTTAAAGTCAACTGAGTAACTAATTGTATAATTTTAATTTATTAAAAATCTTAATCTTACGTATAAACGAAAACAAACCAATACATTACGTGCTAAAAAGCGTCTTCTTTTTTAAGAAAAGTGTTGTGATATTAATTATGATATGTGTTAACATCCCTATTGTGTCCCAATGATTTTGAAAATTCTTCGGCCTTTTCGCGTAATAAAGGCCCAGATAAACTTATATTTTTATCACGACACTGTTTTAACCAGGTGATTAAGCATTCCTCTGTGTCGGGAAACTCTGCTAGACGTCGTCTTTTGCTTGATAAATTGCTGGTTGATTCGTATCTTAGCAATATGTCGGCTTCATTTTTAATGATTGTAGAAAGAGTGCTTGCTGGTAGTCCATACTGAGCTGCCACGTCTTTTTTCTACATGCCACTTTTAACCGCATTGATAACGGCAATCTTTTCACGTAAAGTTGAGGTCAATTGTTTTCTTTTAGTACTCGTGTTGTTGCTTGTTAACAGCCAAACAAATACTGACTGAGCCAAGTAACCAAAAGTGACCAAAAATGAAGAAACATAACATCTGTGTTTCTTATAAATTAGAAAGTTTATTGAACGTAGTCATTCCTTGCACGTGTGCAAAACAAAAACAATAGATAAGAGGCCCCGAGCCCTGAACATTCCTTTTTGATTTTATTGCCACGAGTTTTGACCTCCGGGAATCCCGAGTAAAAAGAAAATCATTAAATTTTATGAACTTCGACTTCCTGAGGTAGGTATTTGCAGTTCGAGTTAAAATGCTAATGCTAAGTATTAAAATGTACGAGTAATGCCTCACAGGGAAATAACTTATAGTTCGAGTTACTGAGTCTAAAAAATTCGAGTTACTGCGTCGTTCGGGGTTCGGTGGAAGGGAAGGGCATATCTTTTCGATTTACTGAGGATTACGACTTAACAAGGTTCGAGTTATCAAGGTTCTACTGTAATTCTATTAATTGTAGTGGCAGTGGATAGTGGTTTTAGACCCTGGCTGCAAAACCTAGGGTCGCGGGTTCGAATCCCGTAAGAAGCAAATGTTTGCGTGATGAACAATGGCATTTGTACTCGAGCCATGGATGTTTATAAAAGTATGAGTATATCTATCCATTTCCTAGCCTTGATAGTACAAGCTTCAAGCTTAGTTTAGAACGATTGGTTTGTTAGTCCAAAGAATTAATTAATTACTATTGTAAAAAAAAAAAATGTTAAAACCTGCTGAAACTGGATCAAGATATTGTTCTGAGTACCAATTAGCTATCGATCACAAAATTATAACTGATTGCAATTGGAATGCTGATAAAGCAAATACGAATAAAAAGGATTTGCCCCAAGACAACTTTACTGATGAATTTTAAAATAGGTACTTTACAAAAATATAATAGTGATTTGGTTTTCCTAATCTGGGGACCTGTAGAACCACCTCCTGTGTTTGAAATTATTAACTCAACTAATGACAAATAAATCTTAATTATGAATTATAAACAGCTTAGCAACATGAACATGATACAAATGTAACATAAAGTCAGATTGGCCGAACGTATTGCGGAAAGTTAAACAAACTGTAACACGACAACATTATAAAATAACAGATGTCACAACTCCCGCCATAGGAATAGCACGTGCCTACGTAGTTCCGCCGCTTGTCAATAGATGGCAGCCCCAGTCCTCTATATAACGGTATCGTTTCGATTCTCCGATCATATAAGGTCTCTCCATACATTGATGTGGAGCAGTACTAACATGCCTCCCAGGCATTACATCTGCCTAGCTTTGTGGATGCTTCCATGAATATGGAACTCCCGCGAACTAGCAGATAGTATTATCATGTAGTACTCAAGAAGTAATTGTAGGCTCACGGCCTAGTGCATCCACATGGGTTGGAACACTTTGCCGGGTCCATTCTTGTAACCTTATACGCACGTATCTAATAAACGTGTACCAGCTACGCCGTGTCTTACTGATCCAGCGTCACTCGGACCCCCGGGCCCTTCCTCATCGGGACCCCCTCCTACATATTGGCGCCCAACTCGCGGCTTCCTCGTCGACGGTGATCTTCACGTCGGTCCTCGTGGAAAGAACTCGTGACCTACAACCTGGCGTTCTGAAGAGCAGTGGACTGAAGTTCCTCGTGACCAGATGCAGACGGCAAGACGACGTATGGAATTGGCGTACTACGCACTACTGACTTACTGGCTTTGTGGTTGCTTCCAAAGTATTGGAACTCTCGCGAACTAGTCAAGTTAGAGTTTACGTACAGTGCTACCAAATATTGTTGGCACACGGCTTAGTGCATTCAAGACGGTTGAGACCCTTTGCCGGGTCCATTCATGCACCATAGTGAGCAAACCAAACGCTATGATTTCGGAGCAGTTCTTGTTCAGGGGGAGGAAGAAATCAAGCACCCAATCGAGTACGCCAGCGCAGAGATGTTGCAGAAGCGATCTTGGAGTGTTTCACGCCTCAGCCCTCAGACCTTGTGATGGAGAACCAGTCGCCGTTCCTGACCCGATACAACCCTTGAGAAGGAGAGGGCGTGCCAGAAGACGGTACCTGAAGGAGTTGCTGTAACCCAACCCACGAAAGGACGCGTACAGCTAAGGAATAACTCTTCTTATCCTGTCTCTTCGTCGGGACGACTATCAGAGACAGAGGGGGAGACTGTAACACGACAACATTATAAAATAACAGATGTCACAACTCCCGCCATAGGAATAGCACGTGCCTACGTAGTTCCGCCGCTTGTCAATAGATGGCAGCCCCAGTCCTCTATATAACGGTATCGTTTCGATTCTCCGATCATATAAGGTCTCTCCATACATTGATGTGGAGCAGTACTAACATGCCTCCCTGGCATTACATCTGCCTAGCTTTGTGGTTGCTTCCATGAATATGGAACTCCCGCGAACTAGCAGATAGTATTATCATGTAGTACTCAAGTATTTGTAGGCACACGGCCTAGTGCATCCACATGGGTTGGAACACTTTGCCGGGTCCACTCTTATAACATTGTACGCACGTAATAAATACACGTGTTCTCCCTACGCGTCTCCGTGTTTCACTCCTCTCTGCGTCACCTGGACACCCGGGCCCTACCTCATCGGGACACCCTCCTACAAAACTATTAATACAACGTCAAAAAAAAACTTGGTGACTCGGTATGTGTCTCAGTTCAAAGGTCTTTATAAAGTAATGTCTTTTCTCGTTTTGCTTTAAAATGGGTAACCTACTTAGTATTGTCATTATTAAAAAAGCTTCGATAATGGCCCAGATAAATTATGCGGAAAATGTTTATAATAATGATGTTGATGTCTTTAGTATAAGATATATTAGTTTAAGACATTGTGAATTATATATGGATAAGCCTTAGCTGTTGTATGATATTCACTGGCTGCGGGTGATTAAGCTTCACCGACTGCGGAGTGTTTGATCTGCACAGAAAGGTCTAATTATTGTTGATGAGAACATGATGATTATTTAAGTATATGTTACATTTATATTGTAATTGGAATTGAAGTTATTTGAAAGAACAAGCAGCTTGTTGTAGACGGTTTGCTTGTCGATCCCACCGGTATCTGGTGGATGAGATAAGTACGTTTAAGTAACCGGAATGTCTCTTTTTGTGCTTGACGCAAATCTTACTTGTGAACTAGGCTAGGCATTGGTTAGCGGTCACATAATCGGCAATTCAGACAAAAATAAACAAAAAAAAATTTTGTTCTTGATCATGAATTTCTCATGTTACAATTATTATGTTATTAATTTAACCTAAGTGAGTAAAAGGTTGATAATTGTAAGATGGTTCTCGGAGTAAAACTTTAGGCATAGAATTATTGTGACTCATGCTATCACTATAACTATGGCTGTGAGTTTGACTGTGGCTGTGCCTATGGCTGTGCCTATGGCTGTGCCCATGGCTGTGCCCATGGCTGTGACTATGGCTGTGCCTATGGCTATGCCTATGCCTATGCCTATGGCTATGCCTATGGCTATGCCTATGGCTATACCTATGGCTGTGCCTATGACTGTCTGTGGCTGTGCCTGTGACTATGTCTGTGCCTGTGGCTGTGCCTGTGACCATGCCTATGGCTTTGCCTGTGGCTGTGCCTGTGGCTGTGCCTGTGGTCATATGTTTAGAGAGGTTTAAATGAAAAAAAATGTGCTTCGAGAACGAAGCACTTGTCAGTATGGCCGTGTTAGATATAGTGCATATATATGTTTGTATAAATATATTAAAACAGTTATTTGTTAAGTATAAAATGTATTCAAGTAATCACTCATCAATTTGTTAGATATATTTTGAATTTGTTTTATAAAAATTGTATTTCCACCGGAATGTGGCAACGTGACGTCATAACCCAGCCACCTGGCTGGTTGTTGTTTTAAAAGAGGTAAACAACTCTGCACGTGGTGCGCTGCGTCGTAACCCGTCGTCTATAAATAGAGAACTCGCTTCGGAGCGGGGCTCAGTTGCCTCTTGGCAGTCACAGTGTAAACATCGGACAAACAGGGTAATATCTTTACTTTGCTACCTCACTTTTGTGTAATAATCTATGTAATAATTATTATGTAGTGAGACATGTTTTAAGACCAGTTATGTACTGGGAATTATAATTAATTGGTGTTAAATGATGTTAAATTGGTGTTAAATATTGATGGTAAATTAGATTAATTATTAATAATTAATGATGTAAAGAATACCGTTACTATTGCTATAAATAATGTCGATATTTGAAAAAGCAGCTGTCGAGTTTCTTGCCGATTCTTCTCGACAGTAGTGCCTTCCGAATCGGTGGTAGACTCATTATTGTAATTTTATGAATAACCTTTGACTTTGAGTTTATTTTAATACATATAACCTCAATGATAAGGCTTGTGAAATATGGCTAAATTAATAAAATACTTACCAATAAATGAATGTGTTCTTGTATAACTACCTTTCCTTTGATGCTTAATGAACATCCATTGCTAAAATTGAGTTTTTATAGAAAAATACATATAATTAATAACGTAAATGCCGTTTAAAATCTAACACGTGCAAATATGCCGATTATTCAAAAAAGTTGTCTTTCCGTGAAATAAATTGCATTTAAGATGCGTGTCCACCGAACAATTTCACTTTGTTTGGTTTTACCAGATTGGTATCAGAAACTTCTGATGAGAATGGTGATAACATGCTTCAAAAGCCGCGGTACCTAAGCTATTTGTGCCTGACTGTGATCCCTAAATCGACTGGTTTCCCTTAAAAGAGTTACGTAGCCCAGATGGCAGTCGCTCCAATGTGATAACCAGGCTGGTCAAATTAGGATCATAGGCGCAGCGTACCCTGGAGTTTACAATCGATTGAACAAGATAAACGCTAAGATGAAGAGAGGAATTCGTGGTCAAAGAGACCTCGTATAGAAACAAATATGTGCGGGACCTGGCAAAATAGAATTACTCACGAAAATTGTCTTTGCGTGAATTGATTTGCAGTACCGAATCGGGACCACAGACGGCAACGAAACAGTGCATTGGCACTAACACGTTCCGACACGTCTGTGAGACTTTGTAGATCGGTTATGAGGTGTTATTGTCACTAGCCTGTCTCTCACAAAGCTTTCATTTTAAGAGGTCTGGTTGAATCCAAACTATGTTTCAATACAATATTGATGTTACAATAAGAAATAAATAATACTAAATTCATTGGACTAACACAACAAGTGCCTAGACCCAAACTAAGTTCGAAGCTTGTACTATGGATGCTAGGGAACGGATAAACATATTTAAATACTTTTATAAACATCCATGGCTCGAGTACAAATGCCGATGTTCACACAAACATTTTCCCCACGACCCTCGGCTTTGTAGCCAGGGCCTCTGACCACTAGATTAACGGGCCCATCATTTACATGTTGTTCCTACCGCCATATCCTAACAGATTCTTATCTCTCACTTTCTTCGTATATTTCAAATCACATTAATATTTTTATTGAAAGCCAATCACACTACTGTTACAGGATAATCACTACATAGTATAAAAGAAAGTCGCTTTTTCTGTCATGTTGTATGTTGTATGTCCCTATGAACGCTTAAATCTTTAAAACTACGCAACGGATTTTGATGCGGTTTTTTTTAATAGATAGAGTAACTCATGAGGAAGGTTTTTATTTATAATATCATCCATTAAATAGTGGACAAGTACCACGGGCGAAGCCGGGGCGGGCCGCTAGTTAATTATAATAAATACGTATTCAATAAGTTTACCCGATTGCTCCAAAAGTTATCTATGAAAATAATATCGAAGAATAAGATAATTTGATAGCTAACAATGGCAGAACAAGATAATAGAGTGGGCAAACCGAATCATCTAATAAATAACACAACTTTACCAATAAAGTACATAGTTTTGCAGATGTGTGTTCTCAACAGTACTTCGAAAACTCCACACTAGTAATAAAAAGATATTAAATAATAGTTTGAACTTCAAGAAGCCTGTGCTTTTCCAAAGTTTTTCACTCGAACATCTAGTACATTGACCGTCATTTTTGACTAGAAACAAAAATAAAAGTCTTATAAGGACGCCGTGGTTATGCAAGAGTTTCCCATATTATTTTTCATGAAAAAGTAATTTTTATGTCTCGGTAACAACATATTGTAGTGTGTGCGTCACCTCACCCATACTAGCTAAGTATAGGTTAGGTATATAAGACTTAATTGTAAGCTATATTGTAGGCATTATAGACCGGTCTTCGAAAGCAATCACTTGTTTTATTAGTCTCCCGCGCGCCACCTTTACATGGCGACCCTGCCAGTGCTGCCTTCGGGGCAGTGCTGTGCAAAAATAAATAAATAAATATTTTTTCGAACAAAACAAGAAGCCAAATAGTTAAAAAATCGGTTAAAGAGTAAAAAAAAAAAACTTTGATACAATGATGACATATAAAATTAAAATTAACTATCAATATTCAAAATTTTAATTGAACATGGCATACCTTTTTTTTATTATTGTGTAAAGTCAAATTATAATATTAGAATAAAATTCTATGCATAATGTTATAGTCTATTTTACAATGTTTACATGATTTTTTATTTGTTTTGCGTGTTGAAATTAATGTACAATTTATTTGTTTTATTATTTCTTTTGAACAGTATAACTCGTCTAGTTCTAATATATGTTATCTGTGTAGTTTTAAGATTAATAATATAGCAATTTAAGAGCAATAATTTTACTAGAAGTCTAGCTTAAGGAATCATAAAAGATTTAGTTTAAATACATGTTTAACCAGTAACTTAAGTAAATTTAAAAATAAAAATCTTATTTTTATTTTCAAAAAAAAAAAAACGGGGGAGGTGTAGTGTGTGCGTCACCTCACCCATACTAGCTAAGTATAGGTTAGGTATATAAGACTTAATTGTAAGCTATATTGTAGGCATTATAGACCGGTCTTCGAAAGCAATCACTTGTTTTATTAGTCTCCCGCGCGCCACCTTTACATTTTTTTAAGTTTAAGAAATTGTTCGTGTTTTCGTGTTTTCTAGTGCAGGATGCTTTGTTACATACAAAGCATCCTGTACTAGAAGTAAAGGGTGCAAGATGTTTATTTAACAATGGAAATTAAAACGAAAATAAAATCGACTTTCTACGGCACACGATGTTTTGTCATCACAAAATGTTTTAAAATTGTGGAAAGCGAGAAATGTTTCATTTCATTTAGGGTAGTGCTTGAAGCTGGACGTGCATTTGTCTGTTTCGTGCAAGACGCAGAGAAATAGGAAAGCCACCGCTCACATTTATTAGATTGTAGTGAAACATTAAGATTTTGCTGTTCAGATTTCTGATGAAAACCGTGGGACAAAAATTTTACAAATTATGTTACTTTGTTGGCTTTGTAGTTGATTCGCTTTCCTTAGACAATGAGTGTATTATATTATTTACTCTTGTTAATATATTTACTATCGTTTTAGGCGTAGATGATGATTTTGATGACACTTTCGTGATTACTTTAAGATATTTCTTATAGTTCATATTACTCAAAAGACATTTTGATAACAAATTTAAGTTGTATTGTCATATTAAAAGGAAAAATGTTTTCATTTCATTTAGAGTAGTGCTCGAAGCTGGACGTGCATTTATCTGTTTCGTGCAAGACGCAGAGTAATAGCAAAGCCACAGCCCGGTTACACCGCTCACATTTATCAGATTGTAGTGAAAAATGTAGGATATGCTGTTGAGATTTTTGTTTATGTTTTAACTATTCTTCAAAACTGGTCAGTAAATAAATAAATTAATTAATTAAAAATAATGAAACCAACAGCCAGCATATAATGCTCGGTGGTCGAGTAATTTTTTACTGCAATTTTGACGTTTAATAAGTGCTTCTATGGAGCCCATATTAATTATTTAAAAAAAACAAATTGTATCGACTTTACAGAACCGTTATCTAAACAATTAACTAATACAATAAATTGATACGCTAAAAATAAATGTAATACATATAAGTTTTGCGAATCCCCAACTTAAGTTATTGCGTCCACATCAACGCACAGTTACGTGGGAAGCAAATGTCTCGCTATGCTGCCGCCGCCGGGTCCCGGAAGAAGGGGTAGGCCCAAGCAGTGCTGGCTTGACTTCGTGAGAGATGACATGTGTCATGTGTGCCAATGGCCTTACTACGCAGGATGCCGAAGATCGTGCGATGTGGAGGAGAAGGAGCAGGAAAGCGGACCCTGCCGAGGATGCGAACGGGACAAGCACTAGGATGATGATAATGACGTTCACATCAACGCACAATTACAGCCATTTGCCAAAAATCGCATATCGTCAACCTATCCACAACTCAGAACGATTTGTGTTTTAGCAACAAATCAATTGAACAGTATTCCGCTATTCATTTGCGATATTTGAAAGATAAATTGGTTGACAATATATGGTAGCACTCGGTCCTGATATACGGTCGGCTGAATTGCGTAACCGTTTGTTTTGTGTATCTGCAAAAATGCAAACAGCCATTTTGTATTTGGTGATATTTTAAGTCACTAATATTTTACGTGCGTGAATTTTGACATGTGATTTTTATTATTTTGTTTATACTTGGTGCGTGCGCAAACGTGCTTATTCAGTATGTTACAATAAATACAAGTAAATTGATTTCCATTTCAATCATGTATCGATGTGGACTTACAATAACAAAAACTTTAAACTATGTATTTAATTTAATTTAAGTATAAAAATATCTGCCTATTAATGTTCCACCGCATGGCGAAGGCAAATTTTGCCCGTCCCGGGAATCGAACCCAGAGAATATGTAACAAACAGAAATATTCATGCATACAAATGTTTGTCCGGTGCTAGGATCGAATCCGCGACCTATTGGTCAAATGATGATGAAAATAGGCTACTGTTTGACCATTACACCAAGCGGGTCTTCGAATACGTGATGTAAATCGAATGATGATGATGATGAAATTAAGAACCAGTTCATTCGATGAAATTCCTATTAGGCTATCTAGTTGATTGCTCGCATTGCAAATGTATCACTATTAATCATATAGCATTTTAGGTCATCTGATTGCGGTAAAACCGATCCTTAAACATCCATATTCATTTGGCTCCCCTTTGTTCTGAAACCAGCGCAATCGAGATTCAAAAACCGACGATTATCTCAATACTTCGGTCGATGTCACGTACACCGCACGTTTTGTAAACGTGTGTATTAAACACGTTTGTGCATAAAGAGTATTTTTTTATTTAAAGGTAGATTTTCGTTCGTTCATGGAAAGCTTTTTTGTATGGAAATTTCTTTGAGACGAGCGCAAACACTTTTATTTGTCTGTGCGTTTGTGATGCGTGCATAATTTTTGACAGTGGGTAAGACTTTCAAATTCCACTGCGGGCATTGCTTTATAGTGTTAACAACATGCAAGATATGCCAGTGGTATTACAAGCGTTTATAAGTGACGAAAACCGCTCATAGAGATCGCTTTGTGTTGTGGAAGTACCTCCACGGTACAAAAGACCACAGTGAAGTAGCCCTTTGTGAAGGCAGGCAACACATCTGCGACCCTTGTTCGGTTTTTAATGTCCATGAGCAGCGGTGATCACTTACAATAAGGTAATTCGCTTGTTCGTTTGCAACCTTATCACATAAAAAAAATACAAGTATGCGGCTATCGTTAGGCAAAAAAAGGCGCACTTAGTGCCTCATGGTATTTACAACCAGCCAACCTTTGAGCCAAACCAAAAAACTGTTAGTCTTTAGACGGAGCTTAGGCTTTTTGACCGTGGTCTAAATATAAAGCAACAAAATTACAGTAATTTTCCCGTTTAGTTCTATTAAAATTACCGTCACAATACGCCCAGCTATTCGGCTGACACGTAACACATTGTGGGTGCGGTTTGTCAATGTTTCAACAATATCGTGTACCAGTTGACAAGTGCACTGGGTCACAATTGAAGTTATAATAGCGGTTTTCAACCCTTCACTTTGTGGAAATTGGTTCAGCTTTATAAATATACATGGTTTACTGAGCGATCGATGTTCACTGTTCAGGTATAAAGTTCGATCGATGTTCAAGAATAATTTTAACTGCTATTGGAGGCTCCCAAATTAGTTATTTCGCTGTTATTGTTCGGCATTGCAACTGTCATGAGAAGATGTTACGCTAATTATAACGTGATCTATTCGTCTCGTCAAAATACTTGAAATAAATCACTGATACTAAGTACATGAAACATGCCTATACATATTGTTTCTATATATAAAAACTAGCGGCCGCTACTCCGTCCGTGTGGATTTCCCCGACAAATGGACTATCCAACACCAACATATTTTTAATTCGAACCAGTAGTTCCTGAGATTAGCGCGTTTAAACAAACAAACAAGCTCATCAGCTTTTTTTATATTTGTATACATAGATAGTTTAGATAAAGTTCACCTTCCTAACAAAGGAGAAAAGACTGCGTCTAGAGTCTATAAACTGACATTTCAAATATTCCCAAGGGATCAATAGGCCAGGTGAAAGTTGTGGTGAAGTTTTTCTTAGAAGCTATATCGCCGTGGCACATTTGGGATTTGTAAGCCGATATTAATGCGCGACTTGATTTATACGAATTGGTAAAAGAAAACTGTTAACATGACTTACTTTTCGAGTCACATCACTACATAGTATAAAACAAAGTCGCTTTTTCTGTCATGTTGTATGTTGTATGTCCCTATGAACGCTTAAATCTTTAAAACTACGCAACGGATTTTGATGCGGTTTTTTTTAATAGATAGAGTAACTCATGAGGAAGGTTTTTATGTATAATATCATCCATTAAATAGTGGACAAGTACCACGGGCGAAGCCGGGGCGGGCCGCTAGTTGTATAATATAACTTTACATTATAAGTAATATTGTGGTTCTGGCTCGTTATTAGATGACGAAGTAGTTTTTCGATTAATAACTGTCACACTATTTTACAAATATGATGCTATTAGGATTCGACGTCCAATTTGTTGTCAAGGTTAAGTTAAGTCGACTATTACACCAGAGGTCGCGGGTTCGATACCCTTGCAGAGAAAATATGTGTGCAAGTGTACTGTGTGCTGTGGTTCTGTAAGTTAGGGGTACTTCTGCAGACGGGTGGCTCATTCGAGTGAAAGTCTCACAAAGTTCTACCTCTCTTAAATGTCGATGTCAGATCGGTGCAACATGTCTTCTCGACTTTTATTATCTCCTTTCACGACAATATCATACTACAGGCAGTCTCACGCAAAATTGGGAGTGAGGGAATAGGGAGTGCACCTGTGCTTGCGCACACGCTTGTGATTTTCTAAATCGTAAGATTGGCCGCCGTGGCCGAATTCGGCTAGGAGGGTATTTACACGCAATCCATAGATTTCTTTCCTAATTTTTCTCTGATTCATTTGATCAATTATAATTATTATTGTTATATTAGCCCATATCGTCCCACTGCAGGACAAATGCTTCCCCTCCGTTTTCCAGTTTACACGGTCCAAGGCAAGCTCTGGCCAGTCTTTTCTGTGGCAAGGTCGTCGCGCCATCTTTCTTTGGGTCTTCCGCGTCCTCTTTTTAGGTTTTTAGGCTTGGATTTGATCAATTATCGTTCAAGTATCGAACGCTAGCTACACATGGTAACGCGAATGCATCCCCGGACATGCATGCATACTGCAAAGATAGAAACCATTAGGCCGCCGGACGTACCGGCTGCCGCCCAATCGGACTGTGGTCGAAACAGGTGCCGTCGTTGCAGCCAGTTTAGTAACCGGATTACAAACTATAACAACGCCATTTATGTAACAGGATTAGCTCTTAGTACAGATACACACAAGGTTGAAAAAGAGTGACCGAATTTGGCGGGTAATGTATTTTAAATGGAGGATGACACACTTCCGAAATAACGTCGCGTAATATTGTATTTTGTATAGTAAATATAGCGAATGAACTGAAACCGAATGGCCGCACTTCGGTCGCGTTTTTTCCACTTAGTGTGGGCGAAGGTAGTTGTAAGTGCTAGATTTTTGCTAGCTCAAAAAAGTAAAGTGAAGTGAACCTAATTAGCCTTAAGAGCAAAGTCTACATTATTTTCAAATTAAAATTATCGTCACGATTTGGCTTTTACCCCTTCATGCCTGCGACTGTGTCGGAAAAACGGACACAATTTATTAACCGAGCTAGGAATTGAACCCAAGACCTCGTGATCACTAGATTAAACTGCCGGACGTTCCGACTAGGTACCGCCCAATTTGACTGCGGTCGAGCCAGGTGCCGCTACGAATGCGCCATTTCAGTAACCGGATTAACTACAGTCTAAGCGCGAGTAGTTGTAGCAGCTTATAATTGCTAGCAGTAGAAAAGTAACATATTATTAGCCTATGTATTAAAAATAATACCCTTCTGGCCGTTTTCGACCAGTACGACCGATCTAGAAAGGCTTTAAGCGGTTGTATGACACTATGAGTGCAGAAACTAAAATCCACTCGGGCAGAATCGCGGGCGGCCGCTAGTCACAATATACACACATCAACATTATCTAGGGATATCTACATATCATCAAATATCTTAAATACTATGAGGAATTTGCTTATACTGTAAATGGAAAAAATATAGAGAATTTTATAGTTTTTAATAATAAATAAAAAAAATGTGATTTTAATTGTATTTTTAAAAATAATTAACTTTTTATCGCCCTAGGTAAATTTGTGTGGTAAAAAATTTGCGTTTTTTTAAAATTAAATGATCGAATTTAATTCTATTTGAATTAAATTCACACAATTTCACACATTCACACAATTTTATTAATTTAATCAGTGTTGCCACCTCTCACGTTTATTATAGCATCATTATCAATTGTCAATGCTTAAAATTAAGTTGTTAAGGTCTTGTTGCGTTATGAGACCCCCATGCTCTTTCAAAGTGATGGTGAAGTTGTTGTACTGTCTTGGAATTCGGTGGGAAATGTCTTAAAACTCATTGATGTAACATGCCGCACGCATGCTTGATAGGATTTAAGCCGAACGACTGACCAGGGAAATCCAAAACTTGGATATCGTAGTCTCGTAGAGCGGCCGGCACCTACCGCGCCGCATGGGAATTAGCACTGTCGTTCATGGTTATAAATTCCTGGATGATTTGGACTTTGTTTAGGACAATGACAGATTTTACTACCCTTTTGAGATGTTTTTGCTTTGTCATGATGAACTGGATACAAACGGGCTGGGTTCGTTCACCCAGAAAAAATCCTCCTAAAACCATGATTGTCCCTCCTTGGTATAAGTAGACCTCCTAACGGTATCACAGACGGCTAATACTGTCAGGAGTTCTCAAAACGCGTGTTCTTCTTTAATCTGGATAAAATCTGTAGCGGGAGTCATCGGTTTACAGCATCACAGACCAAGGGTCGTCAATCCATGGAAAATTTTCCTAAGCCCAAGAAAGACGCTTACCGCGATTGCCCCATCACGATCCTCGTACACGCAGCGGTTGTCCAACATGTAAACCCACTTCATGCAAACCCCTTTGCACGGTTTGGTCGCTTTCCAGCAGCTGATGGTCCTCCTGGAGCCTTTTTACTAGTCGCATCGCTGTGATGTTTGGTCGTCCTCTAGCAGTCTTTTGGAAAAATTGATCCTGTATCTGGGTAGTGATGCGATTTCTGTTTTAGTGCTGTTCAACCACGTTCCCAAGACTGCAATAATTGCTCCAAAACCTTGGTAACATGTTTTGGTTGGTGGTTAAGGCCTCGGCAATGACGCGTTCGAAGGAAACACTTTCTTACAAGTCCACGGATCGCAACATTTCGTTTCAACTCAAATGATACCGTTACATTAAACTTAAAAGAACACTCAACAAGTTTCATAAAAAAGAATTAATAAAAACATCAGTTTTCTTTAGTAAAATATCAAAAACACAAATTTTATTTTCATGCACTTTTCCCGTGCGGAGGGCAAACCAATAATTTTTTGCCATTCTTTTGTTTTTCTACAAAAATATTGTTTTTTGTAAAACTAGAATAAAATACCTTTCAATCGATATATAAACTTTATATAAATATAATATAGAATTAACAATATAACGTAGTTTATAATATACAATTAAGATATCCCTAGATTTTGTTGATGTGTGTATAACAGTTGTCCTTAACTTCTACCCTTTAGTTAAAAGTCACCTGTAAACAACGTAAACGGTAACAAGCCAACAAGCCAAGCCGCGTCCCAAGTCCGCATTAGTAGTCACATTCGGTCACACCGCACGCACTGAGCGCCAGTTCACACAATTTGTCTGCGGTCGGGCCAAAGGACCCTTTACCTACCATGTACGTACCGATGGGAAGGCTAAATGGAGTTCTGTTCGAGCATTGAATTAGAAAAAAATTGTATCTTTACTAATAAAATAAATCTGAAGTGTTTGATTCTTTGTTTATTTGAAAAATAATTTTAGGTTGGATAGTCCGTTTTACAAGGAAGGCTTTAAGCTATAGTTTTACACTATGTGTGCGGAAACCGAAAACCACGTGGACAGAGACGCGGACGGCCGCGTGTAAAAAAAGCATGGCAGAAAAGCACAATTTTAGTCTGTCAACTATGCTTTGTAAAATCCCACTCCTATCTCATTTTCAAAACCATGTCTACCCTTAAATACCCTCTGCGCAACTTACACAAATCATAGTATTTAGCAGTTGTACTAAACCACTGTACCTGAAAGTCAAAAGTCACCTGTAAACAACGTACACGGTAACAAGCCAACAAGCCAAGCCGCGTCCCAAGTCCGCATTAGTAGTCACATTCGGTCACACCGCACGCACTGAGCGCCAGTTCACACAATTTGTCTGCGGTCGGGCCAGAGAACCCTTTACCTACCATGTACGTACCGATGGGAAGGCTAAATGGAGTTTTGTTCGAGCAATGAGTTTGAGGAATTTGTTATCTTTACAATCTTTGCAAATGAAATAAAGCTGAAGAGTTTGTTTCTTTGTTTGTTTAAACGTGTTTATCTTAGTAACTTCTGGTTCTTATTTCTTTTTTTGTGTTGGATAGTCCATTTAGTCGAGCTAGGCTTTAAGTTATTATATAACACTTTGTGTGCCGAAACCGCTCTCCACGCAGACGGAGTCGCGGGCGGCCGCTAGTCAAATAATGAGATTGATCCGTAGGAATTCGGGGAGAATCGATCTTAAAATAAGAATATTCAGGAAAATGCGATTTCAAACTTTCGCTTTTCACTATAAACTTTAACAATGACTAACGTGGACTAAAGGCGATGTTTAAAATAGGATCGGACACGGTTCCAAATTCATTTCAATTTGTTAGCGATGCACCATCATTTCGCTTGGAACCACTGTTGCTACGTCAAGCAGTTACTACTCGTAGTACATTACATCCAAGCCTTCAACTAGCAAATCCCATGTAACATAGCTTAGCTTGCACTAACAGGACTAACAGGCCACGTGGCTTATGACGTCATGGGACCTGCATTAGTCGTACATTCGGACGCACCGCATCAAGCGCTTGTTCGTCCAATTTGTCTGCGGCCGCAGCGAAAATCTTGTTTTGCTATTAGAGCTTACAACTACAGTCCACGGGAGATAGTAAGTTCTGAAGTTTTGTATGAAGATTATGACTTTTAATGGGAAAAACCCATTAAGTAGGTATATGATTAACGATAAAATACAGGTAGGTGCTGCCCATCCTCAGAGCTAATTGGGTCTTAAGGGCCAGCAACGAATCGGCGATACCTCTGATGTCGCGGATGTCCATGGGCGGCGGTGATCGCTTACCATCAGGCGACCCGCAGGATCGTTTGCCGCCCCTGCCATAAAAAAACCTTATTCGTTCCTTACGACACCTACAAAAATATTGAGTTCTATTCTATGCTCGTAACAAGCGGCACATAATTCTTGTATCTTGTACATTCTTGCATTCTAACAATTATTACAGACGGTAAAAGATGAATGTACAAATGGAAATAAATATTTAAAGGTCTTAATGCTTAGCTCTAGCTGCAACTGATACTAGAATTAATAAGATTATTCCATCATCATTATGGTTATTTTCCCGATCGCGTCCTCGGCCAATGCCTTGGAGGCCAGGGTCCGCTAGTTTACTTATTATTAAATAACTAGCAGCCGCCCGCGACTCCGTCCGCGTGGATTTCGATTTCCAATAGCCTAAAGCCTTCCTCGTCAAATAGACTATCCAAAACAAATATAATTTTGCAAATCAGTCCAGTAGTTCCTGAGATTAGCACGTTCAAACAAACAAACTCTTCAGCTTTATATATTAGTATAGATTAATAATTATTATTTGACCCAAATGCCAGCCAACTTAATAACGCGTATAGTACAACCAGTTAGTCGTAACAATGGTTTAGTTAACACGGTCGAACTGTCGGTCGAGAGGGCAATTTGTTTGCGGTTGTGCCAGGTGCAGGGGCCACCTCATTTTACTAACCGGATTCGCGTACGTTCAAACTTCGACAGTCATTTGTGTTCATTACAATGTTAATACATAAATACATTTAATTTAATGTAGATATAAAGAGCGTTGATGGCCTAGCGGTACGGACCGCGCCTCACCTCTGGATTTTTAAAAATCAATGTATGGATTTGTGCTATCAGCTCGGCGGTGAGGGAAAACACCGTAAGGAAACCTGCAAATTCAGATAGTGTTTAGTTACATCGGAATGTTAATTGTATAAATTAGAGGCTACATACCTTCACCGCGCAGATTTTTTTTATCATCATTATCAGAATTAGATTATTGCAGTTTACTGCCGAAATAAGGCCTCTCAAAACGAGCGCCAGATTCACCACACCCTCGGCTAATCTGCATTGGGTATGGAGACCAAAATTAGTGTCTACGTTTACCTATTCGGATATCTCAGTTCAATTCCATTGTCTAATAGAAGATCTAGGAACTAACTAGGGTGAAATGAGACGGCCAAAGTTCGGCGGCAATGCGTTTTCTATACAAAATTGACCGGATCATGTCATTTTACATTTAAAATACATTGCAGGCGTAGTCACGCCGAACTTCGATCGCTTTTTTTCCGCCTAGTGTGTCTCTATATTTAGAGGTGTTATCACACCACCGTGCACCGGTAAGTATTACCTTATTTCTCCACGGTGAGAGATCTCTATCCCAAAAACGGTGAGAGTACGGAAATAAAGATGCACCTATGCTAGTGCTTTCCCTTGGATAATGGGAAACATTACCCGCCGTAGTCAGAAAAGGCTATAATAGAAATTCTTATTAATTTGCTAATGTTTTTTATGTATATATATTTTAAGCATTTTTTTCATGCTAAATATTAACATTTATTAAAAAAAAACAACTATAAAGAAAGGAAAATTCGTCCGATCTCAGTTGGCTCAGGCGGGAATCGAACCTAAAGCCAACCCGCCAATTTCCTCGACTCTCTGAGGCACCGGAGGGACACTGTCAGGTTTTTAGCAGGTAGTTGGGTCTCCTTCTGAGGCCTGGAGTCCTGCATAACCCGTTGACTGCCCCCGTGGTCAACGGGTATGCGTTAAGGCATTTTCCTGACAAAAAAAAAAAAAAAAAAAAAAAAGGCGGGAATCGAATCCAGCGCCTCTTGCAATCCGGGCAAGTTGTATTAATGTGTTAATTCAAACATATCCCTTTCAAAACGCCATATCTACAGCCAACGCATCCCAATAATTAATCAGTCTCAAATAACAGTCTCAGTTCGTCGGTGAAATGTTTAGATGCGAAGAACTTTACCAGTTCCGTTTGATATTCTAGCCTAGACCAAGTTGATGCCAGCCGCACAGAGAACATGATATGACCTAATTTCTAGCCAAAGTGAGTCCGACTGAATAAGACTAGTATTCTAAGAGAGAAACAGTTATCCGTGGTGTAATTTCAATTTGTCTGCGGTTAATGTTCTAGCGGTGTTGCTACCTTAATTATTTAGAATGTTTTGGTACGTTGTATGAACAGGCATGTTTTAAATATAAGGGGCTAGAACTCACTACATTTATTAAAATAAATATATGTGTATATAGGATTATGCTTCGTTTTTGTTAACTGCCTGTATGAAACTACCAAACCAACCACTTTTTCCTCTCTCTATGTAATATTGCAGTCTTAAGGCAAAATTAACAGGAATATAGTTTAAAATAATACTTTAAATTTTTTTGACTAGGCCAGTGAGACTTTTAAATCTGAAATTCGGCAATTCAAAGATTTTATTTAGGTAGGTGTTAATTTAACAAATCTTCAGAAACTGGCGTTGTCGTCTTGCTCCCAGCATAAGTCATTTCAAAATGCTAGCCCACCAAGCTGTGAGAATAAGAGCAAGCAAGAGAATTGAGCATCCTGCAATTTTATAAAGCCCAAAACTTAAAATAATCTGTTTGTTCTGGTCCCACTTGCAGTCATTTCAGAATACCAATCCACGAAGTAACAGGATTAGAGAAAATAACAAACATATGATTGCGTATTCATTAAATCAGTGCCAAAGGCAACGTAGCACACTCAACCAGGAACTACGAAACACTGCATAAATTAACCCATTCGACAGTGGAAGTTAATTCCGTCAGTGTATGTGTGCAATCAGTAGGTTAAAACGCGCCGTCTGCCCTCACCGCAAACAGATTGCGTTTACGAACTAACTGTGTACTAGCTAGTACTTGTGATTAGCTGGATTTGTTCCTCTATCTGCCCCTACATACCTAACACTTATGTTTTTGTATTTATTTACTTTCTGTTATCTATTAAATTCTTCGGACTAACACACTGATTTCCTAACCCCAAACTAAGCTTGAAACCTCTACTATGGATGCTAAAGAACGGAAATATATACTTAAATACTTTTTATTCATACAAATTCACTTAAACACAAACATATAACACCTAGACCAAGACAAACAGAACATTTCATGCACACAAATGTTTGTTCTGTGCGGGGATCGGAACCGCGACCTACTGGTCTATTAGTCCAATTGACCACATGACAAATAGAATTATAGATAGAGACGTGTGTGAGCTTAAACCATCCGTGAGGATAATAGTACAGAGCACACGCAGGATTGCGTATTCATTAAATCACTGACAAAGGCACCGTAGCAAACTTAACCAGGAACTACGAAACACTGCATAAATTACCCCATTCGGCAGTGGAAGTTAATTCCGTCAGTGTGTGTGTGCAATCAGTAGGTTAAAACGCGCCGTCTGCCCTCACCGCAAACAGATTGCGTTTACGAACTAACTGTGTACTAGCTAGTCTTCGTGATTAGATAAAATTACTTCTTTATTTAGATATGTAAGTAAGGAAGTAGTTCTTACGAGCTAAAAAGTAAAGTTTCAGCCTATTAATGTCCCACTGTAGTGCAAAGGCCTCCATAATTTCGACGCCCCCACGCAATAACTTGGCGAAAAATCGCAATTTCCCATAAGAAAAGATTTAAAGTTTTTCTCAAAAATTTATCTTTTCACCGAGTTGGGCATTATTATCAAGGATTGAGAAAGCAATTTTGGATGACCCATTATGTAGCGTTCATTTTTAAACCTGATTTATTTAAGACCAAGTTATTAATAAAATTAATGAATACCTTAAAGGAGATGGCTCAAAAACCCAGCGTCGACGTAATCTTCTGAAGTACGTTTCGATAGGTGTTTTAGAATAAGAGTACAAACTCATCTCTCGCATGTTCTATGGCACACGCGTGAATCCGTATTCATTTAATCAGTGACAAAGGCACCGTAGCACATTCAACCAGGAACTACGAAACACTGCATAAATTACCCCGTTCGACAGTGGAAGTTAATTCCGTCAGTGTATGTGTGCAATCAGTAGGTTAAAACGCGCCGTCTGCCCTCACCGCAAACAGATTGCGTTTACGAACTAACTGTGTACTAGCTAGTACTTGTGATAAGCTAGATTTGTTCCTCTATCTACCCCAGATTATATTTACCTACTTACCATTTATGTAATAACGTTTGCATTCTGGTATATCTTTTTCTTCCTATTGTTTATCCCGTTTCCGTACGGGGTCCGTTTTGATCCATGATCCAGGATTTGGTGAGTCTGGTTATTACAGTGAAGCGACTGCCATCAGACCTTCGTAACCTTATTGACTAAAGTCAGAAACTGGTCTGTTCGCATTTTGGTATGTAATATATTTGGTATATAGTTTACGTAATTTATCACATGTCTAACTACCTATGTTGACTACCTAAGGCAAAATTTGTGTCGATTTATCCGAACACAGCCCGGATTTGTGATCACCAACTTAATTTGGCAAGCGTGGTGATTAAGCCAATTACCCATCTTTGTAAAGAAAACATGATTTTGAAATTTCAAATGATGGAGTACTTTGTCCTGTTGTAGGATATCAATAGGCAATAATAATAATATAAATATATTATTTTAAGGTTGACTGATAGAGAATGCCATGAAACTTAATATGTATATCATGGCACTCCCTTAAGTACTTTCCTTTAATGTGCTTTAAATAATACAAAAAAAAACAAACAATTTACATACCTTAAGAAACAAGGTACAATGAACTAGAGTTTAATTCAAGTTATTGGGAGCATGAAAGGATTAAAAGCCTCAGTTTGAAGCGTAAACGGATTAAAAGCTGAAGTTTTCAAGATGAATATTTTACCCCTCTTTGAAATCAGTAATCGTACCTCTCGTCGATATTTTCATCTAAGGAAATTGCGCAGGGTTTTTCCAACCTTCACTTATTATTTCCCTGAGGTGTCAAAGTTCCATGGGAAAATATAGGCCTCCATACGAATTCAGACCTAACTTTCCCACAGGGCACAATGGGCACGTACCCAGGGCCCCGCGATCATAATTGAGGCCCCAGACCAGTTTCTGGGGGCCCCCCGTTTATCAAACCTGGGGCTTAACGGCCCATGTGCCCATGGCCCGTAATAGTTGAGGGACGGCCCTGTCCGAATTACCTGACCCATATAGGAAAATTAAGTTAAGTTGTTTTTTAAGTAATAGGAACAGATACGCTTGAGAAATTACCATTTATTAGAGAAATAGCAAGTGCCAAAATGCTTAGATCGTATCTTAACAACCTTTGAAAGGTTTATCTCTACTGGAATCTAAATAACCAACTGTAAATAACAGAACTAAAATTCGGAAAGTGTAGGTTTGCATAATTTTTCAAACCGCTTGGTTGGATCGTGGCTGTCGAGTGAATTGTACAGACAACACAAAACACTTTTTACAGGTATCTTTTACAAAACCTCTTATTAGCATTTAAACCTAAGACCTTTAAGATAATTGGTTTATATACGTGATGTTTTTATGGTGGTTTGGTAGTGAACATTTTCAAACTGAATGAAATCAATCATTAATATTTTCTCCGGCTCAAGAAGTGATTGAGAAAGCATTTCGGGGATCTTAGAGAAAAACTACCTCCAACTAAGTTACTTATATTTATTGACCTCAAAACATAGTTGAGAAAACTTTAATATACTTTCAATAATCTGGTTTAAACCTCGAACTAATACCCCAAAACAACGACTTTTGCTTTCTTTAATATTTTTAAAGCTTTTTCTAATTCCTAAACTTTTTTGCTATCGCTACCCGTTCAAAGTGTTTCTGTAATCCTTTGCGATTCGCTAAATTATTTAAACTCAAAGCAGCGATAAAAGTTTACGAGAACCAAAGAATAACAGGTATTCAGAATTTAACCATAACTTTGCATGCTTTGCAGGTATGTGGCAACAAAATGTCGACAATATGTTTGCGTTTCAAGAGTTTGTATTAATAATTCACGATGGTGTAAATACGCTTCTTTGCGGGAAACACTCTGTTTTGATAAGATGTTTTCTCACACGTGTTTATTATTGATGGAAGGGCTAGTTAATATAGGCTTATACATGTTGTTTTTTAGGAAGCTTTCAGTCCTTATCTTTTACGAAGATGGTCAACTTTATTTAGTAATGTTTATCATACTAATATTATGAATGTCTAAATTTGTTTGTATGAATGTTCGTCCGTTATTCACTCTGAAACTACTTAACTGATTCTGATGATATTTAACACACAGGCAAGGCATGAGCTGACTTTTGATCATGATTCAATGCTCTTATGGGATAAACATGAATCTTTATAACGCAGTCAAAGCCACGAGTCAAAACTATTTACTTGGCGTTGATACCCAATATTAAGAAAACTTTTGTTACTGTAAAATAATAACTGTTGATGTATATTTCAAGTACGAAAGCTTTAACTTTATTAACATAAGAAAACACTTAAAAAGCGTCACATTAAGTTTATAGAAACTCTAAAGTCCCTCTCACTGAAAGGCCATAATTAAAAAATAAATTTAAGCACAAAGGCAGTCTTGCCTTTGCACAAACGACACACGCTAATGAACGTATAAACACACAAGATACTAACTACGATAAATATTAAATTGCCTCTAAAAGGAGCTTACGCGATAACAACGGCCAAGTAACTGCCCCACATTACTTATGCAATTTCAATCTTAAACCGACAGCTTAAAGTCGAATTTACTTTATTAATTCACAAGTTATATCTACTTTTGTGTGGTAGTTAATTTAAACGGCGGAGGTGCCTTTATTAGTCAACAGATTATAGCAGTTTTCAAGGCATTGTGCGAAGGGAGCGCTATTGTTTTCTGGGCATTCTTATCTTTTCTTAGTTGTGTGTGTGTGCTAATAGTTACACAATTTGGCTTTGTTGATTGCGTATTTGATAGTATACTAACTAGGGCCTCAATGATAAGGATTTGTAAAGTTGAAAATCGTTATGAAATTATGTTCTGAAAGGCAAATCCTTATTTCCTTACCAAAATTATACATCGGAAAGTGAGTTTGTTTGTATATTTGTTTGATTGTTTGTTTGTATGTACCACTTTCACGTCGTAACAACTGAACCGATTGCATTGAAATTTTGCAGACGAAAAATTAGAAGTCCGGATAAAAAATGAGAGTACTTTTTATCCCTTTAAAAATATTTATTCCCAAAGGGAAAACCAAGATGGTGTTTGCATTATACCCGAAAACAAGTAAATAATAAATAAATTCATAAATACTACACTACAAACAAATCAGAGGGAACGTTGATCATATAACAAAGTAGATTATATTGGATAAACATTACATTCACATAGGTTTTTGTGTTTTAAATGTGAATGATGAATGCTGTTCCTAGACACCTATGTTATCACAAATGCGCATAGAGCCTTTTCTAAGGACTTTTAATTTTAGAAATAGCCTATCTTCAGCTAATTCTCCGTCAATTTCATACCAAGTGTCCTCATATATCATAGGACACCGAGATTGGCAAAACTTTTATTTCACGCATCGATGCGATAAAAGCTTAAGTGGAATTTATTTAAGCGCTGTTTTACTCCCACAATGTAAATATGTAAAAATGACACGCCCTTTGCAAAATGGGTAGTAAATCAAGTGCTCGTCTAGACTATCTAAATAACAATGTAAATAGAACAGAACACACCACCAGACTGTGACAATAAAATCGTTATTTCATTCAATTACTTAGCTTTAATAACATTTAGGCGTGGCCGATGCGAGATTACTTACATTGATACATTCAAAGATAAGGGAATGTCTGTCTGTATTTGGGATATTTTATTTAAAAAAACGAAGATTTGAATTGAAACTCTTTTTGCCTAACCGTGTTTTTCAACGCATTGGAGGGCTCTGCAAACCACAAGCACAGATAACATAATAGACCATTAGTGAACTTCTAAGTATAAAATAAAAAATATGTTGCAAACTGTTTTATTTTTGTCCTGGCAATTTAAGACCAATGTGCTATATCTGATTCTTCCGTAACATATGCCAGTCAGCGCTTATGTTATATTCTTTTATAAAATAAACAACGTTATTAGAAAAAATACTCAACTACGACTAACAAAGTAAAGTATCAGCCTATTAATGCCACTGCAGGGCAAAGGCCTCCATCATTTGAAATCATGTTTTCGTTACAAAGATGGGTTTTGGCTTAATCACCGCGCTTGCCAAATGCGGATTGGTGATCACAAACCCTGGCTGTGTTCAGAAAAATCAACACAAAGTTTGCCCGACCCGGGAATTGAACCCAGGACCTCGAGACCAAGGCCCGGTACTTAAACCACTAGACCATCGAGGCGTTACGACTAACAATAGTAGTGAAAATAATCTCACTTAATTCCCCATCACCATTCCCGTCTTAACCCTTAAACAAACAGCGGCAAAGTCGGCAGCTATCTCGATATTAGCGGCAATAGTTTCAACCCGACGCCAATAAAATGTTTTGTTTACGCCCAGCGGCATCTGGTTGTCGCCAATTACGAATCGCACTTATAAGCCTACGCATCCGAGCGGTATTGGATTGGAAGATACTCGTGATTTAAGGGATTTTTGTGTCAGCGAAGTGTTAAAATACTGTTTACATAAAATGCAATATTCCAATTGGGAACTCCGATGGCAGAGTAATTCAGTGTTTGGTAATTGACGATTTGTGAGGGCATTACTGAATCCTATATAAAAAAAGAATATTATTGGTTCGAGTCTCATACGCTAACTATTTGATGAATTTGGTTGTAGACACGTGAAAGACCATGTAAAGAACAATACTGCTTTTTTTATAGCTTGGGATTTTTACTTATTTGAAAAGACAGTAAATAAAAACACAACTTAGAAATAATGTTATGTATATTAAAGATCATAATCAGGCTGCCACAGACCACTGCTAGACGTAGGCCTCCCTCAGATGAGCTAACCATTCCCATAATTACCACGGATGGTAAAGGAGTAACTTGAAATACTTCCTACAACACCTACAAGAAAAAAATATCGTACAGTTGTAGACCAACACTACACGGCACTCTAGCTACATAGATCATCACTACACTGTTATGGTATCAGATAATTATTCATTTATGTATGTAGGTAATACTTGAGAGTAGGCTCAGGCGCCAATTACGACCGCACTTATAATCCTACGCGTCCGAGCTAAATTGGATTGGAAGATGCTTGATTTCGAGGTTTTTACCGCATCATGCCGCAGTGAAGGGTTAAGCCGGTAATGGCCCATTTGCGTTGATGAAATGAAGTTAAATGACGATACATCATATTGCTTTCATAATAAAACAAAAAATCTACACTTCTACACTAATATTATTAAGAGGAAAGATTTGTATTTTTGTATGGTACGAATAAACTCAAAAACTCCTGGACTACTTTGAATAGTTCTTTCACTGTTGGCTAGCTACACTATCCACGGTGAACGTAGGGTACTTTTGATCCCGGAAATGTGGGGGAAGGAGGGAATATTTGAAAAAAGAAATAACGCGCGAGTGAATCCGGTGGCGGGAGGCTAGTACATAATAAATATTATGTACGAGTGTCTAAGCTCCTTACTACGGAACGAATCAGTGTTGTATGTCATATTGAGGGATATTTTCCATTCGCAGTCCAAAGGATTTATATTCCAAATTTTAATCGTCTCGGGCGCCAGCAAAACTTCTATCGATATAATACATTCCTGCAAAAAAAATATATCAACACACACATGTTAGAACATGTAAATGATAACTAAATTTGTACGCCTATTTTTCGTGAAACATGTAAGTAATATTATTATCATTTTTGCAAACCAGCCTCTATATTATACATAATGTAGGTACATATAAATTCACGGTACAAATACCCGTTTTTTAACAAACGAAATATTTCAAATTGCATATTTTATATTTAGATAAAATAATCGGGTCACTCCTAAGTCCTAAACCATAAATTACTTAACTGACAAACACTAAATGTACTTTTATTTAACAAATTTTCAACGAAATCCTATACGATCCACATTCTGTCTTCCTTTTTCCCGGTCCTAGTGTAAAATATTTCACGTTCCGTACATTGCGACGGGAAAGAACGTCGCGTTCACAGCAACATTTTATAATTATTTGCAAAGGCCCGCATTTCCCCTAGCTAATATTTTTTCACTGCAAATATTTTTTGTCACAAAGCATCATTCTCAGAGGTTTTCTTCATTCCCAGAAGAAATGTAGGATTTCTTAGCACTTTTTTTGCAAGATGTATTGTTATAACCGTCGTAAAAAGTTAAATGTGTATTTTTAATGTCATTAGGTTTCCCTTTGAGTTCAATTAAAGGGATTAAGTGGAAAAATAATGGATGCTGCTAAGAGTATATTTAAAGGTTTATTAAATGTCTTTATGTAACGGGATCACAGTCTGTTTACTTAATAAAAGCCAGCATAAACAAACAAACATTAGAAGAAATATCAAACACAATTGCTTTAGTTAAGAAAATATAATACCGATAGTGGAAATACCTAAATGTATAGAAAACTACCATTAAGATAACTTTTTGCAAGATAACATTCTCAAACGGATATTTCTCAACAATATCTAGTTTCTTATTGACTTCTAACAGGCAAAGTTTTGGGTGCTTAAGTCCAACAGTCGCTTCCAAAATAATAACCATTTGACCACTGATTTTACAGTAAGTCCCTTTAAGTCGGATAGTAACAATAACTCATAATCAAATCTCTATTGAGGACATCGAGAAATTTAAAGCCCCTTCAAACGCTTCTTAATTGCGTCTCGAGATCGGTTTTAATTAGTGATTTAAGATGTGTTCCAATTAGAAACGCTTGAAGGTATTTTGCGTAATTTTGTCACACAGAGGATTATTTTCTGATGCTATTTTGCTTTAAAAGCAACTTTTACTTTTATGGTAATTAACTTTTGATAAATGTCAATTAACATCCCATGTTGTTTACAATACATTTTTAAGATCGAAATACTTTTTTGAACTATGTTTTTATTTTTGTGTTCTAGTAAATAAGTATGACGATGACGATGTGTTTTTATAGAGCAACTAGCGGGCGCCCGCGACTTCGTCCGCGTGGATTTTGGTTTCTTTATCACCTTTTTTTCCCGTTAGGGGTGGATTTTTCAAATAATCTTTAAAAGGGGATGCCTACGTCATATTATCTTTATGAATGCTAAGTCTCAGCCCGATCGGTTAAAAAATGACAAAGTTTTATACTAACGTTCATCCCCTATTTGACCCCCTTGGGGGTTAGAATTTATCAATATTATAGCTTAGGCAATGCCTACGTCATAGCAGCTTTATGAATGCAAAATACCAGCCCGATAGGTTTAAAATTGACAAAGTTTCCTACTACCGTTCATCCCCTATTTTACCCCCTTGGGGGTTGAATTAATCAAAATCCTTTCTTAGCGGATGCCTACGTCATAACATCTACCTGCATACCAAATTTCAGCCCGATCCGTCCAGTAGTTTGGGCTGTGCGTTGATAGATCACTATGTCAGTCAGTCAGTCACCTTTGAGTTTTATAGATATAGATATACTCGTACATTTGTGAATATTCCTTTTTTTAATTATTCAAACGCGCAATTAATTAAGTCATTTATTGCGAAATATTTTGCCACCAAAACACGAAATTATTTTGACTTTTTACTCATTGGTAGTTAATATAATAATAAAATTTATTTATTTTTATTTATTTATTTATTTATATAACAATATAACATTTGCCTAATTTATTTCAAATGTTAATAAAATTAATTACAGTACGAAAACAATCACACTCTCCATTGATTTTCTTTCCTAGAAAAATTTAAATTCCTAGAACATGTACTTGCATGCACAAGTCTGCACAAAATACAAACACGGTTACAATAATTTATTCCTGAAATAAAACCCGATGGCCAGTTATTTATAACCGTATTAAGCCCGAGAAACCTTCATTTCACGCCTCGCGGTGACCGAATGGCGGGAACTATCGTATTTATGAAAATGGCTGACTCCGTCCGATTTAATATTCATCGTGATGAATAAAGATTTAGCCTTTTGACCTGTAGGCAGTATGTACAAGTCAATATAGCTACAAATTTACATCGGTCCACTACATCGGACTCCACAGCAAAAAGCTTCAGAATATAAATAAATAAATAAATGCCTTGGACTAACACACCAATTGCCTAGCCCCAAATTAAGATCTAGGCTTGTACTATGGAAGCTAGGGAACGGATACACATACTTAAATACGTTTATAAACATCCATGACTCGAGTACAAATGCCGATGTTCATCACAAAACATTTTTCCCTAGCGGGATTCGAACCCGCGACCCTCGGTTTTGAAGCCAGGGTCTCTGACCACTAGACCAACGGGCTCGTCGATAAAATATCAATAATATCAATAGAAGCCATGTATCTGTGTCCAAAAACGCAATAACATGAAATATATTTAAATTTCAATAAGCATAAAAACATTATTTATTCAACACAATATATAATTCGTGGCGATGCTTTTAAAAAATATTTGATACTCACTTATAAATAAAACATTATACAATACTTCTACATAAAACATTATCTTCTTAAAGATATTTACGTAGCTCAGAGGATTCTTATGATGCTAGAAGGAATGAGAGACAAATAACTGTTACTTGGATAGATTTCGAAAATGCCTTTGGCTCAGTTCGCCATGAACTATTGTTCAAGGCGTTAAATTGGTACCATGTCCCACCTCTTATATGTGAAGTTATAGCTTCTTACTACAATAAGCTCTCGTTTGTACTACACCTTGGAAAGGAAACTGGGAAGACAAATGAAATTGATTTCGGCATAGGTTTGTTTCAGGGTTGCTGTCTGTCTCCAGTAGCATTCAACATTGTCATCAATATTCTCATAGAGTCGATTGTAGCAAAAGAGAATAAATGGGGGTACAGATTTAAGCAAGGAGATAAATTTGCAGCATCTGTCCTAGCATTTGCAGACGATGTGACACTCTTGACCCGGAATCCTAAACAAGCTCAATCTCTTCTTAATGTAGTAGATGCATTCTGCGAGTGGACAAAAGGAATGAGGGTGAAACCAGGTAAGTGCTACTGTTTAAGTCTAGGAAGGAAAGGTACCAAGTTTACACCATATGATCCAGGATTAACGGTAGCCGGCTCATCGATATCCACAGTGTCACAAGAAACGCCCTTCAAGTTTCTGGGGAAAAAGATAACGAGTCGAGGTAAAGATAATCCAACTGATGACATAGTTAAGGAGTTTGATGAGAAATTAAGATTGGTAAACACTATCTTCCTTCGTGGTACACAGAAAGCGTGGATTTATGACAATTACCTGACTTCTGCACTCAATTGGCCGTTTCTCGTTTATGACTTCACCAGGCAGAGCTTAACCAAATTGGATGCATTAGTAACTAAATACTTAAAATCGTGGATAGGCCTAGCTCATCCAGCTGACCCATCGACTTTATTCAGAACTTTTAACAGCTTTGGTTTAAACATAAAAAAGCCGTCGCTAATCTTTCAAAATGCAAGAATCACCAAGTACTGTATACTAAAGGAGTCAGAAGACAGTACCATCAACAAGTTACCGCAGTCTTGTATTTCAGTAGAAACTGAGTCGAGATTGGTCTTCTATAAATCCTTTCAGGTTGGTACCCATACTAACAGGGCAGGCCTTGGGCAGGAAAAGAGAAAGAGCGACAAGGAGATTTTAAAGGGCTTTGCTGTAGAAGACATGAACCAGAACTTTACACTTCATGCCCTAAACCTAGAAATGCAAAATGACTGGGTAAAAATGGGTGAATTCTGTATCCCTCCAGCTTTGAAGTGGAAATCCTTAATATATAGTTGGTCTCCTGAGTTACTCAAGTTTTATCTCAATGCAGTTCAGGCGACGCTTCCCGACCAGAGCAATCTTGCCAGATGGGGCAAGCAGGTAAGTAATACGTGTCTATCGTGTAGAGAAGGTGTCGGCACAGCGAAACATATTCTATGCGGTTGTAAGGTATTACTCGATGCGGGACAATACTCATTCCGGCATGATAAGGTCCTTCAAGTGATTCGGGAAGCCATAAGTTTATCCATAGCAAGAACAAAGAAGGGGTTAACTGGCGGTAATTTTCAGGTAGTCAAGTTTGTTAGAGCTGGTGCCACTAAGCTACAGAAGGGAACACCAAAGCCAATTTCAATCTTAGGTGCAGCAACTGATTGGACACTGCTGATGGATACATATGAAAAGCATTACGAAATGCCTTCGGAGATATGTACCACAGCCTTCAGACCGGACATACTTATTTACTCGAAAGTGACAAGACATGTAGTGCTTGTGGAACTTACTGTACCATGGGAAACAAATATCCCTAAAGATCACAATTATAAGTTAAACAAGTACTGCAATTTAGTCGACCAGATAGCAAGAAGGGGATTCAAGACTGATCTATTTGCAGTTGAAGTCGGTGTTAGGGGATTACCTGCGAAGTCGGTCTATAATTTCTTTAAGAATCTAGGATTGCCAAGATCTGCAATAAGCTCATTTATGGATAGAGCTTCAAAAACTGCTCTGGAGGCTTCTTATCGGATTTGGATAGGTAGGGAGAGGGAGGTTGAGCACGGGACTGGAATTGCTCCACGTCCTAACCAATCGCAGGTTAGCTGACGAGGCTTGACGCGAGCCGAAACGTCTGGCGCTTAAGTGAGCAACGGTGGCCACCGCTAGTCTCGTTCTCATCAATCCCTCTTCCTGTCTTGCAATGGGCCCGGATTTGCTCGGTGAAGCCATTGACTGCTGAGTTCTACACCTACGTGAAGTCGATAGTTTGAATATCTTTACAATTCTACGAATTTTTATTGAACACATTTTACACTAAAAAATTAAAAATGTACACTAATAATTTATCAAATCCTAATTGTGGATTAAACTATCTTATCAAAACGAAATATTATCTTATATTCTACTAAAAATATGTACACATAATTTTAATTTCTTTAATTAATACGAATACAGAAATAAAACTGTAGTTAGTATCCATTAAAAAGCTTAATGAAATTTCTCTTCGCATTTTATACTCGTAGAAATGAAAGTGTGTATCATTTTTAATTTGATACAAGACCATAAAAGCATTTTTATGGAATCTAATATTTTTCATTGATACATTTTACTGCTATGAACATAAAGTTGTTATTGATATTAATTTTCATTTTAAAACACGTTTCAAACAATTCTAAAATATGCATTTGTTGTAATATCGTTTTAATGAAATTATTTTCGGAATTAATTCAAATTGATCATTTAAAATTTTGTAAATTTCTCAATTTTTTTATTTTAATGCCGCCTCCATTTCCCCTAAAATAAATTAATGGATTTTATTTTCGTATTCAGTCATTTTATTAATCATTTAGCTGACATAAATATTTTTTTAGAATATGTTTGAAATATTAAATAAGTATGAAATAATAAACTTTGCTTTGTTTTTGATTTGTACTGATTGGCTCGGTAAACTCATACACGAACAAGTTACGATTTCAAAGTACTACAAATATAAGTGTATGCTTGATTTGCTTCGAATAATTGGAATTTTAATATTCATAAAGCCGAATCAAAAGTTGTTTTTATTAAAATGAACATGCGATAAAAAAAGCAGTCGACATTTTTTCCACTCCTAGTTCAATATATCGAACAACTAGCAGCCGCCCGCGACTTCGTCCGCGTGGATTTCAGATTCATTTTTACGCAATGAAAGGAAGCCTATTTTCTGTCTCAGGGTCGCAAGATTTCTGTGCCAAATTTTTATCAAAATAGGTTGAGAGGTTAAAGCGTAACAGACAGACAGACAAATAGACAGACAGATAGTCAAAGTTACTTTCGCATTTGTAATATAAATAGGGATAAAATTGGGAACCGTAAATAAAGGGGGACGCCGGCTGGCCATAGAATGTTAGGCCAACAGTGCACACATATGAAAGTACTATGTAAATATAGAGTAAATAGTCATTAGTTAACTGGCGAAAGAAAGGGTTTAAAAAAAGTTAGTGTTTTTGGGTAAATGCATATTTATTATTTTCCATCAGTAATACAATCTACGATTTCCACCATATTAGCTGTTGAAGGTTGTAAAAAGTATTTGTTTACCTGCTACGGCTGAACCCGGATCGTCGGAGTCAGTATTCATGATGAAGTTGTTTAGTTAAACGCACGAAATAAAACCGATCACTTTGTTGATGCAAGAAAAACACAATTACTTTTTGATATTTTGAACTTTGACAGTTGAATTGGCAGTTAATTTAGTGTTTCCATTGCGTAAAAAAATATCGATATTCGATTTTAGATCTATTCGATTCTAATATCGTTTTATAAAATAATGCAGCCTAAAATAATACGTTTGATTGATTCATGAAAATATTTTACTAAGATTATAAAATATTTAAAAGATAAATAGGATAATGACACTGAAATATATATTTTTTTTATTTTAGGCATGCTACCCCTCATGTCACGATCGTACGGGATCGTACGGGTATCTTAAAAATTGCAACCAATTATTCACCTCATCTCATTTCTGTAGATAAATTGTAAATGGTATTTTTATTTCTATTTTAGCTAAGATCCACCAACGTAATAATGTTCGATATTCTCTTATAATCGATTATCTGAAATTATATTTCTGTAGTGGCAACTCTTAACACACACGAGCCCGCCGCGGGTCGGCTCGATACACACGAATTTGAGCTTTACTTCAATGCTGATAGGGCGTAGATCAAGCGTAGATAGATTTGTTTACACATATCTGTCAAAAGGACGCAATTCCGGTGGGGTTAATAAATAGTTGAATTTCTTTTAATTTTTGTTATATTAACCCCAACTTTTAGCGACATACGAATAGCGCGAATAATTAAGAACGAATATTTTAGCTATTTTTATAAAATGGAAGATCGTGTGCACTTCTTGGCCTTATTCCGGCATCCCTCTTTAGTATTAAAACAATTGCCGCCGGACCGACCGTGATACGAGGCGAGGTACGAATTTTCATCACTACAGTCACGAACAAAAGTGTTTTGTATTTAATTGCTATTGTGTAACTAGTTGTTAGTGGTTCGCACGTAGTGAAAAATAAAACAGTGAGGAAGGTGTTCCCCTAACAAACGGTATCACTATCAGCATCTGCCTATTAATGTCCCACTGCATGGCAAAGGACACTTATTTGAAATCAAGTTTTCGTTACAAAGATGAGTTTTGGCTTAATCACCACGCTAGCCAAATGCTGGCGATCACAAAATCCTTCAAAAATCCTTTAAATTTATTTATTATCATTGAGGTCACGGTAGTTTTATTGGCAATGGTGGTGTCTTCGTTACAGAAAATTCTCAGTTAATAGCTTCACTGTCCCCTATAAAACTGTGGTAAAACTGCGACGAGAGAGAAACTATTTCCAGCACAATAGGTAGTCGCCAGTTCGCTAGTGGACGCAAAGCGCTCGCGCCGCCAGATGGCGCACCCGAATAAAACGTTTTATCACGACGAGTACGTATTGATAGTTTGTACTATACTAAATATTAACCCTATCATAACCAAAAAAGACCAGTTTCATTGATCAGCAAGGTACGAAAGGTAAATTATATTGCACAAATAGTGCTAAATTAGTCAAATTTTCTAAAACCCCAAACTTGTAAATATAAAGAATTATATTTTTAATCGATTAAAGGATTTAACATTGAAAAAACCCAAAACATTTTGTCACATCAAATTGCAACTATTACTTGGCAACTGCAGTTTAGTTTTCGGTTGACAGTTAAGACATATTTAACAATCAACAAATAATACGAGTATAGCATTTTTCTATGAATACTGCGAAGAAGTCATTATTTTTGTCGTAGAAAAGTTATCGTAAAGTCATAGAAAGAAAATCATAAAAGCACGTTTATCGGCACTCGTTCAGGCGACGTTGCTGCGAAGCGTCGTAAATTTTTATTTTCATTCGATATTATACTTGAATTAACACTAAAATTGCATAACACCATCATCATTTAATAGATTTTAAAAAAATATGAGTTCTAACATTAACGAGTTCTCCACCTCTCCAACTATACTTTACTAGCGGCCGCCCGTGACTCCGTCCGCGTGAATTTCGGTTTCTGCACATATAGGTATATACTATAACGTAATGCCTTCCTCGTCCAATGGACTACACAACACACAAATCGGACCAGTAGTTCCTGAGTTTAGCGCGTTCAAACAAACTCTTCAAATGTAATATATTAGTATAGGTTATAAGAGGAGGAGGATGTGATAAGAGGATTTGATATTGTAGGGCTAACAAGCGATATAGAAAATTATTATCAGTGAAAATGAATCTATAAAGAGACTACTTGAACATTATTCAGTTACTAAGATAGGAATGAAGAAACACCTCCAATTTCCAGACTTAGTACATGACTGTATCTATTTAATTTAGACCGGATATACATATAAATAGAAGTCACCATAGTTATAAAGTAGCTTGAGTATGGTTCAACAGCTTACCAACGCCTCACAAAAAGAGATTCAAAGAAGTCAATTCGAATAATCAAACACAAGGTACCCAAAAATAACAACAAATCACAGTAACAGAATAATAATAGGAAATCCCCACAAATAACAATATTGAGACTTCCTTGCTAGGAATTCCCACAAATAACATTGAAATACTTAGGTAGGGAAAGATTCTCCGAAGTATTCCATCGAAGGATATTTATTCATCTTCAAAGGCTGCCGCGACAGTCACTTTATCGCATTATTTTATGCAAATTCTCAGCCCTTGCTTTCTCAGGGGAAATTTGCTGAATGACCTGCATAATGTTTTGTATCTGAGGGGAGTGGGGAGTCTCTGTTAACTTTGTGAAGATTTTTATTAACTCTGGTGTGTGCGTGGGATACTATTATTTCAGATTGAAAGGAGTTAGAAAATAGACTTCCTACTGTAGGGAACTCTACTTTAAGAAAATAATGTTTTTATGCAGCCAGCCTGTGGAAAAACATTTGATGTCAACAGTATTTCGGTATTTCTTTTTATTTCTATTTATGGCAGAGGCGGCAGACGAGCTAGCGGGTCGCCTGTTGGTAAGCAATCACCGCCGCCCATGGACATCCGCGACACCAGAGGTATCGTTGATGTGTTGCCGGCCTTTTAAAAGAGAGTACGCTCGTTTCTTGAAGGTCCTCATGTCGTAGCAGTCAGGAAATACTGCAATAGTGAGATTGTTCCACAAAACTGTCGTTCGAGGCAAAAAGTTTCGGGAAAAACGCACAGTGGAGGACCGCCATCCATCAAGATGGTGACGATGGAATTTGAGTCGATTGCGTGTAGTTCGATGTAAGAACTCAGCTGCTGGCAGTAACTCAAACAGCTCAGCGGAACACTCCCCGTTATAAATGCGGTACAGAATACAGAGAGACGCAACGTCCCGCCGCAAGGCCAAAGGGTCCAGTTGACTAGAGAGAGCTGAATCGCCAACAATACGAGATTTAATATTTAAGAACAAACTATTTTATAAATATGGCTCTATCAAATATTATTTCAACAAATTACAATGCATTACGACTAGGAAAGATGTGCTTTACATGAAAAGGATACATATATTATTTATTATTTAATATATCTTCGTGGCGTGGATGCGGATCGCACAGGACCGGGATGGCTGGCGCACTTTGGGGGAGGCCTACGTTCAGCAGTGGACGGCAATAGGCTGATTGAATGAAAAAAATATCTTCGTTGAGAATACGAAACATGTTTACGGCAAAAATAAAACAAAACTAGAAAATTATGCAACCTCACAACAATAAAATTTCTGTTATGCGCAGGTAACCAGAAAGTTATTTATTTCGTCGAAAAATAATTCCATATGATACATGCCAACTACTTTGCAAATACATGGAAAATGGTATAATATACAAATAAAGAGGCTATTATGGACTTAAAGATAAAAATGAGGTATTTTCCCTTTGTTAAATTGTCCTGGAATTCGTCCCGATATAAATACAATGTTACGTATGTCCCTTTTAAGGTAAATCTGTATTTTCGTTCTGGCTATTCCACATAACATTGGGAGTAGGTACAGTTAGCGAGATGATATTAAGAGTAAGTCATGGAGTTTTAATGGCAGTCCATTCATTTTAAACTCTAGTTGAGTTTCCAATGTCTATGAGTGGTGGTATTCACTTACCATCAAGTAACCATCTGGTTGAAACCTACTTAAATAGGAAAAACAATAAGTATTGTGATTTTATAGCCTACGTCAAAATTCGCTATAATAAGAAAAAGAATAACTAAGCAGTAAAAACCACTGCTTTGATAAACGTAAACTAGCTCAAAACTTTGATAAACGTAAACGCTTAGCAAATAGTAATTAAAAAGAAAAACAATGAAACAAGACAAAATGACTTAGCTTTTGCAATCACCACAAGGCACGCGCGACCACAGCGCTAGATGTCCTATAATATTATGTAGGTAATTCAAGGTCGTTTACCCCCTTGGTGTAGAGGTGAGAGCGCTGGGCTCAAAAACCGCGAAGATCGTGGGTTCGAATCCCGCGGGGAACAACGTCACTTTGTGTAGGTTTGCTCAGTTTGATTACGACATTGCAGGCTTAAATCACTGTCCGGTAAGAATACGAAACATTTTAACTGCAGAAATAAAACAAAACTATAAAATAATGCAACCTCACAACAATAAAATTTCTGTTATGCGCAGGTAACCAGAAAGTTATTTATTACGTAGAAAACTTAATTCCATATGATACATGCCCACTACTTTCCAAATACACGGAAAATGGTATAATATACAAATAAAGAGGCTATTATGGACTTAAAGATAAAAATAAGGTATTTTCCCTTTGTTAAAATGTCCCATAATTCGTCCCGATATAAATACAATGTTACGTATGTCCCTTTTTAGGTAAAGCTTTTTTTTCGCTCTGGCTATTCCACATAACATTTGGAGTACAGTAAGCGAGATGATTTTTGTAAGAAATACAAAGAATCAGCAAAGGAGTAGAAAAGTAAGTCATGGGGTTTTAATGGCAGTCAATTCATTTTAATCTCTAGTGGAGTTTTCGATGTCTGCGAGTGGCGGTGTTCACTTACCATCAAGATACCATCCCATTGAAACCCACCTCTGCGTAGAAAAAACAATATTGTTATTTTATAGCCTACGTCAAAATTCGGTTTAATAATTAAAAGACTAACGAAGCAGTGAAAATAAATCAACAACTTCTTTGATAAATGTAAACTAGTTTTAAACTTTGATTAACGTAAACGCTTAGCAAATATTAATTAAATAGAAAAACAATTAAACTAGACAAAATGACTTAGCTTTTGCAATCGCCACAAGGCACGCGCGACCACAGTGCTAGGTCTCCTGTAATATTATGTAGGTTATTCAAGTTCGTTTACCCCCTTGGTGTAGTGGTTAGAGCGCTGGGCTCTGAAACCGCGAAGATCGTGGGTTCGAATCCTCCGGGGAACACCAACACTTTGTGTAGGTTTGCTTAGTTTGGTTAAGACATTGCAGGCTTAAAACACCTGATTGTTACCGGTAAGAATGATGATTCCGTACTTCGGAAGGCACGTTTGGCCATCCCGAGTATGATCCAAACTGTCTGGTTTCCCTTGTGTGGGTTGCGGAGGTCAAACGACAATCACTCCAATGTAATTGTCAAGCTTGTCAATTCAAGATCATAGTCGAAGCGGCTAAAAAGCAATGGCCGACGATGCAACCGGGAGAAGAAATAAGATGATGATGATTCAGTGTCGCTTTCAACACTCAGAGATACATACGTTTCTGTTTAACTGACAAATTCTCGCAGTTTATATAACTGTGCATAAACTCTGTCATATAGCTTATCTTTAACAAAATATGGGATGATATTATCGGTATTCGATATTTCAATATTAGTACAAACCACTTTAAAAAAATATTATATATTTTTTATCGTCGAGTTATTTTGTAATTTGATTTGCGTTTGATGTTTGCTATTTATTTTGCATTTTTTTTGTTATTGTATTATTGGCTTTAAAAAATATTGAATTGATTGTAAAAAGCCAAGCATACATAATTGGATGCCGAGCACTGTACAAATTAAAAAAACAATAAAAAAAGCAACTTAATGTTGAAAGCTGTAATTACCAAATTGGCGATTGCATCTCTCAAATACTTTTTTCTTTTTGTTCATTTACAACTACAACATTAAACACTTAGAAGGTTTATTTCAAAGAAAATAGTCCAAAGCTACAGAAAACTTCGTTCCACTTATGAAAATTCAATTTTTACTCGACGACGATGATACTACGAGTGCGGGGACTCCGGCTTAAGAGGTTGCAGTCCGCACACTAAGCGCCTTCACTTGGTTTTTCTTTTACTGTGATGAATGTGTGTGTGAAGTGTTTTTTGTTTCTTTGCACGCTCAAGAAATGGTTCGAATTAAAAAAATATATTTTTCCGTCGAACAGTCTATTTGTCGATTAATGTTTAAAGTTATACATAATATTACACTATGTGTACAGAAACCGAAATAGTTTAAAACATTTAGATTTCATAATGCTCTATAAGTAATGCACTTAATAATAACATTTTTTATTTACTTTGAATAATTTTTCATATAAAGATATCCGCTTTTAGCAGTATTTATGATTATAACTACTCAATTATAAACAACGTATTAAAAGTCACTTTTAAATAATTCGAAATGTTATTTTTAGTGCACAACAGATTCTTTTTTCATCTCAATATTAAAAATTTATCTCAAATAAATATTAACGAATGCAAGCGCTAGAGTGCTGAGACTGCACCCTCTTAATCGTAGCAATACACTTGAGTGGCTACGACTTTCGTAGCATTACGCCCATGCTACGAGGCTCCTGGACTCTTAAAATATCTAGAAGAATTTTTAAATGTACAAGCTTTAAACGTTGGGGAGAAGTTGTAGCTTTCAATTGGAATTTCCACGTTTTCACAGAATATATGCCTTACAGTTCGCAAAATCTCTATAGATAAAATAATTTAGTTTAGTTAATAAGATTTTTGAGATAGACCTATGTCTATGTGAGAGCATTTTTCAACTTATATCAAGATAAGAAATGGACACGTTTAAATGAAATTCCTTACATACATTTTTGAATTTACTTAAAATGTTTATTCTGTAAAGGGACCTAAAGGCAAATTTAAAAAAAACCGGCCAAGAGCGTGTCGGACACGCCCATGAAAGGGTTCCGTAGCTAAAAGATGGCCCGACTGCTTAAGACACCATTTAGTAAGGGCAACTGCACGTCATAAGTTGGTCGAGTTGTATAAAAATAACTATGTATGATACAGAGTTCGCTATAGTTTTCGTTGAAAGTACTTACTTGGAGGTATACAGGACATTTTTTTCAGAATTATTGTAAAAGTATTTCAAAAGTTAAGGGGGGGGGGACGCTCTAATTTTAACTTTGTATTAATATATCTCGAGACTGGGGTGTTTGATCCACATAGTTTCAAGGCAAGTTTTATTGTATTTAAAAATACCTTTTTAACGATACCCCACACGATGGGGTAAGTCGAATTTTGTTTTTCGGATTTACTTTTCGATGTATGGGAGGGGGGGTAAAAATAATTATTTTTCAATTATTTTAAAAACCGATTCTTGAATTATCACTATACATCTCTCCACCAATTTTCGTGGCAATCGGTTCAGAAACAGCGGAGAACGAGCCAGGACAGACAGACAGACAGACAGACAGACAGACAGACAGACATGACGAAACTATAAGGGTTCCGTTTTTTGCCATTTGGCTACGGAACCCTAAAAAGGCGTTGAAATTGTACAAAATATTGCGTGTATTTTATATATTTTTTTATATTCGTAATTACTTTATAACACACCAACTTCTTGTTGGAATAGGCCAGTCTCTATTACTTCAGGCCTCTCATAACATGATTTAGAGGTAGCTAAGTAAACTTACTAAGGAACTCCTTAGAACCTCATAAAATAAACTTAAAGGAGTTGAAATTACCCCGATTGTACTCCAGAGATGAAATGTGTAACAGGCTATTACTGTCTCATCTCGAACCGGCGAGTCCCAGAAATATTAAAAAAAACATGTTCACGAAAAATACACACAAAAACTTCTTTTTGAATGTGACAACACACTATATCTATTACATAAAACAATAAAAAAACGAAGCAAATGTTGAACGAAGCACGGACATGAAAATAATGGACATTATAATTATTGCTATTGCATCTCACAAATAGATTTTGTTATTTAGGTACTAGCCGACATCGGAACTATTTTGTTGCTCAACCATTTCGTAAGTCCATTTTTTTTATTCTACTCATTCTGTATATCACGTTTATGAGAATAGGCCAGTATTTTACTTCAGGCCTCTCATAACATGATTTAGAGGTAGCTAAGTAAGTTCCTTAGAACCTCATAAAATAAACTTGAAGGAGTTAAAATTACCCCGATTGTACTCCAGAGATGAAATGTGTAACAGGCTATTACTGTCTCATCCCGAACCGGCGAGTCCCTTATTGAAATTCATAAGCACATTACGTATAATTATGCCCTAGCTTTATGGTGCTCCCGGTTTAATATCTTTGCGTAAACTGAACGTGTGTGATAAACGTTTATGAGAATATCAATTATAAATAGATTATGTGTCGTTAGCTTCTCTAGCATGTGTGCATGCACTCTAAGCACAGATTAGATGGAACTTATTGATAGGATATGTTTTTCTGATAGGCTGATATATGCAGGTCTAAATCAGACTGACCAGCCGACCAGTGTATTAAAATTCCTTTATTAGTCTACATAGAAGAGACTAAAAAACAACGCGCTCCAGAATCAGTGATGGCTCTCATCAAGCTAAAATTAAAATTGCTTGGCGTCAAATTTCAAGAGCAGCTGTTACACGGGAATCGACTGAAACATGACCACGACCACTCAGTGTACGACGGAGAAGAAGAATAAAATAATCAACTTCTCTTTTATAACAATGAATACGCTACTAAGTTCTTGGACCTTGGAAAAACCTACACTTGAGATTTACACACGAACTTTCGCAAAAAATACTTTTAACAAAAGATACTTTGCATTTCACAAGTATCAAGCTCCTTCTTATGTTTCATAGATTTTAAACAAAGAACGCTTTTCAACCTCAAGTATTCTTTGGTAAACAAAAAATATCTGTATTCGACTTATCAAACAAATGTTCGAAATTCAAATAAAGTTTTTGAGAGTCCGATTCTTGAAAATAAAATCTCAAGATTGTTGACCTCGTCTGGTGCCGTTTCACATCAAACTGAATTTATTTTGAAATAAATTAGCAACGTTTGGTATTAAGAATTTCATCTTGAATTTGCACTGAAACCCTGTAGGGCTGTGTAAGGTGGCATCGGCGTATTAAATTAAGACAGATTCCTTTATTACATTTCCTTTTCACTTACATTTTACTTTACGACTCATTTATTAATTTTGATGCATAAACGTCTAAGTCATTACGGGGGTGCTATTTCAAAAAATTAAGAAGTTACTATGCCAGTACCGTCTCCGTTTTATATTTACCCTAGAATGAAATTGTATGCAGGTTTCTTATAAAGTTAATATAAATATTTTCTTCAAAATTTGTGTCACTTTTCTTAGCACAGCCCGTGCTTGTATTGAACAATCTGCACTTGGTAATTATTAAGGCCTTTGCCGTGCAGTGGGACTTAATAGACACATACTTTTATTTTATTAATTCCTCACTTCCCTCTTTACCGTACAAATATAGATATTTCAAAGTACGACAAGTAGTAAGACATAAGTTCAAGCATAGCTGGGCATTAACTCGTTAATCCGTTAATCGTTAATTAACGAAGTTAACATTTTGATTAACGGATTAACTTTTAAGTTAACTTTAAAAACTGTTAACGGACATGTTAACTTCCGTTAAATATGTAGAAGCCCGTTAATCGTTAATCCAATGCCTACTATTAACAACACGGCTCCGCGGGACGAGGCCCGAAAAACAGGTTTAGACAGTGCCGGGCACGGCGAGCGCGGCGCAATGCAGTTTAAATGGCGAAGGGAGTCAAGGGAGCATAAATAAATAAATAAATAAATAAATTCATTGGACTAACACACCAATTGCCTAGCCCCAAACTAAGCTCGAAGCTTGTACTATGGAAGCTAGGGAACGGATAGACATACTTAAATACTTTTATAAACATCCATGACTCGAGTACAAATGCCGATGTTCATCACACAAACATTTGCCCCTAGCGGGATTCGAACCCACAACCCTTGGTTTTGTAGCTAGGGTCTCTAACCACTAGACCAACGGGCCGTCAAAATCCCCCGAAGCATAACGAGTAACAACGATGATGACGAGGAAGATTTTAATTCTGTCACTCAGTCTATAGAAAAACCAAAGAGCTCCAACTCTGTTAAAATGTGGCTGGACATGAAATCGAAAGACTCGTTCAACGATGCTGCATTCTTCGGGGAATTGATATTTATAAGTCTATTTATTAAATACAATACTGCTGCGCTCAAGCGCTGCAGTAGAACGTCTGTTTTCCACGGATAAAGACATTTTAACACCAAAATGAGCTTCGCTTTCAGACGAGAACTTCAACATGTTAATGTTTATGAATGTGAATATGCACCTTATGTCCGACGATTAAATTACACATGATATTATTGTCTTTTATCTATTTTATAACACCACCATCTTTATTTTTCGTCTTATAATGATTGTACATGTTTTTAAAACACAACACGACATTTTTTGATAAAAAAATGTTCAAAAAAAGAAAATTAGACTGCAACTTTGTGGTCCATGGACCATAATGCGTAAGAATTTTTTTGTACGTGATGTCATTTCTATACTATGTAGTAGTAATGCCTCAATGGTTCCTAACCTGTTAACTTCCAGAACCTAAACCAACCAACAGGTTTTATAAGATCAATAACGCAACGATATGAAAGTGCATTTTTACACTTAGTTAACGGATTAACGATTAACTTTAACTTGCGTTAATTCTTCCGCAATGTAACGCTTTAACGTTTAACGAAGCTAACTTTTTTTGTAGCGGATTAACGATTAACGAAGTTAACTATTCTATTAACGGTGCCCAGCTATGAGTTCAAGGCATTTATTTTATTCACATGAGTTAATTTGTTTAAAGTGAAATGGTGAGTGAGGTCGCTCAATCAATTGGGGAGGGAATGGGGTCTTAAAGGCAGGCAACGCATTCGACTATAGTGCGGTTGTTAATGTTCATGGGCAGCAGTGATCACTTACCATCAGGTTGACTCTCTTATTCGTTTGCCTCCCTATAACATAAAAAAAGATAATGTTAGTACGCTAATTATCTCTCAATGTCATCGACAGCCCTACGCTCCACCGCTGGCCCCGTTCCTTGGTTACCACTGCTAGGTAATTCAAATTACATTCCCGACTCTAATTAAAATATAACAATCAAACGCTTTGTCTACATTTCTAAAAGGCATTAGACTCGCAACAATCTCGAATTGTCATGCTTTGACACATTTAATACAGGTTTAAGTGCGTCCCCCTCTCCGAGCGTAAACTCGAGTCGGGAAATTAAGTCTCAATTCGTTATACGATTGTGTTTATTTCATCCGAGTTTTATGTTTCTGTTTATGCCTCTGTGTATTCAGGAACAGCGGAAACTACTTCGCTGTAAGAGCAATAAAGGTTCGGTCTTCGAGTTTTTTATGTCATTAGGTACTAGCGACCCGACCCGGCTTCACACGGGTGCAATGCTGGTATTAAAGTAAACTAAGGAAGAAAACAAGTAAACCTTCTCTTAAATCAATGTATGTGTTAAAATAATCAGCATGAAAATTGGTTTTTAAGGTTTAATCGGTTAAAAAAGAGAGCTTTAAATATTTTAGCAAACATACAAACAGAAGGACGCAACTTTGTTTTATACTACAAGTATGTAGACAGAAGAATTACTTAGAACGCGACGAAAAGATCGTTCACTACCTACTGCTCAGGTGTTTCTAGTCGTACAAAGTAATTACATTAGTTGCTGGACGCTTTCTCCGAAATGTGGGAGTTTATACACATCTAATTTACGGATAATTAATCTCTGCGACATCGTTGGTACCTAACTGTTATAAAGGTTAATGAGCACAATTTTCAAGGATCCAAAGAAAAAACTTAGTGTAATTTGGTCAAAGAGCGAGAAAAGACGTTAGTAACGTATAGAACCTATTTGTGACTGATGTAATCGATTGTAAAAGGCCGCGTGGACGCAGCCCGATACGTTGGTCCGATCGGATCAGCACCGCATTCGAGTCCACTCTATACATACAGCTGAAGATGGGAATAAATGAGTGGATCGTCCAAAAGCGAGTGATGCTGAAGGGCGGTCACAACCCTCATTCCAGAGGAATATGACGCAAGGAGGAGGAAAGAACAAAATATTGGTATACAAATGTTGGCCTTAGTACCTAAATGTTACAAAGATTAAAATTAATTCGCCAATAAACAAATTTATAAATAAACTTAAAAAAAAAACATTTCATCGGTCAAACTAATTAGGGTTCAGATTTTTTCCTCCAAGTTAAAGGTCAGACTTATTTGGTCTTTCAGATTTTTTCACTTTTTTCGAAACCTTAGGTCAAAGGAGAATCATAAATCTATTCCAGGAAACAATTTTCTATCTACAAGAAACTTGACGTTAAAATGAAAAGAACGTGGAAAACATTTTTGTACTTAACGGTGTGCAGACAGCACACTAGCGCCGCAAATCGTTTTTATTTAATTGTAATGAATTTCAGATTTACAGATAAATATAACTCTCTGTAGTGCACTCAAGAATAACTTAATTGCACAAAATCTGTCTGGTTCCCCTCTATGGGTTACGAAAGTCTGATGGCAGTCGATTCACTGTAATAACCAGACTTGCCAAACCCTGGATCATGGTCAAAGCGGACCCCGCATAGAAACGGGATAAACGCTAGGAAGGAGTGCACTAAAGAATAATATTTATGATTTTATAAAAGTGACTTTTATTACATTGTTTATCATTAGGTTGTCATAATCTTGAATATTGCTAAAAGTGGACACTTTAAGCAATAATATGTAAGATTATGGCCATCTTTACGTAAGAAAAGTATTTGAAGCAGATTTCAAAAAATCATAAATGTTATTCTTTAGTGCACACAGGACATTTTCCTATCTAAATATCTTATTGTTTTTACAATCAAGAAAAACGATTGTCGGCGCTAGTGTGCTGTCTGCACGGCCATAAATAGGAACGGCAATATCGCCTCGGCCCTCTAAGAGATTGCTATCACGTTACAAAAGGCACTTTGTTATGCCTTGACAATGAATCTGTGAAAATTCAAATAATTTTCCACATGAATGCCAACATAAAATATCTAATTAAATAATAGGGATGATGACTCATATCACTATTAATTTTACAATACTATTTTTCTAAAAGAAGATGCTTTTAGTTATCTAATGAGTTGGTTTGTATTCTGACATTCATAAGATTTGTATTTTTAAATCACCTAAAAACAGTTATTAATTTCTCAATTGACTACAAAAATAGTGACGTCATAATAGAGTATTTCCATACAAGTTTCATAGTAAGAAATCGTTTTGACAGTTAATAAAAGAAAGTCACATGACTGGTGGTAGTGGTGGTGTCATCATCCCTATTGTTATTATAGGTTGTTTGTTACATGTTTATTTACGTCGAATCTCTTTAGTTTTAATGTTTTCTATAGAATGTCTATAAAATACTTACAATAAAAAATATGTTGACAGCAATGTATTATGAAGAAGAAATAGAGCATCAAAACCTCTCTAGCCTTTAATGTCAACTTATTATAAGGCGAGTTTTCATTCAATGTGGTTGAATATCATGATCATCTGCTATTTGTCATTGTAAAAAAAATATAGAAGCACTAGCGGCCGCCCGCGACTCCAACCGCGTGGATTTCGGTTACAGCACACATATTGATATACTATAGCTCAAAGCCTTCCTCGACAAATAGACTATCCAATAGATTTTTTTTTTCAATTCTAACCTGCACTTCTTGAGATAAGCTCATTCAAACAAACAAACTCTTCAGCTTTATTATATAAGTGTAAATTAACAATTGAACGAGAAGAAACATAGACGTTACGTTATTTCAGTGATTACCAAAACTCATAGATCATAAAGCGAGTCCTTTGAGTTAGTATTTTTTTCTGGAATATTCAGACCCAGAAAATGACCATGAGTGGCCTTTCGTGCCAGTTCAAACATTTACGTACGCGGAAACAAAAGAGTGAAGCAGGGTTACTACGCGTCGAGTTTAAATATTAGTTTTTTTTTTGGGATTAGATCGTATTTTCATTTTTTATACTTTGTTTTACTATATTCAAGTGTTTTAATGTGAACTTATTTAATAAAGTAATAGATTAATGATGGTTGAATTTTTATTGGAACATAGATCAGGGAATAAATATTTCTTTTAGTAAAAATTCTGATGTTCCACCTTTCAACTCAAAATAAACAATAATAACACCTTTCCAGCTGTTTTTCGGCCTTGTCGGCCGATCTTATGATCAGCCAGTACCTGGCTGATCATATTATAGTGCACAAGTAAGTGCGCAAGCACAGATGCACTCCCTATACCTTCACTCCCATAGTTCGGTGGGACAGCAATCTTACACGACCGTAGAGAGTTCAGGCGTAGGAAAAATGGCTTAGCGAGCCTTCTGAAGCACGGAGGTGCTCGAGATAAAAAATTTTGGTCACCCATCCGATTACTGACCTGTGCGAAAGTTGCTTAACTTTGCAATCGCAGACCGAGTGCGCTGTGCGCCATAGAGTTTATCAACAATACAAAGTAAAATAATTTAGTTCAGTGCAACTTTGCTCAATACAATTACAAACATACTAATGACATCGGACCAAAACTTTCCGAAACCCAGCTACGGCTATAACGTTAGCAGTTCCACCTCAAACCAACTTTCATCCCAAACGTACTAAATTAATGTCCCAAATTATGTTCAGTACACGAAAGCACCTACACGTTTTTATCTGAACCTCCCCTCATTTTGGGGCCTAAACAAAAAACGTATGATAAGAACTTTTTACCAACATGACCTTAACTCTCCCTTGTAGACATGGACTTAAATTGTTAGAAGTGCCCTGTTACCAGAAAAATGTGGCATTATTTAAATTTCGTGGTGTACGTTGGATGCTAAGGTTCCTAAACGCTGTACCGTGAGTAATTTTGGTACAATATCTGATTGCTTACCATCAGGCGACCTGCAAGCTCGTTAGATGTCTATGTCATAAAAAATAGGTATTTTTAGAATTGTTTTTAACTCATTCGTAAAAAATACTTTCAAGGTTTGAACCCTAGAAAGAGTGTCTGTCACTGTCAAAATGCTGTCACTGCAATAAGAAGCGACTGTCGCTCCTTATTTTCGTCCCGATTTTTAGAGATCTGAAGTCCGTCGAGGGCATATCTAACTATTATAAATCTATGCTTGTACGTACAGCCCTAACTGGGACCTCAATAAAGATAATAAAATATGTTATAGTATCGTCGGCTCCAGTGATACACGTATATTTCCCTGGAGATGGGGCCCGTGCAATTTACATAAAGCGCCTAATATTCCTCTGTCCGTATCGTAAACCACCCTTTACGACAAACGCTGATTACAAAAATAACGCGAGAAGTAAAGGTGTGCTGTTATTGTACAAAATAGTTTGAGGGTGTTGGATTTCATTGTGACCCTTTCACAAATAAGCCGCGATTTAGACACACATTAAAAAAAATAAAGAGTGATAGTTCCAAACTTTTCAATTATCTATTTTACATAACTTTTTATGTCCCAGGCAGCACACGAGCTAGCAGTTCGCCAGATCCGCCAGAAGCAATCACCGCCACCCTTGGACATCCGCGATACCTGAGATATCGCCGATGCGTTGCCGGCCCATAAGACCCCATACTTTAATCACTAGCAGAAACATAGCACAACGGTTACGAAATGCTATTTCACTGTGGTATTTTTTTATATGTAAGAGGCGGCAAACGAGCTAGCGAGTCGCCTGATGGTAAGCAATCACCGCCGCCCATGGACATCCGCGACACCAGAGGTATCGTTGATGTGTTGCCGGCCTTAACCCCATACCCTCCCCAACTGAGCTCTGGCAACCTTACTCAACAGCAGAAACATAGCACAACAGTTACGAAGTGCTACTTCACTGTGGTCTTCTGTAAGGTGGAGGTACTTACCCAGACTAGCGGCTCAATCGAGTGGAAGTTTCACTAAGCTCTACCTTTCTTAAAAACTTTGATAAGAGTATATAGGGTGATAGGAAATGCGATACATTCCTTAAAAATAAAACAGATAGAAGTATAGCTACCGCACAGTCGAGTAGACGGTAAAATATATGGGAACACTGCTGCCCATCCCCCGAGAAGTCGCTGAGCCGCATTTTACTATAATAACCAATGGAAAAATGGTATATTACTACATACGTATTTACAAAACGGCATCAATAGACAACCTCCATGTTTGGTGATCTAGAAAATACCATATTGTGAATAATTAAAACTAGTAAGCAAACGTTGTTTACATTAACTTTATTATGTAAACAGCGTTTTACCTTGGTCAATAATGCCACTGACCTTTAAGCGGAAAATTAAATAAAACAAACAGGCTTGATTATGACTAACACTTTTTAATATGAATCAAGGGCATTACAACTAACAAATATTAACAACACTGTTGCTTTGCCGGTAAAAAACAAACATGTATGTTTTAGAAATGTGTTTTAATTAAAGTCATTATTTTTAAATAATTAATAATAAGTACTACTCTTTCTCTATGAGTCTTATTCGTCATCACCGAGGGTCGTGATTATTAAATGATATTTGTGATTTTTTTTATTCAGAAATGACATAAAACTGTAGAAAGTCGTATATTGTTTTCTGTGCCAATCGCCAATGAAATTAAATAAGGGGCTTGTCATACCACCAAACACGACCAAACAAAACTTAAACAGAATCATAAAATAATCAAACACATTAATCACTTAACTCTTCATTTCCATGAAGAAGTTTTACTGATTCTAAATGTGACTGTAATTTGGTACAAAGTTGCGTAAAGCACCGCAGAGCAAAAGTTAAAATCACCCAGACATAAAATGATTTAACATGTCTCTTTGATTTGACTTTACAAAGTGACTGAATTACAGTTTTACACGCCACTGAAATAATGAAATAATGTAATCATATTTTATTGTAATAAGCTCGCTAAGTATTCGCTCGTTTGGACTTCACTGTAGTCTGACTTCACTGTAGTGGACTTCACTGTTGTGTCTGGAGGGGTTTTCCGCAATAAAAATTATTCCATCAAACTAGCAAATCTTAAAGTGAAATTTTATCTTTAGTATAGTGCATGAATGTTTATGGCGAAGAAATTTTGCATGCAGATAGTCTGCATGCAACATTTCTTCGGCTGTATTTTGATTCCAAACGGTGCCTATAAATCATTTTTCTCTTGTGGAGTTCTTTCTCGAAACTATGTATGTATTTCTTCTTTCATACGGTAGCAACTATACAAGCGGCATATTCGAGTGAATGCTCCACTGTTTTCAACCCCTCTTGAGAACGAATAAACGTCTGATAAAAGTTATTTAACCACTTTCGGTTGTTACATCAGAGTTTTACAGAAATTTCAACCGCGCGTGAGGTCGTATCGTGAACAAAGTGATGGATTGTTTAGTAAATCTTGTATCTGACAAACAAGGAACACGCAACGCTTAAAATACTGCAACACACGCCATCGATTCATGTGAGCAATGTAGTGTACAGTATGGACTAAATCTATACTTATACTTATACTTACTAATATATAAAGCTGAACAGTTTGTTTGTATATTTGTTTGTTTGAACGCGCTAATCTCAGAAACTTCTGGTCCGATTAGAAAAAATATTTTTGTGTTGCATAGTCCATTTGACGAGGAAGGCTTTAGGCTGTTGGAAATTGAAATCCACGCGGACGAAGTCGCGGGCGGCCGCTAGTATTTATGATAAATCTTCTAAATCTTTTATTAAACTGTCTCATAACATGGGATAAGCAGTCTCTAGTTACTAAAGGCTGTGCTGATTGAATCCCAACAGAACTTATTTTGCACGCACATTGAGTTCCAGATTTAAATTGTGACCTAAATTCTTTTGAAAAAGTATTCAATCTTTACACAACACTAAAATCAAAGATTGGTCAAAACTGTAAACAATCACATAATATAACTTAGAATAACACTTAAATGAGCATGAAAGTTAGTACCTAACAGCTCAGCTGTAGCACTCTTTGCAGTAGTTGAAGACATATTTCTCAACCACAAAAGCAAAAATTGTTATTACTAATTGGGTATCTCTACTTCTATAATATATGTAGGCACGCGGTACATATTAGAGTTTTACGTCTATGTTCAAGGATGGCTTGGATTAACACGGAGATATAATTGCACAACGGATTGTAAAATAACTAGACATTCCTCAGAACGCGTGGTATATGCGCAAGATGCCAACCCATTATTTAATTGGACCTTATCCCGCACGATACAACCAACGATCTGAGTTACGTCAAGCGAGCTGTCACTTTTCCCGCCAACCTTCGTGGCCAACCAGCCAGTGACATTCGCTTCCCTCCAAAGAGTTCGGTATTCAAAATTCTAACCACAGAGTTTGGTATCGATTATTAATGTTCACAATTACAACTGCGCCGGCATATATATAATCAAGCTGAAGGGTTTGTCTGTTTGTTTGTTTGTTGAACGCGGTAAACTCTCGAACCGAATTGGAACCAGTTGTTCATTTATCGAGGTAGGCTTCAAGCTATAATATAACACTATGTGTGCGGAAACTTAAATACACGCGGACGGAGTCGCTAGCGGCCGCTAGTGTTTGTATAACTGACTACAGTAAGCAAGCCAATTAATCGATTATGCTTATAAACATGAATTGCGGATCCTTAAATCTCTGTCTTAACCGTTTCTAGGTCAGCAGGTTTATTAGGAATTAATTCAGATTCTTCCCTCACTTAATAAAGCAGTTAACATGTTTACGTGAGGGGATGGACATAATTTTCCCTTTATTAATTCAGTACTGGTTCTGAGAAAATATGATTTCCCTCAGGGTTCGGCCGCAGAGAAGTTTCGGCAGACCTGAAAGATGTGAACTGTCTGTATTGGTCTTGAAGCTCGGGGGACCAAACGATTGCGTCTATGTGTATTTGATGCCGACAGTTTAATTGGAGGCGGCATGAGGCTGTTGAGAAAGACGTCGCATCTGCTTTTGGAGAAGTTAATGCTTAGGCACCGTGGTGATCACTTTCCATCAGACGTCCTTAAGTTACCAGGAAACCCAAAATCGATTGTCTCCTTTATTCCAAGAAGCAATCTTTTTACATAAATTTTCCAACGCTTAAAACTGTCTTCACCATGACCAAAATACCAAATGATAATGCATGGAAAATTGCATCTCCATCTTCTTAACTATCAGTCAGTGTTGCAGAACTAAAACATAATCCTATGATTTATGTTGTGGTTCTGCACCATTTATTAGATCTTACCTTACAAACAAAATTGTATTTTTAAGTTGTTTCTTACGAATGAGGATTGAAATTGAAAAACGTCCATACATCAATTTTCTTACAAAGGTAAAGGCTTTGTAAGAAAATTGATGAGTAAGAAACAACTTAAAAATACAATTTTGTTTTTAATTTTAATTGTCGAATATGGCCACCCTACCTACACTACTAAATTTACGTTCGCTGACAGAAATTGCATACTAAAGTGTAAGTTGACGTCAAACTTGAATACTTTACGACTTATTTTTAATCCAAGTTAGAACATGTTCCGTCGATCGTGGCTAATATACCTACTGGGAATGACGTCTTTGAATAACTTGATCTTTTGAACTTGGCAATCAAAAGTTTTTTCATCTTTTTTTAGGTGCACCAGAACACAAAAAAAATAAATGGTTAAATTATGTATAATATTAAATACTTCGGTGTCCAATTTTATCTGTCAAGCAGCGATTACCATTCTATAATACAAAATTAATAGCCGAAACAGCGCACTCACACAGCTTGATAATTATGTAAGCAAGAGATTGGCTTTTAGTGTTTATCTAGTTTTAAGGTAAAAAATCCAGATTCTGGAATGAAATAACAATTGATCCGATCACAAATAAGAGGAGAAGAGCTTAGTGCAACTCTAATCGAATGAGCAGTTACTCTGAAGTACCTCCAAGTAAAAGAAGACCACAGTGAAGCACTTCGTAACTGTTTTTCTGAGTCTCGGCTGTTGAGTAAGGTCACCAGAGCTCAGTTATGGTGTATAATGATTTTTTAAAGACAGGCAATACATGAATGACCTTTGAGAAGTTAATGATGTCCTTGGGAGGCGGCGGTTGCCTCTCGGTAACACAAAAGAAATATGTACATTGTACAATAATGTACATTACTATAGGCCATTGCAGCTTAGATGATTTCAGTGACAGGTATACTTCTTATACGAAATTAAACTTTATTTCAAGGCAGTAAGAGCTCGACGAGCTGTTTACATGATTTTCCATGGGGTGTTAACGCTTTAGAATAGTGTCAATGGGGGCGTTTGGCCGAAAAAAGAGTTTGCGAGCGTTTGTAAACAAAATGGCGATTGTTAGCGCGAACTGTACAGTTTTCGGCCAGGACGTGTTTGCTAACTGTCAGTTTACTGTGTTACCGCTAAACAATCTCCATTTTGCGCTAACAATCGCCATTTTGTTTCAAAACGCTTGCAAACGCTTTTTTCGGCCAAACGCCCCCATTTTTCCTTTGAACCGTCATCTGTCACCGGGAAAATCTTAGGTGAAATAACCTATACTAGATATTTCATCACGAATGTTCAATGTTCATGGTGTATTATCCTTATTAAAGTTATATAAGTGAGCACTATAAGAATAACCTTGACTTGACTAGCGGAAATGGAAAAGTTATGTTATTACCAACGTAATAAACTACATAACATCATGCTTGGAGTAAGAAAGCGTGTTTCCATGATGTTTTTCCGTGTTTAATGACGTTACGTGTCCAGAAGACCCGTTTTTTATAGCGGTGACTTGTTAATTTAACATCCATCCAGACCTTATTATTATTTACAACAAGCCTCTTAGGTTTTGGGTAGTCGTCGTGTTTAATCGTGTTTAATGTGATTTTTTAACAAAATTTGTTTGTAAGAAAATTTTTTTTTTTCTGGGTGAACCTGCAACAAATATAAATTTTACAAATAAAAACGATAAGTTCTGGCATAATTAGCTGTGAACTGCACAGTTAAAAAGCCAGTCCTTGTCAAGACTAAAAATATTGATGGAGACTAAAAATAAATAGTAATACAAAATGTTGATTATAGTCTAATATCTAATCATCTTTAAGAAAGCTATACTATGGTACTCACTAAATTGATTTAAATTGAACCATACAAGGCCTTTATTCTGTTTTCACGAACTCCCAAAACTCAGATAACTGATGATAAATTTCTATGAACTCTGGTTTACGAATGATAAAGTGGCAATGTACCAGAGTTTTGTGTATCATATCCCACGGGGACAGGAGTTACGACTTCCCAAATTAAAGCACCGGTAGTGTTCATGCCAAGTTGATTTTAATCAACTGTAAAGATGTTGCTATAATATGTAGTTGTTATTATGAATTTGACTGATGAGGTTTACCTAGTGCTTTTTTTAAGAACCTTATAAAGGTAAGCAGTTTTGCTCTTCTGATTTGAGTATGACGGTAGTGATAAAAAAAGTTTCTGTTTTACAAATGAAAATGGATTCCTTAAAAATCAAATCAAATCAGATGACTTTAACATTTTCTGGTTCTTTACTTAAGAGAATCTTTGAAAATTAAATAGTTACTCAACGGAAGAAACTTGGCTGCTATATTCACAACATTGTTCTGCGAAATAAATTAATACTAAAACCATCTGTGTTTGTAAGCACTGGACGCAGTCGTAAAGTACACTAGATAATAAACCACTAGGGTATCCATATGCCATATTTATATTAGTCTAGAGGGACTTACCTCGATTTTCGTTTTAGCAAACTACAACTGGCCTTTTTCATTGCTGGCGTTGTGATTTTCAGTGCGATGGCACACTTTTATCGTCTAAGGAATAATAAACCTCGTATAAAAACTATAAGGTTCCTGATCGTATTACTGCCATCTGTTTTCTAAGATGAAATCTGTCCCCAAAATATTTTTATCTATGTTCATGTGGACAGTTCTTTTCAATTATACTTTCTATCAATATCTTAAATCTAATGCATACAATTTTATGTATTGACGGATTTAATCAGGCATACTTGTACATTTCTTCGGAAAGTGACCTTACTTTTACGCTGACTCAGCGGCCCGAAGTGTATCTCCACAGGTGACTTTTCTTTTACAATATATTTATGTTTTAATGGCATTAAAAATATCCCTTTTTTTGTACTCAGAGTCAAAAATTACCTAAAAACAAAAATTCAGTCCTGAATATCCTCTTAAATACTAAAATGGTAGTCACCCTACGCGTGTTGTAGGCAGGGTGCACCACCCGTACGTTACAGTTGAGTTCGTCTACTATCAAATGTGTTGTCGTCTTCTGCAATAACTACATACCTATGTCGTTACAAGAAGAGCAATTTGATTGAAGTCATTTATTTTATATTATCTTCTTGTCTTTTACGTAGAAAGAGTTATGTAAAAGTATCAGCCTTTTAATGCCACTGTTGATTCTGATGTCTGTAACACAAGTGCTTAAGCTTCTTAACACGGGGTCAGATCAATGTATGTGATGTTGTGAAATATTTATTTATTTTTAATGTTCCTGCAGGGTAAACGCCTCTTCAATCACTTGAAATCATGTTTTCGTTACAAAGCTGGGTTTATGATTAATCACCACGCTTGCCGAAGCGGAATGGTCATCACAAATCCGGGCTGTGTTCGGAAAAACTGAACCCAGGACCTCGAGATCACGGCCTGGTTGCCCACTAGACCAACGAAGTGTTAAGAGCTTTGTCCCAGGTAAATAAATTAAAATTTCATTTAAATATCAGTTTTGTAAGTAGCTTGATCCTTTCCTCAACGAGAATATGATGGTAAAGCTTCCATTATTTAACTATCATCTTCTTGCCAAATGTCACCGGTGAAATATATTACAAAAAAAAGTTTGGTCTCATCGAGTCACAGTCACTTAATTCCTTGCTATCACATAAAACCAATTACAAAAAAAACCTACCGCCGAACTATAACTCACTATGAGTAAAAACTTGCTATATGAATAATTAATATATGGATACAGCTGATGATAAATGATGCCGAAAAAGGCCTACGTGATAAACCAACTTCCTCATAGGAGATTTCCATGAGTTAACTGACGCTACCTTGACCCGCTCGCCTGAACCACCATACCTTGGAAACTATTTATAACATTCACAAAGTAAATTAAAGTATCAGCCTATTAAATTTATACTGCATGGGCAAATTCTTCGATCATTTAAGATCATGTTTTTGTAATAAAGATGGGTTTTGGCTTAATTACCACGCTTGACAAATGCGGCATGGTGAGCAATCCTCAATCGAGATATACAAAAAACCAGACATAAATTTTGCCCAAATCCGGAATTAAACCCAGGACCTCAATACCACGGCCCGGTACTTAAAACACTAGACCATCAAGGAGTAATATTATGAGTATAAAGTAATGAATAAGGTGTATCGTAATCAAAGATAGTGTCAATGAACTACAGTAATGATACTCGTATGTGAAAGTCAATTTCTTACAGTCAAAACTCACAACGACAAAATTATATTGAACTTTCCACCATTATCAGATGATTCATTGGTGAAATAACTGTCCATTCTACTTAATGACAAATCATCGCGTTGATTACAATCGAAAGATCATTCGAGATGTCTTCCTGTAATTATGTTAATGTAAGAGTATTATTGTTTAAAAATTACAGGAAATTCTTTCTGATAACTGAGTAAATACCACAACACTAGTGATTTCTTTTATAGGAAGTAAAAGGGCATTGACTTGAAGCGTTAATTATGGTGTAAAGGGTCACTTACAATTTCTCAGTATACATTGTATGAAATACGAGATATAACTATATTTTCGCTCGCGAAAATCTTGCTTACACCATTGAGGTATTACTTCTACGTATAGAGTGGACACCTCAAAGAAATATTTTCCTATTGCTGTCCTATTGCAAATGCCGTCTTGTGTTTTAAAAACATACACAAATCATTATAGGATGAAAAATTAAGCTAGTGGCGTGTCATTTTATTGATAAAAAGACAAAAATTACTAAATTATCCGCCGTCCCCTTCCCTCGAAGTTGACACATAGAGTTTGTTCTCGATGTCCAATCTATTCAGAGTAGTAATACCTCAATGGTTTATACGAACTTTACGACATACGACTTTTTAATCACTTATTATACTGTTCGTAAATTAGTGAGTTATCACCCAGAGAACAGTATAATTAGTCGCCCGTAGCATAAAAGGCACAATAAGCTGTTAAAGAGAGGTAGAGAATAGTGGAACTTCCACTCGAATGAGCCTCTTGTCTGGGGAAATACCTCCTCCTTACAAAAGACTACAGTGAAATAGCTTTTCATAACTACTGTGCTATGTTTCTATCTTTTCTTAAAGCTGAAGAAATTGTTTGTTTGAACGCGCTACTCAGGGAAGATCTGGTTTAAATTGAAAAAAATATTTTTGTGTTAGATAGTCCATTTGTCGATATAATTGTCACTATGTGTGCGGAAACCAAAATCCAATTGGGAAGTAGTCGCGGGCGGCCGCTAGTATTTAAATATGGTCTCCAAACTTAGTACTTATGCAGCAAGTGTGAATACAGCATATAGGTTTTAAAATCCATTTGGCGTGTTAGGGTTTGAACTACCAATATCACGTATATGAAGCGCCTTTATTTACCAAGGGGCTAGCAATATTTTATAAAAACTTTTAATTAAAACAATACGTTACATGCAGCTGGTAAAAATCCAAAACGATAGCTTTAATTAAACGAGAAGTGAAGTCACGTGACGAGGATCAATCAGTTTAAAAGTTGTGGATTATTCCAGCGATATTTATTATGCACAAAGTGTTCGTCGGATATTTCGTCGAAATTTTCCATCGGCAAAAAACAAGATTTTTTTTTTGTGCGCGAAATTGGTTTTGGTTGGTACGTGTTAAAAATGTTTTTGATGTAAATCGATGGGATTAGCTAGTTCGTTTATGTTTTCAGCCAGTGACTTTTCATTAGAGATCGTTTGGGGGGATTTTACTATTTTTTATTGACCCTTTTAGTGGATTGTTTAATGATTCCGATTATTTCATCGAAGGTCACATAATTACATAATAATAACTAATTCACACAGAATTTTAATAAGTTGAAAAATGACGGACCTTTTCGCATATTGAATAACAGACTGCAAAAAAACAAGATTTATCCCCATTCCCAACATTCAAAGATATTATTTTCTTTTGTACTTATTTATTTACTTTGTTCTTTAAATGCGATCTGTAGATACCTTTCAAAGTACCCTTATTATTTCTTCCACGTTTTCCTCCAGCCGTTTGATATAAGAACAGATGACTGATTTGACAAATGGAATCCGGAAGAATTCCTTTGGACCTTTTCAAATTAAGGAAGGGATCTTATTTCAGTGAAAGAACCGGACGAGACCTCACCTCTTAGAAGCCAGAGTCATTTTCACTTAACTTTCTCCGCCAAATTACGAATACGGTGCCATAAATACAGTTGGATTCGGAGATCAGACGGTGAGTCGCCTTTTTGCCCTGAATGCTGGTAAAACGTGACGTCCGCAAATACTTTAATGTTACAAGATAACGATACATTTTTTCGTGTTTTTAGGTTTACGAGCTACTACAGTATATTTTCTTCTTATTTGGACCCACGGCTTTGCCCGCGTTATCAAGATTCCTTTTTATCTCATGAGATCATTTTAATATAGATAAGAAGTACCATGTCACGTGAGTTAGCCCATACCCTGCCTGTATACCAAATTTCATCAAAATTAGTTGTTTCAGCATGATTGAAGGACAAACATACAGACAATCAAATTTTCACATTTACAATATTAGTATGATGATAAGCAATCGAACATGCGTGCTGTGCCCGGCAGATGTTTTTTTTGTATTTGTAAATTGAACAATATTCTGGTCCGTCATTTTATTAGGTCATGTAAATTAAAGGGATATAATTAGTGTGTTTGCAGAAGCATAGAAATCCAAATCATCTGAGTACAGCCTTTATATATGAGGCTTATGGTTTAAATTGATCAATTTGACCAAATGACATTATATTTAACAAATTCTCAAGTACCAATAACTCCTTATTTCACATAAGCACCTGTAAAGCTATTCGGAGGTAATAACCTTATCCCGCAACTTGTAGAATGGACTTAGGTTCCTCATAAAACTCGATAGTCATTCACACCTCACCCTTTCCCCGATTCAAATAACTTATCTCAGGAGTGTTTTAGGGTACCGTGGTAATAATAAATAAATAGTAAATTCTTTTGACTAACACCTGGCCCCAAACTAAGCTCGAAGCTTGTACTATAGACGCTAGGGAACGGATAGACACACTTAAATACATTTATTAACATCCATGACTCGAGTAAAAATCTCGATTTTCATTCATTACACAAACATATGCCCCTAGCAGGATTTGAACCCGCGATTCTTGGTTTTGTAGCCAGTGTCTCTGACCACTAGACCGACGAGCCTGTCAACAGTTTTGTGTGTGAAGAGAACCTTTCTTTTATTCTTTTTTCCTTTAAAATATTGTTCGAATCCCGCTATGGGCAAATTTTGTACTCGAGTCTTGTACTTGAGTCATGGATTTTTATTTAAGTGTTTCTATCCGTTCCCTACCATACATGGAACAAGCTTCAGCTAAGTTTGGGGCTAGGCAACTGGTGTGTAGACCAATGGATTGTTTTTTCTTTCTTTTGCATTAAGCCAAAATATTAAATTTGTTATCATAAACAAAAGCAGCTCCCTCTGGGTACTTTCTGATGACACAGACATTGAACATGTAATAATTCGTAATTATAAAAAACGCATTTTTATATAAATCATACTGAACCAGCCCAACATAATTCTCGGCAGGCTTCATCGTTGTTCGCGAAGTGCGAGTGTTTATGTGTAAAGTTGTTCAAAGTTCCGATGTCGTATCGACGTTCGACACTCGACTCGCATCGTTTCGTACCGTTTCTTTATAAAACTTGTCTACTTGCCCGTTTGAACTCACTCAGGCCACTTAGACTAACTTGAAGTTATTTTAGAATCGCTTTGACGGCGTGTACAGAGGTACATAGAATTTGTAACAAAATATACTGCAAATATTTCAGTGGAAATGAAATAAAACTATGAGTGCGGAAACCGAAATCCACTCGGACGGTGTCGCGGGCGGCCACTCGTTTTAACTAAATCTTTAAGTAATTTACTAACTAAAAGCCATTAATTTAATTTATCCTTCTTTCAATTCCTCATAAATTACTAATGTTAATGCACGGACATTTAATGAAAATTAAATTACGCAAATTATAACCGACTTACAAACCTATATTGTTTGTAAGTCGGTCAGATTTCATATTATGTTCTAGGAAGTTACAGTCCTACAACCTACCTCAGAATGAAAATCGAACCTGTCAATTACTGTAGGAACACACTAGGCGAAAATTAGGCACCCGAAATTCGGCGGCACTGCATTTTCTTTACAAAATTACGCATCATAATTTCGGCATGGGGTGTCATCTTCCTTTTAAAAGTGTGTCATATCATGAACACGGCGGAACTTAAATTCAGCCGCGTAAATACGGACGCGAGAGCGATGGTGGCCTAGTGGTACGGACGGCGCCTCACATACGTGAGGTCCGCGGTTCGAAACCGGCCCCACACCTCTGGATTTTTCGAAATATATGTGTGGATTTGTGCCATTAGCTCGGCGGTGAGGGAAAACACCGTGAGCAAACCTGCACATTCAGTGATTTTTGAACTAAACAGTTAGATCTGAATGTGTAACCATGATCCAATCTGTCTGGTTCCCCTCTATGGGTTACGAAGGTCTGATGGCAGTCGCTTCACTGTAATAACCAGACTTGCCAAATCCTGGATCATGGTCAAAGCGGACCCCGTATAGAAACGGGATAAACGCTAGGAAGAAGAAGAAATTCGGACGCGTTTTTTCCGCATAGTGTGTTCTTATTCTAACTTATTATTGGACAACAATTCCTCTTAGGCGGTAAAATACATAAGAAAGACGCACAATAGCTTTTGTATCCACTCTGTTTATTCAGAAACAAACTCATGGGACAATCGACGGAACTACTTAAGGTAAACAAGTTTGAGCTTATTGTGATGTTCATCATCATAAATATGTACGAGAGTAGATTTAATATGCCCCGACACACAAAAATAGTGGCATTATTTTGATTAGCGTATCGTATAATCTTATTCATATTGTAATTGTGAAAGTTTGTTTGTTTGGATGTTTGTCCGTCAATCACGCTAAAACTGCTTAACGGATTTTAATGAAATTTTGTATACAGGCTGGGTATTGGCTGACTTACTTCTTATCCCGATTAAATGCTCCCATGGGATAATCCAAAATCCACGCGAAGTCGCGGGCGGCCGCAAGTAATAAATAAATTTCTTGGACTAACACACCAATTGCCTAGCCCCAAGCTGAGCTCGAAGCTTGTACTATGGAAGCTAGGGAACGGATAGACATACTTAAATACTTTTTTTATAAACATCCATGACTAGAGTACAAATCCCGATGTTCATCACACAAACATTGCCACTAGCACGATTCGAACCCGTAACCCTTCGTGTTGCAGCCCGGGTCTCTGACCACTAGACCAACGGGCCCGTCAACCGTATGTTGGTTACTAAAGTTACTCCTCATATCCTAGGTAATAACGGAATAAATTGCAAGTAAAGCGACCTTCGCTTCAAATTACAGGGTCTGTGTTAGAGCGGGTAAAGTATAACGAGGGCATTTATCTTATTATTTAAATCTACGTTGTTCGAGTACGTCAAAATTTTGACATGATTTGTATAATGGTTGAAGTTAATTATAAAAGATGTTTTGTACAGTGGACATCTTATTGTATGCAAATGAACCTATTTATTTGTAAATACAAATGCCTTGGTGTTTTTTGTAACTACGTAACGTTCAAGATACATGTTATTATTTTTAGGATGATTCCTAAATGTTATTTATGTACGACAATTTTGACGGCACACTTACGGGCCTTAATTTCAAAACGCAAACTGATTTATTCGATCATAGTTATGATTATACAACTAATGGAATGTTTATTCCTCCCAAATAGTACGGTAGTAAACTTCGATAAAATTATTCCTTTTGAACGAAAACTACTCACATTCAAAATGAAGCGGAAGCACGCGGAAGTTAATCAATTAATAATGTGTGTGAGTGACAATATTATGTACTACTGGTGTAGGTTACGGTTGATATTATTTTGTTCCTATAAAAGAATTCAAAATTTTTTTATAGGAAAAAATAATTTAGGACGGTAGTGATCAAATCTAATGCTTTCTTTAGGTATGAGAAAGGATTTTGTTTGACTATTTGCCAGTTAAATTGTAAGATCAGTTTCTATTATGTATTATTATTTTTTCCTCAACCAACAACAATCGTAATACTACCAACACAATACAAGTATGATAAGTAAGGCAAGTACATCGATGTTGTAACCGATTGACCACTGGTGCATCGCACGCGGTCAGTTCTTAGTTCACCGGCGCACACGCTCACCTCCGCACGCGAAGTGACTGCGCAGGCGCGATGTCTCCGGCGTTCGAAATTTAAATAATCCGAACTGGCAACTTACGAATTCGAACAGAAAAATTCGAAATTTTAAAACTTCAGAGAAAGGGAACAACCTCTTTCAAATTCGGACAGAAATATTGGAATAATTTTAAATTAATTCCATTCCAAATTTAAATTAGAAGTCGACCGCTGATTTGGTCGTTATTGTTTACATTGCGCACCGCAAACCGCGGTTTGTGTTTGTGAAAGTGTTTTATTAATGAAAATAACACTATAATTTTTTATAAAAGTGATTATTTAGTGAAATTAGAAACATAAAAATATTCACGTGACTGTTACATGATTAGTCGAGTAATTCTGTAATGTGCTAAGTTTACGTTGTTGATACAAAAATGTCGTCGGTACCTTTAGTTCGGCGGGCGATCGCTGGGGCGGCTTTGGCCCATGGTGCTTCAAGTCCTACTCCAGAAGCTAACCCTTTGGTTGTGGAACCAGGTCAGGAAAGCCAATGGACACCAGCTGCATTGGAAAGGGCCGGATCAACGTTGAAAGCCCTTAATCGGATGGCGAAGAGACCTCCGGTTCATCTTCTCTTTGAAGATATTGGATTCACTGTGAGCTCGCATAAAGGTCAGTCTTACAACAATTTGACATTCTTCATCATATGAAAATAGTAAAAGCTAGTGACATACTACTACAATGGTGACATTAGGCTGCTTTATTAAAGTCCCTTCAGCGGTCTCATCAGTAAGGAAATAGGTAAGCGGGTAGGTACGTTTATTTACCGTATAAGTTTTATTTGTTGACTAGGAACATTTCAGTAAGTAGGGATAAATACGCTTTTTTGTACTAAAATATGTATTCGACCGATCGTGTTTAAATTGAAAATGGCTATCCGCATTGAACAAAAAAATTATGGAATGGGTACCTACATAATATTATTTCTTTGTACAACTAAAAACGTATACAAAGAAATAATCGCAAAAAATGCAGTTGATTTGAAATTAGATTTTATCCTTTTTTCAGCTTGGTCTAAAATCGGTAACAAAAAATGACATGCATCTAATCTTTTCGATCAAGAAACACAAATTACATGTTAGAATGTAATTTAAACATGTAATGACCTTTAGAAGACTTAAAGTTATTATTTTATTTTAATTGGACAAACCATTTTAATAATCCTCCTTTAGTCGTATTCCTCATTACTGAGGGTCGTAATCATTGTATGAAATGAAACATACAACAACTCTCTTGGCAATTATAATGGAGTGGTTTGCCATTGCCTTCTCCATTCTCTATTTCACTCTCTCGTCGTATGAAGGTTTCCTCACGATGTTTTCCTTCACCGTACAGCTGGTATGAAATTACGCACATAGATTTAACAAAAAACCGAGTTGCGTGCCTGACCAGATTTGAACCGCCGACATGTGAAGCGGCGCTCTTACCACCACGCTACCGAGCTGCTAATAATATTAATTTCAATAATATTTCTATTTGTATTTGTATTGTAATTAAATGTCGAGGATGTTACCGTTAATTTTTTTAAGAAAATAACATTACTTGGAATAAACTTAAACTAAAATCTTTAACGCCTCGATGGCCTAGTGGTTTAAGTACCGGGCCTTGGTCTCGAGGTCCTGGGTTCGATTCCCGGGTCGGGCAAACTTTGTGTTGATTTTTCTGAACACAGCCCGGGTTTGTGATCACCAATCCGCATTTGGCAAGCGTGGTGATTAAGCCAAAACCCATCTTTGTAACGAAAAACATGATTTCAAATGATGGAGGCCTTTGCCCTGCAGTGGGACATTAATAGGCTGATACTAAAATCTTTACCATTTACTTAAAGTGCAATATTTTGTGATAATAATATTATTATTCCACAGTGTTTATGTTATTACATAACGAGTAAATCACTGAGTCGATAGCAACCGCCAGGTCCATGACTGTTGCAAATTACAATGCCAAGGAGATCAACATTGATATGGGTGGTTGGTAGTACTTACAGACGATACTAGATATTTAAACAAAAAAGTCATTTGTAAACAGCAAGGGTCAGGCAAATTTTGTGTTCACTTTTCTAAACACAGCCCAGGCTTGTGATTGCCAACCCGCATTTGGCAAGCGTGGAGATTAGGTATGCCAAAACCCATATTTGTATCGAAAACATGATTTCAAATTATGGAGGCCTTTGCCCTGCAGTGGGACATTAATTATTCTAATGTTTTACTTTAATATTGTAAACAGCAATATTAAAGTAAAACACCTTATTTTACAATCAAATTAACAACGACGGTTTACCACAAAAAAGGAGACATATACAAATTTTAATATAGAAAATTTTGATTTTTTAATAATAACGTCAAGGCATAGTTACAAGCACATAGCCCACTAATGGCAGTAAGGTTGAAGGATATTTAAAGTTAAAGTTAAAGATGTAAAATATTCCTCTAAAGACTAGAAGCCTTTTTTAAGGTAACCAATAAATTAATATCAAACGCAAAGTGTAGAATGACACTTAGCTGAAAAAACGTGACCGACGATTGGCGCGCCTGCAATTTAATTTTAAATGGAGGACAACACACTATGCACAGATTACGTCGCGTAATATTGCGTAAGAAATGCATTGCCACCGATGTTTGGTAGCGTATTTTCAGCCCGTGTGTTTGTACTCAAAGACAGTAGCATTAGAGTATGAATAGACAAAGTCACCTTTCCTAATAAAATCAAGAGTGTTCTAATTAACAATTATTCACTATTGTGTTTACAACTTCATTACAACGCAACCTTGGCACACTAATGCGACATTAATTATTAAGCCTATGAATGCTAATGTAATGTTTTTAAAGTCAAAAACTGTCTGTGCGGGGCTCGAACCCGCGACCTCTTGGTCTAACGGTCAAGAAGTATACTATTAGACCAACCGACACGTCGTTTCTTTTGTAATAATTATTGTTAATTTATTTCTAAAAACCTATCACACTACCACGGAGTCAGATGAATTTATGTGATGTTGTCAATTTTTTATTAATAACTAACCTTCCGCATGCGGTTTCACCCGCGCTTAATTTCTTTTTTCAAATATCACCCCCTTTCCCACCCCCCACCAATATCACCCCCCACATTTTCGGGATCAAATATACCCTATGCTCACCGTGAATAGTGTAGCTAGCCGCTAGCTAGCTAACAGTGATAAAAGCATTATTAAAATAAGGTCCAGTAGTTTTTAAGTTTATTCGTTACACACAAAAATACAAAAGTACTCATCTTTCCTCTTTATAATATTGAGATAAGTTATATATTTATAGTGGAGATAAGTTAAGATTAGTTAATATTTATGCAAATAAGGCTATCTTGTTAAAAAATCTCATTCGAAAGAATGCAAATGTAGTCTATCATTTTAATTCTTACGTAAAATATTCACAATTCCCAATAACCTTCATTTGGAAACCTATTAGAAATACCAGTCGTTGTTTATACGATTTCCTTAGTAGGTATGTAGGTACTTAGGTATAGTTAGTAAATAAAATTATAATTCAAAGGAATGAAACAGGCCTTTCAAGAACCTGCTCATATTGCAATTACTAACAGTAATAACTATGGCTTAATTTAACCGAAACCGGAATTAAAATTATATAGGCAATTTGTTTTTTTCTGACATTCAAACACTAAGTTAAAAAGACTTAACACAAGGGAAAGAGATGTTTTTATAACAGAAATATTTATACAAGATAACAAGAGCCAAGATTAAGATTCTACTTTTAGTACCTATTTTTCTTCGAAGCGCTGACTAAAAAACTTTATTTGTTGTTAATATGTATTTTACACAAATAACCTGTGTTTATAATATTCGAGTTAGTATCCTAATCTTAAAGCGAAATATCATAAGCGGTTTGAGTGGATTTCCCTCTATGGTGGTTGCTCTTTTCAATTCCGATTCGCTTAGATTGGAAACTAGTGATAATTCTTCAACACGTTATCTTTACTAATATAATAAAACTGAAGTATTGTATGTTTGTATGTTTTCTTGAACTTTTGGTTCGAATTAAAAATATTTTTTAGTTCAATAGTTCGTTTGACGAGGAAGGCTTAAAGCTATAGTTACACTATCTTCAACGATATCTACGCAGACGGCGCCGCGGGCGGCCTCTAGTATTATATAAGTGTATAGCAACATAAACGGCTCAGCGGTCAATTTAATGTAAATAAAATCTCAAAGTATAAACGTGACTAATTAATTAATAGCTGTATTATGCTCACTTCACACCGGTTAAATAACTTTGTTCGTTAAGCTTAAACAAATATTATGAAAAAATATTTTATTTGTAAAACCCTTTTCAATATTCGAAATTAAAAACACGTCAAGAAAACTTTGATAAGTAAATTCAAATTTCTGGACTGAACATAAAAGGTTGTTTTCCTTTAATGTTCGTATCTGCGTGAACATAAAAAAAAATTACTCATATACTACTAGAACATTCCGTGTTTTTTTTTACTTTATGACAATTTTTTTGAATTGTTTTTTTTTTTCTAGCAAAAAACATTGATTTTTCGCTTTATGCTGGTGTCGCCGATGTCCATGGGCGGAGGTGATTGTTTACCATCAGGAGATACACAAGCTAGTTTGCCACCTATGCCATAAAAAAAAACAAGATGGTATCCCTTTGTTAGAAAATAATACATACAAACACTGACAAAGGCTTTGCGATAATCACAAACAATTGCGATGTTTCTTAAAAAAATATTTAAAATACTTGTTTTAATTGAAAAAAATATTTTTGTGTCGGATAATCCGTGTTACAAAGAAGGCTTTAGGCTATAGTAGAACACTATGTGTGCGTAAATTTAAATACACGCGGACCGAGTCGCGTGCGGCCACTAGTAACAAAATAAAATTAATGCTAGGTACTTTAGGCTAGGTATTTTAAGCCACTTAAGTGTAGGAACATACCAAGCTGAAACTAGTTCGGCGGCAATGCATTTTCTATACAAAATTAAGCGACATAGTTTCGTCCTGGTGTGTCATCTTCCACCTAAAATATATAGGTAGGTACATTGCAGCCGTAACCACGCCAACTTCGGTCGCGTTTTTCCCGCTTATTCGTTTCTCCACGTAGGTATAAGGAGGAGGAGTTGAAATAATCTTGTTCTGTGTATAATTCAGATGATTTTATTGTTAAAAATTTAAAATATTATTATTTTTTGCCGTCCACCAAAGTCACCTTAACCGTTTCGTTTCACTGTTTTTATTTTTAATTTTAAATTTAGCCTAAGCCTTATTAAAACTATATTATGGAATCTGGTTTTAAACGATCATGGTTTATCATTAGTCAAATATGTAAGGACAAACATTTATTCGACCTTATATTTTTTGTATACTATTTCAGTAAATATAGGATTATATTAATTTCCCCTCCATCTAAAAGACGTCATACTTTTAAAACCTGTTGATCGGGAGTCTTTATTATGTAAATTAAATACTTCCATTTCAAAATAATGTACCTAAGCATTAAAAATATGACCTATTGACTATGTCAGTATTAAAAAAACAGTCTTTAAATCTAACTAGGCACAAACAGGAAGCATTCAACTAGTCTCTCGAATTTAAAGGTTATTAATAAGCTAGAATTCCTTGTTGCCTTATATTAGATATACTGATCCATTTCCGATATTAAAAATTGAAGTTTTAAACTCAGTGCGGTATTTCGCCATTTTTATGGGGAATAATTTTGCTAGTCATTTTTCTTTGTCATCATACTAATTAACATTATAAATGTGAAGGTTTGTTTGGATGTTTGTCCGTCAATCACACATAAAACTGCTGAACGGATTTTGATTCTATTTAGTGTACAGGCACGGCATGGGCTGAATTAGGTGATAGGATACTTTATATCCCGACTAGCGGCCGCCCGCGACTTCGTCTGCGTGGATATCGGTTTTCATGAGACTATGTTACTCTCCATCCCTTCAACTATCTCCACTAAAAAAATCACGTCAATTCGTAGATCCGTTTTGCCGTGAAAGAAAGACAAACATACAGACAGACACACTTTCCCATTTATAATATAAAATAATAGTATGGATTAAATGCTCCCGTGTGATTAAACAGGAATCTGGATGACGCGGATCAAGCTGCGGGTAAAAACTTGTTATAGAATAATTACAAAATAAATAAGACAATTAAAGCAAACCAAAATCCAGCTATTCTTGGAATGATTAAACTCAACTTGTCTTAAGTAATTCAACAGTAAATTGCAGTGTTGGCATTATATTAACTCCAATTTTACCCAATTTTTTATGTGTCGGGATAAAATTAATATACCTACCTACTGAACTCATCTGTATTATGTGCTTATCTAGTATCAGTTACGGAGCTCAAATTCTCTACATTCATTGACTCAATACCGGCATAAACTGGTTAAACCTGTTGTAATCTTCTATTACATAACGAACGTGCTACGCAAACAAACATGGAATAGTTTGACTATATTTTGTTGTAGAAACTTAATAGTAAAATAAATTCATATTAATCTATACTAATAAAATAACGCTAAAGAGTTTGTTGGTTTGAATGCGCTAATTTTAGGAACTAAATTTAAAATTGAAAAAAATATTTTTTGCGGTGATAGTCCATTTGGTCGAAGGAGGCTTTAAGCAATAGTCATACTACTACACGCTATGTGTGTGGAAACTGAAACCCGATAATAATCAAGCTAGGTAAAAAAAATACTTTATCATCCTCATAAATACTAATCAGAAAACACTGATTTTGTTAAGTAAATCATCCTTAAAAACAACACAATCACTTGACTTAATAATCATATAAATGTTCGAGGACAAAAGATATTATATGCTAAAGATGAATTTTATTGTAATGCCATATTACAATTAAAATATTATCACATCACAGACAAATAAATTATCACGCATTTATACCAATTATTAATCAGACGTGGAAAGTTAAAGTGCAATTAAAATCAAGTATCTAATTTGATAACGATTAAAACGTTTACCTGTGGTATTTTGATGAGGTCATTAAATTATCATTAGGAGACTAAAGGGTCTGAATCAGGGATTGCATTGGCGCCACAGCGTCGTTGAATCACCTTTAGCAGTGTGATAAGAAGTACCTATTTAAGTAATTATCTATGATAGATAGATAGATAAATTATTTATTCAGAAAAAAATACATGCACACAAAATAAAAGTGCATAAAAAATTACAATCATCCATAAAACGTAATGAATAAAGAAATAAAATTTAATAAACAATGACGTCTATCGTATCAGCCTATTAATGTCCCATTGCAGGGCAAAGGCCTTAATCATTTGAAATCACGTTTACTATAAATGATAGGTTTTGACTTAATCACCATGCTTGCCAAATCCGGATTGGCGATCACAAACCCGGGCTGTGTTAAATAATACAGACACCACGATTTGTGGAAAATACTATCTGCTATTTTTTTAAATTTCTAAGCAGTTTTTTTCTTTCTTTTTTACTTAGTGTTTTTTTTATTTGTACACAACCACTTATTCATATAACTACTTTACTACGTTTTAATACTGTGTATAAAATGAACCAAAAAATAATAAGAAAAACAACAACCCCACTGCTCATTTAAATGGTCCTTCTACCTCACGTAATGCTATTTAAAACATCTGAATAACAATTACATTCATATTTTTAACATAACGCATGTCACGACTATCCAGTTAGTATAATTACATGTTTTCCTATTAAGTCTGTTATTGTGTTGTCATGGTTACGCATTGCTTAGCCGAAGTTAAGGAAAACTTCTTCGGAAATACGTTTAATGATTTTATAAGGTTTCTTGCGTGATAAGGACCAGATCAGCTGTTTACGTAATAGTAGATTAAAACTGCCGTCCGTAGATAATATGTATGTCTATATGCTTAATAGAACCACCAAACATAAACAATTTAGAAGATTTAAGAATTTGTTATTGACAACTTTGTTGGCTTAACGCATTGTTAATAAAATACTAATTTTCCGTCTGAGGGACTACCATAGTTTGAAGGGCGAGGTTCTGAAAGCCTGACTTTCTCTTTCTTCACACCTAAAACTACCAACACATAGGGTCATTGATCGCAATAATTTTTAAGTTTTTTGCCATTTATTATTTATTTATTAATACATTTTAATATCTAAAGCTACGGTCTTTAGTCCATGGGACAAATAATTCTACGCAAAGAACCGTTTGATCACAGTTCAACGATATCTTGTTACTCTAAATCAAATAAGTTTCTTAATGCTGCAATTAAGTCTCTCAATATCAGCACTTGAGTTCAAGATCGTTGAGCTAAGAACTTTGAACTACGAGTATATCAGAGTAAAGCAATTTAATTTCGATGGATGAAGACATAAATTAAGATCGAAGTTAACTAAGAGTCATCACATTTCACGCTTAGAACTTGGCTCAGGATTTGACTGTTTATTTCTATGGAAGGATGTAATTATCCTGTCAGCAGTTATGACATCTGCACATGCCAACAAAGTATCAGTTTTAATAATCGCAATTATACAATAGAAAGTATGACGTAAGTTTCAATTGTAAAAAAAAAAATACCAATTAGTGTTCCTAAGAGGAAAACATCCTGAGATCAGTTTATCATCATTCTTTATTATTAAACTGACTGTTAAAGTAGTAACTTTCTAAGAAGTATCTTAAGTTATTTTTTTACGTATTCACGTGATATTAATATACCCATATACATCCTTTAAATATATTTTAGAGAGGCAAACGATAAAGAGGGTCACCTGATGGAAAATGATCACCGCTGCCCGATGGACATCAACAATCGCACAAGGCAGATGCGTTGCTTGCCTTAAAGACCTCATACCCTCCACAACTGAGCTCTGGCGACCTTACTCACCAGCAGAAACAAAGCACAATAGTCACGAAGTGCTACTGAATTGTGGTCTTTTGTAGGGTGTAGGTTCTTCCCCAGACGAGCGGCTCATTCAAGAAGAAGTTCTACTAAGCTCTACCTCTCTTTAATCGCACCACCTTCACATAAAACTACAAATAGTTAGACTTTTAAACGTATAAATCCTGCATAATATTCGTACATCCCATTCTCTATCATACAAATGTTCAACTCGCACTAAACTTACAAGCGATAAAACTATCCGAATAAAACATTCTTACGCATAACTTGTTCCCGAAATTGAACTATAAATATAAAGAAGAGCTTCTAAAGGACCAATGAGCATTCCTCGCGTATCCCGCCTATTGGAATTGTCGGAAACAACTTTTGACTTTTAGCACGGGAACATAACTAATGAATAAAGTTACACCATTCAACCTTCAGTTCATTGTTTGACTTTCCCTTTCTGGACTTGGTTGGGAAACTAACAAGATCTACTATTAATTATTCCATTTCATTTGTCTGCTTTCCTAATATGCGTAATGAGTTCGAGTTATTGATTTAAATGTGGCCCGCTCTGTTTGGAAGGGACTGGATGAATAAAGTTGGCGAGTTTGCTAAATTTAGCTGTCTTCGCGTAATAATGGTTTTGGCGTTCAGCAAAAATCATTATTGGACGTAAAGTCATCTGATCTCTACGCATACACTACACATTTAATGTTATAAGAAATTAAATAAGATTCTGACATTCAAGTAACCAGAATTTTCGAAATAAAATGTTTCGTTCAATTCTCGTGATCTTGAGCATTAAGAGTAATTTGAATTATTGAGAGCATTTATCGCATACTTACTAACATTTATTGAAAATAAATACTATCAATATATCTAAGTACGTATTATACGATTTTAGACTGACGCGTTATATTTTGAACACAACTTACAACGACTAAACCGGGACTTTTTTGTATGAGCTTGTACACCCCTACTTACTTCCTAGCCCGTGCCAAAATATACGCATTAATACCTATTTCCCTTGCCAAACTGAGTCGAGTTTCATACCAGTAAATGACCGGTATTAGTGTCCTAGCGCTGCCTGAGTTATGAGTGGCTCTCGCGATTGCTCCTCGTTCGGTTATTTAGTGCCTAAAGGCGTTATGCTGACAGGCCATCTTTCAGAACTAAAATGGCGACATGTGCCTAGCGTCGAATGGATGAAATTTGGACGGGTAGGTTGATAATTAAATTGTATTTGGGCTTTAAGGAACAAAATGTTCGGTCTATGATCTATGCCCTGCTGTCCAACGACATACTTGTAGTTGCAAAATCTAGTTGAACAGTGAGTCGCGAACATAAAAGGTAAATTTGCCGTGTAAAAAGGCTGGTGATACTCATCAACATTGTTAAAAGTGCATAATTTTATTTGATCTGGGAGTGATATTAAGTACTCTCAAAGCACCCAAGCGTTTGCCAAAATATACGCATTAATACCTATTTCCCTTGCCAAACTGAGTCGAGTTTCATACCAGTAAATGACCGGTATTAGTGTCCTAGTGCTGCCTGAGTTATGAGTGGCTCTCGCGATTGCTCCTCGTTCGGTTATTTACGGCCTAAAGGCGTTATGCTGACAGGCCATCTTTCAGAACTAAAATGGCGACAAGTACCTGGTGTTAAAGTAATGAAATTTGGACGTGTAGGTTGATAATTAAATTGTACTTGGGCTATAAGGAACAAAATGTTCGGTCTATGATCTATGCCCTGCTGTTCAACTACATACTCGTAGTTTCGAAATCTAGATGAATAGTGAGTTGCGAATTGCTAAAGGTAAATTTTCCGTGTAAAAAGGCAGGTGTTACTCCTCTGATGTAAAGAGTTACGCAGAGAAAGTCATCAACATTGTTAAAAGTACATAATTCTATTTGATTTGGGAATTATATAAAATACTCTCCAAGTATATGCCTACATACTTACCCAAGCCTTTCCCAAAATATACGCATTAATACCTATTTCCCTTGCCAAACTGAGTCGAGTTTCATACCAGTAAATGACCGGTATTAGTGTCCTAGTGCTGCCTGAGTTATGAGTGGCTCTCGATCGCTCCTCGTTCGGTTATTTAGTGCCTAAAGGTGTTATGCTGACAGACCATCTTTCAGAACTAAAATGGCGACAAGTGCCTAGTGTCGAATTGATGAAATTTGGACGGGTAGGTTGATAATTAAATTGTATTTGATCTATGTGGAACAAAATGTTCGGTTATTTATACACTATGCCCTGATGTCCAACGACATATGTACTTGTAGTTGCAAAATTTAGTTAAACAAGTAAGTCGTGAACTTAAAAGGTAAATTTGCCGTGTAAAAAGGCTGGTGATACTCATCAACATTGTTAAAAGTACATAATTTAATTTGATCTGGGAGTGATATTAAATACTCTCAAAGCACCCACGCCTTTGTCGAAATATTCGCATTAATACCTATTTCCCTTGCCAAACTGAGTCGAGTTTCATACCAGTAAATGACCGGTATTAGTGTCCTAGCGCTGCCTGAGTTATGAGTGGCTCTCGCGATCGCTCCTCGTTCGGTTATTTACGGCCTAAAGGCGTTATGCTGACGGGTCATCTTTCAGCCTATGAGAGTTCAAAAATGGCGACATGGATGTGGAAGTGATGAAAATTGTATGTGTACGTTCGTAAATGCTACAGGAGCTAGGAGGCCATTAAAATTATTCAACTAATTGAATGGGATGATAGAAAGAACACCAGTTCTATTCGCAACTAGTTTCGTAGGTATTTTGCTTTTTTTTTTCAACCCAAAGCGAGGTTTGATTTGCTCATAATAAAATAATTATCCGTTCGTTAATCTCGTATAATCATATTCAAAAAGAAACATGACTTCGAAAAAATTACATAATCGCTCCTAAAAGATGTACATATTACATAAATTGGCATAATCCTCCTCTAGATATATTTTATATCTCAAGATTCTTCGCTTAAAATTGAAGTTGGCATTATTTTTGCCACTGCAACAATAAAGTCAAAAGAAGGCATAAAACTGAAAGTGCATAACTGTTTGTTATTTTTAACCGCTTCAGAAGAGAAAGTTAATGGTTCACTTTCACTCAGTAATGTCGCGTCGCAATAAGATCATGTCTGGTATCGGTAAATATTATGTCTGCTTTTAATAGTAAATTTTGTTTGTATAGCGTATTAATGAATAAAAGTATTACGTGTGAATATCGGCATTTGTACAAGAATCCCTACTGACAGTGTAGATGCGAAAGTTACTCTGTCTGTCTGTATGTTTGTCCGTTACGCTTTCCTGTTTTTTTTTCTAAAATCTATTTACGTTTTGTTATTCGTTCCCTACCATCCATATAAAATCATATTACAAGCTCTTAGGATTAATATATTCGGTTGGGGCGTTAAAACAAAAAAATATGTTCAAAAACACATAGTACATAGTATGAACGATTTAAGTATCTTACAATACTTGAAATATGAATATAATCTTCTTTACAAATTTATTTAAGGAACTGTCCGTAATTATGCCATTTACCATCTTAAAGTCGACGATGAATGCACCGGCCAAGGTTACATCATGTCAAAAACCTTATGGACCATGACCTTCGACCCAAATTCTCATTACAACTTAAGTTGAACACAAAAGTGCATAATATTGAGTTGGTTTTGTTCTTGTAAGTAGTGAATAAAATTTTAGTGTCTCATAACTATTTTTTTTTTATCCGGGTGTGTTAACGGCAAAAATACACATAACTGATAGAAATACTGTTACACATACACATAGTGTTATATTATGCTCTATAGCCTGAAGCCTTCCTCGTCACACGGACTATCCAAAACAAAATATTTTTTTATATCGAATTATCTTCTTAAAAGGTAATTTCGTGTTCTTCAACTTTTTACCCGTGATTGATGAAACTCGATTCGTCTATGGCATGTATCGATACAAAAGTAATCGATACATTTCTCGCGATCAAGGTTACATCATATCGAATTACCTACTTGTTAATTCGAACCATGACCTCGGTTTGGCGAAGCTCCATTCGATTTCATAAGCTTTATTGATGGACATCTGATAACGCATACAAAAACATCTCAAGATGATTAAGATTGATTTTTTTGTTTGTCAAGATGGAGATTTCATTACATTTAGTAGAAAAGTCACGGCTTCGATCGTCACAAAAAACTTGTGTTGATTTTTATTATAATATAATTGTTTTAAGAATTAACTTACTAAGCATTATTTGATTAAAATATCCCTATATTGCCTAACCCCAAACTTAGCTCGAAGCCTAAACTATGAAAGCTAGGGAACAGGCATACATATCTAAACACACAAATCATATTTCTGAGCAGGCATCGATGATATATGACTGCAAAATTCTCAAATATTATAACCAAAATAACCTTAAAAGTTCCCAATAACAAGTAGTAGTAAGCCCAAGGGTATTTTTAGAGGTAGTTTGTCATTCTCATGACCGTCATCTTCATAAGGTCGTTCAACTACCGAGAGCTAAGAAACTATAATATGCCCCTTTTTTGCTAAAAAACGAACAATAGATGTTTTTATTCGTTGCGTATAAACAAAAGAGACACATAAATAGATGTAGGCAGAGATTTGCTCCGCTTATTTGTCGCAGAGTTACATAACTGTCATAGATCTTTATTATCTATTCTAAAACATATAATGAAGCAAAATATTTTTTATATGTTTGTTTGGTTTTTGAACGCGCTAATCTCTGGAACTACTGGTTCGATTTGAAAGTTTCTTTTGGTTTTGGATTGTGTATTTGACAAGAAAGGTTATAACACTATGTGTTCGGAAACAGAAATCCACGCGGACTGAGTCGCGGGTGGCCGATAGTATAAAAATAAGTGTCATTTCTCATTGTTACATTATAACACAAGAATGGGCTCACCTATCTACACAAAAATTTTAGGGTTTGTTTGAACTATTTAGTAGATGGTTTATGTGAAGTTTGCACAAAATCGGCCAAGGGGTTTTTCATTTACCACACGAAACGAAGCACGTACTGGGTCGCTATTAGATTTATAAAATAAAAGTATTATTTGGTTGGTTTCATGCCATGAGAGCAATTAGCAAAAATCTTGTATAACACTCTTATTTTTAGCTACCGCAATAGCAAAAGCTAGGGGAAGCAGCAGGTTCAAATACCGCGAGAAACAAACTGTAAGCTTAGTGATCCGAGCAAATTGGTATGTTAGCTCAAGTATCTTTTCTTATTTTAAGATCTAGCTAGTTTTTCGGCCGCAGTGGAACAATTTCCTAACCCAATCGCGACCGAAGAAACAACAAGTAACAAAAACATAGTCATTAACTACGTAAAAACAAAAAACATTTGATTCCTCATATTTGGATCCAATTTCTTATGCGAATAGTTATTGAGTGTGTTCGTCTAAAATATCAGTTTTATTAATTCGTATCCATTTATTTTGCTTAATGATAGCCTTGGGTTATTACGTTTTACGTACCTTCAAGAATAATATTCTTCCGTACTCTTATATGAATACAACCAATTGCCTAGCCACAAACTAAGCTCGAAGCTTTTACTATCGATGTTACATACCTTAATACTTTAATAAACATTCGAGTACAAATGTCGATGTTCAACAGACAAACATTTGTTCTAGCGGGATTCGAACCCGCGACCCTTGGTTTTGTATCCAGGGTCTCTGACCACTAAGCCAACGGGCCTGTCAAAAAGAATAGTGCTTTTGAGAAGGTTCATAATTTGCACGTGCATTTATTTCTTGGGAATGTTTCTTTAAAGCAAATTCTCATATTGTTAACGTCCCGCTGTAGGGCAAAGGTAGTTGTGATTGCAATAGAGTTTACCGTTAACCACCACGATTGCAAAATTCGGTTAAGTGATCGTAAACACAAAATATTTCCAACTGTTTTACCTGTAAAATAACTCTTTTGTTTGTATGTTTGAACGCGCTAATCTCAAGAACTAATGATTCAAATAGAAAAAATATTTTAGTGTTGGATAGTCCATTGGTCGAGGAAGGCTTTAAGCTATAACACTATGTGTGCTGATACCGCAATTCACGCGGACGGAGTCGCGGGCGACCGCTAGTGGAATATATTTCAAAACATGATTTAAGTGGGCGTATGTTACTTCATTAATGTGAATTGCCAAACTTTTTACATTCAAAAGGGTATAAATATTTTTTTCGGATTTTGACATGCTATAATTTTGGGAAAATATAAGGGAAAAGATAACGTTTTAAAAACAATGTGTACATTTTGCGGATTAAGGTTACTTTTCATTAACAAATTAAATGTTAATAAGTTATCATTAATAGACGGAGTACTATAATAAAACAAATGACCATTACCGTGATTCATAATAACGCCACAACTATCCAACAGTATCGTCTTTTCATGTATTCTAACCACAATATCCAGCGAATCGCCAGATGTGTCCGCAGTACTCGTATTCCCTGCATTGATATTACCATTTCATTTGATCATTCAGCGTTTGAGGTGCACTGTACAGAATATCACTGTAACCGCAAGTGCAGCTTGAATATGTGAAAAGGGATGCGGGTTGTTACCTAATAGAATTTGCACTTACTGGGTTATATCATGTTTGGTATAGTCAGGTCTAAGCATTGGTTCTATGGTTTATACATATTTTAACTGATTTAAACACTTAGTAAAAGTTTCATTATAATTAGAAAACATTCATCATCATCCTAGCGCTTGTCCCGGTCGCATCCTCGGCCATTGCCTTGGGTCCGCTTTCCTACTCCTTCTCCTCCACTTTGCACGATCTTCGGCTTCTTCCGGAAATAATTAGAAAACATTATAAGGTACTAAACGTGTTATTATTTTTTATAAGTACTTGAGTACTTACTGTTTCGCCTGCGATGCTGCAGCAGTGATACAAAGCGAATTCAAGTTCTCTTGTGACCACGTCCACCAGTAAGAACTCAAGTACTTATAAAAAATAATATGGGGTTTAGTAAAGTTATAATAATCTCTTATTAATAAAAGTTTGTATGGTAAACATTATTTTGCCTGCTGACAAACTCCTTTGTAAAAACATTGAAGATGATTGATTGATATACCAAATAGTCATAAAAAAGTTCCAGTGAAAAAGTTTTATTTTTGTGGATTATCTTCACCATGATCAGCCCGTTGTGTATGCATCTATTCCAGAGATCGATATGCACGTCTATTTGATGTACAAATGGATCAAGATATACAGAAAATATCAAATTAACTTTTACTCGATGTTAATTTTTTTACTCTCTCAGAACTCACCCACAGCGAAATGCCACATTGCGAATATTCAACTAGATACATCCAATTTGCTAAATGATTTTCCCTATTTCGGCAGCACTCGGTATTGCCGCGAAACGCAACTCGCGCGTGCAGTATTGTCCGACGTTTTCCGGCGTTTACGCAATTCGGCCGATTGTCACGCGTCATCCGCCGCCGCAGAACCGGCGATTCGGCGCAAATCCCGCCGCACTATTGTTGTGGTATAATTTATTCTCGTATTCAAATCAAAATTGTTTCATTTTGTTCTAAACATTTTGAGGCAATGTTGATTGTTTGACTATTTGCTCTAGTGGAGTTTTTTTCTAATAGTCTGTTGCTTATCGTTTTCGCAATTCTGCTGATTGCCATTGTTACGCGTTACCCGCCGCCGCAGAACTGGCGATTCGGCGTGAATCCCGCCGCACTATTGTGCGTTGTATAATTCTCTTTTACATATCATAATTGATTATTCTTTGTTCTATAGTTTTTGAGGCAATTGTTGATTGTTTAACTTTTTCCTCGTTAAAGGAGTTTTTGTTAATCAGTTGCTCGATTGCTCTCAGTATAGTCCCTACACACAGCGACACAAAACGCGCGCGCAGTATTGCCCGACGTTTTCAGGCGTTTACGCAATTCGGACGATTGTCACGCGCCGCAGGACCGGCGGCGATTTGGCGCAAATCACGCCGCACTACATTGTACGTTGTATCATTTAATCTACTATTCAAATCAAAATTGTTTCTGTTTTGTTCTTCCCTTTTTTATATACTAAGCGGGTTGTATATTATTGCTAAATGTTTTTATCAAATCTTTTTTAAGGCAATGAAGTTATTTTTTTGCCAATATGAATCATTATAATTTGCAAGTCTCTTCGAACCTTGAACTATTCGTTTTACATAGATTTGTTAACGATAAAATAACTTGTCTGGTATGATTTTTTTAGTAGTAATATTTCTTTAATTTTAGGTTTACTTTTAACTCTTATGGATCGATAATATCATTATCTATGACCTAAGACACGGAATAGCTAATGCTATTCGTGTCCGCGTCCGTGTATAGTTAATACTAGTGTACATAATTATACCATATTCAATATTTGTGCTATATAATTATGTATTCAATATTTTCAATAATTTTCCTACTTTGAAAGCCTTCTTTATACAAAATCTCCAGTCGCAAATATAGAGCGTCAGCCGGCAACGTCACCGACGACGCATGCAACATTGTCCGACGGTTTACGACGTTTACGCAATTCGGCCGATTGTCGCGCGTCATCCGCCGATGCCGCTAAACCGACGATTCGGCGCGAATCTGGCTCAAACATCCGCCTCACCGTGCCGCTGCACTTGTTAATACACAATTTAAGTTATATCTGTATCGTGCGCCAAAGATTGGCAAATTACTATAAACTAATCTAACTTAGCCTGCACAGCAAAAGCATTCTACAAAGCGTCAGCCGGCAACGTAACCGACGCATGCAACCTTGTCCGACGTTTTCCGGCGTTTACGCAATTCGGCCGATTGTCGCGCGTCATCCGCCGATGCCGCTAAACCGGCGATTCGGCGCAAATCTGGCTCTAACATCCGCCGCACCACGCCGCTGCACTACGAGTAGTTACTAAACGTTTTGTATTATGTCTGTTCCGTGCTTAAAAAAATAGCGAATTACTATAAAGTAATCTAAATCAGTCTGCACAGCAAAAGCATTCTACAAAGCGTCAGCCGGCATCGCAACCGACGCATGCAACATTGTCTGACGTTTTCCGGCGTTTACGCAATTCGGCCGATTGTCGCGCGTCATCCGCCGATGCCGCTAAACCGGCGATTCGGCGCGAATCTGGCTCAAACATCCGCCGCAACGTGCCTGCGCTATTTACTGCACGTTTTATATTCTGCACGGGTTACTTTCTATTCAGATTTATAGGTCAGACTGAAAATTCGTTTTTTTATTTAACCGGGGTTTTGGACCACAAGAGGTGAAAATATTTATTTACTAGAATATTTTTGAAGGAAGATAACATATAGACCACGCACACAAGAATATTCAGATTAACGTAGTCGCAACAGGTACATGTTTTAGTAAAGTCATATTCGTACTAAATGTAAAAACATTTTGAAGAATGAGACATGGCATTTATCGCTAAAATATTGTCCAAGTAACCCAAATTCAAAAACTAGACTCGCTTAGAAATAGAAAGAATATGTTTAACGACAATTTTCGTGAGAAGCCAAGCATTTACCGTAGGTAAACAATAAGCTTACAGTTACGGGAAGTCTCAGGTGGACACGTGGGTAGTCCAACGGTAAAATATAAAACGGTAGCGTCCATTAACGCGTATCATCTCACATTTCTTAATCGTTCAAGGGGCACTAAACTATGAGCTGACGACATTTGTAAGCCTATACTAGAGATAAGTGTTTCACGAGAATCCTTAAAAGTTCAAGACGTAAATGTCAAAAGCATCGGTTCCGTTGTTCGAACAACGAATTAACTTTATAAAATATCGACTTTCTTATAAAATATAGTTTGTCATGTTTGTAAGGATTCCCGTCTATAAAAATATTTCTACTTAATGTAATAAACCTGAAGAGTTTGTTTGTTTGTTTGAACCTCGTTTACGCAATTCGGCCGATTGTCGCGCGTCATCCGCCGATGCCGCTAAACCGGCGATTCGGCGCGAATCTGGCTCAAACATCCGCTGCATCCCGCCGCTGCACTAGTTACTAAACGTTTTACATTATGTATTATCCTTGCTTAAAAAACTAGCAAATTATTAAAAACTAATCTAAATCAGTATGCACAGCAAAAGCATTCTACAAAGCGTCAGCCGGCAACGTTACCGACGCATGCAACATTGTCTGACGTTTTCCGGCGTTTACGCAATTCAGCCGATTGTCGCGCGTCATCCGCCGATGCCGCTAAACCGGCGATTCGGCGCGAATCTGGCTCAAACATCCGCCGCAACGTGCCTGCGCTATTTACTGCACGTTTTATATTCTGCACGGGTTACTTTCTATTCAGATTTATAGGTCAGACTGAAAATTCGTTTTTTTATTTAACCGGGGTTTTGGACCACAAGAGGTGAAAATATTTATTTACTAGAATATTTTTGAAGGAAGATAACATATAGACCACGCACACAAGAATATTCAGATTAACGTAGTCGCAACAGGTACATGTTTTAGTAAAGTCATATTCGTACTAAATGTAAAAACATTTTGAAGAATGAGACATGGCATTTATCGCTAAAATATTGTCCAAGTAACCCAAATTCAAAAACTAGACTCGCTTAGAAATAGAAAGAATATGTTTAACGACAATTTTCGTGAGAAGCCAAGCATTTACCGTAGGTAAACAATAAGCTTACAGTTACGGGAAGTCTCAGGTGGACACGTGGGTAGTCCAACGGTAAAATATAAAACGGTAGCGTCCATTGATGCGTATCTTCTCACATTTCCTAATCGGTCAAGGGGCACTAAACTATGAGCTGACGACATTTGTAAGCCTACACTAGAGATAAGTGTTTCACAAGAATCCTTAAAAGTTCAAGACGTAAATGTCAAAAGCATCGGTTCCGTTGTTCGAACAACGAATTAACCTTATAAAATATCGACTTTCTTATTAAATAAAAATATTTCTACTTAATATAATAAACCTGAAGAGTTTGTTTGTTTGTTTGAAAACGGTAATCTGAGGGACTACTGGATCTAATATATATTAGAGATAGATACTAATTTTGGGTGTATGCTGTTTGCCGACGACATTGTCCTCGTCGGGGAAGATGCAGCTGGGGTACAGAGCAGACTGGGAAAATGGCAGGAAAAGCTGGAGAGAGTGGGCCTTAAGATCAGCCGCACTAAAACGGAACATTTGTTTTGCGATTTCGCTTCCGCCTCCAGTTTTTCCGGAATTGCCTTAGATGGTGTATCCCTTCCAGTCTGTTCGGATTTCAAGTACCTAGGCTCACTCATCCAGAACGATGGCGATATCGAACGTGATGTAAAAAATAGAATGAATGCAGGATGGATGAAGTGGCGACAGGTCTCGGGAACAACTTGTGACGCACGGATGCCCCTTAAACTTAAGGGGAAAATCTACAAAACTGTCATCAGACCTGTCGTAATGTATGGATCTGAATGCTGGGCAATGAAAAAGATGGACGAGAAAAAGGTGCATGCAAGCGAGATGCGAATGCTGAGATGGATGTGTGGAGTAACCCGGCTGGATAAAATTAGAAATGAGTATATAAGGGGAAGCCTGAAAGTAGCACCAATAACAGAGAAGATCAGGAGTGCAAGGCTGGCATGGTATGGGCATGTTATGAGAAGGGAAGATTGGCATGTCACAAAGAGAGTGATAAATATGACTGTGGATGGAAAGACGAGCAGAGGAAGACCAAAAAAGAGATGGATGGATTGCGTGAAGTATGATATGGACGTGAAAGGAGTGAATGTAGAGTTGACGGCTGATAGGAGTGAGTGGAAGCAGAAGACGTGTTGCGCCGACCCCGCCTAGTGTGGGATAAGGGCAGGAAATGATGATGAGATACTAATTTTGGGTTGGACAGTCCATTTGTCGAAGAAGGCTTTAAAGTATAGTATAACAATATGTGTGCGGAAACCACACAAAAGAAGTCGCGGGTGGCCGCTAGTCAGACATAAAATCTGCTGCTGCTTTACACTACAAAAACATACTCGGTTTTTTTTTATTTAGTCACGATATTTTAGCATGCATTATTGCACATAAATGTAAGTACGTCGTAATTACTTTACCTCCTCACCTACGAAGATCGTGAAGCAGTTTTTCCGTACAATCTTTTATTAAATACCACCATTAAAAACTTACAGTAGCCACATACACTTCACCTTAACCTTTTCGATACAACATCCTCATAAATTTCACATCGACAACTTCTCAATACTTATAACCGGAAGACAATGTGCCCTTAAAGAGAAAGCCTTGATCACCCATTGTGGATCTTATTATGCGGATGTTCCGCGAATTAATTTTATTGTGGACCCATTAAATGGAAATTGGAGAGATCCAATAAAGACCTTGTCGAAAATAAAGTTACAAGAGTATTTAATGGGTGATCGATGGTTTTTTAAGGACATCCTTGGCTAGTCAACGCAAAACCATTTTTCATATTTTTTTCATGGATTAATACACCAATTGCCTAGCCCCAAACCTCGAGCTATGGATCCATATGTAGGCATTATAGATGCTAGTAAACGGGTAGACATACTTAAATACGTATAAACATCCATGACTAGAGTACAAATGCTGATGTTCATCACACTAACATTTGACCCTAGCGAGATTCGAACCCGAAAAACTTTCGGTTTTATAGCCAGGATCTCTGACCAACGGGATCGTCAGTTTTTGATTTGGTGATTCTACCTAATATTAAAAGTCGTACCAGATTGCTGTTGCACCAAGATAATACCTCCCATGAGCAAAAAAAAAATATCCTTATGGTTCTTTCATTGCTTTAAAAAGATTTTAGGAAAAACGAAATGAGTATTGGAATAAGAATAATATGTGTTAACGATTAACATAATTGCAAAGTTTAAAACTCTCCCTATATCTGTTAAACATTATTTTCGATCCTGTAACCAAATTAAATACTACAGCTTTCTTAACGGAACAGAAGCTAAAGAATTTAAAGTATCTTAGACGATCTACTTAGACTTACGCATTCGAGGTTTTTCTAATAACTTTACTAAATGATCCATCCATTGCAAGCGATCATATTTCAAGGAGTCAGATCCCGTAAAAAAGGCCTTATTAAATTTTTAACTAGGACGTGGGTCCTCATTATTCTCGAATGCCATAAACATCTCACCAGCAGAGGCATGGAATGACCGCTAAGAAATACGGCTTTTAAATTACGCGCTTGCAGTGTGAACTTACTTCGAGAGATAAGATCGATCTATGATATTCTTGGGGTAATATTTTCTTTAAAGTAATGAAGAACAACAATGATTTGAAGTGATGAAATGTTAGCTACTGTCAAGATCGCGGGTCATATGTAGTTCCAGTAGTACACCTCAAGTATTTCCTTTGGATTCTGCGAAACAAGCTATACGCTTCGTGTACATAGATTTCACCAGATATAAGTTGTAATTGTGAAATTTTGATTTAAAATAAAGTTTAATTTTTTTAAAGTAATTGCATGCATGAAAGTGTCTATTTAACAATTTAAAATTGTTTTCTTTTTGTTCACAGGTAAATCTTCCTTACTGCTTATTAAATTGATGTAAGTTCAAAAGGTAAGACCCATATCTCAGGCGGATATTGAATTGCTTACAACAAAAAAAATCGGTTTGTTAACTTTCCTGAAAGCCTTCACATGCACCACTTGCCAAAACCTGCCTAACTCAAATATTGCACCAAGCACTGCAATGTGACTACATTGAATATCAGGATATAATATCAGATATGAAAATGAAATGACACGCACGCCCGGTCCAAATTACCCGCCAGTGGCTGCGCCAGCCGGCGCAACACTTGAGACGTTGCTAGGGTTGCCACTTTATTTATTTTTGAATATTAAAATTATTTTTTGCAAAAACCCCTGTTTCGTAATCGTGTTGATTAAGCCAAAGCCCATCATTGAAATGATCATTTGATTTTAATTGATGAAGGCTTTTGCCCTAATAGCAAGGTATATAATAAGATATGAAAAAGAAATGACACGCACGCCCCGACCAAATTACCCGCCAGACGCTGCGCCAACAGCCAGCGCAACACTTGAGTTGTTGCTAAGGTTTCATATATTTTTCTTATAAACATTTTCTTGGAATTGCCCATGTTTGGCAAGCATGGTGATAAAGCCAAATCCCGTCTTTCTAAGGATAAAACGACTTCAAACGATACAGGCCTTTGCCATTCAATGGATCATTAATAAGCTTCATAAATAACGCCGATTTTTCTTTAATGTAATGTTTTTATTTCATCCTTCTCCTATTAAAAAATAATTCACTCAAGCATAATTTCATTGGATTTAAACAAAATGTATTATAACCTTTGTACTAGATAAGATGAGGAGTTCAATGGAGCAGTGGTTAGCGCATTCGGCCTGCGGTTGCTAAAGTTAAGCAACGTTCGTAGATGCCAGCCATCGGATGGGTCACCGAAAAATTTAATCTCGAGCTCCTCCGTGCTTCGGAAGGCACGTTAAGCCGTTGGTCCTGCGCCTGATCTCTCTACGGTCGTGTCAGATTGCTGTCCCACCGAATTATGAGAGTGAAGGAATAGAGAGTGCACCTGTGCTTGCGCACACACTTGTGCACTATAATATATCCTGCGTAACTGGCTGATCGTAAGATCGGCCGCCATGGCCGAATACGGCCGGTATTATTACTAGATAATTAAAGAGTCAATTTACTATTCTAAAAAGCAGTATCAAACAAAATCACAGCATAATTAAATAATAACCAATACTTAAAGAACTCTAATTCGACTAGACCCATTTCTATATCGAGAATCCCTTTTGGTACACGACACGAGTACGTTTTCGTAAGCGCATTTACGGTCTCAAAAGCTCTACTCACGAAAAGGTAAATAAAAAAGGTAAATCTGCTACTCAGCCTAGAAAGCGAAACGAGGCTTTACACAGGCTTAACTGAATGAACAAGAGACAACCCTACCGGCGACGCTCGTTAGGTATGGAAAAATTAATAAAACCAGGCGCGCGTCTCACTACCGGATGCACCAAACGCATCCTAAACTACACAGAACTGTGATGATACTGGAAATGTGTATTTTATTTACTTTTGTTTTTAAATTTATAAAACTCCTAAATAGTCACCTAGTCCTCAGTCGACTGACTGACTGATATGGGTGATAAATACAAAAGCCATTCTACTAAGTACATGAAATTTTCAGTTAGATGTTTTAAAATTCCTGAGCATTCCGTTAAGAACTGCTACAAGCGTAAATTAGTTTGTTTTAAATAAAGAAATTCATGTTATAGGCAAATTCTTAATTTGGATCAAAAAACTAAGGAACTTCTTTTATTATGTTGCATTCACTGGAATCGCACTCAAAATATATTAATCCTAGACGAGATCCGATAATGGCAAAAACAGCCGATGGCAGACATTAAATAAAAAATAGGTTTTTAAATTGTTCTGTTACGAAATTTATACGGATTCAAACGTTGGAGGCCTTTGCCCCACAGTAGGATATTAATAGACTGATACCTACTATAATAAAAAATAATAGGTAGTGTATCAATGGAAAACTTTAATCTCGGATATCATTATATTCAGCTAGTTAACGATTATCGATGGATGATTTGAGGTAATCCTTTACGATGATTCTGACGTCATTGCCAGTTATGTAACGAAGTTATAGCACTAACTTGTAATTTTATAAAGTACTTATCGATTCCATGAGCATAAAAAAGATATGGGTTTATTTTATGTTCGCAAATTTTGCCCGTATATCTAACTCATTTGTAATGTCATCAAAACCTACTTGTACAGATTGTCTTTGAGACTTGATAAATTGCTCTTTGGATTTTAAATAAAAAGATCTGTTTTCACTACTTAAACCTCTTTATGGCAATAAGAATTTGAGTAAGCTTTTGTTTCCTTTTCCTATAAAAGAGACAAACTTAGCTATCCATGGATTCTCCGTGCGGGTGCCGGGTCCATCGCGTGGAACAGAGAGGAATGTCAGTCGGCGCCTGGGACTTTCGACCCAGCGTGTAGGTTTAAGGGCCCCTTTATAGCATACTAATGATCACCTTCACCACTTAGTATTTCGTCAAGAATTATTTATTCTTTTGCTTTATTCAGAAGATGCCAAACAAAATGATATCCTTCTAAAACAAGTACCACGTCCAACAATCATATGTCAAATTGCTTCAAGCTTCATAGCAATCAAGCTTCACTTACTCAGTAAATGTCATAGAGCCTAGTTCCTAGCTCGCCTGTTGACGTTTAGCTCACTATAGCATTTCACCGCCGACCACTTTCCGCGGTGAACCAGTGTTTGCGTAACCCGTGATAACTGCAGGTAATGACCGCTTCCAGCTTAGTCATTTACCCGATTTCTGCGAAATGATATAAGATAGCATGCATTCCTTCCTAATTTGAGATTACTACTACTGACATTTCGTTGACTATAGGTTTCATATTATGATTCGACTTAGTAATATACGCGATATGCACGAAATTGTGTGGCTGATCTCAGTAAGTAAAAATCATTCTGTGCTATTTTCAATTGATTGCTTATTAATTCTTGCATTTTAGTAACTATGTTTTGATAGTCTTTAACCACTCTGGTAACAGTTGACGGTTCAAATGAAGATCGACACTATTCTAAAGCATTAAGAACCCTATGGAAAATCATATAAACAGCTAGGGGAGCTAATTACCTTTAAAAAAAATCGTATAAGACGTATACCTGTCACAGAGATATCTCAGACGAAATGGACTAAAGATGCAATGTTGCATACGTTCCTTTGTCGCCAAGTTTCTATTACGAGTTTATTTCTGACATTTCATTTCATTTATACTTTGTAACAGCTTCGTAATTTACCTGATATGTACGAATTTGTACGTCTGATCTTACTAAGTAATAAGCACTCCGCGCTGATTTTGCTTTGGTGGTTAATTCCTTGACATTTGGGATACTACGACGTATTAACCTCCTTACAATATTTGCGTAACTTACAAAATCTAACTTTTATCTGAGTAGTTTCGAACTGAAATATCAATTCACTGTTTTGAAGACTGTTTTTGGGTATATTAGGGGGCAATTCGACCTTTTTCATACACTTTTCCAATAGGATTTTATACAGTTAAGTCATACACAGTAGCGTGATATGTTAGAAAGAGTATCTGAAATTGTCAAACTGACAAAACTGACCTAAAATAATAAATATGACACGGATTACTGCTATTTTCCCTACTATGTCATTTCACAAACCACTTTTTACGCAATTCCGTTGCATAATAACCGGCTAAAGCGGGTAACACGGTTCCAAGTTAGTCATCAACCGGTTAGTGAAATACCGAATGTTTGCACTCGTCACGGTTAAAAGCTTTAGTGAAATATCTGTATTAGGTCAGTAAGTTAGTCGGAATTTATTAGTGCAACTGTTTGTGGTAGGATTTTATTTCCGAATTAATTTGGTTTTAACGAGGCTATTAATTTGCTACTGCGGTTAGTTGGTTGGATTTATAGGTTGGTTGATAGATTTTGTCAATAGTCCCACAACCTTTGTCTAAACAAATATTATTAAAAATACAGTAAATCCACTATTTAAAAAGGTTCCCAGTCACTTGGAATAATATGTCGATTCCTCAAAGCAATTAATTTGGTTTCAGTTTTTCAAACATTTGGATAAGCGGAAGGCGGTGTACCATTTTCGTATACGTATACGTTTTCATATTTAATAATAATTTTTATAAATTTAATTTACCCAAGATCCCTTGCCAAATTACCCTAAGTGCAAAGTATTCTAAAACGAACTGCTATTTCGAGTTACTTACCCCTCGCCTGAATAGTAACTACATATTCATCACTCGGAATTTGAACAACTTTAAACATGTTAGATGTTGAACATTTCTCGAATATTCTATCCGCATGTTCCATAGATTTGACATCTTCGCTTCTAGTATCCATATCGATATGCAATTTGGCAGTTTCGCGGCGGGCGCAAATGCGATACGAGAGCTCTGGATATATCCCGCGCACGTGGGTGCTTGCAGCCGAGAAGCAGACATTTGTATTTCATATTGCCACTTACTATGGATTCGAATCGCGCTCATCGATTGTTAGGTGCGGCTTTACTTTAATATTTTATAGTAGAAATTATGGGAGCTTTATATCTTTTAACTTTTAAATTCAAATCTTATTTTCAACGCTGTTATGTGGCTGGTTACTTTTTTTAAAATATTATTAGGCAGTAAACGAGCTGACGTATTTTGACATGATATGTCGGAATTATAAATTTCCCAGACGGAATTTAGTAAGACACAGAGCAGGAATAACTCGACAAGCGGTGTTATTTTTTTTGTTTATTATAAGTATTTTAATCGATTTCATACATATTTATTTAATAATAACTTGCGCATACGTTTTAGTATATGCAAATCAACTTTGTTAGTATTATAATACTCGCGGTTCCAATAAGAAACCAGTGATAAGCCTTTAATAGCTCTTACGAGAACTCTGGATATATCCCGCTCACGTTGGTACTTCTAGCCGTGGATTTGCAGACTTATAGCCGCTCTGTTACGGAGATTGCAAGTTACCATGAATGAGAATGGTGTTGATCGGTTGTCAGGCACGACTGAACTTTAAATTTTTGAGCGATTATTGGCTTCAAAACATTAAGACTACATTCTCGTTGACTTTAATGCAGCGTTGGCAGAAGTTACCCAGGTTAATATCGGGGTCGTAATAAATTTAAACTAATTTTGGCACTTTAGAAATGAGAGTTATATTCCAGAAAGATACGCATAAGAGTAAAAACCTGACTAGGGAAAGGTTTTTTTTTAGTTTATTAAATTGTATACACGATTTTTTATATTTTTTTCATAATTGATTACACTCGTAGAATAAATCTCAGCGAATAATGTAAATTCCCATATTATACTCATTTTTAATTATAACAAACCCACTTAATTACCATTAAAATAATTGAAGTAATAAAACAGTGTATAACCTGCAATTATAATTATCTACATGATAGATGGTAGGGAAAATATAATATGATCTAGGTATGGACTCGCATATTAATAACATGAATTAAATTAAGTATTTAAATCGTTGATATTACATCATAGCAGCGCTATTAAGTTTGCCTATTCTGCTATTTATTTAAATATCTATAACTCAAAGGTGACTGACTGACATAGATAGTGCTTTGTCAACGCACAGTCTAAAACACTAGACGGATCGGGCTGAAACTTGGCATGCGGGTTATAACGTAGGCATTCGCTATGAAAGGATGTGGTAAATTCTGGCATTAATAGGCTGATACAAAAAGTAAACACAAAAATTAATACAATGTTAAACTCTCTTCTCTGGAGGGAAGCTCAAATATATGACATCTACACTAATTTACACTATCTACTCTAGTGATTATATATTATAAAGAGGAAAGATTTGTATTTTTTTAAAAACCACTAGACCGATTTGAATAATTCTTTCACCGTACGTTAGCTACACTATCCCGGGTGAACATAGGGTACTTTTGATCCCGGAAATGTAGGGGGAAGGCGGGATATTTGAAAAAAGAAATGACGCGCGGGTGAAACCAAATAAAGCCTAACCGCAAACCCAATCGTGTCATCCAAATATGAATTTATTAATCAAATCCGACGCTTCCTCCATATTTCTGAATTAATAAATTAAATGCGTTTCGAGACGAAACCACTAATTACCGACGCCTAAATTCTCTTATAATGGATTTAATTGATGTTACACTTAACATTTCTTGGGAAGCAATTAGATATTATTATACTTACAATTGATTACCAATGTGATACTAGTGAAATTTTAATTTGAGGAAAATGCCTACAATATTCTACGATAGGTATTTATTTTGAAGTTTAATTTAAATTTAAACTTTAAAAAGATTTTACTTACTGTAACACTGTCACCAATAAAATAATGACCCATCAATTTCCTGACATGGCGAGATTTCACCCACATAATCTTGTCTTTAAAACCATTAAGGTCTTGCTCGATTAAATATAAAATAAATAATAAATTTAATATTTCACAACATTACATACATTGATCTGACTCTGGTTCAAGTAGCTTGAGCAATTGTGTTCTAGACATCAGAATCTATAGTGGTATTATAAATTCTTAAATAGATAAATAGATACATATAACACCCAGACCAGGACAAACAGACTGTCCATGCCTGTGCGAGGATCGAATCCGCGACCTCTTGGTCTAATAGCAACTTCTTGACCATTACACCAAACAGGTCGTCCCTTAATGGGATCAAGTAGAGCAATTTTTCACTTAAGTACAAATTGGTTTAATACTTAATTTGGAATAAATTAGGTGCTCTTAACAAAACTGTGGTCATTACACTGATTTACGTCACACAATTAAGTGTCCCTTAATGGACGATTCCAGACACATTCGCCGATTTTTCGTTTAATTTATAAATATCTGTATTTAAAAGTCAAATGTCTTAGCCACAGGTCATAACATTTGAGTGATCTCTTACATAGGTATATGAAGTAAATTTATATTATATTATATCGAATCTATACTATATCTATACTTACTTAATATATAAAGCTGAAGAGTTTGTTTGTATGTTTCTTTGTTTGTAAGTTTGTTTGTTTGAATGCGCTAATCTCAGGAACTACTGGAGCGATTTGAAAAATTACTTTTGTGTTGGATAGTTCATATCGATACCTTAAATCTCAAATGGCGTAACCACCAAAACACAACTTTTCAGGAGAGCAAAAAAACAAAAAAAAAATATTTGTTTAAATCATAACGTTATATATTTTAATACTATAAAAATGTTTTATACATCAAATTTCTTAGAATTTTGAGATGAAGGCTTCAGTAAGAACTATTTGCACCTAAATCTTATATTTTAAAAAATAGAACTCGGTTACGACTTCTGAAAATATGACAAAAAGGCGTTTACACCCTATAAAAAACACGACTTTTTTTGAGATTAAGGTCGTATCTCCCATTAAATTCATGAAAAAATACAAAATAAGGGGTATTTTCTACTTCTTTTATTGAATTAGGTACATTAAACGGGTAAGAGGATTTTAGGAAACAAAATAAAATCTAAAAAAAGCCAAGGCCGAGATAATAAGAAGGCCTAATTCGATTAAGCAGTGTAGTTTTAGAAAAACGACCCTTATTCTTAGCAACTCTACTTATATCAATATAATATTTACGTAATAATCAACTTTAAAATTCAATTAAAGTCCTAATGGAGTTCGAAAAGATTACAAAAATTGTATTAATTTAAGAATCAATGAATCAAGTAGCTACGCCACGACCATTGCGATGGGCTGTTACCTCCCATCGCAATGGCCGACATACTTTTAATCAGCAAGAAAGACACCACGACCTTATAATGTCATCGTATCAGCTCACTCTGATTTACTACATTATTATTAAAATTGTGCACAGACGGCATTATCCCAAAAACATATCATGAAGAATATCACCCGCGATTACCAACAGCAGAAGATGTGCCAGATGTATTACCAGGCACTGATATAGAGGACGGAGTTACAGACACAGAAAAATACTGTTTTTTTATGTTTGATTGTTTTTGATAGTTTCAATTTAATTTTTTTGACTGATTATTTTAAATTAAGGCTTTCTAAAATCTCTTACTTTTTGAACGTAGCTACTTGATTCATTGATTCTTAAATTAATACAATTTTTGTAATCTTTTCTAACTCCATTAGGACTTTAATTGAATTTTAAAGTTGATTATTACGTAAATATTATATTAATATAAGTAGAAATCATTGTTGCTAAGAATAAGGGTCGTTTTTCTACCACTACTTAATCGAATTAGGCCTTCTTATTCTCTCGGCCTTGGCTTTTTTTTAGATTTTATTTTGTTTCCTAAAATCCTCTTACTCGTTTAATGTACCAAATTCAATAAAAGATGTAGAAAATACCCCTTATTTTGTATTTTTTTATGAATTTATGGGAGATACGAGCTTAATCTCAAAAAAAAACGTGTTTTTTATAGGGTGTAAACGCCTTTCAATAATAAAAATTGTGTGTGGTGTAAACGCCGAAACCGAAAAATGATGACCCTTACCCCCGTGTGTTTTTACTTTTTTTTTCACTTTACAATAATTTCTAATGGCGTAACCACCAAATAAAGTTGGCTATGTGTGATACGCCATATTAATGTATTAAAATATCTCGTTACGCCCTGACGTTGTTCATGCATTAAATTTATAGCTGCTTACGACCTCTTTACCTTATAAAAAGTGTTCAAATCTATAAAAAACATCGGGTCGTAATGACCATTTTTTTGCGAATTTCAGGATTTTAAATATACAGATCGATAGAGAAATATTTCAAAATTTAAGGGGGGGGGGGACGCTCTAATTTTAACTTTGTAATAATATATCTCGAGACTGGGGTGTTTGATCCACATGGTTTCCAGGCGAGTTTTATTGTATTTAAAAATACCTGTTTAACGATACCCTACACGATGGGTTAAGTCGAATTTTTTTTTAGAATTAACTTTTCGCTGTATGGGAGGGGGGGTAAAAAATGATTATTTTTCGATAATTTTAAAAACCAATTCTTGAATTATCACTATACATCTCTCCACCAATTTTCGTGGCAATCGGTTCAGAAACGGCGGAGAACGAACCAGGACAGACAGACAGACAGACAGACAGACATGACGAAACTATAAGGGTTCCGTTTTTGCCATTTGGCTACGGAACCCTAAAAAAACTGAATAAAACTGCATTCAAAAGTCATTTTGACCAATTTGGCGCTTACGCCATTTGAGATTTAAGGTATCGATATGACGAGGAAGCTTTTAGGCTATTGGAAATCAAAATCCACGGGGACTTGTTTGTTTGTTTGAACGAGTTAATCTCAGGAACCACTCATTCAAATCGAAAAATTACTTGTGTGTTGGATAGTGCGTTTGTCGAGGAAGGCTTTAAGCTTTAGGTTTCCACATACAAAATGTTATAAGTATTTTGTGTGCGGAAACCGAAATCCACGCGGACGGAGTCGCGGACGGCCAGTAGTAATACATTTGTCGTTTTAATATGTGTCGTATGATCAGTTACAGTACAGTAAATCCTAAGTTTTATAATAGTAAAAACCACGAACAAAATAAAATCAAGCAGGTATGAGGAAAAACTTCAAATAATCTAATTGTTTTTTAATAATAATTATCAATGTCGTTTAAATCAGTCCAGTAGCTCAAACCTCAATGTCATAATTGGGTTGGTAATTAAGTTTATAGCTCAATTACGTTCATCTGGTGCCTTTCATTAAATGCATAGGTCCAGGGGTCATAATAAATTATGAGGATCACTTGTAGTTAATCATTTGAGGTAACTGTAGCTAGGCATTCCTTCCTAGATAATGTCTAGAGATAACAAAAATACTCGCACTTCATAATAATAATATAATAACCACTTGGTGGAGTGGTTATAAGTTGATTAATAGACCAAGGGGTTGCGGGTTCGATCCCCGCTCTGGACCAAAATTTGTGTGCATGAACATGTCTGTTTGTTCTGGTCCGGGTGTTTATTAAGTATATTTGTATATAATTATTAATTTTTATATAAGATTTAATTATTTTTTAAATATTCCTATGGGTTCCGTAGCATCCGAATTACAAGCTTTAAGCTTAGGAGCTAGGCAGTTCGAGTATTAGTTCAAGGCATTATTTATTTAACAAAAAAAAAAACCTTTTTTAAAAAATTCAGCCCCACTGTCATATTTCCTAGTCTCAAAAGTAAAATAAACAAAAAAGTAAAATAAACAAACATAGAAAATGTTATAGTATAGCTCGTTTACCTTGAAGGCGCTATTCAAACAAAATGTAATTAATGTGCTGAGGAAATTCAATCTCAAACAGGTTACCGTGTCACGTTCATTAGTGACATTAAACTCAAACGAGATTAGAGATAAGAGACAAGTGTGTGATATGTCAATTTAACATTTTTTTCATGGGTTCAAATGACCTTAAATACAAAAAAAATAACTTAAAAGTAAAATTACAAAAATAAAAGTATTTTTTTTTAAAACCAATGCTATAAACTTGTTCTTTCCCGCGGCTTGCCCGCGATATCGAGATTGGGATACTGTGGGAGCATTTGTAAAAAGTCTATCACCAACATACAAACTTTCACATCTATAAATTACACGACATATTACAGTGCACATATCAATGCGCAAGCACAGGTGCAATCCCTATTCCTTCACTCTTATAGTTCGGTTAGACCAGTTATGACAAGACCGTAGAGAAATTGGACACACGACCAATGGCTTAAGGTGCCATCCGAAACAAGGAGAAGCTCGGCAACAAAAAAATTACGTCCATAAAACCCATCCGATGGCCGACCTCTGCGAAAGTTGCTTAACTTAATCACTGCGTCATCGAGATCCTCGAGCTCGTCTATAACAGGCTGATGATGATGATAGAGAGCAGAATTGTTTGCTTTGGACACCAAGATATTATATCACAGTGCAATACGAGCTCTAACGTCTAAACTCTCAGCTGTATATGGGCCGAAACTAATACAAACTTCAGCTATGCTTTGAAACTGGAATCTATTATTAAGTAAACAATGACCGCATGCGCTCTGCTTGTTGCAGATGGTATGACGGCCTGGTATGTTAACAGATTGCTTAACAATTAGGGAAATCGGAGTCTTGCTTCCCATATATGTATATGTACAATACATAATATGCGATTACTAAGCAATACCTCTTTTTTGGTAAAATTGCCACTGTGGTAATATCTCTCTATCTAAAAAATATCAGATCAATATCTTTAAATTTTTAATACTGGTGTTAAGTTGAAATATATATAATTTTGTTAAATGATGTTAGTTCCCCAACAGACTTAGCCTTAGAAAGAAACAACAGTATTTTAAATGGAACAAAAGCTTTAACTAAGTCGAAATTACGTCGTGTGATTGTGCGACAATGCATTTCACGTGCATTGCCGCCGAACTTCGGACGCGTTATTTCAGCCAAGTGTGTTCCTACAGTTAAATTAAAGCATGTGGATATGGTTCATGAATAACTTTCTATGATATAAAAATACTATAAACAAGTATCTGTATGATGTTTTAGACGCTGCCGCTATCAAAGCTGTCTCAATCTCAACAAAAACGTAACCATAGTGATGACAAGAAACAAAAAATGCCAAATTCAACATTCGCCGTCTGGGACTCACACCCTTCGAGATAAAGACAGCTTAGTAGTTCGCGTGAAATATGGAAACAGCAAAAGGAACCGATATTACACTGGCGGCCGAGGAAATTGGTGTTCTCGGGCGCGAGTAACAAATTACGGGTATTACAGTCCGCTCGCGTTTTTCTCTGTATACTTGATTACTATGATTCGCTCGGGGGACTTTTTGATTATGTCGTTTTGTTGTATTTACCACTTGGTGGCGGGAAAGTGTGGGGAATATGCGATTTTAGATAATGCCTGCCTGCCTGTAAACACAATTAGGTCCGCCTAGTAGTTTCAGCGTGATTGACGGACAAACCTCACTAGCAAACTTTTCACATCATTTATCATTTCAAAAAACGGCATGCCCCAAATAGGGAGTTATTCCCATAACAAACTAGGTATGGGATACCTGCTAAACGATGAATCGTAGGTGAAAGCTGCTGCCGTTCCCCTCAATAAAATATCGCCTTAAAACATCCACATGAAGAAATGAGACAATTCTAGAATTTATTCAGCTCTCTAAAAACGAATGTCACAGCAAGTCCGCCGTCCAATTGATTGACTTTTCCAGCGTCTAAATATTTATGCCGTCTCCAATTTTGCCTGTCAATAACGCTCAACCCTTACGACAGAAGAATTCGTGTAAAGATTTTTAATTAAATTATTTTCCCGAAATCATGCCAGGGCAATTTTCTCAGTCAACATTGTAATATCAGACGCTGGCAACATCCAGCCTTTGCGAACTACAAAGCTTTGCGGCGATATTTCACAATAACCGCCGCCGGTTTGTTTCAACTGAAACGCCAAAAAAGGCGGAACACTTTCATAGTTTTAACGTGAACGTTTTTGACGTGGACTATGCGGAATTCCTGCAGGAACTTTTTCTTTAAACGTCCGAGGTAAAACTCTCTCTCATCCTAGCTTTTATTCCGATGGTAACGATTTTGGCCCTCAGGCTATTAAATCCTGCAACTTTTATTGTGATTTCACCGGCCTGGTAATCTGGACCTCCTCTACCTCCGTGGCGCAGTGGCTAGTGTGTCGCACTTTAAAGCGGCGGCCGCGCCGGAGGTCTTGGGTTCGAATCCCGGGTCGGACCGATGAAATTGTGTCTATGTTTTCATGTTGTGATAACACAGACACAGTCCGGAGTTTGGAAGTTGGCGGTGTAATTATACCCCCGTGCCTCGGAAAGCACGTTAAGCCGTTGGTCCTGCGCCTGATCTCTCTACGGTCGTGTCAGACTGCTGTCGCACCGAATTGTGAGTGTGAGGGCATCGGGAGTGCACCTGTGCTTGCGCACGCGCTTGTGCACTAGAATATATCCTGCGTACTTGGCTAATCGTAAGATTGGCCGCCGTGGCCGAATTCGGCTAGGAGGGTATCTGGACCTCTGTAACCCTAATATGAGAAATCAAATTCTTAAAACGTGCGTTCCGAAACAGAGATTCATCATTCTAGAAAATCTGGTGATTCAAGCATGCAATGTCCTAACTAACTGGGCAAACCTTCACGAAATGAATAGTTCCACGCGAGATTTGAACCCACGACCTGCAAGGTTTTAGAGTTGAGCACTCGAACCACTAAACCAAGGAGGCATTTTACGTCCGGTTTAAAACTTTAGAACAAAACAAAGTGTTATTATTATGTTCATCCATTTAGAACTAATTTAAACCGAGTATCAAAAGTCTGACGACCGCCTTATTAATTCATAGTGAAGGTCTGTGCACCAGCAGAGAGATTGTCAGTGGACTGCTGTCTTAATGAATGATGCTAAAAACAGTAGTCAAAAGCCACTTGACTTGATGGTCTCGTTGGTCAGAGACCTTTGCTCAAAAACCAAGGGTCGTGTATTCGAATCCCGCTATGGCCAAATGTTTGTTTGTTAAACATCGCCATTTGTTCTCGAGTCCTTGATGTTAATAAACGTATTAAAGAACTAGCGGCCGCCCGCGACTCCGTCCGCGTGGATTTCGATTTCCAATATCCTATGTGTTATTCTGATGTATAAACTATATTGTGGTAAAGTTTCATTCAAATCCATTTAGTAGTTTTTACGTGAAAGAGTAACAAACTTTCAAACTTTCGCCTTAATAATAGTAGTAGTATGTCTATCCGTTCTCTTGTTTCATAGTACAAGCTTCGAGCTTAGTTTGGGACTAGGAATTGGGGTGTAAGTCATGAGTCAAAAAACAAATTACGTGAACATAACATCCCAAAATTCAATATAAGTTCCAAATAAATAACAGGGGCCGTCTCATCACTACATAGTATAAAACAAAGTCGCTTTTTCTGTCATGTTGTATGTTGTATGTCCCTATGAACGCTTAAATCTTTAAAACTACGCAACGGATTTTGATGCGGTTTTTTTTAATAGATAGAGTAACTCATGAGGAAGGTTTTTATGTATAATATCATCCATTAAATAGTGGACAAGTACCACGGGCGAAGCCGGGGCGGGCCGCTAGTTTCATATAAGAATACCAGCGATAGTCTAATGAAAGGCGGTATTGCGACATCGTTCACTCCTGACAATCTTAATGGCTTACTTTTACTAAGGCCGCCCTTTTACACAGGTAATTTACGCATTCACGCATCCCATTGATTTATGGGAGGGGATGGCGGACTATAAAACTCGTAGACAATTTCCTATGCGATATTTTTACACATTTTTTTCTTTATACCAAAATATTTTTGGGTAAAGGTAGAGTATTTAAAGTCGAAGCCGCATTTTTCCGTTTGTATTCTTAGTCACTACATAGTATAAAACAAAGTCGCTTTTTCTGTCCCTATGTGTGTTGTATGTCCCTATGAACGCTTAAATCTTTAAAACTACGCAACGGATTTTGATGCGGTTTTTTTAATAGATAGAGTAACTCATGAGGAAGGTTTTTATGTATAATATCATCCATTAAATAGTGGACAAGTACCACGGGCGAAGCCGGGGCGGGCCGCTAGTTTCATATAAGAATACCAGCGATAGTCTAATGAAAGGCGGTATTGCGACATCGTTCACTCCTGACAATCTTAATGGCTTACTTTTACTAAGGCCGCCCTTTTACACAGGTAATTTACGCATTCACGCATCCCATTGATTTATGGGAGGGGATGGCGGACTATAAAACTCGTAGACAATTTCCTATGCGATATTTTTACACATTTTTTCTTCATATCAAATTTTTTTTTCTCGGTAGCGTGTTTAAAGTCGAAGTCGCGTTCTTCCGTTTGTATTCTTAGTCTTTTAAATAAAATTAAACCTTAGTGACGTTGAAAAATAGTTTCAAAAAGTTGCGTATGTACCTACACACATCAACAAAATCTAGGGATATCTTAATTGTATAATAAAAACTACGTTATATTGTTAATTCTTTATTATATTTATATGAAGTTTATATATCGATCAAAAGGTATTTTATTCTATTTTTATAAAAAAATAAATTTTTTATAGAAAAACAAAAGAATGGCAACAAAAAAATTGGTATTTCCTTCCGCACGGGAAAAGTGTATGAAAATTAAAATTGTTTTTTTGATATTTTACTACAGAAAAGTGATGTTTTTTTTAATTATTTTTTAAGTAACTTGTTGAGTGTCTTTTCAAGAGTAATGTAACAGTATCATTTGAGTTGAAATGATATGTTCTGATCCGTGGACTTGTAAGAAAGTGTTGCCTTCAAACACGTCGTTACCGAGGCCCTAAACACCAACCAAAACATGTTACCAAGGTTTTGGAGCAATTATCGCAGTCTTGGGAACGTGGTTGAACGGCACTAAAACAGAAATCGCATTACTACCCAGAGACAGGATCAATTTGTCCAAAAGACTGCTAGAGGACGACCAAACATTACAGCGATGCGACTAGAAAAAAGGCTCCAGGAGGACCATCAGCTACTGGAAAGCAACCAAACCGTGCAAAGGAGTTTGCATGAAGTGGGTCTTCATGTTGGACAACCGCTAGGTGTACCAACATTGTGATGGGGCAATCGCGGAAGGCGTCTTTCTTGGGCTTAGGAAAATTTTCCTTGGAGTGACGACCCATGGTCTGTGATGCTGTAAGCCGATGACTCCCGCTACAGGTTTTATCCAGATTCAAGAAGAACACACGTTTTGAGAACTCCTGGCAGTATTAGCCGTCTGTGGCACTCTAAGGAGGTCCACTTTTACCAAGGCGAGACAGTCATGGTTTTAGGAGGATTTTGTCTGGGTGAACGAACCCAGCCCGTTTGTATCCAAAGCATCATGACTAATCAAAAACATCTCAAAAAGGTAGTAGAATCAGTCATTGCTCTAAGCCAAGTCCAAATCATCCAGGAATTTATAACCATAAACGACAGTGCCAATTCCCATGTGGCGCGGTAGGTGCCGGCCGCTCTACGAGACTACGATATCCATGTTTTTTATAACCCAGCTCAGTCATCCGGCTTAAATCCTATCAAGCATGCGTGCGGCATGTTACATCAATGATTTTTAAGACATTTCCCACCAAATTCCAAAACAGTACAACAACTTCACCATCACTTTGAAAGACCATCGGGTCTCATAACGCAAGAAGACCTTAACAAACTTAATTTTAAGCATGAACAATTGATACTGATGTTATAATAAACGTGAGAGGTGGCAACACTGATTAAATCAATAAGATTGTTTATTTGAATTAAATTTGATCATTTTATTTAAAAAAAAACGCAGATTTTCTACCACACTAATTTACCTAGGGCGATAAAAAAATAATTATTTATAAAAATACAATTTAAATCTCGATTTTTTTAATTTATTATTAAAAACAATAAAATTCTCTATATTTTTTTCATTCATAGTATAAGCGAATTCCTAATAGTATTTAAGATATTTGATAATATGTAGATATCCCTAGATAAAGTTGATGTGTGTACATTAAAAATTTAAATGTAATTTCGTTTCATATCAATATCGATATTTTATCAAAAGTTCGTTACCTATTTGTCGAATTGTCGATTCTTCTAATATGTAAATATCAAGCCATATTGCCCAACATTTCACTTGAACGCTGTATTCACTGTTCTGCTTTTTGTGTTCATCTATTGTTAAAAGTTAGAATTCGCAAAAATGGCCTTTAGCCCGGTCCGATTCACGTACAAAATCTAGGTTATTTTTTGTGATCCGTAGTAGCGGTCAGAAAAACTGCAATTTTTAAGTCGCCTTTTCATTTTTAACTAACACTATTTCACACTGAAGTTAACTATAGGCAGTAATCCTTGGCCGGAAGCTATTATGAAACATTATGAATTATGAACACCGGAGTAAGATTAGTTAGAGCCGGAAATTAAATACCATCAGGTAATCCGCAGACTTACATATTCTATATTACTTACAAATATATTGATGTTGGTCTTAAACATGAAATAAAATGTAATTCAACATTTTAATTGACCGCGCTAGTTATAAGCGGGCACCCGCGACTTCGTCCCCGTGGATTCGGGTTTTCGCACACATAGTACGAGTATTATATTATAGTATATTCATCCGCTAATGGACTATCCAACCCGAATATTTTTTTCAATTCGAACCAAAACTTCCTGAGATTAACGCTTTCAAACAAACAAAATCTTCAGCATTATTATTTTAGTACAGATTAATATTAGTAGTATAGATGTGAGAATAAGACACATATAAAGTGATAGAATAAGAGACATAAATATGGGGTTATGGGTAATTGACGTTGGATGCATTGGATAATCGCAACAATTTGTAATATTATACAAGTGAGGAAATCCCTCACTCTTATATTCCCGTTCACAGATCAAAACGACCGGGGAAACACGCACACTGATAACGACATTACGTGCTTTCTGGAGAACATTACCAACATTACAAACATAAAAGACATTGCCAACTTTCAGTTCCTATCACAAAGTCATAAAATCCATCCATACTCCTAGCCTTTATCCCGCTTCTGTGCGGGGTCCGCTGTGACCATGATCCAGGAATTGGCGAGTCTGGGTATTACAGTGAAGCGACTGCCCTTCAGACCTTCGTAACCCTTAGAAGGGAACCAGACAGGTTGGATCATGGTTACATATTCAGATCAAACTGAACTAAAGTCAGGAACTATCTGAATGTGCAGGTGTCCTCACCGTGTTTTCCCTCACCGCCGCTAAAGCAAATGGTACAAACACACACATAGATTATTCAAAAAATCCAGATGTGTGGGCTCGGATTTGAACCCTCAATCCCATAGGATCCACTATTTCGATCCACCAGTGGATCGAATAGCACGCCGGAGTTCACTATAATCCACCAACGGTCTCGGTGGATACCCCAGAACTATATTCGATCCACTGGTGGAGCATATTAGAAGATCCAAGTATCATAGGATCCACCGAGACCGTTGGTGGATCATAGTGAACTCCGGCGTGCTATTCGAGCCACTGGTGGACCGAAATAGTGGATCCTATGGGATTGAGGGGATTTGAACCACGGTCCTTACCAGTAGGCTACCATTGCTCTCATCACTAAGTGGTAAAATATCATAACAAAATCTACGACTTGCATGTGATTAGGGCTTGCAATTCGAATATTCGAATATTCGAATAATTCGAATATTCGACTCATTTTAGTATTCGAATATTAAGTGACGCGTTATTCGAATATTCGAATATTTTATGTCATATCGGGATTAATTAGGAAATGCCATCTCGATAGTCTCAAATCTTAAAAAATAGGTAGGTGTTTTTCGATATTCTATTTCGACGGTCTATTATCTCGCTATATGAGATATTGATCGAGATCTCGACAGTTTTGATCGAGATTATCGAGATTTTAGACCGATATTAAATGACCCTAAGCAAAAAACTTTAGCGACTTTAACTTCTTAAGTTTCATCAAAAATTAATGTTTGATTGATCTCGTGAATAATAATGTCCTCGTTTAATGTTATTTCACCCCTTACAACCCTTCCTGGTAAAAAGACAAAGCCGATTTTTGTGGAGGAGGTGGTTTTATTTTATTTTCGAGCGTCTATCAACCAAGCATGGAAATATGCTTGAGGGCATCACAAACGATACTTGCTTTGGCAGTATAGCTGTAAACTCAGTCCAAACTGAGTGTGACAGGTTTAGATTTTTACACTTTAGGCCTACGCTAATACGCTTCATACATTTTTCTATGGGAAATGGCATCCTTTTTTTTCTCTCGCGTCTAACGGCCAACTATGGAAATATATATTTTAGAGGTCATTACAAACGCTATTTAATTTTACGTATATCTGCAAACTCAGTCTGAACTGAGTGAGACAGGGTTGAAACTTGACCACAATGTACCCTCGATATTTTTCTCCTCAATATTTTTTAATGGGAAGATCGATGGCGCAGTCGTTAGCGCACTCGGCCTGCGGTTGCTAAACTTAAGCAACGTTCGCAGATGCCAGTCGCAGGTGACCGAAAAATTTCATCTCGAGCTCCTCCCAGCTTCTGAAGGCACGTTAAGCCGTTGGTACTGCGCCTGTAGCGTGCAGTAAGGTGGCCTGGCGTCTTTACTTTCTCGCGTCCAACGATCATTTATTGTAAAATATATTTTTGAGACTATTACAAATAATATTTGCATAGACAGTATAGCTGCAAACTCTGTCTGAATTGAGTGAGACAGTTTAGAACTTAATAAAAGGGTATGAAGCGAGAGTTCAGTCAGAGTGCAAAAGTTCTATCCTGTGTTTATCAGTTCGGACTGAGTTCAGAGTTTTAGAGAATACGCCTTTTACAAAGATCGTTTGTAATGTACTTAAGAATATATATTTCCATGTTTGGTTGATGGCCGGTGGAAAAAGAAAGGACACCACCTCCCATAGCAAATTCTGAAGCCAAGGTCCACAGTAAAAAAGTTCGAGCCTGTCTCACACAGTTCGGACGGAGTTTATAGCTGAACTGTCTTTGCAAAAATTGTTCGTGATGATCTCTAGAATATAATATTTTTCCCTGTATGGTCGATGGACGCGAAATAATAAAGACGCCACCTTCCCTAGAAAAATGTAAGTAGCGAAAGCCCAGTTTTTGTGTAAAAGTTCTAACCTGTCTTACTTAGTAAGGACTACGTTTACATTCATACTGCCTGTGCAAATATCGTTCACTGCAAGAATATATTATCTTTCCATGTTTGGTTGATAGCCGCAGGAAAATAAAGGACACAACCTCCTATTAAAAAATATTGAAGCGAGGGTACATAGTGTTCAAGTTTCTAGCCTGTCTTACTCAGCTCGGGCTGAGTTTGCAGATATACTCCCAAATCAAATAGCTTTTTAAATGACCTCAAAAATATTTATTTTAATTTTTCATGATTGGTCGAAAGTCGCGAGAAAAAAAAGTATGCACTTTCCCATAGAAAGTGTATGAAGCGTAGGCTTAAAGTGTAAAAGTTTAAACCTGTCTCACTCAGGTCGGACTGAGTTTACAGCTATACTGCCATAGCCAATATCGTTTGTGATGGCCTCAAGATTATATATTTCCATGTTTGGTTGGTGGACGCTTGAAAAAAAATTTCGAATAATATTCGAATATTCGAATATTTTTCGAAAAATATTCGAATATTCGAATACCTGATTTCGTCGAATATTTGCAAGCCCTACATGTGATACTCGAAGAAGCATTCTTGGTAAGAATATTATTATGCAGATAACAAGATTTTACTGTCCTCGCAGATGCTAGTATTTTATACTTATATAAAATTGTGAAATATAAATTTAACAGCCAGAAAATATTACTACTACTCATTAATCTCACCACTCACTCACAAATGGCACTCATAAAAAACTAACTCAAAATTCGGTTAACTCATTTGAGTTTGATGATTGTTCACACATAAAACCTGCATGCAATGGAACTTGTTAAAGCTCGTGTTATGAAGAGGTTTAGTTTTTTTTATCATAGCATTAATGTGACTTTCTTTAGTTTTATTTCAATACTGGCAGTAAAGAATGCATTTTGATTGACACCATTTTAAAAGAGGAAGAAAAATCCAACTGGCCCTTTTTTAAATTTTAAATAAAATTTAAGATAAATATCAATCAAGAGTTCGAGTAAAGGTCAGTCTGAGGTATAGATAATAACAAAAACACCCAGATTAAATCACAATAGTATAAAAGATGCGTCTATAACTAGTCATAGTTGACATAAATTTATAAATCTATGATTTTAAAAAACTCAAGTCTAATCAACATGAATTTACGACAAACGTAATAAGACCATACTTTTGGAACAAAAGTCGTTTGCGAAATGAGTTTTCCTTTCCCATACTAAATTATCAGTTCTACCCAAATTTTACGAGATGAAAGAATATCTTAAATTTACAATCGTGTTTGGTTTTACGAGCTAGTATTATCCCGTAACGTTTGAAAACTGTCTTAAATCCAGGGCAATAAATCCTTAACGTTGAGTCTACTTTGGTCGAATAATCGAACGTGTCTACTGCAAGGCGTTTTCTCTTCCGATAAAAACAATACACTTCGGGTACAAATAGCTAGTTTTCGAGTAAGTACTCTCTTTCGAATAAGTCTACTACGAGTATGTCGGATGAGTGACCATGGATTTTTCTGTAAATGCACTGACAAAATTCTCATAAACGTGACTTTAAAGTAGTTACTCCTTCTAACGATTAGCTTTCATCGTAGCCCTCTTCATTATGACTTCAACATGCAACTTTAGATGCCAGAGACCTAATGCCATTTTGCCTTAATCCACCCACTAACTTAGTATGTACCTAAACTGTAAATACTGATTCTTATTATTATTTACCATTTGTATCTCACTGATCAAATAACAGTATAACAGCCTTGATCAAATACGACCAAATAAGTTACCTAATGTACTTCTTCATCTAAACTATCTCAGTAACATTAGTCTAGTAACTACTATCACCTCACTATAAAATACTGCAAATCGTCGATAAAGTACTGACGCGGCAATTTCGTCGATATCTATATATTTATCACGTTCGCAGTTCGGTCACGTCTCACGATTGATGGAAAGGAGGAGACCACCGAAGTATCTATTTATATGACGAATGGCTGCCAGGAGGAGAGGGACGCATCGATCACGCTGTAAATTTTCTAAAGAACATCCCATTTATCGTAGTTTGGGCTGAATCCGAAGGTTTTCGAAGCGGCCTCGGTGAATTTCCGTATTATGGTTGTTGCCGCCGGGTCAGGATCATGTGAATCTTCCTAGCGGGACCCCCTGGGCTAGAACTATAAAACTAATGGCAACGCTTCAGTAGTTCAATGTACCTTTCGAGTTTAATAATAATTTTCAATGTACCTCAATAGTTTTGGCAGAAATCACGATTTAGTGACTGATCTTCCTAGCGGGGCCCTCCGCCGTTTTACGTTGAAAATACATAAATGATATACCGATCGAATGCATTTTCAATGTACCTCGCGAATTATGTATAAAATTCAAAAAATATATAATAGAACCAAAGAAATTCCGCTTCAAAGGTATTGTCTTCCTAGCGGGGCCCTCTGTAATTAAAGTGAATAAGAATAAAAAAAGTATACAGTTTTAATGTATTTCCAATGTACCTCCTAGTTCTTTATCCATTTGCCCAATTTAGATGCAAAATTATGAGATATTTACAAAAATGGTTAAAAGTATGGTCAGCAAAAAAGTTAGCGTTGACTAAACGTAACCTCCCTTAGAGTAGGTAAATGTTGCCATTCAATGAGAGATATTTGAAGGGCTTTTTTATTTATATCAAATGATAACCACGTGATAAACAGCAATAAAATCTGATAATGTTTGTGTAACAATCTACAAACTCCATTGTAGTTATGTTTTTGATATATGTGTCATCAAAGCATTAATAGTTTTCAATATTAATTGAGAAATGTCAAATCTTTGGCGCGAAGCGAAAAGCGCGTTTGAAAAAAAAACTTTCAAAATTATTTTTTTATAATGCTCAATCACTGGTGTTGGCATATCATTTATTAGCGCAAAGCCAAATAAAAAAAAATATCAACAGTGGATTTCCAAATATAAACAATAAAATTATTTATTTCCTTTTGCAAACACATGCATCAAATTATTATTCATAGAAACAGTTTTTAAAATTATCTTTCAATAATCTTCAACGCGGCGGGAAAAACGCGCGCTATAAAAAAAAAAAAAATTATCTATTGAAAGTAATTATGAGCGCGAAGCCAAGTAAAAAAAATATCAACAGTGGAATTACAAATATAAATAATTATTAGTTTCCTTTTGTAAATACATACCGGTAATTCATAGTAATATTTTTTAATTTTAATATCTTTCAGTATAAATGTAACCTCCTTGGCGCGGCGGAAAAGCGCGTGAGAACTAAAAAAAAAACAATGAATTAAAAATATCTGTTGATTTTAACCTCAATGTTTTAATTAACTAGGAAACTAATAATTATTTATATTTGTAATCCTACTGTTGTAATTTTTTTTTACTTGGCTTCGCGCTTTTAATCAGTTTCAATAGATAATTTTAATTTTATTTTTATAGTGCGCGTTTTTCCCGCCGCGTTGAAGATTTTAGAAAGATAATTTTAAAAACTGTTTCTATGAATAATAATTAGATGTATGTGTTTGCAAAAGGAAATAAATAATTTTATTGTTTATATTTGGAAATCCACTGTTGATATTTTTTTTATTTGGCTTTGCGCTAATAAATGATATGCCAACACCAGTGATTGAGCATTATAAAAAAATAATTTTGAAAGTTTTTTTTTCAAACGCGCTTTTCGCTTCGCGCCAAAGATTTGACATTTCTCAATTAATATTGAAAACTATTAATGCTTCGATGACACATATATCAAAAACATAACTACAATGGAGTTTGTAGATTGTTACACAAACATTATCAGATTTTATTGCTGTTTATCACGTGGTTATCATTTGATATAAATAAAAAAGTCCTTCAAATATCTCTCATTGAATGCCAACATTTACCTACTTTAAAGGAGGTTACGTTTAGTTAACGCTAACTTTTTTGCTGACCATACTTTTAACCATTTTTGTAAATATCTCATAATTTTGCATCTAAATTGGGCAAATGGATGAAGAACTAGGAGGTACATTGGAAATACATTAAAACTGTATACTTTTTTTATTCTTATTCACTTTAATTACAGAGGGCCCCGCTAGGAAGACAATACGTTTGAAGCGGAATTTCTTTGGTTCTATTATATATTTTTTGAATTTTATACATAATTCGCGAGGTACATTGAAAATGCATTCGATCGGTATATCATTTATATATTTTCAACGTAAAACGGCGGAGGGCCCCGCTAGGAAGATCAGTCACTAAATCGTGATTTCTGCCAAAACTATTGAGGTACATTGAAAATAATTATTAAACTCGAAAGGTACATTGGACTACTTAAGCGTTGCCATTAGTTTTATAAGTCTAGCTCGGGGGGTCCCGCTAGGAAGATTCACATGTCAGGATCGGGGCGGCAGCAATAAAATAAAAAAACGCCTGCTCTTCCGAGTAATTCGCAACCATATATTTTTATGACGTATAATCTTATAAAACAAAATCAATATCAAAACGTCATAGAAAAGAAAATATCAAAATCAAAAATATAATGAAAAAGAGGTTTGCGTCGGCAACATGGCCGCCCCCGGTGTCGAAGACACGAAAAAAGTGAGGAAGGCGACGCTAGTCTCACGGGGGAGCTATATTGCCAACGCGGAACCATATAAATAAAACACACAAAATTATCAAAAATGGTCCGCGAGCCGAGGTCTACTTCCTAGCGAACCCGCCGAATCATGTCCCCAAGAGATGAACTCGTGAAATGATACGGCATTATCGCCACTAGAGTTCTTGAGTTGACATGATTCAGCGGTCGCGAGTTCGCGAGGCCCTCCGCTTCCGCCGGTGAAGACGTGCAGCCGTAGGTGAGCCGTCTCAATAAAAGCGAGCAGCCGCTCCCAAACTCCGTCCGTAAAATCATCGCCGGGTATGAAATGGAGACAGTCAAAGCCGGTCTCTTCCTCCGGTAGGCCTCGTAGGCCTCTGCTAGGTGGCGTCCAGGCCACTCTCTCCGCCGGCAGGCCTCCAATGGGCGCATGCACGTCCGCAGACTCTCTGTCGGGCACGTCGGGTGGCCGCTCACGACCCGTCGAACTGCCGGCTGCCATCCAGGGATGTAGTGGCGTCGCGCTGGTGGTGGTGAGCTGCACAACAGTGGAGACAGTGAGTGGCATGACGGCTAGCCGCCTCGAGGATGAGCAGAGCGCTGGAGACGACGTCGAGATTGACAAAGCCGGAACGCGCAGCGAGAGGCGGAGGAGGCCGTCTTGGCTTAAGTTCGGGTAGACTTCGGTTAGGCTTCGGCTGGGCAAGGCTCTCCGCGACGAGTCGGGCATGTGAGTTGAGTTGGGAGCGGAGGCGTCGCAGACGCTCGGCATCTTCAAGTTCCACGGTGTCGGCGAGTCCACGATGGGAGGGCCGTTAAAGGAAGTAGGAGTAAGACCTTCGGCTAGAGGATAATCGCTCATTATCGCTAAATTGAGAGGTACGCGTACGCGCGCCGAAGAGATGTGCGCGCGCGCTGTCGCAGAAGGCGTAGCTGAGAACCCTGAAGGGGTGCGCCAGTGAACCCTGAAGAGGCGCGCAAAAACCCAGAAGGGGTGCGCAATGCGCCCTGAAGGGGCGCGCAAAGGACCCTAAAGCTCAGAGGTGCCGGCGATAGTGCGCCGAAGGGGGGCGCAGCCGGCTCTGAGAGGCCAACAAGAGGGCGACCAGAGAGGCAATGGACGCGGCCATCTCAGAGACGCCGGCGATAGTGCGCCCAAACGGAATCGCAGCCGGCTCTGAGGGGACAGCAAGCAAAAGGGCGACCAGCATGTACCTCTAGTCCGCTACATTGGTGAGCATAATGACAAATTTAGAAAGGGAGCGATAACAAAGGTGAGCGATATGAGGTGTGCCATTTAAGGATCTGTCAAGACCTCATAGGTCCTATACGACAGAATCCGACACACAAAGAAGGTCGTGAAGGCGCATCATGAATGAAATGTCGAGTCGAGATGTATGCCGCGGGGCTTGGCTCATTAGGCGGCGCCCGGGGTGTCGCGCTCCGATATCGGAGCGATGAGTGACACGGCTGACCGCGATGAGCGCCCGGTAAGAGCTTGGCTCGTCCTGGCGGCGCCCGAGGTGTCGCGCTCCGATATCGGAGCAATGGGCGACACGGGTGGCCGCGACGAGCGATGAAATGAAATAATGAGCTCAGGCCTCGATCGACTGGAAAAATGGAACTAAAAGTAACTAGTGATAAATGAATGATCGTGAGCCAATGAACGGGCGGCGCGGCGAGAATCGTCGGCGATAGCCCGCCGTCCAGCGCGCGGATGACGATGTTGGCGCGAAGTCGCGCTCGTGGTGGACGCACGCGCTGGAGGGCGGTAGTGCGGGCGCCTCGTAGTCGAGCTCGCGGTGGGCGCCGGCGCCAGATTATAGCCGTTCTGACATTATGTTGTGCGCAACGGGAGGCCGTCACCGAGGGCGCGGATCGCGCGCTCGTCGTGGTGGCGGCGATAGGCCGCTTGCAGCGGGCAGGACTGCATGGCCCAGGCAGGTGAGGGGCGGCCGCGGCCACCTCAGAGATGCCGGCCAGGGTGCGCCCAATAGGGGGCGCGGCCGACTCCGAGGGGCCAACAGGAACAGGGCGACCGCTGGTAGCAACCTCTGGCCTAGTGGGCGCAGTTGTCAAAGCGCCGCGCGTGAATATGTCTGTGGGCAGAAACGATCGAGTTAAGTTCCTTAAAATGATAAAATAATCCTCGCGCTCGGGTAGAACCCGCGGGGTGTGTGGCCCTATGTGTGCAGGAGCTTGGGGAGCTTGGCTCATCAGTGCGGCGCCCAGTGTGTCGCGCTCCGACATCGGAGCAATAAGCGACACGGGTGGCCGCGATGAGCGCTCGGTATGAGCTTGGCTCGTCCTGGCGGCGCCCGATGTGTCGCGCTCCGATACCGGAGCACAGCGCGACACGGGATCAGGCCGCGACGAGCGCTCGGCACGGGAACACACAGCAGCCCGAGTGGGTCCGGGCTTAAAAGCAGGACCGAGCATGGGCGAGTAAGAGTCGCGCGTGGGCGACAGAGCGTCATTTGTCGGGTTGCGTATAAAATATCCCTCGCGCTCGGTTGGTGTCCGCGGCGTGTGTGGCCCTAAAAGTGCGAGACCTTGGCTCATCAGTGCGGCGCCCAGTGTGTCGCGCTCCGATATCGGAGCACAGTGCGACACGGGATCAGGCCGCGACAAGCGCTCGGCAAGGGGACACACAGCAGCCAGTGCGGGTGCAGGCTTAGCTGCAGAACCGAGCACGGGCGAGGGAGGGTCGAGCGTGGGCGAGGGAGTGTCCAACCATCCTCCGATAGCGGAGCGGCTTGTGCGGGAGCCGCACGCTAGGGCCGCGATATTCGCCTGCAGCTCAAGGAGCGCGGTGGCTTCCTCGGCTGCGGCAAGGTCGCGTCTGATCTCGTACACGCGCCTAGCGTGCGCTGCCTCGAGGGCTAGTATCCGCGCGGCTCGGCTAGAGGAGTTGGATATCGCCTGGGATGTCATCGCCGGTAGCGAGTAAATATATATAATTGGGTACTCACAGTTTCCACGTAACTACTTACGGTGGTGATGCCATCCCACTTCTGACACCACTTGTTGCCGCCGGGTCAGGATCGGGGCGGCAGCAATAAAAAATAAAACGCCTGCTCTTCCGAGTAATTCGCAACCATCTATTTCCTTGTAAATTCGCAACCCAATATATTTGTGACGTATAATCTTATAAAACAAAATCAATATCAAAACGTCATAGAAAAGAAAATATAAAATTCAAAAATATAATGTTAAAGAGGTTTGCGTCGGCAACAATGGTATTGAATGGTATACGGAATTACTTACATCGGACCTACGTGTGCTTCGCTGTGTTGGTCTCGTGGTTTAAGCACCGGACCGTGACCTCGACGTCCGAGTTCGATTCCCGGTTTGGAAAAAAAATATGTCAATATTTTCGAACATAGCTCAGGTTTGTGATCACCACTGTGATCACCACTGATCCGTTTGTCAAGCGTGGTGATTAATAAAAAAAAGTCATTTTTGTAACGAAAACATGATGTCAAATGTTGGAGGGATTGGCCATATTAACACTTTAGAAAGCTGAATGGTGAAACTATTGAAAATATTCGTTTTAGTTCCATTCCAAGACCAATGGAACTAATAATAAAAAGTCCAAATAGTAGGAACTAGTAGGAATGATCCTGAATTTCTACCTTATTGAACAGTATATGGTTCTTTTATCGGACTTACGTGTTCTCGGAAATACACTTATTCCGTTTGATATGAAATTTTAGTGCTAATATTTGAAAAGTCTCTGAAACAATTTTACCACGTACATCGACAGAACTAGAGTCGGAAATTCGTAGGTTTCTGAACTGATGAAAAATGTTTTAGTATTTCAAATAAAGGTTTATTCTGGTAGGTTTATAAAATAATGTTGAGTTACAGTTGTAAACCTGTTTTGGTAAATTGCATGCCTTTATCAGTCTAATTTTAAAGGTTGAAAATATATCGTCCGGGGAAGAGTACCTACACCTTACAGAAGACCACAGTGTTTGCTGGTGGGTAATGTCGTCAGAGCTCAATTGACGAGGGTATGGGGTGTTAAAGGCAGGCAACTCATCTGCGACCCTTGTGCGGTGGTTGATGTCAATGGACATCTAGTTACCAACTTGTTCGTCTGCCTCCCTTATTCAAAAAGAAATAAAAATAAGGAAAACTTCTCCAAAAACTTTGATATTCTTAAGAATCAACAAACAGTAAGTACCATTTACTAAAAACTTTATTTGGATGTTTACATCCTACGCCTTACCATTTCCAAACACCACAAAAATGAAAAGAAAAATATTTTTTTATAAGCATGTCGCTACATTTTCGTACGAGTACGTTTTACAGTCATTCAAAGATCAAAATCTATAGTTGAAATGATATTCATACATCTATCGTCAATCTTTCCAAATGGAGTGTCCATTAAAAGGCTTACAAAATGTGAGGTAAGAACAATTGCTTCCCATAAGAACAATGCACACCAAAAGATAGGATTGACACATTCTTTTTTCAATGACGATTTTATTTAAAGCAAGTTTACTAAAGCACAAACATTCGATATGGTGAGCAGTTACAAAGTTTGGAACAAGCGATAACATAACTTTATGCTTACTCTATTAATCTATTCTTACAATTTAACATCTGTAATACAAGAAACATAGATAAAGAAGATCCTAGCAAATTTTTTAGCTCACTGGGGGAACAATACAGCAGTGTAAACATAGATAGAGGGGAGAAGGGTATTATATGGTACAGATATATGTCGTTCACTCCCGAAACTTGTACCCAAATTCACCGTCATTTATTTCATCGCTACCAAACCGCTACATCCTTGCTTGTAATGGAACATTCCCTAACCTCTACGGCATATTCGCGGCAATAGTCGATGTTGGAGATATACGGCAGACATTACCGGCGTCTCAAGACGCATAGCAGGCTGATAACGCGACTCTTTGTTACGCTCAACTAGCTCAGGATTTCTAACGAGGAAATGGAAATAACTGAGAAAACGTACATTAGATAGAGAGCAGGAGAGAACGAAAATATGTTTGGCCTTATACACTTTTATAGCTACCGTAACATTTTGATAGCTAAAATTTAAGAGGTATAATTGTGCAGGCAATAAATCCGGACGTTTGGGTAGCCTAAAGGTGAAACGCTATAATTGGTTTATTTGGCAAAATATTTTTCGTCGCTTCCAAATCACTTCTCATTCTTGTGAGCTTGCTGTGCAACAGTACCCTTACCTCTACGGCATATTCGCGGCAATAGTCGATGTTGGAGATATACGGCAGACATTACCGGCGTCTCAAGACGCATAGTAGGCTGATAACGCGACTCTTTGTTACATTCAACTAGCTCACTGAGGATTTCTAACGGGGAAATGGAAATAGCACAGGAAACGTATGTAGATAGGTACCAGTAGAGTATGTTGTTCTCCTTATACTTATAGCTACAATTATCTTTCGACATTTTCAATATTGGAGTTAAAACCAATACGCTGTCCGGGTCATAAAACTAGATGCCCAGATAGCCTAGCTGTGAAACTATACGCCTTATTAGTTAATTGAGCAAAATACGAGTATGTACCTACATTTTTGCTTGCTAATTGTTTCATCGCTACCACATCACGCTTCATCCTTGCTTGTAATGGAACATTCCCTAACCTCTACGGCATATTCGCGGCAATAGTCGATGTTGGAGATATACGGCAGACATTACCGGCGTCTCAAGACGCATAGCAGGCTGATAACGCGACTTTTTGTTACATTCAACTAGCTCACTGAGGATTTCTAACGGGGAAATGGAAATAGCTGAGAAAACGTACATTAGATAGAGAGCAGGAGAGCACGAGAATATGTTTGGCCTAATACACTTTTATAGCTACCGTAACATTTTGATATCTAAAATTTAAGAGGTATAATTGTGCAGGCATTAAATCCGGACGTTTTGGTAGCCTAAAGGTGAAACGCTATAATTAGTTAATTTGGCAAACTATTTTTCGTCGCTTCCAAATCACTTCTCATTCTTGTGAGCTTGCTATGCAACAGTACCCTTACCTCTACGGCATATTCGCGGCAATAGTCGATGTTGGAGATATACGGCAGACATTACCGGCGTCTCAAGACGCATAGCAGGCTGATAACGCGACTCTTTGTTACATTCAACTAGCTCACTGAGGATTTCTAACGAGGAAATGGAAATAGCAGCGAAAAGGGGGTCGAAATCAGGTCAACGTGACGAGATGTTGAAAAAAGGTCCGCTTAAAAGCGTCGTCTTTAAATGTTTCCCTGTTCACAGCTACTTCTTGTTGTTCTTTTTTTTGGTTTCACAATTAGAAACAAACAAACACTTGGATAATTCTCTCAAATTAGGAGGAATGCGCCAACATAAATATTTTTTGAGCGCGGTAAGGCTAGCGCGGGTCATTCATTAAAATTCTGCAATTTGACTAACGAAAAGACGTTATTCATACCTATAATAAGAAGAAAACCCGCTTGGTGTAATGGTCAAGATGTTGCCTATTACGCAAGGGGTCGCGGGTTCGATCCCCGCACAGGACAAACATTTGTGTGCATGAACATGTCTGTTTGTCCTGGTCTGGGTGTTATATGTATCTATTTAAGTATATTTGTAATACCACTGTTGATTCTGATGTCTGTAACACAAGTGCTTAAGCTACTTAACACGGGGTCAGATCAATGTATGTGATGTTGTGAAATATTTTTTTTTTTTTTTTAATATTTTGTTAAATAAACATTGAGCACATAATATCTTCAGAGAGTACTCCTGTTCAAACAATTCTCATTCCATCAACTTTCTCACTCTTTATCTTCAAAAAACTCTTTTATAAACTGCATTTAGCGCAGTTTATTTAGCATTATTCAAAATGCAACGCTGTTTCTTTAACCTCATCACCGTAACTTTCCAACGCCAAATCACAATTTACATAAACTCGACCCGCAAAAGTTAACAAAGTGCAACACTGTCTAATGAAAGTTTTACACGATTTTCCTACACGTAAATAAACGTGCACTGGAGTTAGAAAGGAAGTGACAATAAACAAAATTGTCACCTGTACGAAACGAGGCAACCAAAGAGAGTTACGCTTGCATAATTAAACAGTTCAACTTCCATAGGCCTTATTTGAGGTTCAAAGAGTGAACGTCGTAACTCTGAAATTTCATTATTTTAATGGCAGGGAGTATGGACGTGTTGTATACGAGTTTGGTGAGAGCGAAGGTTATGACGATGAAGTTTTGCCGCTGTTAAAATCACCAGTGAACGAACTCCGTTTGCACAATTAAATTTTCTTCCGAATAGACCGTAAAGGGTTATAAATGCTTCATTATTTTAGACGTTTATTAATACTTTATGCCGCACTTTACTGCGTAGACTGTTATGTGTAAAGGCAGTGTATTTGTTCCCAATTAAGTTACGTTTGCAAAGTTCATTTTAAATATTTGTTGTTGCTATTTTTTTATATTATTTTACTGAAAAACATACAACCATTGGCGCAGTTACAATTACAACAAATACAATACATATTACAACAAAGAAACAAAATAACAATTTAGAGGTCACGTTTATGAATCAGTATCTTGTCACTGTCGTGTCCTTCGTACCGTTCTCTGGGAAGGCTTTTGTTCTGCGAGTAACCTAATAACTTACTGCCCTTCTGTGTTACCTTACAATTCATCGTGTTCGCTACTTCCAAAATGATGATGATGATGATCTTGATTGATCTCTTTAATGTGTCTGGCTTGGCATCAAGGTTTGCAGATCTCAAAGTCTTGCTACTTCAAAGTCTTGCACCTTTCAATTAAAATGTTGATAGCCCCTGCACTACCCACCAATTCTTTTTAACCTAACCCAAATATGATCCTACATTTGATCTCTTTTTCAAAACGTTAAAAATGCATCTCCTTGAACGTCGCTCCACACGATCCCTACATAATTGAAACTTACGAGCTGGTGCCATCGCCGCGATGACGCCCGAGCTAGCTCAATGCGAGCTATTAGCTTGACAAACTGCCTCGATGAAACGCTGAACATTTTAAAATGTTACCAGGAATATTTTCAAACAATGTAGCTTCGGGAAGCGGGGCAAAATGACCATGTAACACCGCCACGACGTCCTCAAATTCACGTTATTATGTCCGACATTTTGTATAACATTCTAGGATGTTTTTTGTTTGTTTTCTGTGATTTATTTTTTTAATAAATGAACTTAACTCGGGTTTGTGATATCAAATGCGTCATGTTTCCATACGTTTTCATCACTTTTCATATGAGGCAATACACAGGGTGGAATTTTGTAATGCCATCTGAAAGGGAAGTACTCTTTAAATCAGTCCTTTATTTTTTCAAAACAAAGAATAAGCATTCTACTCGTAATATTTACAAAATTCGCTTAGGTCATCTGGTAATCGAGTCAACTAAAATCTGTAAAAGTAGCACTCAGTACTTCGTCTAAATCTAAGGTCTTTAATCTTCTCAGATCTGCCGCGGGTGCGTTTTTAGAAGCTAAAAATTTCCCTAAGAATCGTTTAACCGTCCACAGTCTTTTAACCTACAAGTAAACATCTTGAAGGCCAACTGTTTCGTATTGCGTCAGTGGCCAATTACTGTGCCATTACGTTCATGATGACGGATGATTGGTGGACAGTTCTGCCTTCAGCCAAGCGCGACGACGATGTCCTACGCAACCGTGTGTGGGGTAATACGGCTGATGTACGGTTGTACGGTTTCATATGACATCTGAGTTTGAAAAAAGTTCGCAATATGGATTTGAATTTGGAATGACGACCAAATGTCATTGCCAGTGCTATTTTTCTCTCTTTGTTTTTTTTATGTTTGTAGCAGTTAGATCTATTTTTCATCAGGCCAACAACTAAAACGTTATTATAAGCCGTGTCGCCGTCTACGGATACGTCTGGGAGGTCATCATCATAACAGAGTAGTGAAAACAAGTATGTAGTGTCACTGGCCGTGTTAAGCAGACTTACTCCGAGAAATCTTCCCCAATTCCCATAATGATTTCAACCTTCAACAGATGAATCAACTACAATAATTTTGTTCAACAATATCAACAATGAAACAAAAAATAATGTTTGTTTTTTATTACAAAAGTACCGGATACTACCACTTATGCATAATTATAATGATTTGCCTATTTTGAGGACAAAGAATATGTGTTGTCATTAACTTTGTTTGTTACGGAAGGCAAAAATTCCAACCTACCGTACCGTAATTTTAGTTACCTACGTGCGTCTATTTTCATAGCTTATCCAAAGTTCAAAAGACAATTGATCTATTCAAGCAGTTACCATAAATTATTGTAATTAAACAATTATAGTACTTTTATTGTTAGTTTAATTAGTCTTCTATCAGGTACGTTATTTTAATCGTTGGTACAAAAGGTACAATGAAACACAGCCAATAATTATTTTTTCAAAACAATAAATACTTTTTGGTTCAACTGCTAGCGGAAAAATAAAAAAAAATAGAAAACATTGAACCATTTAAAACAAGATGGCGTCGCCAAAAATGTAAAGCGCAAAACTTCGACAGTTGTGACCTAAACAGATTGTTCTCGTATCGCTCTAAGTGCTCCGGGTAAACGAGAGATATTCTGTAGCCAAAATACCGAGCAAGATGTAAAAGGGTGCCGAAACAGATTGGATGGTCGGCTGCAAATGACGGCCTGTGGATTGCGACTGAACCTTCCAACTTCCAGCTTCACCGAACTTAAAACATTCGATACTGAACTTTATAATCAACACAGTAAGGACCAGGTTAATTGGCGCGTTCCGGAGTATTTGTAATTTGTCGAAATCAAATATTCGGTGCAATACTTGAAAGAAACTTCTGTGGAATCTTAATTTTTGTGTCGGGAAAGTTTCTGTACGGTTTCCAATTATTAAATTTGTTGTTTCTTGGGAAAGTTCGATTCCTGACTCTTTTTCCTGTCTGAATGGGTTTCAGTTTATTTAACTATATCCAAATATGTATATGCGTAAATTTGAGAATTACCATTTATTCATTCATTGAGACGTTTTTTTTTTATTAGAACGAATGTGTAGTAAACTACATTAGAACCCATCCTTTCTTTCAGCCTTTGAAACGTAAAAATTAGTTAAAGAAAAATCTGATCGTAGTCCAATGCTTTTTAGGGTGATAGCTATCTAGTATTAATCAAATCCATGACTCAAGATATTAACTAAACCTTACATCTTCCGTAACAGAACATAAATAGCATGACTATTGTCCTACGAAACCTATCAAGATAACGATGGAGGTAACTGCAGTAGAACATTTATATGATAATGCCGAAGCCATCATGTCATTGAGATTTATATGACAATGCGAAAATATGACTTCGCAATAAATTGACGTCACGGACGATGCAATTGATTTATGAAGTCACGGTCCATTTTAATCCCGTATGTTATTGATAAAGTGATAAAAAATCTGTGGAAAGTTATATTAACGACGACATATTTTTTATAATATTTTAAAATATTTATGAAAATATTTTATTCTGAAACCGAGATTCGGGATCGCATTATTTTCAAGACATTTGTAGTTTAAGAAGAAATTGCCATGTCTGATTGGTAGAGTAAGCTATTAGGCATTAAATCCGCATTATGTACAGTTTTTATGGTGAAATATAGATCAAGTAAATAAAGTATAACTTAAAACTACGCTCCATATAAGCATGATTTTTTTCACGCAATCAAATATATACACCATATGATACCATATTAATACCGTTGTTGTATAAATTATGAAGTGCTCAGTTTATTAAGATGCGACGGAGTGCGAGAAATACAAAGTCCAAGATCAGACTGGACGTTGATAATTAACTTTTCTTAAGCATTATTTAAACCTCACTGACCTATATTGTCATACACAGGTCATGTCAATGGGTATAATAACCCGGACGTTATCTGCAGATCGCTTCCTCAGTCACGATCGGGTCGCCGACTACTTTTTTAGGGTTGGCGGACTCTTTTAGGTTGAGACTTCACCAAAGCAGAGATATGCGAACGGAGCGGAGATGTGCAAGTAGCCAATAGGATTTTATTTCTGAGATGATTACATTTTTCAGCCAAAACCCTATTTAGCTGCCCTATTGGCTGCTTACGACACATCTCCGCTCGGTTCGCTAATCTCCGCTTAGGTAGAGCCTCACCCCTTAGAGTTCAAAAGCTTAGCAAACTTCCTTCCTCTAACTAAACTCTGGTTATATACTTACTTATTTGTTTCCTCGATGTTATTTTTAGTGGAACAACAGTCGATATTGATGAGGATGAAAACTCGATATTAAAGGCTTCAATGAAAATATCAAAGTTACTTTTTCATTTTATGAACTCTAGTTGAAAACGGAGGTTAAACAGACTCCCTTTTTCATTAAAAACAAAGACTGGCTTCTCATTATTACCTCAAATTATAACAACACAACTCCGATCCTAGTATCTATTTACCAACGCAGTTGGAATAAATTGTTCTTTAAAACAAGTCCCTTCTTACAACGTTACAGTTTGTTTGTAACTTCCCTGCCTCCAATTAATATAAATTATGAATAAGCCCGCCGTTTTGCCGCGGCCTGAAACTTTTGTATCAATAAATTGTCCTTACAATGCGAAGTTATCTTTGAATAAATCGTTTACACGCAAAATAATTAAAGCGGTCGACTTAAATGATTCGTGGGAAATTTAGTAACACGAGTTTGTAGTTAAATGTTGTATTTAAAAACAAATGGTAAGTAAATACCACAGAAACAATAGCTGTTTACAAGAATAAAGTAACTTTTTTTTCCATGCGATGTAAAATAAAATCTAGAGGAATCCTCGTTCTCAGAATTCACTAACACCTAAGAGCTGGTAGGACACAATAAAGAGTAATAATGAACAAGTTATTTGTAAATGTTATTGCAAAATAAAAGACTTTGACTTTGGTGTGGGGTATGGTGGCACTTCCTCTAAAATAATCCGGTTGCCGGAAGAAGGACCTCCTTCCAAATAAAGACTTCATAAATTGTATAGGTACTTCATACGAGATATGTAATATACTTCTGACGGTGCGTGAGCAAATGGATAGGACATAGGATCCTAAAAAATGGCATCTGCAACTCTTATGCATGCGGCGGCGACCACTTGCCATCAGGTGCAAAAAAATATCGTTCCAACAACAGCGAAAGGATGAACGCCGATTAAAAGTAAAAGTCTACCAAAATACGTAAAGCGTCGCTGCTAAAAATAAGCCAAGAGTTGATTATCCAGGCGTTTCGCTTCACAGGTAACTAATAGTAATTTGTAAAAACACCAAACCGGGGGAACTAATAGAAACTACTCCATTTCCGCGGTCTCTCGCTAGAGGGCGCTTAGGCTCGCCTCTATTTCGCCAGGGCTAATTTAGATAACGAACTTTGCCCTATGTAAGTATGTTTTTCCCGTGCTTCTTTTTTGATTATATTTTTTGCTCCTTTTTTTAGAAGTATGTGCTATATCCCTTACAAGTTTGGAAACGCTGGGAGATATTAGAAATGTGGTTATTCTTTTAGATAATCAAACACATCCTTATAATATGTTTAAACTATAAGGTTGCCTCTTTCAAACAAAGAAAAAATATATAAATTAGGTGAATTTAGGCTGTTAGAAATAAATCAGATAATTTACAACTTCTTTGATTGTTATTTTATATTGTGTTTTTATTGATTTAACAAAGAATCTCTTTTATGTTGCTGTTTTGAAAACTAGTTAACTGTGGATGACATATACATACATAGAACATATTTAGAATTTTAGTCAAAGTCAAAGTCAAAAGTAGTTTATTTTGCAATTTGATTTACATAGAATTTTTTTATCGATATAGATTATTGGTCGATAAAATAAACGTTTTCACAATCTCAATAAAGTAGAACAAAGCTCTTTTCAACATGTGTGTGAATTATTCATATTTAGTAAGAATTACATGACAATATTAGAACGGATAATAAGTAGACAGTTTCATTTAACGCAATTATATTAATTGATTCTAAACATAACTACAAGTTACATCAATTATGATTACTGATGGCTTGTCGAATAGCTAATGAGCCCAGATCGGTCTGATGCGGTAATTAATCAGTTTAAATGTAATGATATGAGCTATCATGAGCAGATGACGTCATAGTTCATAAGCATAGCAGGTGACGGATAGATGCAATGAAATGGAGTAGATATGGCTTAAATATATTAGGCTACATTAATACATAGTTGTTGACGTTGCTCTTTTTGAGTTAATTAATAAGACCTATTTTTAAGAGATAACACAATTGACGGACCCGTTGGTCTAGTGGTTATAGAGACCCTGGCTACAAAACCAAGGGTCGCGGGTTCGAATCCCGCTAGTGGCAAATGTGAGTCATGGATGTTTATAAAAGTATTTAAGTATGTCTATCCGTTTCCTAGCATCCGTAGTACAAGCTTTGCAGCTTAGTTTGGGGCAAGGCATTGGCGTGTTAGTCCAAAGAATTTATTTTATCTATTATTTATTATAAATTATTTGCTTCGCAAATAAAAAGTAGTATCCGCCTAATAAAGTGCCACTGCAGAGCAAAGGCCTCCACCATTTAAAATCATATTTTTTTTGTTACAAAGATGGGTTTTGGCTTAATTACCACGCTTGCCAAATGCTGATTGGTGTTAACGAACCGAGTGACAGACCAATTCCAGTGTGTCACGCTGATCCCCCTACCACGAAATTATTTAGCACAGCCTATTAAATCACTCTCAATACCCAATTCTAGTATACTAATTTATACGGTCGAATGGAGATCCGGATTAGGTACTAAGTAATTAGGGAACATACCCAAACTACGTGACCTATTTAGGGGGGGGAGGGGGGTCTTCAAAGTACCACTCATGGTCACCGGGGGGAGGGGGGGGGGTTTGGTTTCTTGTCACGTAGTCAATAATTTTTTTTTTTTTTAAGAACGCCACGTTTTTATTACCCCGTCAATAAAACTTGTTCAGTATCGCCACATCACTATAAAATTTCCCCCGCACGTTTTAATATTACCCCGGTATTAACCATCGCCCCCATTATCCATAACGTTTCCCAGTGGATTGATAGTGGTAACGTCTTCATTGAAGATATTTGATTTAATAAATAGTTTCTTGTTTTTGCTGTATTCTGATTTTATTTCTATCCCCGCAAATGTGATGAAAATCATTATGAAGAGAAACGGGATGGCAGACTCGAGCCAATGAACTTAACAAAATTACATTTGTAAGTACTCGATCGTAATTCTTTTTTAACGGCCCGTACATTATGTAATGTACGTATACATTGTGCAATGTACTATTTTTTCTTGATATATTTTTTACTAAACACAATTACAACCGTATGCAATTATAGGTACGCATTCTCAAAGTACGCACTTTTAGGGGCCGTATAAGAAAATACAAACAAAAGCCATTATTTTGTAACTTTACGCAAAAAATATTGATAAAATATACTACGTGAAAACTAGGGGGGGGGGGAGGGGGTCTGGGCATATACTACGCTTGGTCACCGAGGGGGGGGAGGGGGTCAAAAAACCCGAAAAAAAGGGTCACGTAGTTTGGGTATGTTCCCTTATTTGACTGCCTCCCTCACGCCCAAGACAGCTCGATAAATTGGATACCCATACAAACAAACATACCAATCAATTTACCTTCTTGTCTTTCGAATTAACAAGGGCCGTCAAACTTGGGCCGCCTTTATAGGGCCTATTTTGCCCATATATTTTTCGGTAAGCCTGTAACTAGGGTTGGCGAAGGTGGGTTTTATTTTATTTATGGGCGGTTCTAAAATTGAAATTAACTTTGAACTTTATGGTATTCCGATATTCATTTATTTTTTTCAAAGATCAGTTAGTGGGCTGCTCCACTTGAGTTAAAATAATACTTGGACATTCTCAAGAAACGGACAGACATACTTAAATACTTTTTATAAACATTCATGACTCGAGTACAAATGCTTATGTTCACCACACAAACATTTGCTGTCAATTGTCAATGATTAAGGAGTTGACTGGTACACTAAGAGGTCGCAGGTCCGATCTCATGGTACAAATTACAGATATGGTTAAGTAGCTGACTATAACTGGTGTAACAGTCAACAAACCAAGAGGTCGTGGATTCGATTCAATAACGGTACAGCCCAAAGTAGCTGCACATAATACAAATGTAGTGATGGTGATGAAAACGCAAGCACATATGTACATTCGTATATTTATTTATCCATGATCTAGCTATAATCTGCGGTCCAAGATTTTCTTACGTGTAGTTCTAGCAACCATAGTACAAGATTCAAGCTTAGTTTGGGCTAGGCAATTGGTGTGTTAGTCCAATTATTTTTTTATTATTTATTATGAATCCTCCAAGTCTTCGATATTTATCCTGACATCAACCCTACTGCCTCCGATATTCAATCTCGCGTAACGTATGCTGCCAACCCTCGTACCAGTCACTTCAGGCTTAACTTTATTGCTAATAAAGGTCTATTCATCATCTCCCCTCGTCGCCTTATAAGCGGCTGATTACACTTTTCAATGTTCTTCATGAGGTGACTTTTTTATGTTATTTGATTAGGTGTGATAAGAACATATTTGTTAACGCGTGTAGGTGTGGATTAAGTAAACTTGTGACGTGGATTTGTTATTTCTATTTTGGATTTCTTTTGTCTAGAAACTTTTTGTGTTTCTAGCGACGAAACTAACTGTTGTTGGCCGAAGGTCTTAGATTTATTCTAACAACATGTTTTCTGAAGTTTTCCAAATAACAGTATGTCTAATTTATGCAGCCAGTACACTCTATTATTTGCGTCAATTTCGTCCCTTTGGTCGTACCCCTAAACACATAACAATGACTGCTAGACAATCGCAGGGTTAATTCAGCAGTCTTTTAAAATGATCACAACAAAAAAAATTAAGCAAAAATATTGAATTCCTACGAAATTTGTGGTCATTGAATTTTAACCCTTTGAGAAAATTTCACCCATTACCACAGAACACACACAGCAAGAGTACAAGTAACTTTATACTATATCAACCTCTTCAAGACACCATACTACTGGCCATAGCCACCAATCCCAATGGGAGAAACTCAACAGCTTAACCAAAACGCATCAGTCAACAAGCTGCAATGATTGGATTTCGCCGCAGGGGCTCCAATGATAGAGCAGGATTGTTCTACAGATTGACTGTTTTAGATTAGTATCGGTTATTGACTAACGCATTTGCAATTCCTCTGGTGTTTTGGGTCCATGGGCGTTGTCGATCCTCTATGGTCAGGCGATAAGGGATGCATGCTAGTTTATAAATCAATTGAATAAACAAAATGATACCGATTAAAATTTTGTCTAACTGTACTAGTTTAAGGCTTACGGGATTTAAGCTTACACGGATTTAGGCATCCGTACTCCTTCGAAAAAAAGAAGGTTAACTAGATATGTAGATACTAGATGCTAGATACTTGATCAAGATCTACAACCGTAACAAAAAAGCATTTAAATAAACAAAACTAATAGAAAGCCCATGAGCCCAAAGGTCAACATATAAATTATATCAAAATTTATCTTAATAATTTAATTAAAGTGTCTTTGTTTGGTCGTTTGTCATTACCTAAATCTGTCTTACTTCGCAATTAATTAGTCGCTTTTCTTCGCACTTAAGTAATTAACGTTTTTGTTGACGACAATTAGACAATAAGTAAGGTAGTCATATACATTTTAATTTAGACATTCAATCGATAGGGAAGCGGATGAGGAAGTCTACATTTGAACATAATATTATTTTAATTTGACATTCAAATTCATTAGTTGATCATAAGGCGGAAAACAAAAATCTAAGCTGGTTTAAAAAAAACTGCTATAATAGTTCAGTCAAAATAGACATTCCAGTTTGCATTAATTCGCAACAAACTGGATTACATCCTTGAATACGTCCTTACAAATGATATGTCAAAAGTCCCCATCGAAGCCGCTTGTGCGTGCGTTGCTTAATTCGACGTCAAAGAGGTTCTACGGTTGTTGATGTCCATGGGCAGCGTTAATCACTTGGCATCATGTGACCCGATTGTTCGTTTGCCTCCCTATAACATAAAAAAACACCGATACCTAAAACGAGACGATAATTTTCTTATTAGCGGTCCGCCACGCGGTAGTTCAGTAGTTTTTGAGTTTATTCGTTGCATACAAAAGTACAAATATTTCCTCTTTGTAACATTGGGTATATACCTACATACATGTAGATAAGTATGCTCAATTTTTGTTAGTTATACAGTAACTTTAACACAAGTTTTGCATAATCTACAGTGATAACATTGTTCGCGCAGCGCTTCTAGATAACTCTAAACCATATCCCAGGACACTTAGTCGTCGGAATGCTTCGGAAATCCCATTCCCATCTGTGTCAACGTGCTCCCATATGTCAGACCCAATGAAAGTTTTCCGTGGCATCTCTCTGCTTGAGTAAATGTTGCCCTAGTCACCGGATTGCATTTGCAACAGCCCTGCTGACAGCCCGTACTAGGTTTCCGACTGGCGACTTACGGGATTCATTTGTCACCGTTCGCGCTTGTCGTGAAATATTTGGATATATCTATTAGTTTATATGATACTAGGCTCTAGATAGCGACCTTCTATCTACTCTGAGGTATCAGAAGTAAGATCTGAGATCCCAGACAATCACAATACCTATAAACAATGTTGCATATTCTAATGCTAGACAGCACTAACCTAACGAAACATTGTATAAGGGCATTTAAATATGTATTTCACAACATCACACACATTGGTCTCACTCCATGTTAAGGATTTGTCATTCATTAATTTGTCACCGCGATCGCTTTTTGTTGTAATAATGTCTAATTTTGGTGTATTTGCATTTATTATCTTCTGATTATGTGATTGTAGTTCATGTGTTTATGAGATAACTTTTTTTATTGTGCTGTTTGTCTGCGTGTCAAGAAACGGTGTCCTTTTATGTTATTCGAAGGTGAGAAAAAAATTGAAGGATGGCATGTAACAAAATGTGAGAGAATAATTACTGGAACAACAAATGAAAATGGCTCATTTCTTATGTACTTGTTCACATTTTTAAACAACCAACTGCAACTACAATAATTTATAAGAAATAGAAGCAATAGTTAAAATACCGTACAATGATTATATTAACACCTTGATAATAATATAGTTCTAATTCTAACAACATACAAACGACATAATCAATGAATAAATAAGCATTTAAGATTGATTCTCGACGTATAAACGTTAATAGCAAATTCAAATGCTCAACACAACCTCTTGAGTGCACAAACGGGGAAAATTGTGCACAAATTGATTATAATCTATTTCTAATATAATTAAGCTGATGAGTTTGTTTGTTTGCCCGAGCTAATCTTAAAGTTGTTAATACTGGTTAGAATTGAAAAAATATTTTTGTAATTTATAGTCCACTAGCGGCCGCCCACGACTCCGTCCGCGTGGATTTCGATTTCCAATATCCTATGTGTTATTCTGATGTATATAAGCTATATTGTGGTAAAGTTTCATTCAAATCCATTCAGTAGTTTTTACGTGAAAGAGTAACAAACATCAATACATCCATACTTACAAACTTTCGCCTTTATAATAGTAGTAGGATTTGTCCAGGAAGGCTTTGAGTTATTGATAAGACTATGTGCAGAAACCGAATTCCACGCGGACGGAGTCGCGGGCGACCGCTAGTGTCAGTTATAAACACCATTTGGATAATAACTGCGCAGTTTTCCCAATGGTCGCAATTTGTTATGATAGGTTCTAACACTTCCAACCGCTAATAATAGTTAGATCTTAAGATGACCATAAATTAAAAAGATATTTATATTTTCCTCCTATAATAAATTATGTTAACGTTACAACGAATAGATTGAAAGATAAGTAAATTAAATTATAACAAGAATAATAAAATACAAGTGATAAATAATCAGAAAAGAGCTAGTCACGATTGTGGAATTTAGCAATGAAGGTGTTTCATGATGAATACCTCTGTGGTAAAGTGGTGAGAGCACTTTCACTTTGTGTTGGTTTTGCTAGTTTATAAAGGGGGACGCCGGCTGGCCATAGAAGTTTAGGCCCACAGTGCACACATATGAAAGTACTATGGAAATATAGAGTAAATAGTCATTAGTTAACTGGCGAAAGGAAGGGTTTAAAAAAAGTCAGTGTTTTTGGGTAAATGCATATTTATTATTTTCCATCAGTAATACAATCTACGATTTCCACCATATTAGCTGTTGAAGGTTGTAAAAAGTATTTGTTTACCTGCTACGGCTGAACCCGGATCGTCGGAGTCAGTATTCATGATGAAGTTGTTTAGTTAAACGCACGAAATAAAACCGATCACTTTGTTGATGCAAGAAAAACACAATTACTTTTTAATATTTTGAACTTTGACAGTTGAATTGGCAGTTAATTTAGTGTTTCCATTGCGTAAAAAAATATCGATATTCGATTTTAGATCTATTCGATTCTAATATAGTTTTATAAAATAATGCAGCCTAAAATATACGTTTGATTGATTCATGAAAATATTTTACTAAGATTATAAAATATTTAAAAGATAAATAGGATAATGACACTGAAATATATTTATTTTTTTATTTTAGGCATGGTACCCCTCATGTCACGATCGTACGGGATCGTACGGGTATCTTAAAAATTGCAACCAATTATTCACCTCATTTCTGTAGATAAATTGTAAGTGGTATTTTTATTTCTATTTAAGCTAAGATCCACCAACGTAATAATATTCGATATTCTCTTATAATCGATTATCTGAAATTATATTTCTGTAGTGGCAACTCTTAACACATACGAGCCCACCGCGGATCGGCTCGATACACACGAATTTGAGCTTTACTTCAATGCTGATAGGGCGTAGATAGATTTGTTAACACATAGCTGTCAAAAGGACGCAATTCCGGTGGGGTTAATAAATAGTTTAATTTCTTTTAATTTTTGTTATAATAACCCCAACTTTTAGCGACATACGAATAGCGCGAATAATTAAGAACGAATATTTTAGCTATTTTTATAAGATGGAACATCGTGTGCACTTCTGGGCCTAATTCCGGCATCCCTCTTTACATAGGACATTGCAGGCATGAATCACCTGATTGTCCGATAGGAATGATGCTTCCTTGCCTCGGAAGGCACGTAAAGCCATTCAGGTGGTCTGGTTTCCCCTGTAAGGGTTACGGAGTTCGGACGACAGTCACTCCATTGTACTTATCAGGCTGGTTAATTCAGGATCATAGTAGTAGCGTAACTAGGGCTCCGAGGTAATGGATGAGGATACAACTGAGAGAAGCGCTAAGATTTTGATGAAGTTGTTACATGATGAGCTAAGAGGCTTTAATAATAGCCTGAAGCAATCCACTGCTGGACAAAGCCACAAAGGCTTTCCCAAGGTGGGCTAGCTAGCGTGGCTTTTATAAATCGTACCATTTACCATTTGTAAATACATTTCTAAATGCGATAAAATAAAGTTTTTATTTTATTTTTGCATGCCCTATGTCGAAACGCAACGATAAAAATATTATATTCTTCTTTTTTTACACTGCAAAACAAAATATATGTTTGTATTTTTTATTGCCGTACTAAAAATGCGTAGAAAAAGGCGGATTTAATAGTTTTCCATAAATGTACGTTCCATCACGTGATACATCCCCGTGCGTTTACATTTCCTAGCAATATCCAACCTGCTTTTCCATTTTGCGTAATCTGATCCAACGTGCCAGTATAATCGCATAGCTCAAAGGACCATAGCTTGCTCAAGCTCATTTAAAAGTACACGGAAATCTAGTTCTTGTACCTGAGCCACGTTAACCTCTTTTCGTGGCTGGCTGGCCGGAATTCTTTCTTAGTTGTGACGAAATGTTAGTCTGACTTGGTGGAAATAAAGTTTGGTTAATCTCATTAAGGTATTACTACTATGTATAGAGTAGACATCTCGAATAAATATTTTCTTTTATGCATTATTGTCTATGGACAACAGTTGCCGCCTTTTTGAACTATGTTTATAATCGAAAAAATCGTCTTGTGTTTTTAAATCATTTGCAAATTATTAAAGGACAAAAAATAAAGCCAGTAGCGTGTCATTTCCTACGTAAAAGAGATCAGACTTAGGTGCAAAGTTAAGTGATTTTTTGACGTTTCGGTGGAGACACTCAAACATGACTTAAGCAGCATCTTCGGCATTCATTTATGGTCTAAGATCCCGCCATACAAGGACCTTCATCGAGCTGGTTATTGGATGAAACATTTTTTATACACAATTTTACATGCCAATAATTATATTGCATATGGGTTGCCTCGTAAATTTCAGTCCAGGATAAAAAAAATAAAAAAATATATAAAAAATTAAAAAGTTATTGAATCAAAGTTAAATGAAAATAAAGATTATTTCATTATGAACACGGTGGTACAGGGTTGCCTCCGAAAAATCAGTCCAGAATTAGGGTTGTCGCATTTTGAAAAGTGAAAATTGCCGCTATGAAAAAGAGTGTTCGCGTGCTATTTGATAGTGCAAATGACAAGGATAACGATAGACTTGGATATTCTATGTATCATTTTGGAGTAATTAATTACTTAACTGAAAGAATAGTGTTGTAATTAAATTTTTAATTTTTTAAGTCCAAATTAATCATATCCTGGACTGAAATTTACTAGGCAACCCATATGCAATATAATAATTGACATGTTAAATTATGTATAAAACATGTTTCATCCAATAACCAGCTCGATGAAGGTCCTTGTATGGCGGGATCTTAGACTATTATCTGAGAATCGACTACTGACAAGTTAGAACTCTTGAACTTATCAAAGTGCAACTAGCCTAAGCGTGCTACTATACGGAATCAACAATACAACAGTCATCGATACCTTCAATCAATTCAACCATTCATCAAACCGTACGAAGGTTGCATCCCACAATTAGTGTAACAAGTGTCTATAATACTCGTGCCGGATGCGTTCTAATAGCTTAATGTTGATGAGTTTTTGCACCAAGGTGCTGATTTTATACAGGGCTGAATATGATTTTTACTTCAATTGTCAAGCGCATTCGTCGCCTTACATACTCCTATGAGTCGGATTACAAAATTGCCTTTAATCTTGGAATATTGTCTGTAGATCCCCTGGTTTTCAAACCTATGTCTCCAACAACAAATATTTCTAGAAATAACATTAGCGTCATTTTATTTAAAAAACTACTTAAAAACTCGAAATTCAGACGTTAACATAATGCATCAAGCAAGTTGTATGTCTCAGAAGAAAAAAAACATACATACAAAACAATAACAATAAGCAAATATTTTTTTTATGTGTTTGGGCTTGCTGTGTGTATGTTTTGGCTATTTACAACATTGTTTTTGGTGTGCTGTTATGCAAGTTAAATTACGATTACCAAGGCCTCGTTAAAAGCCATTTATATACCTTAAGGAACTTTTACTTTTCCTGCAACACTTATCCGACAATTGCCGGACTCTAAACCGCCATCCTGTACAATTATTCGTTAATTGGTACCTACCCTGTGATTAAAAATGCTGTCATTCATTATTTCTACAACTGACACTTAACGTGTTCCGTGGAAACGCAATTGTCATGATGACAGAGGACAAAACTTAATGGCTGTCAATTTTCTTTGGCAATGGTGTTTCGAGGTTGATAAGTTTTTTACTACGAAGTTTTGTTACCTTTGAACCTTTGCTGTTCTTTTAATCTCATACTTATCAACTACACGCAGATCCGTAAGGCCATGGTACCTCTACCAACAAGTTCAAATGTATAAATTACAATTGTTTGTAGCAACGAAAAACAGTTTTAACAGCTAAATGATAAACAATACACAAAATCGCCCAAAGTAACAACATAAAAAAATCTAGCTCTATTTAGCAACACTGCTTTTTACACCTAATATACAATAATATACATTCAATAAATACATAGCTTAATTCATCTTAAGTTCCGTTTGAAACTAATCAAATGTATAACAGATGCATCAAACCACTTTACTTAAAACTATGACTAGAACAAAACTAGCAATTTACAAGTTTAAAAATGCATATTTGATTATTCGTATAGGCCCTAAAATCCCTCACGTATATTTTCTACTAGCGGGCGCCCGCGACTTCGTCCGCGTGGATTTCGGTTTCTTTATCACCTATTTTTCCCGTTAGTGCTGGAATTTTTAAATAATCTTTAAAAGGGGATGCCTACGTCATATTATCTTCATGAATGCAAAGTCTCAGCCCGATCGGTTTAAAATTGACAAAGTTTCATACTACCGTTCATCCCCTATTTTACCCCGTTGGGGGTTGGAATTTATCAATCTCATTGATTAGGCGATGCCTACGTCATAGTAGCTTTATGTATGCAAAATCTCAGCCTGATAGGTTTAAAATTGACAAAGTTTCATACTACCGTTCATCCCCTATTTTACCCCCTTAGGGGTTGAATTAATCAAAATCCGTTCTTAGCGGACGCCTACGTCATAACATCTACCTGCATACCAAATTTCAGCCCGATCCGTCCAGTGGTTTGGGCTGTGCGTTGATAGATCACTATGTCAGTCAGTCAGTCACCTTTGAGTTTTATAGATATAGATTTTCCCACGTGTCCACGTCATAATACAAATTAGAATCAACTTTTTGTATTAGGATCATGACTACGAGCCCTTCAAGGTGTTGCGACCTACGTAATTAACTTACACAATCCTTGGTGACAACAAGTAATTATAGTCCGTTAAGTGGGTAGTAGGGAATGCAATCTCGCGAGATTAGGGCTCCGGCGAGATCTCGCGAGTTTACGAACAACGATCTCGCAAGATCTCGTCAATAACGAGATCTCGCGAGATTGCCAGTTTTGAGTGTTAATTCTTACAGAAAATCACAAAATTTCTATGAATTAGGAAGAAAATAATGAAAATCATAGTAATTGTGAAATCAACATTAATTATTACGACTTATTTTATTAAACTTTCATGTGTTTAATTTCACACCTACGTTTTCAGCTTTAAACGTAGTTATTTACGTATCTATTTAATAATAGTCTTCTTTTTTAATTATATAAAAAAAAAATATCACTTCTCTGCTCCTATTGACTGTAGCGTAATGAAAGTATCCTTTAATCTGCCCAGGAGTTTGGAGAATAATTGAACCAAGTGTCGTTAAAATCCGTCGAGTAGTTTTTGTTTCTATAAGGAGCATGCAGACAGACAAACATTTTACGATTGCATTTTTGGCATCAGTATCGAACATAATCACACCCTGAGTTATTTTTAAAATATTTTTCATGTAGGTACAGAATTGAACTCGACAGATTTATTATAAGTTTAGATTTCACACGTAGGTGTGAAATTAATATTTATTGACTTAACTGACCTACTTTGTTCAGTAAGTTGCACGTGTGGCACTCTTTTCTGCGAGATTTGATTTAGAAATGGCAATTTACATACGGGTATGTACATTTTTGTTTTAATTAACTAATCATATTTCTGAATAGAAAACATGAATGTTATGCAGCATTCGCCTTTTGATGATGACCAAGAATCCAAGTTCAATCTCGTAAATCTCGCGAGATCTCGTCCATTTCCGCCCGAGATTCAATCTCGTTAAAATAGGCCGAGATCTCGTAAAAACGAGATCTCGCGAGAACGAGATTGCATTCCCTAGTGGGTAGGTATAAACATGCTAATATTACTGTAATTGTTCGACTCGCATAATATAATTAGTGCAGTTATATTTCATGGAAAAATGCTTCTTTTCCCATAATATTCTTTAAAAAAATGTGTTAAGATACCTAATTGTTCATGGAATGGTAGTTTGAGACGCAGGCCGTAATCTCGACTATCTGAGTTCGATTTTTGGGTCAAACAAAATGTGTCAGATATTTCTGAAACTGCTCAGATTTATTATTACCCATCCAATGACTTTGATGACCACATGACATCCAATGACCACATGATTTTGATGGCATAATTACGTATTCTCCCACGTATACTTCTTAAATTAGGGTATCCAAACCATACAACATCACAACAAAAAAGTTTTTTGTTTACGTCATATTACGGCGAAAAGATTTCAGACACCATAAACTAAAAATTATTGCAAAACTTAAGCAATATAAACAAAACACACATCAAAATACGCCATGGTTCAGGTATCCGCTTTTCTAATGACTGGAGGGATGTTGAGTTGAGGGAACCATAAGTTTTTCTGTCGTTATATGCTTTAAATTTAATTAATTATATATTATAAACAAATAAACTTATATAATTAAGTATAGAAATAGCAAGCTTTGCCACTTTTTTCGAATAGATTCGAACCCGCGGCCCAGCTAGGGACTCTGACCGCTAGTCCAACGGGCTTGTTTATGTTTGTTTATTTTCAAACAATTCCCATTATTCTCCTTGTTTTTCCCAGGGGACAGACGTATCCTGCACAACGTGTCAGGGGAGTTCCGATCGGGCGAGCTGACCTGTATCCTTGGACCTTCGGGCGCCGGCAAGTCTACACTGCTGAACATACTGGCGGGGTATACGTAAGTATATGAATATGCTCTAATAAATAGCTTACAAGGTAACATAAACTGCTGTGGCTCTTATATCACACCCGGCCAAGAACGTGTCGGACACGCCCATGAAAGGGTTCCGTAGCCATAAGATGGGCCGACCGCTTGACACACCATTTAGTAAGAGCAACTGCACGTCATAAGTTGGTCGTATTGTATAAAAATAACTATGTATAATACAGAGTTCGCTATATTTTCGTTGAAAGTACTTACTTGGAGATGTACAGCACATTTTTTTCAGAATTATTGTAATAGTATTTCAAATGTTAAGGGGGGGGGGACCCTCTAATTTTAACTTTGCATTAATATATCTCGAGACTGGAGGGTTTGATCCACATAGTTTCAAGGCAATTTTAGTTGAGTTTAAAAATACCTTTTTAACGATACCCAACACGATGGGGTAAGTCGTTTTTTTTTTTAAATTTACTTTTCGTTGTATGGGAGGGGGCGGCAAAAATAATTATTTTTCGATTATTTAAAAACCAATTCTTGGTAGATGGTAGATTTTATCATCATCAATCCTGTTGCTGTCCATTGGAGTGCATTGCATATAGGCCTCCCCAGATGAGGCGTTTTGCCCATAGTCACGACACTGAAAATACTGTGCCGGGATCAAACCTTACCTATGTTGCTAGTCGTAAATAGTTCATCAAATAACTTCATACATGCATAATCCTATAAATAAAATAAAACTACTTTTAAACGAGTTTTAAACGGATAAAATCGCGGTTTAATTCAAACTAATTACGGGGAAGCCTGAGTTTTCCGCGATTATTTAAAAAGACAGTTTTAATGTTTTAAATCAGCTTACAGAATTTCACTCATTCCCGGAAATTTTGATTTAACAATTACTATCTATTGTTCGATGTATTTTCATTAATGCAAAACATTTCAATTCGTTAACACCGTGGATCTATGACAAGTGTTAATAACAGGATACCGATAATAACCGTTGATGCAACGTTTCGCTGTAAACGTTCGCAGTTCGCGTTAATATCATATTTAATTTTATGTTTATTACCATAACAGTCGTAAACTATAGCTACTTACTCGGAATAGAGGTTTGCTCATTAACTTTTTGTGTTACTAGCTGATTCATTACATAACTGCTGTGAATGGCTTGATGTAAATTTACTGAGCAACTCTTTTATGATTTTAATGTATTGAAATAAAATCTATCAATATTGAATGCCCCAAAAGAATAGACAAGTATCTTAGTAACGTAATTACGAGTATTACAAATCTAATTAAATAACACGTTTTGGTTTTATTGAGCTTGGAAGAGTACTGAACAGAGTGTCATTTATTTAAAACTTGCATTCGCCTGGCAAAACTTCCTTCACCTTATATTTCCTTTTTAATTTCTGCATCCTTATTATTTGTCAATAAGAAATAAGTAATATTTAGAAATAATAAGGATGCTTATGGCCAATACTAATAAACATTTTACGACCTGTTTGTAATGAGTTTCTATTACTATACAAATATTTATCTACTTACGTGCATCAGAAAATATTATTATTATTTACGTAAGATGCTACATGGGTGAATCTCCAAAAAAATATTTATTTTAATCACACTTCATCGTTATTTCCCAACACTATTTAAAAAAATAATAATGAGCCGCTCGTCTGGATAAGTAACTCCACCTTATAGAAGACCACAATGAAATAGCACTTCGTAACTCGCCAGGGCTCAGTTTGGGATGGTATGGAGTCTTAAAAGCAGGCAACGCAGATGCGTGACCCTTGTGCGGTTATTGATGTCCATGAGCAGCGGTGATTACTTATCATGAGGTGAACCTGTTGTTAGTTTGCCTTCATATAACATAAAAAAATACTATACAAGATTATTATTAGTAGGTTCTTGTCCACCAAAACTACTCGTCATTCTGTAGTGATATTTACACCCACTCTCTTAACCATTTCAGATCGAACGGTGTAAAAGGCCGCATCACAGTCAACGGTCACACTCGAGACATGAGAGTGTTTAAGAAGCTAAGCAGTTACATCATGCAAGATGACATGTTGCAGCCAAGACTGACAGTGCTAGAGCTGATGAGCATTGCAGCCAACCTGAAGCTTGGACAAGAGCTGGGCAAGGCGGAGAAGGAACTAATTGTGAGTATTTTGATCACTAACAATGTCTCAACGGGCCCAAACGCCATACTGATAACATAGCAAAGAGCCAAGACTAACCAAGTGGAGCTGATGACTGTTGCAGCCAACCTGAAGCTTGGACAGAAGCTGGGAAAGGCTGAGAAGGAACTTATTGTAAGTTGTTTTGATGGCTGGCAATTACTAAATAGACCTAAATGCCATACTGATAATAATATAGCAAATAGCCAAGACTGACAGTGTTGAAGTTGATGACCGTCGCGGCCAACCTGAAGCTTGGACAGGAGCTGGGCAAGGCTGAGAAGGAACTTATTGTGAGTAGTTTTGATTGCTAATAGTGACTCAAATGAACTTAATATTTATTTTATTTTTTATTTATTTATTTGGTTCACCAGTAATTGTTACACTATTACTAACAAAATTATATAAAAGGCTTGATAAAACTTAAAGCTAAGTGTACAATTATTTAATGGTAAACACAACATGCAAAATGAAGCTATATAAAATTAAGGATACCTTCTTATAATATTAACTTACAAGCAAGAAAGTAAGAAACTCATAAAACATTGTGCGATCGGCTGAGCTCATATTTGAGTCTGCCAGTAGACCAACCGAAAATATCTACAACGGTGGCACGTTTGTTGTACAGGTTACAGAGCCTTGGGATTGGGGATTTTGCGCCTAGCACGGTTTTGCGGAATGGAAGGGCTAAGACGTTCGTGGGTGTACGGGTACGGGGATATCTTGTAGGTACTCTAAACTTAAATCTTGATAATAGATCAGGACAATTGATTGAACCCTTTAGTATTTTTGACAAAAATAATATATCCAATACGTCCCTCCTGTGCTCTAGAGATTTTATTTTGAAGTGGTCTAGGCGTTTGTTGTAGCCTCTTGTTGTTTTGGCAATACCAGTAGAGTAGGCTAGATTGTATAACAAACGCTTCTGTATTCGTTCAATCCTAAGGCTATGCACAGCATAGTGAGGGCGCCAGACCACACAGCAGTACTCCAGAATGGAACGCACCAATGAGTTGAAGAGAAGTATCTTAGTTTTGGTCTTACGAAAGGATTTAGTGTTTCTGATAAGGAAACCCAGCGATTTGGATGCTCTTTTGATGATGGAGTCGATGTGAGGGACAAACGTTAATTTCCGGTCTATAATGACTCCTAGGTCTCGGACAGTATCTACCACGTTCAATGGTACTCCACGTATTGTATAACTATAGGAAATGGGTCGGATTTTTCTAGTAAACGTAATTTGTGCGCATTTTGTTACGTTTAGCTCCATAAAATTGTCATCGCACCATTTCACTAGTCTCTCGATATCAGCTTGGAGTAGTAAGGCATCGTTCACTCTTTCAACAGTACGTGCCATCTTTAAATCATCTGCAAACATGTATGGTGTGGAGTTCACAAGGCAATCTGGAAGATCGTTAATGAAAATATTAAAAAGGACCGGCCCCAAATGAGACCCCTGAGGTACACCTGATGATATGTGAAGAGTGCTAGATTGATAACCACTGATAACAACGTAAAATTGCCTGTCAGTTAGATAGGAATTTATCCATCGGAGAAGAGAACCGTATGCAGATAGCTTTTGTATCAATAAGCAGTGCGAAACTTTGTCAAAGGCCTTATTGAAGTCGGTATACACCACATCTACTTGTTTATTGGAGTCCACCGATTCAACCAGATTTTCCACAAATGAAACTAGGTTAGTACTCTTAGATCTAGCTGGCATAAAGCCATGTTGACAGTCGGAGATATACTTTTTAAAATAGTTTTGTACTTGTGGACTAATTAAAGACTCAAAGACTTTACCTACGGCGGGGAGAATAGATATTGGCCTATAGTTGCTAACTGTGTCCTTAGAGCCCGTCTTGTGAATTGGTACGACTTTAGCTAGCTTCCATTTGTTTGGGAAAATGCCCTTATCAAGAGATTCATTGAAAATTTTGCATAACGGATATGCCAGGTTATCAGCACACAGAGATAAAAATATGGGAGGTAAGTTATCAGAACCCGGACCCTTAGATCTATCTAATTTTTTAAGCGCATCGGCAATTAAGGGAATTTCAAAACAGAGCGCTGAAAATGAGTCTGCACCGTTACGGAACCGATTCAAACTAGCAGACAAATCAGAACCAACCGCTACATTCCCCGACGGAGAATAAACCGACTGAAAGTATTGCGCAAACATATTGCAGATATCATTTCCATCACTAGTTGAATTCTGACCGTCAGACATTTCTTTCGGGTAAGCATTAGCTCCAATTCTTTTGCCCTTTATGTAAGACCAAAAATATTTGGGTGCTTCCGCTATTTTATCTTCAATATGGTTTATATACGAGTTAAAACACTGCCTTGAAAGTCTTGCGCAACGTGTGTTCAACAATTGTAGGGATATTTTATCCATTGGGTTGTGATATTTTCTATATCTCTTGACATACTTCTTTTTTTCACGAAAACACCTTTCCAAACTTTTAGTAAACCAGGGTGGTTTGGAAGAACTTTTATAGATTGTCTTAGGGACAAACAAATCTACCAAGGTATTGACTTTATTGTAGAAAACTTCTACCATTTCGTTAGGATCATTCATCATCATCCTAGCGTTTGTCCCGGTCGCATCCTCGGCTGTTGCCTCGGAGTCCAGGGTCCGCTTTCCTGCTGCACCTACTCCACTTCGCACGGTCTTGGGCATCCTGGGTGGAAAGACCATTGGCACGCATGTCATCTTCAACGACGCCAAGCCAGCACTTCTTGGGCCTGCCCCTTCTTCCGGGACCCGGCGGTGGTGGCATGGTGAGACATTTGTTTCCCACGTAGCTGGCCGGTTTCCGTAAAACATGGCCGTACCAACGTAGGCGACACTCCTGCAGTTTATCTGCAATATCACGGACACGAAGGCTACCCCGGATGCGTGAGTTCTTAATGCGGTCTTTCCGCGTCACTCCACACATCCAGCGCAGCATCTTCATCTCCGTGACACGCAGCATCTGCTTGTGTCGCTCAAGTACAGGCCACGTTTCACTGCCGTACAAAAGGACGGGCCTAATGATGGTCTTATAGACCTGTCCCTTCAGCTTAACCGGCATTTTGGGGTCACAAATGACACCAGTCACCTCCCGCCACTTGGCCCAGGCTGCTGAAATACGGGCTTTGACGTCGCAATCGATGTCGCTAGACGCATGAAGTACAGATCCCAGGTATTTAAACTGGTCCGTACGCTCGACCAGTTCGTTAGGATCATTGATGTCCCTAAATAGTTCGTTCCAGTTAATTTTTTCTAATTCAAAATTAATGTTATCATACTCAGCTTTTTTAAAGTTGTACATTAATAACTTATTGGGTTTTAGGGTTTCATCTGAATGGTAATCGAGGAAAATTTCAAGAGGGGGATGGTAAGGATCAATTTTGCTAAGGCTACTTGTGGCCTGTACAACATGACAATTAGGGTGATTCATGAGAACTAGGTCTAGTATCCTATTACTACTATTATAGACAGTGTTATATTGGACTAAATTGTTAAGATGCGTAAAATCTATAAAGTCTTGGTGTAGCCTGGAGTGAGTGATATTAGAATCAGTGGCATTGTTTAGTTGACTCCAATTGATACCACCCATATTAAAATCCCCAATTAAGATTACATGGTAGTCTTTAAGATTCTCGGTCACTGAGTTGAAATTGTCCATAAAGTGTTTGAGAGATGAAATTTGTACTGGTGGTGGTAAATAAGTAGCACACAGTGCCAGTCTAAAATTTGATCCTATATTCATTGTGACCCAAAGGTCCTCACAATCACTTTGCCAATTATACCTTGCCATCGACATAAATTTCTTAGAAATTGCTATTAAAACACCTCCACCCATCCTTTTACTGTTATAGCCAGACAGACGTCGATCCCTTCGAAAGACATTATATCGGCCATCGAAAAGTTCACTATTAACAATATCCTCATTTAGCCACGTTTCAGTCAAAACTATTACATCGTAATTTGAGCAACTGACATTGCGATATATTGTTTCCGTTTTAGATCGTAATCCACGAGTGTTTTGGTAAAAAATCCTTATATTATCGTATGTATATATTTGTTTAACACAGTAAATAAAAAGTTTTTTTTTTAAATTATATTCTAAATTATTTTACTTAACGAGTCCATGTTTTTGATATGTATGTACTCAGAGAAATCAGTCTTCCTTACGTAAATGCGACCTTGCCTAACCCAGACGTAGCTGTATTTTTTTTCTCTTGCCTTAACGCGTGTTGCTGCGTGCAGTTTCCTATTAAGGAAACTCAGATGTTCAGTGACATATATGGGAGATTTCGCTCCCTCAAATCCCAAATGTTGCGTGTTCAGCTTATCGGCATTCTCTTTAGTTTTATTAAAACTGATCGTGGCAGCTAAAAATGCGTCACGGAGCCTGGGGGTACTGAACTGCACTATTATTGACTTTGGTCGATTGCTGTCATTGTTAGTCTTCATCACACGAGTACAATTTGATATATCATCTGCCTTGATGTGTAAGTTTATAGCACTACCTATCTGTGTCACCACATCGATAAGGTTTTCATTTTTTTTCTGCGGAACGCATTGTATTTCAACGTTGCTTGCTCGACTCTGCTGCTCCAAACTGTTAAGACGTGTTGACATTTCCTTCATAGAACATGACAATTCTTCATTTTGTTCCTGTAGTTCCTTGATTCTCTGTTTATCCTCCTTGCTCTCCTTCAACATATCATCATATTGAAGGCTCAGAAAACTTACAGATTCCTTAATATCTCTGATTTCCTCCTTCATACCTTGTAATTCGTTGCTCAAAACTGCCTTCATGGTCAGAGTAAACTTCTCCAGTAAAGATTCTGTTTGGTTATCTACTACCTCTTGTACCATAGCACGTAGTCCCTTTACTGTTATAGGTGTATTAGATGTATCGGGTGGGGACTGCAAAGCAGGTCTTTTGCTGTTGCGCGTTGTGATGTTCGAATTGAATCGAACCGGTGTGTTGTCGTTATTATTCTTCTTATTGGATTTGGCTGTCTTGGAGTTACATACGGGACACATCCAACTGCTCACTTCACAAGACAAATCCAAAGACATACATTTATGATGATAGGCTTTTTCGCATGAATCACACTGCAGAAAATCTTCGTTACTATCTGTTAACTGACAACAGCCCCAGTCCATTAAAGTACCACCCACTAACTTACTCGTTGATGCCATATTTTTATAGTAGATATTTTAGCAGACAAATAATTTTATTTTTAATGTTTGCTTACGCAAAAACTATAGGCGCTATGTTTGCTGGAACCGATCCTTCGCCCCGTCGTCGTGTAAGCAGCGATGTGTGATGCACTGAGCCACTGAGCCGCTGGTCGATGCGGACGAATTTACCTGTCAGTATTTGCAGCGTGTGTATTCATGTATCCTCGGTTTGTGTCGGGAGGTGATCGTTCGTGTATCCTCGGTTCGTGTCGGGAGGTAAACGGCGAAGCGTGGCACAGTTGAATAGCAACTGACAGCTATCCGTTTTAAATCACAGCCATTATTCACAACGATGGTTTTCGGCGTTTCACTTTTAAAACATTACGCACTCCAATGTTGTCACATATAAGTTCACAATTTTGTTTTTCACAATATAGTTCACAAGTTTTTTTAAAGTAAATCTTGAATGCAATGATATTTAAACTGTTTGTGAATTTACTAATGCGGAGCTCCTTCAAAACACAACCACACGGGCGCGGGGTGCGCGGGGAATCGGAATATCATATTGATAACATAGTAAAGAGCCAAGACTGATTGTTTTGGAATTGATGATAGTCGCAGCTTACCTTAAGCTTGGACAGGGGCTGGACAAGGCTGAGAAAGAGCTCATAGTAAGTATTTTGATCACTACAATGTCTCAACGGGACTAAAGTGCTTATTCGGTGAGTCTTGGCTCTTAAACATGTGTATGTAGTACATGAAAACGAAGAGCCAAGAACGACCGTTGGTGTAGATGACAATCGCAGCAAACCTTAAAGCTTGGACAATAATAGCTAGGCAAAGTTGAGAAGAAACTTTTTTGTAAATTGTTTTGATTACTTAGATTGACTAAACGGGACTAAAGACCTTCTTTATTAAGATGAACATGTAACTAAGAGCAAAGATAGTGACATAGAAAAATATCAGTGCGGCTTGGAAGCCACATCTTACGAGTAAACGTATTGGAAAAACAACTTTTTCATTGAATTCCTAGTACTCGGAATATATCAAAATCCGTTTATAACTGACTATATAATAAATATAACTAAATAAATAATCTGACATCCAATACTGTTACCAAGAAATTTAATATCAAATGCTAAGCAATTCCTGCCATGGCGGAATTACAGCTAAACAAGTTCTATTTCTAGGCGTTTCGATCCGTTCAATCCAGTGTTTATACCCAATTTTAACAACATTAAACGCTCCAAGACTTTAATGTTTGTAAATAGGCCCCAACCGTCGTCAATTCTGTATTTAACGTCTACCAACTTGGGGTCGTTGAGATATCTGATTGCCTGTACATAATTAGTTTTAGCGGATTATGATGAGTTTCTGATAGTTATTGCAGTATTGAGATAGGTATTTAATTATTAATTAATTTATTCATGTGATATATGGAATATTGTAGTAGGTTAATCACCGCAAGCGCTTAATTTGATTGATTCTACAAATCATGTTTAACTTAAAGGAAAACACTACATCACTCAAACTATTTGGCTTTATTAAGCAATTAAAATGTCCTAAAAATGACTTAGTCACTTCTTCGACACTTGGGAATACCTACCTAGGTATGAAAGCATTCAGTGTCAAAGAACCTGCTTTGACATTATTTTACAATACGCTTATACAACAATCAATTTAAACAATCCCCATATAAGCTCTTGTTATCTACTACTTACGCCTCCGATTAGAGCACCCGCCATCTATCCTGTACTCTACAAGTTTTCAACATTTTGAGATTTTAGACTTTCGCGTTGCATTAATACTCGTATATTGACGACGCCCCGCATCACCAATCCCTTTGCGACCACGGTTGCTGTAACGCAGCCGAAAAGTCAAGCAGTAAGTAGTATATATGTACCACTTAATTAAATATCGCGTTTAGTCATAAAATTTTCAAAATGATTTGGCTAATTATCATGTGTGTTGTTAACCAAAAACATCTCTCAATTTCGCCCATTATAGTGATTTCAATTTAATAGTTCAATACAATAAAAGCAAATTGACGACACATTTCACTACCCGCTGTAACCATCTGTTACTGTGACACTTGGCGTGGAGGGACATCGTCTCATTACCGGAGCTAATTTTATTGCGTCTTATCAGCTCGAAGAGTAGCTGTTTACGGTGTCCCAAATAGGGATGGGAAAACTTGGTATCTTGATGGTAGCTATTATCTGATAAAACATAATGCTTACGTGTTTATCTACGTTTTAAATTTAGTTTCGAAAATCACCGTGGTATATAATTAAACAAATAAAAAATCCTGTTCGTTAGTGTGCCTAAACACAAAAACGGTTGAACCGATTTGGCTCATATTGGTTTTAATAAAATTGTGGTAGTCCAGAAAAGATTTAAACAATAAGAAAATATGAAAAAGTTTCGAGAAAATAACCAATAACGAAATTTTTTAGACACAAAATGTCCTGCCTTTCTACGTTATGACACTGACAGTGATAGGAAGTTAACCGGGTCAGCTAGTTTTTAATATCGATGAGTTAAAACATTTGAAATAAAGGCTTGGCTGATACAACCATGAATAGATGAATTACCACCGGCTTTTTCCCATCTGAAAGTCATAGTGTCTTTATGGTACATACTAATTACAACCACTTCTAGTTGTGACGCTACCGTGGTTCAATCCATGGACCACCTTTTACGAGAGTGTCCGAGATACTCAAGACCAAGGCTAATACATAAGCAAATATGCTCCTACCTCGACGTGTCGCCATATAATTTATCGGATCTGAAGAAGCAAGACCGCGCTCTGCAATCCTTTGTTACTTTGTGCAAGGATATAGTAAACACACTCAAAAATTATAACAGCGACTGATTCCCAATTAATATGCACCGTAATGAGTCTATAGGTCTAGTCGTATCAAATAGCGACAGACACATCCAACATCTCCAAAATTAATTTATTGCCAATTTGTATAAAATATTTTCTAAATGAGTAATTCTGGAAAAAACTCACCAGAAACAATAAAAAAAAAAAACACTTCTAGTCCTCTCTTATGCTCATGTGGATAAATTTAGGATATTTTGGTTTACTGTGAGTTCTAAGCCAATATAAGCTGTTTTGTGGATTCCTGTGCATGAAGTTTAAATAGCGTTTCGACTCAACGAAATTTTGCAAGTACTCCCCATATAATATTTGTCCAATTTTATCACTGTTATAATTAGTATCACTTTGTTTAATTCTATTACTTCGTATACTTGCCCCTCCCTATCCCGGACATCGGCCCGTAAACTCGTTGATTAGCAAGGGACGCCCGAGATGTCCCGGGATAGTCTGTGTCGACACTATCCAATAGATATCACAACTATTTGTTACAACAAATGTTATTAAAGACCTTATAAAACACTTTAGAGACGGGGATGAAGTAATATTACTTAAATGGATCCTATTAAATGCATTATAAATTCATCAAATTAAATATTAATTTTCCTCTTTCAATAATATCGTATGTATGTTACTTGTTTGGGTTCAACTTATATTGTCATAATAAAAAATCTATTAGTAACATTTATATACAAATCCCAACTAATATTATAAATGCGAAAGTAACTCTGTCTGTCTGTCTGTCTGTCTGTCTGTCTGTCTGTCTGTCTGTTACGCTTTCCCGCTTAAACCTCGCAACCGATTTTGATGAAATTTGGTACAGACAATCTTTAGACCCTGAGACAGAACATAGGCTACTTTTTATTTCGAAAAAAAGAAATCCACGCGGACGGAGTCGCGGGCGGCCGCTAGTACTAATATAATAAAGCTGAAGAGTTTGTTTGAACGAGCTAATCTAAGGAACTATAGTTTGATTTGAAAAAATATTTTTGTGTTGGATAGTCTATTGACGAGGAAGGCTTAAGGCTAATAATAATAATAATATCCTCCGGCCGTTTTCGGCCATGGCGGCCGATCTTACGATCAGCCAGGTACGCAGGATATATTATAGTGCACAAGTGAGTGCGCAAGCACAGGTGCACTCCCTATTCCTTCACTCTCATAATTCGGTGGGACAGCAATCTGACACGACCGTAGAGAGATCAGGCGCAGGACCAACGGCTTAACGTGCCTTCCGAAGCACGGAGGAGCTCGAGATGAAATTTTTCGGTCACCCATCCGATGACTGGCATCTGCGAACGTTGCTTAACTTTAGCAACCGCAGGCCGAGTGCGCTAACCACTGCGCCATCGAGCTCCTCAACCCAAAACCACGCGGACGAAATCGCGGGCGACAGCTAGTAATTTTATAAATTTTATTATTATTAATTTGTTCAAAGTTTAAGACACAATATGTTTCTTCAAGCTTTGCTGTACAATTATTTTCGTATCCATGTTTAATAAATATCATACAAAGCAAAGTTTTGTAATTGGTATTACGAATTAATAACCTTCACAAATCATTACCTCTATTGATGTATTAGAAATTCTCTCGTCTACTTATTACTACATACTACATCAATATGTTATGTTCACGATTTGAGCCAAAAAGCTATATCATCTCGTTAATTTAATACAAGTACAGAGAAAATCATATTAGTATTATTGATCCTGAGTAAGAAAAACTTTCGTATTCGAATAAATGTTTGTGGAAGAAAATTGCTTTTCAAAGGTAGGGTGAGTTAGTTCTTACTGAATATTCAATGTTCTGTTCGAAAGTTGTTTTTGTAGATAATGGACGAAAACATATTATGGGACTGTTGTCGCGATATTTCTAAGTTATTGAGTGCTTTATTACGTGTAAATACTTACTTTGGTCACTTTTGTGTGTTGGGGGACAGAATAGTCAATTCCTACAAGATTACTGGTCTGTGCCCACTGCTTGGGTGGAAATGTTCTGAACTAACCTTTTTAAAATCGGTCCAGTAGTTTTTTAGCCTATTCATGACAACTAAACAAACAAATTCTCTTTATTCTCTCTCTTTATAATATCGACAAGCGGCCGTCCGCGACTCAGACCGCGTTTCGGTTTCCGCACACATAGTGTTAGGCTAATATGAGCCTTTCTCGACTAATGGACTATCCAACGCGCTAATCTCAGGAACTACTGGTGCGATTTAAAAAAATATTTTTGCTTTGGCTTGTTCATTAGTCGATGAAGGATTTACGCTCATATGCGTGCGGAAAGCGAAATCCACGCGGACGGAGTCGCAGGCGGCCGCTAGTAGTAAAATATTCCATAGCCAAGGACGATCTTATTACTATTCCAGCAAGGCCACAAGGACATAAAGGTTCCTTAAAAGTACGTAGGAGTTAACTTAAAACCCGACTCGCCGTTCCGTGGGCGTAAGGTTTTTACGCGACACCCACATATGAGTACCCACAATACCCACATGAAGATTAAGTGTGGGATGTCTTGAAATAATATTTTGGTGTAGCGCAATAAGCATATTCAGAAAACTGTCTACTGGATATTTACTTGGATCGCAGAATTAATATATTAAGGACTTATTTTGGAAATAAGTTAGCTGAGAACTAGTTTTTATATCTTTTGACGGGCCCGTTGGTCGAGTGGTCAGAGACTCTGGCTAGAAAACCAAAGGACGCGGGTTCGAATCCCGCAAGGGGCAAATGTTTGTGTGATGAACGTCGGCATTCGTACCTACTCGAATCATGGATGTTTATAAAAGTTTTGAAGTGTTTCTATCCGTTCCTTACCTTCCATGGCTCAAGTGTCGAGCTTAGATCTGGACTAGGCAATTAGAGAGGTAGTCCAAGGAATTTATTTATTATTATAGTTCACTATACTGGAGTACAAACCCGCTAGCTCATTTTGACTATGGGCAATATTATAGACGCATTGTTATATAATTCTACCACTATTTACAAATAACACACTTGAGTTTGTCTACTTTTACCAATAATTAAATGATAGGAAATGTTCCCTAATACAATAGAGTTAAGACACAAATTAGCTCGCCAATGTGCTGATAGTCAGTTGTCTATACGTACGTGACTCGGAGCTGATCGGACGAATAATAATTTCTCACAGTCGACATAGATCCCGTATGAAAACCATAAATAGACAATTTTGGGTCATACTTCATTTAAACTTTTATATTAACTCGGAACCCTGGCAATACAACCATCATGGGACGCAGGTTCGAATCCCGATAAGGTCAAATGCTTGTGTTATGAACATAGGCATTTGAACTCGAGTGAATTTGGCCATAGTGTGTCATCTTCCATTTGAAATACATTGAGGGCGTAATCCTTCGAACTTAGGTCGCGTTTTCTCGGCCTTGTGTGTTTGTGTTGGAACCCGCGATTGCTTTTTCACGATTCGTTAAATAGGAATCCTCGTTGATGGAATAGCGAAACATACATGTGCCGGAAGGGAAACACGAGATCCATTTTATTATGAGGAAGAAGCATAATATATTTTCCATACCTAAACTAGCTTTGTTAAACAGTTAAGACAGAATAAATAAAATAACAATATATTTCATTTTGTTCTAATGCATTTTACTACGTTTGCGATTGAAAATCCGCAAGATGGCAATCATTACGTAGGCTTGAGGCCTAACTGCTATGTCATCGGTGAATTTTGGCATCTGTCAATGTCATATCAAAATTCACCAATCACATACCAGTTAGACCCTACGCCTATCTACTGCCATCTAGCGGTTGTTGTTCAGTTGAATAATTTAACTATCAGAATAAATACAACATAAGTAATAAATACTTACTTCCTTATATAAAAACTAGCGGCCGCCCGCGACTCCGTCCGCGTGGATTTCTTTTTTTCGAAATAAAAAGTAGCCAATGTTCTGTCTCAGGGTCTAAAGATTGTCTGTACCAAATTTCATCAAAATCGGTTGCGAGGTATAAGCGGGAAAGCGTAACAGACAGACAGACAGAGTTACTTTCGCATTTATAATATTAGTTGGGATAAATATCTCTGGACATTATTCACACAGCGCCATCTAGCCCCAAACTAAGCATGAGCTTGTGCTATGGGTGCCAGACAACTAATAAACATTACTTATATACTTTTTGTTTTGTTGTAAATACATACGTATTATAGGTACCTACATAGGAACACCCAGACCGATACCAACAGACATGTTCACACCGCGACCTTTGGTGTAATAGCCGACTTCTCGACCATTAGACCAAACGGCTCGTCGTTATATGCATTTTATTTCCTTTTACAGGTGGACGAGATTCTCCAGACCATAGGACTGTGGGACCATCGGAATACCAGGTCGGAGCGACTTTCTGGTGGGCAGCAGAAGCGTCTCTCCGTAGCTTTGGAGCTCGTGAACAATCCCCCTATAATATTCCTGGATGAGCCGACTACGTAAGTTAACATTGTAATATTTTTTTGCCTGGAAGTAAGTTTTGTATTAAAAATCTGTGTACTAGATTTTTAAGTTTATTGTCTGTAACTGTAAAGATAGGTGCCTACAATGGGACTGAAATATCCATATGGACAAAAGCCCCAAACCCAACAAAGAGAAAAGAAAACATTGTACACATTGTAATACCATACTTCATATCAATATTATAAATGTGAAAGTTTGTTTGTTTCGATGTTTGTCCGTCAATCACGCTGAAACTACTGGGCGGATTTTGATGAAATTGGGTACACATTGGCTGACTTAGGTGATAGGATACTTTTAATCCCGATTAAATGCTCCCACAGCAATCTTGATAACGCTGGGAAAGCCGCGGGTAAATCTAGTTAAGCGTATTTTTAACTATATTTTTCAAGCCACCTGAGAAATATCTCCCGCTTTCAAATAATCTCGTTTAGTTAGTTCATGCTTACATAATTAATATTTATAGTTAGAACTCTCTATTCTCTTGCAGCATTATGCTAGAGTAACCTTCAAATTCATGCTAAGGTATCATAAAACACAAACTATATCTTAACAGAAGACGTACCAATGCAAACTCGTGAGTTTATGCAAGCTTTTCCCTCTGGATGGAGCGTATATTTAGAAAATTAATTATTTTATCAGCATTATGACTTTGCCTCAATACAAGTAAAAATCTGCGTTTAGGCTCCTTTGCTTACCGTTTAGATCACCATTAAGATCGATCAAGTTAGCAGTTCCAAAAGTTTTTGACAGACATCTCATTCCGACCAAGGAGTCCTTGTTTGCAACATTCTTCTTTGAATCATCCTATTTAGAAATAGATATACTTATTTAGAAACAACACAATCGTTCCTCCTAAAGATGAAAGAAACTAATTCAGACTACAATTTAAAAAAATCAATTAACGCAACAAAATCTTGTTATATAGAAATGGTCATACTTATTTAGAAACAATACCATTGTTCCCCCTTACGAAGAAAGAAACCAATTCAGCCTACAATGTTAAAAAATCAATTAACGCAACAATCCCGAGCTTCATTACATCCACATGTGTTCCGGGAACGCAATTCCCTCGTATAATGCAATAAGTTTCTTGCGAGGAAAAATAACAATTAGAAGAATCCGCAAAAGCATAATCCCAGTTATAACTACCAGTATACCAGTATAGAAAGAACAAAATCCAGTATAATTCCATTTATACGAAGCTGCGAGTATAGAAAGAAAAGTGCCAGATTAAACAAGACTAATCGTTGCAATTAATTCGGCCCTTCAGAGTTTGCGTTGATATAATTGTGAGGATTCCTGAGGGCCTTGGAATAATGATATTACAGAAAGTTCATAATAAGTCCTAGAGAGATGGTACAGTGTCATAAGGATAACAGTGAAGACGTTAAAATAATATCAAAGTAGTATTTTGTAGGCGGAAATCCGTGTTTATGTTTTATGTACCTACATAAGTGCTTTATATGCACTTAATAACAGCAACACTGCCCTATGAACTAAATTCTTGTTTATTTAAATCTTCCAACTAAAATATGTCTAATTATAATTTTCCAAGTTTCTTCGGAAAACCTACACTGTGACATCATTAAGACACCTTGGCATTATGCAGAGTAATTATAAAGTTACTAAAGCGCAGTTCAAATGATTGAACCATCAACCATTTTTACTCTCTGTCAGAACTTTTCTAGGTAGAAAATCCGACCGTAACAAAATGTAAGAATGAATTAGTAAAGTTAGCGTACTGATATTTGTTCTACTGACTGTGGTCGTAGAGGGTAATGTAGAATAAATATTGGAATAAGTCCGGGTAGAAGCACCTTGCGTACGCCCTTTACTAACAGTTAATCCTAACATGTCAGGGGAGACTGTATGATCACGTATTTATACTAGGTTTTGTCCGTGACTTTGCATGTATTGTGAATCCTTACACCTTTTTCTTTAAACTAAATGGTATAGTTTTTACGCACAAGTTTATAATTTAGCTTATGAAAATTACATGGAAATTATTCACCCAGCAAACTAACCTAATGTCGTATTTTGTCTAATCCAGCGTAATGTCCAAACCGTAATTCATTCAATAAAAATTCTTACTAGTGCGTACACTTTTTTGGCATCCCCTGAAGTCATAAACTAAGTAAAAGTTGTAAAAATATGCATTATATTATGTTTTTACTGATCAAGTTGAATGAATCCTGAACATTAAATTCACGACTGCTGCTAATATAGGCAAGGGTCATTACCAAAAAGATGTGCCAGTCAAAGAAATCTAATCAAAGTTGTACTAAGCAATATACCAACATATTTCCCAGTATAAATCAAAACAACTTATTTGCTAACTTGTTATTAAGTTCGCAAGTGTCAAAGGCGTTGCTTCCACCGAGCTCGCAACTTAAATGCAATTAATTACGCACACATTACATTGTACAGATGGTAACTATGTATTGTTTAACATAGTACGAAGCAGCTATAGTTTGTGCGACTTACTTAGGTACCGCAAAATAGACAAGTAAAAAGATACGCGATTGAAATACCAACTTATATGATTTGATATGTCAAAAAAATACAAATAATTATATACTGTATATACTGTATAAAAGACAGTATATAAAATCCTGTATATACTGTCTTTTATACAGTATATACAGGTTATTAAGCAGTAGAAACAATGTTGTATTGTGTATAATTTGTTAAATCAAATAGAATGCGTACTTAGAAGTAATCTGCCCTTATTTCTGCGTATAAGATACTTGTTACTATATAACAATTTATTCTACATCAATTTACATTCACGAGTCATCATCATCAGACTAACGCTGGTCCCGGTCGCATCCTCGGCTATTGCCTCGGAGTCCAAGGTCCGATTTCCTGCTCCTTCTCCTCCACTTCGCAAGGTCTTCGGCATCCTGTATAGGCAGACCATTGTCATCTTTTACGACATACTATAATTTACATTTACAAGTATTTCCAACTTTTCTTGGACTATACAAAATCTGTCTTTTCTTCCGCCTACAGGGCCTACAAGTACTCGTAATACTCGTGTATTGAATTACGTATTATTGCCTTCATATAACATCTAGCCTTCCGTTGCGGTTTCACCCGCTCGTAATTTTTTTTTTCAAATATCCCACCCTTCCCCTCACATTTCCGGGATCAAAAGTGCCCTGATGTTCACCGGGGATAATGCAGCTAGCCAACAGTGAAAGAATTATTGAAATCGGTCCAGTAGTTTTTAAGATTATTCGTTACATACAAAAAAAACAAATCTTTTTTCTTTGTCATATAAGTGTAGACGTAATGCCAAAGAAACCTTTAGTAGGCAAAAAATCTCACAAGAGTTTTAATTAAACACACCCACATGTCCCTAAATAAATCAAGTCAACTTATTCTACTATCTCGCTACAAGCATGAAGTTCGCGAGTGTGAAAGCGGTGGCTTCCACGGAGCTCCCGATGAAATCCTATTAATTACGCACACGTTACACAGTTACCAACTCTATATCTCGGGATATAGAAGTTAGGAGCAGAAATACCTTCCTACATACTCAAGTATATGTACAAATGCACGTCTTTGATGATCGAATAAATAGTCACATTGCTGAGACAAACACACGCTACTTCATTCATCATCCTTGCGCCTCTCCCGGTTGCATCCTCAGCTATGGCTTCGAAGCCCAGGGTACGCTGCGACAATGATCCTGAATTGACCAGCCTGATTATTGTAATGGATCTACTGTCGTCTGACCTCCGTGACCCTTACAAGGGATACCAGACCATTTGGATCACAGTCGGGACCAACGGCTTAACAGGCCGTCCGAAGTACGGAATCATCGTTCTTATCGGCCAATCCGGTGATTTAAGTCTGCAATGTTCTTACCTAACTGAGAAAACCAACAGTAAGGCAAAGTCCTTCCCACAGGATTTGAACCCACGACATCCAAGTTTTTTGAGCATAGCGCAATTTATTCTGCTAACTCGCTACAAGCATGAAGTTTGCGAGTGTGAAAGCGGTGGCTTCCACGGAGCTTCCAATGAAATCCTATTAATTACGCACACGTTACACAGTTACCAACTCTATATCTCGGGATATAGAAGTTAGGAGCAGGGATACCTACTTATATACATATGTAGGTACCAATGCACGTCTATGATGATCGAATAAATAGTCACACACGGAGCCCAGGGTACGCCACTTCTATGATCCTGAATTTACCAGCTTGATTATTACAACTGTTACACGCAATGACTCTCGTCTGACCTCCGTAACCCTTACAAGGAAAAAGAGACCAACAGCTTAACGTGTCTTCTGATGTAGGTACATAGGAATCATCATTCCTATCAGCCAATCAGGTGATTCGAGACTGCAATGTCCTAACCAAACTGAGAAAACCAGCAGTAATTAAATTCCTTCACGCAGGATTTGACCCCCGATCTCCGTGGTTTTTGAGCATAGCGCAATTTATTCTACTAACTTGCTATAAGTATGAAGTTCGCGAGTGTGAAAGCGGTGGCTTCCACGGAGCTTCCGATGAAATCCTATTAATTACGCACACGTTACACAGTTACCAACTCCATATCTCGGGATATAGGAGTAAGGAGCAGAAATACCTATTTACACACATATATGTAGGTACATTATATGCGTCCTTGATTGTCGTATATGTTTCGCATTGCTGCGACAGACAGACCATAATTCACTATAGCAGAAAAAAAGCGCATTATTATTTAGGTGGATATTTCAATATTTGTAGTTAATAAAAAAACACAATATTAAACCCGCGACCCATGGTTTTGTAGCCAGGGTCAGAGACCCTGCGAGACTTATTGCAAAGTTTTCGATCTTTTAACTTCGATTTTTTTCAAAGGCTTGCATTTTCTCGTATACAATCATCTTTGGACGAGAAATCTTAGAAAGAAATACCAACGAAAGGCATGCCTTATAATTTCATGTCATAAAAACATAATCATAGATATGACAGCTCGCATGTATAAAACAATATCCTAAAACCTCCTCATCCTATTGAAACTTCCTCAAGGAAAACCCACTACTTTTTATTTGGCTTCGCCCGCTTGCAAATACGTCTACCAGAAAGTCTATAAAGCAATCCCGTGGGGCCATCGGAAATTCTATAAAAAAAGAAACGGCGTTATGTCCTTTTCGGAACGTCTTGAATAATCTCCATGCCTTTCATGGAAATCGGTTAAGCGGTTTAAGCGTGAAAGGTTCTTACAACATACACGCAGAATTACATTCAGATTCTTAAATATTAGGAGTAAGGCATAATTTAATCCATTGGCTTCAAGGCTACATAATGCTTAAATTTCTTCCTTAGACAGCGAAATTAATTTTAAGTAGGTAATAGACGCGCCTAAAAGGTTATTAAAACAACTTAATCTTAAAGTGGTAATATAATCAACTAAAAATATTGTAGTAGAACAACTTGCCTATCGACGTCTTTTAATATTGCTTCCTATAATAATAATAAATATCTTGCAATATTTAATCAAATTACCACTGGAAAAACACTGTTTGTTTAGAAAAATCATAGTGTTACTCGTATGTTTAAAAATCATCACCATCATAATTATCATCATCAGCATATCGCAGTCCACTACTGGAAATAGGCCACTCCTAGGGCAAAAGAGCTATTGCAATTTATGCATTTAGAAATGTAGGCAAAATATCAATACTTGAAATAAAAATGTATTTGAGATTTCTCCTTTGCACACTTGACGTCAAATTCATGCTTTTAAATTCCTGTCATCTCACATTCAGTCGAGCTTGCGACATCCCGTGTTCCTGAGCTATCGCCCGGAGCCCTCAATCGGAGTAAAGTAAACAGAATTACATCCGTACAAGGGTAATTGCCTTAATCACCACGGCTGTGAGGTTTTATTGATCGTAAACCCGGGTCGTGTTTAGAAAATTGAAACATGTTGCGACCCGAATCTAAGATCTAATTCTTTTGAAATGGCAAACGTGGGGACTTTGCGAGGTCCCTCGGGTGTATTTAACCCTTTATACTTTTAAGTGTACTCAATGTAAAAAGCATCAGAAGAACTAAATAGGCCCAATTACCGTAGAAATTCACACAGCTCGGTAGTCTAGTTGAAAGAGCGCCGCTTCACATACGGGAGGTGGGCGGTTCAAATCCGGTCAAGCACTCACCTCTGGTTAACCAAAAATCTATAGCTTTACAATGAAGAAAAACATCGTGAGGAAACCAGCACACTACGAGAAAGTGTGTGTAATGGAGAGGGCGACGGCAAACCACTCCATATTAAAAAAATCCAAGAGAGTTGTTGTGTGTTTAATTTTATACGTATGTAACATAATGTAACCCTAGCTATCCAAAAAGGAAATATTTGTACTACCTAACCTTACTAACTTTCCACATGTAAAGTCCTAAGTTTGTGGGGAAAGGGTACTTGATAGTTTCAATCTAATTTGTGGTCCCCACAGTTGCCTAACAACTGTATGAGATTATTCTTGGACTTTAAGGGGGAACGAAATTAGTGATTACATCTATACTAATAAAATAGAGCTGAAGAGTTTGCTTTTTGAACGCCCTTATTTTAGGAACTAAGGGGTCAATAAGAAACAAATATTTGTTCTGGAACGTCCATTTGTCGAAGAAGGCTAATTTAACACTATGTGTATGCGGAAAACCAAATCCACAGCGACAAAGTCGCGGAGGACTGCTAGTTCCAAATATTTGTGGCACTAACTGTTTTCGGAATATACCAATCTACAAAAGTAGCAAAATTAATTCTGTAATGGACCGTTAATATCTTTTAATGTATGTACCAACACATAGAAGTGGCTAAATCCAATGTGGGAATAGACCGTACAATATAATAGAAGTTCTATACGAAAACCAACTAACGCTAAACATAAATTCGCAGCACTAATGACGTAGTCTACGCGAGTATGCCTCATGATTTAACTATCCGTTCAGCGTGAAATCGAATCGTATAGAACCAAACAGCAATGTTCATTGAACGAGATCTCTGTTTAAATCATTACCGTGACCGCGGGCTCGCTCAAATACTGGGCCAGGAAATGATGCGTACTGTTCGGTCAAATGCGTACTGATCCGTTAATCACACTGAGTAATTATTGTTGTGAGTTATAAACATCAGTGTGTTTCCTTTTTTGGTTTTCGAACTCTGCTGTGCCCAGGGCCCCTCGATCGTTTGGAGCCCCCAGACCAGGGTCTAGGGGCCTCACGATTAAAAAACCAGAGGTTTAAAGGCCCATGGCATCTAATAGGCGAAAGACGGCTCTGGCTGTCCCACTACAATGTGTATACACAACACAAGAACGTTGCCAGTTTTCTGTGACATTTGCGCATACCACTTGGCGGCATCAATCCAACTTAATTACAAGAAGAAGCAAAGATAACATAAGAGTAGAAGAACTCGAGCGAAAAGTTGTGCTGGAGTAAAATACTACTTCAATGTTTTTACAATCGATTACTAGCGTCTAAACTTATGCTGGTGAATTAACCAGAATACACAGCACCAACAGCGTTGTGTATGCTGGTACACGTCCCTCATAATTGGACGATCAGTGTTCAGCGCGTAATTTCACACAACACGAATCGCATGGAACCACAGAGCATTGTTCATTGAACGCGACCTCTGTTTAAATTATTATCGTGACCACACGGATGCTTCGGAAAATACTGAACAGAGAAAATGATGCGTACTGATCGATCAATTACTCTTCACACGACGAGTAAGTACCAGATTGATATGTAGTATGCAGTGATGAATGGTCCATGTTAAGTGTCTTTAAGACGAGTAAACAGGCTAATACATTTGTCTAAGAGCGTCCTCCATCTTCGTCCCCATTATCCCTTCCCATTTGGCAATTCTAGGAAGGTTGAGTAAAAAAGTGTTTGCGTTTTTTCCGAGGAAGGGCTAAACAAAGTGTCTTGACATCTTCTTACACATTTAAAACAGAACTTACATCCTTATTTATTGAGAAAGTCACTAATCACATTGCAGGATTCTCTTTGACTATCTAAGAGGTAAGGAACAATGCCTGCTTCTCTTCAGATTATCGGCTATTGAAAGTCCACTGCTAGGCTAGTCGCAGGCATCCCCCAGATTAGTGGTCATGGCCACGTTATACACGGCACAAATGTACAGTTGTTCAAACTGAGCCATAGGTATATGCGATCCCATCCTCGTTGTCAATATGTTAAATCTAAATCTACTCTTTTTACTTTTAATCAACTATGGGCTTGCTCTTGGTCCAAGACCAGCCCGAGGGCACGAACGAGGCCTACGATAAAGCGAGCTCACCCAGATAATGCATGTGCAACTTTTTTTTTAATGCTTCCCAGTTAGATCCGCTCGGAAACCCAGACGTAGACGCTGGCAGAGATTTCCACTCTTTATTTGACAAGAATAATTAATATTAGCAAGAATGATGTATCAAATCAATAGGCAAATCGTTGCTCGGCAACATTACAAGTCACAGGCATGTGACATTACGATACCCATGGGAAAAATGGAGCTATACAAACTATTATATCCTAGGTATACACGGCACAAATGTACATTTGTTCAAACTAAGCCATACATTAGTCGTTGCGGTGTGCATGAAGACGGATGCAAATGTCAGGTGCGTACTGAGCGCGATCCGAGCGACCGCCCGATCAGTCTTGTCGAGATGAAACAGCGCAACATAGTAACATAGTATACGTACATGGAGGGATGTGGACTAATGATGATGTTGCACTAGTTAGTTAATGACTAGCGACTTCCGTACACATAGTTCTATATATCAGCTTAGAGCTTAAAAAAACTATTCAACACAACAAATTTTTTTTTTTTCAATTCGAACCTGTCGTTCCCGAGATTAGCGTATTCACACAAACAAACAAACAAACTCGTCAGCTAGCTTTATTATATTAGTATACAGATTTGATGAGATAAGGCGCATGGAGAGCATGTTTAAACGTATTTTTTTATTTAAAATATTGCTAGGTTGTGTATTAAAGTACTTGGTAAATTTAAATAACTATAGGTCCAGTGGAAATATTGTCAAACTACGTGGGTAAATCCAAAAGTTCGTGGCCTGACCATGAATGTCAAAGAAATGTGGGTGTAAATTATTTTTTATTGTTTAACGTAGTCCTTATCTAGTTCAACCCACGTATTCTAACTGAACTACAACTTATTTATTTATCGAAAAAAAAATGATTCCCAAAGGTCCTTAAAAATTACCATTCTCAGCGTCTATCACGACTTCTTCGGTCAAAAATTACTAGCTTTCCATATTTTTTTTCAAATTTGTGGTGAGTATTTATCCGAGAGGCCTTGATCAGCCAAATAATGTAGCTGGTGCTATAATTTGTAGCCACAAATTGTGTATATCAGCCATTGTTTCGGCGCAAGTGTGAACCCGCGCATTAACTTGATTGAATAAAACTTTCTTGCGCAGCATACCCGGCCGTTTTTAATTGATATCCTCTCGAATCTGCCTTAAAATGAAAGATTAATTAATAAAATTTATCGAATCACGTTGTAATAATAATCTACAAAAATAATTTCCTTCATATCCCAAAATATCGAAGCCATGACATTGTAAGCTGAAAAAAGACCTTAGTTTTCTTCAGAGTTGGTAAGCCAGATTTTTTCCATTTTTTAGATAGTTGCTTGGATTTTAGAGTATGCTGGTGAACCCAGCTTTCATTTATGGTAACAAACCGGGATAAAAATAATCGGGATCTAGCTCAAAAAGCTCCAACAGTCAAGTGAAATTTTGAATTGAACGCGTTTTTGTTTGACTCAAATCAACCTGGGCACCCAGCTAGCATAAACCCGATGGAATCCCGGTTTTTGATTTAAAATGATTTGAATCCGACCATAACCGATGCTTGCGATCTCAGCTATCTTATACATGGTCAATCTTTGGTGATTAAGAATAAGACCACATATTTTGTCGATGTTGCCCTTGGTAGTAGACTTTGAAAGCCTTCCACACCTAGGATCGTCTTCAACGCTCTACTGACCTCGCTAAAACTTAGCTATCCACATTTTTACTCCGGAATAAGATAGAGCAGATTCTCCTGATGTGTTAACCATATTTTAATGTATATATATTGGTTTGAGACCTTTTTAATGCATGTACTTGATCACTGCGCGGTGTTCGATTTTGTCCATTCTTGAAAATCTGTTCGGACACTCTCGAACAAATGACCACAAAAAAATTGTTGCTTGCGTTAACTAAACCAATTTTTTCTCATTTGCTACTAAATAACCATAGTAAAGATAGGGAAAATATTTAAAATGATAGCATTGCTCTATCTATGTTAGGCCACGAACTTTTGGATCCCCCCTAGTATAAGTATTTTGAATAAGTAAAGTTCGGGCATTTCAACCAAAAAACAAAACTTTTTGTGCTTATTTTCCTGTAGGCATGTATTTTTGAACGAATTAACAAAGCCACCTTTTTCAAATTTTAATAATATACCCTTGAAAATGCTTGATAAAACAGCTTTTACAACACATCGTTTTTAAACACGACGATTTTCTTCAACTTTAATTCTACAATGTGTAATGTTTGAATTTAGAAATAAATAAATTCGGTCGTCTGCCGTAATCAATACTACTCTAGCATACAATCGATACATGTCACAGGGTGTCCCGAACCTGTATTCGTAGCGCGTACCAACACGACCGTCAATCAGTCTTGTCGGGGATCAAACCGCGTATCGTATGTTGCAAACTGTTTGCGGGGGAATGCGTAATTTACGAATGTGTTATTTTCTTGTTTTCTATTTTTAAAATACGAATGCTTTATTGTTCTTTCACTTGTTATTTCTTTGGAATACGAACGGTATTTTTTATTAACTTTTATGTTTGGTGGGTTGCAGATTGAATATTTATGCCATTTTTTGTTCTGATATTTATGTTTTTTTTACAATTCCACTAATTGTGCCTGATATTTTTTTGAGATCAAATGAATAAAAGCGATTAATAATTTGGGTTATTATGTCAACCAAATCTGAAGGTATGAGATAATGGTTTGATTTAAGCTTGTGGTTCTACCTTTCTAGAACCTTTAATAAATCCATAGAAGACAAATTTAAACAATTTCACGCCAAGGTTTTTGCAGCTTTGACATGCTCAAATACTATGACGTGTTGAAAGGTTAACTAAACTATTATTCGCACTTTTCCAGCCTCTCGGCTGAAATAATTGATGGCGAGTGGAACCGCCCGGTCGCAGTTTTATTTAGTCCGCGCACAATAGCAGACCAACAGTCGATTAAACTCTGCGTAGGTACATTTTCTGGCGGACAATGTATGACCATCAAGCGCCGAGTTAGAAAGTTGTTACCTTTATATTATTCATTTTAGCTGTAATTTTTCCACTATTTTTTTACAATTCGTTAAGTAATATTTAGAGCCCACTGCGCTAGATGATGACTAAATTTTACCAAAAAGTTGATATGAAATTCTTCTCACATTATTTGAAAAAAATCTACAATATCTCATTTAGGTGCCTCTAAAACGACGACGATGACGAAAGTCATCATGACCAAAATTAAAATGGATTTTATGTAATTTCCAGCTTTTGTTTACGACAAGAAAAAGTATCTTTCTCTCACAAAGTATTTGTACAATGATTAAAAGCAAGTGGAACCGACCAGTCACAGTTTTATTTAGTCCGCACACAATAGCGCGCATATACATAGATCTCGTTATGAAATTTCGGCGAGGTTGGACCCGGACGGTTATTTGCGACACTGGATTCGGGTCCAATTCGCTAAAGAATCTATTTTTTTATTTAGGTACTTAAACAGTTTTTATGAAGAGATGTCACTTACCCCTATAAATAATGTTTCTAAAGTAAATGGTGTTCATTTAGTTATGTATTTAAATCACCATAGAATAGATTTATTCTATGGTGATTATATTGCATCTAAAACTTGGTTTACGTTAGTTTGCTTGACCAGTAATATCACTGTGACGTATCGTCAAGCTCAGCTGGTGTATATGGGAAGGTTTATCAATAGAAAAGCTACCGGTCGCAGTTTTATTTAGTCCGCACACAATAGCTCGCTAACAGTCGATTAAACCCTGCTGCGGATCGGCGAATCGGCGATATTGTCTGAGAGACAATATGTGACGCGCCGACGGTCTAACACGCCGTGGACGCGATGATATGAACTGATAGAAATATATAAGACAAAAAATTTAAACTTTTATTAATGTGATAGGGAGGCAAACGAAAAAGGTGGTCACCAGATAGTTAGTGATACAACCGCACAAGGGTCGGAGATGCGTTGACTTGCCTGGCTTTAAAAACCCCATACCCTCCCCAGCTGAGTTCTGGCGACCTTACTCACCAGCAGAAACATAGCACAACAATTACGAATTCTTCTTTTTACAACCAGTACCTACCGACTTGCTTGATAATAGTTGCATTCTTTTGCTGCAAGGATGTAACATGTGGCAGTATTTGGTTTACTAAAATGTTAAAATATTCCTTGCCACAGTGTAAGAAGCTTCGTAACAAGTACTCCAAATAAACCACTGCAGCTCCTGGTAAGAATTGTCCATGAAAAAAAAATTTTAAGAGAGGTAGAGCTTTGTGGAAATTCCACTCGAATGAGCCGCTCGTCTGGGGAAGTACCTCCACCTTACAGAAGACCGCAGTGAAGTAGCACTTCGTAACTGTTGTGCTATGTTTCTGCTGGTGAGTAAGGTTGCCAGAGCTCAGGTGGGGAGGGTATTGGGTTAAGGCCGGCAACACATCAACGATACCTCTGGTGTCGCGGATGTCCATGGGCGGCGGTGATTGCTTACCATCAGGCGACCCGCCCAGCTCGTTTGCCACCTCTGACATAAAAAAAAAAAAAAAAAAAAAAAAAAAAAATGAACCAAGTTTCTAACGGTCCACAAAAAAACAATGAGTTCTGTCAGTGGTTTAAGTACCGGGCCGTTTTCTCGAGGTCCAGGGTTCGATTCCGGTGTCGGTTTTTTCGAACACTGCCCGAGATTGTGATCACCATACGCATTTGGCAAGAGTGACATGACTCAAATGATGGAGACCTTTGCCCTGCAGCGGGACATGTATAGACCAAATGATAACAAAAGATACCCATTATGCTCACTACTACGTTCGTACGAATAGTGTTACGCAGTCCGTACTAAAAGCGCGTTAACAGTTGATTAAACTGGGATCGAATTTGCAATATTGTCCGAACCGCTGACGACTGCCGCTGGCTCACTCTACTGCGTATACAAAGAGTAGATTAACTAGTGGTGGGTTTTAAGCTAGGTCTTTTACCGTGGGAAATATTTGTCATAAATCTTTTTGCTTTTGGAAGCTTTGGAAGAGCTATAAACAAGGATACCAAAAAACCTATTTTGTTTTTCAGAAAAAAATTCCCGAGTTTTGTTTTTTCGAAATTGCCGGATATTACTTATTTTTTAAACCCGTTATCATCGGAACATTATACTCAAAAGAGTACAAATTATTATAAATAGACATGATTAGGCACGCGTTATTAATTTACCTACACGTGTAACACTAGGAAGAGTTCTGACCACCATAACGCTAATTAAGAACGATAAAGGTATCCCTTAAGCTTGAATCTTATCTATACAAATATTATAAAGAGGAAAGGTTTGATTTTTTGTTTGTTTGTTTGTTTGTATGAATTGAATAGGCTCCGAAACTAATTGGCAGATTTGAAAAATTCTTTCACTGTTGGAAAGCTACATTCATCCAGAGTAACATAGGCTATATTTTATCCCGGTACGGGAAGTAGTTCTCCCGGGACGCGGGTGAAACCGCGTGACGGGCCGCTATAATTTAATAAAAAAAATAAGGATATTATTATTGTTTATATTTAACGGCGACCCACGCAGCACATTCCCTGAAACGCTCCCGATAAATGAAAACACAATCAGTACAGAAAACACTTCCAGCGAATGAGACCACAAAAGTTTTCCGTCTGACTGCGCACAGTTGAAACTAAGTCCTCAAAAATCCCCATTGTCAGACTGGAGCAAATAAAACGTTTACCATGTTTCTAAAACAAAGACCCGCACATAAACATGTCTCAACGCGGCGCTTGTTCAACCATAAACACAAGTTATCGACATTAATGTCGCAGTCAAACGTAAAATCAGACTGATTAAAATGTGTTTCATTGAACGAGATTATTATGATTATTATGAGCGTATTGTTTCTTAAAATGTCAACAACGTATTAGCAGTTCAAGGGGTCGTTTGCCGGCTTATTGAATAAAAAATGGATTTACATTTTCACGTTTTATTTTAAAAACACTAAAAGTAAACGGCTGCAAAAGCAACATTTACTATCAATACAACTTATTGAAAATATGCGTTTAGTCCCTTTTACTCATTACAAGTTATTAATTAGAAGTGTTCAGATAAATTGACAAAAGCGCTGTATTTTGGAAAATCGAATAATGCCGACCGATATTCACAAAATACCACCCACTTTGTTAACCACATATTGTGATAGCATGCGACATTTCCCGATACTATAATGACCATTTCAACGCATTGGTTCAGCGGATTTATGTCACTGGTGTAAATTAAACCGTTTTTAATTATAATAAATTGAACAGATCACATCACTGATTACTCGAGTGCACTTTACGGTATCAGCAATAAAGTAATTTAATTAAGTTCTTAAATCGGCGCGTAAAGTCAGCTTAATTGAAACATTTTTATGAAAAACTGCACATAACCTAGTGTATTAATTATTGATATTTAAAAGTCAATAAAATCTAAATAAAATACAACTATTTTTAATACCGGTACCAGGCATATCCCATTTAATGCGGCTAGAAAGACTTCTAAGGTATTCGTGGCTAGTCCGGACATTTTCCGGAATCCCCCAAAACCATTTGTCGCCCGATGAAGGATGTTTCCCCACTCATTAAAAAGTTAAAATTATTTTTTCTATATATTTAAAAGTTAAAATAGGCACAGAGGTTTAACTCATCGCCAGCTTAAGCGGATTTCACAACTCCCCTGCAACATAAATACGCACAGAAAAGGTTCGCGGGCGACCTCCCTATTTTACCAGAGATAAGATTGCCATTCGGCTAATATTCCCTGAACGACAACTTTAGATTCAATCGCTCGAAATAATCTCCATTGATTTTGGCAAGCCCTCTCTAAAAGTTATTGAGAACTTTAGCAAATGCCGTGCCATTAAAATAGGATATCAAACATTAATTCAAACCGTTCATGTTTACTAAATAATGCTTTTTATTTTTATGATTAATTATTTCAATTAATACCTGTGGTAATACTATCCCACCCCGGCAACCGGCTTGGTGTAATGGTCAAGAATTTGCCAAGAAGAAGACCAAGAGGTTGCGGATTCGACCCCCGCACAGGACAAACACTTGTGTGCATAAACACGTCTTATTGTCCTGATCTGGGTGTTATATGTATCTATTTAAGTAGGTACATTTGTAATATCACTGTTGAAAGCTAAAGCTACTTATACTGAATCAGATCAATGTATGCGATGTTGTCAAACAGTTTTTTTATAGGGAGGCAGTCGTAGTACGGTGGGACAGCAATCTTACACGACCACCGTAGAGAGATCAGTGGAAGGAGCAATGGCTTCTGTATTCTACTAGCCATTATATCAATGATTGTTGATTATATAAAGGTCAATTCGTGATTCATTGGAGGTATATTATATAAAATACTAGCCACGTGCTTGGGGTGATATTTCAAACCTCATCACGTGCCCATCGATATTTCTAAGTGTCTGTATTTCGCAACACGGAGAAGCATAAATAAATAAAGAAGAAATTAGTTTATATAATCAAGTTAATAAAATGTTTTTACAGCAAATACACCGAAGGTCATAGGCACGGTCTATCAACACATTTGTTTGGTAAATGTTTTAAATTATAAATAAAGAAAAAATTATCTAATCTCAGGGGGGGAATGAACCCAGCACCTCTTGCAATCCGGGACCGTTAATGGACCTGATGAATTTCTCCTTGTTATTAGCATTTACAATGCTTAAAAATAAATATATAAAAAGTTTCATTGGTTCGGTGTGAAGTGCAAAATGCACTCTGTATTGTATGTATAAACTGGGGCAAACTCTTCATTATAATTACTTTGCTTGCAAAAGTATAACTCAAACCTGGACACTTTCAATGCTTGTTTCAAAACAAAAGCATTGTTCCAAAAATAAATGTGAGTGTTTTAAAGGGTAAAAACTTTATACACTGACCGGGCCCATTCCCCGAAGTCTCCACTCTCTAAACTTTCGGGTAGATTACAAATATTACAAAAACTTTTATTTCAGAAAAGACAACTTCTGAATCGAGAGTAATATGAGATGTCCAAAGAAATTAAATTTCAACGCGATTTAAGTGTTTGGTTGGGCAGTAACTATCTATGTAAGAAAACCTTTTATGTCACTTAAAATGTAAATGGAAATAAGAAAAACTTTCACACGCAGACATTAAATAAAAGTTCAAGCATTCATGTCTTTTTGAAACTAGTCAGTTTAGTTTGTGTTTTTTAAACATAAAAGACATTGATATAGGTAGATGCTCGAAGCTTGTACTACGGATTCTAGGGAACGGATAGACATACCTATATACTTTTATAAACATCCATGACTCGAGTACAAATGCCGATGTTCTTCACACAAACATTTGCCCCTTGCGGGGTTCGAACACGCGACCCTTGGTTTCGTAGCCACTCTGACCACTAGACCAACGGGCCCGTCAATAATGTGAATTATGTATCCTGCAGGACAATGCCAAGCGGTAAAACCTATGTTTTTTGGTATGGCTAATGATAAGAGCAAACATGGTTTACTGTCGGAAAATAATAAATAAATAATAGAGATATATGCACATGTTAGTATTACTTTGATAAATTAGTTTTGGAATACACCATTTCTAGTTAATGGAGACTAACCCCGTTTGGATGATAACATTTCATTGAAGATTTTCTCGGAATTTCTGACCGCTAATTAAATGAAACAGCTAATTCAATGTCCTACTTCCCAGAAGAGCTTAGGTACACTTTGCCAATAATTGTTTGTTGTTCTACGTCTTGTAAACAAAAAAGTACTCTTAGTAAGACAAAAACAAAGGTGAAATGGAAAGTGTTTAGCGGAAGGCATTTCCACTTTCGTCTAAAAGCTTCCGGGTCTTTTCTATCTTAGCTTAGACAATAGTTTCAATCACCTGACCACGACACGAAGAGCCGCGCAGTGGTTCGATTCCCACTTGTGGCATATTTGTGTGATGCACATTGAGACTTATGTGCGGGTGTTTTTTTTAATTTAACTTGCTACAAGCTTAGTTCGGAGCTCGGCAATTTCTGTGTCTTGTCTGAAGAGTGTATTTCTGTTTTAATTATCACAGAATACTCGTACCTAATTCATTACTAGTTCTTACCCGAAGCTTTACCCTGTAAGGATTCTGTTTTATCCCGTGGGAACTTAATCAGGATATAGCCTGTATATCAAATTTCATCAAAGTCCGTTGTAGTTTCAGCGTGATTGACGGACAAACATCCAAACAAACTAACTTTCACATTTATACTTTTAACTATAATTATTAATAATAAATTGGCAGAGACGACAGAATATAATTCTGTCATATTCTGTCGTCTTTGTAAAAGTAAACAACTCGAAAATTAATAAATGATTTTGCCTTGCCATTTCCTAGCAATTATTAATAATGTCTTAATTCTATTCCAGAGGCCTCGACGTGGTGTCGATCAGGCAGCTGGTGGTACTACTACGCCTGCTCTCCCGCCAGGGTCGCACCATCATCTGCACGGTACACCAGCCCTCGGCTTCCCTGTTCGCGCTCTTCGACAGAGTCTACGTGCTGGCCAGAGGACTTTGTTGTTACCAGGTGATTACTCCAACCTACACCATCAAGGACTTATGGAGAAAGCTATGGCAGACCACTATATTTTGATTGTCAAGAGAGTCGTTTTTTAATCTTCATATATAAAAATGAGTGACATTTTTCGTTGTCACTTTATAACGCAAGAAGGTGCTCACCTCTCCAAAATAAATCAAGGTTTATTCGGACTATGGTTTTTGTGAAGTTTGCGCAAATCGGTTCAATGGTAGCGAAACACCTACCAGGCCGCAAGTTTTTTTTATAGCACGGTACATTTTCTTCTCTCTGCCTGATGGTAAGCAAAAAAAACCGGCCAAGAGCGTGTCTGACACGCCCATGAAAGGGTTTCGTAGCCAAAAGATGGGCCGACCGCTTAAGACACCATTTAGTAAGGACAACTGCACGTCATAAGTTGGTCGAGCTGTATAAAAATAACTATGTATGATACAGAGTTCGCTATAGTTTTCGTTGAAAGTACTTACTTGGAGGTATACAGGACATTTTTTTTCAGAATTATTGTAATAGTATTTCGAAAGTTAAGGGGGGGGGGGGGCCCTAATTTTAACTTCGTATTAATATATCTCGAGACTGGGGTGTTTGATCCACATGGTTTTAAGGCAAGTTTTGTTGTATTTAAAATACCTTTGTAACGATACCCCACACGACGAGGTAAGTCGTTTTTTTTTTCGAAATAACTTTTCGCTGTATGGGAGTGGGGGTAAAAAATAATTATTTTTCGATTATTTTAAAAACCAATTCTTGAATTATCACTATACGTCTCTCCCCCAATTTTCGTGGCAATCGGTGCAGACACGGCGGAGAACGAGCCAGGACAGACAGACAGACAGACAGACAGACATGGCGAAACTATAAGTGTTCCTAGTAGACTACGGAACCCTAAAAAGGGAACTCTAATTACAACAGATATGGTACCAAAATGGTATCCGATCAGTTGGCATCGCCAATAGGTATGGCACTTGAGAACAGATCAACAGTTTGCTCATCTCATATTCATTCTCGGAAAAAAAACTGTAACCCCAATTATGATTTTAGTGGTTATTGAGGCGAATAAATCCCAACCTTACACACGAGACACATTGTTACAAGGAACATATGCCATCAAGTCAATGCTACCCTCATGCGGATAACTAAAAAATAAATATAAAAAAAATATCAAATCAGTCAAAAAATATTCGAGTTCTCTCGATGCTACCGGCTCATTACAATTAACGTAAATAAGGAGTAAAATGTCAGTTCCAAAATTATGACATTCACGCGAAACCATCCGCGACATTAATGGGGTTTAATTTTAAAAACTTCATTCTTTCTTCCATATCGAAAAAGTCATTTACATTAAGGAAAGGTCCAATTATTACCACTGGAACGTTTCTTAATTGCAGAAATACATCAAATTAAAGACTATATTAATATTTTACCTTTCCGAGAATTTCACAAATTGCTTGATATTTTCGTAAAGCCAATTATAAGTCCCGACATCATTCACGATTCAGTAGCTTAGGTATTCGACGTCCACGTTAGTTTAATATACATATTATTAAATTATCTTGAGGTACACATACTGGTAGATTATATAAAACGTGACCAAAAATATGCTTTTAGTATGATATCTATCATTAGCATTCCACAACATATCAAGCAGATTAAATTCCCAAACAAGCATATAATAGATCTGCCAGTCACTCATTTTATATACTGATATCAAAACCAAAAACCTAATAGTTCAAGTAAAAAAAAATTCAAGGAACAGCGCTGGAATTCCATGTATAATAATCGGCTTAGACTCCACATACCCGTACTCTCATGAAAAAAGAATAAAGATCCTTTGTACCTACCGTGTAGTATTTACAATTCCCGTGTAAACCGCTTATGTTCCATTAAATATTTGAATACGATTATTTATTCTATGCCCTTAAAACTCTGTATCAGTGACGACGAAATGAATAATAAAAAATGATTGCTAACAGAAATTATGGGCGGGGTATTTATTCGGAGCGGATTTGGCATGCGATCGCACGGCCACGATAGCGAGTAATTCATCGGTATGATATCACGCGGCTGTTAGGGAGATTGCACAATTGGGTATTTGACTGCATACGAAATAAATAAATAAATAAATGCCTTGGACTAACACACCAATTGCTTAGCCCCAAACTAAGCTCGAAGCTTGTACTATGGAAGCTAAGGAACGGATAGACATACTTAAATACTTTTATAAACATCCATGACTCGAGTACAAATGCCGATGTTCATCACACAAACATTTGCCCCTAGCGGGATTCGAACCCGCGACCCTTGGTTTTGTAGCCAGGGTCTCTAGCCACTCGACCAACAGGCCTGTCAAATGAAATAAATTATGACATTCTAACATTAAAGACGAAATCAAAAATTAAGCACAAATTTTTATCCCACAGTTACTATTGAGCTTTTAACAAATTGTTACAGCTAATTGAAATCAATATTTCATACATTTTTTTTTCCTACAAGGTTACGTTATAACATTTAATAAAGTAGGTGATTTGACCTGTCAGTCAAATACCGTATTGCACATGACATTGTAATGCATGTTGTAATAAAACAATTTTCAAGCCAATTATTTTCTCAGCGTATAAAAAAATTGTAAATCATCTAGAAGGTCGTCTATAAAATAATAGTTTTTCCGCTTTTTATGACCGTCTATCCATCTTTAAGAAACCATCAGATAAGGAAATCACTGCACTGAATCATGCAGAGAGACGGGATGCGTGTCTTATTATGTTTTCAATGTTCCCCTTTCCATTATTTTAAGGGTCTTTGATTTATATTTGAGAAGCTGAGAGTCATTGACAGTCAGCAGATTCGGAATCGGATAATATTTCACAATCCACATTGGTATTTGGAGTATTAGCTGTCTGTCAATCAGTTTATTTGTAATCAAACCACTAAATACGATGTAAATTTCAGAAAATATCGTTGAAAATGTAACATTACTTTTTACCGATGATTATTTACTGAAATTTTTACGTCGCGACTTTTTTTTCAGTGAACTCATGTAGCCAAATTAAAGTCGAGCAAGTATGTAGTCCCCGTAAGCATTATTTCCGATCGGAATGTACCGGAACCAGCGGTACGTGCGATAAAATCCAAATATTACGGGTCGCGGGCGCGATGGTTTTTTTTTCAATTAAACTTAAATGCGAACCGAATGACCCTTGCCCCGGTATTTTGAATTCTGTGACCGGAGAAAGAGTGAGTGATCAATTACAGAGATTGTTTTAAATGACGGAGAGCGTTTCCGGGTTATGCAGGAAATATTCGTATAACTCGTTCGGTGGAAAGTTTGTTCAGGCGGACTTGGCAAAAAATACATAATAATTACACCTATAGGTACAATCAGCGTCAGATAGATAGTGACATTATCTATCCTACGCTGACTGTACGTTGTCTATACCGTTAAGATAAGGCATTAGATGAAGCTTATACTAGGAGCAGTGATATTGATCCTGTAAGACTTAGACTTTCGCGCTGCACTTTAAACAATGATATTGACTACTACTAAATAACAACAACTCTACTTTTACTACGTGGCGTTTCAGCTGTGTACCTATAGCCAAGTATATTGCCTTTTGCCCCTGTCAGCAACGCGTCACTGTGAATAGTTGGGGCAATCAATATTAGTGATTTGATAGTGATTATAACAAAACAAACTCCATGTCATTCTATCGAAGAGAATTTGAATCCCGTTCACTCCAAAACAAGCGAGTCATCTCCGAAATTATTGAAGGGAACAATAAATTTCAAAGCCGCTAATATCCAGAGATTTGCATAAAGTTCCAGGAACGTCAGTCACCTCCCTGCTTCCGATCATCGACACATCAATCGTTAACCCGGTCTCGAACTCCGAACTAATTAACAAGTACCCGGGATGCCAATCAATCAAAAACTTTTTAACCCAACTCAAATCATTCATTCAGAAGCACGTGAAACGGAATTAATTAAATTTATCTAACCAGTGATATAATAATACGGTTTCGTACTTCCTTATTCCGTGGTTTTAATTGTTGTAACTTCACTCTTTCACGCGATAATTAAATAGAACGATGTTTTTGATTAAAAAAGATGGCTTCTCAGATGGTGTCATATTTTTGTTTGTTTCTTCAGAACTCCAAACATTTTTTACTTTAATTATTTTCTATAATTATGTATCTTATTCTTGATCAGTGAATATTTATTAATCTTCTATCAAAATATATCAAGGATGCCAAACTTTCACCATTCGAATTGTACTAATAATTTAAAGGAGTTTCTTATAACGATGCAATTACAAAACTATACTAAATACATCACGGTTACTTAAAAAAACTGAGAAAATAGAGACCCGATTCATTATTTTATGTTAAAAGCTCACCTTTTGTAAACCGACCCCGAGACTTTCAAGACATACCTAATTATTCCCTTTTGTCGCGTGATACAGGAGCTCTTGTTTGCTGACAGTCAAATGTGGACGAGATTAATCCACGGGAGCTGTCTCGTCCTGAGTTCAGCCAATTAATTCCACACTCGCCCCCTCTCTCACCCCCTATGCGTCTCTACGGTTAGATGATTAGACTTCTAAAAGATTGATTTGTTCGGAATTTAAATTAAACGCAGATTAAATACAGTCAAATTAATTTGCAATATTTAAATCGTGTGTCATCTGTTGCTCGGATCACATATTTTTATGAATGCAGGGTTAACAGGAACAAAAAAATTAACAAAATGATGTACACTAGAATATTTTTCTATTGAATGTTTTATTCAATCATTGTTAAATTAAAAATTCCAATTATTGTAGTAGAACAATAAGTAAAATTTGTACTTATTTTTCGTGGATACAGATCCACGACTACTTCTCTTAGGGAGGTACTCATTAAATAAAACGAAATAACCAGATCCAAGATTGTTGGAACTGTAGTTATAAACTAATTTTCTAAAGCAAAGGATTATTTTACTACAATAACAGAATCTCCTAGTAACCCGAGCAAATTCAGTCCGAACCAGATATTGCGTTAAAGATACGACTTAGTAATTACCGCGCCACCAAAGCTGTCCAGATGCTAAGCTGTACAACAACTAACAAGTTTCACAATGCACAAGTTGAACTATCCAGATTCCACTAAAACAAACCCCACTTAATAGCTGAGAAGCGAATACTAAAGCTGACCTCGGTCTAGCCTTTAACCCTGTATTTACCAGAAGGCGAATAAGTATGCTTTGATCCCGTCATTAATTATACATTCGATGCTTAGTGTGAATGTGCGAAAGCAATTTGATGTATCACATTAAAGCGGAAATAGTATTTTTTATAAGATACTTTACTTTGGAATTCAGTATTAGTCGCACATGCCTGTTGGCTATTATACCAAGTGGGCCAGAGCTCGATCCCCGCAGACTAAAAACAGCTGTGTACATCAACATACATGCTTGTTTGGGTCTAGGTAATTATATGGATCTATTTGAGTATGTACCTGCATTAGTAAATGAAGTATCTTCCCACTTAATACATAGTTGAAAAGGGAATGCTAAAGCTGACCTCGGTTTGGACCTGTAACCCTGTATTTACCCGCTAGCTTTGCCCTGCGTTGCCTTAAACGGCAGAAAGACGAATTAGTCTGCTTTGATCCCGTCATTAATTATACATTCGACGTTAAGTGGGAATGTGCGAAAACAATTTGAAGTATCACATTAAAGCTACAACAGTCCTCAACACGTTTAAGGTTTTTATAAATACTGTATTTTGGAATGAAGATTTAGCTGCGCCTGGGTGTTAGCTATCACACCAAGAGGTTCATGAGTACGCTTATTTATACTAGTCGGGATGTTAATATTATGTGTCTTGATCTTGTATCCGTAACACAAGTGCTTAAGCTACTTAGTTTACAACGGAGACAGGTCAATGTGTATGATGTCACATATATCAGTACATAGTTTTCTAAGTGAATAATAACAGAACAAAACAAAACTTTAAGAAATACTTCACAGTGCAATCAATGTCCCACAAAAGCGCAGTAGTGTGAAGTTTCTCCACCCGACTCTTATGTAATCAAAAACTCCGTGGAATAATTTGTGTTGATTTGTCCGACACGGGTTTTGGCCCGAAAATAGGTCAGCACACAAGATTGGTTTATTTGATTTCGTATAAGAAACCTTAGTAACGTGTTGAAAACATCATTAAGAAAAAAAAGCGTACCAATGAAGAACGGAACGGAAATTACCTTAGCATTTACACAGAATTAATTCAACACGAACAATTAAGTCACCGCAACAAAAGCGATACGAAGGGTATTTTTCACGAACAACTCGATGGAAATTAACTCTCGTCCTTATTTCTATTTCCATAAAAAATAATTTTCATTTCCATAAAATTTTCACAGCACTGCTTCGGAATGCTCATGTTAAATAAGGGCCTGGTATAAACAATTAAGAGTCCCGTCATTAAGAGCTAACTCCCTTATAATGCGAAAGCCTACTACGAGTTTAAAATTGCTACAGTAATTAGGGAGAAACATTGCATGCGGGACGGTGTTTATGCCCCGAAACGTTTGAGGGGGATATACCTATGCAACCTAACATTGTGACTTTTTTAGCTTCTTTTTAACACATTATCTTCATCAAAATGTGTCTTTTTAATTGACATTATTTGTTTTGACTTCATTGCTAGCAAGTCATTCCTTATTGTTGAAAACCCTCTGGTAAAGGAATGATCGAAAAATTGTCGTGCTTTAGAAAAAAAAGTATCTTCTAAAATGATCTCAATAGGGCCCTTATTTAACGCGACATTTATTAACTAAATTTCCACAACATATCTGCAGGGATCTGACTATGTTATTTTGTGTATGATATTTCCAAACAAAAAGTGGGTCAATTTACGCCCAAAGTTAGCGATATACTACTTAAAACACTATCTATTTACGCTAAAAACACGTATATCAAAACTTTTGCTAGGTAAGTAGTAAGGACGTACTTTCAAACTTCGTCACTATCTTAGCGTCGCGTAAATATCTTTCAAACTTGGAAGTTTTTAGTTGGTACCTCTACATCCGAAACACTCTAGCAATTTTCATATTTCTTCGGAGGCACTTTTTCTCGGTCGCGTCTTGACTTATTTTATTGAGGCTTCCGCCCAAGAGAAAATAACACGGAGATCTTAGAAGTTTAATAAAGTGTCTGAACTCCAGCATTCGCGAAGTGTTACCAGGCTTAGATATTATTTTCACTACAAAAAAATACAAACGCGCATACATTAGTATTTGAGTTTTGTTTAAACTGCACTTATTTCATAAGCACTTGTCTTAAATACACAAATACAAATACAAAACATCCCGACACAGTAAACAAAATGTTGGATGCGACACAAAGAGCTTGCCCTGAGTAAAATTTTAAGTTTAAAACCATCATTTGATTCATGGGAGTACTATCACACATAACATCGAGTTAAATAAGTTAACAGAATACCAATGAAGACATATAAGTAACTACATTAAACAAACTAATTAATAAAGCGACAGCCGGAATGGAAACATTTAAATCACAATAAAAACAAAAGCAGTAAACTTCTTAACATAAACAATACTGTGTTCGGTCCACTTGTTCCCAAAAATAAATGGTTAAACTACAAAGTTGGCAACACAGCTTTTCGCGCTGACTGAACTAAAATACTTACTATTGCTCCGTTGAAATTCCTTAATTGGGGTATGCTTCTTTGCGAAGCTGTCATTTGGTTTATTATTTGAGGTTTACGGCTTAAATGCATCAATTAGGATCAGTATCAAAACTTCTCATCGTCCCAAAAGTTTAAATTACTCTTAATTAAAGCCGTTTTACTTTATGTTTGCTGTTTTAAATAGTGATTAGAGGTCGCAATTACCATTAGCAGGGTCTGATCTACTCTAGGACTGCTGATTAGGATAGGGACTGATGTAAATTATAAACAGGCCTGTGAAAATCTGTGTTATGGAACGGCTTTATATGCCACATATCGACATATCTCTCGTAGCTTGTCAGTTTTGAACGTCGCAAACCTAGTGGAGAAGGCAAGCTACAACAATATTGGAAATGTTTTTGTAATGAACATCGACATTTGTACTAGAATCATTGATGTTTATAAAAAGTATTAAAGTACTAGCGGCCGCCCGCAACTTCGTCCGCGTGGATGTCGGTTTTCATTATACGAATGTTTTTTCCCGCTAACTCCCGTTCCCGTGGGAATTTTGCAATATCCTTTTGCAACTAAGCATCAAGTTTACTTAGGGACCTGCATGCCAAATTTCAAGCGTCTAACTCAAGTAGTTTAGATTTTCCATACAAACTTCCACCCCCTCATTTCGGGGAAGTGGGGGTTTGGAATGGGTCAAAAAGTAGCCTATGTTCTGTCTCAGGGTCTAAAGATTGTCTGTACCAAATTTCATCAAAATCGGTTGCGAGGTTTAAGCGGGAAAGCGTAACAGACAGACAGACAGACAGACAGACAGAGTTACTTTCGCATTTATAATATTATAGTTGGGATTTCTATCCGTTCCATAGCTTCTATAGTACAAGCTTCGACCTTAGTTTCATTAATTAATTAATTAAAATGTTTTTCTCAATCTTGTTTTCAGGGTGCCGCCCCCCTCCTGGTCCCATACCTGGCGGAGGCGGGTCACATTTGCCCCACGACCCACAATCCGGCTGACTTCGTGATAGAAACCCTGCATGCGGACGCGGAGGCGCCAGCACAGCTGTCAGAGCTGTGCCAGAATGGAAAGCTGTGTAGGAAGCTGGATAGAATGACCGCTAGGGGTGGAAGGTTGGTTAAATATAATTGTTTAGATCAAATGGTACAAAAAAGCCTCTGCGCTGTTGGCTTTGGCCCCATGTATGCTTCAAAGGCCTGGGTTCCTGTGGACCCGAGATCTCCAAGGATACCTACAAATAATAATAATAAAATAATGCTGATAGGCTGAATGCCTTTTAAGCGAAACTGGAAAATGTGAAAGCGGATGACTCACGACTCAGAATTGTTATTAACTTACTAGTTTTTTTTTACCTGCGACTTTGCCCGCGTTATCAAGATTCCTGTTTTTTTCCCATGGGAGCATTTAATCGAGATAAAAGTATCCTAAGTCAGCGAATGCCACGATGTAACTTCGGAATGGATTTTGATGAAAGGTATACCTACAGGCAGGGTATTCGCCACTGACGGACAAACATCCAAACTAACAAATTATGAAATTTTGTATGACGAATAGTAGATTAATAAGTCTTTCTTCGTTTTTGTTGTTGAACATATTGACAAAAAAAATTATATATAGTAATAATAATAGATAGTTACACTGTTTCATACACATTAGAACGAGAAATTATTGAAGAAAAGACATAGTGCCATAAAGGAACCAAGGAATATTTCCCCTATTCAAGTATAAGTATCTTCTTTTTATGGCTTGCATGAGAAGTAAAACCATATTTTTCCTCCCACATGTCTAGTTGAGCAAGAGGAATTTATTCATCACGAGTTCAACTTGGAATTAGGCAAGGAATTCCGCGCGCGTTTGCGTTTCTACAATTACGAATATTTAGTCGGATTCCGTGAAAGCCGTATTGTTAGTTTAACTACGGTTTGCTTCGTAACTAATACTTAGGTAATTGCATTTAGGTTAGGTTCGGTTAATTGCATTTGTAAGTTCACTAGCGTCGACTTGATTTTCTATAGATTCGAAAGGCAGAGAGAAAGATTCAACCTGTACTAAAATAATAAAACTGAAGAGTTTGTTTGTTGTGTTGGAAATTCCATTTATCGAGGAAGGCTTAAAGCTATAACATAAAACCGAAATCTACGGGGACGAAGTTGCGGGCGGCCGCTAGTAATAATTAATTCATTGAGTACTAGAAGTCTATCCTTACAAGAAAACAGAGAAAAACCAAATAGAAAGAAAACTTTCAAAACCCTACCAACTCAACATTCTAAATATTTGATTGGCTCAATGTCGCTCACACATATATATATCCCCGGTTAAAATTTATATGGAATGATTAACATTCGTTAGTTTTGTACACACATATTGTGTTTTTAATTGCAACTTTGATACTAGTAACCTAAATATTTGTGCCATGTTTGTACAGCTATGCTGTCCGCATCTTTGCTTCTTAAGTTTCACACTAGTTTTGGTTACAGAATTTATTTCAAAAAGTTTAATGACTGCTCTTCCAGCATTAACCGTTGCTTCACTCGTTAACTACGAACTAAACTAAGAGAACTGAGCGCAACTGTATAAAGAGTCCATAAAAATACTAACTGCAGCCTCGCAGAAGTTTCCAAATGAACATTGCAAGAATACCATAGTTAGAAGCGTAATTTTTAATTAGATCTTTGCCGTTGCTGTTTTAAATTTAACAAGTCTTGTACTAACAAGGTTTGTACTTAGAATTGAGGAGCTCGGCACAGTGGTTTGCTTGCTCGTCCTATGATTGCTGAGGCTAAGCAACGTTCGCAAAAAGCCTGTCATCGGATGGATGACCGACATATTCATCTCGAGCCCCTCCGTGCTTCGGAAGGCATGTTAAGCCGTTGGTCCTGCGCCTGATCTCTCTACAGTCGTGTCAGATTGCTGCCATCAAAGTATGAGAGTGAGGGAATAGGGAGTGCACCTGTGCTTGCACACTCACTCGTACACTATAATATATCCTGCATACCTGGCTGATCTAAAGATCGATCGAAAATTATTTTATTATGCCGTTACTGTTGGTAGAATGAGTTAGGTTACACCCTAGTTTTATGCGGTGGCATGCGATCTCTATCTGTGACGAGCTGAATTTGCGGGCTCACATTACGTAGGAATTATATTGGCCCATTTAATATGCATAAGTAAAATGAATTTAGACTTCGTACATTGTACCAATCTAGTAGGAATTGAGTAGGTACCTATTGTCACATTATAACCACATCGCAGGGTATGTCTTAAGGCAAGCGAAGGATTTGAACTTCGATAGAACTTTCACAGAATTTGATTAATTTCGTTACCTACCGCTGGAATCACTATGTAGATTGGAAACTTTTACCCTGTTAGTGTAATTCGTGCAATCGTTGGAAACGTTGAAACAAAGTTCCTAATAGAATTAAGTTTTTAGAGAAATTCTCTCAAAACAAGCCTTATTGTAAATTTCCTTACTTCAGAAGTATCAGGAAATAATGGAAAGAGTAGAACTAAAAATACTCTTTTCTCGTTAATTTCAGGAAGCCCGTCCTACATTCCGACGAGTCCATCCAACGCATCTTCGTCGAGCACGTGGCCAAAGAACAGACCCAGAAAATGGAGTTTCCCACGACATTCCTGACACAGTTCCTGATCCTAAGCAAAAGGATGTTCCTTCAGAATAGGAGAAATTCGGTAATTGCTTTCAAACCTTTGTTAATTTGACGTCACTAAAACAGTATATGGGGAACACGTTCTTCTAATTTTATATTCCAGTTATGATTGGGTATAAGATCTTTCTCAACCCTTTTTGATATGACTGAAACCTGCAATTGTGTTTAAAGGAGCTAAGTATAAATATTCAAAACAATTTAAATAGGTACATAATTAATATTAATTACCAGGACAATCTTTGCTTTTTAAAATTAAATTTTTGAGAACCTTGTTTACCTTTGTCCTATTGTTTCAATTTGAATCTGTTGAGTTGTAAGACCTTAGTCAATCATTTCTTTAGATCGTGCCAGACCAGCCCGATCTAATCTGACTAATTGCTAATAAGCAATCTAGCCACCAACTTACCCTTCTTCAATTTGCAACGACCTTTTGATCCAATCTTGAATGTAGGCATCATCCCCCTTCTTTCACTCTTGCCAGTTTTGAGTCCAACTCTTTTTCTCCCAACGTAGGTATCGTCGGATTTTGTCGATCCAATATCGGTTTTAAATATATCTAACCATGTTCCTTCACAGACAACCTTATGGATTCAACTGCTGCATCACTTGGTGTCTGCTCTTCTCCTGGGCAGTATATTCTTCTTGATTGGTGACGACGCGAACGCTCCCATAGTCAACTTCAAGTTCTGTCTAAGTTGCCTCGTATTCTTCATGTACACCTATATTATGATACCCGTGTTGATATGTAAGTAAAGAACATGTTTGGTCTATTATATGTAACTAGCAGCCGCCCGCGACTTCGTCCGCTTGGAATTTAGATCCCTTTTTTTCGCACTCGGTCTAAAGATTATCTGTGCCAAATTTCATCGAAATCGGTTGAGAGGTTTTAGCGGGAAAGCGTAAGAGACAGACAGAGTTACTTTCGCATTTATATGAAGTAGGAATATTTTAAAAATAAATTTAAGAGTAGGTACGTTCCTACAAAAAAGATAATAAAAATGTGTAAAAGATTCGGAAGGTGTGTCTTGAAAATAACAAATGTAGGGATAGTTAGGTAACTGGTTTACCTACTCTGTTAACGTTTTTATTTGGAGACATGTCTCAGAGAGCGTTGTGTTACGAGTATTTTTGTTTTTGTAAAAACATCTTTAATTTATCTGCTAGTAGTCTAGTATGTAGGTACTATCACGAATGGTTGACGTGCTCTTATCACGTGCATTGGCGACTTATCTGTTGTCTGGCACGACCAGTGCAGTGCAGCAGACATGATCTCTTACGGATTTACTAGGTACCTATTTTTTTTATCAATTAGCTACCTACATTATTGTAGTAAACGTCCATGCCAGTCAAAACAACCAGATATGTTTATATTCTCCTGAGAACCCACGACCCCCGATACCGTAGATCACAATTTCACCCATTCGACCATTCGTAAATAATGACGATAATGCAAATCGAATATCCTCGGTAAATAAAAATAAAGCACCACATACATTAAAACTACATTTCTGAAATAAGGCAAATCAGCCGTCAGAGTTTTAAAAAATACGCGGCTTAAAAATAAGTTCTTTACATCAGGTAGTCAAGCCAAGTTGCCTGCCACTTCGACCACTATAGATATCGTCATCGCTTTGACTTATATTTCCATCCCGCACACGAAGCATCTGTGTGAGAGGGATAGATATTATATACGATAGCGACAAATAGTCAAAATGACAACTTGGCTAGACCAGGTAAGACTCCTCTTTCCTACTGGGCACATTGGGCTCGTGCCCAGGGCCCCGCGTCCGATTTAGGCCCCAAGCACCCCAGAATTAGGGCCCCAGGACCCTGCACGATTACCAAAGCAATGGTTGAAATGCCCTTGTGCCCAGTAACCTACTAGGTGACGGCCCTGCATCAGATTACAGCGAGTTACACTAATCAAACAGTTGCAAATATACGAACTCTGTTAAAAAACTCTCAGTTCGTGTGTTGAAAGGGTTTATCTCGTCAATGGCTAGTACAACCTTATCTCTTTACATCTGTAAAGGTCAGACTGTTCGTTCGAGTATGTTTTACACGAACGGAGAAGAGCAGTAGGAAAGTAATAATCATGATTTGGAGATGGAAGTAGACAAGAAGAAAGCCAGTTTGGTTGAGAAAACTTACCTACAACTACAAATACAAGTAGGCATTCTTCAAGAATCTCTTATAGGTCTTACCTACTTATCTACTTACCATACAAGACTAATTGAATGATTAAACACTTAGCAAGAACAAGTTGAGGTATGTTCTATGTACTTTAAGTACCCAATATTTTCAACCTAATGTATTTTGGCCGTCTCGATCATAGGCTTAAGTAGATACTACAGTTAGAAACAAATGAACCTTTTAAAATGATGAGGCAAAATCGTAGACGCATACCAACATTATCAATTCTTAAACTATTTAATCTACTGATAAGTCTTGGTTTATCACTCGCTCATTGTGCTTCGTAATGATTATGATATAATAGTGACAGTCATTCATTACCTGATAAATAATTAAATATCTCACAACATCACATACCTGTACATTGATCTGCCTCTGTTTTCCGTAGCTTAAGAAGCACTTGTGTTACAGATATTAGAATCAACAGTGGTATACATACTTAAGTAGTCACATAAACACCCAGACCAGGACCAACAGACATGTTCATGCAAACAAATGTTTTTCCTGTGCGGGAATCGAACCCGCCACGTCTTGGTGTACTAAACAACTTCTTGACCACTACACCAGGCGGCTCGACAAATTAAACTAGGTAGATGCTAAAATGCTAAGCTAAACTCTCAGAAGGCCTTTGTTATGAAATCCTCCTATAACCTTGCATGTTATCTCGTGCTTAGATAACATTGCAGATGTTATCATGTGAAACGAATGCATACCTAAAAGTTTGAAGATCGGAGGAGCTGGCATATTGCTCACATTTTGAGTAATGGCTCGGGCCTGTCGCTTACAATATTAAATAGTCTTCCAATATTTGTATACCTACATACCTATCTCATGTAAGATCATGTAAAATACCTAGATTTTCGACTGTAAGAAGCAAAATGTAAGAAAGAAGGAAAGAAAGATTTTTTTTTTATTTGTCACAGAAAATTTACACAGACACTATTCTTAAGCATTTATTCTTAATGCTTTGGAATAGTGTCCATTTTCCTTTGAACTGTCAACTGTCACCGGAGCCATCTTAGATGAAATGGACTATGTACCTAATGTCCAATGGCAAAAAAATAACTAAAAATAAATTTAATTTTATCATTGTTGCAGTTCCCCCGGAGGTCAGATTGCTTCGCCGCGAGTATTTCAATCGCTGGTACAGCCTGAAAGCGTATTATGCAGCTCTAACTTTGTCATCCCTGCCTGTAATGGTAAGCATTTATGTTTAACTAGAGACCGCTCGCGACTTCGTCCACGTGGATTTCAGATCCCTTTTTTCGCAATAAAAGGTAGCCTAGTAGCCTGCTTTCTAAGGGTCTAAAGATTGTCTGTGCCAAATTTCATCAAAATCAATTAAGAAGTTAAAGCGGGTACGCGTATCAGACAGACAGAGTAACTTTCGAATTTATAATATTAGTAGGGATATGGTGGCACATATTGGCTCCCCTCTGAATGATGGAAAGCATAAAGAAGCCCTAATCGCAATGACAATGAGCGCGGCACCAAAGTTAGGTAGGTACCTACTGGAATCGCCATAGTTGTCCGGAAGAATGTTTGACAGTAGGTATTGGGGTGATTAGGACATAAGCAATAGGACCTAGGTACTTTTGCGATTTTGTATATAAACTAGGAACATACCTACCCATTAAGGACGTTTTGCTGACGGCCATTTTCTTTGACCGTAACATTTCATTACTGTTTTATAGTGTCCGACCGAAGCTTCGGCTTCGGCTTCGGCTTCGGCCACCTTCGGCCAAAATATACACCTTCGGCGAAACATTCGGCTTCGGCCAAAAACCCGGCCGAAGCCGAAGGTTCCGCCGAAGGTCCGAGCGACCGTCGAGATTGAACAAACTGTAACGAAAGTCATGAGGTGGCGGGGAGTCACTGTCAAAACATCACATTGCATGCATAAAAACAAGTTCGTACGTGAATTTAAACGAGTGTTTAGTTTTGAATTTGTGCTTATAAATTAAATTGTGATACATTATAGTCTAAAATGCCACTATGGTCCTTGACCTTCATCGACATGCTTATTGGATGAAACATATTTTATACACAATTTGACATGTCAATATTGCATATGGGTTGCCTAGTAAATTTCAGTTTGATTTTCAAAACAGCCATTGCCGCCAGTCTGTCACAGCCACTTTTTTTCCGAAACTTCTAGTGCTATGCTGTTTAAACTTGTTGAGTCGATGTATTCTGTGAACCGCAACAAGGTTTTCATACGAAAATAGAAACAAAATAGAAAAAAATGGGGGTACTGAAACTCAAAATATATCTTTCTTCATAGAAAAAAAAATCTATGGATAGGTCTTTTAAAATTATTTTGAGGTTTCTTATATAATTTTTATTTAAAGTAAATATTTTGCGTAAGAGACCCTTCCAAAGTGGAAAAATGTGGGGGGGACATTTTCCCACCTCTAACTTCTAAAATAAGAGGATGATAAGATAAAACTAAAATAAATATATAATGTACATTACCATAAAAAATATCAACGAAAATTGGTTTGAACAAAATCTAGTAAGTAGTTTTTTTAATACGTCAAAAATAGAATTTGTACGGAACCCTCAGAGCGCGAGTCCGACTCGCACTTGGCCGATTTTTTATTTCATATTATTTGTAGCTTGTAGACAATATTGAACAAAATTAATTACTGAGTGCAAGAAAATATAAACCTTCGGCTTCGGCTTCGGCTTCGGCCGAAGGTCGTGGTGATAGCCGATTAATCGGCTTCGGCTTCGGCTTCGGCCGAAGGTCGTGGCAATAGCCGATTAATCGGCTTCGGCTTCGGCTTCGGCCAAAAATAGACCTTCGGTCGGACACTACTGTTTTAACATCTTAATTACGGTTCTATCCTGTCCTGTTTCAAACTAGATAGCTTAATGTCTTTAATAGGTACTCTCAACCCTATATTGAGATTCGGATGGACTTCAAGACTTCACTTAAACTCTTGATTAGAACTCTCTATCATAAATTAACTAATGACCCACACTGGTGCAACTAAAAGTAGGTAAGGTATCAGTATTTCTCGTCTACATTATGTATATACTAATTATATCTTATACCTACTTACGTATAAACCTCCCCCTTGACTCACTCAGTCAGATAAAAAAAACAGGATGAAAATTGCGTAGTTTTAAAGATTTAAACATGCATAGGGACAGACAGAAGACATCTACTTTGTTTTATCCTATGTAGTGATCAGTACGTGCACAAACTAAATCTGTTCTTCCCTTTTTCAGATAATATTAGCGATAATGTTCCTCTGCATCTGCTACTTCATGTCGGGGCAACTCCTGGAATGGGACCGGTTCGTCATGTTCTGCATTAGTGGCATACTGACAGCCATCTGTTCAGAAGGTTTAGGTCTTGCCGTTGGATCTGCGTTTAGTGTCACAGTAAGTATTTATCAATAGTAATATGGGTATAATTAATTAACTAAAACATAATACTTAATGATGTTTCCTTCACCCAGCAGTAGACTGCTTTAGCTTATGATAAGTGATATGAATAGGTGTAAAATACGAATAAGTAAAAATTTAAATTAAATTATTCAGTTATGGATAGTTAAAAAGAAAAAAAAATACATTCAAAACACTACCAAGTTGGGCGCCATTCTAATAATCATTTGTTACATACTAATACTATGTCCATTAATGGGCCTCGACAATTCAAATCACTCAATAACGAAGTTCAATAAACAAAATTTGCATAAATATTTGAATTTTCGCATTAACGTTAGATAAAATTTGCATGAATATGTTCGGAATCCAATTGGCGAAGTAATGAATAAGGCTCCGCCTTGTCCTTAAAGGGCACTAGGGAATCCCTTGAGACAGAAAACATTATTTTCAAGATGTTTATTAATACGATAAGATTCGTTCTCGTAACATAAGTGTTTAAATTGCAATTCAGAAACGAGTCTGTTGCCCTGTATTTTACTTCATAAGAACGAGTACGCACTTATACTTACCTAATCAAATTCTCTTTACAGAATGGATCTATAGTTGGACCAGCAGCGGCGGCCCCACTCATGGCTCTGTGCTGCTACGGAATGGGCTTTGGTCCTTACATCGAAACCACCATGAAAGTCCTTATGTCGGCCTCGTACCTTCGCTACGGCCTATCCGGTTTCTCTCTTGCTCTCTTCAAAAACAGGGAACCCATGGAATGTCATCAAGATTTCTGCCTTTACGCAGATCCCGATCTCATCCTACGCGATGTAGGTATGGCAAACGACAGTTTTATCATACAAGTCGTAGCGTTACTAGCGTTCACAACAGTTCACAGACTTCTTGCGTATTTCGCGCTCAGATACCGTTTGACCGCAGAGTTTTCGAATAAGTTTATGGCTTACATAAGTAAACTATTAAAGCATAGATAATTTTGAGAGATCTTAGCACAATTACTTAGAATGTTTTGCGATTTGTAGCCTTCAATCTAACGTAAGTAGATATTATGTAAAAGCCCTGTACTTCTGAGAAAGCGAAGGAATTATGTAGCCGGGTTGAATGTTCACGTAGGACATAGCTATACTAAACCCTTATATCCCACTGGGCTTAATGGGCACATCCCAAGGGCCCCAAGATCCATCGAGCCCCCAGACCCTGCACTTGAGGCCCCATACCCTGCAAGGTTACCAACCCTGAGGTTTAATGGCTCATGTGCTCAGGTCCAAGGCCCCTTATAGGTAAAAAGCGACCATAGCTATTCCTTCCAACTCGTTAAATACCATCAAGTTGTACGTTGTGCCACTTCCAAACACATGGCCGGATCTTCACCTTATCCGGATTTCCGTTGCTAAGAAACATGGGATTCTTGCCTTAAATATGCGAATACTTAAGTAAAACAATATAAGAAAATAATATACAAGACGCAATCTAAAAACAAAATGTCCCTAAGTATTAAGTGGATAGGTATAGGGTTCCAATAATAATTGCTAAAGCAATATCTCAAGAAAATTGCTCAAATAAGTTATAAGTAGGTTTTCGTCTTCAATAAACTAATGATCGCCGATCATTCTGATATCCAGCAATGGGTTCTTTTGAAATCGCCGAGACTGTGATAATAATAGATTACTTAGAATAAGTAACAATGCCGTTTGTGATAGCTGAGATAATAATTACGTTTGTTATAACAGGAATTTTGTTAATGTAAATTTTGTACTTATTAAACCTCTGCTCAAACATACCATTTTAAGGTGGTTATTCAATTCGAAGGTTTAGTTAAGATCCTTACAGCTTTCAGATTTTAAATCCTTTTTATAAAATATTTACTACGTAGGAACCCGATGGAATAATAACTCATCTAAAAAAATATTTTTGTTTGCTTAGCTATTTTAACTAAGGTTTAGTTAAACAGTATTTTATAATAAGTACCTAGTATACAATGTAAAATTATACAGGGTTGTGTTAGTTACCTATTAATGACTTCGCGTTATTAATAATTATTCGTTATCTTGCCAGAAGAGATACAAAGTGTACTTTTTTATGTAATGATATTAGAGGTTTAGGGGAAATCACAAATAAAGAAATTGAGAAATCTTGCTTTTTTTCCCCACCCAATTTCTTCCTTACCTGAATGTAAGTACAAAATGGTCTTGTAAGTAGGTAAGTATTAAAAAAAATAAAGTTCTTGAAAAAATATCGAGTTGCAGACATGTTGTAGAATACCATATTGTAAAAAAGGTTAAAAACCATTGCTTTTCCTAATTGATGATTTCGATTTATTATAATCAAAACCATCATAATAAAGCTGAAGAGTTTATTTGAACGCGCTATTGTCTCGAACGACAGGTTCGATTTGACTAATTGTTTTTGCGACGGATAGAACCATCCATAACAACCATTTGTTGAAGAAAGGAAAAAAAAAGTATAACACTATGTGTGGGTTAACCGAAATCCACGAGGACAAAGTCGCGGGCGTCCGCTTGTAATTTATAAACGTAAATAGGCGTACATGATGAGATGACGTTAATTGACCCTTTATCTACTACACTTGTTTATTTAATTCTCTCGTCTCCAGTAAGCTACACTACATCTATCAGTTTAATAGTTTATCTGAGGTCAAGACATTGCCTTATTCCACATGAATAGATAAACTGACCAGTCACAATCCTCATTAATGCACAAACACATGGAAAACTCCAACCATTCTGCAATATATTATCTTATCACATCATATGATAATTTAAAAATTATTTGAACTTATCTCCAGGCTTAAGTCCACATACTGAAATCAGTCTAATATGTACTTTGATTATTTATTTGCCTTTGCATGTATGTGATATGATTACAAATATCACATGTTAAAAACATGATGATGATAAATATTTAAACTTATCAAGTTAAAACAGATGGCCTTAGCAATAGTATCGCTGAAGAAGAGTATGCATGAGAAAGTCATTGGTTCAAACCTTCAACTAATGAAATATTACTCACAAAAAACTATAATGATTATCCCTATTGGATAACCGTCCGTTTGCCCATCTTGAATAGTAAAAAAAAATAATCTTTTAAAATTGCTTAAAGCCAGAAGTAATTTCTTTATTTTGTATACATACATAACAAAAATAATGTGTTTATCACGATAGTAAACGCCAACAGTTTCATAAAACTAAATGTTTAAATAATTTCTTAACAAAAGAGATAAATGTTATCTATGGACTATGACAATTATGCCATGTGAATTAACAAAATAACATAAAATAATGTAAATTATTATTGCTGAAGGAGGCATTGTAAACCTATGATATTACCTAATATGTAATAAAAATATCCTTAAAGTCTACATGGTCAATCTTTGCAGACGTCCAAAGCGTCCTGCTTCTCTTCAGCTAATTCCTTGCCAGTTGCATCAAGCATCTTACGGGCAAAGTCAGAAATAGTGATACCCTGGACAATAGTCCACTTTCCATTGCTACACGTGACTGGGAATGAGAATACAACATCACGAGGAGTGCCATATGATCCATCGGAGACAACACCCATGCTCACCCAACGGTCACCGGTTCCCAAGAACCAATCTCTCATGTGGTCGGATGCTGCTTTGGCAGCAGACAGGGCAGATGACATTTTTCTTGCAGCAATAACAGCTGCACCACGCTTCTGGACAGTTGAAACAAATGTGTTTGTCAAGTACTCATTGTCGTTAATAGCGGCTGGTACAGGCTTCTCCGCTCCGCCAATCTTGGCGACAGCGTTCGACGCGTCAGGGAACTGAGTAGAAGAGTGGTTTCCCCAAATCACAACATTCTTAACATCACGCACTGGAATTCCCAATTTGGCAGCCAGTTGGGATTGAGCTCTGTTCTGGTCTAATCTAGTCATGGCGGTGAAGTTCTCCTTAGGAATGGAGGGAGCGTACTTAGAGCAAATCAATGCATTTGTGTTAGCAGGGTTTCCCACTACGAGGACTTTGACATCTTTGCGTGCAACCTTGTCCATGGCCTGGCCTTGTTCTTTGAAAATGCGTACATTGGCTGAAAGCAAGTCTTTCCTCTCCATACCTTCCCTCCTGGGCATGGCACCAACAAGGAAAGCTGCAGCAACATCTTTGAATGCCTCCTCTGGGTTGGCAGTGGGGAGAACACCAGCGAGGAGTGGCAGAGCACAGTCGGCTAATTCCATGACAACACCTTCAAGGACTCCCATCATAGGTGCAATGTCAAGCAAATGCAAGTACACGGGTTGCTCAGGGCCGAAAACAGCACCCGACGCAATCTGGTACAGGAGTGAGTAGGCAATTTGGCCTGCAGCTCCGGTCACCACAACTCTGATAGGTTCAGCCTGAAACACAAAAACATAAAGATATTAAAGTGAAAGTATTAGTAGTTTTATGACTGTTATGTGAGTTAATACTAATTTTAAATGCATTGATGCTAGAGATCACTAATTATGCAAATTATAACAATTACCATTTTTTTAGGTTCAGTCTTTTTAACAATTACTGTAGAATTTAATGATTCGTCTTTGCTCGCATTCGACGTGCCACAGCATAGAAATGACATAGTGACTGTGCAGAATCATAAAATAATTTAGTTTTAAAGACTACATCACAATCTACTTAGATTATCTACAGATAAAGTTTATCAGTAGGATAATAATGATGTCAATTGAGTAATTTTATATACATCATAGTAATGTTAATTACTACTCGACTTATTTTAGTGGAAAAATTGTGCAACATTTAAACAAAAAATAAATATATGCATTTTATCAGATTCCCAAACAATTACATGAAAGGTCAATCCAATGTCAACGGTAATAAAAATACAAATACTGCTTACCATTTTGTGTTCACTACTGTATTATCACCCGAACAGAAAGAAGAAATTATTTTAAATAAATAATTAACTTAAAATAATCAAATATTACAGTTTGTCTTTCCCAAAGATCTGCCGACAAACGCCGATTGATCTCTATCTATCAACTCTTAATAATGACTTTTATTTTTAGGTTATATAATCATAACCTTCCAACGATCTCCGTAAACGTACAAATTCTGAGACAGAGTGGAAGATAAAATAGGATTTTATTGAGGTTAGAAAGAGCAAAAAAATACCAGTGTTGTCAAACACGCAATAAATCAAAATCGAGATTTCAAACAAAATATATTTTTATTACAAGTTGTAATATTGTTGAGAATTAATGATTACCTACTTACTACCATCAAAAAAAGTGCAATGAGATGTACGTGCTACATTCAAAAATGCTATATCGTTCCGTTTATGTAAAATGTAACGATGTAGTAATGTAAGGATGTAGTTTAAAAATAACATTGGGAAAGAAAAATAGAAGTTAAGAGCATCGAAGATTGACCTATTCTAATTTAGAATTAGTTCTATGATTGCTTGTTGCTATATTCTAGTTTATGTAATGATTGATATCTGTTACTGCCAAATAAATGCAATAGATACATTAACTTCAAGGTTTGTGGTCCGTGTACAAAAATAATGTATCTTTTCTTAATATTAATTTGAAATAAGAAATAATCTTTTTGGAATGATTTGTATACGAATACAGGAACCTATTTTTAATCTTTTATTCATAAACAAATTTTTATGCTGTACTTTTTCAGTTTCTTTGTCTACATTCTAACGAAACGAGACGACTGAAAAAGTTACTGACAGAGTCAAGTGACATAATAGGATAACCTCAAATTTTCTTTTCAGAAAAAGTGTCTCTTGAGAATAATGTTGTGCTAGAAGATTATATTTATTATACAACAGGGCCATCAGTAAACTTTTGCATTTTCTGATAGACATTGTAGTCACGAAGCCAGTACTTTGGCAAAATGTCTTCATTACTCAGATCTACTAAATTTGTACGTTTTTTTACTGGTGCCGCACGTACATTGATATTAAACACTTCAAGAACTACAGAAGCGAACTCATTGATAAATCCAAAGGCCCTGTGTTCTGCTAACAAGTATGTATTAACAATTTTCATTAATTAAAGTTAGTTAAATAAGTTACTTTCTTATTGGACTTTCCTCAGATCAAATGTTTGAGGTTACAAGAGTCTTAAGTACATTCAAGTTACTACTTTATTAAATTAAAATGTATGAGTAATAGAAGTATTCCTTTACTGGGGTTTAAATTGTACTATTTTCATCCTTCTAATTAAAAAAATACTAATTATGAAACAAAAGCAAAACAAAATTCTGATTTTTTTTTCATGTCTCTTACTTCCCCATTGAAAAAAACCATTGACCAGTAAATATACTATTTTGAATAGAATCTTTTAATCATAAATTATAAAATTCTTTACTACTGTCTGACCTTCATCCTAAACTTCTATACAAAACCATTTCAGTGTTCTCATGCGAGATTATGCCACCTCAAAGAAAGCTGAGCGTCTTGAGCCCTTGCTTCAAAGGCTTGACTCTGAAGTGAGGCGGTATGGAAGGATCACAAAACGTGACATTGATGAGGTGTTTGATGAACTAAAAGCCAAAAATGACATCACAAGTTCACAGTCTCTACTTGTTATAAGATGTTGTGGTGAGTATCCTTTAGTATTAACCCATTGAGTAGATTTCTAGAAAACTATTCTCTCAAATATTCTAGAATCTTTGGGGTGAATGAAGAAATGAAGATCTTGTTTTATGTATTCATCAAGTTAGAGAATTAAATTGTACAGCACTCAAATGTTTATGTTAAATAGATTTACTCATAAGCAGAAAAAGAAATAATTACTCATTTTGTAATTTTTTTTGTTGATAAAACTGACAAAAGTTTTGGTTACTGTGGTGTTACTGTAGATTGTGCATTTGCTCAGATCTTTAGTATGTCCTCCTTTTTATACAGGACCTCTTATCATAAACCATAAAAAATACAGTACTGTTTCTCCTCTTTAAATATTTTTTTTTCTTTTAGGTGAATTAGTACCAGAAGAGTTACCGGAACAGAGGACATTGCTTGTCCAGAAGATATGGAATGTGCTTACAGAGAGAGGCATACCTATGGACATTTCCCACTACAATGCACTGTTGAGGGTGTACATTGAAAATGAACATCCTTTCTCTCCCGCCAAGTTCTTGGAAGAACTGGAATCCAAAGGCCTGCAGCCTAACAGGTAATAGTTTCACTTTATATGAATGAAATCAAAGCTGGTACATAATGAGTGAGAAACTTGGGAATCATTACTCGATAAATGTTTCTAGAATTAAGTTCCCAGTCATATAATTTTTTTTTTATTCTGTAAGTCAAATTGTAACTACTAGTAACTAGTGTTAATAAACTTTAAACTTAATCAGAGCCCAGGAATGAAACGTTGGTCTTAAGATGATATAAAACCAAAATATGGCCTGTGTGTTGTGTCATTCACTTGCATTAATTTCCTTAATAGATCTTCTCTTAAACTACCTTCCTTTTCAGAGTGACTTATCAAAGACTGATGTGGAGGTACTGCCAAGAGGGTGACGTTGAAGGTGCCACAAAAGTCCTTGAGAAGATGAGGGAACTCAACTTCCCTGTATCTGAACCAGTCCTCAATGCCCTAGTGATGGGGCATGCATTCCACGGTGACACTGACGGTGCTAAAGCTGTTCTGGAAACAATGGCCGGAGCTGGTCTCACGCCCACCAATCGCACTTACACTCTGCTCGCCTGTGGGTTTGCTAAGAAAGGTGATATTGAAGGCATCAATGAAGTTATCAAGTCTGCAACGGATAAAGAAGTTTACATTACTGATAAGGTATTGATTTGGTTGATTAATCTTATTATTTTGTTATATAATAATACTATCATTGCAAAAAGTGGGTACAGGTACATATTATTATATGACAGGCTGTCGTTCACGATGTCACTCACAGAGCATCGGCATCTTTACCTCACTAATACAAAATACAAACAATTTATTATAAGTGTATGTTTGTTTCTTCAGTATTTGTTTTCTTATTCCAGGACATTTTAGAAGTAATAGAACACCTTGCTGTTGGAGGACACGGCGATAAAGTCGAGCAGATGTTCACTCACTTGCAGAAAAATGTGGGGTACAACCAAGATGTCTGCAACCTAGTCTTCAGGTTACTTAACAAAGGCCAGATTGACACAGCCAAAGCTGTTATGAGGACTATGCCTCGATCTACAAACATTGAAGATACTCTGTTTAAAGGAGCTTTCTTTATCAAGCAACTGCTTAAAGTTAACATGAATCCTGATAGAATTATTCAGATCTGTAAAGAGCTGAAAGAGGAGGAACTAGTGCCTAATGGACTCTATATAGCCACAGAAGCGGCTTTACAGTTTGGGCAGACAGAACTAGCACAAAAGCTATTCAAAGAAATTGAGAAAGATGGTATTGAAATACGTCCACATTACTATTGGCCAATTTTAGCCCAGAAGGGTAAGGAAGGTGATGAAGAAGGTCTTATGCATGTTCTCCGTTCGATGTCAAGTCAAGGCCTCGTACCAAATGGAGAAACACTTAGAGATTATGTCATACCATACATGATTGAAAAAGACACACCCCAAAACATAATTCTGAAGTTACAAATAGCTAACGTTCCAATCGTGCTTAGTGCAAGGAATGTAATGCTCGAGCTTCTGGAAGCTGGAAAGATAAAAGAAGCAGCACAAGTTGCTTTACAATATCGTATAAGAGGGCAATTTGCAGCCATCACGCGACCCTTACTCAATGCGTTGTCTAAGACAAAAGATGTTGATTCGTTTGCAACTATACTCCACATCATCACCAGTAAAGGACCAAATCAAGAAGAGGACCAATCAAACGAAGATGGCCAGGTTGATGAGAATATTAACAGTAATGAAGTGGGGCGACTAACAAAGACCGCTGTCAAAGTGTTGGGCAAACCTAATTTGACAGAGAAACTTTTGACTGCATTGCACGAAAAGGGATTGAGAATAAGCACCGAGTCTGCGGAAGAAATACAGCAGTACCATGACATGAATATGACGACTGTGATCTCTGAACTGTTAACAAAACTTACTGCAAGCGATCTTGAACCTGTCACCTTAGAGAACCCTCGCCGCATCCCTAGTAATAGGACTTCGTTAGAGCTTGAGCGGTTGATTGCGCAAGTGAAAAGTAAAGGCGGCAACAATATTCAAAGGCTGCAAAAGCAGCTGCTGACCCTGTATATGAAAGAGAATAAAGTAGAAAAGCTCAAAACTTACTTAGAAGAACTAAAAGGAACGAACTTTGAGATTACGACTGCAACTTTAGCTCAGTTGTATGAATTCTTCTGTCAGAATGATGAGATTGAAAAAGCAAATGAATGCAGAGCTCAGATAACCGCCCAATCACCGGATTTCGAACTGAACACATACAAACTTATACAAATGGCTTATGCTTTGGTCAAGGCGAATAGGTATGATGAGGCAATACAGTTTTTGAAAGAAAACAAACCAAAATCAGAGAACGAAAACCTAGGTTTCCTACATAATTCCAAATGCTGGCAACTGTTGAACATGGCAGCTGAACAAAAAGATGAAAAGAAGGTATGTAGAGTAGAACTATGTTCAAACTATTTTTTTACACATTATATATAACACTACAGGCAGAGCCCTGTAATTTTTTTTATGATTATTATTTTAACTTATAAGAATCATAAAAAAATTACAAGAATAAAACCTTGTATTTTTTTTTTCAAAATTCATAAGACTCCATTATTGTTGATAAATTTTACTCTTTCTATAATGTAAAATAGAAAAGACATTATCTATACTAATATATAAAGCTGAAGAGTTTGTTTGTTTGTTTGTTTGTTTGTTTGTTTGTTTGTTTGAACGCGCTAATGTCAGGAACTACTGGTCCGATTTGAAAAATTATTTTTGTGTTGGATAGTGTATTTGGCGAGGAAGGTTATAGGCTATAGTATTTATCTATTATTTTATCCCAAGGGGATGAAAAAGGGGATTAATGTTTTTATGAAACTTTGTCAATTTTAAACCGATCGGGCTGGGACTTGGCATGCATAAAGCTACTATGACATAAAGATACCCTTAGAAAGGATTTTTATGTGTTCCACCCCTAGGGGATGAAAAAGGGGATTAATATTTGTATGAAACTTTGTCAATTTAAACCGATCGGGCTGGGACTTGGCATGCATGAAGCTACTATGACATAAAGATCCCTTTAGAAAGGATTTCTATATGTTCCACCCCAAGGGGATGAAAAAGGGATTAATGTTTGTATGAAACTTTGTCAATTTTAAACCGATAGGGCTGGGACTTGGCATGCATGATGCAACTATGACATAAATATCCCCTTAGAAAGGAATTTTATATGTTCCACCCCAAGGGGATGAAAAAGGGGATTAATGTTTGTATGAAACTTTGTCAATTTTAAACCGATTGGGCTGGGACTTGGCATGCATAAAGCTACTATGACATAAAGATCCCCTTAGAAAGGATTTTTATATGTTCCACCTCAAGGGGATGAAAAAGGGGATTAATGTTTGTATGGAACTTTATAGGTATAGTATATACCTACGTTTGCGGAAACCGGAAACCACGCGGACGGAGTCGCGGGGGGCCGCTAGTATAATATAATAATAATAATAATTCTTTATTTCGAACAACTCAAACAGCTCATATAGGGTTAGTAACAAATGATCTTATCACACTAGTGTTAGTAGGTATAATTAGATTTGAATATAATTATATAATTTTCACATATTTTTTTTTACATTTTGACTCCATCCCCTCTGTACTTTAAGAGGACATTGACAAGTACCTTTAAAACTTTCCCAGGTTTTGGATTTAACACAATCATTAATCGAGAACAAATTCATCGAGCCCTCAAACGTAGTATTGGGACCATCAATCAAAGTCTTCTTACTGAAAGGAGATGTAGAAGGTGCCTTGAAGCAGTTCGAACAGTGCTGCAACCAATACAGATGTACGCCTTGGAAGGGAGAACTTATGAAGGCTCTTATCATGAAGGAGGATGCGACGAAACTGCAGTGGTTGGCTGATCTTAGCACACAGGTATTTATTATTATTTATATTTTTTTATAGACTCACAGACATCTCCGTTTCTGTTTCTACTGCTCTCGGCTTTGCGCTCGGCTAGCATCCAAATTTTATTGTACTTATTTTCTGCTTTCGTTTTGCAGAAAACAATTAATGAAAATTTTATAACATTCAAAGCGATTTGCATACATGTCCATTAGATGAAAGAAAAAACAACACATTTTTCTAGTTATTTTTTCGACCTTAAATTATGGAAAGGTTGACACATTTGACAATTTTTTTTTTCTACCTGTAATGATCTATTTTGTTTTTTTGTGTTCCATTAGTTTATTTGGCAAATTAATCAGGTGACTTCTAAAAACAGTGACTTCATAGACTGCCATTATGAAAGTCAATGACTGATGGAATCAACCTTCGTACTCTTAGTTTTGCGCCAGTTGCATTCACCGCTTCTTAACATTTTTTTTCTGCCGTTATCGTATCGTATTGCAGCCCTAATTAATTCATAAACCCAAACCAAAAACTACATAAATCAATTGCCAATAATCCACAGATCCACGGCGAGGTGAACATCCTGCACGACCTGGTGCTGGCGTTCGTGGAGTGCGGGCGGCTGCGGCAGGCGCGCCGCATCCTCGAGACGCCCGGCATGCACACCCGCCAGCGCCGGCTCGACATAGCCTGTCTGAGATACGTCGAGGTGAGTGACTTCTCACTACGGTCCAATGTAACGACACAGAACATAGGCGCGCCGCATCCTCGAGACGCCCGGCATGCACACCCGCCAGCGCCGGCTCGACATAGCCTGTCTGAGATACGTCGAGGTGAGTGACTTCTCACTACGGTCCAATGTAACGACACAGAACATAGGCGCGCCGCATCCTCGAGACGCCCGGCATGCACACCCGCCAGCGCCGGCTCGACATAGCCTGTCTGAGATACGTCGAGGTGAGTGACTTCTCACTACGGTCCAATGTAACGACACAGAACATAGGCGCGCCGCATCCTCGAGACGCCCGGCATGCACACCCGCCAGCGCCGGCTCGACATAGCCTGTCTGAGATACGTCGAGGTGAGTGACTTCTCACTACGGTCCAATGTAACGACACAGAACATAGGCGCGCCGCATCCTCGAGACGCCCGGCATGCACACCCGCCAGCGCCGGCTCGACATAGCCTGTCTGAGATACGTCGAGGTGAGTGACTTCTCACTACGGTCCAATGTAACGACACAGAACATAGGCGCGCCGCATCCTCGAGACGCCCGGCATGCACACCCGCCAGCGCCGGCTCGACATAGCCTGTCTGAGATACGTCGAGGTGAGTGACTTCTCACTACGGTCCAATGTAACGACACAGAACATAGGCGCGCCGCATCCTCGAGACGCCCGGCATGCACACCCGCCAGCGCCGGCTCGACATAGCCTGTCTGAGATACGTCGAGGTGAGTGACTTCTCACTACGGTCCAATGTAACGACACAGAACATAGGCGCGCCGCATCCTCGAGACGCCCGGCATGCACACCCGCCAGCGCCGGCTCGACATAGCCTGTCTGAGATACGTCGAGGTGAGTGACTTCTCACTACGGTCCAATGTAACGACACAGAACATAGGCGCGCCGCATCCTCGAGACGCCCGGCATGCACACCCGCCAGCGCCGGCTCGACATAGCCTGTCTGAGATACGTCGAGGTGAGTGACTTCTCACTACGGTCCAATGTAACGACACAGAACATAGGCGCGCCGCATCCTCGAGACGCCCGGCATGCACACCCGCCAGCGCCGGCTCGACATAGCCTGTCTGAGATACGTCGAGGTGAGTGACTTCTCACTACGGTCCAATGTAACGACACAGAACATAGGCGCGCCGCATCCTCGAGACGCCCGGCATGCACACCCGCCAGCGCCGGCTCGACATAGCCTGTCTGAGATACGTCGAGGTGAGTGACTTCTCACTACGGTCCAATGTAACGACACAGAACATAGGCGCGCCGCATCCTCGAGACGCCCGGCATGCACACCCGCCAGCGCCGGCTCGACATAGCCTGTCTGAGATACGTCGAGGTGAGTGACTTCTCACTACGGTCCAATGTAACGACACAGAACATAGGCGCGCCGCATCCTCGAGACGCCCGGCATGCACACCCGCCAGCGCCGGCTCGACATAGCCTGTCTGAGATACGTCGAGGTGAGTGACTTCTCACTACGGTCCAATGTAACGACACAGAACATAGGCGCGCCGCATCCTCGAGACGCCCGGCATGCACACCCGCCAGCGCCGGCTCGACATAGCCTGTCTGAGATACGTCGAGGTGAGTGACTTCTCACTACGGTCCAATGTAACGACACAGAACATAGGCGCGCCGCATCCTCGAGACGCCCGGCATGCACACCCGCCAGCGCCGGCTCGACATAGCCTGTCTGAGATACGTCGAGGTGAGTGACTTCTCACTACGGTCCAATGTAACGACACAGAACATAGGCGCGCCGCATCCTCGAGACGCCCGGCATGCACACCCGCCAGCGCCGGCTCGACATAGCCTGTCTGAGATACGTCGAGGTGAGTGACTTCTCACTACGGTCCAATGTAACGACACAGAACATAGGCGCGCCGCATCCTCGAGACGCCCGGCATGCACACCCGCCAGCGCCGGCTCGACATAGCCTGTCTGAGATACGTCGAGGTGAGTGACTTCTCACTACGGTCCAATGTAACGACACAGAACATAGGCGCGCCGCATCCTCGAGACGCCCGGCATGCACACCCGCCAGCGCCGGCTCGACATAGCCTGTCTGAGATACGTCGAGGTGAGTGACTTCTCACTACGGTCCAATGTAACGACACAGAACATAGGCGCGCCGCATCCTCGAGACGCCCGGCATGCACACCCGCCAGCGCCGGCTCGACATAGCCTGTCTGAGATACGTCGAGGTGAGTGACTTCTCACTACGGTCCAATGTAACGACACAGAACATAGGCGCGCCGCATCCTCGAGACGCCCGGCATGCACACCCGCCAGCGCCGGCTCGACATAGCCTGTCTGAGATACGTCGAGGTGAGTGACTTCTCACTACGGTCCAATGTAACGACACAGAACATAGGCGCGCCGCATCCTCGAGACGCCCGGCATGCACACCCGCCAGCGCCGGCTCGACATAGCCTGTCTGAGATACGTCGAGGTGAGTGACTTCTCACTACGGTCCAATGTAACGACACAGAACATAGGCGCGCCGCATCCTCGAGACGCCCGGCATGCACACCCGCCAGCGCCGGCTCGACATAGCCTGTCTGAGATACGTCGAGGTGAGTGACTTCTCACTACGGTCCAATGTAACGACACAGAACATAGGCGCGCCGCATCCTCGAGACGCCCGGCATGCACACCCGCCAGCGCCGGCTCGACATAGCCTGTCTGAGATACGTCGAGGTGAGTGACTTCTCACTACGGTCCAATGTAACGACACAGAACATAGGCGCGCCGCATCCTCGAGACGCCCGGCATGCACACCCGCCAGCGCCGGCTCGACATAGCCTGTCTGAGATACGTCGAGGTGAGTGACTTCTCACTACGGTCCAATGTAACGACACAGAACATAGGCGCGCCGCATCCTCGAGACGCCCGGCATGCACACCCGCCAGCGCCGGCTCGACATAGCCTGTCTGAGATACGTCGAGGTGAGTGACTTCTCACTACGGTCCAATGTAACGACACAGAACATAGGCGCGCCGCATCCTCGAGACGCCCGGCATGCACACCCGCCAGCGCCGGCTCGACATAGCCTGTCTGAGATACGTCGAGGTGAGTGACTTCTCACTACGGTCCAATGTAACGACACAGAACATAGGCGCGCCGCATCCTCGAGACGCCCGGCATGCACACCCGCCAGCGCCGGCTCGACATAGCCTGTCTGAGATACGTCGAGGTGAGTGACTTCTCACTACGGTCCAATGTAACGACACAGAACATAGGCGCGCCGCATCCTCGAGACGCCCGGCATGCACACCCGCCAGCGCCGGCTCGACATAGCCTGTCTGAGATACGTCGAGGTGAGTGACTTCTCACTACGGTCCAATGTAACGACACAGAACATAGGCGCGCCGCATCCTCGAGACGCCCGGCATGCACACCCGCCAGCGCCGGCTCGACATAGCCTGTCTGAGATACGTCGAGGTGAGTGACTTCTCACTACGGTCCAATGTAACGACACAGAACATAGGCGCGCCGCATCCTCGAGACGCCCGGCATGCACACCCGCCAGCGCCGGCTCGACATAGCCTGTCTGAGATACGTCGAGGTGAGTGACTTCTCACTACGGTCCAATGTAACGACACAGAACATAGGCGCGCCGCATCCTCGAGACGCCCGGCATGCACACCCGCCAGCGCCGGCTCGACATAGCCTGTCTGAGATACGTCGAGGTGAGTGACTTCTCACTACGGTCCAATGTAACGACACAGAACATAGGCGCGCCGCATCCTCGAGACGCCCGGCATGCACACCCGCCAGCGCCGGCTCGACATAGCCTGTCTGAGATACGTCGAGGTGAGTGACTTCTCACTACGGTCCAATGTAACGACACAGAACATAGGCGCGCCGCATCCTCGAGACGCCCGGCATGCACACCCGCCAGCGCCGGCTCGACATAGCCTGTCTGAGATACGTCGAGGTGAGTGACTTCTCACTACGGTCCAATGTAACGACACAGAACATAGGCGCGCCGCATCCTCGAGACGCCCGGCATGCACACCCGCCAGCGCCGGCTCGACATAGCCTGTCTGAGATACGTCGAGGTGAGTGACTTCTCACTACGGTCCAATGTAACGACACAGAACATAGGCGCGCCGCATCCTCGAGACGCCCGGCATGCACACCCGCCAGCGCCGGCTCGACATAGCCTGTCTGAGATACGTCGAGGTGAGTGACTTCTCACTACGGTCCAATGTAACGACACAGAACATAGGCGCGCCGCATCCTCGAGACGCCCGGCATGCACACCCGCCAGCGCCGGCTCGACATAGCCTGTCTGAGATACGTCGAGGTGAGTGACTTCTCACTACGGTCCAATGTAACGACACAGAACATAGGCGCGCCGCATCCTCGAGACGCCCGGCATGCACACCCGCCAGCGCCGGCTCGACATAGCCTGTCTGAGATACGTCGAGGTGAGTGACTTCTCACTACGGTCCAATGTAACGACACAGAACATAGGCGCGCCGCATCCTCGAGACGCCCGGCATGCACACCCGCCAGCGCCGGCTCGACATAGCCTGTCTGAGATACGTCGAGGTGAGTGACTTCTCACTACGGTCCAATGTAACGACACAGAACATAGGCGCGCCGCATCCTCGAGACGCCCGGCATGCACACCCGCCAGCGCCGGCTCGACATAGCCTGTCTGAGATACGTCGAGGTGAGTGACTTCTCACTACGGTCCAATGTAACGACACAGAACATAGGCGCGCCGCATCCTCGAGACGCCCGGCATGCACACCCGCCAGCGCCGGCTCGACATAGCCTGTCTGAGATACGTCGAGGTGAGTGACTTCTCACTACGGTCCAATGTAACGACACAGAACATAGGCGCGCCGCATCCTCGAGACGCCCGGCATGCACACCCGCCAGCGCCGGCTCGACATAGCCTGTCTGAGATACGTCGAGGTGAGTGACTTCTCACTACGGTCCAATGTAACGACACAGAACATAGGCGCGCCGCATCCTCGAGACGCCCGGCATGCACACCCGCCAGCGCCGGCTCGACATAGCCTGTCTGAGATACGTCGAGGTGAGTGACTTCTCACTACGGTCCAATGTAACGACACAGAACATAGGCGCGCCGCATCCTCGAGACGCCCGGCATGCACACCCGCCAGCGCCGGCTCGACATAGCCTGTCTGAGATACGTCGAGGTGAGTGACTTCTCACTACGGTCCAATGTAACGACACAGAACATAGGCGCGCCGCATCCTCGAGACGCCCGGCATGCACACCCGCCAGCGCCGGCTCGACATAGCCTGTCTGAGATACGTCGAGGTGAGTGACTTCTCACTACGGTCCAATGTAACGACACAGAACATAGGCGCGCCGCATCCTCGAGACGCCCGGCATGCACACCCGCCAGCGCCGGCTCGACATAGCCTGTCTGAGATACGTCGAGGTGAGTGACTTCTCACTACGGTCCAATGTAACGACACAGAACATAGGCGCGCCGCATCCTCGAGACGCCCGGCATGCACACCCGCCAGCGCCGGCTCGACATAGCCTGTCTGAGATACGTCGAGGTGAGTGACTTCTCACTACGGTCCAATGTAACGACACAGAACATAGGCGCGCCGCATCCTCGAGACGCCCGGCATGCACACCCGCCAGCGCCGGCTCGACATAGCCTGTCTGAGATACGTCGAGGTGAGTGACTTCTCACTACGGTCCAATGTAACGACACAGAACATAGGCGCGCCGCATCCTCGAGACGCCCGGCATGCACACCCGCCAGCGCCGGCTCGACATAGCCTGTCTGAGATACGTCGAGGTGAGTGACTTCTCACTACGGTCCAATGTAACGACACAGAACATAGGCGCGCCGCATCCTCGAGACGCCCGGCATGCACACCCGCCAGCGCCGGCTCGACATAGCCTGTCTGAGATACGTCGAGGTGAGTGACTTCTCACTACGGTCCAATGTAACGACACAGAACATAGGCGCGCCGCATCCTCGAGACGCCCGGCATGCACACCCGCCAGCGCCGGCTCGACATAGCCTGTCTGAGATACGTCGAGGTGAGTGACTTCTCACTACGGTCCAATGTAACGACACAGAACATAGGCGCGCCGCATCCTCGAGACGCCCGGCATGCACACCCGCCAGCGCCGGCTCGACATAGCCTGTCTGAGATACGTCGAGGTGAGTGACTTCTCACTACGGTCCAATGTAACGACACAGAACATAGGCGCGCCGCATCCTCGAGACGCCCGGCATGCACACCCGCCAGCGCCGGCTCGACATAGCCTGTCTGAGATACGTCGAGGTGAGTGACTTCTCACTACGGTCCAATGTAACGACACAGAACATAGGCGCGCCGCATCCTCGAGACGCCCGGCATGCACACCCGCCAGCGCCGGCTCGACATAGCCTGTCTGAGATACGTCGAGGTGAGTGACTTCTCACTACGGTCCAATGTAACGACACAGAACATAGGCGCGCCGCATCCTCGAGACGCCCGGCATGCACACCCGCCAGCGCCGGCTCGACATAGCCTGTCTGAGATACGTCGAGGTGAGTGACTTCTCACTACGGTCCAATGTAACGACACAGAACATAGGCGCGCCGCATCCTCGAGACGCCCGGCATGCACACCCGCCAGCGCCGGCTCGACATAGCCTGTCTGAGATACGTCGAGGTGAGTGACTTCTCACTACGGTCCAATGTAACGACACAGAACATAGGCGCGCCGCATCCTCGAGACGCCCGGCATGCACACCCGCCAGCGCCGGCTCGACATAGCCTGTCTGAGATACGTCGAGGTGAGTGACTTCTCACTACGGTCCAATGTAACGACACAGAACATAGGCGCGCCGCATCCTCGAGACGCCCGGCATGCACACCCGCCAGCGCCGGCTCGACATAGCCTGTCTGAGATACGTCGAGGTGAGTGACTTCTCACTACGGTCCAATGTAACGACACAGAACATAGGCGCGCCGCATCCTCGAGACGCCCGGCATGCACACCCGCCAGCGCCGGCTCGACATAGCCTGTCTGAGATACGTCGAGGTGAGTGACTTCTCACTACGGTCCAATGTAACGACACAGAACATAGGCGCGCCGCATCCTCGAGACGCCCGGCATGCACACCCGCCAGCGCCGGCTCGACATAGCCTGTCTGAGATACGTCGAGGTGAGTGACTTCTCACTACGGTCCAATGTAACGACACAGAACATAGGCGCGCCGCATCCTCGAGACGCCCGGCATGCACACCCGCCAGCGCCGGCTCGACATAGCCTGTCTGAGATACGTCGAGGTGAGTGACTTCTCACTACGGTCCAATGTAACGACACAGAACATAGGCGCGCCGCATCCTCGAGACGCCCGGCATGCACACCCGCCAGCGCCGGCTCGACATAGCCTGTCTGAGATACGTCGAGGTGAGTGACTTCTCACTACGGTCCAATGTAACGACACAGAACATAGGCGCGCCGCATCCTCGAGACGCCCGGCATGCACACCCGCCAGCGCCGGCTCGACATAGCCTGTCTGAGATACGTCGAGGTGAGTGACTTCTCACTACGGTCCAATGTAACGACACAGAACATAGGCGCGCCGCATCCTCGAGACGCCCGGCATGCACACCCGCCAGCGCCGGCTCGACATAGCCTGTCTGAGATACGTCGAGGTGAGTGACTTCTCACTACGGTCCAATGTAACGACACAGAACATAGGCGCGCCGCATCCTCGAGACGCCCGGCATGCACACCCGCCAGCGCCGGCTCGACATAGCCTGTCTGAGATACGTCGAGGTGAGTGACTTCTCACTACGGTCCAATGTAACGACACAGAACATAGGCGCGCCGCATCCTCGAGACGCCCGGCATGCACACCCGCCAGCGCCGGCTCGACATAGCCTGTCTGAGATACGTCGAGGTGAGTGACTTCTCACTACGGTCCAATGTAACGACACAGAACATAGGCGCGCCGCATCCTCGAGACGCCCGGCATGCACACCCGCCAGCGCCGCTCGACATAGCCTGTCTGAGATACGTCGAGGTGAGTGACTTCTCACTACGGTCCAATGTAACGACACAGAACATAGGCGCGCCGCATCCTCGAGACGCCCGGCATGCACACCCGCCAGCGCCGGCTCGACATAGCCTGTCTGAGATACGTCGAGGTGAGTGACTTCTCACTACGGTCCAATGTAACGACACAGAACATAGGCGCGCCGCATCCTCGAGACGCCCGGCATGCACACCCCGCCAGCGCCGGCTCGACATAGCCTGTCTGAGATACGTCGAGGTGAGTGACTTCTCACTACGGTCCAATGTAACGACACAGAACATAGGCGCGCCGCATCCTCGAGACGCCCGGCATGCACACCCGCCAGCGCCGGCTCGACATAGCCTGTCTGAGATACGTCGAGGTGAGTGACTTCTCACTACGGTCCAATGTAACGACACAGAACATAGGCGCGCCGCATCCTCGAGACGCCCCGGCATGCACACCCGCCAGCGCCGGCTCGACATAGCCTGTCTGAGATACGTCGAGGTGAGTGACTTCTCACTACGGTCCAATGTAACGACACAGAACATAGGCGCGCCGCATCCTCGAGACGCCCGGCATGCACACCCGCCAGCGCCGGCTCGACATAGCCTGTCTGAGATACGTCGAGGTGAGTGACTTCTCACTACGGTCCAATGTAACGACACAGAACATAGGCGCGCCGCATCCTCGAGACGCCCGGCATGCACACCCGCCAGCGCCGGCTCGACATAGCCTGTCTGAGATACGTCGAGGTGAGTGACTTCTCACTACGGTCCAATGTAACGACACAGAACATAGGCGCGCCGCATCCTCGAGACGCCCGGCATGCACACCCGCCAGCGCCGGCTCGACATAGCCTGTCTGAGATACGTCGAGGTGAGTGACTTCTCACTACGGTCCAATGTAACGACACAGAACATAGGCGCGCCGCATCCTCGAGACGCCCGGCATGCACACCCGCCAGCGCCGGCTCGACATAGCCTGTCTGAGATACGTCGAGGTGAGTGACTTCTCACTACGGTCCAATGTAACGACACAGAACATAGGCGCGCCGCATCCTCGAGACGCCCGGCATGCACACCCGCCAGCGCCGGCTCGACATAGCCTGTCTGAGATACGTCGAGGTGAGTGACTTCTCACTACGGTCCAATGTAACGACACAGAACATAGGGCGCGCCGCATCCTCGAGACGCCCGGCATGCACACCCGCCAGCGCCGGCTCGACATAGCCTGTCTGAGATACGTCGAGGTGAGTGACTTCTCACTACGGTCCAATGTAACGACACAGAACATAGGCGCGCCGCATCCTCGAGACGCCCGGCATGCACACCCGCCAGCGCCGGCTCGACATAGCCTGTCTGAGATACGTCGAGGTGAGTGACTTCTCACTACGGTCCAATGTAACGACACAGAACATAGGCGCGCCGCATCCTCGAGACGCCCGGCATGCACACCCGCCAGCGCCGGCTCGACATAGCCTGTCTGAGATACGTCGAGGTGAGTGACTTCTCACTACGGTCCAATGTAACGACACAGAACATAGGCGCGCCGCATCCTCGAGACGCCCGGCATGCACACCCGCCAGCGCCGGCTCGACATAGCCTGTCTGAGATACGTCGAGGTGAGTGACTTCTCACTACGGTCCAATGTAACGACACAGAACATAGGCGCGCCGCATCCTCGAGACGCCCGGCATGCACACCCGCCAGCGCCGGCTCGACATAGCCTGTCTGAGATACGTCGAGGTGAGTGACTTCTCACTACGGTCCAATGTAACGACACAGAACATAGGCGCGCCGCATCCTCGAGACGCCCGGCATGCACACCCGCCAGCGCCGGCTCGACATAGCCTGTCTGAGATACGTCGAGGTGAGTGACTTCTCACTACGGTCCAATGTAACGACACAGAACATAGGCGCGCCGCATCCTCGAGACGCCCGGCATGCACACCCGCCAGCGCCGGCTCGACATAGCCTGTCTGAGATACGTCGAGGTGAGTGACTTCTCACTACGGTCCAATGTAACGACACAGAACATAGGCGCGCCGCATCCTCGAGACGCCCGGCATGCACACCCGCCAGCGCCGGCTCGACATAGCCTGTCTGAGATACGTCGAGGTGAGTGACTTCTCACTACGGTCCAATGTAACGACACAGAACATAGGCGCGCCGCATCCTCGAGACGCCCGGCATGCACACCCGCCAGCGCCGGCTCGACATAGCCTGTCTGAGATACGTCGAGGTGAGTGACTTCTCACTACGGTCCAATGTAACGACACAGAACATAGGCGCGCCGCATCCTCGAGACGCCCGGCATGCACACCCGCCAGCGCCGGCTCGACATAGCCTGTCTGAGATACGTCGAGGTGAGTGACTTCTCACTACGGTCCAATGTAACGACACAGAACATAGGCGCGCCGCATCCTCGAGACGCCCGGCATGCACACCCGCCAGCGCCGGCTCGACATAGCCTGTCTGAGATACGTCGAGGTGAGTGACTTCTCACTACGGTCCAATGTAACGACACAGAACATAGGCGCGCCGCATCCTCGAGACGCCCGGCATGCACACCCGCCAGCGCCGGCTCGACATAGCCTGTCTGAGATACGTCGAGGTGAGTGACTTCTCACTACGGTCCAATGTAACGACACAGAACATAGGCGCGCCGCATCCTCGAGACGCCCGGCATGCACACCCGCCAGCGCCGGCTCGACATAGCCTGTCTGAGATACGTCGAGGTGAGTGACTTCTCACTACGGTCCAATGTAACGACACAGAACATAGGCGCGCCGCATCCTCGAGACGCCCGGCATGCACACCCGCCAGCGCCGGCTCGACATAGCCTGTCTGAGATACGTCGAGGTGAGTGACTTCTCACTACGGTCCAATGTAACGACACAGAACATAGGCGCGCCGCATCCTCGAGACGCCCGGCATGCACACCCGCCAGCGCCGGCTCGACATAGCCTGTCTGAGATACGTCGAGGTGAGTGACTTCTCACTACGGTCCAATGTAACGACACAGAACATAGGCGCGCCGCATCCTCGAGACGCCCGGCATGCACACCCGCCAGCGCCGGCTCGACATAGCCTGTCTGAGATACGTCGAGGTGAGTGACTTCTCACTACGGTCCAATGTAACGACACAGAACATAGGCGCGCCGCATCCTCGAGACGCCCGGCATGCACACCCGCCAGCGCCGGCTCGACATAGCCTGTCTGAGATACGTCGAGGTGAGTGACTTCTCACTACGGTCCAATGTAACGACACAGAACATAGGCGCGCCGCATCCTCGAGACGCCCGGCATGCACACCCGCCAGCGCCGGCTCGACATAGCCTGTCTGAGATACGTCGAGGTGAGTGACTTCTCACTACGGTCCAATGTAACGACACAGAACATAGGCGCGCCGCATCCTCGAGACGCCCGGCATGCACACCCGCCAGCGCCGGCTCGACATAGCCTGTCTGAGATACGTCGAGGTGAGTGACTTCTCACTACGGTCCAATGTAACGACACAGAACATAGGCGCGCCGCATCCTCGAGACGCCCGGCATGCACACCCGCCAGCGCCGGCTCGACATAGCCTGTCTGAGATACGTCGAGGTGAGTGACTTCTCACTACGGTCCAATGTAACGACACAGAACATAGGCGCGCCGCATCCTCGAGACGCCCGGCATGCACACCCGCCAGCGCCGGCTCGACATAGCCTGTCTGAGATACGTCGAGGTGAGTGACTTCTCACTACGGTCCAATGTAACGACACAGAACATAGGCGCGCCGCATCCTCGAGACGCCCGGCATGCACACCCGCCAGCGCCGGGCTCGACATAGCCTGTCTGAGATACGTCGAGGTGAGTGACTTCTCACTACGGTCCAATGTAACGACACAGAACATAGGCGCGCCGCATCCTCGAGACGCCCGGCATGCACACCCGCCAGCGCCGGCTCGACATAGCCTGTCTGAGATACGTCGAGGTGAGTGACTTCTCACTACGGTCCAATGTAACGACACAGAACATAGGCGCGCCGCATCCTCGAGACGCCCGGCATGCACACCCGCCAGCGCCGGCTCGACATAGCCTGTCTGAGATACGTCGAGGTGAGTGACTTCTCACTACGGTCCAATGTAACGACACAGAACATAGGCGCGCCGCATCCTCGAGACGCCCGGCATGCACACCCGCCAGCGCCGGCTCGACATAGCCTGTCTGAGATACGTCGAGGTGAGTGACTTCTCACTACGGTCCAATGTAACGACACAGAACATAGGCGCGCCGCATCCTCGAGACGCCCGGCATGCACACCCGCCAGCGCCGGCTCGACATAGCCTGTCTGAGATACGTCGAGGTGAGTGACTTCTCACTACGGTCCAATGTAACGACACAGAACATAGGCGCGCCGCATCCTCGAGACGCCCGGCATGCACACCCGCCAGCGCCGGCTCGACATAGCCTGTCTGAGATACGTCGAGGTGACTTCTCACTACGGTCCAATGTAACGACACAGAACATAGGCGCGCCGCATCCTCGAGACGCCCGGCATGCACACCCGCCAGCGCCGGCTCGACATAGCCTGTCTGAGATACGTCGAGGTGAGTGACTTCTCACTACGGTCCAATGTAACGACACAGAACATAGGCGCGCCGCATCCTCGAGACGCCCGGCATGCACACCCGCCAGCGCCGGCTCGACATAGCCTGTCTGAGATACGTCGAGGTGGTGACTTCTCACTACGGTCCAATGTAACGACACAGAACATAGGCGCGCCGCATCTTCGAGACGCCCGGCATGCACACCCGCCAGCGCCGGCTCGACAATAGCCTGTCTGAGATACGTCGAGGTGAGTGACTTCTCACTACGGGTCCAATGTAACGACACAGAACATAGGC